>LR990505.1:605739-1908953 GCA_905147785.2 Thyatira batis | reverse complement strand
TAGTAAAGATTTCAGAAATGCAGGTTTCCTCTGGATGTTTTCTGTACATTGAACAAATGGTTTTAAACAAATGTTTTAGCTAATAATTGTGATGAGTTTAAATAAGCTGAGTAGTAACCTCACAAAGAAATGCCTAGTGAGTGTCAACTCAAGCGATACAGACAAACAAGATTTGTTTGCGATTAGTCATACATCGTAACCTGGTTGTATGTTACATCAGACAAATATTGTTGTTATGAGAGACTATATTATTCATGCAAGTGTGATTTCTTTTAATATTTTTAGGAATATTAACAACAGATATCGAGACTTTTAATGTAGGAGTTTGCATTGTATATTATTTCGCAAGTATTTTTTTTACTTAACCAAGCATCAAACTTTAGCTGTCAAGTGGTGATGGTTTATGTGACGGTGAACTCTTAAGTAACATATTTAAATACTATGAACGAATACAGACGTAAATTTCAGTACACGTTTCCACCGTCGAGCACAAGCCTCCCCTAACAATGAGGGGGCTAAGGCCATAGTCCACCACGTAGGCCTAGTCCGGATTGATGGACTAAACATGCCTTTAATTGTGACATCTCGGGATGCAGGTTTCCTCACGATATTTTCCTTCACCGAAAGCAAGTGGTGTGATTATATAGATATCTCATGGTTGTGAGTCGGTCCGTTCCCGACTGCGACACCACGGCTTCACATCAGCATACCTATGTGCCATTACATAACTGCTGACAAAATCCTTCAAAATAATTTAATATCTATCATAGTTAATTTTTCTAAGAAGACATTGCCAAAATCAAGGTTTTGACCTTCTATCAGGTTAATGCTTTCATGCTAATTGATAGCCCCGCCTTAAACCGACAGATGAATCACCAACAATATGTCTTTAGTAATAGTTAAATAGCACACGTATTGGTGGAATGAATCATGTAAATTATTATATTGACACCAATACAGATTCATACCACTTGCTTTCGGTGGAGGAAAACATGAGGAAACCTGCATGCCCGAGATGTCACAATTAAAGACATGAAGCCCGCCAATCCGCACTAGGCCCGCGTGGTGGACTATGGCCTGAACCCCCTCTATGTTAGGGGAGGCTCGTGCTCCTCGGTGCAGACGTATATGAGCTGATTGTGATTGACACCAATGAATGTTTAATGTCTGGGATGTTAATAAAGTATCTTAATTAGATTGGCCCATTTTTGATTGAGACCAATAATGTAGTAGTTACTGGTCTAAGTGAAGAGTATATAATAGGCATATATACACCATCGTTATATCAAGAAAGGAGTGAAGAGATTTTTACAGGGTCGCTAATGCGTGAGTAGCGCCCCTGGTGTCGCAAGCGTCCATAGCTAACGGCAACCGCTTCCCATCAGGTGGGACCGTATGGCTGTTTGCCACCTTTGTGGTATAAAAAAAACAGCTATGCGACGTCCGCAGCTGAAAAACGCCTCACCCACGATGTCCATGCAGACATGATGGTCAATAATAATATAGTCTAGGCAAACATAGGATCGATAGATGTTTCTTGCTCAATCACGACAGAACAGCAGAAGGTATGTGGGTGGTATTTGGCATATACTTAGAATATATTCTACATTTGCACATCCCCTGAAAATTTTAAGAGCATCAGGAATACGGGTGAAACCGCAGGAAGAAACTAAGTACAGCACCTACGACAAATATTTGTGTACTTTGTGGGTTATCAATATTAATCTATTTATCTAGTTACCATTATTTACCATTATTAGAATCCTTTAGATTCAGATTGGCCGCTACCAATAAATGCATTATTTATTACTTAGTCAGGTAACAGATAAGGTGTTATAAAACTAACTTTTATGACTTTGAGGTACCCCTGGATTTGCAATGTCTGCAAAAACAATGGTTATGATCGATTAAATAATATTGCTAGTCACATTATATAAACATATAACAGGGAACATATTTTAAAAATAACAAGTAGAATTCTAAATTGATAAAGTATTATACAAGAAATTTTAAATAAAACTTTACCCTCACAAGTAGGAGCTTTCAGAACAAGGCTTTCGCGCTTCGAAGAGTTTGCTTCTCGAAATCTTAAAGGCGTTTTAACTAAACTTGAATCCGTTGCAGTTTGTCTTGTAATAATGACAGAAGTTTACAATAAATTTATTAATAATACAAAGCCATTAGTAAAATGTTCCTTAACAAATAAAAAAGTATTTTTGAACTACTATATAAAGACTTGCATAATATTATACTACTAAAGAACGATTCCTAAGCTGTATATAAAGCTATAAGCTAAACAGTTTATAAATAAATCAGTAATTGCCCATTTCTGAATGGTGACTTTTAGTGGAATTCTGCCCCTAATTTTGATAATTTTTCTCCAAACGTCTAAGTACATATGTGTATTTCAGTTACTGCTTTAGAATCCCAGCTTAGCAACCTCCTAGGCTTTGTGCATTTACTATTTTGGTTTCAAAACTAAAGCTTAAATGATGAAATATATAGGTACCTACCTTCTCTGACTTAGTAAAAAAATAGTAGGAAAAAATATTTTATAATATTTTTTTGTTATATTACCTATCAGATTACTTTATTAAAAGCTGACTAGTATTACTAACTTCTAAACCGCAAGCAGTTATGACCTTTATATGTTCCATATTAGAACCTAAACTGCATAAATACCATTGAAAATCCAACCGTTCCAAATAATACAGTAATATATGCATAACAGCGTAAAAACGTCAGTGCTACTTTAGTCATTGTATAAGTAGGTATAACATTATCAAAAAGACCTTGCAGCACATATCGAGTTGCACAGATAATGCATAACGCTTCATTGTTTGTAACAATTTGAATAAATTACACTAATGTGTGAGCGTGCGCAAATGAATTGTATGGCGCATTACTGCTCTAATGTTGGGTTGGTCTCGTGGTGATTTGTCTGTTGAGACGTGAAGGATTATAGATATCAATTATGATGTACAAGTGTGAAGTATATTCTTGAGATGAAGATCTATGAATAAGCTATTGAGATCTATACCTTACTTTATATTTTTCTGAGCTGAGGATAGTGAAAATATATACACATTTTGGTTTTGAAATAAATCAAAAATCAGTTATTTAAGGAAAATCTGAAAGAACTATACAAATAGACCAAAGATCCATAAAAAAGAACCGTGTAGATACTACGGTAAGAAGGTATCACAGTACTTACCACGGAAAATGTTTTTCATTTTACAAAATTGTATAGCAGGTATTTTACAGTAATTTAATTTCACCAAAACACAAAAATTCAAATCATCAAAGCATCCATCAAAAACTCACTTACAAGTTGAAACAATAGTCATTTAAAATCCCATAAAAGCTTTCTTATCCTAATTGCACCACTTTTATTCTCAGTCATGAAGCGTAACATGCAAATTGCAAAATGTCAAAATCGTACTAATGATTACAATGATTTTACACCAAAAAAAAATGCTTAAAACATTAATATTCAACCTTATTTGGCACGACCAAAGAGTTGATTTTCCAAAAGCGTTTATATCATGTACAGCAGATTATTCCGGCAAGTGACATGAGTATATAGGCCAAAGGATTGTAATCAAGTATCTCAAAATGGTAATAATTTCCCGTAATCTTCGTTTTTTATCGTTTAAAGGTTTATTCTGAATCTTTTTGTTAATCCTTAAGTACTTGCAAATTGCACCTTCGATTTTTTTATGGCATTCAAATGTTATAAAATTTTGGAAACGGGCAAGCAGATAATAATAATCATGTAAATAATATCAGTACCTATATATAAGAGTCTACTAAATTTAAAATTAGAAGATTCGACCACAAAAAAATCTATGCAAGAAATTAAAAATAATATTTTTTACTTACTTTAAATTAAGATTCTTTTAGAATATATGCCTTTACATGATCTCATCGAACAAGCATTAATTATTTCATTATATTTGACCCCGTTTCTTCGTGGGTGTGAATTTAACCACATAAGAGAAAGTCGACAAAATGACTCACTTTGTTTTCATTTGTCACAAACTGCGTCGTGGATGTTATTGAATACTAATTGCTATCTTGATCAATATCAATTTGAGAAACAAAGAAATTAGTACCTACATAATATTTAATACTAGTGGCTCCCCGCGGTTTCACCCGCGTTCCCGGGATAAAAAGTAGCCTATGTGTTATTCCAGAACATATTCTAGCTCTGTGCCAAATTTCAAGCAGATCCCTTCAGCCGTTGGAGCGTGAAAGAGTAACAAACATCCATACATACATACATCCATACTTACAAACTTTCGCATTTATAATATTAGTAGGATAAGGTTCCTTTTATGATTTTGCATTACCTATACTAATTTTGTTTCTTATTACATACCGTCTTGGCGGGACTCAAGACATTAGATATCTGATTCTAGCAGTTTTAGACTTGAAAAGTAAAGTTTGATTTTATCGATGTCAATAATACTACGATTGTACCAAAAGGTTGAGAATGATGAAATGATGATGAAATTGTAGTTATATAGGTAAATTTAAAGAGGTAGACACACTGAGGCGATTCAATGATAAAATCACTAAAATACAAAGTCATTTGATAGTGGATACTATTTTTACTGTAAATAAAAATAATCTTACATAGCGTTTGAAATTTCAATTCTGTTATTATTTAGACACTAATAGTAATCTTTACAGCATGGCTTCTTACATGGTTTGTAACTACCCTCAGTGCAAAGGTACGATCGAACTTTCTTTGCTAACGGACAATCTAATCTCCCACATGGTCCATGAACATCTCTCTTATTGACAAATTGACCATGCTGGTACTTCCCTTTAACATATTCTCCAAATATGAACTGATGTTGACTACCTCTATAATCCATTCTTTTTGGGCAATTAGTCCCACCACATGGACCCTTAGGAAAACCCATGGCGAGAATAGCTAGTTCACTATCAGTGAACGGAGCAACAAAGTCTTCGTAGAGGACAGGTTCTTCGACAGGTCTTATAGGTTCTCTAATTATGTCTGGAGCCCCGAAAAAGTAAGCTACTGGAGGCACAGCATCTATTGTGGTACCATCCCAATGCCTGACTACTTCTATGTCTTTAAGTTTCAAGTCATCTACTAGATATTTACGTCCAGGCAATCTTTCCATTTCTGGTAAAGCGACGAAGTAACTAAGGACTCTATTACCTAGACACGTTAGTCGTATAAAGAATTCAACTTCACCAGACGCTTTCAAGTCTTCCTCACATTGGAGTGGTCTAGTTAGTTCAACGGTATTTGTGACCATTTCTGGCTTACTGGTATCTCTAAATTCAGCTTTATCAAAATTCACTGGGTTAAGTTCTGACGCTTTTTGTAAACATTCAAAGAAAGATTTATGCCATTCAACAATACAGAATCCAACACAGTTCATTTCTTGGTCTCTGTTCCAGACTGTTATGTATATAGGGGTTTTTCTTAATTCTTCCTCTAGCTTTGAAGGTCTCGATAGAAACATTACAGAATTGCCAACTCCAAAGTAAGGTGGCTGTGGTAATGGTTCAGATGGTAGTACTATTTTCTTTGGTGCAACCTTTCCTTTTTTCCCTTTTTTAGGCGCTTTCTTTCCTTTCTTGCCCTTAGCGGGAGGAGGTTCGGGTATTGGAGCGATAAAATTGTCATGAGCAACATAAAAATCGAAAATTGGCAAACAGTTCATCTGCAATGTACATGTTTGCATAAACTTCATTTCTTCTTCAGAAGGCATCGGTGGTTCTTTTCCTTTCTTACCTTTTTTCCCTTTTGGTTTAGGTTTCGCTTTTTTGCCTTTTTTTCCTTTCATAGCAGCTTCTGCTGCTGCCAAAGCTTCGGCCTCTTTCCTTCTTTCTTCGGCTTCAAGTGCGAGTTCGTATTCATCTTTTACCGGTGGCTCTATTTTAAGGACAATTCTTTTGACGAATACCTCGATCATAAATATTTGTTCCATATTTGTTACTGTGAATAAAATACATGAAGATAAATATCCTGGAATATTCTTTACACAACATTTATCTAATTCTAAACCTCACAGACCTTGTTACTACTGATACATTATAAACTTTATAATACATTATAGATATTTACATCAAGATACAGAACAAAGAGTTCAACATGTTCATGCTCAGATTTTTTTATCCTGGATGGGATTCGACACACGACCAGCTTAAAAGTCAGGCCAGTAAATACGGCGATAATGTCTTCGAGTCAAAAAACTTACAAGAACACCGTTCACGATATCTTTATTCGGTGGCAAAAAGTCAACTGTATAATGTGACCGTAATAACACTTTGAACTTTTAAAATCAGGTGATCCAAAGAGGGTCAACAACCCATGAACTCACCTTAAATTTTATCTTTCAGTTCGAAATGGTAACTTGCATATAGGATGAAATGAAAACATATTTTATTTTATGGCCTCTGTGACTGAAAATTTCTGCTCATAATGTTGATATCCATTTATTTAATTGTACCCTGTATTTCTTAAAATTTAGACCATACTGATTTTATTGACAAAACTGACATGGCGTGACGTTTCAAATTTATGAAGTTTCGCAGTATGAAGGTTGCTTAGCTATCTAATTGACAGACAAAAAAATATGTCAACTAAGAAAACCTTCATCATAAATCACTGTAAAGAGTACAAGCTTCTTATAATATAATAAACATAGCTTCAAAGTTTAATCTATCGCATAAAAAAATATCAAGCACCCATATTTAATCAGGCAGAGCAAAAACAGCATTATTACTTTACACAAACAAGCATGTACTGTACATCGAGATTCAATAATGATTCTCAACAAAATCACCTACACGACCACAGAGATAAAACAAAAAAAAAGCTATAACCAAAGCGATGTAGTTTGAGTTCATCGAGCGGGGTCACGTTTACGCACGCGGGTAGCGTAGAGACGCGCGGGAGGGGGGAGGTGCGCCCGCGCAAGTCAACTCTGCTTGCCACAGAGCGGTCTGTCTCTGGATGGTCTATAATTTTGGTTCGCTTATGAAATTACTGAATCTATCTCTTATACCATTGTAATGCAATACCTATATAAAATCTACTACTAAATAACGTGTGCTAAAATAATACTCTGGGTAATCAAAGTTATAGTTGTAATATTGGTTTATTTTGTTTATGTTAAGCAAATCATTTGGATATGGTTTATATCTAATTTTATTTAAATATGTTTCAATAAACTATTCCATGTTGAACGTAGTCTGTGGTCATGCGCACGGGCACATTTTCCGTCTCGCTCGCACGATGATATTTAAATTTAGAATCGCGTTGTACGTTATACGATTTGCAAAGAACATCGCCACTTTGATGCGGGCTATACATTATTCAAATACAAATCTAGGCTTCTTTGTGGCCGTTGTTTAATTCAATGAGTTAGAGAAATGGTTTGTTTTCAATATGATAATGTACCTGTTTACCGTGTATCAAAATATATAAAATTATTCTTAGTTTGTATTTATTTTCACGTACTCTTAAATTTATTTCCTTCAAATCGAAACCTGTGCCATAATGTCAATGGTGTTCTATTCTTACTTACTAGTCCTACATTATACAATGATCGTATATAATTCAGATGACTAATTACACTACTCCTATTAAACTTCTATGTGTAAGTAAAATATCGATTACTTCATAAATCACTCAGCGTACTCTACCAATCGAATAAAAGTGGGTAATTATATGAAAAAAAAAATACGTAGAGCAACGCGCAGTCTAATAAAAAAGAGCTATAAAATTTTCCGTCTCACCCAGCGCGGCGTCGCCGATCGATACGTTGGGGTGGAGGGGGGTCGTTAGCCCACAAAACCGGTAGCGAGTGCGCGTCGAGCAGCTGCGCCGGCGCATGGTTAAGGCGCGTTTATAAGGAGCACGAGATTGGAAATAATAAATATCCTGGGACATTTTTACATACGGTCAATTGGATTCCAAACTAAGATTCAAAGCTGAGCTTGTGTTATGGTAACCAGATAGCTAATATGCTACATAATACTACTTTTAAAAACATACTTATATAGTTAATTACATCCAGACAAAGAACAGACATATTCGTGCATAATTTTTTTTGTCCTGAGTGGGATTCGGACCAGTGACAGCGACCAGTGGCTTGAGGATATTGTGCGCTAATATATTTTGATTACTACTTGGCACTTGATGTAGTGAAAAAGATGTACCTTTGCCTATCTTGCTTATTCGAGTTATTGGAAAAATTGGTTTGAATTGAACAGAAAAGTATTAGATGAAACAGAAAAACGGCTCTCTAAATTATGCATTATTTTTTTCTTATTATGAGTAAGAGTAAGACTTTCTCGAAATAACAACAAGAAAAGTGCATATAATAATGATTAAAAAAGTAACAATAAAATACTATTATAATCCTGAAATTCCTGAAATTCTTACTAACGATGATTCAACTGCAATTCCGTAGTAAAGCCTTACGGGCGAACTATGTGTCATAGTAAATGGGGTTATAATGAATAATTGACATCAGTTGGGGCTGATAAATCGATATTGTCTAGGTTATTTGATTGCAGAATAAAGCAACGATTAGTTGTCGTTAGAAAAAACTTGTCATTACTTTAATTACAAAGTTTCTGAAAAACTGCTCTGACAAAATATAGACGTACCTTTTTTCATTAGAATTATAACCTCTTTGATTTTGAATTTGAACATCATTAAAATCCAATTTCCTGCAATGTGAATTAATCAAAACAACGTAGAATACCTATTGATGACATATAATTTTTCAGTTAATGTTATTTTTCAGGAAGAAATTGCTATCTTCTTATTATACTAATTCACAATTTACAATAAACCTCCCACATTTAAACTTACATAATTATATTCCCATCCAGTAACATTCTTTATAAATTCCAAATGAATCTTCCAAACCATTCACTCAATTTCAGAACCTCCTTTATTTCCAAGTCAGTTAAAAAAATCAGACAATGCTTTAAAATTGAACCAATATGACCATACCTTTAACAATCATCTTACTCATATACACATAGTACAGTGGTTGGCGTACGTGCAACTTACACTATGCTAACAACTCAGACCATAATTATGTTATACATATATATATACCTATATATGTGACAACTACAGAGATGTTTATATCTGTATATGTTTATATACTTGTATGTAGTGGTTAACGCCAGGTTCCTTGCTCTATTATGTATGTAGTATATTAATTGAATGCTATCTTTTAGGTATCTACTCTAGTACTATAAAAATCTTTATCTATACTAGTATTATAAATGCGAAAGTTACTCTGTCTGTCACTTTGTCTCGCTATCACACCAAAACTACTGAACCGATTTAAATGAAATTTGATAAACAGATAGTCAAGAGCCTGAGAAAGGACATGAAAGATCTCCCGGGTACGCGGATGAAACCGATGGGAGCTACTAGTAATAAATAAATATCCTGAGTCATGCTGTCACACACAAAAGATTCAAAAATCAATAATGGTAGTATTGTGGTACATTTACCTATAAGTTAATACAAAATGAAAAGATAAAAGGAATTAAAATGGCTTCGCAAAGTACCGCTATCCCACACGTGTGCGTTTAAAACGCAATGGAAATTTTGTATTGTCTGTCGTGATGGTTCGGCTTTAATTAGACATATAGAATAATATAGGTTTAGAAGTAGACAAGCATAGGCAAAAGAGTATCATTTTGGAAAAGGTTACCTAGGCCCTAGGTTTGCTTTATTTAACAAAAAAGCATTTCCTTTCATGATCTCAAGTTTTCAAGAGATAAAAGATAGGCTTTTGTTTGACCGCAATCTATCTTTCAGTGGTAATTAAATGCAAAAACCTGTGATATACCTACATAATATTAGCTACGTTATACTAAATGTTTAATCTATCAAAATTTAATAGTAAATCGATATGAAACTATTAACACATCTCTTTGTATAATTGGAACATCAATAAATAAAAGCGTCAAAAGTTTCCTGTAATTGTATTCTCCTATATCATTTCAACAAATTTTCCTTTTAATAAAAACGTACAAAACAAAAACTCAACTTTATTCCCTCATATTAATTTTGTAACTTCTTTTAAGTTTAAAGTGATATTGATGAATCTAATACGATGCCCTACGGAGTAATAAGGTGTTTCAAGTTAAAAACTTACTTCTAACTTATTATGAATGATCGACTTTTAAATAAGTTTTAAAATTGACACGAAAATTAATATAAAATAAGTATATTTAAACCGTGTCATGTGATAAAAGTTGGTAATTTAAAAAAGGAGGTCAGATGGATATTATTTTTTACTGTCAGCTGTTGTTTAAGTTTTTTTAAGTGTGAACAAATTAGTCGATTATTGTCGACCTGACAAGAGTCGCTAAAGCCTGCTGGATGCAGGCAACCTACAACTAGTCTGCATAGAAGTCAATGGGGGACACCTATGTTCAGCAGTGGACGTCCTATAGCTGATATGATGATGATGAACAAATTCAACTTAAATATTATTAGGAAGGAATCTTAAATATTTATATTTATTATATTAGATTCTCTAATTTAATAAAATCTGTTTTTATACCAACTAAGTTATTCAAAATAACAATTTCTTTTAAACCAAATTGGTTTTGTATAAAATCTGTCGCAAGCTCATAAAATGATCCCCTTTTGAAGTTCAAAACCCAATCATCACATAAATGATGGAGTCAACAAATCACAGTTTAACGTGCAGGTGGCTGTGTTTTCACAAGTCCACAGTCCACAGTCCACCAGTCCACGGTGATGCGCAGACGCATCGCATGTTTGAGCTTCAATTAAAACTAGGAACAATAAACATGGAACACTCATTTACATAGCGTCAGTTGGTTTAAAGTTAACGATTGGATGGTACGAGTTAAAGGATGATGATCGAATGTCGAATAATAAAAATATTGGAAATCCAAATAATATGGATAAAATTTTAAAAGGCATTTTGTGTTTAAATTATTTTCTCTGATTAATCTTTCTCTACTCGGTACTCTATGCTTGGACAAAATGTTTTTTTGCTATGTGTAATTATTATTTATTTTAGATACCGTACGACACGATACTATAGAAGATAGTATAATATACGATAATAATAATACACTGACTGATACTTCATTTTTATCGAGATATTCACTTATATCCGTTTTTAATAAAAAACTTTTTATTAACGTTGAGTAAAATAATTGCTAAGGAATTTTTAAAAGCAATTCACGGTACATCGTTTCAACATGAATAAAATTAATCGCTACATCCTTATAACTTGAACTACAAACACACAAAGTTAAGCTTATACAGAGAATTTATTGGGTATGATTGAAAATATCGTACATGAGTCAGTTTTATGTCTGTTTGTGCATTACCTAGTGTTTGTTCAACATCATCAATGTTTACAATAAATTGTAAAATAATGCATTAACTTTCACATCTTTAAACATATTATTTATATCTTTCATATTTAAGTTTTATTCTGACGTCATAAATTTCAAATTTGTATAACGACGCAGACTCGATATTGAGGTCTAACAGGTACCTACTTTTCGTAACTTTACTGTCATACTACAAGGAGTAAAAAAACTCAAGATTAATTTAAGCTCTTATTCATAAACTAGCTGCCTCCGCGCGGTTTCATCCGCTCCCGTTTTCGTTCAAGTTACAGAGATAAAATATAGCCTATAACACACACAATTAGCGTAGCTTTCTAATGTTGAAAGACTTATTCAAATCAGTCCACTATTTTTTGAGCCTATTCATAACAAATAAACACAAAAAATCTAATCTAGGAGATAGATACTTTATAATATTAGTATCGATATTTATAAATGTTAAAAGGTTTAGTTTCCAAAACCTAGGCCAAACAGGTCCAATAACCTGTCGTATACAACTACATTAGTCATTAGGTTACCTTGGAACGATGAAACAAGTTGAAACATGTCCGCGATCACGTACACAGTTTGATAACATGTCTGTAATTATAGTGCACCACCCTCTATTGATTTGTAAGAATACTTTATGATTCAAACCAAAGGAAATTGTGGTTATATGAAACATTTTGAACAATTTTGCAGTAAGAAATATGCTTAGATAAAATATTTAGTTAAACTTAAACATATAATTTTGATATGATATAAAATTGGTGATAGAAAACATCGTGAGGAAACCTGAAATCTGAGTGTCTAGGATGTCGCATTCAAAGGCATGTGAAGACCACCAAAATATTCTCGTATCTCTTTAAATATTATAAAAAAAAACAAATTTTTTAACGTATGAAAGTAGTTTTTATTATTATTTACATACATATCATATTTGCATGTGTAAATACTTTAAAATGATACATAGATCCATAAGTGGCCTAATAGGAGACATGAGACAAAGAGATACGGAGACATTATAGATTCTTACACCTTACCCTAAGCAATACCGTCTCTACCATAAGGGCACAAGCCCAGGGCCCCCATTCTTAGGGGGCACCAAACGAAACCAAAACCGTGATCAAAAAACTAGCAACATTCTAATACAATCAATAACATACTGTACCACTACTATTTTTATTAGCATTCGCTTTTTTACCTTCCAAAAGGCCCCCAAATTCTTGTGTGCCCAAGGGCCCCAGTTTAAGACGGTCCGACCCTAAGGCACTATTATAATTAACATCATCAATGGTCCTTACATCAACTGGGGTCTTCATCAACATTAGATGTTTAGTGAAATAACACCTTAGTCAAACGGGATCAAATCAACATAGCTTAGGATATACCACATCAACCCCACTTGAATTTGTTAATTGACAATCTATAACTATTTGTGTCCGGTTTTGGGTGTTAAATAAACAATGGTAGAGAACAATTAAATGTCATTATTTGTACGGGTTGGTATAAAATGTGTGTATAGAATTTGTGATCCAAATTCAGACCATATTCATGAGTAATTTGTATATCTATAGGATTATAATCCTGTTAATGCCTACTTACCTGATTAAATTGTAAACAATAATAATCTATATTTTAAATTTACGTGATTACTCGATATATATATACCTATTACGTGTAAAATTTGGTCAAAAATAAACAATAACACATTCTTTGCAAATTTGTAAAATAAATATGGAATATTTATAAACTGCATTACATTCATTATTCCGCTGAAAAACTGATAACAAAATGTTAGCACACCACATATAACGTAGTTTACTTTCGAAATGAAGCAATTACCTACCTATGTAAATCTATACTAATATTATAAAGAGGAAAGATTTGTTTGTTTGTTTGTTTGTTTGTTTGTTTGTTTGTTTGTTTGTTTGTTTGTAATGAATAGGCTCCGAAACTACTGGACCGATTTCAAAAATTCTTTCACCTTTGGAAAGCTACATTATCCCCGAGTAACATAGGCTATATTTTATCCCTGTATTCCCACGGGAACGGGAACTACGCGGGTAAAACCGCGGGGAGGCAGCTATATTTTATAAGCATGAAATTTCAAAACGCTAATAAATCGTAACTGTCCTGAACACTTTTCTACTTATATTATTTCAATTATAACATTGTCTCTGGCAGCCACATCACTCCACCGCTTAATCAATAGGAAAAACACTTAAAGCACCCTTTTGCATACGCAAACAGTATGCCACTGGCATTAACTATGAAAACACATTTTGCTATGGCAAATTGAACTTTATTAAATTTAGAAATTTTGCAAGTAAAAGCTGCGCGAAAAATTTAATATATTTATCAATTCAAATACGTTTCACAGAAACTGCGAATTGGAAGCTCGTTTTTGTTTAAAAGCTTCGTCTATAAGCTCAGGAATTAAGTGTTACCTATTATGTTACCATTTTCAGTAAAAAATAACTTATATAGGTCAAAGCTTATCAAGTTAACATCCGTTCGAAAGGCTTTAACACAGCTACGTACCTTTTTGTTGAAAAATATACTTTAATAATAACTTTATTAATAATAGCTGCCTCCGCGCGGTTTCCGCGTAGTTCCCGTTCCCGTGGGAATACAGGGATAAAATATAGCCTATGTTACTCGGGGATAATGTAGCTTTCCAAAGGTGAAAGAATTTTTGAAATCGGTCCAGTAGTTTCGGAGCCTTTTCATTACAAACAAACAAACAAACAAATCTTTCCTCTTTATAATATTAATTATAGATTATTTTATATAAATATTGCAGCAAAATACCAGTGAAAGCCACTATTGCTGAACCGAAAAACGTATGTTTATGTTCCCTCAAAACTAATTAGTTATGCAAAATTCAAGTGGTCATCCAAGTCCCAAGCAGATAGGATGAAGATCTTCGCAAACATTCGTCTGTACGGAAAATAATTGGGCGTCGACCGGCTAAGCTCGAGTGTGCTTTGTCTGTCTAGCTAATTAGTTAGGAAATTTAATTATATTCATGTTTTGATAGGCTTAGAGGTGGTTTAATAACTATCCAGGTACAAAGTGTTATGGAATTAAATTAAATTATGGTTTAGTAGATCTTATTAAGTTAGTCAAGCTACTATCGGTTCGGAAGACTTAAACTAAGAAGAACGGGGAAACTAAGCAAGGATACATTTAATATTTATATTTGACTAGTTGACTCGCGCAACTTCGTTAGCGTTACTTGCCCGTTTTTGCAACAGTTTTGATTGATGCTCCGCTCCTATTCGCCATTTCGATTTATACATAAAAACCTTCCTCTTGAATCACTCTATCTGTTAAAAAAAACCGCGTCACAATCCGTTGCGTAGTTTTAAAGATTTAATAAGATATAGGGACAGACAGCAGAAAGCGACTATGATTTATAATATGTAGTGATAATAGCTGTGAATCTAGATAAATAAGATTCAAAAGTTCTACGAACATTATTGTTTCGATAAATTTACGTCACAAAAATTAGAGACACAAAATAAAATCGACATAACCCAAAAGGGGTCAAATTCGACGACAGCAAAAAACTGACTCACATTAAAACGAATACCGTCACGACACATCAATTCCACCCGTCATCGGCGATGTCCGACGCTTTTTACTTATTTTTTGTTAAAAATCCCGTGGAGATATAAAAATAAATGAGGCTTCGCAAACATTGGGGATGGGGACTATAGTTAGGTCATTATATTCGGTCATTTCGTGCTATGGTTTCTATTCGGGGGCAGTGGAGGGGTCGGGAATAAATAACCTGTAAGCGTTTGAGGGTTGAGTTGTAAAGTTCTGATTTTAAGTGAAGCTGTTTTTGTATCTTTGACCTTTGAAAAAATTAAAACAGCCATCTTATGGAGATATCTTTTTCATAAGTATATCTGTTAGATCTGCTTTAGAGAAACAGTGTTGCCAATTCATTCTCGACGTTTTCTGTAAATTAACTATAATAAATAGAAAGTAAAATGTGTCAACATAATAAATTAGATCAAATATTCTAGGACATGAGGTATTTGAATCACTTTTTTCTAAACTGTACCCGTTTTTATTTGCCAAAAAATATGGCATTAAAAAAGCAAATTAGCAACAAGATAGTCGTCTACACCACAACGTTACTTTTAATGAATACATTCTTTACCACTTGTAAATCTGGGGACAGATACCTATTCAAATATGTCCGTCGTAAAAATATAATATTTCCCTCCCGAAACCATTAAAGGGAGGCAATTGTGTATTTTTTGCTTCAATTGTAATTTCGCTTGTACATTTTGACGTTTAAATGGGTTTTGCGGGAAAATTATTTCTTTCAATATGCTTTTGAAAGTTGTTAACGCATGGGTGTCACTTGGGATTATTATACACTAGTGGCTCCCCGCGGCTTCGCCCGCATTCCCGGGGGATCTTCAATTTTCCCGGGATAAAAAGTAGCCTATGTCCTTTCTGAGGCTCTGGATTATCTGTGTACCAAATCTCATATAAATCAGTTCAGTAGTTTTAGCGTGAAAGCGTAACAGGCAGACAGACGGACAGACAGAGTTACTTTCGCATTTGTAATATTAGTTGAGATTTTCGGTAATTGTTAAGCCTTAACGTGTGTACCTACCTTAATATTTTATTTACGACTTTCAATCCATTTTGTGCTCGCTTAAGGCTAATAAAATTTAAATACCCAATGCACTTATTTCGTAAGTATTTTTAAATGCAAAAAATAGATTAGATCAGAAAAAAATAATGAGGACACAGCGCATATCGTAAATACATCATAATGCAACAATTAACCTCAAACTAGGCGATAAATCTTCATGGAAATATAAACCTTATCCCTACGTGTTAAAGTTAAATTTCTTTAGCCTAGATTGCGGATCTGAAGTGGTGTTAGATAGAAGTGGTAAGCATTAAAAGGTAGTTTTTATTGAAGACAATGAGCGTGGGAAAATTTCTTGGTTAACTGTACCGGGGAAAGCAAGAAATTACCAATTGTATGAAATAACATCAAGTGTGCACAGTGGAATAAGTAATAGAATTATAAATCTCTGCTTAATAACTAAATATTTTGATAGTATGCTTCCGCCCCACGGTTCCACCCTGCGGTTGCACCCGCGTGTTCCCCTTACCGTAGGAATACAGGGATAAAATATAGCCTATGACACTCACGAATAATGTAGCTCTCTATTGATGAAGTAATTATTCAGTTCAGTCGTTTCGGAGTCAATTCATAACAAACACACAAATAATCTTTTCTCTTTTTAATATTAGTATAAATATTAAAATATGTATATGGACATACACATGGTTAAACAGACCTATATATTATCTAAACCAGATATCCACGAATAACTACATAATAAAATTACATACACATAACCATAAGCCAGTCATACCAATTAAGGTATCTATTGAAAAATTTTACGACGTAAAATAAAAGCGTACTTTTCTTACTTGTATTGTTTACTACACAGGAAAGAGTCGCGTGCGCACAATCATGCCATAGGTATTTAATACACGTCTGCGTCTGGAAACATACATCTACCGATGATTCAGGGAAGTTTCGCTCTTATTGCAATAGATATAAAGCTTTTATCAACTGCACGTGCGTGTGCGCATGATCAACCACAATGGTTGCTGTTTAAAAAGCGGACGTTATTTTTTTTTATTGCTAACATATTGCAAGTTTACAGTTTTGTTGTCAGGTCAAGTTCAGACTTGCTGGATTGTTGGTAATTCGAGCATATCTAGGCTTAAATTTAATATTTAGGTCGTTATCATCGATAAGGTGACTTATAAGGATGTAATTGTCTATATAACTATGTATTTAAAAGTAGTATGTGTAGTTTATGAGCTATCTGGTTCCCATATCACAAGCTCTGCTTAGTTAGGAATCAGATTGGCCGTGTGTGAAATGTCCCAGGATATTTATTATTATTTATTATACTTTAACATAATTAAAAGTATAGAAATTTTGTTTGTTTCACTCTAAAACCTTACATTATAATTCAACCCATCTCCATTCTGATCTCCAAAATTACATGCTTTTAATTTCTAGTTACAGAAAACTTAAGTCCATTTAGATTTTGCAATACATTTTCTTAAGATACACTTCATAACAATAAACCAAATCTGAAACTCGGTTATGAAGACAATATATCTTTCTCAAAAGTGGAACCCATTAATAATGATTATGTAATAATAATTCCCGATATAAATACATCAGAATCTATTGTAATATCTTAAACAGATACTGTACCCGGCGATGACAAGAATGGTCGTAGTTCAAATCAACAAGGTAAGTTAAATAGGCCAGCTGCTGTGGACCTAAACAATGATTTATAAGTAAAAACTGAGTTAAACTTGCCACTCCCCTAAAGACAAATCGTTAAAGGTCGAGTTTGTATGACAGACTTGTCAAGTAATTTAGTAGAAAATCTAGCGACAATACTACAAGGCATCTTTAAAACCACTTTTGCGTGGCCATAAAAAACAAAACAAAAAAATATATGCTTAACTAGCATTGGCTTTCGCGAGAGATGTTCATTTTTGCGGGATAAAAAGTAGCCTTTCTATCAATCTAGGGTGCCAGCTAGCTCCATACTAATTTTTATTGAAATTGCTTCACCCTCTTAGACGTGAAGAAGTAACAAACATACACACACAAATTTTCGCCTTTATAATATTAGCGTGACAACTACCTGAATGCAATATCGATTTATCCTTGCACAACAGCCTCGACAAACATTTATTGAATCCAGTTACAACTTAACAAGTCCTAAACCGTTTTGATCGCATAAAATAAATCCCAGCTTAAGCCTAAGACACACCGCTCCCTTCGCTTCGTGATCATAACATAATGGCTCTTTATAATTACACTGTCAAGGTTTTGAGACCTGTTTACAGGCTTATTGTCTTTGTTTCGTTTCGATTCAATTTGAATTCTAACTGCTGCATTATTTTGGTGCAATTTTTTTATTTATTGGCGATTGTCGTCGTATTAAAATGTTTGTTAAAGTCAATGTCGTTTGAGCTTTTATAGAAAGTTGCAGTATTCTTATCAACAGTTTAAAGTCTTTCTACCTTTAACAATATAAATAATAGTAATTAGAACTCTTTACATTATTTTAATATTGTCTCTCGAATCTCGTCTGTTAATACACTTTCTTTTGTATAATCTACTTTGTCAAATAAATGTCTATCACCAAATTAGAATATCATATCCCTGAGGGTCAAACAGAAAAGTCTTCGACTAAGCATGCATGCGTTAAGGTAATTCAAGGTAATCTTTTGTTTGTTAACTTCAGTCAATTATTTATTAGTTAGCACACAGATTCTAAAGCAGTACTTTATCTTACTAGTATCATCAATAAAATAACTAACCTCCTGCGATGGATACAAATGAAGATATAAATTCTTGTGGCAATTAAAATTAAACTTCATCATTAACATTCTAAAGTTAGAATTCCTTTGTCTCAAGTCCCAGAGGATTCAGTAGTCAATATTATTCTACTGTAAATTCTTAGAGCTTTAAAATCAATCAGATGAATTGACGTTAACACAAACATGTTCAGAGATATAATAGCCTCATTAAATGTTAGGAGTCCCGTGGCAATTGTTATTTGTGTGCCTTTTTGTGATTTAAGTATTGTAAAATTAGGACAATTCTTTGTAAGCTTTATCAAGTTTATATATATTACATATAGTATAATCGATTTAATTTTGGAACTTTCTGCTATCATTAAATTTGACTGTAAAATGCCATGGATTTTGTGATCGACTGGTCTAAAGACTTTTGGAAAAATTATCTTATATGATAATATTATATGTCTTTATACTATTCAACTTATGAGGCCGTAAAAAACCAAAATATTTTGAACTTAATATATATAATGACAAATGTCATTAGCTTTACCGTTATCTATACACTTAAATAATGGGCCACCCTAAAAATATACCTAGTAACAGGAAAGGTAGACGAAGTCATTACTAGGTCATTCATATATTTATTTTTCAGCAAGTACTTTTAAACTTCGTATTTCTTGCATAACAAATTACACGTTTTTTAACTAATAACAAAGTTGCTTACTCAATATAAAGCCATCTACTCACTACCCTAATATCATCAATCTACGACTAAGACAAAGACTGCACGTCTGACACACAACACTTTATTAGTACCAATAAAACACAGCTATAGTGCGACAACACACTGAAGTAACGGCCTACAGAAGTAATCAGAAAAAAAATAACCGATTTCGTAAAAAACACTTAAAAGTATCACATAACGTCTCAACGCAAATGCTTGACTTGTGGATAAAAATAGCGAAATTACTATGGGATGTATATTATTTTTGAAGTGCTTCCTCCATTCCGATGACAGATAAATATCAGAGTTCTGACGTAACAGCCATGAAAAACTGATGAATTGAGAAGAATATCTTTTGAAGGCCTCGACAATAAAATTAATAATTAATAGCTACGAAAAAACTACAATTATGCTGCTACAAAAAGCAAATTGATATGGTTGGATAATATACAAAATTCACCTTAAAACTGTATTTATTAAACAAGGATAAGTGGCGCGCATTAGGGGAGGCCTACGTCCAGCAGTGGACTGATTAGGCTGAAGACGAACGAACGAAACAAGGAACTTCGGGATGCTGTCACTCTTTACCAATAACTCACGTATGTACTCTGCTTACGAGGTTTAAATCCGACAATTATGCATCGTGCTTCTTTAAACATTGTTTATTGCGTTACTTTAAGTATGGTGTGGACTAAGCTTTATTTTAAGATACTTTTATGTGTTTTTACAGCAGTTTGAGTATTAGGTACGTACGTTTTTAGATTTAATCTTGAAGGATTGTTTGTTGGGAATTCTAGATGGAGAGGACTTAGTCTAAATAGTGTTATGGATCAAAAATTATGATTGAGTTGATATGTTGATTGGAGTATAAATAAATGTTATTTATGATCTCTAGGCGGTTCTTCGTGAATCTTAATTCGTTATAAGTATTAACAATATTTAGAGAGAGTTGCTTTTAAGTTTGTAAATGTATTGATGATCATAAGATAAGGAAAAAATTGTTGAATTTTTTGCCGGCTCTTCACCCATCAAATTTGTCAATATCCCTTATAATGCTAATGCATGAAATAAAATATTTTATATTTATATATATAGCCTACATGGTAGTTCTTATTTTATTTATTTTTATTTAATCAATTTGAGGTAAACTAGGTAGTAAAGTACCTACTAACAACATCATTAAAAAATTGTTAGTAAAAATACTACAAAACCATTTTTAGTACGATAATTTTACATCACACCATGAAAATACTCGCAAAACGATGAAAGTACTAAAATACTTTATGGCTACGGCAGTTATCACCCAACATAATTAAAACCATTGTCTTGAGCCAACAAAAATTACGGTCACCATAAATTGTAAAGCCGGGGCGTCGTTTAAGACGCCATATTTAAAATAGTACTATAAAAACATCCTATATAATTAACACCAGAAATGTTGACCTCTCATGCAATACTAGGCCCTTTAATAAAGTAAGAAGATGTTGCTGCAGTGAAACGTGACACAGGTCATTTTAAAGTGGATGTGTCGAACCAAAAAACACAGGGTATCATCGATCTAGCTACTCCAGGGATTCTGACGGCATTAAATATTTTATTGGTACTTAAAGTCGGTTTATTATGCGACTTTAAGATTACTATAATAGGTAAAATCATTAGGGCGACATAGATCAATGACTCTCCGAGTTTGTTTTTAGAAAGGTCTGTTAATGAGCTTATTGGTCTTGAAATGGTTGGGATGATTAGTGGTTGTTTTAAAAAATGTTCCAAATAAAAAATTATTTAGGTTAGTCCCTTAAAAAAGGCTTGTGAAAGTCAATACCGGTCGGAAGTCTTCTTTCAACTGAAAAAAAAACCGGAACGAACCTTGCCATGCTTGTTAATTTTTTTCTTAAATTATATTTTCTCTCAATAATTTAGTTTACGAAAGTGTAAAAAAACAGCTGTATAATATAATGTTAGGCCACATATTCCTTCTCCTTTGTGTAACAGTAAAATGTGCAACCTTTCGACCCAAACATTTGAGTCGTCGTTTAATAAATATATTCCTTTTCATTTCATTAATTAAGTTTAAAAAAGTTCAGCTACCTGCATGGGAAAATCCATATTGGAATCCGTAACAGAACTACGGATCATTAGATTAACGATGTCACCATAATTGAATGTCCCATGCGATCCAATTATTAAGTTCATAAGGGTAACAGAAAAATCACTTAAACACAATACATTCCAAAAATAAGGGCTCCTATGGTTTATTGGTAAAAAAAATATGCTCCAATTTTTTATTATGAGTAGCGCAACTTTGTCTGGGTCATCTTTTCCGTGTTTTCAAAATTTTTCATTGATGCAGCTGAACTTTATATTTTATAATCTTACTCAATAAGTCATTTAATTATAAAATATTTATATTTTAAATTCGATCCAGTAGTTTTTGAGGTAAGGGCGTTCAACTAAGCTAAGACACTGAGATAATAACGAATAGCTAAGAGCTCATTTTTGCGTAAAGGCAACTGGCACTTGCGGTTTGAGATAAGCTCATTATTGTTTTGGAAAAAATAAAGAAAAATGGAAATATATCGATAGACCGTTCTTCGTCTAGGGGTCACTTTTTTCATACACCTTGATCTCCTTTTAACATAAAAAATATTCAGACTATTGTCGTTGTTCGTACGTGTCATGGAACCACAATGTCCTCTAGAAACTCATTTAGCTACCGGAAATATTTAGAAATGTCCCTTAATTGATGTTTTGTTTATTTAATGAGTGCCATTAAGTAAATCGTCGATCATATCCTGTATTCGATTGATATGTTGGAGCAAGTAACGCATTACTAGACAGGTGTGTTATGTTCCTTTTTATTCCAGACTTGATTCGGCCAAGCGGTTTCACTCGCGTAGTTCATATTTCCGTAGGACTAAGGTGATAAAATAACGCTAATGTAGCATTCCATTCAGATCGGTCTAGTAGTTTCGGATTCTATTCAATACAAACAAACAAAAATATATTTAGTAAGCTTACCGCTACGCATATGATTTTTAATTGTAGATATTTTTTACTATAAGAGGTAGATAATGTTCACCTAAAACTGTAGGTTTTGAAAAGTGATAAAAATATCTAATAATAAAAAAACGATGTATTGAAAAAATATTAAGATAATTAGCGTAGAGTGGAAGCAAAGACGTAGGATTATTTGCTACTAAGCTCTACGATTGAGGGTGATATGATGCTAGGCCAAAAATAATGTTTCTAGCATTTTGTTGTACTTTATATTCTTAGAACGAATACAATTTCTTTCATACCAAGTTAAGTTACTTTAGAATGAATTGAAGCAAGCTAGCTATACCGAGTACCTACAGTCATAAAAAAATAAACGCCACCGTCAATTCCAAAAACCATAGCTGTGGGTGAATCAATAAATTGAGTTAAATCACCATCAGTTATTTTGGCGCGACCTACGAATTTCGGTTCATCACGCGAACGTTGAATTAGTGTATGTTCATATTTAGTATTTTTTAATACACTGATTTTGTTGGCATGTAAAACTATATTTTCCGTTTGTCTATTATTTATAGGAAGTTTTTTTTATGGAATATTAAGTAGTGCATTTTATATTCTACTCTTAATTTATAACTGAATTTTCTAATAATGCTGTACTTATTTACCTTACGACATTTTGTGATATTTTCTTTAATAGAAAGATGAAATAAAGGTTAGGTACAAACCTTTACTAAACCTTTAAATAAGATTATACAAACTACTAAGAATACACAGTGTACAGTACATGAGCTAAAAAAGATTAAAATGAATTGATTTAATAAAAATATAGGTACAAAGAACATAAAGAAACTAAATAATGATATCAAAATTGTATCCTATATTGTACATACACTGGTAACACTTAAAATGATAATAAATGTAGACGACAAAGTGTTTTTTTTTTACTCCAAAATTCACGTCTAATGTCTGTTTACTTTCAGGCAATTTGGATGAAGATAACGAGTTTTAAAATGAATAGATTAGGATCTGCAAATATTGATATATGTCCCCGAATTTTCCTTGCTCAATATTTTGGTTGGTCACTCATATTCTTAGAATTTTATTAGATACTTTATGAAATTATTTACCTATTATGATACTAATTTATATATTCCTTTGCAATACTTACTTACAAGCTGCCGGTCGTGGGTTCAAATCCTACTGAGGAGTCAGGACAAACATTAACATGCATGAATATGTCTGTTTGTTCTGTGTCTAGGTGTAATTATCAATATAAGAAAGTAGTTTATCATTAATTTGGTAACAATATCACAGTATCATAGTTTGGAATCAGATTGGCAGTCTGTGAAAAATTAAAAAATATTAATTTCTGCATTTTTGCAGAATCTTAACTTTTAGTATTAGATTTAATATTAATAGCTACCGACAATAATTTCAGTGAATCACACTTATTTAGCTTATTATTTTGTATTTGTCTTTCTGTCCGTTCATCGCTACTACTATAAGACAGGCAATCAATTTGAATCAACATCCTTTAATCTATACCTTTTATGTATTTTTACCCTTAGCTTTTAACAAAACATGTTCCACCATACCTAATTCTCCTTTGAAACTACCCTTATTTTGCGTAACAGGTAGATTTACTTTACCTCTACTATTCAATCGAAATCAAACTCTAAGTCTTTACATTAAAGTTCATTTGCCAATATCTTTTGAGTTCAGTTTTTTGCTCTACTTTTGACCTACTCTAGCAAGTTGTTGCAAAAAAAACTCTTTTGTATTTCGTGCACGTGTAGTGGCTTAAATAAGCATTTTGTTATTCGCAAGTATTATTGTTAGTTTTTGCTTTTTAACATTATGTTTGGTCATGTAAGTAACATTACATCCGACAACGTATTTAACATTAGCTGTTTACAACTTGTACCTGCTGTGTTCTAATTTGGATTTTATAGTAAATTATTATATAAGTTTCACCCGATTTTCTCGATACAAAATTAGTGAGTGCAGAAAGGGGCTCTTCAAAAAAGGCGATGATGATGATGATGATGAGGTTTTAAAAGGATCGGCAACGCGCCCGTGATGCCCCTAGTGTTGCAGGTCTATAGGCTACGTTAACTGCTTTTCATCAGGTGGGCCGCATGTCTGTTTGCCGCAGTCATGGTATAAAAAAAGCCTATGTGCTATTCTAGAACATAATCGCCAGGGACGTCACTCACGCGTTGCGGACTCTGTTAAAATCTCTTCATTTCCCTTCTCCTCTTCTATATTACTGAGTGATAGAGTTACAAACCTACACATAGTTACATACTTGCATTTACAATATTAGTGGGATAATAGGCAAACAAACTATAAAATTTTTTATGACAAAAATGTATTACTGCCATTATAATATACTAGCTGCCCCCGCGCGGTTTAACCCGCGTAGTTCCCGTTCCCGTGGGAATACAGGGATAAAATATAGCCTATGTTACTCGGGGATAATGTAGCTTTCCAAAGGTGAAAGTAATCGGTCCAGTAGTTTCGGAGCCTATTCATTACAAACAAACAAACAAATCTTTCCTCTGTATAATATTAGTATAGACTAGTGGCTCCCCGCGGTTTCACCCGCGTATCCGGGAGGTCTTCCATTTTCCCGGGATAAAAAGTAGCCTATATGTTAATCCAGGTTATAAGCTATCTTTATTCCAAATTTCATTCAAATCCATTCAGTAGTTTTTACGTGAAAGAGTAACAAACATCCATACATCCATACATCCATACTTACAAACTTTCGCCTTTATAATATTAGTAGGATGTAGTATCGACACTATTGAAAAGTTTTGTACCTGTAGGTAAAGTACAATTAAAATGAGCAAAATCATTGATGCACTTAGAATCAGATTTAAATAAGCGTTTTGATATAACTTTCTCAAACTGGGAACAACAAAAATATCCAGATCCTTGCTAATTAAACGGCGATGAAAAAGAGCTGTCATAAGGTCTATTTTCCCCTATTTCTAACAGAGCAGCTAAGGTTGTTTACACAGCTGAGGGGCCCGTATTGTGCCGGGACGGATTAGCAGTTTTTATGTGAAGACCTTTCGAGTTCCGTGTGGGTGTGACAAGTTCACATCAGGTTAAGTGTTATGGTGAAACTAAAAATGTATTTGAGGAAGATGTAGTTATTGAGCTTAATATTGATGTTGAATTTGCAATAGAGACGATAGAAATCACAATACTGGTCAAAGTTGTACTGGAGTGATTTTGGGTAATTTTAATATGTCTCTCCTAAATTATAGGTGATTTGTTAGGAGACTCAACGTGGTAATTAGTAATAATAGAGATACTTCACAATCTTCAAATGAGAGGATTGAAAATTCACAAATCGAAACAAACCATATTTTTGTTTGCCCAATGATTTTGCTCTCTACAGGTACCTTCTTGTGTCATAATTTGTCCCATTAATTTCAGCTAGTGATACTTACCACAGTACCATCATCATCATCAGCTCAAATACGGCTCCACCGAGGAGCTCGAGCCCCTACAGTACCATTAAATAAAATATAAATCACTGCACATATATAGGTTGCATAAATATTTTGTGACCGCTTCTAAATTAATGCTATAGATATTAGAATACAGTCAAAAGTAAAAATAAAACGTCCCAATTCCAAAATAATTCCTCAAACCAATTACTGAAATATTGACTGGCCACAAACCCAATTCACAGCCATAAAATCTGAAAATAAATCAGAAACAGCTGCATAATGTAAACAACTCCTGAGCCTAGATGTCAGGATAAGACCTAAACTGTCGTTCAATCAACCTAGATACAATTTAACTGCGGCTCACAGATCCCTTTGTTTTGTTCGACTGGCATGAACTGGTTTTGCAATCGTTACGTTAAAGATTTTAACAGCCTTTGTTTGTTTGTTCGATGAAATTTTTACGATACCTAATTGGTCACTTTTAGGTAATTTAATTATGTTTTAATATTAGTCCTAGCGTATATACTCGAAAGAGATATAAAGCGGGAATTACCTTCGGATGACTTGTCTGTAGGGGTATCTAATTTCCAGTTCTTATAGGATCTGAAAATCGTTGCTGCATAAAACAATACGCCCGATAAATACGTATATTTATGTTGTATGTTTTTGCTAAATCGTACCTATAGTTTAAAATGTTTTGTCTAAATGTTATAAGGATTAGAATCCAATGAAAACAGTCACAAAATGTAATTTTCAAGTCTTTCGATGGATTGGCCCTTCGGGGTTTGGACCTGCAAATTTATATAATAGATAGATATATTCCTTTAATTCCATATTAACTGATGTTTATGTATCTCATATACATAAACATCAGTTAATATGAGCCATAATTCGTAACATTTGTAGATGATTTATTAAACTACATACTATCACATACACACATATAGCAAAATGTCATAGTAACAGTAATTTTTTTTAAGGTCCTACGCATGGTAGGTATTTTCTAATATACTTTTAATTATTTTCTTATCTAATTGTTACTTCTATGTTACGAAACTCAATTTCACAATCAGTGTACAATTTCAAATAATAACAACGAACTTTATCTCTCACGTAATGGTCTCAACCCTTATCAGTTAATGGTTTTACAATATTTTTTTCTATTATTTTTTTGTACGAACAGTCAGAAGTCGAAGTGTGTTTACTATTCTATTGCGTAGTATTTTGTGTTGTGTCGGGTAAGTGAGCTAGTTTTGGGCCATCTTTATGTTTAATTTCTTTTTCCATAGTGTTGTTTGTGGGATATGTTCAGCAGTGGACGTCTTATGGCAGATATGAATATCTATGAACTTATGGATAAATAATCTTTATTCCCAAAAAATACATCCCATATACGTCTCTACTGGAAATGCACTAACCTACCCAATAGTCAGTGCTCTTTTTATACATGTTTTAATGGAACAAATATTATTTAAATTTTCTTTTAAATATTATGTTATTTATTAACTTGTATTGTCTGCTCGCTTATAAATGATAAGTTATAGGTATATTTAGGGGTACAAGACTGTTTAAGGGAGTGGTCCACAACTAGTAAGCACACCCCAAAATGGTTATCGCCTCATGAAAAAAAGTCCACTGCGTGTCCGAACCTGCGTCAAATAAAAAAAATCTTGTTTACATTTTTTGTCCTTCTCAGCTGTGGATAGCATGTTTTTGTCGCTAAATTGTAGTAGGTAGGTAGAAAAAGATGTGGCGAGATTTAGTGGTGCTTACCCTATTTTTTTTTAAAGTCGAACATTTATTTTAACTGTCAGAGGTATCATCTAACATAGCATCGTGAAGATTTTATTGATATTTTTAATATTCACATTATAAAATATTGTTAGTAGCTAAATACGGATTTGGTAGCTCGAGATATTATTTTACTGGCAACACATAATACGCTTTAACTATTGTTTATGGTTTTCAGTTACTATTATTTAATATCTATGCACGTTTAATTGAAGAAAATTAATCAGAATGTGATTTGAGAACGATACCGACCTAGTTATAAAAATAAACAAAGCTTTATATACATACTAGTAGCTCTCCTCCCCGCGGTTTATCCTCCTTCCTAGGGATTCCTTAATTTTCCGGTATAGGAGTAGCTAATGTATTTATCCAAAACATATTCTAACTCTGTGGCAAATGTCATTGCGATCCCTTCAGCCGATTCGACGTGAAAAAGTAACAAACATTCATTACGCTTTCACGCCTAAACTACTGGATAGATTATAATGAAATTTACTACAGAAATAGAATAATACTTGAACTATATTTTATCCCAGGAAAGCCTAATTTTACGTTAGTTAAAAGCCTCTCATTTACGGTAAAGTTATTTATTACATATGCGTAAACTTTCCTTTTCAATTCCCATGACGCTCACTCTCAGGCCCATAACCGTGACAACTTAGCAAAACTACATAATGAACCACTATTCGGTAGCTATGTTATGAGTGACAGTAAATAATAGGGATCCGCTGGATAACAGGTGTTGTTCGGACGACGCAATCTCCCACCATAACTCTACGTAGTGGATTATTAGCAAAAATCCGTTTTATAGAGTTGATATTGCGTCATGGTGTAGCTAATTTTAGTGTGATTAATTTAGTATGTAAATATTTATTAAACGGTTATGCCTCGCTATTATTTTTTATTACAAATTTGAAGTCAATGCATATCGTATTACCTACAAGTTAGGATTATTAAAGTCTAAAAAAGACTTAGGTTTGCTTTAAAATATTACGAATAAGTTATTTTAATTATGACAATACAACAAACTAAAGACAAACAAAAACGTAAATAAGTATGAATGTTGGTAGTATAGATATGTAATATAATATATATATGTCACCATATTAAAAGCTCTACGTAGTTTGACATAAAACTGGCCGTGCGTTTCCCATCTTTTTATCTATAAACAAATGTCACAACTTAAACAATGTATCTAGTAATATCATCTCTATATAAAATGAATCGTGCAATGAACTCTTCACGGACGCTGGCAGCGCTAATCTGTGCGCATCACCCGGATTGCAATTTATAAACCACTGTACTAGACATGTGTTAACGTACACGCGACATTTTGTGTTTCCTACCTTCTACCCAGTTTTATTATAAGGAAAACAGTAAAATTTTTTTTCGGAAAATACACAGCCAATCTGATTTCAAACTAAGCTATGGTAGATAGCTGATAAACTATACTATAGCTAACAGGCTTTCTTCTGAGTCGGGTAAATCTACCCGATTTACCAGGACCATAAATTTTCTCGGGTTATAATGTAGCCTATATTCTTTTCTATGTTCTAGTCTATTTCTGTACCGAATTGCATTAGTGTTCAGTTACTTTGGTATTTATAATATTAGTAGGGTATCAACATCCAGATATAGAACAAACAGAATTTTCATACACACAAAATGTAGGTTAAACTTAGTAACAGAGCTTTCGCTGACGAAACTAATTAAAATTTATTATTGTTAAGCTCTTCAGAATCAGGTAGGTTACACGTATTTAGGTCAACAAAACTTGTGAAGATAACTTTTTTGTATCAAGATAAGAACGCCTACTTGAGATCGCTTACGTATGAGATAAAGTAGCAGAAATACGACATTTTTATGACGGCCGTAGATTAAAAAGACTTTTTAAAAAGTGGAAAAATATCGAAAAATTTTTGCAAAACAAAAAAATATATAATTTTTTTTCGTTACTCGTTAATATTTTATATTCGCTGACATCAAAACTAAAAACCGTCCAATACACTTTAGTTTACACAATGTATCATGGAAAACTATTTCATAGCTGAATATTGAATATTGAAAAGCTTTCAACCCCACGGTTCAATTTTACATGCGTAGTTTAATCCTTTGTTTGTAATAGTTTTTAAGCCTGGACGGACGCAATTGATTGTATATTAAAACTAGTCTATTTTCCATATTGCATACTTTACTCTATATGTTATTGATATATTTTATGAGACTTCTTATGACCCTGATCTATGGAACTTGATTGTCGGTTTACGAATTAATATTTTGATAATTTTTCTTGCTAAAATCAAGCCGTTATATATAGGTATATCAAACATGAACCCTATATATTGACAAAAAAAAACTGATAAAATTGCATAAAACCTTATTCTAGATGGTATGGACGAAAGCCTCATTAGGATGATAAAAGAATAAATCAGAACGAGTTTTTTTATTATAGTTAAAACTTTCAAGCCTGGATTTTAAATCAAGGTCACGTAGTTAATAAAATTTTAGTATTAATATTAAATAAAAAAAAAGTTTTTCGTCGCAGTTCATTAATGTACAGTATAACAACAAGAAGCTATCAATTAATACAGTTGCAATTAATTCCAAATTGCAATATATTCGCGGGACTGTATTTCACTCAAACGAGCACCTGACGTCAACCGAATGGTTAATTCGATTGTTAAGTGTAGTCTACACTTTATACACAATGAATTAATCGTAATTCGTTCACTCAAATTTTTCCAATAATACGTACTTTATTTATGAATTACTATAGTTGCTAAAAAAGAGACACTTATCTCTGAAACATTTGCTAAATTATATCTACACAAATATTACACAAAATGTGTTTTTTATTGTTTGAATAAAAAAACAAGGATAATGTAATCAGAGAATAACCGTTTAGGCTATTTTATCGCCGTATTTCTATTATAACAGGCATTACACAGTAAATCCTTGTCATTAATATAAAAATAACACACATAAACACACTTTGCAACCTTGAAGTGTTACCATACTTTTACGAAGTAGATTCTCATATTATTATGTAGTTTTAAGGAATCCATTCATGTTCCAGGCTTCAAGGTTAATTTAATTTTTTCTGGATATAAACCAATTGTTATATTTAATAATTGTGATAATAAATCAGGAACAGCTACATCATCAAAGTACTGCCCCCTAACTATACGACAGCGTTGCTCACAAATATTTGCTAAAGGCACTATTTCACGCTAGTATGCACCATCCCTTATGGCAGTCCGCCAATACGCACTCAATCTAATAATCCAGTACATCGCCATACAAAATTGTTACAGCTGATGAGAAGGAATTGATAATTATAAATTAAGTGCTTTAATAATAAATTGAAATGGTTTTCATAAATTTCAGATTTTTGTTAATTTCTGTTACTGTTTGTTGATTCTAGTTGTCTTTAAATATGCCTGGTTTTGACATGAAAATAAAGAAATTAAGGCAATTAAGGTTACGTGTTAAAGTCAAACAGTAAATTCCCATATAAATCAAGAAGTTGAATTTGCCTTTTAAAATTATATTATAACGGATTCATAAAAAAATATGTCTGAAATAAATGGATTTTATTTATTTATAACCCACGTTCCCAAGGGATTTAAAATTTCCCGGAATAAAAAGTAGTATATATTATGTGTTATTCCAGAACATTTTCTAACTCTGTGCCAAATTTCATACATCCATCCATACGTTCTCACAAACTTTCGCATTTATAATATTGATAGGACGATTTAGGTATCCAATGAAAAAAAGGCATTGGACTAGATTATTCGATATAAGGGTTAATAGTATAATAAGCCACAGTAAAGAAATCACTCATACTCTGTTCTTACGCAGACCGTAGTCGCAACGACCTTCCTAATTAAACCTCTACTTTCATCATCAGCTCATATACGTCTCCACCGAGGAGCTCGAGCCTCCCCTAACAATGAGGGGGTGTAGGCCATAGTCCACCACGCGGGCCTAGTGCGGATTGGCGGACTTCCCATGCCTTTGATTGTGACATCTCGGGCATGTTGGTTTCCTCACGATGTTTTCCTTCACCGAAAGCCAGTGGTGTGAATCCGTACGTAAGTTTTTAGAAAACTCAGAGGTACGGGCCAGGGTTTGAACCCGCACCCTCATGATTGTGAGTCGGTGCGTTACACACTGAGCCACCACGGCTACACAAACGTAACCGTACCTCTACTTAAAATTGCATTAATTACCTTTTTAAATAAAGCCAGTCTTACTGTCATCCAAAAACCAACACATATTATAACATTATTACGAATGCGTAATGCGGTAATGGAAAAGCGTCATAAATCCATGTAAATTCGATTGACGTGAGCTTTTGCGAGTTCCATCGTTGTCAACTGTACGATAATATTATGCGACGGGAAATAAATGAGTATTCCACTAAAATGTTACCGTAAACAGGATTCGTGTTTATTTTTGTGACGTTTTTTGTTGAGCTTTTGTAAGTGCAATTCAAAAGCTGAATTTAAGTTGGTAGTTAATTATTTCTGTAAGTTTATTGTTGTAAATTTGGAATTTTATAAATTACACATAAATTACTTATGTACATAAAAAATAAATTCATGAAATATATTGAATAAGGTAGATAATATTTTATATATTACAATAACATTTATCGCAAATTTTTATCTTATTTAGATACGTACATGCCTTTTTAGATTAGATTTCTAATAGTCGTAGTCTCGTAGTAGTAGGTGTAGTCGCCCTCAAAAGACTGATAGTTTAGGAATGGATAGACTAACATACGAAAATTATTTTATATAAATAGATAGATTAAGACGTAGATTATGACGACCCCACGTAAGGTGGGATAAGGGCAAGAAGATGATGAGATAGATTTATATGTACATACACTTGGTTCCTGAATCGCAATATCTTAACAATTTTTTTTATGTAACTTACAACTTCAGTCTAAAAAGCGAGTGATAAAAACGCTAGTTCTTAAGATTCAAACCACATCTATGAACCCAAAGGTCTGAGTTTGAACTCAATCCGACGTGCAGCCGTGAAATCAACCGGTAGCCGCCACGGTGGATTACAATTTAGAGGCAAATCGGCTCTTTTGATGTGCCTAAGTGTTAAGATCTGACCGACGTTTTTATTGAGGTCAGAAAGCCATGTTTTTTTACTGTTAAGATAGATCGAAAATGGTCGTTAGGGGTCACTTGGTTGGGGTTGCTGAGAAGTTATATTAATTGTTTTTATAAACAAGTAAATTTTATAAACTACTAAGTACTATTTTAAGGTATTATTGATTTAGGTGTTTTTACTCCAAATTTTAGGAATAAATGTCTAAAACCAGGACAAATCATGAGACACGAGATTCAAGACAGATCTCATTATAATATTTATAGTGCCTTAAACCTTAAACCCTTATGTTCTCCTTTAACGCAAAATACCCACAATAATACAATATGTAAGTCTATTATTTACTAGCTTATTTGGATTTATAGTGCCAGCTCCATAATTGTGAAGAGTCTCACGATGATGCCGTAAAATCAAGTCAACCTTTTGTTTACTTTATTCTTAATTTAATAGACTCAATCTTTCAAAAATATAAAATCTACATAAACTTTACTAATTTCAGACTTATGAACTTAAAAAGTTGCACTTAAATCCAAAATACTTACTCCGGTACAAAAAAACATCGTTCTAAAAAACTACTAACGCCATCTGTTGAAATATTTTAACAACTCACTTGTTAGCACGCGTTCTTTAGTTTTAAAACATTGCATAAACATATCTATAAATAAGTACATAGCACTTGTTTTTGATAATAATATAGAAATTCACGTATTTAGAATTACGTAATACACATTTGTGTATGTCCATCCATCCATCTACTTAGTCATCGCATCTCGTTCGACCTACTTTCAATAATGTTAACTGATCGGATACTTCGGAACTTGTTTAAACTTGATACTTGAATTGTTATTAATGAATAATATCCCTTTGTTATTGTCAATATCAATTTGCAGTTTATTTTATAGTCAATGGTTTCAGGAATTTAATTAATTTAAATGGTATTTCCGTTAGAGGAAACAATTGGACGTGTTTGACAATTAGGTAGGAAAGCATAAAATTATATTACCTACTAAATTTCTTCTTAATATAGGTTCTTGATTAGGTAATATTTTATTGTATAATATTTAATAAATTATCTGATATGCATTTCTTTTTTATTTAAAAACCAGTAGGTTACGCTTTATGAACAACTAGCTTCTACTCCGCGTTGTAACCTGCATTACTGGGGGATCTCATTTTCCTGGGATAAAAAGTACCTTAAGTCTTTTTCCAGGGGTCAGCAAATTCCATACCGAATTTTACTAAAATCAATCAAGGCGTTTGGACGTGAACAAGTAACAAATATAGACACTCACAAACTTTCGCCTTTATAATATTAGTGTGATACTAAAATAAAACAGGGTTGCAATATTTTTTGTTACAACTATCGTGTATATTAATAAATTAATTTTCCTAATAAAATTCTACCAGTGGTTTAATTATGTTGTTCAATTGCAAGTACTCAGTAATAACCAGAAATGCTCACAAATCAATATTGATGCAAAATATATTTTAAAAACTCTGTGACTTCCACAGAAGTTATGAATTATTTATCAATCAAATAACTTACTCAAACACATGTCAATGTTATATCAATTAGCAACCACTTAAATGTGATTATATTTTGAAGCTCTTAATAATTAATCATTAGTTCATTATTATATAACAAAATGTCTATGAGTAGAAGAAAATCTATGTTTTTTTTTATTTCAATTTTATAGAGGGGTTAATGCTAATATATACAATTCCACTAATTATTTTATGTTAAGTAGTTATCTTGATTGTTTCATTTAACTTGCTTTGGTCCCATTTAACTCGGGATCCTGGTATTTCAATTTTACCGTGATCAAAAGTATTTAATTGTTAGTCCAGTAAATATTTTATCTCTTTGCCGAATTTCTTCAAAAATACTTCAACCGTTATTTTATTGTTGTGTGTTAGTGGAACTATTTTGACATTCATTCTTACAAACTATCGCAATTATAGTATAGAAAGTAGAGCGAATCAATAGTTTGTTTGTTTTTGTCATTGGTTTAATTAGGTATAAGGTTTAAAGTACTATATTAATATCTCAATAATATTATGTAATTTATGTTTAGAGCACATTTTAATTTCCCAAAGCTTATGCTTTTGTCGTTACGTTTAGAATACCTACATAGTTATGTTGTTCTAAGATTTGCTGAACTTAAATGATATTTATGCAGTTATTAACCAACAAATTTTGAGAGGATTATCTTATCGATATTATAATCTGTTTTCAAATATAAATTGAATTCAGATTTGTACAGCTACAATGATGTAATAAACTTTCGCAGATGCTACAGTCTTTGGATTACGATTTAACTATTTATTTTCATCGTCAAAATTGTGAGTCAGGAATCCTTGATACCTATGTTATGACTAATCTTGTAGTCGTGTGGTATAAGTGTTAGAATCAAAATTTTTAGTCCAACTTTTGTTTCCGTTGATGATAGTAGTGTTATATTAATATTAATATGAAAAAGAAGAAAAAAAAATGTGATTATGGAATTAAAGTTAGCAATTTTGTGTGTGATATTTATGTTGTGTGTTTCGTACTTAGCCTTTTCTTGTTGATCAGGAAGTGCTGAAAATCATGAAAACATTTGCTCATCGTTTTAGTCCGTTTTTAACGAATATTTTCTTGAAGATTCAGAACAGTTTAATTTATTTTTAAATTCGTGCAGAGTTCTATTAATATAACCGTAATTCTAAATAATAAATTAATATTATAATATCACGAATTTATCGTACAAAATTATAATGAAAAAACATTTAAGATAAAAAGCATAAAACTACAAAATAGTAAATAACAGGCCACTCAAGAATATATCGCAATACGGTAAGTGGTTTTCTAAACAGTTTAACGTCTACAACGATAGTTATCAATTTTATTACGATCATTTACTCAAATTCAAACAAAGATTTTCACTCCGCTTTAAACGGCGATAAACCTAAAAATCACCTTCGGTTGCACAAACCTAACGCCTATGGCAAAACCACAACCGTAAAACGCATTTTATATACGCGACGTACTTACAAACATGCTAGCCGAATTACTACGAACGAAACACACGCGCCAACTCCTGTCACAGTATCGTATAAACCGATCCTAACTCGCATTAAAACAAGCTTTACCGACGTCTATCTGGACAAAGAGTCGTTAAATCGCGCGAGAATTATCACGAAACGTAACTTTAGTAGGTCTGCGTTTGGTTGCTCGTGATCGAGTGAATGCTCTCCGTTTAACAACCCCGTGGACTCGAATCCTCCGTTCTTACGTCACCTCACCCCATACGAATACTGCCACCCGATTGGCCCATTCACTTTGGCGCGCTTTCTCACCACAATACTGAACGATCGCGAGCATCTCTTTCCTTTCCACATAGGGAATGCACCAAAGCGTTTGACAGAGAAAACCACTTTTCACCAGTAGCTTTTGAACCGTGATGTAACCTGTTTGAAATGAGAGAGACATATCCTAGTGCTGCTAGTGGAAAAGGGACAGAGTCAGTGGTGTAGAGTATGGTTGTAGTGGTAGAGTGCGAAGGGAACGTGCTACCGTGCGTTCCACTATTTATAATCAAATGGGTTGCGTTAGTGTGCGTGTGTGCTTACGTTATGCACCGCACCAATACATGGGGACGCGTTGAGCGAGGCAATGATGTGCACGAAGTATTATCCCTTATTACACGATTCGCTTCCGCGCTGGCCGCACGTGCAATAGTAGTCAGTCGACCTCTTTTGTCGAGCGGCGCGAAGTGACAGTTTGTTTACATCGGAGTCGCAGCGATGCATAGTGCGTTAGTAAATGCGATTGTGTCATCGACCGTGCGCCGGTTACCGCTAAATTACGAGTGAATTACGGACAATGCTCGTAGCAGCGTTTTTGCGATAAAAACTTTTTGTGAACTTTTGAGGTCGCAGCACCTCGTGATCTCGATAGCGCCAAATTGAACTGTGAACTACTGTGTGCCATTCGAAGTGTCAAAGTGAACATTCCCAGTGAAATTACGATTAAAAAAAACTTTTTACCCAGATTTTCGACGAAGCGAAAAATTTTCGAATAAATTTTGTAGAAAATTGTTGATTCTAAGAAAATTTTGATAACTCCCATTTTATACTCCAAAACATTCCCAAAATAAAAACAAATAAATTAAAGGTACTAAAACTGGTTAAAATTCTTGATAAAATCAGTGAAGATAAAGACAAAGCCGAGAGGGACGACGATTAAACGGGCACTCAGCATTTATGCATACAAAACAAACTGCTATCTGTCCACGCTTCCTCCGTAGAAAACGACATACAGAAAGACAAAGATGGCTATAGCATTCAACCTGCCGAGTGAGAGAGAGGCTACAGAGGAGAACTTTTCGCGGCTGAACCGGCTCCTAGCCGAGTTGTACGAGGTTCTGTGCCACATCTTGGTATCACGACAACCTGGCCAAGAGGTTCAGGAGAACAGGCGAGGTGAGTGCCCTCGAGAGCCTAACACACCACCTTACCACTTAAGATGCAATTCGACCTACATTGTGAACCTTGTGATGGTCGTAGCCATCATAAAAGTGTCCCTCGCGTCGTCACTCTTCAATACCATCAGATAAAAAGAAGATTTGTTTTAGATAAGTATTGTTAACAGTGATACTGCAAAGCAGAAGACTGTTGTTGCATATTTTTAAGTCCATCCGTAACTTTGTAAAACTTTATGTTGGTTTGGCTTGGAAGAGATGTTGTGTCCAACTGCACTTAAATTGATAATGGTGGTTTCGTCTCAATTAATTTGAGTGGGTCCTTTACGGGCCACTCATTTTAATTCGGACCTTTTTGCAATTCTAACATTATTCCGCTTTTACGATGAATTTTACTTTTCGAAATTTGAGTGAAGTTCGACAAAATGCCTCACTTTATTTTTTTATTTTTTTTCAAAATGTCAATATTTTGATACGCGCTCGTGCATTTAATAAAAGTGATTGTTTGTTGCGGAAATATTTTTGGATGAATTTTGTTTGTAAGCGCTTTTGCCGATATTATCAATATGCCTAATAAAATAATTAATAATTTACCAGTGATTGAAATACGACAAATCACAACTATGTATACTGTAATTAGTTACGACTTTATAATCCATCACTTTTTAGTGTTGTTAAGTTTTTACATTTAGTTACATTTCCATTTGATCTCCTATTTTGTTTATCGGTTATAGTGTCAAATAATTTTACTTAGTTTAATTTATTAAAATCAAATTGAATAATTTCAGTAGCATTTAGTGTTTTTTTTTAAATACGTGTATGGATCTCAAATTTTATTTTAGTTCCAAATAATCTCGATAGTCATAATTTGTTTTATTGATTTCATTAAAATTCGATTAGACACCAAATATTAGTTAAATATTAACGAAATCATTATGAAAAGAATATAAATTCGTTTAATGATCAAATTGTCTCCCTAAATCAATTTGATTATAAGGAAATATAATTTTAGTATAAGTGTAAATATTATCGTAATTCGACCAGGTAAATATAATTTTTGTTATAATCAAGAATTTTGTTTAACACTATGTTCTGTTAAGAAAAAGTGTAAAAAAATAATTAAAAAAATACTTTTCCTAATTTTTATAAAGAAAATAATATTATATCAAAATGCTGAAGTAGATTTATAATACTCTTTGATAACTTGTAAATATTGCATTTAAAAGTTTGTGATTTTATTAATGTTTAAATAAGTATTATACATTTCTTATTACTTTACAAGTTACTATACTTACTTATTAGTTAAGTGCCGTATGTAATCAACCTATAACTACATAAACAGGATTGTGTTTAATAATTTTATATCCCTTAACATTTAATTGGGAAATTGTGAAATAAATATTATTTTGTAAAAATAACTGCTCTATTTTTTATTCTAAGTACCTATAGAGTAAACCATTTTATAACGTAACTACTAGTTTTTTTACATCAATAATTTATCCAGTAAAATCATCAATATCAACAAACAATTAAAATTTAAAATACAGTTTCGTAATTCATAACGTCAACGCTAAAGTGGAGAAAACAATGACATCGTCTAAATAAACAAAATGAACGAAACAAAAAAAATAAAACGACACATGCTAAATAATATGCACGTAAATACACGCACTGTAATGTTAACTCATAAACAGTGTCAGGCTTACGGCTCGTCAATCAAGCCAGAAATAAACCATGTTTACATTTTGCCGTTGTCAGGAACGAACTTATCTGAACTTGCTGGAACTAGTCGTGTTTTGTTACAAAACACAAACGATATGAAGGCTTTAATAGGCTTAGGTCAGTTAGATGGTTATACAAAAAATATAGAGGCAACAAAGGATGAAACTTTCTTAGGAGCTTGAGAATTTTATGTAATTTTGAAGTGGATAGAAAAAAAAGGTTAGATATTTGTCTCGCTTAGAGATAGATATCAGGCTATCAGCTAGAAGCCTATGTGATTGATGTTTTCATAAAATGACAAAGATAAATTAGATATATAAAATGTGTTAACTTTCCAAATTCTACTAATATTATAAATGCGAAAAATTGTGAGTATGGATGGATAGAGTTTGTTACTCTTTCACGCAAAAACTACTGAACGGATTTAGATGAAATTTGGAACACAAATAACTTATAACTTGGAATTGAACACATAAACTACATTTTATCCCGGGAAATTTTAACATCCCTGGGAGCCACAAGTAGTAAATAAAACAACTAACACACAATCGAGTGTAAACATAGACCCAACCAGAAGCACGGAGTCAGAAGATATAGAACGTATGGAAAGAGACAAGCATCATGAACTAGTTCAAGCATGAAACTATAGTAAACTTGGCACGCTCTAAATCGTGGCTGCAGTCACGACTGTGCACAGTGCAAGTTGTGAACTGAACGCGTAGACATCAGACATAGTAGATTTAAGAGCAATATTATGAGGTACAAACATAAAAAAACAGACGAATTGATAACCTCTTTCTTTTTTAAGTCGTTAAAAAAAAGAAAGTAAGGAAGTAATAATAGAATGAATATGTTTGTGTGTTTAACTTAAAGACATGAAAGAATCATAATTCATTTGACAAAATTGATAGATTCTGCTAAGTCTTCAGATAGCTTATTTATATATTCATTCAATTTACCTTAACACATAAGTATACTAAGTAGTATTGTAGCAGTAATAAAATCTTTCTGATGGCATATTATATTAAAATGCATTAGGATTTATCGAATACCAAACAGATAAAAACTGCTAAGGACAATAACGTAGCTGTTCAAATATGGCTAGATTAGTTGACCATAGAATAATTTTTGCAACGATTACTGTCGCTTACTGCCCATAAGTTGGACCAAATCAAGGCATTGGCAATGGACTCGCTGCACAACTGCACAACTCTATATTTGAAAGCGAAAATCGATCGTAATCGAATGGATCATGGAGGAAGAAATCGAAAACTGCAATAGTGGAATTGAAATGCAGTAACGTAATGTATCGACGTTCTATGTTAAGCTTTAGTTCATAAGCTTATGTATTATGATCATTGACAGTGGTCTTAGCCATTTACTTAAACTTGCTAAAACAATATGGAGGATTAGAAAAATAAAATGTTGTCTTGTGTCTTGTGGTATCTGTATTTATTTGTCTGGACAACTTCGGTTATCTTGAACACTTTAAAGCTTTGGCGTTTATTTTGAGATAGTTAAGACACTAGTTTCACTTCATTGGGAACATATAAAAAGATAGGTACACGAATCTTTTTAAATTTAATATTTATTCATTCAAAAATAAACAAAAATATTTCTTGTAATGACTAATGGAACTTTACAGTTTTTTTTCGTATAAAGTAAAATTCATGGTACTTTGTGTGGTCTTCATTTGACTCATCATCACTAATTTAAGATATCATCTTTCGTGTGAATTTTAGCAGGACTTCAAACTCTATATCTTTGTGTTAAGGACCTGTCATTAAAGGGTTCTAGTAAGTCACGCTTTCAAAGGTAAGTAACGATTACAAATGGTGTGGAAAGGAACGCTTGAACGATTCCAAAGATCATAATGTTTTTTGTCAAAACTCGAAAATATTGTCCTATTGTCGGTATTGATTGCTTTTACTTTTTCTTTTTTAGTTTTTTTTACGACGATTTATTTATCTGTAGGTCATGTTTTTATCGGTTTGTCGTGCTCTTTCTCTTAATAATGAGACATATAAAAGTATTTGCAGATGATCCTAAAAAGTATGATTTAGACTTGAAACTTTTTAGTACTTCCCTGAATTGATTTTATATCGATGATCCGATTAATATTACTTTAGACGTTATTATTCCTATATCTATTAGGTGAACTGTCTACCTTCCTTCTATCATAATAATACTTATTAAAAAAATCTCATTCATTTTACTTTTAGAAGCTCCCTCAATCTATAAACTAAACTTTACTAAATGTTATGAAATTTTACGCCTTCAAATACTACAAGCACATTGCTAATATAATATTTTAGATATAAATTATATTTCCTTTCTGAACGACAAGCTGTATCGTTAAAATTAGAACTTCAATTATAATCGGATTCAGATAGCGATCGCTTTGAAAGTGATCTCTTAAAGCTACCTAAAGGTAATTCTAATCTGATTGAGTTTACGCTACCGGTTAAATATCCATTATTTGTACTTATAAAATTAATTCTAATAAGACTTGATCTCATAAACTTGAAAAAAGCTAAAACACTCTATCTCTTATTAGACACTTATACAAAAACTTGTCACTAGAATCTAAGTGAGAATATACCCGCGCAACTTCATTCGCGTCACTTGCCAGTTTTTGCAACATTTTTGTTTGAAGCTCCGCTTGTATTCGTCGTAGCGTGATGATATATACTTTATATCCTTCCTTGATAAATAGGCTATCTAACACTGAAATATTATTTTCAAATCGAACCAGTAGTTCGTGAGATTAGCGAACAAACAAGCAAACTCTTTAGTCTATACTAAATTATAAAGAGGAAAGATTTGTATTTTTGTATGTAAAGAATAAACTCAAAAATTACTAAACCAATTTTGATGATTCTTTCACCATTCGAAAGCTTCATTATCTATGAGTAACATAGGCTATATTTTATCCCTGTATTCCTACGTGAACGGGAACTACGCGGGTAAAACCGCGCGGAGGCAGCTAGTTTTATATATAAGTATAGACTTATTGACTTATGACTGGTAGCAGAGTCAAAACATAAAGCCGAAAGATCGTTAGTAACCCGCTAATTTCTAACATAAATAAACCAAAATTAGCATACTGGTTAAATTGTTAGTTAGCCATGGTTGTCCTTCGGTGATTATGTTTTATGGTTTGGAAAATCGGAGCGTATATAAATGTCCTTGCAACTTGCAGTGAATTGTTTGGGATAAAGACCGAGAATTATTTTAAGTAGATATTATTTATTATTATAATAACAGTATTGTTAATTTTTTAGTTTATTTGCTACTTTGAGGTACTTTAAACTTAGTAGGTATTTTTTATTATCTGACCATTTTTTAACTAATCTTACAAATATTATAAACGCGAAGTTTATATCAATGGATGTTTGGTCCTCTGTCATGCAAAAACTACAGAACGGATGTGGATGAAATTTGGAACACAGACAGTTGAATAACACATAGGTTACTTTTTACAGATCTATTTGGTCTTGATTCAGATCTATTTAGTCGTTATTTATTTAGTCAATTTTAGTTGCTTGCGTAACCACTTATGGACACTAGAAAAATATGTATCAGCTATCTTTTTTCTACATTTTTTTGAGAATATACTTATATATTCTGTATGTATGGCTAAAACTAAAAAACTAATTAAAGAAAATGACTAAGAAAAATCTAAAAAAAGTTAACTACAAAGATCACGCAAATTCAAATTTTCAAAAACAAGTATCGAACGACCGAACAAACTGTACGTTAACTTTTTTTTCAACAAAAGCTACCAGATCCGTCTCAATATGGTAAAGGGCTTTAATATATTCCACAGGTGTTGTCCCAAACAGGTGCCCTTTTTCTTTTTTTTTTCTCGTCCCAGACAGGTCCAGACAAGTTCAATAGAGCTTTGTCTGAGTTTACTTCTAGCTCGATTTTGGTATATTTTGATGGTTTTTTTTTCCTTCGAACGGAACGAATGGTAATTTATTGCAACGGGCTTTGAATTTAAATGGTTATGTTGTGTGCTTTTTTTGTAATCTAGTGGCGTGCGTTTAGTTTGGTTCGGATGTGGGCAGGTACTTTTGGAAAATTGGATGTATGTTCCGGGATTCATGTTGGATTTTAGAAAGAGAATTATCTGTAGCGATTTTACTATTGAGCACTTCCTTTTTTTATTCATTGCTGAATATTTGGTACGTAAGTTTAGTCTACAAATAATCTATACTAATATTATAAAGAGGAAAGATTTGTTTGTTTGTTTGTAACGAATAGGCTCCGAAACTACTGGACCGATTTCAAAAATTCTTTCACCTTTGGAAAGCTACATTATCCCCGAGTAACATAGGCTATATTTTATCCCTGTATTCCCACGGGGACGGGAACTACGCGGGTAAAACCGCGGGGAGGCAGCTAGTTTTCAATAATTATGTGAAATAGTTATTAATAAAAATGTAACAATAATGCGTAAATAAAATAGGTCGCATCTTAAAAAATAACTGAATTATATTTACATTTCAAACCGCAATTATTAACCGCAGAATAATAATATAAACTCACATGGAACTTGTTTTGTAAATATTATTATAATTTTACAACGTAGTTTATAATAAATAATAAACTATTTCATGGTAAATATACTCTGAATGGAGAGCAAGAGATGTCTTAATTTTGCGGCTAAACTGGAATAATATTTCCACTTGGATAAGTTTTTAAACGAGGGTCACATTTTTTTTAATATTCATTTATGACAAAGCTTTTGAATTAAATACCAAGTAAAATTTATCTTTTGGTGGTGAATTTTAGCAGTTTAAGAAATCTAAGTTATAAATAAACCCAATGTTGAAATAAATTGTCAATTAAATTTAACACTAAATAGTTATATTTTTTTATTACTTAGCCAGCTACCGCCCCTTAGTTTTACTCGGGTTCTCGGGGATATATTATTCTCCTTAATGGAAGTCCATTGAACTTTTACAAATGCTTCACTATGTTGGGGCTTTACCGAAGGAAATAGAAATTCTTTTTTTTGTATGGATAGTGCTTTACAGTTTACTGAAAATAATAACTAACATGATTATTTTATCGAACATTATACGTATAACACATATAGTATGTAAATTAAACGGCAAACATCAGACTATGACCTTTTTAACCTCAAAGTTACCTCGCTCCGTTAAAAGATCGGCTTTATAGCCTTTTTTGGACAATTTCAACGCGCGTATCGAATTTTATTGATCCTTAGTTAATTATGTATGTAACTTATAACATTGAGTACCGTTTCGAAATTAAAATTAGGTGTTTTTATGTGGACGTCCAATTTATCTACTTTATTTTTGTTCGGAGTTATTTTTCACTAATATAAGTATTTCGCAAAGTTTTTTATAGAGCATAAATAAATTAACGAAAAAAATGAGGCAATAGATCAATTATAGGTAACTGGAGGGTCAAGGTAAAAAAATCAAATAAAAAAAAATATTATTTATTAAAAAACAAACGTATTTTTAATTGATTTAAAAAATGTATAGAGTTCTACTTTTGTAGTTACGAATCTTCACCAATTTCTCCGCCGACTGTTGACTGAATTTTTTTAAACAGTAGCAAAAATAAAAACTATCTTATAGTTATTAACATTCAGGGTACAAATTACTTAAACAATCTCAATATAATACTACAACTACTGAGCTGAGACTTGAGAGCACGTGTGACCAATTATGCTGAGACAAAGGGACTGCAGTAAGCCTATTGTGAGACTTGTCATAATGTCGCATAGAGTAATCACTGAGAACAGAGAATGCATCTACACTAATATTATAAAGAGGATTTTTATATTTTATTTTAGCGTGTGTGTTTGTTAGTAAAGAATAAACTCAAAAACTACGCAGCTGATTTAAAAAAAAATTACCATTGGAAAGCTATAATAATAGGGAGCAATATAGGTTATATCGCGGGTGGAACCGCGCGGAGGGCTACTATAAAATATTTCTAACATTTTTATAAGACGATATTCTGTCCGCGTGTCAAAGTCCTTCAAAGTATACCCACATAAAAAAAATTAAGGAGAACTTTGGTTTTGTTAATTAGTCTCAATTTCAAAGCTATTAATTAAGGCCTTAAAAATCCAGCGGAAAGAAAATTTGAATTTTTCGTAGGAAAATTTTAATTTTGATTCTTAATTAAAACACTACAAAGTGATAGGCACTATTTTATTACATAAGAAGTCATAAAAACATGACACGATTGCATGATTAAAATATATAGTCATATTAAGAACATAACTGTGTATTAGCAATTCTATACCAGTAATAAAGTATAATTAATCGGTAATTAATTATTATAATTACACTAACACTAGAATTTGCAAATAAATTATGATGTTACTTGATTAGCATCTCATTGACAACTGGCAATAAACTAAGCGATCAGTCTAAGTAAATAAGTACTAATATTATAAAGCTTAAGAATTTTATTGTTTGAAAGCACTAAAATCACTACCGTAAAAAAAATATTTATGTGTTAGATAGCCCGTTTATTGAGGAAGACTGGAGCCTATATAACATCACGCTATGATAAATAGGAGCGGTGCATCATTGAAAAATGTCGCAATAACGGGGAAAATTCTTTTGTGTGCGAGACACAAAGCTATATTTTCTTCTAAACTATAATAAATTTCATATCAGTGAAAAAAAAAACCTATTTAAATTAATATAAATTCAATATTGACCTCTCAAAATTAACATTACTCTATAATATAACGTTTAATTTTAAACTTAACATGTTTTCTTCACTGCTGTCTTTTGCCGTACAATTTATAATATGAACATTGTTAAAGCAATATTAACTCTTTTATTATTATTACTATACGTGGGAACTCGTCATGCATCATTGCATGAGAAGTAATGAGCATTATGGTATGTATATTTAATATTACATTGCTATTGTCTTATGAACCTAGAGCGTAATTTAATTTGACCTATTTTATATTTTGTTTAAAAATATCTCTATATTCCTTATACATACTTATATAGATATTTACATCCAGGCACAGAACAAACAGACATATTTATGTGGGATTTGAACCCACGACCGGTGGCTTCTTATATATAGATATTGACATACAGACACAGAACAAAAAGATTTTCCACATATTTATGTGGGATTCGAACCTACGACCGGTGGCTTGAGAGTCAGTCACTAACCACAAAGCCAACCAGTCTATTCATAATTTGATTGTTTGTAAATCGAGTTAATCCGCGAGGCGGTAGCTAGCATAATTATCAACTTTAGCATTATCGTATAAAGCATTCTGCATCTCAGTCACACTCTATCTAGCACTCAACAACAACACAAAACACCGACCCATTTTAAGAAATGACCTCATCCTCCTGAGGTCTTCATTTTCTCCCACAACAATCTAATGTCATCTCCAAACATTTTAATGGTCATTTAAATACGTAAATATTTCACTCATAACCATTTCGTCTGAAGTTATTAACTGAGTCGTGACATGGTCAGGCTTAAAAATTACAGTCGACGTATAAAACCCCGTCTTAGTCCCCATTAAGTGTTAACTTGGGGCATTCGAGGGCAATCAAAAACCAGTCCTGGTACGAATCCGGGGCAATAAATTCGTGTGCCACAACCTTTGTTATGATCTTGACTTTGTGGTATTTTTTATTTTGTTTACTAACAACAGTTCTTATGGATTGTTGTAGGAATTAACTGTAATTTATGTGGATTTAGATGGAATAATGAATTAGAAGATGTGGGATGAAGGATCAGTAATGAGTGCCTAGGTTCAAGTTAAGCTTATGATGATTTCTAAAGAAATTCGATGGATTATGTCTGAGGTTTACTTACTGTACTTGTATACTTTGAGTACTTAAATGTATTAACGCTTATAATAATATCGGTATAGTGAATTTGAAATAACTCAGATCTTGTTTTAATAAACGTCTCGTTATAAATTCTCGAAAAATATTCCCTTAGCTAATTCAATAAAGCTTTTTAGACAATTTGACTACAGCTAAATAAATATCTTGAAGTGTAATATAGTCTATATTTTTACTATTAACTATACCTACGTTAATTTGCCTAGGATACAAGACAAAAAGTCACTGGGTCACACACACATAAATAATTTTAATTAGAGAAGAAGTTTCGAATACAAAACATAATAATATCTATCACCTTTTTAAACTAAGATAAAAAAATATTTATATCATAAACTGTAGGTTATCATATACTTTATGAATGCAGGAAAGCGTCTTCATCGAAATTAATTCGCAGAAAAACAACAATGGAGTCATTTTTCCTGTTACCCCGTAAAGTAGGTACCTAGGCGTTACGAGAAGTCGTAGAATTCTGCGGTCAATATTGATAACTGTTATTAATATGTTATTTTATTTAGGTTTTAACAAGGTATTTTTTTTCCTGGAAGTACTGTTAGTTAGTGGACTTCATTGATCTTTATTTTATTTATTTTTTATCTATAAAATAAATGATACTCACGAAAATTCAATGAGATACAGGTGTTTTAAAGGTTGACAGTATTTCTAAAGATGTATATATGTACTATGGACAATAATATGCCGCCTTTGGACAATATGGACGATAATCAGTTAAAAAAACATTACCTTAAAGAATATAAAACCTTGAGTATTATTCAAACAAAACCACTTAACTGGAAAAAAGTGACATCAAATCCAAAATAAAAATAAAACTACGTTAAAAAAAACCGACTTCCAAAAATACTAAAAAGCAAAAAATAACTAACGCAATTTATAACACTTTCCTCTACTTATCTACTGACTACTTATTCTCTCCGCTTACTGCTTGGTTTGATGTTGGTGCCAAGCCACAGCATAATTAGTAAACAATATACAAAAGATCTTTGTTAAGATTCTCCATGATTTAATAAGGTGAACAAAAACTTTGGCACCGTTTGCATTTAAAATTCTAAATTTTAGAAATAAACGGTCCTTTACAGGACTACTATAGTTGTAGAATGTAAATTACATTTATCTCATCGTCGTTTTCATTTGTTTCTTATTGTCATTTATCGTTATTTCTGATTTATTTACGTAGGTTAGTACTTAGTAGGTTATCGTGTAGAAATTTATTTGTTACACCATTTTATTTCTTTGAGTAATTTTTTTATTCATATATGGCTTGGCACCGACTTCAAACCATGCAGCAAGCGGAAAGAATAAGTAGTCAGTAGATAAGTAGAGGAAAGTGTTATAAATTGCGTTAGTTATTTTTTGCTTTTTAGTATTTTTGGAAGTCGGTTTTTTTTAACGTAGTTTTATTTTTATTTTTTGCTTTTTAGTGATTTAAGTATGGGTAGGCTTATTATTTATTTAACAATCACAGAACACTATTAAACCTAAACGTTAATGAGATCAGAAAACGTTAATGTTCAAGGTCAACCTAATAGCCTCAAGGAATACTATTCTCTATCCATATGCACGTATAATTTTGAAAGAATTTTCTCTGAACTCCTATCCTTTGAGGAGTTGTACCTTCCATCATCAGCTCATCCATAGGAAATCATCATCAAACGCAAATAATTGAACAAACTGTATGGTATTGACTGAAACGTAACAGTTATATGCTTATAATTTGAGTGTTCTTCACGATTTCCTTGGGATCCCATCATCATATGCTGACTAGATGACCAGGGTATCAACTTTAATATATACCATAACGAACAAAAAAAGAATTACGCAAATCGGATTAGAAATGTTAAAGTTATCGACATACTAATATACAAAGTATCGTCAAAATGACATCGTCCAATTAATAATAATGCTTATAAAATAAAAACTACTAAACCAAACTGAAAGAAATTTTTATGGGACCATCTGGCAGCTATTTCGCGTCGAACAAAAAAAGAATCACGCGAATCGGTCCATTAACCGCGACGTAATCGATGTACATACATAGAAAAAAAAAAAAAAATACCGGCCGAATTGAGAACCTCCTCCTTCGTTTTGGGAAGTCGGTTAATAAAGCTATCAGTTACTTAAATCAAATTTTACCTTCTTTTATGAAACGGTTATCGATGGCGTTAATAAGAAATGGTTTTATATGAATTAGGTTATTTTATGATAACCATTATTTAATAGGTCGAGCTACTAAGACCAACATAACATTCATTAATAAGATTGCATATCCTTACCAATCTAAGGTTATTACTAAAATTACTTTAAGTTTACTTTATTTATTAATAAATCTATTTTTTTCTTCTTTCAGGTATGTTTTCTCCTATATTTTTATTCAGCATCATCATAATTTGGTAAGTTATGATTCAAAACATAAGTACGTACCTAATGCATGTTTACGATCTGTTTAACCACAGAAACGTAATCTTGAAGATCTATATATTAAATTCAAAATAGAAATAAACAGTTATATGCATTCAACCATAAAGTTCAATCACTTTTCCGTTACTAATCTCCCACTTTAACCTCAGAACAAAAAAGTGTGACATTGACCAAAACTTAAGGCAATTTATTTATACTATCAAAAAAGTAGCCGTTCTTAATATCGACCTTAAATCTATGTAACATAGAGATCAAAACAGGAGACATTGTATTGGACAACAGTAAAGTAAAATTTGTTTTAAGTACATCGATCGATCATAAGGAGTTTATTAGATGTCGGATTAACTTTCGTTTTGAAGTAAGAGATAATGTGACACGACCTTTAAAATGATCTAAAAGAGATTATATCATAAGAAAATAACAATCAATACTCGAAAGTAGATCTAATAATGTTTGTATCTCATATCAATCTGAGTTTGTGTCTTTTAGACGTAACAAAAAACATAGTACTAAGATATCATAAAAGAAATGAGATCTTAAGCATAATTCAAAAAAGTAATTTCAACAAATTTATCATCAAATCTGTTAACTTACACAATAAAACTTAATGCAACCGGAACGAGAACATAAATCATTTGCAAGTAACACCGAGCAAGCTTCAATAGACAATATCTGATGGTCCACCTGACAAACATAAAACATCCAACGACGTTATTCAATTTCCAACTTTAAAACTAGCAAACAGTGTGTTTAAGACTGAAAATCCGATGAAACACAATAGTTTAGTGAGCAAATGTAAGTTGGTGATTCAGCAACAAAATAAGAAGCTAAAACGATAGTAAGAAAATGTGTACAAAGGCTTATGGGTGCTACGCTTCATTTAGCAAAAGTATATCGAATTCATCTTCTATATAGTCTGGTACGTGTGTGTTTTTATTAAAAATTGTCTCGGAACGTAATGGCAGAACTCCAGGATTGCACTTTATCGTTGATGGTTACACTTGCTCTGATAAATTGGTACTTTGCTGATGTTTTTGTTGCATTAGACCTTTCTTGTAGGGACTACTTTGTTGTTCCTCTACTTAGCTTACTCATCTATAGGTACTTATATATAAAGCTGAAGAGTGTGTTTGCTTGAACACGCTAATTTCAGGAACTACTAGTCCTATTTAAAAAATAATTCACTGTTAGATAGCCCATTTATCGAGAAAAGCTATAAGCTATATATTGTCACGCTATGACGAAAACGCGCGGAGCATCAATGAAAAATGTTGCAAAAACGGGCAAGTGACGCTCACGAATTTGGGCGAATATTGAATAAATAGTTCGGCTAGCACCTAGTTCAGTTTAAATATCTGTTTTGTTTCATCTAGTCTATCTTGATCGTATTTTTTATAAGGTCAGAAAACTACTTGTTAATAACAGTTATATTTACTACCTTATCATGATTACCCTCTTAGATGCGTATTATTCTAATACAGTGAGTCTTACTTCTCCCAGCTGTGACATCACAAAATTCTAATGTCCCATTATACAATCATCTAAGTATGGCATTGTTCCAGCATTTAACGTGTCATGCACTTATTATGCACTGCCTAATGGATGGCACATTTACGAATAGTCACGACTATGGGTGCCTTTGGTATTTATTATATCAGTGTTATAAGAGGCAACTCCATCAGCTACTTACCGTTTGATACTGAGCTTATGAGCAAATAAATCTTTCGCCGTTTATGATTTCGTATGAGTGCTTTTAGACGTTAATGTTGTATTTTTATTCCCTTTTTTACTTATCAGAACTGTATATATGGGAACATTTAAAATGTTGATAGAGTTCTATATTGTTTCGGTTATCTGTATAATGCTAGTTAGTATTATAATGACATATTCATCTATTATTGTTTTATCAAGTCAACTCACATTTTTGTCTCTCAAAAGACTTATTCCACACACGATGTCTTTTGGCATACGAAAGCTTTAGTTTAAACGTAATCGTAATTTGAGTTCATGGTAAGACCTTTAAAAGCTCATTACACAATATACTCAATGCTTCATCTCCATAACATTTAATAAATCAAGCAAAACAACATAGATACATTATGAAAAGCTCAATAAATGTTATGGCACCATTACTATACGGATTATTACATTATAAGTGAGTACGATGATTTGTAAATCCATCAACAGATGTATTTAAAAGTCTCTTATCTATAAAACCCGTAAAACTACGTAGCACGTGGCTTCTCTTGAAGCTAATGATAAATGGATAGATAATGGTGTGGTCTAAATTATTTCTCAGTAAAAGATAGAAGGGGTCAGAGGGCAGTTCAAACTAATTAGTCAGGGACTTACAGTATTAGTGAAAAACTAGCAGTTTATATTTGAGTTTTTATACTTAAGATATAATTATGCTACCAAACCTTAATTATTCAGTATGGGTCCCTATTGAGATGCTGAAAGAATTTATTGATTTTCTCAATTTTTTTAATAATTCGCACATAGTAGAATAGACACGCTATATAGGAACAAGACTAAAATAAAATGTCTATAGCAGATACTGCACTTAACTGAATGACACCTATGATTCTGGACCTCCTTTAAATACCTCCTGCTAAGTATGTGAGAATCGGACTAGTGACTGGCTAGCAAGGTATTAACCAACCCGTTCAAAAGCAACAGATTATATACTTTACTACCACAAACACTGTCTCACCATAAGCTAAAATCCCTACTTAACTAGGACCAGCAAACTAAACTAGAAAATACATTAGTGCCATAAGAACCAACATAATAAAAAGACCAACACTTGAATATGAACTTGGTATCAAAACGAGAGCCACACGCGACGCGTGCGCCTGCGCAGCGTCATCGTGACAGAGAGCAATAATGGCGGCGATGGCTGTTGATTGTAAAATAAGAAATAATTTTTATATCTAGTTAATGGATGGTTCTTTCTGACACACGGTTCGGTGAAAACGCCGAGCAGCTTTAGTCATAAATAAACAATATGTTTTAGAATTTGCAGAGTAAAATATTGGCATAAAATAGATTAGCCTGATGGTAAGTCAAAATCAGCCCTTGACATTTGTAAAAAGACAAAAGTAGGTTATATCTTTATATGTAAAACGGAAGTAAAGAGCCACCACATGTAGATTTCCACAGGAGGATTTATGTATAAAAATTTGCAAAAAATATTACTCGCAATAAAAGGTAAATCCCTAGCAACGATAGACCATACAGATTAATCTCATTCTCTGCTATCAAACCTTCAAAGCGATGTGTCAGTAAGTACGCTTTGCATTACGACCAGCTTGATCTATATGGCGTGATGATGGTCTCCAATGATGATTCAGTCAATTATCGTCAATGCTCTTTTGCTCTGTGAATAATCTTCACAAATCCTCACCCCCTTCTTTCCTTGGTCTATTAATGTCACATTACCGTCTGCCTGTCGTATTAATTGATGTTAAAGCACCATTTAATCAGTTAAGCTCAGCTAAGCTTTGGCAGGTGGAATATTATGCGTATGTTGGTTAGGTTTACGATTTTTTGCAGTTATACATATGGGAATAAAATTTGCAGGTTGTTCTATATGATAATATTAATTAAATATTATTTGGATTCTCATTCCAACCAAAACTATAAATGTTAAAGAAGGTCATTGATTCGAAGAACTATGATGACAGTTACGCTAAAGAAATCTTGATCTAACTAAAGTTCTATTCATCATAAATTTTATCACCCATTAAGTCATTTCCCTCATAAAACAATCAACACATCACATTAAAATATCTATGTAAAACGGTAAAAATAAATGGTATTTTCTAACGCGGAATAACTAAATCGTTAAGAACTATCTAACAAAGTAAGGCTCGCTTAACTACTTGAAGTCTTGAACCTACTCATAAAGTGGCCAGTAGCGAGCATTGCACAAAGAGATGTTTACGTCCTCCTATTACACTGTAGCGTAATCGTTAGATTAAATATACGACGTACAAGCGAAGGTCATCGGTTCAAATTACAACGAATGAGCTGAGAAAATTGTTATATTATGGTGGTGTTGTATTATATAGTTATTTGAATGCGTTGTTATATATTAATTTACATAGAATATAATATATTTTGTAGAATCTATGAAAGTAAAGGTATGTATCGTAGATTTAACATTCATTAAACAAACAAACCTGCTGTTACACAATATTTTCATCCATATCTATATTTAAGTCGTAGACCAAATTCAATGTATATTTTTTTTAACTATATTTTACTAACCCTGCGTTCCCACACAACTTTCTTGAAATAAATAAAAGGAAGACTATGTCCTTTCCAAAGCTCTAGCCTCTGTGTCAAATTCCATAAAAATCTAGAGCTTTAGGCGTGAAAGTGTAACAGATAGACATAGCAAATTACATTCATTGCATTTAAAATATCTATAGGGATTTACCTCGAATCTTAAATTATAATCACCGTACACTTCGGTGCAACACGCGGCCGCGTTAAGTGGTCACATAACATACTTCATCTAGTAACAACGAATAAGCCTGCGTTTAACTTTTGATTTATTGAACGGCTGCGTACAACGGTAAAGTTTAACTATTTGGACCACACCGCAGGTTAAAGTGTCGTTTAGAATATAAGGTAGGTACTATGATAATGACATTGTTGCACAATTCAAGTGATTTGAAATGGATTCTGATTGTTTGAGTTATCTTCACTGCTAATGCTTCCGTGGAATGTTTTATGTAAACATGTAATAGTGTTTTTTGTAGATAGTTTCTGTTATGAGTTTTTATCAATTAGCTTTTATTTATATTCTGCGATTCTGGTAAATCTATCGCTTCGAATTTGACATAATTTGAAAAAAATTACAGAACCTTAAATGGCTGTTACATAACAAAGTTTTAATTAAGATAATTATGTTAAGTTTTCGTTTATTTTTTTACCACAACAAACTACTGACTTTTACCACTTAGGTTTTATTTTGATCTGGTGGTAAGCAGTTACTACACATTAATGCTTGGCACATTTTGACTATACTTCTTTTTGGGTATTCTCTTTAAAATCTCAGTACTTCTCTGTAAAATCGACCTTACTCCCGATCATTACTACCCTATAGAAAATAAACATTTCTAATTATCTAAAAACAACCACAATTACCCGTGGCCTTAGCCATTGCAAATGATAAACAGTCTCCTATTCGCTTACAAATGATAATTAGCTATAATCAAGTGTAAAGTAGCTAATATAATTACTCTAAAGATACAAACAACTAATGTGTGTAGCTGATACTGTTGGTCTCATGTCTGTCTCCATACGTCTGTATCACTCATAAATATGATTGTATTATATTACAACTTGTATTTCGAGTCTGGCGCGTGCGCAGATCAAATCTACCGTCGGTTTTATGCAGCCACTTGGGATAGTGATGTGAAAGGTTTTTCGATTTCGATGTATATTTTAAATTTAAATAAGTAAATTAGGTACAGTTTTATGATGTGTGATTTAGCAGGTAAATAAGATGTAGGTTTGTTAAATACTTCGTTTAATACAAGTGAATTTTAAATGTTGTAACGTTTTAAAAAACTCGTGAAAATCTAATTAAAACACTAAGGAAAATGTAGACTAATAAATTGATAAAACTGTATGATTTTAAAATGATACGTGTAATATTAATATTACTAGTCGCACAATGATAATATTATCATATAATAGCGGTATAAGGTGTTTATTTTACTTTAATGCCAAATTTTTATTTAAAGGGCTTAAAGGTTTGGCTCATATTAGATGGATTTAACTGTAATGCGAAAAATTAATATCGACATTAAATCACCAAGTTTATCGATACTAATTTGTGTGATAATTAAAGTGGTGTCCCATCACTATCCCTTACCAGTTTGTCGTATCGGGCAAACGGTCTTGCGGTGAACAGAAAATATAATATTATGCGGTCGGGAAATTGTATGACTCGGTAACCTGACGATAGTGTTGAAAGTTAATCTAATATTGAAATAGTATTACTTTTTTTTAGAGATCCGTAGGGAACAGTTTGGTTGTGGGGATAATTTCGACACCAGCTATTTACACTACGCTAACTCGAAATTTGGCAAAAACGTTTTTTTATGCCAAGCTTCTTAGAATTAGGTTTTTTATATGTTAAAAAAAATTGTGAAGAAATATACAAAAATAACGAAGTTACAAATTTTATAAAACGCTAAGTGCAGGTACTTTTTGAAATCACTCGATTTAAACCACGCCAACTAGTGTTAGCGGAGTGTCCACGGGGAGGGGGCGCATAGATTATATTATGTATTACAAAGTATTTAAATATATATTATAGTAATACGCTACGTATTTCTTAAATTTAAGCGCTTTTATAAAAGTCCGTGTATACTACGCAAACACTAGTTAGCGTAGTTTAGAACGATCAGGTATATTTGTTCATTTGTAGAATGCGCTACTTAGCGACTTTTACTAGCAAAATACTTATGTCAAAATACAATTATATTTATTCGTTTTCGACGGTAACTTCACTATTCATGTTTTTAATGTATCGGCATGTGTTTATGATAATAAAAAACATTATTTTAATACAATATTTTACCCTTCTTGTAGAATCGTAGCCAAATAAATTACCAGCTGAAGTTAATAATCCTGAGTTCGGGATTTTTTATGAGCACGTTATGTCTGATGAGATAATTTTAAAATAATAATCATTATATACCTATCCAGTTCAGTCAATTATGAAAATTATGTGCATACCTACAAGATACAAACTTAAACGACTTGGGGGCTCTTTATACTCCACTTAATATTTATTTACCAAAGGTATACCAAAGGACTTCGGTCCAAAAGCCTTCTCCGTTGACATTAAGTCCAACAAGCATCGACATTTTGTTTTCTGTCGTATCTGATGATCCTTCTGACAACACACCTAATATAGTTCCTTATCTTCAAAGGGTTTAGCCGACTTCTTACCAAAAAACCGAAAATACAACAATCCCACATCAAATCGGTATGTCTGCCCAGGAAAGTCTTTCAGGTTTGCACATGAATGACAGCCCCAGTTGTAATACAGATTTAGTAACGGCAATATCCACCCCCAGTAATTTTAAAACTTTCCCCTGTTTTCAATGATAGTCTCTATTCTGCGGTATCAAATTAGTAAATGCCATCGTCCTAAAAATGCTGATGTCGGTCTCTAACATCTTAAGCTCGAAGATGAGTATATAAGCCCCCGCTTATATACTGTGATTACCGAGCGCCTAAAAATGCTGCTTGTTTGCTATGCTGCCAGTTGCTTAAACAATATAACATTTAACAAATTAACATCTTAGGGAGTTCACAAAGTCAACCTATAAAATCAGATAACTGCGTGAGGGATAAAACAGTAACCAAACCATATCGTTTACTATATTATGAAGATACTTATTATCCGCTCATTTCTTTCAAATGAAGATAGAGAAGATGAAGAAGCAACCATTTTATGGAAAAAAGACATACGGCTTTAATAGAAAAGACTGCAAGAGGCAGAGAAGTGTATTCTCCAGTTGAATGGTATACACCAGTGCGATAGGGAATGGAACTCCTTTATTTTGATTCTTGAAACAATATTAGCTTAATTTTTATTGATGACAAAATTATCAAGAACAAAATTAATTAAAATAGTTTATATTGGTAACTACAGCCTGTTGGAAAATAAGTAACGTTTATCTTTTGATTGATAACGTAAGCAAACATGTAGTATATTTTAAAAATACTAGATTATCCCACTTTTAGAGCTTATTCCCGAAAAGGACACGAAACTTGGTTAAATTTATCCAGCAAAATACAAAAACCTTAAATATTATTGTGATAACAATATTATTTCGGAAATGTATTATCGTTATTGTTATCTATTTTATTTAAGGCCTGGGTCTATGGGTATCCCACTGCAGGGCAAATGCCTCCCATCTTGCTTTCCACATAAATATTATTATTTTAATAACTGAACATAATGAGGAGAGTTCATTTCCTTTTATTTAAGAATAACAATATTAAGTACTTTATTGATTTAAATAATTATAAGGTACAAAATCGAACTGTGATTGATCAGATCTTCAATTAATCATAAGTAAGCACTTAATTGATATTTAATTAACTGTTGATTACTAACTAGTTTTATATGTTATTAGTTTAAATTATGTATCAAAATTACAGAATATAATATTATCTGCTCTATTCTATCTAGAATCTTTAAAAAATAATATATATTTTAGCTCCACGGAAAGATAAATGAGGCGTTAACTTGTGGCTCAGGTCGATGTATAGTACGCTATGTATAATTTGGCGGCTTTTAACACGATATCCGCCAGAGACGTATATAGGAGTTAACAAAAAGCTAACTTTAATAACTAGTTATTTAGCCAGTGAATTTATAATAATATATTTTACGGATATATATATAACCCTAAGGTTACAAATAATGCATGATTTATTTAAAAATTATCATCGCAACACAATAAAAATAACACATCTTTATCACTATGACATCCCGTAATACACAACGCTAACTTAAGATAGACGTGTGTAACTTGTAAAATTAATTTGAAGAATTACGTCTATATTCGGCTAACTAGCGCTAAATCGAAAAATATAAATAATTATGGAAAAATAAATATGAGATATTATAATGAAAAAAATAACCATGAAGGGTTCCAAATTTCAAATAAATATCTTAATTAATGTAAAAGTTATCACGTTTTTTCCTTTATAAGCCTCTCCTGTAAAGTACACATTTCGGACTTAGCGTAGTATAAATAGCTGGTGTCGATTTGACAGCGTGAAATCTTCGTATGTTACAGAACGCATATACCTACCTACTTAAAAAGAAAATATCATAAAAAATTTAAAATATGATTTTGAAGTAGTGGCATGTATTCCAATATAAGTATTTTGGTTATTGAAACTTAAATAAAACAATGTTTTTTCGTATTACTTAATTCATAACACAAGCTTCATTTGAAGCTTACTTTGGAATCAGATTGGCCGTGTGTGAAAAATGTATTATTTTACCATCCACAGTTATTATGCTAAGAGTAGTTCAAATAACCTTAATAAAAGCCAAAATTGTTTAATTTAAAACAGCATAATGTATACCAAAATTCTTAATAAATCTACTTATATAAAATAATTTTATTAAATCCTAAGCAATTTAAAATCCACTCTATACGGAACTATCCGCCAACAAAATCGAACTTACCCAAACATTTTTTTACTATTTACAATCAATCTATTCTATAATTTGTACAGTAGCTTTTATTACATGTAGGTAATACAAATCGGTAAATATGATTACGATATTATAAAACACCGCTACGAGAAGGTACCTACATTTCCAATGATATAGTGTGGGTGGTCAATGTATAAGTAATAATACGATTTCAAAACCGAACCGAATATACACCAGTCAACTTCTGGTTTTACGTAATGATCAATGCAATTTGATGGTTTTTAGTTTTTGAATGGTTTCTGAAGATATCTTAACTTCATTCCAACTTTATTTGTAGCTGAATTTTGAGTAGAAAATTCAATAATTAGGTAAATAAATATACAGTGTTCTTAGATTGTATATTGAGGATATTGTTTCATCATCATCATCATCACCATCATCAAGCTCATATACGTCTCCTCTGAGGAGCTCGAGCCTCCTCTAATAACGAAGGGGTATCGGCCATACTCGCGCCTAGTGCGGATTGGCAGACTTCACATGCCTTTAATGGGACTTTTTTAGAATCATTAAAAATCTTTTAGTAGAATCATTTTACAATTCAACGCATTATATTTTAATAGAATACTTCTTGAGATTTAAAGGATGTGAAGATAGTTTCAATTTTGACAGCCCGGTTGGCTTTATGGTTAGTGACCCTGACTCTCAAGCCGCGGGTCGAAGGTTCGAATCCCACCCAGGACAAACATTTGTATGCATGAATATATCTGTTTGTCCTGTGTCTGGAGGTAAGTATTTATATAAGTATATATTTAAAAGTAGTATATGTAGTATATCAGCTGTCTGGTTACCATATCACAAGCTCTGCACAGTTTGGAATCAGATTGGCCGTGTGTGAAAAATGTCCCAGGACATTTATTTTAATTTTATTTTAATTAAATATAGGTAAGTACGTAAGTTAATGTCTGCACTAGATTTGAATTTCTACAGCAACCGTATCAGTTTGTTTGGCTTCCTGTGTTTATTATCACTTACATTTAACAATTTGTTTGTATTTATTATATTAAATTAAGGCGATGACACTATTATTAATTTATGCAAATATTTTGACGTATCATAATATAAGTGCATGCTCTCTGTGTTATATTTTTAATGTTGTTTTTTTGGTAATATAAACAATTTGAATTTGAAAAAAAAATGGTAGAATAAAACTTGCGAATTTTTGAATTTTTTGACGTGACAACGTCTTATAAATTGGTTGGCCGGGTGACACTTCAAGAAACTGCGTTACGCTCCGCTCACGTTACGTCACGTTATGTTTTAAATTGTTACTATTATTTCATCCTTCTTCCTACTATACGAATGAATATTCACATTAAAATTATTTTACCACTCAAAGTCGTTGTCACGTAAAACTTTCGCCCGTATACCGACTTTACAGGCAACCAATATTTTTTTTTTTTTTGTATCAATAACAAAACTATAATAACATAGATAAATAATTCCTTTCAAACTTAATTAGGATACCTAGTAGGTACCTACATAATTCGGCGTTTGATCACACAAAAATAATTGTAATTATGTGTAATTTCCTAACGTAATCTAACTCTGTGCCCAATTTCACGATACCTTCTGGTTCCCTTCCCTACATAAGTAACCTTTTATTCCGGAAAATTTCAATGTCCCAAAGGACTAATAAAATTAGTATAAATAACAAGATTCTCACTGTCACTCAATTAAAATTATTAATAAACAGTTATTCGTGAATCACACAGTGTTACATGCCTTTAAATAGTACTACGCAATACTATACTCTTATCAGTAGCACGAGTAGCAGAAGTTGTAAAATTATCTTTCTATATTTGTATATAGTTTTATAAATATCAGCTTGCTACTGTGCCGCGTATTTGGTCGAGTTCCCCGAATATTGAGTTTGTCCTGAGAAATCTACACTAATATAATAAAGAAGATTTTTTTTGTGCATCTAAAAAAATCAATAAATATGTAAATAAAATGTTTATTTTCATTTACTTAATTTCTACGGTTACAAACATATTGTTGGTGCCTCCTTTTAATATATATACTTGTGGTAGGTAGGAGTATGTTTGTAATGAATAAACTCAAAAACTACTGTCCCGATTTCAAAAATTCTATCACCATTGGAAAGCTAAATTATCCGGGAGTAGCAAAGGCTAGTATATTATATCCCTGTATTCCCACGGGAACGGGAACTACGCGGGTGAAAGCAAGCCGCGCGGAGGCAGCAAGTACATTATAAATGCAAAAGCAACTTTATACTGTCTGTCTGTGAATACAATTTGGTACAGAAGTATATAAGATTAGAGCTTCGTTATGGACATCAAAAGTGGAAGGTTCGCGGCGGGTGAAACGGCGTTGCGGACTAGGTCCATACATAAATCGCAAATGCGTTGTATTTATTCATTTAAACTACTATAATTTATACAATATTTTTCCTACCGCACGCGTAATAGTTAGTATAGGTATTAACACATATTATGTAAACATTACGTAAACAATAAATCAGTAACAAATGCTCGATAGCAGAATGCAATAAATTATAAACCGAAGATAAACTAGGGTTAGATAAGGATTAAAATTAAATGAAATAATTAAGATACACATATGCCATTGTTTATTCATTTGAATAAGAACAAAGGAATATATTCTAGTGTGTTCTTGATGACTTATGCGGTTCAAGGATATATTGTTTTCTTTTCTTCTTTTGTCACTCGAATTCTAAGGCATTATAAGTAAGTAATAGAGATGAAAATTGCTTGGCAAGATTAAAAATATATAGTATATTCCTATTAGAAGTATGTCTACGATAATGGTAATTTTCATTGTGTATTTTTACTTTCATTAAATAATCAAAAATAATCTCTATTATTATTTTCTTCAAATTAATCGAAAGAGGCATATAGGTACTTTCCACATGTAATTACTAATTGGTTTTTATGGAGTACTTAACATGGTATCTAGGCCACAGTTGTTAGTTTGATTCCTATTCAGAACAAAATTTGGGGGTCCAAGATCATAAATTTTATGTGTATTTATAAATAACATTATCTAATATCAAAACAAATGAAAACAACAACATTTTATTACGCATTTTTCAAATTCATTAATTTCATAATAAGTAGTTTAATATACCTATAAAACATTAATATAGAATTTGTTTGTGTATCGAGTGTCGATAAGTGTTTTATGTCAAGTGCTATTTATAATCCACTTAAATATTTTGCAATAAGCAATAACGTTCACTCACATTATCTGTATCAATAATATGTGCTGTGGGAATGATGAACTATATTCCATAATGTTTATTTATATAATGATTTCATTTACACAGTGCCTTATGATAAGAAACTGCATCATATTTAGCTAAGTTTCCATCGATATTTATTTAAAGAACATAACTTAATTATAAATAAGAAAAATTCAATTTCATAACTAATTTCGTAAGATCCGTGTACCCAAAAGACTTTCAAGTTTCCCGGTATAAAAGGTAGCTTATGTCCTTTTCCATATACTAGTCTATATCTGTATTAAACTTCATAACAATCGGTCCAGTGGTTAAGGCGTCAAAGCGTAGCAGACAGAAAAAAAATGCATTTTATAATATTAATGTAATCCCTCATTTAATACAGTGCCTTGTGATAAGATATTGCATCATATTTAGTTAAGTTTTCATCCATATTTATTAAAAACTAGCGACCCGCCCCAGCTTCGCACGGGTGCAATGCTTATACATCACATTAGAAACCACCAAAATTGTCAGTGTTTCTCCAACATATTATGCATGTATTGTATATAAAAACCTTCCTCTTGAATCACTCTATCTATTAAATAAACCGCATCAAAATCTGTTGGGTAGTTTTAAAGATTTAAGAAGACATAGGGACAGACAGCGGAAAGCGATTTTGTTTTATAATATGTAGTGACATTACCTAGGTTGAGTCCATCGTTTATTTTTTTTTCATAATGTCAAAAGATAATGAAAAGCAATAGCTTTTTCCATTAACTTATGGCGCTGGTTCATGTGTTTCGTCTAATAACGGCGATAAACCCTCTTCCCTTTATTATCTACATTTGATGTTGCTTGAAAAATATTTATATCACAAGTGGTTTCCAAGGAAAAGCGAAATTGTTGTTTTCTTATCTTTTAAACCTTCCCTGTACTATCATAAATAATTCAAGACCAAACATAGCCAAATCGGTCCATCCGTTCTCGAGTTTTTGTGAGACTAACGAACAGCAATTCATTTTTATATATATAGATGATAATAAATATATCCAGTCTGCACGGAAATCGATAGGAGGCTTATGTTCAGCTTTGGACGTCTAACAGCGAATATTTTGATAGATATATTTTAATTTTGTCTTGACTAGTGCTTAATATGCAATGTATTTCCTACAGCGTAAATAAAACAATACAGACATAAATACAATACTATTTCAACTCTACAATTGAAAAATCCACAAATTTATTGAATACCAAATCTTTGTTGGAACAACGGACGTGGTTCGTTTAAGGGAGACAAAGGCAGTATTGCATTCATCCAATCTTCCAAGTGTAACCTAAAAACCTAGCTTACGCTCAAGTAAACAGAAAATAAACATAATTCCAAGTCGTCAGGAAACCTAAGAAATAGCTGGCTTGAGGGTTACAGCTACTGTCTAACACATTGGCTTAATGTATAAGTGATAAGCGAACAAGGTGAGCTTTGAGGAAAGAAGTAACATATTTCATTGATCAAGCTGGCAGAAATGATTTTTAAAAAATAATTTAAATTTAAACTTTTCATTTGGTTTAACATTATCATATCTTTTCATCATATTATACTACAACTAGTAAGTAACTATAAAAAATTCTAGAATTCACATCGGCCTAGATGTGTGTGTCTTTTTATCCCAAGAAAATGTACCACCTGGGAACACGGGTGAAACCGCGAACCCCAAGTAATATAATATTGAATAAAATTAGCAATCAAAACCTAACTAACAAATTATCAGAAGAGAACTCCGATAGAAATATTGTACCCTCCCCGTTATCCTTATTCGTAATATTCTTAAATTAATAACATACTAAGGCACTTTACCGCTACAAATTTATCACTCGTACCACATCTAAAGCTATAGTATTACAAACATTATACTTAAACATATACACGTATGAACTTTTGCAGCAACGTTGGAACAGCAGAAGCGGTTTCAGAACCGGTTTTTAGAATACTGCACGTTGACTCTAAGGACAGAGCAGTAGAGCCGCATTTAGTTGTATTAGCATTTCATTTTAAAGATGGTGATTCTGATATGCAAATAATTATAGATGGTTGTGAGGACGGTTTGTTATGTGAGGACGTGATTGACGGAATGGTTGGTGAAGTTTTAAATACTGGTGGACTTTTATTTTTATACTATGTACTTTACGTTCAGAAAATTAATCAATGATATAAATAATAACAGCAATTCAACAGACAATGCTACTTAATATTCTAAATACGAAAGTTTTATTAGATGGACGGATGGTTGTGACCAAATCATACCAGAAAGACTGATGCAATTTTGGACATTACTACATATATATTATAAAACCAAGTTGCTTTACGCTGTCTGTATCTATGTCTTCTTAAATCTTTAAAACTGCGCAACGGGTTTTGATGCGTTTTTTTATAGATAGAGTGATTCAAGAGGAAGGTTTTTACATACAATACATGCATAATATGTAAGAGAAACACTGTCAATTTTGGAGGTTTCTAATATGATGTATAAGCATTGCACCCGTGCAAAGCTGGGGCTGGTCGCTAGTAAGATATATAGCTAAGCTTTTTATCCTGGGAAATTGAAGGTTCACAGGAACCCGGATGAAACCTGGTAGCTATTATACTGCCTCGTAATTATTATGCACTGCTACATCCAGATGCGTTTGTACATATCACTTAGCTGACTTTGTAACACCTGACTGGTTTCCTAATCTGTGTTATTGTGAACTGAATATCTATGTGATCGTGATAAATGAAATTTGAATATCATTACGAGACTTTGCTAAGCTCTAGAAATAGACAAAGCTTTAAATCTTTAATACCATGCAGGTCAAATGCAGTATTACATTTGAGGCATAATTCGTCTAAGTTAGAATGTCAACAATATATTTGTCAGAGGGTTGAAAAACCATAATGCTTAAAACAGAAATTCTATCAAAGTTCCTCATCACATTTTCTGTGCACATATTAGATTTTTTTCCAAATTTATTTTTGTTGTTCGTTGTAGAATCATCTCCACAGTTTTCTTTGTCCTCGAGGCTAGATTTTGCTGTGAGGCGTCTTTATTACCTCTCGTCCTAAGATACTATCGCCAACCCGCGTCGGTACCTACAATCACTTACTATAACTATATTGTGTCTATTTTGTTTCCTGGTTTAAATAAAACCGGATTGTTTACTTCGTTTTGTTCGTTTGTATCCTATCTTTCTTTATTAGCTACGTGTGGATCTTTACTCTTTTCGTTTTGTACTTTATATATTACTGCATCCTTATGGAAATCAATTTAAACTCAGCTTTTACTTAGGTTTTCACTTGTGATACATTAATCATGTCTAATTTTGATATCATGTTAAGACTGCCAATAGCAATTCAAAATATTCACAATACTAAAATACAAAGAACTTAAAAGCTCGAACATAAGTTCCAATCATTACAGATATTATTAATTATAGATTATTTATATTACCTTCTTACTAAGGATTATACCATATTACCGATACTTTGTAAAGTCTGATTAATGTTTAACGATTATTATTAACCCATTTTTTTGTATTTCGACATACGAATTTATAAATTCGTAATCTTTTCCTTTTAAAGTATTAAGTAGCTAAACACAATTATTTACATAACTTATATTTCATATAATTTTAACATGTTACGTATTCCCGTTGGACTATAGACCATGGTTAGTAGTAATGGCTAAAAGAACCAAAGAAAGCATGAAAGAGAATACTTGATTTGAATATAATTTTAAACAGCTTACACCATTTCACAGTTACAAATAACCAATCTTCACCATAAACAGAAGTAATACTAATCTTTAAAAACCACAAGCTTTCGACACCATCGGTACAAACATTATAATTCTAATCTCCCATACATAAATTATAGGGCAGTCGTTAAATATCAGTTCTGAAGCGATTGCAGTGACATAGAGCTACTTTACATCTACAATTTTATCTTTGCCATCATTATTCGTTAATTTTAGCCTTATTAAGTTCAGAATAAGGATCATTTTGTGATTCTGCTTTGTTAACAGTATGTTTGTTTTATTGGTCTTTGGTTTGCGCAATTCAGCACGAGCCAGTTTGTTGATGTACTGTTTTGTATTATGTCTCTTGAGTGTTGGTGTAATTGAAATTTGTATTTTATAATGTTTTGTTTTAATTGCTCGTTAAATTATTTATTGTTTTGTCCTTCGATTCGTATTGATTGGTATTTCTTTATGTGATTTTGGGTAATGATCTCATTTCAAGTTGAAAGCTTCGGGGGTTTAATCACAGGATCAATAAACACAAATTGTCAAGTTAAAATCAAGTTACACTAACAAACCACAAAGTAATGAAATAGACATTCTTAGTATTTACAATCATTAAGCTTAGGTACCATCTGCTTTAACTTAAACATCTGCTAAATTATTTAGATCGAGCTCAAATCTGTCAACATTATTAATTCCAAGTCATCAATAACAATTTGAAAACATGGACTTATTTAAATATTACAATCTAAATTCTAAAAGTTATATACTGTGAAGGCATAAATGGTAGCTGTAAAATACTAATTAAACTTGGACAAGACTGGTCATCTATCAAGGTTGACCTACTTGGCAAGCTACATACTAGTTTATCTTTTCAGACAATCTTTGAAAGATAGCTTGTTGAGGTGTACTTGCTCCCTTCATTTGTATATTAGTTCCTACTGTAGTAGCAGTTGATAGCAAATCCTTATGTAAGGAAAGCTTATTACATGCTTTATTAATTACTGCATCTTCAAGTTTACCTAAGTTAGATTATATAGACATAATTCCTTTTATTTTACTCTACATTAAAGGTTCAAGTTTCTAATCAGCCTAGGTTACTACTATCATTACTAAGCCAACTTTATTTAGCTTTGTATTTGATATGACTGTCTCACTTATATCTTGTTTCAGATCACTTGTTTGTAATTCAGTTTCATGTTCGTCGACCAAGTTGACAGTGTGTCAGAAAACAGCAGGTGCTAACAATTTCGCAAAAGGCAATCTCTAGTGGTCACCAACTAGATCACGCGTAGGAAAGTGTCAATTTTGCATTCATTATGGCAACACCAATAATAATGCAATAAATCACTTTAGTGCACCGGTTTTAGTATATTTTGACAAGATATAATTAGGAACATAAAATATTTTTTTTGATGGCAATACTAAGCCTTTATACCGTACTTATAACTAATTGCCTGCTTTTTAAGAAATCCTTACAATGAACTGCTACAAACTTAATGAAGTAATGATCAGAGTCGATAAAGAAACTATCTGCAGAATAAAATTGGAGTAATAACAACGCTATACCATATGAAGGTAAACATTCATACCTATAGCAAGCCCACTCAAAAGTTTACTTAACACAATTCGCAACTACTATATCCACCAAATATGGTGGCTATTTATTGAAATCTGCTCAACCTGGCTTCGAATTCACAACCAGTATTCCCACACACGCGTAGGCGTTACACCTTGCAAGAACAACTCTTATTCGTAAATCCAGTCAGTGTAAATAATCCTTGTTTGGGTGGAATTGTGGCAAAATAATTTTTTACTTTTACCACCTTCGTTTTTGTAAAAAAAAATTAAGCTTCATGTCCTGACACCCCATGTCATTTAAAGAGGCTTTTAATTGAAGTTCTAAACGTGAATTGGTGTCTATCGGTATCATACCTAGATACATAATCTCAAAAGTATGTCGGAACTATTTCTGATTCCGTAGCATAACCTTGTCCTATAACCTCTTTAAGGGCATAAGTGAATGGACATTGTCGAGGCACGCGATTTCCAATTTCAGCCGTCTTTGCAGTATTCGACTCTTACTTGTACAAATTGCAAATGTTTGATACAAAAAATTTAAAATGATAGATACTTTAGATAAACTTTTCATCATCAGCTCAAATACGTCTCCACCGAGGAGCTCGAGCCTCCCCTAACAACGAGGGGATTTAGGCCATTGTCTACCACGCGGGCCCAGTGCTGATTGGCGGACTACACATGCCTTTAATTGCGACATCTCGGGCATGCAGGTTTCCTCATGATGTTTCCTACATAAACTTTTAAATCACATTATACATTTAAAAATTTAAGTTCATAAAATTGAGTGGATAATAAAATCAAATCAAGACATCATTATCTTGTAGCCAATTGCACAAATGCAAAAGCAAATGATCGCAGAAAAATGATTCATAATTCACTCGTTCTTGACCCAAATGCGGGACGCGTTCACGCACGCTGCGCACGCGCAACACAGTAGGAAATAATGAAAAAACGCCACCGGTAACATCGTGTTTTCCTGATTGCGATGATATAAGACCAAAATTGACTTAGCTAGTATTTTTTATCATACAAATATTATATGTTTTTTGTACTAAAATAATATAAAGCAGATATGTTTCTAAGGAATTGTTTGTTTCTAGCATAAAGGTTCCTTTCGACCTTCCTCTTGACACTGTAATAGATCATCAGTTATGGCGAAGAATGTAAGGTTGTTTTATCCCAAAAACTATCTATTCCACAGAAGCAACTCCTCGGCTTAGCATTCAACTGTATTAATCAAGTAGTACTATAATAAAATTTAAATCACTGCATATTTTGTTCGTTGTCAGTAGTCAGTTGTAGACTCAAAATTGCTTACTGCATCTAATTTGACATAACAAATTACCATGAGACAGTTACCAGCAAATGTTCGTGACATAATCTAGTATTCACAATAGGTAGCCTAGTTACGTACCTAGGCCGTGTTTAGGTCTAGAACTAGGCTCGAACTTAGAATAATAATGTGGACCGTTAGGTGTCGTGACGGTTTTACCATGTTTGGAAAAGTGACGGGAATAATTTCATTAGATATTTGTATGGGAGCTGTTTTTATGGGGTCGGAGTAAGCACGAAGTATTGATTTGATGATACACACTATGATTACTTTGATATGTTTTTTTTTTGATGCAAAGAGTTCATAGGTGACGAGTTCGTGACTCACTTTTATTTTACTATTACGGACATTCTGATATTTTTATTGAACAATCAAATTGTACGTCTGCCAGTTTCAGTTTTATATTTATTATTGATTTAGCAAGATACAGATCAAACAAAAAGCCTTTTTTCTATTGGGGTTTCCTGACGTTTTTTTAATAATATTCCTGATAAAATAGGCTTTTTTGAATTTTAGGAATCATAAAAGGCGCGTATATAGACAGACATAGTCACCCCCTAGGAACCCTGACCAGAGACAAATAAAAACTAAATGATTTAAGAACTGCAGTACAATCAGTTACTAATCAAATTACAATAATTACTCTAATAATAACTTTAATACGTAACTACACATTTTGTACGTCAAAAATGATATCTATAGTCGCTTCGAACGTGACTCGGGCCGCTAACATATTATTCCTCTAATTGACGTGATTATCATAAGTTTTACTGTACGTATGGCAACACAGTAACACACACACAGTTCGTATAACCGAACATATAGAGTTCAATATAAAGTGGCATGAGGTGCACTGTACGTACACTGGTGCACGTAAACGCACCTATCATTACTATAAATTGATAAATAATTGTGATGCATTTTTGTGTACTGTCTAGCACATAACTTGTCGCGTTTTCTGTGGATTTATACGATTATATCTTTTTGCATATTTTACTTCCTGAGCTTGGTTAAAAAGTATCAGATGTTTTTGTGTGGTACTTTCTTAAATAGGTATTTAATAAGTTATTTCTAGATTATTATAGATTGATTGAATTACTTATCTATTATTACTATATTCGCATTAATTGTTGTATTTATTCCTATAAAATGATTACCTACTCAAATTTTTTTGTATATTTACACTTAACAACTGTCAAGACTACAAACAAAAATATACATAAATATTGAAAAGAAATCAGAAAATTAATCTCTGTAAATGCAATAAAAGAACTCAATATGAATATTAGTTAGGTATTCACAAATATAAAGGCAAATTATATATACACTAGACACAAAAAGTTAGGGATATCAAAAAAATATTTAAATTTTTGGGTGATTTTCAACGAGTTGTAACTTCGCAGAAAATAATCGTACAGCAAAAAAAAGAAAACCAAATTGTAGCTACAAGTGTCTAGTTTTTAGATATGACCATGAATTTTTTGTATTATGTTTGGATCTGGAGAAATACAAAGAAAAGTACAGAGGAAAAAAAAATACAAATTTTCTGTCGTTTAAAAAAGGGCCTATGGGCTTTAAAAATGATTTTTTTATGGTTTTTGTCACATCCTCTTTGAGGATATTTAATGCCCTTTAATTTGTTGTAATTAAGAAGCCTGTACAATGATTTACCACGGAGTTATTGTCAATCAACCGAAAAAAGAAGTTTTTAACTTTGACTATCAATAACTCTGAGGATATTGATCGTAAAGAAAATCTAAGAAAGGTTTTGAAAAGTACACAATATTCTTTATAAGAAAACGTGAACGGCTTTTGTCGAAAACATTTTCATTCACTCAAAAACTTTGACTGAAAAAAAGGCGAAATTTTGCATAATTAAGGATATTTAGATAACTTGCTATAACTTTGGATTAAATGGATGAATGAAGGATATCGTCGGTAATTTTTTAACCTTAAAGTGTCCCGAAAAATCCCTGAAAAACTCAAAGCGCTGCAATGCTTCTTACTTAGTGTCCCGAGGCTCTAAATTTATTGTTTTCGCTAAAAACACCATTATGAACGATGGTTCGATTTCAATCATTTTTTCAATGAAAACATTTTTTTTTCTCAATAATCTTTATTGCTTTGATGAAAATGATCGACTTTTTTTTCAAAATGTCGAATAGAAAAAAAAAACATTCGATGATCTGTCATCATGCGAGAGCGCTTAGGAGCAGTGACCCAAAACAGGCAATACGCGGTACTGAATTGTGACCTGTATACGTGCAGACCCTTCAATAGCTACAGATGGACACACAGACAGACGGACAGACAAACATACACACACACACAAAGTCAAGAAAAAAAAAAGATAATAAAAAAAAAAGGTTTTTTTTTCTATCCAAAATTTTTTGAATTAAACCGATCTTTTACATCAAAGCAATAAAGGTTGTTGAGAAAAAAATAATGTTTTCTTTGAAAAAATGATTAAAATGCAACCATCATTTATAATCGTGATTTTAGCAAAAACAATAAATTTAAAGCCTCGGTCACTAAGAAAGAAGAATTGCAGCGCTTTGAATTTTTCAGGGATTTTCCGGGATACTTTAAGGTTAAAAAATTACCGACGATATCCTTCATTAATCCATTTTATCCCAAGTTATAGCAAGTTATCTAAATATCCTTAATTATGCAAATTTTCGCCTTTTTTTCAGTCAAAGTTTTTGAGTGAATGAAAATGTTTTCGACAAAAGCCGTTCACGTTTTCTTATAGAGAATATTGTGTACTTTTCAAAACCTTTCTTAGATTTTCTTTACGATCATTATTCTCAGAGTTATTGATTGACAAAGTTAAAAACTTCTTTTTTCGGTTGATTGACAATAATTTCGTGATAAATCATTGTACAGGGTTCTTAACTACAACAAAATAAAGGGCATTAAATTTTCTGACAGAACATTTAACAAAAACAATAAAAAAGTCATTTTTGAAGCCCATAGGCCCTTTTTTAGACGACAGAAAATTTGTAATTTTTTTTCCTCGGTACTTTTCTTTGTATTTCTCCAGATTCAAACATAATACAAAAAATTCATGGTCATATCTAAAAACTAGACACTTGTAGCTACAATTTGGTTTTCTTTTTTTTGCTGTACGATTATTTTTCGCGAAGTTACAACTCGTTGAAAATCACCCAAAAATTTCAATATTTTTTTGATATCCCTAACTTTTTGTGTCTAGTGTACTATAGTTAAATAAATACTCACCTAATTTAAAATTTTCTTTAAATATGTATTACTATTTTCTCTTAGACTTATAATAAAAACATATCGTAATCGAGTGTACATTATGAGTTATTGGCCATTGTTGCACCGAACAACAAAGATTACTGCACCTAATAATTACAACGTGTAGCATTTTACTGTACTAATGTATGCCTTTATGATGTTGGACAAATCAGAACTACGAGTAGCTTCAGAACCGAAGCTTTACTATTTCCGGTAGATCTTTGTGCATTTAGATAAATCTTAATGTATCGATTTAATAGACACGTATTAAAGTGGAAATTGGAATACATAAAAAAAAAGTTGTAAATACCTGTATTTTATTACGATAGACTTTGAAGGTCTAGATAAATATAGATCTATGGACATTTTTCACATACGTGTAATATGATTCCAAATTAAGCTGAGCTTGTACTGTGCTTTACAGATTTGCTGCTATTAAATACTAGCTTATAAATATTATCAGCTGTTTTCGTGTGAAAAAGTAACATACTAATAGGCAGTCATTTTTTAAGGTATTATTAGTAACTAAGATACAGGATAGAAAATTTGCGTTCTTAAAATTAGGCGTTATGTGGCATTAGGTGCAAGTCAACAGATATAAGGGATTTAGTTATTATCCCACTTTACCGGACGACCTTCATATTTCCCGAGATGTAATGTACCCTATATCTGTCCCTAACATCTGTTCTGTACCAAATTTCATCGACTCGGTGATTTATGGGTGAAAGCGTAATAAACAGACAAATTTACTTATGCATTCTTAAAATTATATTTGTCCGGAAGCTAAGAAACGAAATTAAACATAAATACATATATTTTTTAAGTAACTTAGTTATTTTTCAGTTATTAAAAACTTAAGGTTATATACCATAGAAGCAACTTTCCAACGACCATTAAAGTATGACTATTTATTCTGATTATAAATATAAATTTTAATAGTCAATAATTTAAAAAAAAGTCAAGAGTTAAAATCGTATTTATACCTACATCTAACTACATAGAGTTTCTTGTAGGTACTACTCGTTTTCTAAACTATAGGCATTATGTAGTAGGCCTCTATTTGTAGCCAGAGGTTCTGTAAAAAACCTGACAAGCTGTGATTAGATAATGACGCTTTTGTCATTAGATATCGGAGGTAAAAAGTGTTGGGAGTTTCAAATATTACGCTTCAGGGTTGTCAACTGTATATATTATTATTTTTTTTATACCACAAGGGTGGCAAACAGGCATACGGTCCCACCTGATGGGAAGCGGTTACCGTAGCCTATGGACGCTAGCAACACCAGAGGCGTCACTCACGCGTTGCCGACCCTATAAAAAAGGGAGCAACTATAGAGGCAGTGAAAGGGACAAAGCGCAATGCACTTCTCGTCGAAGGGCCAAACAGGCATCACTCCTGCACACCCCTACGACGCTACTCCATCCCTGGTCCCCCCACTGCCGCTACAGGGTCTCCTCATGGAGCATATATGGATGTAAATCTATATAAGTATGTACTTAAAAGTAGTATATCAGCTTTCTGGTTACCATAATACAAGCTCACTTTGGGGCTTGCTTTGGAATCCGATTGGCCATGTGTGAAAAATGTCCCAGGATACTATTATTTTTAGCAGTGAAATTTTGAAAAAAAATTTTTTACCATAAATAATATATCTTATTATGTCTGAAAAAAGGTTTTAATTGAATTTACACAAAACAGTATCATACTAACATATACGATAGTCATGGCAAAGTATTAAAATAGATATCTTATGTTCTTACTAAGCGAGAAACATGCAAATCCTTTGTATAAATATTACATAAATATATAGAAATATTACACTGAGGGTCGTTACCTGCCTATAGCTACTTACAGAGTGACTTAAATTACCTAATATTTCATTATATTATTAATACTTTAGAACCCTTTAAGCGTAAATGTCCGAAAAATTAAATTAAAGATATAATTTCTCTATTTTCATCTATGTTTTAATCATATTAAAACTCAAAAAATACTTCACTCATCTTTCCAACATTAAAAATGGAAAAATTTGTATTAATTAATAGATTTATATTTGTAACTACGCAGAAGCTACTGTACGAACTTAAATGAAATTTGGTACATAAATAGTTTATAACCTGGGTTAGTACGTAGGCTACTTCTAATCCCGGGAATATTAAAGAACGTGGGTGAAAACTTGGAGAGTAACTTGTAAAATAAAAATAAAATTACTTAAATATTTTTCAAAATGCGACAACCCTAATTGTGTAGCACGGTAGCCGAGTTCAAAAGCCAGTCACGAGTTAGACGAACGATCCGTGATATCCGACGCTACAATACCATCTTTCATTATATTTATATATTTTTTTGATAATGATAAAACTGTTAATATACCGATTCAATAGACACGTATTAAAGTGGAAATTGGAATACATAAAAAAGTTGTAAAAACGTGTATTTTATTACCATAGACTTTGTAGGTCCAGATAAATATATGTACATCTAAGGACATTTTTCACATAGGTACGTTTAATAGGAATCCAAATTAAGCTGAGCTTGCACTGTGCTTCACAGATAACACTGGCTTCCGCCCCGCAGTTTTACCCGCGTAATCCCCGTTCTCATAAGAATACGGGGATAAAATATAAACTATGACAGCCCGGTTGGCTTTGTGGTTAGTGACCCTGACTCTCAAGCCGCTGGTCGAGACTCGAGGGTTCGAATCCCACCCAGGACAAACATTTGTATGCATGAATATGTCTGTGTGTCCTGTGTCTGGATGTAAATATCTATATAAGTATGTATTTAAAAGTAGTATAATATGTAGTATAACAGCTATCAAATTACCATATCACAAGCTCTGCTTAGTTTGGAATCAGATTGGCCGTGTGTGAAAAATGTCCCAGGATATTTATTTATTAATTTATTTATGTTACTGTTATACTACTCATTACAAACAAAAATATTTCCTCTTGAAACTTTATTCCATCCTCTAAACTATTTGTAAACAAAAATCGTATCATTCGAACCAACTGAAGGCAAGTGAGTTTTAAATTAATCACCTATTACGTACCTACATAAAGATTACTCAATTTTTGTGGTAAATAATAACAATATAAGTAATATATCATCATATTTGCGGTAATCCTTTGTGAAATACGACGATAACTGCGCATTAAATTTACATTATAATTAGGTCAATAACATTATTTACCCCCTTATATACCTACTCATGACTGAGTATTTCGATGCTTAATAATTGACTTATCATTTACTAGCTGCCTCCGCGCGGTTTTACCCGCGTAGTTCCCGTTCCCGTGGGAATACAGGGATAAAATATAGCCTATGTTACTCGGGGATAATGTAGCTTTCCAAAGGTGAAAGAATTTTTGAAATCGGTCCAGTAGTTTCGGAGCCTATTCATTACAAACAAACAAACAAACAAATCTTTCCTCTTTATAATATTAGTATAGAAAAGACCTGCCTCTTTAGTTGTGTTCTTTGTTCGGTATTAAATTGATTCTGTATTCATCATCATCATATCAGCCATAGGATGTCCACTGCTGAACATAGGCCTCCCCCATTGACTACCATGCAGACCGGTTGTAGGTTGCCTGCATCCAGCGGGTTCCAGCGACTCTTGTCAGGTCGTCAGTCCACCTTGTGGGTGGACACTCTACGCTGCGCTTGCCGGTGCATTCATACATATATCATTATTATTTAAGTACTTATATAAAATCTACTATACTAACTTAATTATAATTTTATAAAGTACTAGCTGCCTCCGCGCGTTTTTACCCGTGTAGTTCCCGTTCCCGTGGGAATACTGGGATAAAATATAGCCTAAATTACTCAGTGATAATGTAGCTTTCTAATGAAAAAAGAATTATTAAAATCCGTCCTCTACTTTTTTGAGTTTATTCGTTACATACAAAAATACAAATCTTTCCTCTTTATAATATAAGTGTAGATAGGAAATAGTTTAGATAGCAGATTAGGATTTAAAAACTTCTACTAGCTATTTAATTTTCGATTGAAATGAAACACTTTAGATTTGATAAATATAACATTAAATTTTATACTTAATAAATAAGTAAACAAAGTCTATTTTGAGTCACTTCAAACACTTTTACTCAACTTAGTATATCATATCGCATTACCATAGATAATATCTCAAAACAGTACACCCACGCAACAACCTGGCGTTTCTTTAACAGTTAATTACCGGCTAATTGAACGTTTACAGTCTATGCTTCAAATGAAATGTGGTGCAATTTACGAGAGATAGAGTTATGAGGTAAGAATATTAGATTCTTGTAAAGGTAAATGCAAGTAAGTAAGTAGTATATTAGATTCTAGTAAAGGTAAATGCAGGTAGTATTTCAAAATTCAGTTTTAAGGTGACTTATGAAACTACTGAAGCAACTATCGGACTGTTTGTTACTCTTTCACACAAAAGCTACTGGACGGATTTAGATGAGATTTGGAACACAGATAGTTTAAACCCTCAATTAACACATAGGCTATCTTTATATCCCGGGAAAATTTAAGATCCCCGTGGAACGGGAACTACGCGGGTAGGACCGCACAAAGGCAGCTAGTCCAAAATATACAAAGCTCTCAACTTAGACAGTAGCACATCTCCTGTTAAAACAGACGGTATCTTTGTATGTAACTTGACACCGACCAGCAGGGCGTCAGTTGAACTTGCAATGTTGGAGCTTTATACGCAGGAGTGTGTTGCTTTAGAAGTTTAAATGTCAAAACTATTGGTAACCTTAAGCTTAGATATATTTTAATTCGAGTTCATTAATTACTATAGTATTTTTATTGTATCTATTAAAGACAAATATTGTAGAAAGTAAATATTATTCGACTATTAAATGCAAAAGTTAAGTAGATGAAATTTTCATGGCATAGAGCTAGAATATGTTCTGGAATAACAAATATACGTAGACAAATTTTAAGCTTGGGTAAAATTGAAGGTCCCTTGGAAACCTGGGTGAAAACGCTGTGGATCAAATGTGCATTATATAAGAATATTTAATAAATTGTTAATAAGAATAAAGGTATAACTAAGAAAGATTTCTATAACTTCAGTTTGCAAAAAAAATTAAATTAAATCGGACAAGTAGTTTGAAAGTTAGGCACCACATACAGACACAGATAAGTACTCTACTTAAAAACGGTCAACGTCTTATCCATTATACATAATAATTTACGGAAAATCACTAGAGTACAATATAGTTAAATAAATACAATAACATAATTACGCTATTACATACATTAAAATAATATTAAACCAAGCAAAACTAGACTTTAAGAGCTACGATAATGTCCTTTAGTCTAGGTAGTCCTTGACACGTCTGTCTAGCGTTCAGATTGTAATTGCTATGAACACCTGTGCAGTATTAGACTTTGTTATGACTAGATATCTAGGAGGAAACGTAGACGATGTACCTGTGGTCTGCCATCATAAGTTTATATACTAGCTGATCTTATAGCCTTTCTCGATAAATGGGCTATTTAACGCTAGATTTTTACAATTCGATCCTATTATTCTTCTATTTGTATCTTTCCTCATGGACATATTGAAGGCGTGTGTAGGGATACAGATCCAACACTAAGAGGCCCCTTTAAGATACTTCAATGTATTGGGATAAATACTCCTAACATATCTATACTTAGGATATTATAAGGAGGAAAGCTTTGATTTTTTGTTTGTGTGTGGTGAATAGGCTCCGAAAGTACTTGACCGATCTGAATAATTATTCTACCAATACAAAGCTAGGCTAGTACTGAGTGTCATAGGCTATATTTTATCCCTGTATTCCTACGGGGACGGAAACTACGCGGGGCGGAAGCTTGCAGGAATTGCATATTATTTTTAAATATTACCCATCTCATCATTAGATACAAAATTTATTTAGCGTAATTGTTTATGTGTTTTATAAATGTTTTATAACCATTCTTGCCTCTTCAACATGCAACAACCAACGCCAAAAGGTGTATAAAGTTCCGATTCAAAATGTCACGTTATGATTGTGAAAGTGATGGCATTTCACGACGTATTGTATTCAGCCGGGTAAAGGCACTACGGTGACGACACATCCGATACTTGACATTTTGTTACTGTACAAATATTCAATGATTTTCAAACAAATTGTATCTTTATTGTCATCTTTATTATCTACTAGTGGTTCTCTGCGGTTTCACCCGCGTTCCCGGAGGCTTATAAATTTATCCGGGATAAAAAGTAGCTAAGTTGTAAACTTGGTATACCCATGTGGTCCAAATTTCATCTGAATTTGTTCAGTAGTTTTTTCGTGAAAGAGTCACAAACCTTCGAATTCATAATACTAGTGCCTCCCCGCAGTTTCATCCGCGTTTCCGGGCATCTTAAATTTTCCCTGAATGAAAAGTAGCTTATAAATGTGTCATCCCGGCTCCGAAACTACTGGACCGATTTCAAAAATTCTTTCACCTTTGGAAAGCTACATTATCCCCGAGTAACATAGGCTATATTTTATCCCTGTATTCCCACGGGAACGGGAACTACGCGGGTAAAAGGGGAGGCAGCTAGTAAACTATATGTGTCCAAAATTTCATCTAAATCCCTTTAGTGGTATTTTCGTGAAAGATTATAAAACATACAAAAACACAAACATTCGCATTTATAATATTAGTGGGATTTATTTAGCGAGTATTTGGAATCAAAATAACTATAGGAGTTAATGACTATAGACTATAATTAAATGCTTAATCGTCAGGGTTGCCAAAAAACACGAACAGGGTTCTGTCTAATATTACAGCACCTACTTTTTACTATAACCAATGAAATATTTACAAAATATCTTTTATCTTTTCATGTGTGTTTTAGGGAAGGAGTAGCTGACCTATTGTTTTTATTTTCTTTAAAAAAATAAATAAACAAAGTGAACATCAAAGTGCACCCCACACCGTGTTGTATTTAGAAAAAAAACCCTCAAGTTTGACTAATGTTTTTGAATGAGGGTTCTTGATATTATTCGGGAAATAAAAATCCTACTTACTTTATGTTTCTTGTAAAAACATTATGTATTAAGTATACAAAATTGTCTGAGTATCTACCTTTTTTAGAAAAAAGCTAGATATAGTACATAATTTAGCTAATAATTTAACTCATTCATAAATGACAAAAAACCATAGGTAATGTTTGCACGAAAAGTGCAAAATTTAAAAGTGAATTCTTATCTTAAAAAATAAATGGTTTCAAATACATGTGTATTTGAAAGTCCCAACAAAACCCTAACTAAGGGTGTGTTTACACAAACCGCGTCGCGAGCCATTTTTAATGCCATATTTATTTACATTGAAAATAATGCGCACACGCATACGAGGCACGTGTTCCAAGTTTCAACGTGTCATAAAAATTTTGGAATCCGAACGCATCTGGTGCGGTTAGTGTACACTAAGCTTTAAATAAGATGGACGTAAAAACACGACGATAGAAAAAAAAACAAACTGACTTTACGATTCTGTGACAATTTTATTGATCATATTAGGGGAACAGATATAAACAAAATTGTGAATTTAACGTATTTTAAGCTATTTTATTAGCGATTAAAAAAATTTTGGACATGATTATTTTATGACTCAATGTTGCTGCCTTATATTAACTATCCATAAGAAAATTATAACATTTTTTATTGTGGTAATTAACTAATTTTTTAAGCAATATTCAACTAACACAATAACACAGTTTAATTCATTCATCTAACTAATCAGCCCGAAACTACCCATTGCTCAGCATAGGCCTCCTTCTTTCACTACTACACGGTCCTGTACCAATCTCCAATGCTGCCTACTCCGACAACTACATCTACCCGCCGAGCTGGTGGTCTACCCGGTTTTATTTTGTCCCTCTCTTGGCCACCACCCTTTTTTTCAACACAGGAAAATACCCCCACACCTTGAAGGGACGGTGCGGGTGGTTATGTGGGACTCTCCTCTGCTGAGAGAGGCAAACCACTAAAAACCTGTCGGTGATCCTCTATGCTTTTTTGCAGATGTCACGGGCGCACTAATGTGTTTGAACCGCGACAGTAACAACTTTAGCCCATCTAGCCAGATGTCCTGCCCAACCCCACTTTAATCCTTTCACGTCGTTCGCCGTTGGTTCGGACAAGTTTAACTCATATCATAACAAAGATAAATTTTAATGTCTTAATTAAAATACAATGCAAAATTTATAGGCAGTTAATCGATAACAAGTTCTGCGGCGCACGCGCAGCTCCACTCCACACACGGACAAATGAAAACCGTTTCTCGGATTACGATTGATTGCGCAGATAGACATACAGTCCCTTTATTGGCTGTGGCATAGTTTGTTTTGAGTTATGGTTCTCAAAGTTAAGAATACACCATCATCAGCTAATATACATCTCCACTGCAGGAGCAGGAGCCTCTCTTATCAGTGCGAGGTTTTGGCCATCACCTCGGATAGGCAGGATTTCAAACGAGGTTTTCCTTCACTAAAGGCCAGTGTTGTATCCGTACGTAAGTTAAACTTAGAGTAGGTATTTGAAGCTGCGTTGACCACTGAGCCACCACAGCTATCGAATAGGCAAACATTTTGTGTCCCAATAAATATTATTGTGTCCAAGCTTATAATAATATATTGTCCATAACTAGATATTAAACACTTTTGTAGTTTATCGAAATGTTTAAGTTTCTTGTAAAGTCCATTAAAAATAATATTTTTCACTGCTGGACAGCCTGCGGTTTAAAAAAGGTAAATAAGTTAAGAAATTTTCCATTTTATATGTTTTATCATACTTGAGAAGGATAATTAAAAGTTTTAGAAACGCCGTTACAAAGTTAGTTGATTCGCTAATCGCTGGTGAACATTCGCTGCGGTCGGGTGAGCCAACCTTGCGCCTGCGTCTATAGTTCAAATATACTAATACTACTACTAATATATCTATTACCTTCTATATAATGGAATATAGACAAACAGCTTGGCTTTGTGGAAATTAAAATCTTTCACTTTCTTTGATAAGTATTTCGTATGAGTACTTACCCGAAACTTTGATGTTTCTTTCTGTCACACGATTTACATAGAAAATAAAATGAATGTCATGATTATTATACAGCATTAGTAAATATTTGAGCTGAAATAAGTGAAGATAATATTTGCAAATTATTATCAATTTTACAAGGCAGTTAGTCTTATGTACTTATAAATAGATCTCAAAATGATATCAATTACAAAAATGTAAAAAAAAATAAAGCACAGATTAAAACAAACTCGAGTGAGACCTAAAAAAAACGGCCAAGTGCGAGTCGGACTCGCGCACCGAGGGTTCCGTACAAACCTGCAAGGTTTACAAAGTTCGTTCATTACGACAATCGAGTCATAACTATGGTGAGGAAAAAAGTAATAAGTTTATATTTTTTAAAAAATATATATTTTGTAATGTAACTAAAAATTTAAGGTTTTCGGAATTTTTCCTTTATGTGTGCTATAAAACATTGCTTCATGCCAAATTTCAAGATTTTAGGTCGACTGGAAGTACCCTTTAGGTTTTGATTCCCTTGCGAGTACTTGCGAGTTTCAAAATATGCAGCTTAAATTGCTGTTTCTTTTGATTGCGTTGACATAGAAGTTTGATTTTGTTACAGCTTAAAGGTATTATAGACCTGAGTATTTGGTATGAATTTCAATTTAATACCTCTACGCGTTTATGAGGAAATGGGTAGTAAGTTTAAAATTATAAAAAAAAAATATATTATGTGATGTAACTAAAAATTTATGGTTTTCGTAATTTTTCCTTTATCTATGCTATAAGACGTTGCTTCGTACCAAATTTCAAGATTCTGAGTTCACGGGAAGCACCCTGTAGGTTTTGATTCCCTTGCAAGTGTCGAAAATACGCGGCATAAACGGCTGTATCTTTTGATTGCGTTGGCTTAGAAGTTTGTTTTTTTCACAGCTTCAAGGGACAGTAGACCTGAGTAATTGATATAAATTTCAGCTTCATACCTCCACGCGTTCCTGAGAAAAAGGGTCTTGACAGACGGACGGACGGACGGACGGACAGACAGACGGACAACAAAGTGATCCTATAAGGGTTCCGTTTTTTCCTTTTGAGGTACGGAACCCTAAAAAGAACTTTACACATCCGTTCACATCAAATGAAGGATAAAACCTACAGAAATATTCGCAAGAAATGTTGTAGATTGGACGATTTAATTCCACACCATTATATTATTACTGCAACATCATTTATTAAAATCACAATGCACTCTATCACAATTGGTTAGAGATTGTTTTCGTATAATTTATGAGTTGGTAATTTAGCAAATTGCCTTCTCGTAACTAACATAATGCTATGTAATATGGGACTTAAGTGATGGGTGTAATGAAACAGTGAATAAAATGAGTTTTAGGGACTCCATTCGTGTTTTAGGTATCATATTTTAGTGTACCTACTCTTTAACTAAGCCTATATTTTTCTTATAAGTTTCTTAAATGATGTATTTAAATATGTGCGGCCAAAATAACTAAAATAATATATTTTTATCGATAAAATTAATAACATCGATACCAGAACATCACTAACGCCCATCCTCACGCAATCCCATTTGAAATAGAAAAGTCATCGATAAACATATAGTAAAAACACACTGACTCACCAATTACTATGATGAGAGTAGGAAAATTATTGCCCCAGTGTCTACCTCGTACTGTCCCTCTCTTGTCCATACAAAACGAATGAGATGGATGTGTAACTGCAACGAAATGACAGGCTCAGTTGTAATTGAGTGCGTTTTGTTTTTTATTTACATCTGTAATATATACACGACGTGTACTTGATCTGTAATAAAATAAGTTTGTTTTTCTTTAGTATACATATCTTCTTATTTGTTAAGTTACCTATTTTTTTTCGGAAGCGTCCAATCCTGAAGGAGAAGTAAGGAGTTAGGAGAAATAATTAAATATACATTCATCGTCATCATCATCATTTCCGCCAGAGGGCGTCCAGTTCTGAACATAGGCCAAATATACATTAATTAATATTATTTATTAATCAAACCAGGGACCACTATAGATCGAGACTAAAATAGAAATGCATGATGTTGTTTATTCGTTTTTATTGAACAAGGCTCCTAAGGCTAGGCTTCTTAACCAATATTTAAAATGATTTCACCAATAGAATGCATCATTACTAGAGAATCACATAGGCTATATTGTGTCCCTCAATTCCTAAGAGAACGGTAACTACACAGGTATAACCGCGGCGGAAGCTAGTATTGGATAAGTCAAACAACCAAAACTTTCCCACCGTACCGAAAATAAAATCAATTACAATATAATAACAAACATCTACTAATAATACATCTCTCAAGTACGTTTGTTATTCTTAAGTAGGCAAGACGTTATTACCATTTGAGTGGGTATTTGGATAATAAAACGTATTCAGTTCAAGTGTTTATAAATTCCCATGTAGCCCAAAATAGTACAATGTGCCTTGGAAAATAAATAGTTTAAATTAGATTAAAAATATTGTTATAATTTTTTTTTTAAAACTGTTACTTTTGACAAGTGTAACTTTATGCAAGAAATGTTTTTTTGATAAAATAAAATTATTTATTTAGGGAACAAGAAATCATTTATTGCTTAAATTAGAAGTACTTAATATATGTATTTTAAGAGCTATAAATCTTAAGTAAAGAAACAAGAACCTTATTAAAACGGTTTGATATTAACAGCTAACCAACAGCCCATTTACAAGTTCCATAAAATAGTTAACCAAAATATATCAAATTAAAAACAATTCTAAAATGTACAAAAAGTCGGTTGTTAAAAATAACAACAGTCGGTATTAACTGAAAATCTATGATGATACCAACCTCATTATAAGCGTCTCTGGAGCTTTAAGCTCAAATCCCCAAGCTTACATTTTAAATAAAGTACGTACGTTGTAAGACGTAATAATAGCTTTTTGTGATCGTTCGTGATTTGGGTAAGGTGACATTATTTTTTAAGACACTTGCAAATTGCTTAAAGTTTTTATAAGTAGATATTTTCTTCACGTTTCCATAATTTTTGATATTATAATATCTCCATTTCCAATCATGTTAATGCATTTAATCCTGTAAATATAATATATAACATGTAATTTAATATAAAATATAACAGTAACATATAAATATAATATATTAATTATGACATAATTATATTAAATACATGTTTCAAAATTTTTTGTTGAAGGGCTAAGTTCTTTACTATCTTAGAGGACAATAAGTATGGGAGATAGTACTCTTATGAAATTTAGTTTATTTATATCATAACAAGAAGCAACATCACTTTTAAAGCTCATCCAACTTAAAAAGCACGTTATATGATCAATATCATTGTACAATATCCGTTATGAAGCAAGTTCACATAAAGATATTAATAAATATCTCCGACCATCGCTACAGTCCATTTCTTCTAACTATCGCACTTAGGATAAACAAAGTAAGCTATTACCCTCTTCTTTATGCGCCAATTGAGGTTCAGGTTGGAGCACACTAGACAGAGACATCGGATTAAGTGTCTTATTTAATCGGATTAAAGTTAACTTTCGTCCATTTGAAAATTTTGATGCAGAAAATTTTGCTCGTTTTCAATGAAAACTGTTGACAATTCTGATTCTTCTAGATTGTGCTGTGAGAATAGTCTTGCTACTTTTGTTTAATATAGGTTTTATGATATTAAAGCTTCATTTTGCAGTCAAAGAAAAACTAAAAAGCAACAAGAACGATGGACTAAAATCTCCTGTTAAATCCACATGATCAAAATTAGGTCCATCATCAAAGCAATATCTTCCTTCATAAGAATTATTTGAAACCAGAGCAGCATCTGCACCAAGCTTAACTTCTGCCGTTACGTTTTATGTTACAGCCTCCATTGGACCAAATTGACATTTATATGAGTGAAGTTAGCAAGCAAGCTCAAAGCCGAGGTCTATCGAACTTTAAACTTCTTTTAAGTACTCATTAATAACCGTGATTGTTAATAACAGTCAACTTACAGCACTAAACGATGAAATCGTAGCGTTTACGAGCTAGTTCTTTGGAGGAGTTAAATTTTTAATGTTTTTTATGTAGAATCCTTTTATGATGTAAGACATTAATGTTTCTTTTGCAACTATATTTGTGGAATGTAAGTTTATATATTTACTTAGGTTCGACGCATTCCAGATCATGCTTTCTATTCCAAACTTAACCTTATCTCTTTTAAAACTCACATCTAAACTCTTATTAGTTAAGTTACTCAACTAATTAACATAGCACAGTAGTTCCTTCTGTAATAGAATACTTTACATTTCAATTTCGTTTCCAATTAGTAATATCAGTAAACGATTCATTATCTACACTCCACATTGTTTCTCCAATAAATTCAAAAACACGATTCCCTTTCTAGTTACCTTTCAACATAATGCCTTCAGCTATAATTACTCACAGATTTATTGACTGTCTCACTACCGAGGGCCATCCTTTGTCAGCTCCCGTAAAAAAATATAAATAAAAAAAAGAAACATTAATTTAAACGTCGAGGCGTCGAGTTTTAAGTAGCGTTTTGTCTCTGACTTATTTGAATTTAGTTTGACTACCCCAAATTAGGGGTGCCTTTTGTCCCCACTATATTAATATTCATTTAGCTTTAGAAGATTTTTAGTTGAGATTAAGTTTCTTTTTGGTCTATTGTACTATTTTCGTAGTTTGTCAAGTGCCATTTGTCATAGAAATGTTTTGTTTCTTCGAGTGTGTTTGAAATATTGTTTGCAATTAATTACTGTTAAGAATAAATTGGTTTATATTATTCAATATTTGCTATGCGTACAAATATTTTAATTAGTTAACACTTGGCTATAAATATTTTGTGGTGTTTTGATTCTGTTTTATGTTCTAGACTTGATGTTTATACATATAGTTTAGTATTTAAATTATCTATACAGTATTTCTAATGGTTTAAAAAAAAGTATCTTCAAGTACTGCCAACAAAATTTGAAACCAATTAACCTGCCAATAGTGATCACCTTTGAAGGCTATTTAAAGATACAGACCAAATCACCCCAGAACTTATCTCGAAACGCACAAAAAATGTTTGCTGTCGACATGATTTACGTTCCTACCACTGACAGACTGACACGGACATTGATTTTGGACATTTTAATTTCAGGTTAAATGACATTCCCTAAAACTATTTCCGTTGGCAGTCTTACATTTGAAATTGCTTTTAAAATAACATTTCAAGAATGCAAAGTATTCGTTCGGATTGTGACATGACAGATACTTCTAAATTGTTCAGTGAGGTAAATGAAATTAGGGTGGTTTTAAGTGGTTTAGTTTGTAATAAGGGAAGGTCAGGTTTAAAGAATAATGGATTAAGCGTCACATATTTTACCATAGAAAAATTTAATAAACCGATACACGAAATTATCTGTAATTAAATTTATTTCTATAGGAGGTAGGAGTATATGATATAGGAGGTAGACAAAACACTAAATATGTAGAAATATATTTATCTAATGCTTTAATTATCTAAATGCTGCAAGTTCCAACAATACAATTTGATATTATATTCTCTGTAAAATGATAAATTATATATTACTCTAAATAGCTGTATGACAATACTGTTAATAAATTGTTACAGTATCTCTAATTACTATAGCAATTTTCCAAATACAAATCGCGCTGACAGATGGAATGCTATGATTTCACAACTATCGTTTACAATTGCTTTAAATTCCACTATTATTACATACCTACAACCGTATTAAGTCATTCAACTTACTCTATTTAGAATTACTTACAATAAAATAGCTTGTGTATTTGCTTTCAGGACACACTTAATGTATAACTGCAAATGTTTTTATAGCTTCTGCACAAACAACTGTTACACTTTACTCTTTATCTTCAGCAAGATTACTCACTGCGACAGTTAACACTTCATTGCAATCAGAATCTTCAGCGTCATGTAATAGATCATCTTTTTCATCGCCCTCATCATTTCCTAACGTCCAATCAATTCCAATCTCTAATTTGTATTGCATACGGTATGAAATTACATTCCATAGTGTCTGTTGACCATTTCGGTATTCGCCGCCGTAAAGTCTAGAGAGATTGGTCCAGTTATTTCTGTTAAATAGTGACACATGCGCACACGCAGCTGGTGGTCGTGATCTGTTACAAAGGTATTCACCACTAATGGTGTGGTGTCTATTTGGAGTTTCAGCTAAGTCTCCGAGATTTATGGATGCTGAAATCCTAATTTTATGTAAATAGTAATTAAGCTCTTTAACGATAATGAACATAGTAATCTTTATAAAGTTTTGGTCATGTTTTACTGATAATATGAATATGGATATTTTAATAAGCCTAGCTGAGTGAATTGTAAAATAAAGTAAAATATTTAAAACAAAGTTAAACTCCCCGTATCACCACACAAGTGTCTCACACGTACTGTTCAACATACATAAACGTTTGCAATAATATTTGCAGAGGACAAGTCCTTGAGCGACAAAAGTATTATACAAAAGGGTACATACGTGAGTTTGTGCCAAACAAAGACTCCGGTTGCAGTCGCCAGGCCGTCTGTACACGTGTACAAATACGTAATACACGTTGTAAATGATGTATTAGATACAGGTACAGCCAGGTGACATAATGTTGTATTCAAGGCTGTTAGTAATGATGATTATAAAATCGTTATAAAAGCTGCGAGACGTAGTGACATTTTTCTGCAGTATGGATTCAATGTGAACGATTTATTGACGCGTAGAGTCCAAGCAATAATTGATCGGTTAAATTATATGAATTTTTATATCAATGGATAACATGTATTTTATTTGTATTTATGTAGAAATTCTAAAAATCATAATATAAGAAAATAATATTACTAGTCCTAAACGCTATCAATGGTTTTGAAAACGTCTATGATACTACGCATCAGCTACTACAAGTACCATTTCAAAAGAAGCTTGTACATTTATAAACCAGTATAGATAAAATATGATTGTAACTGTAAAGTAAAATTAATACTACAAATGAAATCTATATTTACTCACCTTATACGCATTTAATACATGCATAAAGTAATGCCAAGGGCATATTGAACTTAATGATTTTCCAGTTTCCATTTTCAGTAAAACATGTTTCGATGTATTCAAGACACATATGAACTCCGAACTGATTCTTAAACGTCTTATTTCCCATTTCGATTTCAATGGAATTACAACTCTTGTACGTTATTAATAAAGTCGTTTTTGAACCGACAATAGTTGCAGTTACGCTTTTTATGAAGTACATGACCATGTGTAGGGCTATAGTAATCAAGGTCTTCAAGTCGCCGCAAGTTGAATGTCAACGTTTTGTTTACATTTTCTATATAAAAACATTATTATGTATTAAACCTCAGGTTTTCTTGTGTTGCTCTGAGTAACATGTATTTAAAATGATAATTTAAGTCCATTGAATTACGTAGATGATTGTAATTTAATCAAATGTAACATGCAAATTGCATACAATACATTACTTATAGACCTTCGACTCTGTTCAACTATCTATAGTATTATATTTTCAGTTAATTTAATAATAGTCTCTAGAAAGATTTAACTGAAATAAATTATGTTCAAGAATATGAAATTAACAGATTTATATCAGGTACCATCAGTCGTACTTTCACCTCATAAGGTAAAAATACTCTTTAATTTGTCTCTTGAAATTCATAAAACCATGTCTTTAAAAGATGCAGGAGTTGGTGACAATAAATTATGCATTTACTTTAGCATCAAAATATACAACGTAAAACGTTTATTTCAAAAATGAGACATACATTAAAATATGTATAAGGAACTCTTAAAACATTGACGAAAATTCAAATCGAGAAGCCAAAAACATTTTCAAAACAATACAACAAATTGAAGAACAAAATATCGATATGTTGTTCGCACTTAGCTAACTGTAATTTCAATGGCTCCATTTATGGAAAATCTTCGATTGAATTCGGCGACCTGGCCTGGGTCGAATCGTAATGTGTTATTTGTGTAGGGACAGTAAAATTAACGGTACTATACGCCTCGGACAAAAATATTGGTGTACATTATAAGCTTTGAGCGGTGTAGAGAACCTGCAGCCAGCTATTTTGGAATACGCTTTAAAAATTGATTCAGTGGTGTTCAATTGTTTTATTTGGATGACATATTGTGTACGCCCGCCGTCTAAGTCCAAAAATGTTAACTCATAAAAAAATGCAGAACCAGCATGGATTACGGATTTCAAAATAAGTTTAAATGGAAGGGCTCTTAAAAGATAAAATGTTAAAATATCAGATTTCAATATGGGCTATATGAAATTAAAATTTAAAAGTGTAAAGCTTTTGATAATATGAAAAATTTAAGCGTGTTTAATTATTGAAATTATGTACTTGGATCCGTTATCACGTAATTTTGTCGCTCATCGCTTGTGAGTTAACGAGAACTCATCTTCAAACTGGTTTCCAATGTTTGCAACCTTTACGTTTGTTTACTGTTTATTTTTAGCAATACCTACCTGAATTATAGCCTCAAAATTACATTTTGATTATGCGCATAAAGCTTAACAGCATTTTGGAGACTAACAATGAAAATAATCTTTTAAATTAATTACGTGCAATATTTTTATGTTTCCTGTGCACTTTCAATACAAACTTTATCGTCTTCTACTTTGATATTATTGCTTAGAGCTGCTATAGCGTTGTTTTTGTAGCTCCCAGTAGTAGCAATGACAATAAATGCAACTGTAACTTCACTGTTACGTCCAACTGTGGTGATTTTGATCAAAACAAAACAACTATTGGCTCTCCCATCACCTTTATCCGTCTCATACGCATGCATGGACACGTACTCTCCTTGTACGGACTGTGGGCGAATGACCGATTGTGTTAATACGTGCATAAAATAATTTAAAACCTCCATCATTGTTTGAACTCAAAATTGAATTTAATGTCTACTGTGTCACAGCTCTATTATAACTGGTTGCTTGCAACAATGTTATGACCAATTTGCTTGTGAGGGAGTCTAGTTGGCCCTTCTGTAATGTAATTTATTTCGCTGATTATTGTGGATGAATTATGATTCAAAATGTTATGTAGGCGATTTTATTATAATGATAAATAATGTTTGTATCGAATTAACGGTGGTGTGTAACTTTTGCTTCTGTTGGGTTCATATATTTTACAATGAAAACGTGACTACTTCCAGAGTGTTCATATAACTGACCACATTACTGATAATGTTATAAAGGTAAACCAACTAAGGTTTAACGAAGTAAAGGGACCGACATACGCGTTTTGAAGGTACTTATTACTTAAGTCATGTCTTACGAATTGTGCTAAATGTCCATGTAAACATTTAAAATGCTGTCTGGTGCATGTCTGACGATGTTTGTAAGTTATTTATATATTTCTACGTATTCACTTGTACATGATACGTTCAAAACAGCATGTGCTATGATGAAAAGATTCTAATTAGAAATATCAAATTTTTGTCTCTAAAAAGCTGTTGTTTACTTGTCAATACTAGATTTTTTATTAGTTTTGAACTAAAATAAATTTACATCGACGTACAATAACAAATTTGCATCAACACCAAACGAAACAATCGAGTTTATTTTAAAAACAATCCGGTTCGGCAACTCAAAGGTAACAGCAAGACAAACAACAATAACGAGTGAAATAGTAAACAGTCAGTTATTTTCGGTATTTCATAAATACGGCGGGAATTTCTTCAAGTTTGGTGGCGCTATGTTTATTTCCAACTGTTCTGTTATGAGAAATGGGGAGTCAGGGATATTGACGTAGGTCAGGCCCATCTGGTGCGGCGGTGCCGGTTTTTATGTTGAGATTTCTATTTTAAATTTTAACACGTCTGGCCTGTGTCTAGTTGGCCATTCTGATGCGATGTTGACTTTATTTGACGTGTTTGACTAGATTTTACTACGGAATTTGACTGAGAATTTATCTCAAATGTATGTATGGTTTATCACTTTGCTCGTTTGGAGCAGGTTATGCCCAATTTTAGTTGTTGGTTTACGTACCTTTAGTGACAAATTTGTAAGTTCAGTGTGCTTACTCATGTTCGTCTTATGTCAATCTGTATAAGTATTTAATAGTGATGTGATACAATACAATATTAGCCATCTCGTTACCTTTCTATAAGCAAAGTTAAGCATTGATTGGTCAAGTGTGAATGGTCCAGGATTTTATATATTTTTAATAACTATTTATTCCAAATCTGGATTTTCAATTTCACATCCCAAAATGTTCACTCGCCCCATTTATTTCCTGGATCCTTGTAATGCTAATAAGTCTCCGATGGGCATTAAATTAACAATTTCTCATCGAAATTGATTGCAAATTGCATGCTACCGGTTTTTCGCTTTACGAAAATTTAATATCGCTATAAATTCATGAGCGAAGCGAGCTACGAAAGTAAAGAAGCTTGGCTTAACTTATCTTTGCTTATTTTGTTTTTATTAAGATTGTCTGTTTCATGTTCTTATCAAACAAAGATCCTAGCTAGATCTTGATTCTAAAGTAGGTATTATAATAAAAAAATCGTTTTACTTTCATTTACTTACTCTACGTTCAATCGTTTCATTGAAGTTTTTGTTGTGTTATTTTTGTTGTTGTCAAGTATGTTCTTTTTGCATATTTAGCTATTGCTATTTAGCTATTTATTAGCTAGTGCTTAAGCGTTACCAAAATCAGTTCATAATTTTTTTCAATTTGCTGACTTTTTCCGTTATCACCTTGATAGTTTGCATCACCTATCAAAGTTCTATCTACTCTCTTATCACTTGTACCCTATAAGATGAACTACATCGCATTGCACTTATGGACGACGATTTATCAGGTGGTTTATTTATGGTTTGTTTTTCAACATTCAAGATCTTAAAAAGGAGGACATTGTGTTAAAATAACGTATAACATTTTTTTTATTACGTACATTAATTTATCAAAAATTCATCTTAAGGAAAGGAGATATGAAATAGGCTTAAGTTGCAATCTCTCCTTAATCAGATTTCAAATCTTCATGTGTCTTACCTAAAGAGGATAACATATATCCTTAATACCTATCATACAATCAACTGCAAATAAGTTAATGATTGCTGGATTTTATTTATCATATTATGAAGTCGTGTTTAATTTAGGCTTATTTTGAGAGCACTGTTTTGTTTATCGTTTTAGGCAGTAACCTAGGACATTTAACATTTGGCTGGCCTGTTGATTCTGCTCTGAAATTTTTAATAACTAATCTGTTATTAATATCAATAGGTACCGTACTAAAGTACTTATTCATTCTCTCTCCTTTCACAACAGTAGACACAGTAATTTACAGACAAACACTTCACTTTAAAGCTTCAATAGTAAAACTTCTTCAAACTAATTATCTTCACCATACATTTTCCAAGTACCCACAAAAAAAACTATAAGTGCCCAACATTCGATACACCAAATCATAGATTAAGAAACTGAGATAAGTATAACATTATTTATATTGTATTAAAAAGTTGTAGAGCTACCGGACAAAGTTGACTGACCTGAGACGGTCACTCGCGGCGTGCGCCCGCGCATCGCGCTTGTTTTTTTTTCCTTCTTCAACTATAGTACTGGGTATATTGTTTTGATTTTAATTTGGGTTAGGTTTTAATAATAATATTATCATTAAATAAATTTAAATTTGGGAAATTTAAAACTAGGGTACCTACCTGGAATAAAACTTCTTCAATTTATTCTATGATTTTTTTACAGATATAGGTAGGTGCTATTCTTATTAAAGGTAGAGTTATTGTATCCTAAAATTATTATTTTTTATTATTACTATAAATAGGTAATAATTAATTTACCATAATTGATTTTTGTAACTAAACATTGTCAGCAAAATTGTTAACTTTACTTTTCTTTAAAGAAAAGAAAGTTAACTTAAGTAAATTCTTATTTAAAAAAAAGGTAGGTACCTACATCTCCATAGACAAAAACATAATCAATTAGACTTAACACTTTAAATGTCAACGGACATATATCATTATGATAGTATCATTTATCATTCACAGTATAATTATAATCGTTATAGTATCATGTTTAGTAATATATTCATGAATAATAAAAACTTATTTTATATTCGGTAGCCCGGGTGAGGGTTAAGTTATTTTTTTCTAAAAGATGGAGTATCAAGTTTCATGTGAATAGATATTTTTTTTTAGGAAAAAAATGTGTTCAAAATATTCGATAGTGAATTTGAATATGAATGTCCTTGGAAGGTAAAGTAAGGTTTGAAAAATCTGTAAAATGGTTTTAAGATAGGTAATAATATTTTGTTTTATTTGGTAAGCTTTCACAAGCACTTGAGATATTTAACTATGTTTCTAACAATGATGTTGTGAAATAAACAATACAATTTGTATTAACAAACAATATGTTAACATATTGTAGCAAAAAGGAAAAAAATCGTGTGGAATATTTTGTAAAGCCAGAAATTCACTACCAACGGCCTATCCCTTCAAATAATTATTTGTAATCACTTTTAAAGTTAATTATAATATTAAAACTTGTATATTGTCACCACTCAACTCAGCTACCGTTTCATAAATCTGAAATCAAGCGAGCTTTCTTCTTAACCATAAATCAATTTCAGCTTGTGTCAAAACCAGAACGCATTAGCGGGCCGTTTCACTCGTTAACAACTGTTAAGCTTTGTTGAGCTTTTGCTAACTTTGTATTAGTAAGTTCGTTTGGATGCAGCACATAGAGTATTGATATGACTAATACTTGAAGTATATAATTTAAATAGTATCAATAAAAAAATTATTTTATTAAAGACTTTCGTTGAATAAAAAAAATTTAAATGCATAATTATTACTATATTTATTCAAACTCTGATTTTGGCCACTCATTTAAGTATTTGTCTTTCATATTACAGCTAAATTATTCCTTTAACTAGTAGTTCTAGTTTCACTACTTTCTCTAAGACTGTTTTCATCTACATTTTATAAGACAAAAAGTGATACTCATTTTATAAGAGTTTTAATTTTTACGTAGATATAACTGTAACAAACAGTGTCATAATTAAACGTGGCTCGTTAAACCAAGTGACAGTGGCTTGCTCACCGCTCGTAGGTACACAAGTTCTATTTTGGTATCGACCAACAATATATGTACTAACAATTTGTTATTAGGTGGGGACACGCGATCGTTATGTACTGAATATGTTATACGCACTTATAACTTGTAGGGGCGAAGGTTCTATTTGTTTCTGTTTGGATTTTAGTTAACAAATTCTATATTTTACATACGGCCAAATTTCTTCATTTTTTGTGTGATTGCATTACAATCCATCTAAATTTTCGTATTTAAGGGACAGTCTAAATGTTTTTGAAATCAAATATAATACCTTAACTAATAGAAGTACTAATTAGTTTGCGCCCAAATTAATTATAAAACTAACAAACATTTCCTTTAACTTTAGTGAACATAGTTGTTTTAATAGAGATGGAGTATAAAAAGCCTTGAAAAAAAATATAACTACTTCTTAAATACAATAAAATAAAGATTTTACTTACAGTCAATCATAATATGGTTAATACGTAGCTGATAACGACTTAGATACACAGATAAGACAAACGTTTCTTCTGATTGTGAAGCGATTTGTGACCCGTCAATTAGGGTATTTACGTAACTGGTCTGTCAGTCCTTCAGGGTCAAATATGACTGTATAAGTGTATATATCAACAATTTAAATGATAGAAAATCCAATTTTTTGGTAGATCCAATTACGAATTTCAGTTCATTATTCCATCAATACAGATTGGGTGTACCAAAAAAAACGAAAAAAAAACATATCAAATTACCTACTCACATCCCTAAGACCTACTTTTATACTCTCATCTAAATAAAAGGATCTCCGAATTTTGCACCGAAAATACAATAATACTCCTCCAATTTACCTCACCCTTATAGATTTTAACAATAGAGATTTACAAAGAACAGGTGTTCCAATTTTATTATTATTACGATACATTAGTTTATGCATTAAAGTGAAAAAAAAAAACTCTCAACTTGCTACGAATCAAATCGGTATACGACAATGATTGCTCCACGTCGAAAAATAACACATCTGTAATTATCCACCCGTCAACTCAAAATATACCGTTAGAAGAAAAAGTTAAGATACAAAATTGAATAAATTATTTTATGCATTTATGACGTTTTGTCGTGGACCCGAGAAGAGGTCGTTGGTACTCAGGGGAACTAAAGCACAGGTGTCCAGCGTTCAGCCTGCTGGAAAGAGATGGTCATACAAAAGGGATTGCAGTTAGAAAGGGACGCAACCAAAATAAACGTTGAACTTGTGTAGTGCTTTTTTTTCTCTTTGCTCTCCCTCGCCTATGTTCGTGACGGATCTTTTTTTTATTTCGTTTTGTTGTTTCTTATAGCCTTTTTGGCTTATTTTGTTGCTTTTAGCTATATTTTAGAGCTAACTTACCAATTAAAGTTATTAGTTTGGATGTTTTTTTTGTTGAAACACAATTTGTGCGTTTGCGCAATTCTATTAATCATCTTTGGGGATAGACTTCTTTATTGTGAGGCTTAAATTTTATTTTCATTACATTTACACTGTATTTTTCTATAAAACTTTGATAACATTTTTTCAGAGTAATTCTAGCCAGCATAGCAACATATTCTAGTAGCAAACATTTTCCTATATTTAATTTACCCAATAGCACAACCCCTGCTTATTGTGGTGTAAAAATAATCAACATAGCATTATCGCCTATTATTTGAGGATAAAACAGAATTATGCCACCCTAATGATTCCATGGCGTAAAATCGTATTATTTTGGATTATTTATAATAACAACGCACAGTGTCAGTAGCAGAAATAAGTATCTGGTAATTGTATTTTATTCTTTTTTTTTATGTTTGTTATTTACTCACTTTAGGATGATTTGATGAGCTCCCCTATATTTCTTACTAAGTATTTATCTAGTAAACCTGTTGAGAGTCATACATGACTGGATGATTCTCCAAAAACTAATCGTGATCACAATGATTTATTTATCTCAATCATAATAATGTAAAGAAATAACAATATAGCTAAAACAATGCTACTATACCAGAGATTATTAAATAGTTACTTTACTAGTAGAGAGGAACATCTCGGAGGTAGAGCAGCCATGATTTCCTAAAACTAAAACCCACTCATGTAATTACTTAGACGGCTAATAGAGAGCCTCTTATGTGACTACGGTGTACGCAAGGGACATTGACAATATGTTGAGATTGTCAAGTTTAAATTCAGAAAGCCTAGCTAGCTAGTCCTTTAAGTCCCATATACTACTATCATCCTATCGCCACATGATACTTATTCCACATTTTAATATAGCTGCACTTATTATACTAATAGAATAACTTTATAATCCAATATATAAATAACATGTTAGTAATTGGTTTAATAAAATCGTGTAAAATAATGTAACATACATTATCGATTTAATTAATGGTAATTTATAGATGGTTAACTCTTTATAAGCTTTGCGTATAAAGCTTGTGCGTAAATCGTTACATTTTATTATAGTCTATGTTGTTTCTAGATCTTTCTACTAGTACTGCTTTAGTTGTGGATAATTGATGAACTCTAGGTTAGATCGTCGTAACTTAGATCAATTGTATTTCCTGACTAAGTTATCCATGTAAGCTCTATCAGAATAGGGTTTTTGAGCTTTTTAGATACAGGTTTTGATTTAAAGATTTTGCTGTCGCCAGTTAAATGTCGCCTGTTTCAGTCTATGTGATGAAGTTTAAAATGTAAGGAAAGATTTGGGTCTATTTAAGACTATACTCAGACTTTGCAAACAAAAATTCGGTTTTAGAAACATACAGTTTCAAATGTCCTTATATATGTACTTTTGATTCCATAATTGAACTCATTACTACTTATATATTAACAATCAGCCATAGCACAAACAGACATAGGATTCGTCTCCAGACCAGCGTCTTAAAAGTCAGGGTCACTAACCACAAAGTCAACCAGAGAGTCAAGTTAATGTTTCATATTACCTGATGTTATTTGTCGACCTAATTCGTAAACATTGTCCACAATAACGTCCAACTGAGTTCTGAGACCACATGCATTAAAAAACAATATAATGCAATCATACCGCCATCTACCGTCTGTATCATTGTCATTAAATTATATTTTTTACATCTCTACACTCGCGCCTTCACATTATACTTTCGAAACCACGATGTCGTTTTCATTCCAAAAAAGATTACTAGTCCTTATTCTGTCAGCGTAAAGATCATAGTCAGATGACATGACAAAAATTAAAGTTGGTTTCTAAGCTTTTGTTTTTGCTAACGGTACAACATGTCGATGAAAATCACGTTGAATAATTGTGATGGATATGTATAGTTTTGAGTTGATGGGTTATTTTTTATTTATTTTTTTGTTAATGTAACATGTTATCTAGTTAATCTAAAAAGCAAACATATATGTAAGTAGTAGGTATTTTTCATGCTTGTGTTTCATCAAAATCCCACCATAGTAAGGCATTATTTATTTGAGATAGCTACTAAAATTATTACATGAATCTACACGCTATATTAAAATATTATGCCTAGTTCCGATCTGTTACATAAAACCTCACGTATTCTAAACTGTGACCATCGTCACAGTTATCATTATTACCTATATAAATATTTACCAATAATCTGTATTATAAAAAATTACATTAAAATACATATTTTTGTAACCTATCCGAACTATCAACTAATAAATCTCCTAAGAAAATAAAACGAAACAACATGAATGCGATTGCGAGAAATATACAACGGCGGACGAGTTTCTTATGCGCACACACACACGCGCAGTTCAGGTGTCGGCCCGTGTACATGCGCACGCGCACATTGGGAACGCGTAAAGCCAGTAGTGAGCCAGTTTATACGTAACTGAACGGTAATAATCGTGATATTGTTGGGTACAGGTAGGGAGAACGGCGTTTGTTTAATATTAGATGGAGCTTAAAAAAATATATGTGTGAGATTTTAGAACACTCCAAAAGAAAATGAAGATATGTATTAAAACAAAATAAATGTGAAATATCAAAAACAATATCTCAAAAGAAATGTAATTTATATGGCAAACATGTAAATAGTATATTGGTTAAAAGTAAGTCGTTTGATTGATCAAACGACTTACTTTTAACCAATTGAATTTGCCGCCATTTGAATGGCTGTCTTTACTTATATATTTGCTCACGCGTTCCCTAGATTAAATTAGAAAAACCTTTATACAATTTCATTTTAATTTTAACAAAACAATTCGGATGTTTTCCAATTCCATTATCCCCAAAAATTTTTTTATCATTTCTCAATATAACAAATGCAAATTAAAGATCAATAGTTCTGGTATCCATAGATATACTTAGGTACAACTAAAAACATCAAAACAAACATGGCCACAACCGGTTTATCTGCCGACCGTACAACGCCGAGCCTCCGCAAGTGCTCGCATCCAAACACGTGGTGCGAGCGAGAAAAAAAAAGAAAAAACCCTTTAATTTATGCCACGATAGTACTTGTATCTTGAAAATTTATCTTTTTTCTGTCTTTCCGAAGCCTTTTTTGGGTCACTGGCCTTTAGAGATGGGCTGACGCGATACTGTCGTATGTCGATTGTTTCCTTTTTGTTTGAAATAAAGTCGTAAAGTCGATAACGCCGGCGACGCGCTGATGTTTGCTGAGTGATATTTCCTTTGCACTTTTATCACTTCGCCTCGCTCGGATTAGTGTTGCCATAACCATCGTTAATGATTTTGTAATTATACTGGCTCATTAAAACGAGTGCTGAGTTTCATCTTAAAGTTAAAGAGAACGATAAAGGGAGGTATTATGTTACACACTTCTGTTTATGTACAAGTTTTTGAGATTGGTTTTAAGTATTATCACACAACTACTGAGTCTGGATGTAATTATCAATATAAGTATGTTTTTAAAAGTAGTACATGTAGTATACCATACCAGCTATCTGGTTACTATATCACAATCTCTGCTTAGTTTGGAATCATATTGGCCGTGTGTGAAAAATGTCTAAGGATATTTATTAAAAAAATATAGATTATATTATCGATATAAAATTCAGCTTTCTAATCGATACCCTGGTAATCGATAAACTGGTGGTGACAACACTAAACGGTAGCCAGCCTACGCCTACACGATCAGGCAGACGTCACAAATCACGACATAGACTCTCACTTTTGATTTTTATAACCATCGTTAAAACAATCCGTGACGGAATGACGAGATACGCCATTTTGAAAAAAAAATTAAAACCGTTACAAATTTTAAATATCAAATAAAAATAATCAGCAAAATACAAATGTATCTGAAGTTCATATTATGGGTTATATTTTATTAATTAACCTCAATAAAAAGATCGAGTCTCTCACCACTACCAAAATGTATTTTTATGTATAAAATGCAGGTCAATTAAGCATTTTATTGTACACCGTAATAAATGTTTCTATAATTAGTACCATTCAAAAGACTGGAATGGACGCTTCACTTTGGGTATTTTAAAAATTATGCGAGTTAAAAATCAGCATCATTTGATTTTGACGTACCAAAGTATACTTTTTGGTTAAAGATCAACATAATTACAAAGAAATTATTAAGTTTTTTTGTCCATGGTGGCTCACCATTGACACACAATCGTGATGATGCAGGTTCAAAACCCTGGCCCGTACTTCTGAGCTTAAAAACTTACATACGGATTCATAGCACTGCCTTTTAGTGAAGGAAAATATCGTGAGGAAATCTACATGCCCGAGAAGTCACAATCAAAGGCATGTGATGTTCGCCAATCCGCACTAGGCCCGTGTAGGTACTATAGCCTAAACCCCCTCGTTGTCTGGGGAGTATCCCCTCGGTGGAGACTTATATGAGCTGATGATAATAATAGTAAGTTTTTTTAAGGAAGCATAAGTGACAAAGGTGTTTAAAAATAAAGTGTCCTTATTTTGAATAAAGAATTCTCAACGATAAATAAGAATGATGACAGTTATAAGTCTTTTTAATGGGTTTGGTCAACAACCACTGCTACTGGTTTTAACGTTTCGATACGGGCCGAAAATATTTTGGCGATTTAAATACATATTTTGAAAAAAATAAGGATAAAACGATTTATCGAACGCCATAACGTTGTGGGTACCCACAAACTTATGTCATACGGGCTGAGGAAATAAATCATATGTGATTTTTGAATTTGGAAGAAGAACTAAACAGGTAGTGAAATTATTACATGTTTTTTTGTATGATGGACGCTGACATAAGAAGGGAACTGGTGATTCTGCTTATAAATATAAAAATAACCTATCGAATTTACATTACTGTTCAAATAGTTTATGCCAAGCTTTTTACTGTTTATCTAAATACTATAAGAGAAAAATAAATATTTATTGACGTGACAACGTCTTATAAATTGGTTTGCCGGGTGACACTTCAAGAAACTGCGTTACGCTCCGCTCACGTAACGTGACGTTATGTTTTAAATTGTTACTATTATTTCATCCTTCTTCCTACTATACGAATGAATATTCACATTAAAATTATTTTACCACTCAAAGTCGTTGTCACGTAAAACTTTCGCCCGTATACCGACTTTACAGGCAACCAATTTTTTTTTTAATCTTACTTATATTATGTGCTTCATCGTAACATTAAATATTTTCGCTTCATTTCAACCAAAAAAGCTCATATCCTACTAATATTATAAATGCGAAAGTTTGTAAGTATGGATGTATGTATGTATGGATGTTTGTTACTCTTTCACGCTCCAACGGCTGAAGGGATCTGCTTGAAATTTGGCACAGAGCTAGAATATGTTCTGGAATAACACATAGGCTACTTTTTATCCCGGGAACGCGGGTGAAACCGCGGGGAGCCACTAGTAAGAAACATAAACGAGCCTTAATTTATTTTTTTAACTTACCAGTCGTCATAATGTCTACTCAAAAAACTATTGTAGTGGAACTTTTAAAAGCACAGAAAACCAACAAAGCAATGACTTCAAGCCTTTCGCATACATCATCAGTAACAATAGCCGTGAACATATTAACATATGAAAGAGTGCGTAGTACAGTAGCCAGACGTTTTTACTTATTTCTGTGAAAGGTCCATGTAGGCTGGCAACTTTTATGTCGCTGGATAGTTGCTTGGACTACTGTCGCTGCAGTTTTTTTACAGTTTGTAAATTAACTTTTAAAATAGCTTTTTAAATTTTTAGATGACATATTTTTTGATGATTCTACATGAGGTCTTACTATACTCTCTTTTATTCCAGTAATGTAGCCTGACGAAACATATAGACAGGTTCATATTTACAAATTGAATGTCTTAGCAATCGAACCAATGGCGTGAAACATGCATGTCCTTGATATCACAGTGAAAATCATAAGGTCACGTCCAACAATCGACTATGTCCTAAAACCCCCTCGTTGTTAAAGGCTCGTGCTGCTGCAGTGGAGATGTTTATGAGCTAATTATCACGAGAAGTCTATAGTTGAGAGCCTTTTGAGCTCACCGAAAGAGTCCGCGTACGGTCGAAAAGCCATCCTGTCGTAAGAGTTGCTGCTTGACTGGGAAATTGGGAATTCATAAAGTTGCTCGCCTGCACTTCCCTACTTATGTTGTACTAGAAAACTAATTATTATTCATGGCTGCGTGCAACCATGATAATTAATAAGTTTGAGGTTTGAAGGGAATTTGCATACAATGCAACTGTCTGGACGCGAGTGTGTTCCGAAATAACACACAGATTTGTGATTCTAGTACAATAATAATATAACAATAACATTGGCTTATTTAGTATCGGTATAGCATGAGAGAATTATATAAAGGACTAGCTCCCGTTCCCATAGGCATACAGGGATAGAAGATAGCCTATGTCACTCCCTGATAATATTCCGTTGGTGAAATAATTATTCAAATCACTTCAGAGTTCAAACAAAAATCTAATCTTTACTCTTTTTATTAAGTTTCGTTTAAATTATCGTGAACTTTGCAGACAGGCCTTTAAAACGTAATTTTTTTTTATATGCATACAAAATTCACGATTGAGATAATTGTTGATGCTGCATCTTGAAAGGGCACCAATGAATTATATAATTACTAAAAGTTATTATAACAACCATTTAAATACCACCCTTAAGCTATAAATAAGTCAAAACACAAATCTTAAATTCCAACCCCGTGGTGCATTTAAAAATCATATTTTACAACTTTTTATTGTTCAACCAAAGATAAGCATCGAATGATTTTAAATCTTAAATTTAATACGATTAAGATTGAAGATACATTGATTGAAGAAATATAAATATAAGTTAAAACAAAAGCACAAATAAAAGTATAGCTCCGATTGACGTTTCAGTAGTAGAAATTATTGCTCTCACAAAGTCATTAAATAAAGCATCAATGTTAGTTACCTATGATCAAATTGATGATTTGATTGCGTTTGATGCAGTGTTACCTATCATTTTGTATATCACGGTAATAGTTGGAACAATTAACTATAATAATACATAATAGTATTAAAACTGTTTCGATGCCTGTGGTGATACGCCCAGTTTTAACTATCACGGAAATCGAGTGATTCAATTATTTTGTAATATCTCTAATAGAGAAGATATTACTGTACGTCCCTCGTCTGATAACAGTTGTGGTGATGATAGAATTAAGACTTTCATCACTTTAAAAATATCTCTCTTATTTAAATTATTGGGTAATAACGTCTTGGTTTGAGCTTGCGTTGAAGCTTTTTAAGTATTTCTGTCTGTGGGACTATGCTAGTAAAATTGTGTAAAATTTTAAGCCATGTTTTCAATATAAGTCCTAATAGGGCACTTATTAATGATGTATGTATTCATAGGAATGAATAATTTTCTACAAAATAGTCTGCTAACTATCTGACTAATATTATAAATGCAAAAGTTTGTGAGTGTGTATGATTGCTACTTCTTCACGTCTAAACGGCTAGAGTGATTATAATAAAACTTGATATGGAGTTAGCTGACACCCTGGATTAATACATAGGTAACTTATTATTCTGGGAAAAATGAAAATCTCCCTGTAAATAAAATCATTTACAACTTACAAATAATATTTACATTTTAACAGTTCTCAGTGCATCAACATTGCCACCTGTCACAAACCGAATTACAACATCAGCTTCCAAGTTCCACACTTCACACAATAGTCCATGAGATCTCAAAACGAGTTCTTGAACGCATCAACAATTTGATTAATCATCTATTACACGACATCGTACATTATACCGATAATTATAGCTAAATACTTAATCCTATCTTCTTTCTGACGACTAACTGTCCAAACTAGTTCTAGGAGTCGTGTTCAATAATTACTGTGATTTTAAATGGAAGGATACTTGTACGGTGCATGGAGTAATACTCGTGGAAAGTATTTGATTTGAATAGGTTTCATTAGTTGATTTAATTTGTGGGTAATCTTTTAGATTTTTTCATGAGTAGGTTTTAGGTTTGACAATATTTAACAGGTGTGCTTTATATGTTGAATAATTTTGGTGTTTTAATGGAAATTAATATGGAAGTTTTGAATGTTTCATAAATATTATAGAATTGTTTACTTTCTGCACAATTATTTAAAAAAAAAATGTTTTTTTGATAGACCTTAGAGTAGAATAATTTTATTATAAATTATTAGGTTTAGGAATCAATTTAGTCATTCGTTAGATATTTCTTTAGGTCAAAACATTTGATACTTGTTTCTTTCTAATCTCAAGTACCCCAAAATCTCTAATGTCCTTAGAAATAGATGATCACGAGACAACAATCGATTAATCATGCAATGATTGTAAAATCCTTTTTATGTAGAGTCATCGGATTGTCCTTTTGTAATGATCATTGAAAATCGTTGGGTTAAATGTGACAAATCATTGCGACCGTCAGTTGGAATGGTCAGTGATGTGTGAAAGTGTGGTCAAAACACGCTTTTGTGGGAATTTCTGTTGAGACTGACCATTCTCAACGGCTTAGTTGATTGAGTGATTCCTTTTTAATCTATGCGTCTCTAAACTATTGATCTGTTTGAAACTTTGGCAGGCTCTTTTAAGGGCGTCAAGGCCAAAAACTCAAACTAAAATAAAAAATGAAAGATAGTTACTTTATTTGTTATACATGCGAAACTCGGATAGTTATTAAGAAAAAATAAAGTACCACGGAAACGGGAACTGCACGGGTGAGACCGTGCGGGGTCAGTTAGTTTAGATTTTATGTCACTTTTAATCTGTGGCTAATTTTATTATTCATAAGATATTCATTATAAATGGTTGAGTAATCAAACAAATCCCCATAATTGTATAATGTACCTACCTACCTAAATCAGAGTCGTTGATCGAACTGCCTGCCAAACTCCATCAAATCCTAAAGAACGCTGTAAAAATACTAGCCAAATTTACCCATTGATCTAAACCACAACAAAAAAAAACAACTTATCTAAAGCACTAAGAAAACACTTAATGCCTTAAGCCGCAGTTTCACTGCGACGTCTTTGTCGTTTGATGAGTGCGATCGCCGATCAATACTTGATTTATGTGTGTCATAAAACTGACCGTTTTATTGCCCCCGAGTGTTTCATGCGCTACTTTTCATACCTCGCTGTTTACATTTAAACAAAGTATTAGAGTTTTATTTTTCTCATTCGGTTTTTATTTTTATCGACCACAACTATGTGTGAAGTTTGATGCGCTCTAGTGAGATATTAAAATGGTTTCGCTTTGGTATCGTAAAGTTTGTATGTAATATTTATAATGCGGTGGTTTAATTTGGAAACTCTTTCAATAGTTTATTTAATCTGATATTTGAGGTCGCTAAATGGTAATAGGTATCTTAAAGTCTAAAAAAAAAGTGAGTTTAATTTGAAAATCCTTCACCATATTATTTATTTTATTTAAAGTCTGGGCTGTCCCACTGCAGGGCATAGGCCTCCTATCCACTCTTCTGTGTTATTTGCCTTACATAATAACAGATTAATAAATATAACTAAAAATACTTCTTTCACGGAATAAGCTATTAAGGATCCTTAATTCGACAGCCCGGTTGGCTTTGTGGTTAGTGACCCTGACCTTCAAGCCGCGGGTCGTGGGTTCGAATCCCACCCAGGACAAACATTTGTATGCATGAATATGTCTGTTTGTCCTGTGTCTGGATGTAAATATCTATATAAGTATGTATTTAAAAGTAGTATATGTAGTATATCAGCTATCTGGTTACCATAACACAAGCTCACTTTGATGCTTAATTTGGAATCAGATTGGCCGTGTGTGAAAAATGTCCCAGGATATTTATTTAAATGTCCCAGGATATGTAATATGTCCAAATGAAGCTCTCATGGAAAAAAATAAGGGAACATCCTCTGAAACGCTGGAAACAGTAGCTAGTATCCATAGATCCAATGCTTTTATCCAATTAGAAAATGGCAATCGCAAAGACGATAAACGCAAAATGAAAAACCCATACAAATTATATAGTACCATTCTCATACTCTTGCGCAAACCTAACATTATACGTTTCAACTGCGCGCTGTTATATATGATTACTGTCGGTATTACATACAAATTAGCAAATTAAACTACCGTAAGATGACAAAGTGATGAAATCTTTTGCATGAACAGTGCATAAATGGGAGTGAAGTTGTGATAAAATTGTACCAAATATTATGTTTTTTTAATGGACTAGTACAATTGGAATTAAATTTAATATCCTGCGACATTTTTCACACACGGCCAATCTGATTCCAAAGTAAGCTTCAAAGAGAGCTTGTGTTATGGTAACCAGATAGCTGATATACTACATATACTAACTTTTAAATACATATTTATATAGATATTTACATCCAGACACAGGACGAACAGACATATTGTATAAAAATGTTTGTCCTAGGTGGAATTGAACCGACGACCCGCGGCTTGAGAGTCAGGGTCACTAACCACAAAGCCAACCGGGCTGTCAAATTGAATGTGAATTTCTTGATTGTAGAGTAAAAATATCTTGAAACATTTTTAATAACGGTCAATCTGATTTCAAATTTAACAAAGCTTATACTAACTAGCTGATATAAGTATCTACTACTTTTAAATACATACTTGTAATGATACTGGCTCCCTGCGGCTTCACCCGCGTACCCGGGAGTTCTTCCATTTTCCCGGGATATAAAGTAGCCATTGTGTTATTTCAGAACATATTCTAACTCTGCGCCAAATTTCAAGCAGATTCCTTTAGCCATTTTAGCGTGATAGAGTAACAAACATCCATCCATCCATACTCACAAACTTTCGCATTTATAATACACTACTTGACCCGCGCAACTTCGTTAGCGTCACTTGCCCGTTTTTGCAACAGTTTTGATTGATACTCCGCTCCTATTTGTCATAGCGTAATGATTTATAAATAAAAACCTTTCCCTTGAATCACTCTATTTATTAAAAAAACCGCATCAAAATCCGTTGCGTAGTTTTAAAGAATTAAGCATACATAGACAGACGGCGGATAGCGACTTTGTTTTATACTATGTAGTGATACCTACTTATTAGTAGGATTTTCTGCGAACCTGTAGCTTTCTAGGGTTTGTGTGGTTACTACTTTTTACATTTTTTTATGGGCAAACAGTGCATATTGACACAGAGCTGTACTTAACGTATATTTTTTTCAATTTTTTTTTATTCGATATAATATTAATACGGACGTTAAATCCAAGAAGTTTTGTATAAAAATAGGAGTCAACAAAAGCAGAAATATTGTAAATAGGCGTCGGGCAGGGACACCTGTGTTACGCGCGCAGTGTATGGATATTATAAAAAAAAATGAATACGACTCGAGTATCAGTGTGCATTCGAGATGGATATAATGTGGATAGGACCCCACTTATCTACACTAATATTTTAAAGAGGAAAACTTTGTTTGTTTGGTTGTAATTAATAGGCTCAAAAACTACTGAACCGTTTTTAAAAATTCTTTCACCATTCGATAGCTACATTATCCACGAGTATCATAGGCTATATTTTATCCCTGTATTCTCACGGTAACGGGAGCTACGCGGGTACGCGTGGAAGCAGCTAGTATATTATAAAGGCGAAGATGTTTGTCACTTCTTCACGTCTAAACTGGTGGAGCGATTTTAATTAAATTTGGTACGGAGTTAGCTGACACCTTAGATTAATACATAGGTTACTTTTATCCCGGGAACGCAGGTGGAACCGCGGGAAAGAAGATAGAAGTAAAAATGCTAAAGTTTGAAAGTATGTTAGTTCCTCTTTCACGCAAAAACTACTTAACGGATTTGAATAAAATTTGGAATACAGATAGTATAAGTATAACCTAAATTAACAGAAAAGCTTCTTTTTATTCCGGGTATATTAAAGAGCTCCCGGGAATGCGGGTGTAACCGCGGGAAGCCACTACTATAACATAAAATTTATAAGAAAAAATAATAGAGTAAATGGAACCGTGTGGCGGTAGGCAGCATCTACCTATTTAGTTACCCAATTCCATCAGATTTGTAGGTTTATTATCAAAAACAAAATTAACTAACTTATGCGCTTATTTTCCTGAGTTGAGTTCCCAACCTTGGGTAGGTACTAAGACTTCAATAAAACCTTATAAGGGATTTATCACTAACTTTAGCAACAAATCCATACTTTTCTAGCATTATACTTTAGAACGAAACGGCGATAGCTTACGTCTCGCTCCACCGGCGGCCGGTCGCTGCACGTGTGTCGTGGAAACGGGTTTCGCCCGCGGACGGCCCAAGATTTTATTAATTTGTGTTTCTTATACATTTTGTATAGGTATCACCTCCTCGATACTTCTGCTTGCCTGGTACTTCGTCCATCGATATCGTTGATAACAAATTGCTTTTCTTTGTTCTGTCATTCTGTTTTTCTTCTTTTTTTACGTTTTCAACTTGAATAGAGCTTTTTGAGGTGTTTTTTTGCGAAAAAAAATCATTTTTTTTACCTGTTGGCTTCAAGAATGATAGAGTTGGAATACGGTTAAGGTTATCTGTTTGATTGAATTGTGTTGAATATATTTTGCGCTTCAAATTTATTCATAAAACAAATAAAAAGGATTTTGTAGAAGGGAAGTTTGTTGTTGAAGAAGGGATTTTGTGTAAAAATGTTTTTCCATTTTCATTTATTTTGTTCCTTTTCTTACAACAAAGAATAGGTATGTCAAAGTAAAGCCATACATTATTTTAATAAATTAATCTTCCCGGGACAAAAGACGTCGAAACTTCGCCCTGGGGATCCACGGCTACTGATATATGAACATCCTTTTTAATCAACTTAATCGGTTTCGGTGCAGCTATTAAAGATTTTTTTTCTTATTTTTTACGAATATTCATTTTGGTCTGTTTTGTGATTCACTCAAGGCTTTAGATAATAATATAACTCAGTGATTTATGTTATAAAAATTTGCTTTAAAAGTTTTGCTGTTTAGATCGGAAATGTCTTAATGTATCGATAAGTATATAAAATAGTATATAAAATACACGACAAATATAAAATAAGAATGTTACCTTATTTGACATTTTCTTTATGTCCTTTATAAATAATTTAAATGTATACCTACTTATTAGATATTTCGTAGTTATTTTATCTTTTGATTTTAGTCAAAATTACAATTAGTTTTATTAGTAAATAAAGTTTTTTTTTGAGGTTAGTAACACTTGGTAACTTTTAAACCTGACAACCCACATAAACATTAAAAATATAAATGTTGTACTGTACAGAACGACTCACGCACACCGTAGGCGAAATTACTGCTAATAAAACATTTGATTTATCGCATAAGATTGTACTTTATCTCTCTCTGTCCTATTAAAAGGAAAAGAGAGAACAATCGTTATAATAGCTTGTATTTATTTATTTTTTAAGTTTCCCTTATCTAAAATTAGGTGATCCACTAATTCTGCTAACTTAACAATGGATGATCGGTAATAGGCCTAGTATACTTATATTATGAAGCCAAAGAGTTCTTTTGAACGCGTTATTCTTAGGAAGTAATGGTTGGAATTGAAAATTTATTTTAGTTCTGGTCTGGATAACTCATTTATCGAGGAAGGCTATATAACATCACGCTATGACCAATAGGAGTCAAGGAAAAATGTTGCCCAAACGGAGGACAAACGCTGACGATGTTGCGTCAGTTGTAGTATATTACTTAATTCATTTTTCAAGTTTATGTTCCTTCATTGAGAACCTTTTTTTAACTCAGTCAGAGCCTTAACTAGCCAAAAAATATTACTTGAAAATTTTAAATAGGCACTATCTAAATTTAAAACCAAAATATCTTCATTTCCTTTTAACACTAGAAGGGTCGGGCTTCATACTATACCTTCAAAGACCGCAGCCGTCAATTTGACGGTACTAGAGATTCAGTCGGAATATTCATGAAAATATTGCTTATTTTGCTTTAAAAATTATATCAATTAATTCTTTAATCAATAATAAACAATTTTGGTACTTAAACTGAATAACATTTGCAACAAATAATAGTATTTTTTTAAACTTTTATTCATTTTCCACAAACAGCTTTTTACAGATAGTGGAGTTTTCACGCGTTCTACATTTTTTTTAAAGTACGATTGATTTGACATTGCTTCCTCTTATTGTTTGTAGTACATCGTTCACTTGTTTCAGATTAACTTTCATGTCTTTGAGACACAGCTGAAGTAGACTTTTTTCCACATACTCTGCACGTAGATCACTTATTAGCTCAGGAATAAAATCATGCCGAGAAATATTTGTTCCTGTTACTATTGGGTACATAATCCATGTGTTTATAGCTGTTATATCAATTATATTGTACAAAACGTGAACAGGCCACCACCGTCTTCTAGCTCTCACAGGATACTTGCCTGCCATTTGATCGATGATGTCCACAACAAATTTTGTTTTATAATAAAATTCAACTGTCTCAGGTCGCATTTTATTACCAAACCGATGTTCACATTAGGGTCCAAACTACTCAAAATAATGTGATTTTTTCCTGGTTATTCTTGATAGACAGTAAGCGCAGTATCAGAATCTGTTTTCATTATAAATGTTTCGTATATTGTAGTACGATTTACGAGATACCCAGTGTCCTCTGCGCGAATTCACAATAATATTGGAATTCGTGGAATCTTCTTCCAAAGAAGTGACCTGTTGCGGCTGAAATTCTGCATTCCTGGTTTCACAAAGATTGTTTGATAACTCGTCACCACTTTCATCACCGCCACATCTTGTTGTATGTCCTGATATCGCGATAGTTCTTGCTCAATTTGGAAATTACTGAAATGGCGACCATTATACAAACAAATCGACTACTCACTACATAAATCAATGTCTACCAGTACAATACACTAACGTAACGTAAATAATCTAAACTAAACAACTTAGAAATAAAAATATATAAAACAAAAGCACCCAAATTACTTCCTAGAAAACTTTATTTACTATTCTTATCGCTGCCTCTTTATATGCCGTCACATTGACGGTCTGCGGTCTTAGTAGGTATTTGTAAAAGAATCTCCTAAATTACATATAATTTAATATTGTTTTTTATAGATTTAGGCTAACAATAACAAATTAGGAAAAGTCATAAAATATAAAAAGAAACAAAAACATAGTTTGTAAAATATTTGAGAATGAAATCTCCATGCCGTCAAATTGACGGCCTTGGTCTTTCTAGTGTTAAAAATACTCACAAAATCTCTTATTTTTCTCACAGACCGTCCATACTCGGAATCCGACATCGAGCGTCCAGCGCCGCTCACCCAGCAGTGTCGCCGTTCCGCCTCCTCACCACCCCTGACCTTGACCTTCGACTCTGACCTCGAAGATGACGTCTTCGCCCCAAGAGCCGACAGCGCCAACGACCTGTTCTCTACGAGGAACCTCGAGATCTTCGGCTACTCAAGTCCAAGGACGCCAGCTGGTGTTCTACTGAGTCCAAGGAGGGAAAGGACGTTCACTTTTTCGGTGACCAGTGAGAAGCATTGGCGGGACAAAGGTGGAACGGATGTTGCTGATGGTGTAACAAGGGATGCTGATGTGGTATGTAAAATATTGGATTATTTGTGACGTAGACCATACCTAGAAGGGAAGTTGTTGACCCTGGATTCATGCATAAAGATTTCTATATATTCTAGGGATGGGGATGGATATGTAAGTATGTAACTTAAAGTAGTATAATGTAGTATGTACCTTTATCAGCGAATAGCGATGTATTTGCTTACCTTAACAAGCTCAATGGTGGTATTTGAAAAATAGAAAAGTATTGAAACACACTCATAGGATAGGTTATCATATTTTGATCCATCCGATGATAGGTAGCTATATATTCCTATACTAATAATAAGAAGTTTAAATAGAGTTCATTTATTTAAACGCTCTTAATTCTGGTAGTACTCGTTCAATAAAAAAATTGTGTCGGTTAGACCATTTACCGAGGCTTTAGGCTGTATAACATCACGACTATAGGAGCGGAGCTCCATTGAAAAATGTTGCGAAAACGGGGAAAATTTCTTATATGACGCAGACGAGGTGGTCTGGGTCCGATTGTACAAATGACTTCTATGATAATATTATGTTTATTATTATATCAGCTACTTACATAATTTTAAACAATTATGATTCATATTAAAAAAACCAAATAAACTTTTGCCAGATTGTCCGTAACTTTGCGTCAACAATGACCTAAAAATACCTAACATCATTCGTAAATCCAGTTTATCAATATTTTTAATAGACAATCAACACGCGCCTGCAGAATTAATTGCACGCAAATAAATTTGAACTTTATTACTAAACGTGGAAAATACAGTTTAGCTTGGCTGTTTTTTTTTTCTAATTGCTCGCACGTGTGATGTCTTTGTTTGACCGCAATGATTCATCAGGCGTCGGTGAACCGTTAATACCTACTGTTATACATATATCGTTCATACTAATTATTATAAATACAAAAGGAAATTGAAGGTCCCCGGGAACACGTAAGTATACCTATGTATGACTATAAGTAACTATAGGTAACCTATCGCGGCGCCTGTTTTCGAATTATTAAAGTACCTATTTGTTTCTAAAATATCTTAAAAGTTTCTAATACGATAAATGCTACAGTAATTTTTATATTACTTTTTTTGTCACATGGAAACATTAAAGTTGATAAGTCAAGATCTATTTTAATTCGTAGCTGCACCCTCTCACAAGTGAAGTTTTTATTAGAGAAAGTACAAGGGCTGTTTAACGAGCGCCAACGCTCACATCCTCAACAAATTGCTATTCACAACGATCAGGCGTCAACGCGCAATAAACATTTATTTATTAATAAGGGCAGTAGCAATGGAACAATTATTTCGTTTAATGGTTCAATAGTAAAATAAAAAGTGCTGACTGAAGGAGAATAAAATCTTTCAAATAGATACTGGTTTACGTTCAAATAAAATTTTGTATTAGTGTTTTGGTTATTGGGGTTCGTTTATGCGGAGAGAGCTATTATTTTTCTTTTTTCGTATGGACTCAAATCTAGGATAACTAAAAAAAGGATATTTAGAAAAAATTACATAGACGCCATAACGACTGAAGGGATGGCAATGAAATTTGCCACAGACTTAGAATACGTTCTAGCATAACAAATAGATTACTTTTTATCCCGGGAAAGTTTAAGATACCCCGGGAACACGACAGAAACCGCAGGGGTCTCCAGTTTCACATAAATTCATTCAATATTTTTTACACGTGCGATAACATGGAGAGCATAAATTCAAATGTATGCACACGAGATGCGTATACGCAACTTGGCAGCCTGCCATGGCAGGACTCTCTTCGCTGGTTTCCAACTAGCAACTGTAATAACACTGTGTTATAATGACAGATTGTTAAGTAAGTTTATAAGTTTGCGACTGGCAAATTAGAATCCTACTAATATTATAAATTTGTAAGTTCGTGAGTATATATGGATGAACGTTTGTTACTCTTTCACGCCAAGACTAAATAATTTAGATGTAATTAGGAACATATAAAGTGTATCTATAAATAACCTAGATTTACATTCCTATTTGAATTAGATTCATATTTTAATATCAGTTAATATGATACAAATTTAATTTATGTTGGATATGATAATAAATCGTAAAAAAAATTCTCTTAGGCACAATATAAATAGATCTAAGTAATATTATTAGCACTAGCACATAATATTTGCATCGAATGTAATGTAAATCCGATAATTCACAAGTTATTTTAGTTTCAAATCACTGTCTTCGAGTCATCTATAAATAATACTAACCGCCTCACACATTGCATTGCGCAATGCAGTGAAACACGCGTAAACAAACTATTTTTGACGTTTTTAATAAAGCTCGACGCTTTTGCGCTAATAATTATTTTGATTTGACATTAATGGGAAGACAGAAGTTTGAAAAAAATGTTATTTATTATTTGGGTTACGTGGTTAACACTATGTTTTGTTATTGTAATGTCTTATTTATTACTAGGTTCTCGTTCCCGGGGTATCTTAAATTTTCCCGGGATAAAAGTAACTGTAGCGAACCCGTAGGTAGATATAGTCGTCGTTACGACCTTAGAATTGTTCGCGACATATGTGTTCAATATTATTGAATATTGCCGATCGCTGTGCTAAGCTGGTCGATAAATTGATCACGTAATGGAACTCAAAACCTATCAGTCTACAATGCGTGTCCACTAACCTTAGTCTCTGATCCTTGGTTATGGTTGAATACTGGATATGCCTTCGCACCGGTGCTTCGGGGATGATCACTTCTAACTAGAAGCCGATAGTAGTGGCGTATCCTCAATTGTTAACCCTTCTTTTCGTTAGCGAAGATCACACACACAATTTGTCTTGTAACGTTTGATGATATTTCAAAAGTGAATCCTTCCATTCGATCCGTCATTCGAATCATTGACTGGAGTGAGTGAGAAGGTTGTTTCGGTAGGCGACTCATCCGTGAGAGAAAGCGAGACAACGCAATTGTACTTCCAACGGGAAATACTGTATGATTGGGTTAGAAAACCACACGTGACCAACCGAACAACCAGCACAGACACAGCATTCGGCGCGTATAATTTATATTACGTGAACGAAACATAATCCGCCCACCAAACACAATTATTTTGTGTTTCCACTAAGATAAAGTTGATTAGAAGGTAGACTGACGGAGATTGAAACGATTATCAGAATGAATGCATGATTGAATGAAACTAAGAACGTATGATTCGTTGTAGGAATGAATGTCATTAAGATTGAATGGATCGGCGATCCGAGTAACTAGTGTCAAGACACATAAATAACGAGTCGTTATAACGTTATAAAATATAGCAGATATGATTAATAATTTCGTTAACGATTTGAATATAGTAACTTAAATTATTGAAATTTAATTAGTTTTACTATCATAAATTTTAGTTCCATGCCTAATATAACGAAGCCAAACGTATGATTCTATAACTAAACTAGTAATTGAAAGTTAAATTAGGTAATTAAAAGAAATAAATTTGCTATTAGTCACATTGCGAGGGCAATGGACAAAGTTTAACTAACGGTCGAGTAAGTGTACTGTGGGCAGTGCGCACGGTAGCCACGCGCACTACTCCATCTGGACCTGGATGTAACTTAAGTACACGAGCGGTAACCCAATGCAATGGCATAGCGTTATCGTGCTTAATTAAAACGATTGAACCTTCTTGTAGCGGTTTCGAATCCCTCGTCCACTTTGCGCGCTGAGTCAGTGTATGTAAATATTCTGACTTCCAGCGTCTCCAAAATTCTTGTTGGAAACGTTGAATCAACTGCCAACGGTTTAAACGATTAGTATTGACGTGAGAATGATCTTGATCCGGTACGGCTGTCAATGGCTCTAGAGTTAAAAAATGGCCAGGTGTCAGTACAGATAGATCGTTTGGATCTGAACTCATCGGACAAAGCGGACGTGAGTTCAACATCGCTTCAATTTGTACAAATAAAGTTGTGAGTTCCTCGAAAGTAAGACACTGAATGCCAACGATACGATATAGATGAGTTTTCACAACCTTTATTTGGATTTCCCATATACCTCCAAAATGAGGACTCGATGGGGCATTGAAACGAAATTCTATTTGTTCAGCTTGGGAAGCATTAGCCATGTATGAATCGAATAGTGATTTAGTGCCCACAAAGTTCGTTCCGCGGTCAGAATAAATTATGTTAACACGACCACGGCGTCCAACAAAACGGCGAACAGCTGCAACAAAGGCATCTGTTGATAATTCAGAAGCAACTTCGAGGTGTAGCGCTTTCGTAGTGAAACATACGAACAGACACAGATAAGCCTTGGTTACCTTAGCACCTCGATAACGACCTGCCTTCACGGAAAAGGGTCCACCGTAGTCAACACCAACTATTGAGAATGGCTTTACTTGGTTGACTCGGACGGCTGGCAAATCACTCATAAATGGTTCCAATGGGATTGGTTTTGTGCGATAGCATGAAATACACTTAGATAAACAGTGCCGGATGGCACGTTTTGCTGACAGAATCCAAAACTGCTGAGTAAGTAGATAGTGCATAGTGTTTACACCGGCATGGCAATTTTCACGATGGATTGATTCGATAAGCATATATGTCAATTTCGAATGGCGTGGGAGGAACGCAGGATGCTTATGCTCAAAATCGAGCCCAGAACGCGATAATCGTCCACCTACCCTGATTATACCTTGATTATCAAGGAATGGATGAAGTTTTCGAAATGGTTTTGAAAGGGGTAAACCTTCTTTCAACCGACGAATGTCTTCAATAAAATGTTGTGATTGAACATGCTTAACAATACACATCAGCGCGGTGTGAATTTCAGAACGAGTTAGACAAGAACTATGATAACGAGATTGTTGATCATGAGTACAAGCATTATGAATGAATCGAAGGCAATAACCGACGATGCGTTGAATTTTACGAATCGATGAAATTCTTATAAGAAGTGTGTCAACTACGTGATTATTTTCTTGCACGATAAAGGCAGCCTGACCACGCTCCTCGCATTTAGTTTCGATGGAATCATCTGGAGAAATTAATGAAGGCCAACATTCTAATGGCTGAATGAGCCAAGAGGGTCCCGCCCACCATAGAGAATTGTTGACGAGATCCTCAGGGCTCATGCCTCGCGACGGGATATCTGCTGGATTATCTGCAGACGCGACATGATTCCAGTGCGCTTCAGGAATAGTAGTTTGAATGTGGCCAACACGATTTGATACGAACGTTTTCCAACGCGAAGCGTGTGAACGAAGCCAAGAAAGAACGACCATGGAGTCTGACCATGTGAAAATATCAGAAATGGAAAGTGAAGGCACGTAAACCCGTTTGACAAATTGCACAAGATCTGATAATAAGACCGCTGCACATAGTTCGAGCCGTGGCAGAGACACCCTTTTGATCGGAGCCACACGTGATTTGGCACAAAGGAAGAAAACCTTCACATCACCGCTCTCATCTTGAACTCGCAAATAAATAACAGCTCCATATCCACTCTCAGATGCATCTGAAAATCCATGTAGTTGGAATGATCTAGCGGTTACAACGGAAATACAGCGAGGTATTTGCAGTAATTTTATGCACGGCAGTTGTTTTGTATAAAGTTCCCATAGCGAAACGATTTCCTCGGGAGGAGTAGCGTCCCAGTCAATTCCAAGAATCCACAGTTTTTGGACTAGAAGTTTAGCAACAAATGTCATAGGAGTGAGAAACCCTAACGGATCAAATATCCGTGCCAGTTCACTTAGAATGTTTCGTTTGGTACATTTAACGTTACGAGGAATAACCTCAAATGTAAAAACGTCATTAATAGGATCCCATTTCAGTCCCAAGATCTTAATTTCCATGGTATTTCCAATGTCCATGGAAAGAAAATCAATGAGACAGTGTTCGGGTGGCAGATCGGACAATAGTTCGGGTATGTTACTCGCCCACTTGCGAAGTTCTAGATGACCGCGATTGAGAAGAAGAATGATCTCTTCTTTGATTCTACGGACTTCTTCGAGACTGTTACCACCGCTTACGATGTCATCTATGTAAATATCGGAATCAAGGACACGGCTCGCATGTGGTAAATCACTACCTTCATCAGTGATTAATTGCTTGACGGTACGACATGCTAGAAACGGGGCAGACGAAACACCATATGTAACCGTATTTAGGCGGTATTCTTGCACAGGACTTGATTCATTTGGACGCCAAAATATACGCTGATGGTCACGGTCTTGGGCACGCACCAATAGTTGCCTGTACATTTGACGCATATCTGCAGTGAATACTACGAAATGCACGCGAAACTTAAGAAGGAGTTCGAGAATATTAGTCTGAAGCTTGGGTCCAGACAATTGAATTTCGTTTAACGAAACGCTGTTGTCATCTTTAGCAGAAGCATCAAATACGACTCGAAGCTTAGTTGTGACACTTTCGGGTCGAAGAATGCAGTGGTGAGGAATATAATACCTTCCGTTTTGAAGTTCGTTCAGAGGCACACGACTCATGTGATCGCTCTTCATATAGTCGTCCATAAATGAAACGTACTGTTCGCGAATGATAGGGTTTTTTCGAAGTTTGCGCTCTAAAGAGTAAAACCTGCGCAACGCTTTCTCTTTAGAGCCGAGAAACATGTAATTTTCATCTCCGTTTTGGAAAGGCAGCGCTACAACGTATCGTCCGGTGCTATCACGAGAAACGGTTTGAACAAAAAATTGTTCACAATATTCTTCTTCAGGAGTTAGCCGAGCAAAGTTAGGAATGTTTTCTAACTCCCAGAAGTTTTGAACCTCTCGATGAAGATTATTATCTTCTATAGAGAAGAACGAGCTCGTGTAGCTTTCGCTCTCGTAAGTTACATTACCGAGAAGCAACCAACCAAAGACGGAGTTCATGGCAGAAGGTTCGTGAGAACTACCAGTAAGATTGCCAGGAAGAAGGAGAGAAGAAAAGACTTCAGCACCTAATAGCACATCTATTGGGCCTGGTTTATGGCAGTCAGGATCTGCAAGCGATAAATGTTGTAAGTGACTCCACGAATGAGAATTAAGACGAGCAGAAGGCATGTCACTACAAATTACCGGTATAGAAAGAGCGTCAATCTGAAATAGTGTTTTCTCGTTGACACCTATATCCATCTTCACAGAGCCTGAAACGGATGCCGCAGATTGTCCGAGGCCGCGAATTTTCCGTGAAGTTTGTGCGCGATACAAACCTAATCGCTTAACAGCGTTGTCAGTAATGAAATGAGCTTGACTTCCTGAATCGATCAACGCGCGAAACTGTTGAAATTGACCATTTGAGTCTCGAATATATATTTTCGCGGTTGATAGCAGCACCATGGATTGTTCTTGAAGAGATGTGAAAGTACGATTATTGGATGATTCTCCATGGGACGATTTGTTTTGAATGGGAGTAACGTCATCAGTCGGTAGCGATCGATGAAGAAGGGTATGATGACGCTGATTACATTCTCGACACCTGAAGATAGACTTGCAATCTTTGAGACTATGCGATGGTCGCAAGCAATTAAAACACCAGTGATGTAATTTAGCATGCTCAAGTCTATCGTCGATAGATTTTTTACAGAACACGTCACATTGAACAATAGAATGGTTCTGTTCGCAAAAAGAGCACCTTGGAATAATTTGGGTAACATTTGTAGGCGCAAGTGGCTTTTTAAAATCGGAGGGCTTCCTTTCGTTATTGTCCTTCTGAAGGTCGCCTTTAATAGCCACAAACGAAGATGCTTTCTTTGTAGCTTGTGAAAACGTTGAAGCACGTGGTTTGTCATCATAAGAGCGATGTTTATCTGAAGAAGCATGCGTAGAAAAGTGAGAATCGCGCATTAGCGATTCGCATTTGGAATATAAGAAGTCTTTAAGGTCCGAGTATCGTGGTAATTCAACAGAAGAGTGAAATTGTTCATATTCATATCTAGTTTTCGAATCCAACTTAGAAAGTAGAAGGTAGCTCAGAATGAAATCCCATTGGTCTGTCGGAAGCCCTACTCCTTTTAAAATGGACAGATTCTCATGAAACGTATCTAACACCCTACGAAAGTCGAGAGGAGAATTTGGTTTGATGATAACGTTAAGCATCTCCTTCCAACAGGTGAAAGCCAATTCACGTTTATCACGGTAGCGAGCAACCAATGTTTTGAAAGCTTCTTGATAAAAGGCACCTTGCAAGGGAAACGTTTTTATAAGTCCTAACGCGTCACCTTTGAGACTGGATATAAGGTAATGCATTCTTTCAGTGTCTGAAAGACTGTCACGTTCATGAATAAGCGATTTGAAGATATCGTAAAATTCAGGCCAAGCTTTGATATTACCGGAGAAGGTTGGAATATTAATCTTTGGAAGTCTTACTTGAAGTGATGTTGGTTTTGATTGAAGAGAATCGTTGCCTGTTGATAATGATGTCGTTAGCTCCTTGTGAATTGTCATTACTTCGTAATAAACTTCATCAAAATCAACGCGGATTTTATCTTCACATTCTTCAGATGAAACGTCAACAATAGAAAGAATGTCATCATGAGCTTCCTCAAATTTATTACGCAATTTTTGAATTTCCGAGAAATGAGCCAAGAAAGAATTTAACATAGACGTGTTGTCCTTAGCCTCAAGAGCTACCTCATGAGTACGCTTTAAACGATTGAGGGCTAGAGTACGTTTACGCTTTAAAACAGGTAAATCCAAAATAGAAAGTGTTTCCGTGTCTATAGAACCGACTTTCGGTCTTTTTACGGAGCTACGTCGCTTCGGTATGTAGGCCATGGTAAAATATAACAAATAACCTTGTACAACTAATATAACGTTACTATTACAAAATAAATTTGACCTGCTATTTCGTTATCAAAAGCAGTTAAAATATTAGTTTAAAATAACAGTTACCGTAACCGTTACTTTCGGACGTTATTTTGTTCCCATCACTAGTTACAAACGGAAACGAACGAATGAATGAAATAAATGAAGAATGAAATGAGTGAAGTTGAAACAGTCCAACTAAGTTGAACAAACCAACATGGAAATAATTGCATGTAATGGCGTTGAATATTTTTCTACCCACACACAGAAAGAAAAAATTAAAAATAATTTGCTTGAAATTTTATTAAATGTATGATGCAATGGAATGGATTTATATCGAAACGATTAAACAAATTACGTTAAGATTGAAAATAATGAATTGTTAATGAGAATCACACTAATGGAAACGATGAAATTAACAATTCTAACTTATTAAGATTAGCGGAATAGGTTCTGAGCACGAGATGAATCTATGAAATGACAAAATACAAGCAACGTATCTCGTCGGGGCCTCCAAAAAATATGTAGCGAACCCGTAGGTAGATATAGTCGTCGTTACGACCTTAGAATTGTTCGCGACATATGTGTTCAATATTATTGAATATTGCCGATCGCTGTGCTAAGCTGGTCGATAAATTGATCACGTAATGGAACTCAAAACCTATCAGTCTACAATGCGTGTCCACTAACCTTAGTCTCTGATCCTTGGTTATGGTTGAATACTGGATATGCCTTCGCACCGGTGCTTCGGGGATGATCACTTCTAACTAGAAGCCGATAGTAGTGGCGTATCCTCAATTGTTAACCCTTCTTTTCGTTAGCGAAGATCACACACACAATTTGTCTTGTAACGTTTGATGATATTTCAAAAGTGAATCCTTCCATTCGATCCGTCATTCGAATCATTGACTGGAGTGAGTGAGAAGGTTGTTTCGGTAGGCGACTCATCCGTGAGAGAAAGCGAGACAACGCAATTGTACTTCCAACGGGAAATACTGTATGATTGGGTTAGAAAACCACACGTGACCAACCGAACAACCAGCACAGACACAGCATTCGGCGCGTATAATTTATATTACGTGAACGAAACAGTAACTTATGTGGTAATCCTGAGTATCAGCTAACTCCGCACAAAATTTTATTAAAATCGCTCCAGCCGTTTAGATATGAAAATGTAACAAACATACACTCACAAACTTTCGCCTGTATAATATTAGTATGGTTATAAAATTATAAAAAAATAATCCATTTTATTTTTTTATACGAGAAAGATAATAATTTGTCTGATTCTAGTACCTATCTTGTCTGTGTTTTTTTTCTTTACACTTCATAAGGAAGTACCTATATATTTATTTATTTAATAATATATTATAATAAAAACACTTCTCCATATTCTTGTATCTCTTCACCCACTTTAACTTTCGCTCTTTAAGTTTGAGGGTAGAATAAAATAAACTTATTTCAGTATTTAGTACTGAATTAATTGCCCAACAAAACATTACCAAGGGTCGGATTTACGCATTATTGGATGGATTTGATGTGAGAGACGAGAGATTTTAGTTATAACGCTACTAAATATATTAATGACGACTTTTAGATGAATTGGTTTGGTCGGTAATCTTTTAGAATTTACTGGTCAACCGTGCTTTTGTTGCTTTGATATATTTTGGAGAATTGATGAAACTATCATTGATTTTGTATATGTATGATTTCCTCTGGCTTTTTTTAGATCTCTTACTTTAATACTGTATGTTAGCATAAGATAAGTTAAAATCTTAAACAAATATCAGCACATCCAGTACTTTCATGAATATACAGTTTTTTTATTTCCTATTATTTTTGTAGAGTTGTATTCTTATTAGAAGTATGATTGCTATTTAAATATATTAGGCTTTGTTAATTTATATCAATCAGAGAAAAGCTTGGGAAAAAAGCTCTCTTATACATCGGTTTTAGTCGTTTATACGTCCACCAATTTCACACTAGGCCCGCGTGGTGGACTATGGCCTAAACCCCCTCCATGTTAAGGGAGGCTCGAGCTCCTCGGTGGAGACGTATATGAGCTGGTGATGATGATGATGATGACATAAAAGCGTTACAGACAAACTCACATTTGCGATATGAAATAGGATATCTACAAAACTTAACAAATAAGAAGGTCTTTCACTTACTATAACATTATACCGTGACCTTGTCGACTTTCCATAAATGTACGTATGCGAAGCAATAAACCGCACCAAACTGGGCACAGCCAACTGTAATAACATCATTGCCTCGGTTTAATGTCCAGTTTGAAGTTACGACTGTGTCTTTGTGTCTGTCTGTATGTTACAATAAGGATATATTGAATTGGGTGCTGTAAGGACATTATATTAAATACAAGAAGCTACGCGCGGTTTCACCCGCGTTTCCAGGGGTTTCCTTCAAGGGGTTTATTTTCCTACCTAAGACACTAACTCTGTGCCAAATTTCATCGCGATCCTTTTAGGTGTCCTGGCGTGAAAGGATAACAAACATTCATCCATAGATACTCACAATCTTTTGCATTTACAATACTAATAGGATAACTATATGCATAAAAAATAAACTATATTCAACTCCACTGTTTCACCCTAAGTCCCGGTGGATAGATATTCTTCTCCGTATCATATATCCAAAACATAATCTATTTATGTGATAAGTTTGTTCCAAATCCTTAACGAGGTTGCTATGGTAAAGAGTAGGTAACAAACATCCATCGTTAAAAGCTACTGAAAAATGATCCTTAAATAAATAAAACGAACTTTAAAGCCAGTTTGTTACTAGCTTCTGCCGCGCGGTTTCACCCGCGTAAGCTATGTTTTATCCACTAGTAATACGAGTAAAAATATATTGGTGAAATAACTATTCAAATCGATCCAGTAGTTTTGGAGCCTATTCGTTACATACAAAATCTTTCCCCTTTAGAATATTAGTGTAGAGCCGTAGATGCCCTTTTTACAATGGTAGGATTTTATTTAACCAACCAAAACTCAATAACCCTACAAAGTACAATACAAACATTATTGTATTAAACGCGCTATTCCTGTCCATTAATTTACAGTGGGAGAGACAAATATGTATAATTATATATATAAGTAGGTACGTCGGCAATTGATGCCGAAGTTCTACGCAGTTACTACATACAACCTTGTCGTATGAAACAAAATCTGATTTCACGTTAAAGACTCAGTCAATGAGCGTATGGATTTAATGCGATAAGGTTGTATGATTAGATTAATTTTACATTTAGCTGTTGTAATTTGTATTGGTGCTTGGTTATTTATTAACATCATAACTTTGACTTTTGAATGGTCAATTATGTATGAGGTTCCTTTGTTTGAGTATTTTGTATCAATAAGTTTCAAGGAAAATACTTAGTTTTTGATAAGCAGGTAACTAGTAAATTTTCTATCTAACTAGTAGATCTAGAAATAGTATGTATCGATCATAAAATAACTCATTAAATATATAAAAATATTTATACAAAATCGTACTTTTTCAACGATATTATCGAAATAGGTAAAAATTCTGATATTCGTCATAAACGACCAATCTAAAATCAAAGCCTCTAAGAAAGAAGGCCAATCCTTCTACTGAATCTAATTTCAAAATTAACGGGACCTTACTATGATAACCAGACAGGTGATATATCTTTTATAAGTATTTAGTATAATAAATAAATACATATGTAGGCATTGACAGCCAATAAAACATACGGACATATTCATGAGCGCAAGATCGAACTTACGACCACATGAAAACCATCAAGCCAACGGGCATAAGTATTAGGCGCCTAAACAACTCAAAAATTTACAAACAAACATTATACAACACAAACACTTACAAAAATGAAATGTGCAGAAAATTACGGATACATATCTGAGCAGAATAAATCCTTTGTATTTTGTCATCCGTCAAAAATATATTTTCCACATTTTCAAGGACCTCCAAAGAGGGTTCCGTCAGTTTTGTGAACGGTGTCCTTGCCTCTTGAGTTGTTTTTTGTCCTTTTCCTTCGTACGTCTTATTCGCTTCGCTTGTATTAATATTCATAAGTAAATTGCTAGGATGATCTCTAGGTAGGGTAGATGTTTGGGCCGTAATGGATTTTAGGTAGGTAGGCTAAATTGTGAAATGGACCCCTGTTGATTTCTATTTTGATAATATAGTATAGGCCTTTACTTAAAAATGTTTACTCAGAAATATGTGGCCAGTAGCTTTAAGTTTCACAAACTTTTTGGTAGAATTTATTTATAAAAAGTAAATATATTATTTGAAAGACATAACTATGTAGCCCTAAGTTTAAAAATTAATCCATTCCGCTTGTTAATCTAAACATATTCGAAGATATGGTTGTATAACGCACTAGTGGTTCCTCGCGGTTTCACCTGCGTACCTGGGAGATCTTCTATTTTCCCGGGACCAGTACCAAGACAAGTACCCTATGTCCTTTCTTAGGCTCTAGACTATCTGTGTACCAAATTTCACTTATATCGTAGTTTTAGCCTGAAAACGAGACAGGCAGGCAGAGTTACTTTCACATTTATAATATTAGTTATGATTCATTAGAGTTGGTTCATAATTCATTACTTTTGATATATGACACAAATATTAAAGAAATATAGAATCTGTTAACACATAAAATACTTCAAATTCAACATCATTTAAAACCTTGAAATATTCTCTATGACCACCAAAACCACCCCAAAAGATAAGGGATTAAAAAGAAAATGACATCCATTGTGGATGCCCACTTGTACAACGCAATCAACTGAGACGTTGGCGAAGGAAAGGGAAAAAAAGAAAAAGATATAAAAGGAAAAGGTGAATAAAAATAAAACATCACGTACATGTTAAGGGGAAGTCTTTAAGATTGTAATGGAGATCGCGTATCTTGAGATGTGACTGAGAATGGAAAATGTAGATGATACTTAAATATTCGTGGGAAGTTAGGTACCTACATAAATGATAATTTTGTTTTGTATTTTTATTACTTAAAATATACGCGTAATAATAAGATTATTGTCTAGGATTTTTAAAGCATTTATTTAATATATAATCTTACGTATTACATCCTCAAAAAATAGAAAGTATATAGATATTATATAAAGCTATATAATAACATTTCAGATTTGTAATTTTACTTTAATAATATAAAAACACGAATTTATTTAATATATAAGTATGTAGAAAAATCCAACTAAACTTAATCACATCACACCACACTTCACAACATATTTTAGTGATCTTACAACTTAAAGAAAAAAACCCAAAAGCTCCACCTCCACTACAAAGCACTCACTGGACTTAGCATAAAGCTTGCAGAAGCCTTGAAGTCGCTTAGAAGTCCTTATGGATGCTGAGCCAGACGTTTCCAAGGAAAAACCTCGGAAAACGGATCGAAAATAGACTAGAAAAAAATCGAGACATCTCCACGGGCGAGTCTCAAGCCTCGAACCTTGGAGTCATGATGGCCGACCGTCACATAGAAGTGAACGTTTGAGCTTAGAATTCATGTCAAAAAATACTTACTACATATAACGACTTTCGCATAGTGTTAAATAGTTTAATTATCAATGATATGATGATTATTAATTTTATATTGGTAAAAATAAATTGGATTTGATTGGGAAAATATAAATAGGATTCCCAATGAAGCTATTAACTTTGCATGTCCGTTTTTAATATAAATAATACTTTGTTTTATTTTACCGTCTTATCTAATAAGTATCAATATTTAAATGAAGTGTTTATTTCTTCAATGTTAAAAATAATTTATAAAAACTAACAAATAATTTTTGACGTTGCATTGGTCTTTCAATTCTTACTATATTTAATTTCAATTTAACATGTTGCGTATTCGGTTTCAAAGTGAATAGCTGCTGGTTCGCTTCGGTGTAATCGCAGCCGAACCTTTGTTTCTCGCCACTCACCGTGCCGTATCATTAACTCGGAGTGGATGGAGCTTTTTTGACTTTTTAACGTTAATCTTTTTTTTTATTTATGGAAAAACGAGTGGTGTCACTGGTCTTTGAGTTTCGAACAAGTGAGATATCGCTCAATTTTCGCTGATGGTGGTATCGCATTAATTAAGAGAGATTTTTAAGAATTTTTCAGATTTTTTCCTTTTGTGGTTGGTTTGTGAAAAGAAATGGTTAGATTCGTTTCGAACCGAGGGTGTTTTTAAAACATTTTTTGGGAGTGTGAGAGTTTTGTTGATCTATGTGATTATTATTTTCGGTAATTTCTAAAGATTCTGCTTTAACATTAAGTATGAAATATATCTATGATACTAACAACTGTTTATTCATCGGAATTTAATAAAACACTAGCTTCCGCCCCGAGGTTTCACCCGCGTGCATCCCGTTCCTGTAGGAATACGGGGATAAATATAGCCGATGATGCTGAAGGAATTATTATATCGATACAGTAATTTTGGAGCTCATTACAACATCACAAACACTGAAATCTTTCCTGATAAAAATATTTAGTAAATAATTCTTTATCTCTATCGAGTCCCACACAAGAAACTAAACAGGAAATTATTTATTTCATTGACTCTTAATTAAGCAAGATTCGTCATACCAAATCATGATCATGTTCAAAGATCATTAATATAATATTAACAATAGATCATCACTTTAAACAAGTCACTATATTTTATTTCAACCCTTTATTCTATAACACCTGTTGATGTCATGGGAATGGTCACAGACAATGGGAAAGACAAACCAACTCAATAGGGAAGTATTGTTTACAAACCACATAATGTAGAGAATCTCAGAGAAAATCCCTACTAACATTATAAATGCGATAGTCTCTCTGTTACGCTTTTGCGCTTAAGTCACTGCAGCGATTTTTAAGAAATTTTAGTATAGTAGTAGCGATAAACTAGAGTTTGGGAAAGGACATACTACCTTTTATCTCGGGAAAGTTGAAAGCCCGGGAACGCGGAAAAAACCGTGGGCGGAAGCTAGCATACAATTGTTTCTTAATGCTAGTGACGGTTGTGTTGCTCTTCAATTAATTAACTAGTCTATAATTTTAGGCATATTAAAATAAAATAAAATAAAATAAAAAACAAACATAATTTCTCAAAAAATTAAAATGATGGATGCAATTAGAACAAAAAAACTAAAAACCGAATTACAATTTTACAGATCAACAATAATAATCAAACATTTTCTAATAAAACTTCCTCGCAAAGCCAGTTACTTTTTAATCAAGAAACATTCATAAAGCATACACAATAAGCTTAAATTACATAAATATAAGTAGGCAAGATATAATACTTTAATATGATATCGAAGTCGACAAATATGAATACAAAAGGAATGGGAACGGAGCAAATATAAATCATAGCGTTACTGGAGATATCGTAATGAAATCAGGCGAATGAAAGAAAATGCTTAAAGGGAAGAGACTCTTTTGGAGGAAGATAAATTTTAATATTAAATTAACATATTCCGTTTCTTTGAAGAATATGCCTGGTGTTTTTAGTAGAGAAAAATGTAGGAACTTTTTGGGCATGAAATAATTGTTTATAGTGAAAAAAAATGTGTAATAGTTAATCAATCATATTTTAAAATAAAAACAGTCGGACATAACTTGATTTTGGTCGTAATATTCACTTAGAAAGGCTGTGCATATTTTTAAACGATTTTGTGCTTATTTCTTATCTTAAACACAGATATAAAAATAAACCACCAACAAAGTTCAGCTTAAAGCTTCTAAAGAATGACAAAAGACTGTACGCTGCCATTACTATACGAAAAAAAAAAGCTTTCGCTGAAGGACAGGAAAAAAGACGTATGAAGCACATCCCCTTAACACGAGTCACCTAAGAAAAGATGTAAGTAAAAATATTCAAAAATCCCAGCCCAGTGCGAGTCTGACTCGCGCATGAAGGGTTCCGTATCATTATCTACATGTTTAATATTAATATTAGACACTATATTATAAACAATTTTAACATCGTGCAAAACTCGTCTAAATGATCACGTTGAATTTTTACCACTTAAATATTTATTTTATTCTAACTTTATATAGCTATAGCCAACAAAAATACATCGTCTATGAAAATTTCAACTGTCTAGTTTATAAGATACAGCTTAGTGACAGACAGCTAGACAGTTTTAGTTATAGAGTTCCGTTTTTAACCTTTGGGTGACGGACATTCCGGTCTAAATAGTAGGGTTCCGTTTTTACTTTTTGAGTACCTACGGAACCCTAAAAACCTCCACAGTATGGGTGAGAGTTGAGACGCCGTAATTTGGACTCGTGGAAAACGAATAAAGATAAAAAATACTCGACATCCATTGAGATTTCCCCCGCGTATAGGGTGTTTTTATTACTTGAAATTCCATCTTGATAAGTGAAGGTGTGGTGTGATTGTAATAAGGTATAATTATATGCAGATTTTTTGATGTTTATATATTGTTTTGCTAAGTAAAAGTTGGACAGAAAAGCTACCTATGTAAAAAGAAATAAATACCTTGAAACATTTTTTCACACACAGCCAATCAAAGCTTGTGCTAAGATGACCAGATAACCGATAAAACTACATTTAATACTTTTTTAACATTTAGACACAGAACAAATAGACATACTTAGTCCTGGGTAGGATTCGAACCCACAACGATTAAGGTTGGTTGATGAACATTTTCTATCGAAGCTTTGAGTGTATAAGCTCTTTATTCTATCTCTAGCTTAGAAAGCTTTAAGGATGACCAAAATGGCGTTGAAAAAGAAATATCTACAAAAAATACGCATTTTTACAATAACCCATAACATTTCCCTTACTTAAATATTTTTTTTATCTGCGCACATTATTGCGAGTCCCACATCCCTTATAAAATCCTCCAAAGCCGTAGTACGTAAAATATTTTCATAACAAATGTGTTAGGCGTAAAATCTGAGTTATTATTAACAATAAATCCCATATTGCACGGGCTGATGTATCAACACTTTGAATATTGAGTTTATATACAGTTTTCAACAAATAAACAGACGGTGCATTACATTTTGAAATGCAATCGTTTCTTTGACTGGATTGAGGTATGTAAACTTACGTGTCCTAGTTTACTATAACCTAAATCTTGAGAACGATATTTGTGAAGTTTCTGGTAATGCTGTATTGTTCTACTTTTACTTTGATTTAGTATAACATAGTTTAGGTTAGGTTTTGCAAACTACTATAAATCTTTGTATAGGCGTGTTGAGTGTGTGTGAAGAGTAGAAATGCTTTCGACCGTTATTAACTTCGGAGGTCAAAAAAGTGACAGGGTTAGTCTTCATACAAATTTAGGAGTTACGTTATCTAGGTTAATTTAAAAATCTGTGAAATATTGTTATCTGTTTGCTGAATACGTATCTATTTATTTATTAATAATTTACATCATCATCAGGTGCACATATTATGGTGAAGTTCTGATTACAGCTGTTCACATAATTTGTCATAAGTATATAACCACATAGGGGAGAGAGGGGGAAGACGGGGTAGCGGGCAAGACAGGGTACCCGTCTTATAGCAGAAACCATTTGACCAATCACGATCATTTCTTTGCGTGACGCAGGGCTGCCATAATAGCTTTTAGTCAGCGCAGTGACAGATCGCCGAAACCACTGTTTTTGGCTGTTATGTAGAAAAAATTGTATTTGGCAATTTTCTTAGCGTTTTTTCACTTTGGTTGCACCGTGATTGTTCTATAAGTAACAATATTCTAAAGTATAAATAAAGTTATTCACATGGGTCAAGAACTACTCATGCAGGTAAGAACCTGTTTATTTGTGTGCGAGAGCATTGTTTTTAGAGGGTAATTTGTTAATTTATTTGGACATGAGAGGGCAAGACGGGGCATGGGGGATATTTCTAATGTTTATTTTGCTAAATCAGTAAAAGACTAATAAATTTGTGATATATCTACTATTGGTGTTTTTTTATCATTGGAGAATGGTGAAATCATATAAGGTACTAGGTATGTCCCATCAAAAGAGAGCAGTGATAGTGAAGTTAAAAATACACCATGTTTTTATTGTAATGGTTGTTATTTGGAGTAAATTGAAGGCTGGGCCGCCTGTTTTGCATGCGGCAAATGGCCTCATTCTAGCTGTGCTGGTATAGATGATGAAAATGAAGGTGCAACGCTTACATCCGAGTTTTGTCAGCAAAAACAAATTTGTTTTTTTTAAACCCCATCTTGCCCGACGGGGAGGGCATGATGGGGAGATCTGACATTTTCTACTTTTTGGCAATTTTCTATTTAATTATTTAACATATGTTCCAAATTAGCATTAGTGATGGTAGATTGATTACCTAAGATGACTACTGAAACAAAAAATATAATATAGACACGTAAATGTTGGTTTTATTGAAGTTCAAACGTTAAGTACCCCGTCTTGCCCCCCTCTCCCCTATATTTCCACTTTATGTTATTTCAAATAAATATATACAGACTAATAAATATTCCTTTAAATAGTTTAAATAATATCAATAAGAAACTCACACTGTCGGTGATCGATCACAAATAACATACCTACTAAAGGAGATGAACAAAAACACATACAAATCTCACCCCACACCCCTGCGAAAGCATTATTGTAATCTGTACAATAAAAACGATATTAAATTTAAGACTTTTACTTTTTTATAACGGAAGATGGAAAATGTGTATTTCATAACAGTTGTTAAAATAAAACGATGGATTTAGACGAGTCTCGGGCACGTGTGGTATATAAAAATCGGGAATATGGGAATAAATAAACATTAAAGACGTTACGTTTGTATAAAAAATATGAATAAAATGTACAACGTTAACATATCTATCTATACCTACTAATATTATCTATATACATATTATATTATGTTTGTAATTAAATGAATAAACTCTAAAACTTTTTCACCATTTAAAAGCTACATTATCAGGGGCTGTATTGATCCCTGTGTTCCCACAGGAACGGGAACAATGCGGGTGAAACCTGAGTTTTAACCTATGTTTATAAAGGTTTACCGTATTTATTATAAAAACCTCAACATCTAGTTGAAACGATGACAATTGAAATATGTTAAATATTAACGAAGTATCAATTACTTAATGTTGCTTTAAAACAGTTTTTAAACCATCACCATTATTATGTTCAAAACCTCAAAAGTCTAATTAAAGAGAAAACAAGAAACGCACTTTTTTCTCCCCCATCATTTCCTATTTACTATTATTTCCTTACGAATGTTACCTATTTTATGTCGGCCATTTTATTTCTTACGCTTTACTGTTAAACATAAAGTAAGAAATAAAAGATTTGTTATAAAAATTAAACCCTTAACAATCCCCCTCCTTATCTAAACGAAAAAAGCATTGTAATTTTTATTGTTCTAAAGATGCTCGTATCTCACCCACCATTTTGTTTTTAAAGATCGAATTTTAAAAAGCAAGAATAAAACGCGCATAAAGTGTTTGGGCATTATCCTTTTTATTGCTGAAATGAAAAGATGCGATGTTTTCAAACAAAAGTAATAAGTATAAAAATTAAATGTCATATTTTTTTTATATTATCTGTATGATTAATTTTCTTTTGTATTTTTTCAAAACTACGTAAAAAAATAATTTGTATTTTATTCTAAAGATTATTCCCGATAAATAATATACAATAATGCTTAATAAAAACTCGGGAAATAAATCAAAATTATAACAAAAAGGTGTTAATACAACCGTGACTGATTGAAATCTCATTCTGACATCAATATTAAAAATAATAAAATTTAGGGGCTCATCAAAAATTCAAAATGAAAAAACCATTTGACTGTCAATAAATACAATTTAACGATTTAAAAAGAAATTAAACAAATTTGTTAAAAAAAAGTTTTGGACATAAAACACTTTGGAATTTTAAATTTATTTGACGTTTTATTTCATTTGACTTTTAAGTTTAACGTCAGTGACGCGTGCGCATATGTTAATGACACAACTCACTTTTTTTATGTATTACACAGGCTGTTACCTTTTTAACGATGGCTGGTATATCAGTGATAAAGGGTGTTCCGTCCATTATCAGGTATTTAGTGTTAATTGCATGGATTTTATTATCGTCGCCAACCAACGAATTATTGTCGGTAATTTTTATTAGTAATTGGCTTTTTTATGTGACAGATTTCGTTTGATTTATTTATTTCGTGGCAGAAATGTACGCTACATTCTTTTTTCATTTTGCACATTCAAGTTATTAATATGGTAGGATTTGTAATTGGTTTCTTTTTTCAGCCAAAACTTTTCTTTAAATCAGGTTGATCAGAAGAGGAGTTCTAATAAATAAAAAAATTACCTGATTATTAAGCAATTTTTTTAACTATATTAGGTATTTGATCACCAATTAGTACAAGAAGCTAGCTAGTTTCTAGTTGAAAACTGGAAACGGCTCAAAATTCAGAATGCATACTGAATAAATGATGACAAAATTAATGGCCTGTTTAACGTGACAAGTAAAATAGCTCTAAAGATAACTAAATAATGTTAACTACGTAATACAGATGTGCAAGCAAAATCATGACTTTACTGGCCATAGTATCACGGCAAAACACTAAACTAGACACACAAAAGTAATATATTCCTATCTATAAACGTTTTACGACGCACCGCGAGCGTTATAGTGTATGAGATTCGAGTTTATTACGAGACAGCGATTAGCCAAAATCCTTATGACTTGACCATAAATAATGTGTATAAAAATATATACCGAAAAAAAAGAATAACTCATTTTTTTATTGTGACGCGTTTATTGTGGACGGAACTTTTTTGGGGTGCCGGCCGGTCATGAGAAAAACGGTAAAAAAATTTTTTTTAATTATTATTCATTGGATTCCGTAACGTAACGTTAATATATACATACTATGACTAAATTGACCTCGATAAAACCAAAATCCTGGGGTAAAGCATCCTATATGTAAATCTAGAACATTTACTACAATTTACTACTACTAATTTATACTAACAAGTTTCCCCCAAATATCTTTAACGGATATTGAAAGTGTAACAAACATCCACAGATCAGCCAGCGGAAGCTTTCACGTAAGCGAAAGATAAAATAGACTAAGTTAGCTTGAATAAATAAATATTACCTACCTATTTCCCAATTCTAACTAATATTATTTTAAGTAACTCTGTCTGTTGCGCTTTCACGCCTAAAACGTTGAGGCGCTTTTTATAATATTTAGTTCAGAGATAGACTAAAGCTTGGGAAACGACATGAGCAACCTTTTATCGAACGCGTGTGAACCGCAGAGGCTAGTAAAAAAAAAAAGAAGCATTTAATTAATTTTCTACGGAACCATTCTATCCCTCATACCGACTCACTCAGCAATGAGTATTTTTTATAGTGATGTGACACACGCGCCGATACGGTTCGATATATTTTTTTTATGATCGAATTTAATTTATTTGTGTCGTCGTAAACGTCACTGTCAAGTATCGATGCGAGGTCCGAGATTATTATTTGTTGCGCATGCGATTTTTAACGACGCAACGCCGTCACAAGATTGTATGACGCGGTCTTTTTATTGAATACACTTTTGTAAATCACGAAAAAGTGAAAGTGCTTTTATTTCTTGAATTTTTGTTGAAAATCTGGTTCATTTTTATGTATTTTTCATAAAAGTAAAATCAACTTTTGAAAAAGTACCTATTTAGTCGATTATTTTACCCCATAGATCGATGTAGTCACTTAAAATTTCATTCAAGTGACTTACAAAGTAATGCGACAGGATAACTTTAATACCTATTAGGTACTAAAATAATATTTATTTAAGATCTATATAATATTGAAGTGTGAAATGTTGACTGTTCGTTTTACTATCAATTCACATCAATGTATCTCCAAGCTGGGATAGAGAGACAATGTTGATTTATTATAAGCTGTAACTGCAGTGCAGATGCTTTGAAAATGATTTTAAATTCAATATTATTAAAAGATAAAACTTTTACTATGACATTTGAATTTATTTTCACGTTTATATTGGAAAGGCTGTATAAATGTAGTTTTAATATTTTTCATTTTTAAAGCAAAAGAAAAAACTATTTTCGCAAGCTTCTATTTTAATAGTTGATCCGCGCAACTCCGTTAGCGTCACTTCCCCGTTTTTGGAACATTTTCGATTGATGCTTCGTTCCTATTCGTCATAGCGTGATATTTTAGTATATAGCCTTCCTCAATCAATAGGATAAAACACTAAAAGGTTTCTAACAAAAAAGTTTTGAGGTAAAATCTTTCAAGCTGATATATACCACTTACATAGTACTCAACAGAGTTTTAACATATTTTTAGTTTGGTTGAGAATATATTATATCAAAATATGTAAGCCTTGATTTAAAAAAGCTTTCTCAATAATTATTTTATTCTTTCATTTGCAGACGTACCAATATTAAAATTAAAAATATCCCATTTCGCGACTCCTTTCATAAACCTTTTTCTAATAACGATACTGTAAATAACCTGATAGATTTCTTAGTTTATCATTCATTGAAAATTCAACCATAAATATAGGTTGTTGGAGTTTCATTTTGCCTGAATGGAAATGGAGTAGCAAGATTGATATCGAGTGAAAATTTTATCCCTTCTTCCTTTGAAGCGATTTGTCGTGAGATGGAAAACCTATTGTTCAACATCAAAGGTATTTTTTTATTCGTACTTTATTATTACGCTTCCACGGATGGGTGAGATTTTGTAGGTACGTAATAGGAATGTTATTTTCATATTTGAACCTTGATTGGATATTATTTTTTTAGACATAACTATTTTATTTTGTTTAAAACTAGGCGAAAGTAAACGTGACTAAGGCTATTAATAATACATAAGAGTAACACAAAAAATCGTCGTTTGAGGTAAATAATCTCACTAAAAAGCTTGTGAATTGAAAAAGCTTGTAAATTCCTATTTTTTTTTTAATAGTCTGAAGTTAGCCTCGATGGCTTTTACACCCTCACACGGACTGTTTTGGTGAGTGCAAAGGTCTCAACCGAAATAATTTACAAAAATCTATAATTTGACGACGCTTTTAAACTACAAATAAAATGTATAACGAATATCAATAAAATAGTTGAACAACCAAGCTACTTTAACATATTAAATATTTGCCTACCCAATACCAAAACAGCAGCAATAAAAATTCAAATCAAACATTGGAAGAATACGTCTCAATTTCCAAAACCAAATTAGATTTAAAAAAGCATCCGTTTTATTTGAATATGTATCTTATTTACATAGAAATAAGCTCTATGATATATTGTAGCAATCACAATGGGGAGGGTGGGCATCACTGAACCGGTGAATCCTAATTTATTTTTTTATTTACTTCTTAAAATGTATGCAAATGCAAATGATTCCTTGCGATTGATGCTTTGTCGCTAGATTATCAGGTAAAATGTATTTTTATCTTTGTCTATCTTATTGCTTTTAGTACTTCTCTCTCGCTCCCTCGACCACGCAATAATGAAAGCAATTTGTCGGTCGCGTATTCAATTTGGCAAAGTAAATTAGGTATAATAAAATTATACAGATTTACGCTAACGTTCCAAAGTAAAACGTAACGTAAGAGGATTGAGTTTTTTCCTAATTTAATATTCGGAGGGTTCGCTTTGTACCTGTTACTGTGGTTTGTAATCTTTTTAAATCTGGCTTAAAATACACACTGTCTTTGCCATATGTCACCATAAAAAAAAAACTTAATGCCTCCATTAGTCATATAAGCACGAGTAACCATAGCTAAATTTCTTAATGAGCCTAGAATTAGGTACACCTGAAAACCATACCTAGATTGTAATCTAGATTAGGTATATTCATTCATATAAGTGTGAAATTTGTATGGATATTCGCTGCTTTGTTACGCTAAACCAGCTGAAAGGGTCTAGATGAAATTTGGCACAATTACAATACGTTTTGAAATAGTAGGTATTGTAGCGAATTGATTGATGGAATGGAATAAAACTCCACACAATTTCTTCACCACCAAAACGTATAATTTTGGTATAATAAACTAAACAGAAATATAAAAGGTATAAAATACAAAAATAAAAAAACTTGATCGGAGCCACAGCACAGTCGGATATGAAATTGACAGTTAATTTTGGTACAAGATGAAAATAAAAATTAATGTTAAAATTTAATCGTGTCGGTACCGAGAAACTAAACGCCCCGCTTAGTTTTAAAAAATAGTTTGTTTTTAAAAAAACAAATAGGTACCGATAGAAAGAAAATTATACTCTACACACTATAGGTATACTACTGAATATATTCGGTGAAGGAAAACATCGTGAGGAAACCTGCATGCCTGAGATGTCACAATTAAAGGCATGTGAAGTCCGCAAATCCGCACTAGGCCCGCGTGGTGGACTATGGCCTAAAAACCCCCTCGATGTTAGGGGAGGCTCGAGCTCCTCGGTAGAGACGTATATGAGCTGTTGATGATGATGACTACTGAATATAATGAGAAACTTTTTTTTCTTGGATCTCCTTGTTCTTCCGTATGGGAGGGCTCGCAGCAGACGAGTTGCCCAATCGTGTAGCCAGGTTGGAAAGTGGGTGGTGGGAGGACCCTGAACTCAGCTTGGCAAATTCTAGACAAATAACGCACAATAAATAACGGGACACAAGCTGAATTCCCTAAACCAAAAAAGTAGGATAAATAATAATACATACCAGGCAACCAAAAGCGTCAGGTGTCAGGGTACCTCCGGGACACTAACCATGTGCCTTCTTAACACTTACATCTTACGGCTTCATCTTACGGCTGTTCTACAGCAATTAAAAGAAATAGGATAAAAACAACGATAAAATGTAGAAAGTCTTTGAATACTCAAAACGTCAGAAATACATACCACCAGCAAATACACATAGAATTTTTAAAAAATACACGATGAGAATTTATTATAATTTATCAAATAAATTGACTCATTGACTCAGATAAAACACATTAGGACTTCAAACAATTTCCACACACCAGTCCACCAACCGACTGCTGCCGTGGCTCCGTAACAAGTGAAGAGGCATCATCAGAAGAAAAATCTATTGACAGGAATATTCATTATTTGAACCTTTGACTTTTTTTGAAACTAAACAAATAAGAAAAAAAGTTTACATTGATAATAATCAAGTAGGATTTATATAAAAAATTGTATGAAGCATTTGCTAATGCTGCAGTATGTAAAATATTATCCTGGAAATGTAAAGATTACCCGGGACAGCGATAGAAATCGTTAGATATATTATAGCCTGACTTCCTAATTTTATATAGTTTCTAGAGGTACTACAGGATAGTATTAAATTGAGTTTTTTTGATAACATTCATGTGCTAATTGTAATATTTGTAATGATGGTATTGATAAATAAATTAAAACAATATTTTAAAGTTATAACTCAAATCTATATCTAATGTATTTAGTCTATTGCATTCATTTTTCTTTTTGATACTTTATGATTAAACCACCTTTCACCAACATTGTATGCCTTTATCTAGCAATCTATACCAATAGGATTGCAACGCCGTGTGTAAACAATAATAAATAACTAAACCATTTCTGTGTTATCCTTTGAGAGTGCTTCAACGTTTTATTGCACTATTGAGGGATAAAGGCTAAGGAATATACCAATACTGTGAATTATACCCTTTTATTAAACCTATTCGCAGTTTATTACGTTGATTGGTTGAACGGCGTATTGAGTTTTCAAATTCAATGACTAATGTTTTATAAATAGGGTTTCAAAAACTTTCGCGAACTAAATTCATGTTTTGTATTATATAATATTAAGGGGACAATTCGCGTGTGTACTATTATTTTTTAATGGACTAGAAGGCATTATCCTCTGATGGCTTTTACACCTTTACGCGGATTGACTTATTTTGACTAACCTCGACGTTTCGATTAAAGTTGCATTGATTGTGGTAATGAGAAGACTTCTCGTTATTTATATTTTAATTATAGCCTACACGCAAATCGTTTTATATACAAATCATGAATTTAGTACGCGAACTACTGAACATTGATTTTTCTATAATCCATTTTATACTTTTATTTATAAATATATCGACTACGATAGTGAGGTATATATATATATTTAATATCTATAAGCACAGTTATGTAGTAGTAAAAAAGAAATTATTTCATTATATGTTAACTTTCCATTTATCATCGTACACTACGTACTTACGTTCAAAACAAACCCACAAAAGCTCTTACACATGAAGCTTAATCTTACAAAACGGTTGCACCTAAAATATTATTGAACTGATATCGGAAAGCAGTTTAATGCTCCAATAGCATGCATTGTTTCCACCCCACCATCATAAAAACCTCATTCAAATTATACTTACAATAAAACAGTCAAGTGTATCACTCACTAGAATTACTGTATGGGAGATATTTAGTGTCCACGACTTAGAAATCGTATCGGATATTCTTGTTGTACGTAACTCCACCTCGTCTATGTCCCACCTAGATTTTACGAAAATAATTCATTGATGCTCCGCTCTTGTTGGTCTTAAACAAAGACCAATCTGTTTTTTTTAACCAATAGAATAGAAATAAATAAAAATAAAGGAAGGAAAATATTTGTTTCACAAATTACTTCATAAATATAATAATTTTTATTTTCTTTCACAAAAGTTCTTAATACAAATTTTTTATTTTAAATTGTACAATTTGTAAATTTTTGTGAAAGGCAGGAATGAATCAGGGAGTAACATAGGGTATTATCACCGTATTCCTATGGCAACAGAAACTACGCGTAGTTAGCTTAGCGTAGCTTCCGTAGTATTTTAAATATTTTTTTGTTAGAATTAGACTGTGTGTAGACTTCTTAGATAAATGGAAAGAACACAGACTGAAAATTACGACATCACTCGCAATAACTCATGAAGATTTAAAAATCACTACTAATAATTAGGTACAAATATAAATTACCTTTACAATTATACTTCAATCTTAAATAAATTGTATCGTATATACCAAACAGCACCCTATATGGACTAGCATTAAACTTTATGAGGGCATTGTTTTATTAATATCTATAAAAAAGTGCTTACAAGTACGCCGCTCTAGCTAGATACTCTTAGCTTTTAGTATTTACAAGAGCTTTATGGGTATGCTAAGTTTATTATTTTTATAGCTTTCTGTTTGTTTAGTTTCTCTTATTGAGTTCTATTTGGATTTATTATGAGATAAACGAATTAAAATAAAATTAGGGTTAGTGCACTTTGTGAATAGCAAAATGTGTTAATTAGGAGGCTAATAATTTGGCAATTTTATATCAATTGCCTTAGTTGAAGTGTCTTGGTTTAGTATTTATTTCAATGAGAGAATTTTAGATGGCATAAACTACATAATAGCACATATATATTAAGAAATGCCTGTGCCATTTTCTGTTTTTGACGTGACAACGTCTTATAAATTGGTTTGCCGGGTGACACTTCAAGAAACTGAGTTACGCTCCGCTCACGTTACGTGACGTTATGTTTTAAATTGTTACTATTATTTCATCCTTCTTCCTACTATACGAATGAATATTCACATTAAAATTATTTTACCACTCAAAGTCGTTGTCACGTAAAACTTTCGCCCGTATACCGACTTTACAGGCAACCAATTTTTTTTACATATTACTTACCGAATCCAAACAAGAGCTTATTTTATAATACTACTTTCATGATTAATATTTGTGCGACTTTTCTGATCAAGGAAAAAAAAACATCATCAGTTCATATACGTCTCCACCGAGGACCTCGAGCCTCCTCTAACATGGAGGGGCTTTAGGCCTCCTAACCTCCACCTCGCGGGCCTAATAAAAAATAGTAATTAAAATTTTTTTCTGTTTTCAGATTGATGCTGCAGCAGCAGAAACCCCTCCAGCATCAGAAAAATCATCGGAAACTTCACTACTATCGTCCATACTACCCGCCAAGCTTTCCGGGTCCATTTGTACAGCAGTGCTTTTTGTATTAGGCTGGAAACTATTCTCGAACAAACGGTGAACACCATGTATAGTCTTATATAGGACGTTGTAAAAATAATACGAGACTTTCTGAAAATAACCGACTGGAGTTATTCGTAATGAAACGTTTTGATTCAATATTTTTTTTGTAAATTTTATAACGAATAAAAATGGCTTTGACAAAGCCTTTCCTTAATAAGACGTGTTTACACACGGCTTTATGTAAAGTTGTGTTTATGTAAAAATACGTCTCAACGAACGCACACAATTTTGTATATTTTATAGAAATTATAAAAAATTGATAATCACATTTTTAATGAATTTTTGTAATGTTCGGTCATTGCACCAGTTTATTAATATCATGATATAAATGAAAATGTTTAAAAGTAGCAAAAGTTTAATATAAATTTGTATGAAAATATAATTATTGATTGGATGGTTTTTTTTTTTATTTAATGCGTTACAAAACATAAAATTTTTCACAAAAACCTGCGAACCGATGAAAAACAATATTAAATGTAAAATAATGTTTCTATACATAAATATAAACTCTATAACCTTAAATATTGATACCTGGCAATGATTATACTACTCGTATAATAAATATTTCCTGTAAGTTGTCTAAATCCTGACTTTTCTTGCCAACATAGAAATATTTAAAATTATTTCAAAACTTACGTATTTTAAAGTCAATTTACCTACATTCCGCTTTCGGTGTTAAAAACGTACCCATAATATTTCTAATATACACATTATTATATTAAAATAAACATAGTAAATATATACAATACATACATTGTACAGTTAAGTGGTTTAATGAATTTTTGATGGATTTTGTGGAATGGACCAGAAACGTCTTATAATAAGATTAACGAGAGAAAAAAAATAGATTTTATTTAAAAACGAAATAGAGTCCGTTTTTCCATAATTTGTTCCAAAGAGAGCAGCCTAAAAATTATCACCGATTGATCTCATTTAATTATTTTTTTTTCTTAAAAAAAAAGAAATGTTTATTTTATAAAATATCATAGCGTATTTATGTGTAGGTGTCTGTGTAGGGTTCGTGCCAAGTTGTTTAAATGAATATTTTATGAGAGAAGGTCTATTTTGTAATATTATGATTAATTATTGTATACAATTTAATTATGTAAGGTTGATTGATATGCTCTGTCGTTTTTGTTTATCGCGTAATTAGTTTCATTAAGTATTAATCACTTTTGTATCAGCCATTTTCGATTCATAATGGTTGTATAAAATGGCTTCATTGATATATAGGAAGAAGCGATTGATAAACAGAAATGATGATCATTTATTTTTAAATTTATTATGCTTTTTTAAAATACTTTTTTGTGAATATTTTTCCAGTAGATACATGCTAGATTACTCTATGAATTAAGATAAACGAGGCTTCGAAGTAAGGTGGGACTTAAAGTTTTGTTTCCATTCAAAAGTTTTGGAGAAACATCTACCGTTATTATTTTTTCCTCCATTAAATTGTAAGTAATTTCCACAAAAGTAATAAAACCTTAAGGATGAAGTTACTAAAATAATGATATTTTTTAAATTAATAAATCCATCTAAAAATCAATGGGAACAAAACATTTCGGGAACAAAACACGTGTCCAATGCGTAAACTGTTTAATTGAATATTTTTTTTATTTTAAGTTATTTACAAAATACGGAAGGATGTGTTCAAATGTGATATATATTTATTTAAGGAGATGATAAAAATAAAAAAGAAGTTTTCCTAATGATCTCTTGGAAACTCTTAATTGCTGATTAGTTTTTGCTGATTTTTTGTGACGAGCGTACTTTTTTTCCTATTTTTTTTAAACATTGTGTATCTTTTTAATAAAATTAATACTCAATATTTCGCCTTTTTAAATTCTCAGTATGCTCGTCTCAAAAAATCATTCGCAAATCAAATGAATAACACGCATTTAAGAGTTCTGTACATAAATTAAAATTGGTATGCTTAATGCACTTTTATTAATAATTGTAATCTGTAGAGAAAATTTCCAAATTTCCATGATTATGCTTGACACGACATAAAATAACAAACTTAAATAGGAGACTCAAATCACGTTTATAATTAAATTTATTTTAGAAAATGTAATTTTTTCCTAATAGGTTGTCAAAATTAAAAAAAAAATCGAAATTTTCGTGACTTAAGTCTTCTATTTAAAAAATATAGACTCCGCTTGCCGCTGTATGACATGGTAAATATTAAAATGTAATAATAATGAAATTCTAAGCAATAAAATTGTAATTACTCATAGTTATAAGATTTGTCTCACTACCGAGTCTTTCTTAGTTAAGTTCCATTTCATTGTAAACAGAATATTATAGCTGTTTTTAAAATATGAAATGAAATTTTGAAAAATTTAAATTGTAAATTTTTAATATTATGTTTTATTAGCTTTAAAATATATTTTAGTGAATTTGTGTGATTTTACACTTTGTAAAGTTAAAAAGGGCCTGTATATTTTAGCTAATTTACTGTAATGTAGTAAATACTACAGATATAAAATTAATTTTAAGCATTTTATTTAGCTTTTTTATGACAGTCATACCAAGTGACTTAATTAAGTTGTGTATTCTGTTTCGATATAATTATCATTTAATTAATATTTTGAGATCAACTGCCAAATTATTTCTGTTTTTTTGATATTTTTATTATTTTGAAATATACTTTTTTTATAAATAAAATAATTGTGTTTTATTATCCACTTTAGAAACCTTACCTTCCCTTAGTAGGAAGAGAGAACTTAAAGCTTGCAAGTTGGTTAAGTCTAAGTTTGAGTTATAAAACTCATATGTTGTCTGAGCACCATCCATCTAAGTTAGATGTCTTTTCTAACTTAGAAAAACATTATCCGGTAAAGTTGTAGTTAAGTTAATGTGGTCAGTTAAAGTTGATCTATTTCACTTAGATGGTTTTATGACTATGGTGAAATAGACGTTTTAAAGTTAGGTGCTTACTTTTAAGTTATTCTAACTCATATTGCCCCTATACTTTTGTGAATATTGTGATTCCCACTTAAGATAATCGTAAGGGTATATTTTATTAGACATGGATTTTTAAAATATTAGTCTTTTGATAGGAGATTGTTATTCATAGTTGAATTCAAAAGGAATCTCTATCTATCTATACCTTATCTAACACGAATAAGTATTGGGAAATATTATAAAATTGGTATGACTAGACTACTAACGCCATCTATAGAAGAGATACAAAATATTTTTTGTGCTAAAGTACCGCAAAATTTAATTAATATACCTATTATATGGAAACAATCTAACTTTAATTATTTATGCTTATTGATAAGTTGTAAAAAACATATTAAAAGTATCAATAATTTGGTAGGTATGATAACTATTACCTACATATTACATTAAAACGAAAAAACATTCAATCTTTCTACAATATTCCCATAATTACTATTCACTTATAGACAAACTTAACGTAAACTCTTCATAGATAAATTATGCGAACACACAACTTTTTTTGTGAAGAAAACAATAAATAGAAACGGGGATGTGTTTAATCTATAAATTGAATTTAATCGACACGTTTTAGCTACTATTAATCGGTATCCCGCTGTGTTGGAACATCACTATTTCCCACGGCTATCATATTGAATTTATTTTAAAATATATTAAGATATCGAAATAGTGAAGAAATGTCCAATTCGCAATAAGCCCATGTGGTGGACTATGCTATCTATGGCCTAAGCCGTTGTTAGGAGAGGCTCGTGCTCCTCGGTGGAGACGTACCTATATGAGCTGATGATGATATCGAGTGAAGAAAGAAACTAATTCTGGTATTTAAGTCTCTTTAATATTAATAAATTTAATCAAACCTAACCAATTGCAAACCTATTAAATTGTCAAAAGCGAAGTCAAAATTTGATATACAATGTTAGTTTACCGTTGGTGATTGAATTACTCAGGTCGGTCCAGTAATTTCGGAGCCAATTCAATACAAACAATTTTATAATATTGGTGTAAAAAATCGATCAATTAGACTTTATACAATTATGCAAAAATATAAATCTTATTACGAACGTGATTGATGGTTGATAGATTTCCAAAAATATATTATTTACCTTATCCAATTACTTTCTCATCCCTTTTCCTAAATTACAATGAAACTGCCAGATAGATTGGCATCCATCGTAAATCCAATCCGACCGCTAAAATTGAACACCAACAGGCGAAATGTCCCAACTCATTTTTTATACATTTTTGCATGTGAATTCAAATTGCAATGCACGCACTATTAGGTGGTGTATCGAAAAAAATAAACAAATAATATAAGTTTTATTTGAAATTCAAATTTTTTCGGCAGCCGCGAACTATGGACATTTGCATATAGACAACGTAACAATCATCGATCACGGATCATTTCAATATGTTAGGGTTGTTTATTGTATGATTAAAAAGACGGATAACTGGCGTGTTTATTTTCACACATTTTTTACGCTAGTTTTATTAAAAAAGCTCATGATATTTATTTTACTAACTATCAAATGAGAAATGACGTTAAACTCGCCGTTTTTAACTTTGGAACTCAAAAATCATCGTAAAAAAGGTACTTTTTAATGCGTGAATAGACTTTTCAGTGTGAAGTTTTCAGGTCAATATATTAGAACTACTATTACTATATGAGCAATACTCTTGAATTACAGCTTTAATTATAAGAATATATATTAAAGCTTTTATTACATAAATTTAACCATAGAGTTTATTCGCCAATTCTCTTAGAGCTTTATTCCTAGGAGAAGGTTAAGCTATTAATATACTACTCTATCTACAACGCTGTTCTAGGTATAACATATACTTACTTTAGCACTAATAGCAACATATTGACGGATATGTCGCTAATCAATCCCCAATTAGGCTGGTAACAGCTGCGTTACGGAAGTCAATACGTGTCACACGACCGCAGTATGATGACATTTGCTATGTCACGATCAAATATTAGCATGCATGTTAAATATGTATGCAAATTTTATTGTTCAAATCAATGATAAAACCGTTTATTCCTTTTAAATAATGTTAATATAGCTAACAATGTAAATATTTTAGTAGTAGTCTACATTATTCAAATAATTTAGAAACATTCTCATCCACCTGAGGGACATTTTTCAAACATAGGCAATCTGATTCCAGTCAGCACACCTTGTGCTATGACAACTAAATAGCTAAGAAAAAACAAGCAAATGGAAGCAAATATTTAGCTTACTTTTTTATTTAATACCGTATCAATACTGGCTCGTTTTAATTTTCTGTCTCTGTATACAGTATAGATTTGTTAATTGAGCAGTAATTAAGTAATATAGGCTTACTAGACATGTAATAAGAAAATGAGAAATAATTTGCGATTTTCTCTATAAAATCCAACCCCACAACCTAAGTATCAGTTGACAAAAGCGTTATAAAAAAGTGAAAAAAAAAACCCAGTCTCGGCGTGTTATTAACAAAATACTACGGCAATAACAACGGTTGTTATGTCGAAATTCCTTTTCATTTCCACCTTGCGACCAATAAAAAAATAAAAAAAAAATGAAAAAAGAAGGTAAAATATATTTACGCATCGTAAAAACCACAATGGCGTGTTTTATTCGCTCAAAACACGCGGTGACGGGGTTCCGTATGCAAAAATTGGTACGAAATTGAAAAACAAATTTGTTACATATTGCTTTTTTGATTCGTAGCTGCGGCGCGGCTAGGCGGATTGGGTTGATGAAGGGTTAGTCTGAGACTGTATTTTTTTATATTCATATTGTCTGTCCATTTGTTTATGCTCTTTAAGTTATTTTTTTTATGAAATCATATATCTTTATAAATAAATAATAATAAATCATATATCATTATATCTTGCAGTATTATTATTCACATTGAATTTTGAAACTTTTGAAAAATTTATTTTCTAATTTGGTTCGTTATTTATTGCCTGGGATTGAACATTTGTGGTGAAAAATTTTTTTTATACTTTACAGTAACAAGAGAACGAAAAGTTTAAGCAATTCCATCGAAAGCGAGTGAAATTGTAAATAAAGTAAGCTACCTTAATAAAGTAAATAAGTTCTACAATCCTGTATATAAAAGGAAAACAATATCAAAATAGAAAAATATACTAAAATATTGGTAAAACTTTGCAGAATAATACAGAATGTCACAACGAAGGGGTTGTGTCGTCCGTATTACTTCATTATTCCGATATTATATGTAGTAGGATTGTATGCATGGTTTTTTATTATTTTTTGGGTTACTACGTTCTTGTTTTAGGATCCATCTCATTTGTATAAAATTATGTTGAATTTAAAATATAGTTTACTAAGTTTAAGAATTTAAATAAACGGAATATAAAAAATTTAAAACATTTACACAAATTTAATTCGTCAAAAAGTCACTATTGAAAATCCTAAAAAAAATTCCGTTAACATATTTTCTAAGCTACTCTTCATTATAAAGTTGGCTGGGAAATATCACTATATAGTGATTATAAATGCGAAAGTCCGTCTGTCTGTCTGTCCCGCTTTCAAGCTAAAACTTCTGTACAGATTTAAATGAAATTTGCTTTATGTAGGTATTTTATTATTCCATAGTGATTTTTTTATATGTAAATACCCTAATACATTTTTCACACATAGCCTTAACAATTCTGTTATTCTATAACATAACATAACCATAAACTAAGTATCTACCAAATATTCAGATAGTCCAATCCATTATCTAACGCTAATTCGTACTGTTAACGCTCCGTCGTATCGAAATCGCCGGAATCAATCATGACGTGCTCGCATTCACGTCTAATATCACTTAAACATGCTGTTCGCCACGCAAATGGGAAGCCTTAATAATATTCCTGTGATGGTCATAGATTAGATAAATCACAGATGCATCTTGCCATTCTTGCCAAACAATAGATAGGTACATGTAAGCTCATGTACCTACTTGTCCACCGAGGAGCACGAGGCCCTCCTAACAACGAGGGGGTGTAGGTCATAGTCCACCACGCGGGCCTAGTGCGGATTGGCGGACTACACATGCGCTTAATTGTGACATCTCGGGCGCATGCAGGTTCCCTCGTAAAGTTTTCGTTCACCGAAAAGCCAGTGATGGATTCCGTAAGTAAGTTTTTAAAAAACTCAAAGGTACGGGCAAGGGGTTTGAGCCTGCAACCTCACGATCATGAGTCGGTGGGTCCCATAGGTAACTATTTACGTGAACCTAAAATATGAAAAGGGTCTTTTAATGTCCAAATCAAACTCTCAAATACTTTTATTTTGCTCTCTAGCTCTTTAAAAATATAAGAATGTCATAAATATTGATGAAAATTTTGTTTCTTTCAAAAGAAATATGATCACGAGAGATCACATTTGATTGTTGAAAGTAAATAAAATATAGCTTCGATTATATTATACCTACTTTTGTGCCTACATAGAAATATAATAATCCTTTCTAAGCATTACTCTGTTTATTCTTTGACGTGATGTAAAATTATCCGATGATTGTAGGCGGTAGTCGGTGGACATTCAATATCAATGCAAATGTCTCGCCCTGGACGAAGGGGTCTGCGGTATATGACATGTATGTATACAAATGCCTAAGTATTAATAATTGGTAGGTATATTGACTGTGGCTGAGGGTTGATAAGTATACTAGGTAAGCAAAATGACTTTATTTATTTTATTTTTATTTATTTATATTAAATATCACGGTTAAATACCAATTACAATATTTAAGGAACAATTAACAATAAAATTACTATAATAATATGAAATATGAAGTTGGCAGAATAAATAAATATCCTTAGTATCCATACTAATAAAAAAAAACTTTGTTAGTTCCATTCGGCTTAGATACATTACAGTATGAAGACTGATTTCCGAACATTAGTATTTTCAACCAATTCAACGTTCTTACATGTACCTACAATGTAATTATTAATAATAAATTAAAAATATAATAAGCACATTGATCACAATAAAGTATTATCCTATTACAATTTAAATTCTATTATATGAACCTCCTGCGCACCTAAGCTTAGTTCACACAATACAAATTTAATAGCCGTCAAACTAAGGTGAAGTTCACATTGTATTTTTGTGCCACAAAAAAGGGCTAATTTTTCGACACGTGCCGGTGAAAATTAATAAGTTTCTACTTAGTCATTGACTGTGGGAATTAGTTGATGAGATTTCACTAATATCATATACCTACATAATAATATCGACTTTAGTGTAAGGGTAAAAATATTGGTTAGAAATGGTTTTAAGATCCGATGCTCCGACCACAACATACAAGCTATCTGAAATCCAGGACTCTTAGAATACTTCTTGTTAGAGGGAATATTTTTTAATTCCTTCGAGAATTATGAATTTTAGTAAGTGATGAAACATGTTTAAGTATTTCTTGACAGCCCGGTTGGCTTTGTGGTTAGTGACCCTGACTCTCAACCCGCGGGTCGTGGGTTCGAATCCCACCCAGGACAAACACTTTGTATGCATGAATATGTCTGTTTGTTCTGTGTCTGGATGTAAAATATCTATAACATGTATTTAAAAAAGTAATATATGTAGTATATCAGCTACCTGGGTACCATAACACAAGCTTCATTGGCCGTCTGTGAAAAATGTTCCAGGATATTTATTTCTAAAATAGCTCGTGTTAGGTACCTTATAGATACCCCTATCTATTACAAATTCTATCTCAACAAACAAAACACACAAAAAAACATAATCAATTCTCTAATGATGGCATTTAAGCTGTTATTCCGAACCGACGCGTTTGCTTTCTTACATGTCACGTGACTAACACGTGGCTATTCGAAACGCCGCCATTTTGAAAATAAAAAACCACATTCCATAGACCCTTCAACTGTACTAATAAAGTTATGCACACAGGTTCAATAATGCTGGTCGTATTATTTCAATCATTTGAAGTTGGAACCATCCGAATATGAAAACAATATTAAATTGTACAGTTTTGTTTAATAGTTTTGAATCTTATTGTCATTAAGATAGAGTTGGGATAGAGTGTAGGTTTAAAATGGTATTTCCAAGCAATTTGATTGTATGAAAATGTATGATTGGTTTACAACAAATAATGGAGTATCGGTGGTTGTAAAATGCTTAGGGCGGGGATTTAGTGATGATTTTTTTGAGCAATTTATCTTGCATTGTTTGGATTTGAAGCCACGTGACCGTACGTTTAAAACGTGTTGATTACATGTAATTATGTGTTTGCATAGTCCCTGTTGAATATCGAAATGATGTAGGTAAGTACAATACACATATTCCCTCAAGAAATAATCATCATCATCATTTGCTCATATACGTCTCCACAGAGGAGCTCGAGCCTCCCCTAACAATGAGGGGGTCTAGGCCATAGTCCACCACGCGGGCCTAGTGCGGATTGGCGGTTTGGCGGACTTCACATGCCTTTGATTGTGCCATCTCGGGCATGCAGGTTTCCTCACGATGTTTTCCTTCACCGAAAGCCAGTGGTGTGAATCCGTACGTAAGTTTTTAAACTCAGAGGTACGGGCCAGGGATTAGAACCTGCACCCTCGTGATCGTGAGTCAGTGCGTACCCAACTGAGCCACCACGGCTTCAGAAATAATAATAACGTGAAATCCTAATAAAAACAAAGCGAAAAATAAGAGAGGTGTCATCAAATATCAATTCATACCTCCACAGTAATTTCCAAAGCCGCAAAAATCATAATCAGTGTAACAGCAACCAGACGTGTTAAAAAATAAAAAAGTCAATGACAAGATGGGGACAGACGTGGCCAAATAACAATGACCCCCAAAAACTTCCACAATATCCACGCCTTCACACATTTTGGATGGGTTATAGGGGTCTTGTGAAAATGGTCGAGTAGTATTAATGGTTTGGACCTCGAACGAGACGTGCGAAATTTAATCTTCCGCGCAAAAAGTATTGAATAGAGCGGGACAAAAAGAGTCGACGAGTGATAAATGGATAGCCTGCCCGATCATGCCTCCCTGGTACTTTACGTTTTGTTATTCAACTTGTTTTACTTTAAAAACTCATATTTCTTATTTATTTTTCGCGCAGAAATATTTTTAAGCATCATTATCATTATGAAAGCTCTTCGTTTAAAATATATATACAAATATTATTTTAACTACTTTATTTTATTTTAGTTTTTTGTTTCGTGTCTTATTAATTACCTTTTAATTATTTACTACACCTTCATTTTACATAGGACGGACAGCAATAAATAAAAGATAGGTACTTAGGTATAAAGGCTTTATTTTTAATAATACTTGAATAGGTTCTTTATAGGATTTGTTAATTATAGCACTATCAGCTTTCCACTTCAAAGGCTAGTCATGTAACAAAGCCAGACCGAATCGACAGTTCCTATCATTTATCAACTTTTTAAACCGATCATTATGAGTACAGAGTATTTAGTTCCTATTTATACAATGTTTGTTTTAAAAGTAATATTTAGTGAAAAAAATTATTAATGTTACAGGCTATTGACCTAAAATTTGCAAATCTATTTGCCATGTTGATGTTTCTGCAGAACAGCGAATTAAAATACTTTTTTTATGACTATTAATTTATGCCATAAAACTTTTTTTTATTTCACAATGGTGGCAAACAGGCATACAGTCCCACCTGATAGGAAGCGGTTACCGTAGCTTCTGGACGCTTGCAACACCAGGGCCATCACTCACGCGTTGCCGACCATGTAAAAATCTTTTCCCTTCTTGAAGAACCCCATACAGTACTCTTTTCACTTCTCAATATTTGCTAGCAAAGAATTTACTTGCCAGAGCTTTGAATACATAATTTTATTACTTACATTATGTTTTTAAATCTAACCCTAAAACACAAAAACTACAAGGCGTGGTTCGATCTATCACAGGTCCATACCATACCGCATCATTATACTATAATTACGTTTCAGAACAAGGGTTGGACTATTCACAGGGATTTTGTACCCTTCGACACGTGTCCATTGTTTGGTGAAGTTTTGGCCACATATTACAGGCTTATTGTGGATGATTACGTACAAATGATCGTTTATTATTGTATGAGAATACTTCCGTCCTGTGGTTTCACCCAGGTTTATAAAGTAGCCTGTGTCCTACTCCAGAAGACACTTAAACTGTGTGTGTGAAAGAGTAACAAACATCCAAACAAATGTTCACATTTTAACGATAGTAGGACTAGCGATTCGCCTTGACTGCGTATGGATAAATAACACATTACCTACATTAAACCATAAACCTTCACCATTCGTGAAAGCATTATTAAAATCCGTTCAAAGGTTGAATTAGTCAGCGTATAAACAAACAAGCAGATACCGACTTATTTTTCGGAAAAAGCAGGTTTTACTTCTATCAATAAAGCTGACTGGTAATACAAAATTATACTATGATTGCAGCATTTTTTTTGAGAATCAACAAATAAAAAAAAATCCTTTAAAAAACTTTTAGCTACTAATGGATGCAAAAGTCAGCATTTGTAAGAAAAAATCGATATCATATTTTTTTTTTGCAACAAACTACTTCTACAGTAGAAGGTGAAAAGTAAGTTGAGAAGATCTTTTCTAATTTCTTCCTAATAGAAGTTCTGCATAAATAATGCTTATTACCTTCGTATTAAGCGTCAAGGTTTAATCTGTAATCCTCCAGAGTTCTTTTGAGATTAGTGTATTTCAAACAGAATATTTTAGAAGTAATTTTAATTAATACTAGTTGCTCCCCGCGGTTCTACGTGCGTTCCCGAGGATAAAAAATAGCCTATGTGGAAGGTTTTAAACTATTTGTGATCCAAATGTTATTCAAATCTGTTTTCGCGTATTAGAGAAACAAACATACATACCTAAATCCACTTATACAACCATTCGCATTAATAATATTAGTACAATTAGGGTTAAATTAAATCATTCTTATGGTAGAAGTTTACACTACAATCGTGACTTGTTACAAGTGTTACAACAAATAGTTCTTGAGTAGGTATTATTCGTAACTATTAGTGAATAATAATTGATCTGTCATTATTTTTTTACCTATTCAGTGTGTTATTTAATTAAAATTTCAAAAACATCGAATTCAAATCATATCCAAAACTACTGATTCGCAAAATATTTTAATTACATCCTATCATATTGGGGACACCCTGCTGTTAATGCGACATCAAAGCATACACGAATTTTGCACCCTTAACCAACTTGTGTATACCGTTGCCAATCCAAAAATCACTTTTATTTTATACCCTACAGAGTATATGTTGGAAAAAATGCTGTAGAGCGTGAGTTGGTAATATGGTTGCGGTATAAATTAATATCTGCGAGAATTTAGGCTGCTTATAGTGTGAGCATTATGAGCATTTGACACTAAAAGTGTGCAATATTAATGTCGCAAACCTTTGTAGGGATTATCGGATTTGTATGAGGCGGTTGGGGCAAGCTATAAAGTTCTTGTCATTAAATATTGATCTGTCCAAGGATGGCTAAATTTATCATTAAGTTAATATTCAAAAGGTGTTAAATTCTTTTGCTTTTGATTAATTTGATAAGTTGGTGTTAATTAATAAATCTCACTGTATTATACACTTCAAAGCTTACATTTTTACAGACTTATAAATAAGAATAGTAAAAAAAAGAATAGTTATTATACCAACAACGAATGTACTTGAATAGTTGACGTTTAAAATAATATATAGAGAAGGTAATATAAATAACAAACTTATTTTAATAATTATTTACTGCATGTAAAATGTAGACACAAAATACGGACAGACAACACAATTACATTTCAATATCCGGACATCACAATTCCACTTGCTACAATCAATCTTCTAAATTATTCGCGTCCTCCTCCATGACATCCCACAAGTATCGATTTTTGAACTCGATACTTTTCATTTCATCGACTATTTTCTCCTCGCTTACTGGTTCGGTAATCGATTCCATATCGTCATCGATTAGGGACGTCACAGATAGTAATGTCGAATCGGTGACATTGATGGTATCACCCGCGTCTCCTCTCTCTGGCTGACTTCTTGTTGTGCCTAAAGTCTGAAAATTTTATCAACAGTTTTTCTTAGTTTATAGGACAACATAAAACTTTAAAGCTTCCAGTCTGGTGAAGGACTTTTGCTACTTGTCGTTGCAAATTGAAGTGATCAAAGAATTAAGTGATATTTTATTAATCATAGAGCAGACATGGTACTAATCCTAACACATTATAAACCTATATATAAAGAAAAAAATCCAATAATACATATTGGTGATATTGCAAATATAGGTATGTCAGGGGCGTTATAGACATAGCAGGGTTAAACTTAAATTTGTAAAGGACATAGTCTAGAAACGTTACTAACATCAATGATAGCCATGTGCAGTATCGGCACCTCCAGCTTTAGAGGTTTGATCTCATGTGGCTCCTCATCCAGATAGGTATACTCGGTGGGCACCTGCCAATGTATCTAAAAGTTAAGATTGAACCCCATCAATGAAGTGGATCTAGCAATAGATTGTCAAAAGGTAGAATTAAGTACTTTAAAAAAAATACGCAACGTCATCTATATCTATATGATATCTATAGGTACTTATAATAAATCTGTAGAGAGGTCAATTCTGTACATGAAATATATTTTCAAAATAACTATCAGGGGGTGATTAGTGATCGATACTGATGCCAAAAATGCAATCAGTAAAATTTTTGTCTGTCTGTCTGTCTGTCTGTCTGTCTGTCTGTCTGTATGTTCCTTATAGAAACAAAAACTACTGGACGGATTTTAACGAAACTTGGTACAATTATTCTTCACACTCCTGGGCAGGTTATAGGCTACTTTTCATCACGCTACAATCAATAGGAGCAGATTAGTGAAGGGAAATTTTGGGAAAACGGGAGAAGTTACTCCATTTTTTAAGCTTCCGTCGCGTGTGCAGCCTTAATGGTTAAAGCTACATAGAAATTATGTATGACGGAAATATTCTACATAAAATTTTCTAAAAAATATCTCGCAACAGCATATGTCTATCTTTTATAGTTGACTCAGAATAACACGTGTAACTCCTGATAGCTTAGCAGTTCGGAGCATTCTGATTATATTTGTTTACTCTTACGTTTATAATACTCTCACTCATCCCTAATTTAAAAAAGTTAACATTATTACCTATGTAATAAAAAAAGAACCATAGAAATCGGTATAGAAACACCAAAATTATAGATGAAATAAGCCATCGCGTCGTCACACGTAAATACTAAATCATGCTATAAGGATTATTTTTAAACGACTTAAAAAAAGGAGGAGGTTCGAGGAACGAAGTCGCGGGTTAAAGTTAGAGTTAGCCCAAAGATAATATTCCACGCGAACGAAGTCGCTGGCAGAAGCTAGTTTCTCTTAAAGGCCTTGTAGAGGTTCGTAATGTCTTCAACTGGACGAACTTAGGTACCATGAAATTTACTCGGAATAAACATCAGCCTATTGACGCCCCTGGTGTTGGAAGGGTCCATAGGGTTCGGTAACTGCTTCCCGGGACCGTATGCCTGTTTGCCACCTATGTATAAAAACCTAAGATAGTATCAAGGGACTTAAAACTCATTGCGGCTTCAATGATGTGTCTTATTGCATTATCTCCTGCGTGGCATTATTCTCATCCATCCAATGATAAATCATTGACCAAGTTAGAACTTTTACTATTCTATTTGAATATTCTATACCCGTCGCAGGCGCCATTTCTCCAAAAACTCATTGGTCTGCCTCAGAGCCTCTTTGCTTTCATGAAGGAGTTCATCGATACGATCCTTTCCACGAGCCTGCTTGTATTTCTTTAGGAACTGAAATAGTTTCATTTAAAAACATTAAGGTTTGCGTGTATGTAGTTAATCAAAGATTTTACTCCAAAGTAGAATCGGAGTCTTGTTTTGTTGTCTACGATTAAGTGAAACTACCTCTTTCTTATTCAGTGTCCATATCTTGGGACTTTAAATAATAAATAGTATTAATCAAAGATTTTGCTCCAAAGTAGAATCGGAGTCTCGTTTTGTTGTCTACGATTAAGTGAAACTACCTCTTTCTTATTCAGTGTCCATATCTTGGGACTTTAAATAATAAATAGTATTATGGTAGCCGTCATTTTCCACTGTGCTAACACCATAATCAGAAGGTCTACTAAATCTAGTATTAGTAAAGTAATATGCTTCGTATGTTGGTCTTAACTTTACAAGCCCTTTTTCATATTCAGGTTGCTTTATCATATATCACTAATTACATATGGATGTGTTTATGAAAGTGCAAAGTTTTTGTAAAGATTTGAAGAAGATAAATAAAACAACCTAAATAGAGCAATCATTTTAATTAATAACTGAAGACATTTACATTACTACATTATCATCGTCCAACATACAGGAAGTGGTCGTTAAAACAAAACAAGATCTCCGATTCCTTCTAGCGTACGTATAGAGTGATTTTATACTAACAGCCATAGTGAGGGATAATACTAAAATTTCTGTAAGTAAAATCGGTAGACTTATAGGATTTTCAGCGCCCGTCATCTGTACTTGCTTTGCCTCTTCCCTAATCGCCCTTTTAATGAAACATGTCACTTTGCAGAATATCTTCTGGAACATGTCAATGAAACCATTGCCGAGGATGTAGTCAATCATGAACAGGCTTAGGAATATTGTTCCGTAGAAGACCGAGTTAAAAGCTTCCACCAACATGGTCCCAAGTTTACAGACAACGGGGCGTATGATGATAATTTATAATTATTTACATGATTCACGTGAAATTTTCATCAGTTTCAGAATTATGTCGACACTGACAGATGGTTTACTACTAAAGAGAATATTATGGTCTATGCCTATATGAAGTCCATCGTTAAAAAGGATGAAAGCAGGAAGCACAATTAGATTGTAATGCAGATTTCGAAAAAATATCGTCTACATGTAGCACCTAGTAAATAAATAATAATAGACGTATTATTTGTTTTTGTCCATGAAGATATATTGAGAAAAATTAATCGAATGTTTTCATGTAACGTTTATTAAACTCCTTTGTTAAAACCTTTACATAAATGAAACAGATAGCGCAAACTCCTAATCCGTTTCTATGGCAACAATATCATTATTTACATTTAGTTGACGTTAGCAACGCTTCTACATGTTATCCGCATTTTGATAGATCGTGTTTTCATTTGTGTAAATATAAAAAAATACAAAGTAAAATCAAAAATATATTAGCATACTGCATAATTCTGTAATTTAATAATCAGTTTTAATAAACAACTGAAACAATGGTAAGTTGTATAGATTTTCCATTCTCAGTGACTTAACAACACTTGAACTGATAGCGAGATTAACAATTTATGAATGTTTTTTTTAATTAAATGTATATGTGTTGATTTTTTAGCCGCCAAAAGGTGGTAAAGGTGGCGCAAAGAAGGCACCAGGTGAGATAATAATTTGGCAAAATAAGTCCATAATATTGGCATACAATAACACTTCGTTTCTTGTGTTGTAGCTATTATCATCGATGGAGTGGATACCTCTGAGATGTCCCGAGAAAAACTCGAGCAATTCACACTTAAAGTGAAGGAAGAATTAGATAAAGAAAGGGAAGAACGAAACTACTTCCAACTAGAGAGAGACAAAATTCGCACGTTTTGGGAAATAACAAGACAGCAACTAGATGAAGCCAAAGCTGAGCTAAGAAATAGAGAACGGGCAACGGAAGAGGCCCAAGAAGAAAATGAAGCACTTTTAGAAACTGAGAAGCAGAAAATAAAACATTTAAAATACGAACAACAAGCCGCTGCTGCAGCTTTAAGAGCTGAAAACCTTGTAGCACTTAAAGCAGCAAAGGAAGATCACGCTGAGCAAGAGCTAGAACTGCTAAATGACAAGAGAACTTTAAGGCAAGAAATCAAAGAGAAAATATTAGCTGCCCAAGACGAATTACGTAGAGCTAAATTGATTCATGCTGAAGAATTATCAAAAGTAAGAGAAGAGTTTGTTGAAAGAGCTCGTCAGATAGAAGATAAAGCTGACAAAAAACTTCATGTGACAAAAGTGGAGTTGACTGTTAAACATAGAACAGAAATAGCTGAAGTAGAAGAGAGGAAAAATAAGCAGCTATCTGACTTGATTGCTCATCATGAACGGGCTTTCTCGGATTTGAAGAATTATTACAATGATATCACTTTGAATAATCTGGGTAAGTTCTTTTATTTGATAAATTTTATAGATAGTTGTTTTTAAATTTTTTATATTTTCAGGACTCATAAGCAGCCTCAAACAACAGATGGAGGAGATGCAAAAAGTAAAAGAAAGAGCTGAGAAGATCGCCAAAGATGCAGTAGCTGAAACAAAGAGTCTTAGAGAGCCGTTAGAAGCTGCTATTATTGATAATAAGGAACTGAAACGGCAGATGTCGAATTATGATAGAGACAAGGCTGCATTAGCTGTAAGTACCTTCTATATACATTACTAGGGGCTCCCCACGGTTTCACCCGCGTTCCCGGGATAAAAAGTAGCCTATGTGTTAATCCAGGTAATAAACTGTGTTCCAAATTTCATCCAAATCCTTTCAGTAGATTTCGCGACAAACGCTGACAAATGTTGTGTATGATATGCACCGTTTGATTTTTTTTTAATTATCTTGGTACAAGCTTGTGTACTAACACCTTACATACTATACGCATACATACCTATCCCTATCTATCGAACAATAATTCATTGTGTGTATAGTTAAAACAGTCGTCAATAAAGCATTCATCAAGACACACGTCTTTTGCTTCAAAATTATATCTACAAACCAAAATCAACCTTATTACAAACACCATATGGTCGCATTCGAGTCGGATCTAATTAGCGACGGACGACGCGCACCCGGGCAGCGAGAACAAAAGAACTGCATTCCTGAGGCGATAAGAAGCGCTCGCCGGCCGGCCGCTTGACCTTTTTTACGTGTGAAAATTAATTACTATATCGTAAACAACTAACGTAATTACGAAGCATTTTGGTGAAATTCAATGTTATATGGACTAAACAAGAACAATAAAGTGTTGTACATATAATCAAACTGGTGAAATATGGTGCCTACGCAAGAACAACAGCAAATACTGTCGGTATTGGATGATACTGCCAATTTACTACAGAAAGCACAAACTAACCTAAAGAAATGTCCTAAAGCAAGATTCACTAAAGGATACATCGAATCGCGATTAAAAATATTAGAAGAATACTGGAATACATTCAGAAACGCGCATAAAGAGTTAGTAAAAATTACACCGAAGGAACACAAGGGACTTTTACCGTATTTTCTCAAAGAGGAATATTTTGAAAGCGAAGATTTGTACAACATTTTACAAGGAGACTTGAAGGATATGCTCATGCAATTACCGGGAAACTCAGCTAAGGAATCTTCTTCAAATATACCTAACTTAAACACATCAAGGACACAAGATAACGTAGTGCATTTGCCGAAAATACAAATACCGAAATATAACGGTAGCTACGAAGCATGGCCAGCGTTTAATGATTTGTTTATATCATTAGTACATAATAATACAGCGTTGAGCGATGTACAAAAACTTCATTATTTGAAAACAAGTGTAACCGGCGAAGTTGAGTTAGTGTTAAAGCACATCCAAGTTACGTCCAATAACTACTCCCACGCATGGGAAACTCTAAAGGGAAGGTATGGCAACAAACGATTAATTATAAATTGTACTATGAAGAGATTATTTAATCAAAGAAAATTAACCACTCAATCAGCTATTCATTTAAAAGGATTGTTGGATACCACAACAGAATGCCTCAACAATCTAGTAAATTTAGAAATTTCTACGGAATCTTGGGATCCAGTAATTATATACCTTCTAGTACAGAAGTTGGACCCAGATACCCACAAAAGCTGGGAAGAGCATGCCTACAAGGATGAATCTGAAGCGTTACCTACATGGAACGAGTGTAAAAAGTTTATAGAATCAAAGTTTCGTACATTGGAATTAATCACATCAGGTTCTACCAGAGATAACAATACGAAACCTGTTAGAGAACGTTCTTATCATGTTGCCGCACCAATCACCAAACGAGACTGTGTTCTTTGCAATGAGAATCACACACTTTGCCACTGCAAAGACTTTATCAAAATGGAACCTACCGAAAGAAGCGAGTACGTAACAAAAAAACAATTATGTTTCAACTGTCTAGTACCAGGGCACACAGCAACAAGATGTAGACTACCAGTGTCCTGCAAAATTTGTCAAAGGCGTCATCATTCACTGCTACATGGATACAAGAACCAAGAACCTGCGGCTTCACCGAACACTTTACAACAACCGACAGTTTCTCAACATGTAGCAGAACAGCAAGAAGATATACATGTAAACACAACGATCGCGTCTCATCACATCACTAGACAGGGAGTAGCACTACTAGCGACGGCAGTGGTGGAAGCAACAAGCGAGCGAGGACATATCATTCCACTACGGGCGCTAATAGACCAAGGTTCCCAAGCAACATTCATCAGCGAGAAGGCGACTCATCTGCTGAAGCTCGAACGAAAACCTATGAAAGGAAACGTCATAGGGGTAGGATCTACGAGAACCGAAATCAAGCATGTGGTACAACTACAAATAAAATCACGGTGGGACGCAAACTTTAGTCTACCGATTCAAGCCTACGTAATGTCAAAACAACTGACCACAGAGATACCTACCAAAACTATTGAAACACAACAATGGCCTCACCTTAAGGGACTCAAACTGGCTGATCCATCCTACTTCACGCCAGGGTCTATAGATTTACTTCTAGGGGTGAAGGAATATGCACACATTCTGAAACAAAACTACATCAAAGGTCCACCAGGCACTCCTTGCGCACAAAACACCAGCCTGGGATGGATACTTTTTGGAGAAATAAATACTAAACCAGAAGAAGATACTTACGTTGTAATGCACCATCAAGTCGACGTAGAAGACATGCTAAAATCAATATGGGAAATAGAAGTAGACACAAAAAGAAATTTAACAACAGAAGAAAAAATCTGTGAACAAATATTTGAGGAAACAACCACCAGAAACGAAGAAGGTCGGTACATTGTAAAATTGCCATTTAAAACAAATAATTTACAATCACCTGACGGGAATACAAAAGAAATTGCTACACGTAGATTCTTATACCTGGAAAGAAAGTTTAATAAATCACCTGACCTGAAAAGAGAATATACAAAGGTTATAGAAGATTACATAGAACAAGGTCACATTGAAAGAGTGCCTGAAAAGGAAAAGATAAACAAAAGAACAGTCTACTTACCTCATCACGCCGTAATACGCGACGATAAAGAAACCACACGCACGCGCGTCGTATTTGATGCATCCTGTAAAGGAACAAATAATGTATCATTAAATGATGAATTACTCGTAGGCCCGCAGCTACAAGAAGATCTAAGATTTATTTTGATGAGATGGCGCACGAAACGGATCTGTTTTGTGGCCGACATTCAGAAAATGTATCGCCAAATACTTGTAACCCCAAATGACGCAGACTACCAAAGAATATTGTGGAGACGACAAGAGTGTGAAGATCTACAAGAATACCGTATTCTCCGAGTGACATTCGGCACAGCATCTGCACCATATTTGGCTGTAAGAACTATGCAACAAGTAGCTGATGATGAAGGGAAACAACACACACTGGCTTCTAAAACAATCAAAGAAGATTTCTTTGTAGATGATCTTCTTTCTGGAGGAGACACTCCTGAAAATGCAATAGTTTTAGCTAAGGAAATAATCGAAATCCTACAAAAAGGGGGATTCCAACTCACAAAGTGGTCATCAAACAACTTTAAATTTTTACAGTCCATTGAAGAAAGCAAAAGATCCGCTAATGTTAATGTCGATATGAACCTTAATGGAACGATCAAAGCACTAGGCATTGCATGGAACCTAAAAGATGATAACTTTCAATATAATATATGCTTGCCACCAATCACAAAATCTATCACGAAACGGAACATCTTATCTGACTTACAAAAACTATTCGACCCCCTTGGTTGGATAGCACCAAGTACAGTTATGGCTAAAATCCTTATTCAAAAGTTATGGCTAGAGAAAGTTAACTGGGATGAAAATGTTAGTAATACATTAGAAAAGGAGTGGAAACACATAAGGTCAGACTTAGCACATGTAAACGAAGTCAAAGTAGAGAGATGGCTTGGCACAACCACGTCAAATCTAGACCAAATAGAAATACACGGATTCAGTGATGCTTCAATGCGAGCATACGCAGCAGTGGTTTACATAAGAACTGAAACTAAAGATGGTAATATTGAAACAAAACTTATCGCTGCTAGAACTAGAGTAGCACCGCTAAAAACTATTTCCTTACCTCGTTTGGAGCTATGTGGTGCGCTGCTCTTGTCAAAGCTGATGAAACAAATCGGATCTGCCATGAGAATACCAACATCCCAAATGTTTGCATGGACAGACTCATCAATAGTAATTGCATGGCTTTGTGGCGAACCCAACAGATGGAAGTCATTCGTCGCGAACCGTGTAGTAGAAATTGTAGAAAATCTCAACAATAAACACTGGTACCATGTACAGTCACATGAAAATCCCGCTGACTTAGCTTCTCGAGGCATCTTGCTCTCAGCACTGAAGGAATGTGACTTATGGTGGAAAGGTCCCAGGTGGTTATCTGAAAAGGAAATAAAATTTAGTCAACAAGAAATTATAGAAACAGATGAAGAAATAAAAACAACAAAAATTAATACTTACCTTACCGTAGAACCTGAAAATAAAGAAAAAACATTAGTTTCGCAATTTGGAAATTTTGATAATTTATCAGAAATGCTTACGGTTATTACTTACTGTAAAAGATTTTTAAGCTTCAAGAAAAATTCGACCAACATAGACGATGACCTGAAAACACAAGAATTAGATAATTCATTAGACATTTGCATAAGAAAGGCACAACAAGAAGAGTTTAATGAAGAAATAGAAAGATTAAATTTAAAGCAACACGTAAGGAGAAAAAGCTCTTTGAGATCACTTAATCCTTATTTGGATAATAAACATATACTTAGGGTGGGCGGTCGCCTTAGACACACGAATTTACCTCATGACCGAAAGAATCCAATAATATTAGGAAACAAAAATCCACTTACACCTCTAATAATTGCCGATGCACACAAAACAACACTTCACGGCGGAGTACAGTTGATGCTATGTCACCTTTCCTCCAAGTACTGGATTTTGAAAGTAAAATCAATGGTTCAAAAATACATTCATAAATGTCTTATATGCGCAAAATTAAAGGCAAGGCCCAATGCACAAATCATGGGAGACTTACCAGAGCAAAGAGTAACTCCTTCAAGACCATTTTTGCACAGCGGTGTAGACTTTGCAGGACCGTTCCAAACATTGATGTCCAAAGGCAGAGGAAATAAAACCATAAAAACATATGTAGCAATATTTATTTGTATGAGCACCAAGGCAATTCATATAGAATTAGTCGGGGATCTGACATCGGAGGCATTTATAGGTGCCTTTAGACGATTTGTTGCACGTAGAGGTAAATGCAACCAACTATGGAGTGATCAAGGCAGAAATTTCGTGGGCGCTAATCGAGAATTAACAGATGCCTGGAACGAAGCAAAATTGCAATTCACTGGCCAGATAGCACAAACGCTCGCAACAGATGGCACGCAATGGCACTTCATACCAGCTTACACCCCTCACTTCGGAGGATTATGGGAGGCAGGTGTCAAATCTATAAAATACCACCTTAAGAGAATCGTTACAACTCACCTTACGTTTGAAGAGATGACAACCGTATTATGTCAAATAGAAGCGTGTCTAAACTCACGTCCCCTATGTCCTGTACACGAAACTGATACTGACCAAATTAATACACTTACTCCGGGGCACTTCTTAATTGGGGAAGCACCAATTATCGTACCATCACCTGATTTAAAAGATTGCAAAATTTCTACATTATCACGCTGGCAGCATTCACAAAAGCTCGTTAACGACTTTTGGAAACGATGGCAAAACGAATATTTGTCAAGACTTCAGCAGCGTCCAAAGTGGCTTAAGACAGAACAGGATCTTAAAATTGGAAACATAGTCCTGATTAAAACTGACAATTTACCTCCTGCAAAATGGTCACTCGGACGAATTGTAGATAAACATCCCGGAACAGATGGCTTCACGCGGGTGTACAGTGTAAGAAGTGACGGTTCCATTACAAGAAGACCAATTCATAAACTATGTCTATTACCTATTGATTCCACAAGCTAAAAACTTGATATGTTAGTGTTTTCAATCATATTTAAACAAATTGTTAAATTTAATTTCTTGTATGCATGAATTGTGAACATAATATTTTTATAAAAGGAGCTTATAGTCCTTTTGGTGAGCGGTATGTTGTGTATGATATGCACCGTTTGATTTTTTTTTAATTATCTTGGTACAAGCTTGTGTACTAACACCTTACATACTATACGCATACATACCTATCCCTATCTATCGAACAATAATTCATTGTGTGTATAGTTAAAACAGTCGTCAATAAAGCATTCATCAAGACACACGTCTTTTGCTTCAAAATTATATCTACAAACCAAAATCAACCTTATTACAAACACCATCCATCCATCCATACTCACGAACTTTTGCATTTATAACATTACCTACTAGGATTGGTAGGATGATTTGTTTAATATATTATTGTACCTTACTGACTCTAATCTTAAACGACCAAATGTATAAGTATTGTAACTTAAGGCAAATTAAATGTTATTTTTGATGATGGCTTTAAATTACAGGCAAAAACAAAACAGTTATCAGCTTTAGACACACAATTTGAAGTGTTGAAATGGGAGTATGAAGTTCTGCAAGTCAGATTCGACCGAGTACTGGCAGAAAGGAATGAACTTAAGTCAAGATTCTCCAGGGCTGTGCTGGAGGTGCAGCAGAAGTCATCCTTGAAAACTGCGTTGTTAGAAGTCAAGCTGAAGAATTTAGAGGCAAGGGATCTGGGACCGAAGGAATTACATGTATGTTTGTAGCCAATATATTGAGGTATAAATTAAAAACCTAATCAAAAAACTGCTTTAGTTTATAGACTTCTCTTAAAATAATGCAGTCTGCTTACTGTACTATTGATTTATTTATGTTGGTGATAAAAAAATGTATTATCATGCTTTCTTCCACAGGAGCTTTTAAAACTAAAAGACACGCAAGTGGAAGACCTTCGTTACGAAGCGGCACGCCTAAGAAAAGCACACGACGACCTCCTTGCAACTTACGAGGCAAAGCTTTCGAAGCTCGGAGTACCTGCAGATGAACTTGGCTTCAAGTAAGAATAAATTTTAGTGACATCTATATCAAACCAACAGAACCATCTCAGAATACATTGTGCTAAAGTGCCATCTTTCGGAATTTCATTGAACTTTTTGTGACTTAGAGCGGTATGTTTAAACTCTACGTTATGAACTTACTGCTAGTAGTTCATGAAGGAAATCATAGATGGCGCTGTAGAAATAAATTCACAACCATAATAAAATGTGGTTTTTCATTGATTTCAGGCCTTTAAAAGCGGTCGCTGTTGCGGGACTGTCTCCGATCATTGGCCAAGGACCAGCGGGATTGGTGACAAAAGATCAAAAATAAAGGAATTGATACTTAACTATGTAATATTTTATTTTATAATAACTATAGCTTATCTTTGTTCACATTACTGTAACTTAAAGTGGAGATTTTCAATTCAATAAATTATATTTTACTTGCCTGATAATATTTTGACTTCTACTTTAAAAAATATACCTATACCTAAAAGTTCCGTCCATCCATAAAATTTGACAATAAAAGTTTAATCTTCATCTATTCTTTGATAAAATTGTTTAATTTTATCTACTTTGACTAGTAATGATTATTGTTTTTGCAAATAATTAAAGTACTGGTCAAAGTAGATATCTATCTGTTCAGTAGATTTCTATCAGAAACAACTTTTATTCCCTTCCAAAAGTGTCTGAAATGAATTTACGATAAGTAAATCGCATAGGTAAAATTCATAAGTTAATTTTAAATTAAACATTCCTCAACATGTCATGAAATAATGATGATGATGATTCCTATAATGTACTAAAAGGAAATGGTCAATCGACAATCGATTATTCTATTAAGGCAAACTCCAAAAACAAAAATAGATTTCATGTCTTAATAAAATATTCAGCCGTTTCTCGTAAATCGATTCAGTCATTAACTTACTTGCCAACACGAAAAGGTTAGTGATGAATAAATAAAAGGTAAATACATCGAAGCCAATAAGTATATTTTATTTCCTACTAACTTTTTTTTATTTATTTCATTATGTACAAAACGGTCATAAGGCAACAGTTCCAAATTAATGAAAACGCATGTTTACTAACTAATTTTACGATGAATATTAATTTAAATGTTTCTCTTTGCATTTTTAATAAATACATAATAATACATACATAGGTAATTAGCAAGAAAATTTGCGCCACACGTTAGAGACATTATAGTGGTTACATATTTTAAACGAACTATTTGTATTTGCATCTCATTCTTTCTAATACGGATCGCAGTAAGTTAGACAAAGACTGGAATAGTATAGCTAATCATTCTTGTATATTCGAGGTTGGGTGTACATTAAGTCAAATTATGACTCATTCAGATTTGATACACGGTTCATTTAATGGTAAGCGGTCACCATGACCCCTAAGTCTTTTCTCAAGCGAAAATATGTAACCAACTATAAAACATTTTACTAAACACTAATAGTTTGCACTTAATGTCTATGTATTTTACAAATCTAATTTTTGAAAATGAATTGCATTTACTAAATACTCATCTAAGAAAACAATTTTATATATTCTTCTGCATATTGGAAAACATAAATCTATTCTTAAAACACTCAAATATACGTTTTTTTTTCACATCCATTTTAGTTCCATCAGTTTTCACTTTCTTTGGTGGCGCCACTTGTTCGATATGTATTTAATTTAGATATTATTTATTGCTTTAACACATTATATACCAACATGTATATTTTAAGTGTTTTATGAATATTTTTTATAATTAAAACTATGGTCAATAAACAGTATTCTGCTGAATAATAGGACAAGTTGCTTTGCCTTGCTTTAATGGGACTAATAAAAAAAAGTATGAGTAATTTAAGTCGTTAAAGGAGATTGCCCACTATCTTATGATGAGCTAAAGAAACTACTGTGTGTGGTTTTAATTAACAGTTAAAAACAACCATTAAAAAATAAGTTTAATAATTCATAGCTCAGTTTTTTTGCATTTACATTATAAAGTTTTTAGCTCATGACATTTTGTATTATTAGTCTTTAATAGACTGGAACTGCACTCTTGAAGTGTATACGGGAAAGTATATAAAGTTATATTTATAAATAATACAATCAAGTAGTAGTATTCTCCTTTTGCAATTACAAAGAGATTATAACAAAGTGTAAACAATATTATTTTAAATGCATAAACAAATATTTAATATTATTTTAGTATTATTTATCATCACATAAAGCATATACATTTACATTTCAATATTATTATAATTGTATGTGTACTCTAGTTCGTTACGGTAATCTGTAAAATATAAAATTAATTTAGAAAATATTCCATACACATTTTCACAATGTTTTAAAATATTCATGAAACTATATGAAGCTTTTGATTGGCATTTTGTGCTTTTAGACCCTGAATGGAGCCTGTGCGTTCTCTGTCTGTAATTTTTTAAGTTATAGGTATATCAAAGTATTTTTTTTTATTTTAGCGACTGAACTAGTGTACGCATACGTTTTAATAGTAAAATTTTACAATATTTTAAACACTAAAAAATATTTAAAATCTTAAAAATACACAACCAAAATTCAGACATTGTACAGGAAAAACCAATAGGACATATAAAAAAATAATTTGACAATAAGTTACGAAGTGATATTATGTGAAATTGCTTTTTACTTACCACTAAAAGCTTTAAGTACCTAATTATTAATAATAAATTAATTAAATAATATTATTAATAGTTTATCATCTGTTATTATTGACCCATAATAGGTATATGTTATTCGAAATATTAAATGTAAACATGAAATAAAAATAATTATTTCCATAAAAGGCGCCTAGCTATTTGGATTCCAAATTGTTTCATTAAATTTATACTTAAGTATTTAATATTAATTATTTCACGAAACTTTTTATCTAAATAATGTGCGTAGGTTTTAGCAATATCTAACGATTTTCTCCAGTCTACGTGGCATAAAGGTTTTACTTTTTCATTTAATCCTAAATAAATATATTTTTATCTATGAATAACAGTAATAATTTCCATTTTTAATATTATTTTTCTGAAAAAAAAACGGGCACATAATTACAATTTAATCCCATGTAATTTAGGCATTTTTTTGAACAAAAATACTTTAGACTTATCGGAACCTTTGTCATGGTCCCAAACTACAAACAACATGAAAATAATATTGATTGAAAAAATTAAATTAAGAAATATTTTTCGCATTCAGCATTATAATATTAAATCTAGCATTTACGCAATATTCACAAGCCTTTATTCTTTTCATATTTTATATTCATAAATCAAACACATAACAAATTTTCATTTAAAGCAACGAAACTACGGAAAAATGCTTTCAATTGTAAATTTTTGCTGTTCTTAAGGTGAAAAATATTTTTGTTATTAACCATGAGCATAATATGTATCACTATGTGCAATGGATAACATTTAAAAAAGATTTTTCATCAAATGTGTATCATAAAACTTGCTCCAAAAACAAACACTTGGATACTTAAATTTACATATAAATCAATTAATTGAATATCCGAAACGTGTAATGTATTCTATTTTGGTAAAAGCTTAAACGTCGGTACGGATCGGTATGGACAGTGTGTGTTAATGAATTTTTAAATAGTTCGAGGCTTGGGACGGAAGAATCGATACCAGTGACGGCATGGCAAGGACTTAATACAATCGCAACACGAGACCGAAACACTTAAGGAATGTAGAAGGTATATATTTATAAAGCTTTGTGTTTGATATTAAAAATAAAATTATAAAAACTGGGGTAGATTTAGGTAATAAATGCAGTCACCAGGTAATGTGTAAATTGTTAATTTTAGGGTTTTTGAAAGACACATATTTATAATAACCTTTTTTTTAAATATTAATTCGTCAATACTTTGTTATTTATGGTTCGACAAATGCAGTTTAGTTATTATATAAAAATCTGGTGACTATTTTCAAACTTTGGATTGTTTTTTCTTTGCAGTTGTGCATTTAAACAATAACAAATAAGCGAAATTACTATAAATAATTCGAAATTTATCAATTTTATATAAACTATACCTTAAAAACTAAAATGATATAATATTATTGTACTGAGGGGTTAATAATTTTGTTATATAAATAATGGATTTCATCAATGTAGGGACATAACAATTTTCAAGATAATTTCTTATGTTAATATTTTCTTTTTTATATTATTCCATAATTATGATCTCAACTATTGCTTTTTAAAAATCAACAGTAACATTAGATTTGGTTTTATACATGAACAGCTTTGCTTTTTACATACCTTTAAATATATATTAAATGTATTTATTTCATATATTTCTCAGCATGCGTGCAATTTGACACCATTAGCATACGAGCATATTAAAATTCTTATCATAGTTACTATCAGGGATAAAATTTTATATGTCTAATATAAATTTCATTTTCTCAACAACATTTTCCATTCATGTAGGTACGTTAAATTATTTTTGAGCAAACTATGTGGAATATTTATATATTTTTAATCCTTTATTTCATTTCTATGATATAAACTGTTGATTTTTTTCAGGCTCATTACAAAATAGAAAATGCTGTCATGAAAGTATTTTCAGTATCTTTTTATTTCACAACGCGTTATAAAAAATTCTTTCGCCCTTTTATGACCATTTGACGGTCTATTCATCCTTGTTTCTGTGTTTTGTTCGAATTAAATCTTCGTCATCTCTCTTTTACTCTTTTAGAGTGGAATGAGAGGCAAAATAGCTGGCAGCGTGTAATATAGAATCACAAGCACAATTATGTATTTGGTTTCAACCAGGAAATTGTTTTTTTTTATTCCATTCACCTCATCTCATGATACACTTGGTAGCCGATACCGCCTCTTCAGGAATCCTGTCATCTGAAAAAAGAAAGATTTTTATTTTAATAAAAGAAAAAAGCAAAAGTATTTTAAATTAATTTTAAATAAAGATTGCTTGATTATTCTCGTGGTAAAGCAAGCCGATGTGATTGTAGTGGTAATTTGTTACATAAATGTACGAGCGATTTATAATTTTTAATTAAAAATTGGCATGGACAAAACTGACGGCCTAGACTGCTTAAGCATAAGCATTTAATGATAAATCGTTATATAATAATCACTTTGGTTACTTAATTTTAAGATTATTCTTTAATGAAGCATAAAGAAAGCAAATATTAAGCCTATTTTTTGTATTACATATTTTCATTGATGGAAATATACGTATCAATCAATTAAAATATTTTGTTTATCTATGCATATTTGTGGTGCGTGCGTGTTGAACGATATTGGGCTTTAAGCATACTCGAATAAAGCTCAAACTTTCAGGAACGTACCTCTATGTGTTATTAATGTTGTTATTTTTCACGTTAGGCGTTCACGAAGGATGACTTGGTCCTGTCGGATTGAGAGAAATTTATGAACATACTAAATTGTGTGTGTGTGTTTGTTTGTATTCAAATTTTCTGACTTCATAGTCAAAATATAACAAGTATTTTAATGGCACGACCCGTTCTTATCTAAACTATATTTTTTCAATTAGTTAAAGGTATCGTTAATTTAAATTGTTTTTTAAATTGTATACCAATTTTCTCGATTTTGAAGCGAAATTTATAAAATAATACTATGACAGGTACTTTAATTAGTCACTAAATATAGTAAGTATTTTTTTAGGCACGTCAAACATGAGAGACAAAACGGATGAGCATTCTCCTTTGGTTAATTGCTTACTTCGCGTCCCGCATACTTCATTTAAGTATTTGCACTTAATTTAATGTACCTACATTGTGTTAAACTTCATCTTGTGTCTTTGGAAAGTAATTGTGAACTTGGGACTAACATGCTACTAAAAGGTTTTAATTTACTGGCTTGTATGTTTTTTTTTGTTTTAGACTTACCAATGAGTTTTATTAAGCCCCTCGAAAATTAAGACTGATTGTACCACAATAATTAGTTTCTCCAGACACTAGTTTTATTTATAGCAATAAAAAACTTAAAGCTACATACCCAGACAAGGAAGCAGAATTGGAGATAGGTGGACTATTGGACTCGAAACCCTCCTTCGACTTCTCATTCGCCAGCTGCATCTTCAGCTGGTGTCCAAAGCACGCCAGGTCCTCCCTGAACGTGTCGGACCCTGGAGTTGTTGGCTTCTCATCATCACCCGTTGCCATTCCTTCAGCGTCACTCTTCAACGGAGCCTGTTCCGACTCATCCTCGGTATTATAAATCTTAAAGTATGCAAACGTCAAATAAATCACTGATATAAAGAACGACGGTATCGGAATTGCCATCGCATACACCAGGTTCAATGTGTTCTGCCACATATCCAGGTCGGTTATCACCAGACCAGGATCGACGCGGCTATAGTAACAAGTATAGTTGGTGCCAATGGGCCTGTATTTACTATAGAATATGGTGCAGTTTAAAATGGGCGGATAGCCACAACCTTTGACGTTTGGAAAGAGGCGTGCTCCAGTGAAATACCATTCTGAGTCGTTCCCTTGCAACCCAGTTGGGAGAACGTCAGGCAGTTCCTCTTCAACCATCTCTGGGTACGATTTATCAGCTGTCACTTCGTAATTGTCATACTCATAGTCCTTGCGCAGTGCTCTCTCGACTCTGATCAGATTCTCGTATTCTGTCGCGGATATATTAGCGCCGTAGCCCAGCTTGTAGTTGACGCGTATCTGGGTGCAATCGTAGAGGTCCTTGGTGCAGCCTTCCCGACACGAGGCCCATGTGCAGTTGCTCACTCCGACCAAGTGCTTCACTTGGGTGGTCACACATAATGCCCCGACCGGATCGAATTGCATGAATATCGTAGTGAATGCCGGTTCAATCACGAATGGTACTAAGAAGAGAAACGCGAAGAGGCTGAACGTCGCGAGGAGGACAAACGTTGCTGTCGTGTAGAATAGAAGTTTCTCGAGGAAAGTTGGGGGTATTTTTTCTTCGTCGGCCATTTTGGCATGGGGGCACTAGGAGCGACCATATCGCTCGTCTCAGCTTGGCTGTGTCATTTCAACCGAATGTCAGCTGCCTTCGGTGACTTGTGCATCTGTTGTATCAGTGTCGCTTGTTTAGTGGCTGTTTTACATTACAACATTATATTATATAGTTTCTCTATTTCCGAGGCTTTGGTGAAGTTTGGTTTAATAAAAAGTATATATTTTTTATCATCCAAATTAAGTAAGATGTGAAAATAATGATCTCTATAAAATAAAAATAATGGCTAAGCTTAAAAATGGAGATCTGATGGACCTAGATGGCAATTCATGGTCTTAAACCTTATTAATGGACAAAAATGTTAGCAGATAACATAAAATAAATGCCATACATACAAAATAAAACCTAGAAACCCGTGAACAACCTCTAACATACTATTGAACAGTTGCAACGTCAAACAAAAATATTTGCAGAAAACAATTTTGTTTATGATTTGGCTGTGACTGGAAGCCCGACGCCAGTCTGTCTGCCTGGGCAAGAATCCAGCGGCTAGTATCGATTGTGGCTAGATTTAGCACAGAATATTTGTGAGCTGGTCAAGGCTCTTTGAATATGTAGTTTTGAGAACGACGGCTTTTGGGTTGAGGAATTTTGAGGTAAATAACTTGACTTACATTCCTTAAGATGGAATAGAATATGAGTAGCTTAAATATCTTCGGAAGGATGAAGGTTTTAGCCTTTATCTATAGAGTCGTTTATTTAAAAGTAGTATGTTTTAAGATACTAGCTACAAGCTTAGCTTAAGTTTGGGATCAGATTGGGGATATTGTAAATAGATATTTCCAAGGATATTTATGTATTGCTAGCTTTTCACTATTTATGGGGAAGGTTATTCAATATTTTAACATACAAAATGTAATGATTTCTCCAGGAATTATTTATTGTTTTTTTGGCAAATGTATTTTTTATGTTTTGTAAGAGGAAATAAATAAACAAATATACCTGTCAAAGAAGGATTTAATCTTGATTCCCAATAAGAGATGAAGAATATCCAATGTACTTTTACATAAATTGATACAGATTTTACACATAAGTGAGAGCTTAAAACATAACCCCCTTCTGCCGCAGTAGTCTAATAAAAACAATGCTTATTCAAGCCATAATGCGTTCATATCCAGCAGGCCATCCATCAATTTCAGATGTCAATATCGGTGGAATTGTACTTTTGTACTAACGACGCTTTTAGGACACAAATGTTTGATGGAACAGACCCATTTCATACGGCGAGCTACTATTCTAGTTTTTATTTAAATAACCCTTAAGATAAGTATATTTAAGATTCAAAATTGTATATATATGAGGTATATATTAGGTAGGTACCTATCTGAAATCGAAACCTACTAATATTATAAATTTATAGAGTATTTTTGTTCGCTTAAACGCGCTGACTCGTATTGAAAAAATGTTTTAGTGTTGGATAGTTTATTTATTGAGGAAAGCTATAGTCTATATATCATCACGCTACGACCATAAGAATCGGAGCATCATTCAAAAATGTTGGGAAAACAGGGAAGATGTGACGCAGACGTAGTCGCGCGGGTCAGATAGCTGATGCATAAATGTCTTTTCCTTGTTGGGTTGTTAGTTGGTTACCTAATATTCCAATAATAATTGATAGATTTCTATTGATTCCAAAAAATAGTTATAATTTGGAACTATTTACTTATCGTTTATATACCATTATCTTTCAAGTATATTAGAATCTCTGTTTAGTTGAGATTAATTTAGTCATATATAAGACTAGCTGCCTCCGCGCGGTTTTACCCGCGTAGTTCCCGTTCCCGTGGGAATACAGGGATAAAATATAGCCTATGTTACTCGGGGATAATGTAGCTTTCCAAAGGTGAAAGAATTTTTGAAATCGGTCCAGTAGTTTCGGAGCCTATTCATTACAAACAAACAAATAAATCTTTCCTCTTTATAATATTAGTATAGATAACCTACAGTCATCCATACCTATAAGGTCCGTTTCGACACCTCACACATCTACATATGTTAAACAGAGACAAACATACTGCAATAAGAGAGACAGCCTCTTGTCAAAACGGGACGTAGGCGTAGACAAGTCTAGTTTTATAGAATATCCTATACAAGAGAATGGGGGCGGCCTACAGTAGCGGAGAATAGAAGAAGTAAACAATACTCTAACACAAGTTACTGGGAGTATGTTTCCGTTCTATTTACGTACCTTACCAGGGTTGGGAAACCAACGGGACCTTAATGAAAAATCTTACATATAAAATTCTCGTGTCACAATGCTAGTTACCATACTCTTCCGAAACGGCTTGACCGATTTTTATATGCATATTCAGTAGGTCTGAGAATCGGCTACTATCTATTTTTGATACCCCTAAGAGATCACGGAACGGGAATTACGCGCGTGAAACCGAGGGACTGCTGAAAATATATTTATTCATTCAAATACACCTAACAGCCGGTTGGCTTTGTGGTTGGTGACTCTGTCTTTCAAGCCGACAGTCGTGTGTCTAATCCCACCCAGGACAAATATTTGTATGCATGAATATGTCTGTTTGTTCTGTGTCTTGATAAGTATGTATTAAAAAGTAGTATATGTAGTGTATCAGCTATCTGGTTACCATATCACAAGCTCTGCTTAGTTTGGTATCAGATTGGCCGTGTGTAAAAAATGTCCCAGGATATCCCTGGATATTCACAGGCACAAATGAAACGTTGACTCTTATGCTCGGTTCGGAAGGTTGCTTTTGCTGAGTGCGTTTCGTTAGAAATAGGGTAAAGAAATTTCTTACATTGTCATTTAATTTTGATTATACTTATCTATCTACGAAATTGTAATCTTACCTACTTATGAAATAACTAAAAATGTGAGCTCTAGTTTAAACTGTTGCGACAAGCAATCGGTGAAGAACTGGGAGGGAACCGAAATGAACGCCGAACATACTTGTATGTGATTGCTTCTCTCAATAATTTATGTTTGAGGGTAGTATGATGAGTTACAGTCAAAGTGATAAAAATAAGCATAAATTAACTAAAGTCATAAAAAAAAACTGTCTACTATTTTATGTTCAAGAACTAACCATAAAAAAGAAAAAAACAATCATCATAAAATTTTCGATTTCCTATACATAATACTAGTTCTTTCGGTTTCACCCGCGTACTCGGGAGATCTTTCATTTTCCCGAGATAAAAAGTAACCAATGCCCTATCTCAGGCTGTAGACTATCTGTGTACCAAATTAAATTTAAGGCGAGACAGACAGAATTACTTTCGCATGTATAATATTAGTTAGAATGTGGGGTATTTTGTAGAACCTGCTTCGCTTTACCAGTACTAAGTATCGGTGTATTATGACATCTACATTTGACGTTTAATTTCAAGAATAACAACCTTAGCTTACAATATTTATCAATTTCTTTGGAAAAACACCCTTTACTATAACACTAAAGTAATCCTTATTTGGTATCGTTCAACTTATACTATCAATCTTCTTATAACCTATTATGAACCAAATTTATATTAACCAGCATTTTTTTTAATATCTAGGTTTATAAAGTATTCTCAGTATTACTCACCGTGAAGGTTTAGATCCAAAAAAAACCTATTACATAACTAACCTCGTTTGAAAGAAAAAAAAGCTCTGACGTCATATAGGTACCAATATTACTTACAATAGGTATACCTTTATTGTATTTCAAATATCGAAAGTCCATGAACGGTAATTATTTAATCGAATTCAATTAAAAATTTATATTAGAACTTATGGTTCATAAACCGTTATTGATTCAAACCTCTTTATAAGGATTGAACTTGACAATAATCATAAAATAAAATAAAAATTGCTCCCGATAATAATAATTGCCTACGCATTATGCCGTAATGCAGTAATGACTGGACAATTTTAAAACCTTTTTATTTTCTATTATATGATATCGATTGAGGTTTTATTATAGTAAAATAAACAGAGGTTGAAATGAAATATACGTAGTTAACCAAAAATAGACGACTACATTTAGGTTTAACCAGCCTTCACCAAAGATCAGCACACATAAAACGTACCTACACTCACGCCACGTTGTCAATTGTTATTTTCTAAACACACATTTATGATATAAAGCACAAGACCATTATGTGTTTAATTTAAAACTTATTTTTGTTGAAATTTGTATTATATTGACGTCGATTTTTAATCGGACGTCGGCGCGTTACCGCCGCTCAGTCACTACTGGGCGCAGGCACTGTCCTATCGGTGTTATTGGCACTTCAATAACGTGTATGTACGGTTTTATATTAAAAAAATAAGCTACTATATAACTAATTACTTGGCATATTGAAAACAAAACTATTCTTTTAAACATTTGAATTTCGATCAAAGAGTATTAGTCGAATAACCATTACAATTTACAAAAAAATTAGCTCTGAAAATGAATGTTCTGTTTTTCAAATTTAGTTTAATATTAGTGGTGTAATAAATAGGTTTTTTGGGTAGTATTTTTTGGTTTTATTATAAGGTTTTTGGCGGTCGTACATTCGTTTATTTGAGTGCGCGCGTCGCCCTAGCCCGGTCGATAGAGCTCGTATCATGTGCTCCGCTAGCGTACGGCGACAGACAGTCTTTCTTGTTTTACAATTCCCAGCTCTTAATTTCCAATGTTATTGGGATTATATTCGGCTGCATACAACTAACATTAGCCTATGTTAAGTTTATGATGACCGGTTTTTGGGTGTAAGGGAATATGTGCTTAAAGGTTTAAGGAAGGTCTTTGGGGTAATTTTGGTAGTGTTTGTGATGTATCACTTTGTCTTGACTCATCGGGGTAGAAGTGCAATGAATGACGCTATTACAGTTTATGGGGTAATGACAGGAACGTTTGGGGTAGGTTCGTGTTTTGTTTTCATATGTCATTTTGTTTTGTCAAACTCGCGGTTTTGTATAGCAATCGATTTATTGTTACGTCAAATATTTGTACGTAAGAAAACTTTTGGTCTGATTGCAAGTTTCTATTACAAGGTATAATTTCGTAAAATTTTTTAACGTAAAAATGTAGCAAACCTTTTTGCCTAGTACTCTATCTATTATATGATCAATAAGGTAATTACATTTGTCGACAACTATTCAACAAATATTTTGATCATGAAAAATTATATTCTATCCCATTTTAGTTAACTTTAACTGTCATATATCAGAAAGAGATCTCCGAATTTTGCTATTTTTGGACCTAGTCTACAGTAGCCTTGAGCTGTCAGTGGGTGAACCGTGCAAAGAAAATAGTCGTAGAGTCGATTCTTACTCAGGACAAATATTTATGTATGTACCTACTCTTATAATTATCTCAGTTTATTTTGTGTCTGTGTATGTAAAAATGAATCCCAATTTCCCTTTTCTTGGCATCACGCGAGAACGCCTAGACCGATTTGGCTATTTATTATTTTTTGTTGTGTTTGATAGAAGAAGGTTCTTATGAAAGATAGTTTAGACAGGACAACGTCTGTCGGGTCAACTAGTATAAATATATAAATCAATCAGATTGAACTGCTCGAATATTCCATGATATTATTATTAGACACATAATCCTACAAATATTATATAAGCGTTTGTCTAAATGTTTGCCTATTTTTCACGCAATAACGTTTAAACTAATAAAAACGAAACGTAATAAACTGCTAGACCATCTAGTTTAACACATACAATACATTTCTTGTGGGAAAACTCATAAACCCCGAAAACGAAGGGTTTTTAAGCTATTGCATAGCTTTTATCGCGGGCTCTGAGCGCGGCGACCGAATCAAGAAATTCCGTAACGAAAAAAACCTAACACATCGTCTAACGTCGTTTAAGTTCGGCAGACTTCGGCACGGTGTTTGTTTGCTATCTTCTTAACTCTTTGACGTTTTGAAAAAATGGCGTTTGACATTTATAAAAAACAAAACTCAATTTCCGTATTCGCGCGTAATTATTTTGTTTCTATTTCGTGGCAAGGGTACCACGTCATAAAGCCTAAGTATTCAAATACGTATGCACATCAGAATGCATATTATTAAAAAAAATATTGGTTGCCTGTAAAGTCGGTATACGGGCGAAAGTTTTACGTGACAACGACTTTGAGTGGTAAAATAATTTTAATGTGAATATTCATTCGTATAGTAGGAAGAAGGATGAAATAATAGTAACAATTTAAAACATAACGTCACGTTACGTGAGCGGAGCGTAACGCAGTTTCTTGAAGTGTCACCCGGCAAACCAATTTATAAGACGTTGTCACGTCAAAAGTTTTACGTGACAACGACTTTGAGTGGTAAAATAATTTTAATGTGAATATTCATTCGTATAGTAGGAAAAAGGATGAAATAATAGTAACAATTTAAAACCTAACGTGACGTGAGCGGAGCGTAACGCAGTTTCTTGAAGTGTCACCCGGCAAACCAATTTATAAGACGTTGTCACGTCAAAATATATGCTCAAGTATTTTTACAATGTACAAGGGGTCCTTTCTAACCTAACCTTTGTTTAAATCCAAATGTATCATTTATTTAGTACATGTAGCGGCCATTTGCATTTCTAAGCACGCGATGTTGGCGTATTGGTACAAATGTTTGTACGTTGGGCCAACATGGCAATGAAATTAGACCTTTTCTCTAAGATTTATATGAGCTAGTACTTATATATTTTTAAGCTATTGCATAGCTTTTATCGCGGGCTCTGAGCGCGGCGACCGAATCAAGAAATTCCGTAACGAAAAAAACCTAACACCCCCCACTCCGACGGGCAAGGAGGTGTGGCTTGAAGGCCGTGCATCGTCTAACGTCGTTTCAGTTCGGCAGTCTTCGACAGTCGACACGGCGTTGTGTGCGATTAGACGTATTGTACGACTCTACGAAACTCGCACGAATCGAGACGAGCTGCTCCGAAATCGGACGAATACATAAGCTGCTTATGAGAAAGTATATAGGTGTATATGTATTTATGTACAACAGTGAATAGCTGTACTTGTAAAATTTGTGTATGAAGTGTTTTGAATATGAATGAACAAAGTGCATTTATTATTAAAATAAATAAATAAAATTATAATTGCATAAGTTGATACAAAATGCTATGCAATGCAATAGCTTTACCGCGGCAGTCCCCGAGTGCCTCACGTAATTTTTTACATACATTTTCTCTAGAAGCAGAATTATTTTAGTTGTATAATCTTTTCCTTAGCTCCGAGCAATTCTCGTGTAAAGTTAAAACAGGTCAAAGCTTTGTGAAGTTTGTAATTAGAGGTATTCAATGTACAAGTAGCTTTGGGCGGAACACGACTTCACTGAGCTTTTGGATTACTTACATATAGGTATGTACCTACATCATTAGTTTTGTTAGTCTCTCATATATGTTTTATATAAAACTTTGAGCTTATATAATAAATGGCCTAATAATATACTGAACTAAAATTGGTTACGACTTTGGTTACTCAGTCGATTTAAAATTATTTTTTACTAGGCTCCCTGTGGCATTTATAAACTAATCATTTAAATCATTTATAGATTAAGATACCTACATATCAAAAATTTTACCAAAATGGCATTTGAATTATAAAATAAAAATTATTTCGACTATTACCAATAAATAGACCAATGAAATATAGGCGCTTAGGAATAACAAAATTACATACACAGTAAGATATTGTTTTATTTAAAAAGAAACCTTAATGCAAACAAATAAGTGTCGAATTGTATTGTAGAAAAAATACAGTGATATCATCTATCTAATAATTAGGTGCTACGAAATCAATTGTCGTAGCATTCTCGTAGCGGTTTTCTATTTCGTAGCAGCTAGAATTGACGTGGCTCTAGTATGTATATTGAATTATTTATTTAATTTTTGAAGTATTAGGTTTAAGACTAGAATTTTGAGCCTTATTAGGGTTATTAAAATGTTACTCTTTTGGTTAAAAAAGTAGCAAAGTGTTGCAAGCACATAAGTTGTAGCAACTTTTTGTCAATACTGCAAATATAGGTAAGATTGTTATGAAAAAAGTTACTTTATAATACAATAAGTATAAATTTCTTAAATACAATAAAGATAGATTATTGTGAAAAGAAACATGATACGCAAAGAAATATATTAACTAAGCCCTTTCCTCCTTAATTGGGGCTTTCCAAGAAATAATTGGGTTTGAATATCAACGAAAAATGCTTAAACGAAATATAAGAAAATTGGTTAATAAGATGTATTTTAATTTATCCAGTTACTTTGACCTCAGCGGTCAGCGGTTTGATTCCCACCCAGGACATGTGTGCATGAACATGTATGCTTGTTCTAGATGCTTTTTAGATGTCTCTATATAGCATTTATTTCAATAAAGTTTAATTTAAAACGGGCGTTACACAACATTGGATAATTCAAATGGAGAAAAGCCTTGACAATGAGTGATCCAATTTATTTTACACGACTTCGAATTTGGTTTTGAATATTTTTTAAATAATCATACCATTGTTTGTGACACTTAAAATAATACTGAATATTTTCTTTATTAGATACTTTCCTTTTTAATAATGGATACTTTTAGATACATCTTTCTATTGTTCAACATATTTAACAACTGTAAAGTTATTATTACATAATTGCCAGGTATTCTAAAGTTTATTCGCAAAGTAGCTAGGTATATTATTAATTAGTAATATTAAATGCTAATAATGAATACGCCAATGCAGTGAAACGCAAGGTTCCGTGTGGCCAGAGGTCATTCAACCCTTTTAAAATATAGCCCTGTTGTAGCAATTCTCTTAAGAGGTTCTCACATAGAAGGGAAGGCGAAGCGATTAGCGTATATATATTTTTTTAAACAACTAGGGTATTTAAGCGACTTGAATTTTCAGTGGTTTCCACCTAAACCCCTCAGACTTTGTTGTGTGGAAATCTAACAGATCAAAAATCAAAAGCCTTTAATTAGGTTTTGGTACTAATGATGTGTAAATTCTGAACTTATAGTATGACATAAGCTAAAGGAACATTTTTTTAGATCCTATACCTATGTTTAGTTAGTAGTTGACATTTTATCTAACTTCATTCAAAATAGTGACCAGAAAATTAAATAGGTATTCGATACAGAATATTTTTTAACCTATTAAAGATATTTTTCACAACATTTTTATTGTTGATATCGAATTAATTTTATTTCTATTAAGGAAGATATTAAAACAAATATAAATAGGATTTATTATAAGTAACATTAACATTAGTATCATTGTATGTGCAAAGAAATTTAATTTCAATAAATCGCTCAGTCTATCGCTCCGCTTATGTACAAAGCTCAGTTCAACCCGTACGTGCTAAATTATTACTTTTCATCGATCCATGCAAAGCATTCTTTAATGCCTAACTGCCTAGGTCTAGCATAAATATAAGCACTAATAGGTTCAATATTACATATTTTACCTAATGTTTAATTGTATATGTATTAAAAACTTAATCTAATTCTAAATTCTATTATTTTTTATCAAGGAAATGTTTAAGTTCCTTAAAACACAGGCAAAACTACGTAGTAGATAGTTTCTAGTAAATATAAGTGCTTCTTATCAATCACTTAGTTTAATATCATTTTTATGGTATACTAAAAAGGTACGTAGGTTTTAGTAAACATGTATAAGCTGGCTATGCATATTCCTTTTTGGTTATTTTGTTTATGAATACCATCAAATATACTTTATTATGTACTTAAATCTGTGGTCAAGAGTCTGGATCTAAATAGTAATAATTGTCTAAAATAAAGAAACGAGTAACATTGATAGCATTACTTAGTTCTAATATAAAGGTTCGTAGCAACATTGTTCACCGTAATAGTTACACTACACACAGCTAGATGGCGCTTATGTGAACACAAAAATGATTGAACACGCAAAAGAAGCTTTCTATGAAATGTATTATAGTCCAGGTTCCCCGTACATTTTTGCAATTGATTACTATCAAGCAAATTTTCCCTGAATAGCTTCATTTTGATGAGACGCCCAACAATGTCTTTTCGTCAACTCCCGATTGTGGTAGGTAAAAGGGGTAGAGGTCAAAAATGTTGATATAATAATTCTAGAAAAATTTATACTAACAGGTTTTTTGTGTTAAAGTTCTCAAGATAATTATCTAAATTATTTGAAATAATGTTTGTCCTCCAAAATGTAGGGTTTGATATTAAGAGTATCCCTCCCTTCCAACATGTATCGATAACGAGGTCATCAAAATTGTTTTTTTTACTTAAGTACTTAGTTAGTTATAATAAATAATAATAAATTTATTGTCACAAATATTGTTAGTATTTATATAATGAAACAGTTCAAAGAATTTAGATAATAATCTTGAGATTTAACAAAAAAAAACTGTTTAAAATCTGTTCAGTAGTTTTAGCGAGAAGGCGAGAAAGACAGACTGAGTTACTTTCGCATTTGTAATACCTATTAGATATGCCTATTAAAAAATAAAACCATTTTAGAAAATAAGCTTTATTTGTCATTACACTTTGTGTTGTTCTTGCGCTTTATGCTTGTCCAGCGATATTAATTAATAATCTTAAATTCTAAATAATTATTAAATTATTTACATAATTATGATTAACAGCGAAAAAAGTTTTTTTATACATTTATTTTACAATCAGTTGAAAGGCATTTTTTCAATTATTAATAAGAATTTTAAACTATTGTAATTATTATGAAAGGAAATACTCACAGGTTTCTTTTATAATATTACATTAAAACTTATTAAATTCTACTCTTACATTAAGATTGAATATCACAAAACCATGGCAGATGTACTAAGTGTAGGCAATATATTGATATTTAATATTTAACTTTAATATACTTGAATATAAAGTTCATTTTACTTGACGTCACGAGATTATAATAATTTTGGTGCTACATTAATATTATAAAGCGGTGAAGCACACCAAAAAATCAAAAATCATATTTTTTTAACTTATGTAGTGGTTATATTTATTTAACTCTGTTTGATTTATCATATCTAAGATATTTTTTTGTAGGCTAGCTTTCTTTAATTGCATTAATAATAATAGTAATATATAATAATAAACTTACTTCTAGCTTAAAATAAAAGTAAATGCAAAAGGTATTATGTAGCACTACTTAGGAAAATATTTACAATTATTCATTATATATGCTTTTTTTTTTTATTCAGCAAATATTATTTATTTATTTTTTCTGCACGTTTCTTTATTAAATGGACAAAAATATGATTAGTTTATTTTTCATTATAATATTGCGTTTATTATAAGGTACTGAATTTTGAACATTTTAAGTTAAATGATATTTATTTTTTCTACCTAGATTTGTATTCTTATAACTATTTTTTTTTTCAACAAAAATTTAAATCAATCACGCGTTTCCGGAAGCAAAAACTTTTTAAATAAAAATACTTATAACTATAATAGACTTAACTACAATCCGGCATAGCTCATTTTAGAATTAAGAGACGTTTGTTTTTTAAATTTTTCATACTTTTTTCTTATATTAGTAAGCAATAGCAATGCTGCCCGCCGATGGTAAAAAAAATAATACTGTTTCTTTACTAATGACACCACACCGCCTTACAAACTTTAAAGTGAGGATTTTTAAAAGACAATTATTCCCAAAATTTAATCATTCATAAGCCCTTTTTTTTTATTTACTTTAATTCTTGAAAACTGCAAAACTTTGTACTAGACTTAGTACAAACTTTTCTAATACTCAATCATGTTAAGCAACCTTCCGAAGTCGACGTTTCATAAGTGCCTGTGAAGGCCTATTTCAATTAATAAATATATTTCATTTCATTATTTGTTTATTGTGCGTTAGCTAGAGCGTAATTGGATATCATTAATAAAACAGACGTGTCGTTTTTGTTGAACACGCAACTTTTACGTAGCGTTCACGTAGCGTTCACGTAGCGATCACGTAGCGTTCACGTAGCGTTCACGTAGCGTTCACGTAGCGTTCACGTAGCGTTCACGTAGCGTTTACGTAGCGCTCACGTATCGTTCACGCAACGTTGACGTCACATGTCTACAGTTGCGCGTACCCTCCGGAGCGAGGGGAAGCGCGTCGGCGGGCGGCGGTAGCGCGGCGTCAGAACACATCGTCGCTTGGATCATCGTCCAACTCGCAGAGTAGCTTGCTGCTGTAAGTTAGATAAAAAATAAAATTACTATTGATTAGATGAAAAGTTCTTTGAAAAATATTTCGAGCCTATTTTTGAGATTGAAGTGTAAGTTATTGCGAGAAGCTAACGCCATCTAGTGTAAAAGCAATCATTTTAATAAGGTAACTTTTATTTTATAAAAAATATAAATGTAATATTGCTCTCGCAAGATGTCAATCAAATTTATTATTGGGAACAATATTTTTCTGTCTTACTTACATATTGATCGTTTTTAGTAAAAGTATCAATTTATCGCCACCATTAACATATCTAAACCAAGCTTATTAGCTCCTCGTAACAACTTACAAAAATAACTCTTTTGGACTTATTTAAGAATATTTATTACAACTAAGTACCTTAATACAGTTGTGCATAACGTACATAATACGTCATATTTTTGCTAACTAAATCTAGAACACAACGAAAATACTATTCAAGAAGAATTATAACATTAACTACGCTACATTTTGCAAATAGGCTTACTAATCTAAAGAAATTGTGAACATTGTAGTTTGAAGATATCAACATTATTACCAGTGATTTTGACAAATATTTTACATTTACCCACTCACAGTGCAATTGCTCTAATAAAAATTCAATTGTTATGTACCTAAAGAACTAACATCCATCAAAACTACGATGTTCCATCACCAAACTTGAAAGCAAACCTGAAAGTCCATTTTCAGTATATGAATTAACTAAGAAAAATAAAACTACTGTTGGAACATAGGAAAGAAAACATTTTTAAATAATACTTACTCCTCTTTACTCGAAAAGGATTCTGCGTGCACTCGCCTATTGCAAGCTCGATCGCAACATCTACAATGCCAATAGGCAAGGACACTTAAGCTGAACACGAAGATTGTCGTTGGCAGCACCAGGGCGAGAATTAACCCTCTAACAGTCGACTCCCATGAATACCTCGCCACAACTAGATCAGGCCGCGTCAAGCTGTAATAGCAAGGAAACATCTTCGGTGCTTCCAACCCGGCGTAATCATTCGCAAATATTGAACAGTTGACCCTTGGCGGATAACCACAACCTTCGGGATTTATCAGGAACTTCAAATCTGTTTCGTCCCATTCAGTTGGAAATGGTCCACCGTCTATATAAGGCGTTCTCGCTAGGTTCACCCGAATCTTATGGCACTTTGTATGCGCTGTGGTGCAACCTTCTCTGCATGACGCCCAGGTGCAGTTGGTCAATGTTTCAGCGTGCACGTGTTCAGAAACTGAGCATATGCCCGCTTCTGGTACAAACTCGGCGAGGATTGTTTGTATTGCTGGTTCAACGACAAACGGTATGAGAAACAGGAAAGCGAAGACTGCGAGTATGGCTGACGTTCCGAGACAGAGCGATGTGTAGAATTTAAACCTTTCGAAAAAGTGAGTTAGTAGCTGTTCTCTCGTCGGTTCCAAGGGCTTGAACTCTGGGCTCCCCGGCTCGGCAGAGGCGCCCATTGGTAAAGTAGATCTCTCCGATGCAGCTGGAGAGAGGCTGGCTCTAGATCTGCTCATTGAAGACATTGGGCCGACGGAGTTTTAGCCAGTTGAAAGCATTGCAAGTGTTTAATCGTCTCTTAATGAACTAGCCGGACCCTCGCAAAGGAGGGGAACGCCTGAAATGAGAGAAAAATACATATTCATTATTATTATACTATTTCTATAGAATACCATACAAGACGATAAATATTTAATGTGGGAACAAACTATCAATACTAAATTTATAAGTAAAAATGTGTCAATGACAGAGATATTCGACGCAACACATAAACGCTTATTATAGCTTGACGTAATATCGTGTTCGTGTCGAAGTTGAAACCTCAAAATAAAATATTCATAAAGCTGAAACACGATTCAGTTGGAAACGTCGCAATGGAACCGTGTCAAGGTCATTTCATTTCATGTATAGCTTTCTCAGCCCCTGCAGCGTATTTATTGAAATGCGGTATTATGCCAGTTTAAATATATACATATGTGCCTACGTTAAAGTATATTATTAAAATAGAATAGCTCACGTGACTGATCTCAGAGTGGGGAAACAGGATCGTTCGGATGCAGCTGCATATCAGCTTGGCCACCGGCGCATCCCTTGAACCTCATCTTCGCATCATCACCCACCTCTACAGTTCTTTGGCAAAGCATCAAAGTAATACATGACACCACGGCGAGAACCGTCGGTAGTACTAGAGCTACCAAAAACTGACGATAGGTGGAGTCCAAATCGAAACGCGCTACGACAGTGTCAGGGGTATTCTCTGTGTAGAAGCAAGGGAATCGAGCTTTAGCATTATGATCCGCTCCATCTCTTCCGTAATCCTTGAGGAACTCCTTACATTCATCAGCTAAGGTGTTGACACATCCTTCCAGATTGATCATCAAACGACTGTCATTGGCTAAAGTTAATTCCACTTCGGATGGCGCAATGAAACGATTGGGGGCAGCTCGAGCTGTATATAAATACTGCAAATACGTAAAGTTTGTTAGATCAGCGATTTCGATTCGTGGCAGTAATGCTGCATTGATGCAATCAACAGCAACGACTCCGGTCGTTCCGTTATGTACCGCATGACAGGATAACATTAAGATTTCTTCCCCAGAATCAGTCCAGACGACATCCCCAGTTTCTTCTTGAGCTAACTTTGCACATCTGGCTAAGAATACTCTATCACCACTTAGTACTATCACGTTTTTATTACGGGTCGGAATATCAACGCACCGACGATCACAATTGTATGGTGTTCTTATTTTTCTACACGTACCTCTGTTACAGGAAAATAGTCCTTGTACATCTATGCATGTTATTTTACCTCGTCTTCCGGAACATTTTAACGGTGGATCTGTGTCTCTGAAGGCGCATTCGAAAGCGTCTGTTATGTTGATACATTTCCCCTCGGTACAGTTGAAGGTCCCCGTCAAGTTCCTGCACTCATCTCTAATGCAGTGGTACTTCCTCGCGTTCTCCTGATCGATACCAAAGCATGTTTTGTTAGCTGCACTTCCACATTCAGACAGTAGTAACGATGTTCCATTCTTCCTGACGTTGACGTAGATTTGGATGCACGCTCCCGAAGTCTTGCTGAGACACCATTCACCGCACGAACCCCAATCGCAGTTATCTTTGTTCACAGCTCTAGTGGTCGTACACATAATCGGTGTTGGATCAATTCCTGATGCTATGGCGCGGGTGTATGGCATATAAATGGCGACGGTCAGGTAAACTATTGCTACCGCACTGAGTACAGCTGTCATTTGACAAACACATATTGTGCCACATATTTTTTGATCCTGTGGTGGGATTATGAGGTCCTCGACGGGTGTCGGCTTCACCATGTCGACTTGCGGTCCCCCGCGACGGTTCGCCACTGACGTACGTGTATTGTGTTTGCGCGTGCGTGGTGGCGCGATCGATTGTACGCTGCAGTGCGGGCAACCCCGATGAGCTATTTTTTTTTTCTAAATAAATTATAGATGTCAACGTCCGGTCGGCCGATATTGGTGGCAATATTTGTTGGCACGCAAATCAGATAGCGTTATTATAGTTGTACCTACATTGTTTTATTTGACGTATGTTGGTACATTATTGTTTTTTTTGTTGCGATACGATCTAATAGGTAAATACGTTATAAATAGCTGAGCGTTACATGTCGTTAATATTACTTTGTTATTTACTTATAGATACTATTACACAATAAAACAACTTTAAACAATACTAATGATATTAAACACTCACACACTGATGCAACAATATTTAACAAAAATAACAATACATGTAAAGTAGTGTAAGCATTAAGGTACGAGACGCAGCAAAAATGGTTGAAACTAATTTAATGTATTAGTCACAGGAAACGTATCATTGTTTTAAACTCGCCATACTTAAACACACTTAGCTTGTTGTTTACTAAGAGATATAACCTTGAAAATTAATTAAACGCTTTAAAAAATACTCATAATATTATTATTATAACCTCAATTTTAAACCAACATAGCATGAGTAGAAATCACTTACCGATAGTACAAATTTCACTTCCAATTATGAATTCCCATAAACATCAAATTGATGTCAAATGACACGATTTTCATCACACAGTGAAAAGTTTATATTTTTCTTATGTTTCATAAGGTTTTATCACAGGACATTGTTCATTATTTTTTCTTTTTTTAACCGTATTGTTTCAGGAATTACGAGTCGTGTGTATTATTTTCAATAGGTGTGAGGTTAGTTGCGTGTCGGGCTGCGCAATGCGGAAAATTCGTACCAGACTGAAGTTGGTTACGAATGGCGGTGTAATGCTGCATTGGACTTTAAAATGCGATTCCAAGTTTTTAAAGTTTTGATGAGGTTTTATTTTTTGTATTATTAATGCTACTTTATGCTTTGCTTATATACCTATGTTATGTAGTTTACCTCTTCCGTTACAACAATGCTTAGTATTAGGACATAGAAATATGTTAAAGGGATATTTTATATAGCGTATATTCATAAGCTTAAACTTACCTTTGATAATACTTAGGTACAGAAAAAAGAAAGTTTTTGCCGGCAAGTTTGTTACGTTCTCTTAAAAATATTTTCATTCATTACGAATACGAAACTTGTACACGTTAATTCGTTTTCACAACAACTCACATTACCTGTTTTACCTTGTTTGTTTACTCAAACCAAAAATCTCATCCAATAAAAATTTACTTACCAATTTCACTTATTTCCAAAACAAAAATCTCCCAACGGGTAATATTTCCATCTTCCATTTTAAAGAGCTGTTATTTTTACCCAAAGCGTAACTACTTTTTCTAGGATTCTAATTTTCAAAATATTTGTTTACTTTTTTTTGGGGATGACACAAGTTTTCACCGCGACAGCATTTGCACGTTTCGCCAAAGTTTACTTTCGGAACGTACGGCGCAGGCGTTAATCTATGCCAGAACATCTGCCTCTGCATACTCTGATTCAAAATACGTCAGAAAACCAAGAAAACGGACCTCTCTCGCGATTGCGTAGTAAACGAGCGAGACAAAACATACCGAACTGAAACATCTCCCAGGTAGTTTTAAAATCGTACGCGTTGTAAAATAGTGGGCCTGCAACGTTTTCATCGACCTTCATAATAAATATGACTGCAATAAGACATCGGCAATGCTTTACCTTATTTCTTTTGATTGTATTGACCAACTTCAAAAAGAAAAGGTTGTCTTAAAATTATATTATATTATTTATAAACATAGGTAAGTTAAGTTACAACTCCAAAGTTACTTATTTATTCGAATAAGACGATTAAGATCATGATTGCAAGATAGTGTCATTGCTTTAATAGAGTTATTTTCAAAAGTAAGTAATTTCAAGTATAGGTATATCTCAAAACTAAAGGTTGCCATAGAAGTTAACTATATATTTGGAAGTCTAAAGTACCTGAAGGAAGGCAAAGATGATCAATATCAAAATATTATATTTAAATCATAGCAATATGGCGGCAGAATTAGGAACTAAAATATTACAAGCACTTAATTAGGAACAGTCATACATACTACAAGTGGCGCCCTCGTATCCAGTCTTTTTACTTTACAATGGATTACTTTCGTTTTTTGGTGTGTTTGGAGTTTACTTTTTATGGGTTACCTTTCGTTAACTGTAAACAAGGTGTTAAGAACATAATCTAAGCTTTTTTTGGTCCCTTAAACACTTGAAGTAGTGATTATTATATTAATTTAAGATGTCGTATATTTTTTACTTATATTAAGAAATTTTGTTTTAGAGCGGTAGTTAATTTGATGTATATTTTAATATATTTAGTTATATAATTATTTAAGGTACTGTAAAAATTTTGCGTTAGTTAAAGCTTTTTATATATTATTTATAAGGGTTACAAAATATTAAGTATAAAAGCAAAAGTCTATTTTAAATAACCATATGCAAAATCTTCACTATAATATTCATAGTTTTGTGTTTTCTACAGTAATATTATAAAGAGGAAAGATGTGATGTTTTTGTTTGTTCGTAATGAATAGGTTCCGAAACTATTGGACCGATCTGAATAATTCTATTCTAAAGCTACATTATCAGGGAGTAACAAAGGCTATATTATATATTTTAACCCTGTATTACTACGGGGATAGGAACTACGTGGGTAAAACTGTAAAGTTGAAACCACTTTGTGATTTTGAAAATACATCACCAAACAATTTTAGATGAATTCCAGCACTTTTCTAGGCCACATCTTCCACTCACTAGATGAACAGACTGATTCAAATGATTCATTATTATAAGCTGATAAACGTCTCCACCGAGGAGCAAAAGCTTCCCCTACCAACGAGGGATTTAGGCCATAGTTCACCACGCGGGCCTAGTGCGGTGGCGGACTTCACATGCCTTTAATTGTGACATCTCGGGCATGGAGGTTTCCTCACGATGTTATCCTTCACCGTACTGTAATAAAACGTAATAAACTTACTCCTAACAAGGTTTAATGAAATCCAGTACACATCCCTTTAAACCAGTGCTAAACGATGAAGGTAATAAAAACAATTTTATAGATACCTGTGGGCGATTTTACTGTCACATCTTATTGTGATTATATCGTAAAGGATGGTTGCTCTATATACTATAACTCTGATAATGTCGCTAGTTGGTGACTCACGTCTTCGCCTGTGTTATATATTAATGAATGAAATATATTTATTAATTCAAATTGTAAAATTTGACAGCCCGGTTGGCTTTGTGGTTAGTGACCCTGTCTCTCAAGCCGCGAGTCGTGGGTTCGAATCCCATCCAGGACAAACATTTGTATGCATGAATATGTCTGTTTGTTCTGTGTCTGGATGTAAATATCTATATAAGTTTGTATTTAAAAGTAGTACATGTAGTATATCAGCTATCTGGTTACCATATCACTAGCTCTGCTTAGTTTGGAATCAGATTGGCCGTGTGTGAAAAATGTTCCAGGATATTTATTTTTATTTTTTACAAATAGGCCTTCACGGTTGCTTTTGCTGAGAAGAGCTGGCAATAAACTCAGCATGAGTCACTTTCACTCGATTATGAGCCTATTTTAAGTGAAAAGTAATAAGCAAAAGTCATGGAAATTCAGGGAAACATTTTATAGCCAATTGGAATCCAAACTCTGCAGAGCTCTACGAGAACTAGATGGTTACATGGATACATAGACCAATTTAAAATCCACGCTCATAAATATCAACATTTACATCAACAGATATGTTCATGCTCACAAAATATTGTCCTGAACGGGAATTGAACGCACAAGTAGGCTTGAAAGTCATCGTCCCTAACCATAAGTCCAGACAATTTTAGCATATTTGTTACTAAATCACGCATGAGGTGGATTCAAATATAAAATACATTTAAGTAAATTAAATTCAATATAAAAACTGTATGTACGGTGATAGTTTAAGTAGTTACTAGAAAAAGAACCGAAGAGTTTATTACTCTCTGACTTCGTAGATGTAAATGTAGATAAATAACCTTTTAGTTAACCACTTTATCTTTATAAAAACCTATGCAAAAACTCCGATAAGTAATCAAGATATGTAAAATAACAAAAAAAAATACCTACCATAGCAACGGAACCGTAATAAAAAAAGATAGTTTTCGATAACCCGTTTCTATTTATTGATACGGTTTTTATGCATATTTTATTTTTAATTACCACAACCAAAATACGATCGGGCTTTAAATAGAAGAAAAAACTTCATAAGAAATAGTAAAAAAATGGTCAAGTGTAAGTTGGATGTTTGAGATTAGATTTCGTTGACACAAAAATATTGTTACTTATATTTATTTTTGATTTATTTTGGTCTAATAGTCAGATAGATATCTTATTGTAAGTGCTCATCACTGCCTTAAAGCATAATACTAATTATTTTGTCATATATAATCTACATATTCAACGGGTAAATACTGCTAAGTACTACTTTTTAAGCAGAGAGAAAGCTGGGGTTCCTTGGAGGAGGCCTTCACCTGCAGAGGGGTTCTTGCAATCTAATTATTAAATAGTGTTCTTTTTCTTATCATTATATGTACATATTTTTTATTTTGCTTAGCGTGTAAAAATAGGATTAAGATTAGTTTTAAATACCTGTAATTTTATTTTTTGCAAGAAATAAAGGGCTTTTTTATTTTTATTTATTACTACTTTTTAAATCATTATTATTTTTAATAAATTTGTAGGTAGGTATTTTATTTTGAATTTAGTTGTTGGTAATCTTGAAATGAAATGATTCAAAAGCGACATAATTTTTTTTTACATTAAAAATCTTAAATACCTATACAATTGTATTGTACCGCGTTCCTGGGAGATATTCTATTTTCCCACGATAAAAAGTCTATGCGTAAATCTAGGATATAAACTAATTGCGTTACAAATATCATCCAAATCCATTCATTGGTATTTTTCGTGAATGAGGAATTAATATTCATATATACCTACAAACTTTCGCGTTTATAATATTAGTAGTAAAAGTGAAACATTATGATGTGGTAAATTACAATGGTTTTTCTCAATACGGTACCCTAAAAACCTGTCTATCGATCCATACAATATATTGCATAGTCTTAGCTCAGAGGCCAAAAAGGTCAATGTACAATAAATCAACGATGACAAAAGTAGATGGTTATTTCATTATGTTGTTAGTTTGATTGTTGTCCTGCAATTTATCTGTTACTGGACGACTCTGGTCACACTGGGTGTATTTTGGACAAGTTGTAATATTCATGACTTGTGAGTCCCAGCGGTTTCACCCGCGTACCCGGGAGATCTTCCATTTTCCCGGATAAAAAGTAGTAATATGTCCTTTCTCAGGCTTTAGACTATAGGTAATGCAGGTGAAACCGCGGGATAAAAGACAGTTATAGTATATATAGATAGTATAGATATCATAAACATACAGAAATAAATTAAATTAGGATTTTTTGATATATAGATGTAAATAATAAGGTAAAATAATTTTAAAGTAAAATAATGCGCACAATAAACAGAAAAACTTTCAATGAAACAGGTTGTTAATTATAACAACGTGTTTTTATTATTATTCAAAAAATAGAATCACTATCTTAATCTACGCTCATATTATTTTGTGTGTGTATGTTTGTAGCGAATAAACTCAAAAGCTACTGTGCCGATTTCAAAAACTATTTCTCCATTGAAATGCTACATTATCAGAGAGTAACATAGGCTATATCTTAAACTGCAGAGGCAGCTAGTAATGTATAAATACGAATATTTTTGACAAATCAATTGTTTTAGATAAAAAATCGAATTGTGAGAATCGTACCTATGGTTCGAAATACCAACAATAAATATTTGCTTAGTTATTTTTGACGTATATAAAAATAAACATAGAAAACTTATTTTTACTAAAGTTCGTTTATAAATCCAAAAAAGTTTTAACATGTTCTTTGAATAGTTTAAGTTATTTAATGAAACTAAAAAGGGTGTAGATACAAAATAATCGGAATAAAAAAAGCGTATAGTGAGGTCGTAAACATTTGGTAGAAAAGATGCGCGACACAAGAAGCGCCCGGATCTTTCCAGAGCGACCCACGCCTCGGTCAGTCCAGGGGTACACAACATTTTTTGCATTGACCGTAAAATAAATAAATAGGTATTTATAAATTGTCAAATTTAAAAATGACACTTTTGTACTAGCTAGATGAGAAGCTTGCATCTTTTAAGCAAATTTAGAATTAATCCATACATATGAAAGAAAGTCGTGTTAGTTACACTGCTTATAACTCAAAAACCTGATTTGGCTGAAACTAACTCAAGAACGACTGATTCGATTTCGCTGAAACGTGGTGAAGAGGTAGCTTAGAAACAGGTGACGGACATAGGATACTTATTGTCCCGGGAAAATTTAAGAACCCTGGCAACGCGAGTGAAGCCGCGAGGAGCCACTAGTATATTGATAGATTTATTTATTGAATTTTTTTATCGACTGCATCGACTTAGTAGTGCAAGTAATATTTTTATATGAAAAAAAATAAAAATGAATGTTTCCGATACAAATAAATAGGTACCATTAATAAATTATAATTATAGCATAATAATAGACATACAAACCCTTATGAAGGTTCTCTATTTATATAACCTCGTAAAGAAAAGGATAAAATGATTATAAACGGTTGTATTAAAATCAATGGTAATTTACCTAATAGGCAAATTGTCAAAGCTGATCTTGAAAATTATAAGATAATTGACGTGATTAACCAGCCCACCGGTTGCGGGTTCGATACGATAAATATTTGTGTGCATGAACATGTCCATTTGTTTTGTGTAATGTAATGACTGTAATTAAGCATAAATAAGAATAATTTAAGTAATATCTTAATAATATGCAAGCTCTACTTAGTTCGGAATCAAATAGGCCATATGTAAACTGGACTAGGATATTGATTAATTTGCTATACTTAACAGAAATCAGAAAGTTTTTTAGTATTTGGTTTAATAAAAATCAAAGAAAAGCGATAAATACGACAAAATAGCTGACCTTGATTAAGGCTCCGTAAATGTAGTGACAGAAAGTGGAAATGTTTTCAACCAACCTAACCTTCAAAGATCATCAGTAGATTTCTAAGGCTTAACGTATTCCACATTACACACAAACATCATATACTTTTAAATTAATCTTTACTCTACAAGAAAAGAAATGTTGCCAACCCCATATAATCCTGCGTCGATTATCGCCAATCGCATGGATCTCATGTCCATTCCACCCGTATATAAGATGCTCGTGCGCATGTCCTGACACATTCACACAGTGACTATACAAGAAAACACATCAACATGAAGAGTTTAATTGTATTCGCCATCTGCCTTGTCTTTGTTCAGGTAAGTAATTACCTGAAATATTATTTCTGTAGAAAAGTTATGGGCAGATATTCAGTAGTCTGAAGATTGATTTTGCGGGTTTAATACTAAAAAAATAATTTACATGCGAAATTAAATAATATATCCAGTATTACGTCCTATAACTAAATACTATATAATATAATAAATTTGGTATCTACAGTTAGAGACTAATTAAGTAAATAGTAATCCTCCTTAAAAGTTAACTATTAAGCCGCAGCTTTGAAAGTTAAAATTGAATTTTTTAATACTATAATTTATCATTGAGGTAAATACTAAAATACTCGATATTTTTTGAATAAATCGCTCAATGTTTCCTACCCCTTTTTGCAGAATAAACTACGAGTACATAAAATAGTTATTGCATCTATGTATGCAAGAAGCTCGCCAGTTAAAATTGTAAAATGACCTCTCCGGATTTTATGTTAAATGTAGCATTCACGTACTAAAACATAAAACATTTCATAACAAAATAAATATAAAGGAATGGAATTCCTTGCCAAGTCCAATGTCTCGCAGTTTCCAAATAATTCGAACCCACTACTTGTAAACTGAAACCCATTTTTTTTATCAGATTGGCACTCGGCACATACGCGTAAATAATATCTTAGAATATTTATTTATCTATTTGCATCATACGATAAGCGTAGTCTTAAAATAAAAAAGAAACGGTATATGTAGAAGTAACAACAAGTTTTATATCAGCTGACGATCGTATGCAAAAAGCGGTCTCATAATATGGAACTAGTTTACAATCAGCTATTCCTCACATAAAAACTTTAGGTATTTTGTTCCATATTTAACCATCTCGTAGTGAAAAATTTTATTGCTTTTTTATGACTTTACAAAATATTACGATGTCTAAAAGAAATATTAGATGCATACAAAATATACCTAAAAGCAGATTCAAAAGTACTAGGGTGTGATGAAAAGGTATTTAATTTCACATAATCACATTTGTTTATCCAGGCTCTGACCGAAGAACAGAAAGAGAAGCTGAAGAAACACAGGACCGAATGCCTAGCAGAGACAAAGGTGGACGAGGCACTTGTAAACAAACTCAAGAATGGAGACTATAAGGTAAGACAATTTTGAGCTATAGTGTTGACGAAATAGAGCTTTTATTACAGTGCTATATAGTTTAGCAGTTAGTTATGAACTTGAAATTGAAATTTTAGAGAATTTGAAAATTTCCTTAAACTTGCAATTTAAAATTCTAAATTTTAATGACATTGTTATATTACAGACCGAAAATGAAGCTTTATCCAAATACGCTCTATGTATGATGATCAAATCGGAACTGATGACCAAGGATGGCAAATTCAAGAAGGATGTTGCTCTAGCCAAAGTACCAAATGCAGGTAAGAACATTTATATTAATAATAGCACTATGTTAGAGTTTACAAATGTTTCCTATAACTACATAAAAGTCAATCCGTGAAACAGAAATGATATAGCTGCTTAAAAAGCTACGTAAACTTTAAGAGAGTCTGACGGGAATCCAGGATGTTATTCTATATGGCAAACCGATTTACAGGATACAAACAAGCCAATTTCAAATATAATTTTCAATGATCATTATAGATACTATTAGCTGCTACCAGTCATCGTAATCGGGCAATTCCAAATTCTCTTAAATACTAAAGCAGAACTCACAGCAAAGATGTAGGACTCATGTTATGATATAAGTGCTCTGCATACGCTACTAAAAATATGGGCAATTCCAAGTCATCCTAAACTATTTTACTCTCATAAAACTAAATGCAATCGATCTAAAAATAGCAAAAGTAGAGCATAAAAAACTAGTTTCTTTAGTGCTTCTTAATCATGTTCTTTATAAGGATAAATTAATACCATAATACTTTAATAACAGTACCTGACCTTCAGAAGGTTTTTATAATTATTGTTGTCTTAAGAGTATTCATCAAGCTATATTCGACCTTATTGTACTTACATCTTTGTAAAGAAGGCATCTTGGGGACAAACCTTGTAAGGGCCGGTCCGTTATGACACAAATTCGATTGTTCCATAATTATCATTAAAAATAAAACTGAGCCTACCAACATGCCCAAATAAACTGCAATAACCAGACTGACCACACTCATACCAAAAGGTTAATCTTGAAATGATGAGTCAAGAAGAGATTTCCACTTTTAACAAGGGCTTAAAAGTTGTAATTTAAAAATGCAATCCTTAAAAGTTTCATCAAATGAATTAATTATACCTTTATTCAGTATTGCGCCATGAACCTTCCATATACGAAAATTGATGTCAAGATAATTCATGATATAAACAGATAAACAACAAACTTTCCTCAAAATGATTCAATAATACGTAATGAACAATCATCGTATGAATCTGTCAAGAGAATTTAAACTTTTAACGATCTTGTTTTCGCCTTTTTGGGTAATGTTGTTGTTTTCATAAAGTGTTTAATTTAACTCGTTCCTTTACCAATAAATACTCGCTTTCCAAAAAAATCAATTACTTATTTCGTAACGTAAAAAAGTATTATTTTGATTACCTACCATGGATTCGAGTTGTATGTGATTCGTTAAATCTGCTCTTATTTAGTTTGGCTCAAGTGGATATATTGTATATATACAAGCAAAATATTAATTAATTCTTTATGTGATTCGTTAAATCTGCTCTTCTTTAGTTTGGTTCAAGTTGATATGTTGTATAGATACAAGCAAAATATTAATTTATTCATAAATCATCTTAAATCACTATCGCCTTCTCAGACCCACATTCACAACTGACTAGCATAATATTACAATTGTCTGTTTTGTTCCAGCCGATAAGCCAATTGTTGAGAAGCTGATCGACTCCTGCCTGGCCATCAAGGGCACCACTCCTCACCAGACCGCCTGGAACTACGTCAAGTGCTACCACGAGAAGGACCCTAAACACGCCATCTTCTTGTAAATCAAACCTTTCACGCCAGTCAAATTTGGAATACCGATGCTCTTATAAAATGCTAAACTGTCCCCGAGATGAGTTCTACTTTAAAGAACTATAAGACCCTTTGCTTGTTCGTCATCGTTTAAATCATCATCGCTTCTTAGAAGACTCAGTTCTCATCAATCTAATTCATCATCAGTATTAATAACTAGCTAGTTAGCTGCACTATTTAATTTTCGTTTTCTAATTTATTGTTTACACTTTTTAATACTGGCGATTTCTTAATTACTGTTTTGTACTTGGAGGGTAAAATGATACAGGGATGTTATGATGTTGAATCATAAATATAAATTTTAATTACTTACATTTTGTTTGTAACAGTTAACTGCCTGAACGAATTTAATATTTTGATCACCAATAAAACATTTTGAGAAATTTTATAAGGTTTTTATTTCGCATGTTATACATATACCAAATCTTCGTTACACATTGTTTTTCGTTAATCTTTAAATTATTTTTATTGTAGTGTGAACATCTGTAATAGTTCAAATACAAACTGGTACCTACACTGATTTATAGTCCTAGATTTACTTACGGTAAAATATCGTTAATGCATTTTCAAGAAATGAGACTCCTAGAAACAAACACGTTCTTAAAAATTTGTCCGCGTAAGGGTGTAAAAGCCATCAGAGGCTGAAACTTTCTAGTACCGTCTAAAAAAAAAAAGTTCCATAAAATACATTGAGGCACTGCCTAATGAGCCAACAAAATCCTTACTGTGCCTTACACTGAAAGAAACCGTCTCACCTAAGCTATAGTAAATATACAAGAACAATGAAAAAGATTTCATAACATGAAACGTGATCTTGTTTATCAAAATTTGATAATAATATTGTTTTGTCTTGACGTATATAAAGAGTTCAAAAAAAAATTAAAGCAGTCTGTATCAACCCTTGAGATAGAGAAGTAATTAGCGGTTCACTATGAAAAGAGTTTTATACTTCGTTCTTGCATTGCACTGTCTTGGATTACAGGTAAATAACAATTTTGTATAATACCAGCTGTTATTTCGCTGAAATTCAAATTTCGCGAGTCATTTCAATACAAATTCATGTGAATATTTAGTTTATTAATAACTAGTCGCTCCCCGCGGTTTAACCTGCGTACCCGAGAGATCTTCCATTTTCCCGGGATAATAAGTAGCCTATGTCCTTTCTCAGGCTATATGTGCCAAAAATCATTTCAATAGGTTCAGTAGTTTTAGCGAGACCGACAGACAGAGTTACTTTCGCATTTATAATATTAGTTAGGACTTAAGATAGATTTAGAACCAATTTTTTTACGCTTTTAATATTACTTTTCGTTCATAGGCCAAGGAAAAAGAAGTAATTCCGTTAAAGTCGTATCAATTTGAATGTATAGATGAGACAAAGGTCGACGCTGCGTTAGTGATCCAGTTAAAAGCTGGAACTATATGGGAGGTAAATTCTTTTATAATCTTTGATATTGTTGTTAAGGATAATTTAATTTATTTATTAGTAGCTTCTACTTGGGACGAAGCTCTTAGAACAATTCTCGAAATTAATGTAAGTGATGTGATGTAAATCTCCTGACCTCATAGGCACTATATAAATCACAATGATCCGATAGTCCATAAAAATGTTAAGCTATGTTAAACAAACTCAATTTCAAATTTGTAATTTTAGATACCTCTATCTCCACTCCTTAGAGCGATTAGAAAATTCTTACAAAAAAATCATTTTAAGTGAAATTCAAGCGTATTCAAAAGGGTTTGAATGTGTAGGGCTTTGTCAGACTTCAATTCATACTTGAGAAAAATTACCAATATTTTTATATGCTTAGGTACCTACAAAAAATATTCCATATATAATTACCCTAAGTAATATGCCTGCTTCTCTTTAACATTTTGTTTTGTGCCTTTGATATTGCAGAAAAACTTTCCATTACTGAAGAAATGGGCTCTCTGTGTATTAAAGAAATTGGAACTGATGTCCGGGGAGGGTGTGTTTAAGATGGATATTGCTATGAAGAGGATACAAGAGTCGGGTAAATAACCTCATTTATTTTTTAATATAAATATCCTGGGACATTTTTCACACACGGCCAATCTGATTCCAAAGTAAGCTTCAAATGAAGCTTGTGTTATGGTAACCAGATAGCTGATATACTACATATAATACTTTTAAATACATACATACATACCTATTATAGATATTTACATCCAGACACAGGACAAACAGACATATTCATGCATACAAATGTTTGTCCCGGGTGGGATTAGAACCCACGACCCGCGGCTTGAAAGTCAGGGTCACTAACCACAAAGCCAACCGGGCTGTAAAATTTATTATAGGTACTAGTGGCTTCCCGCAGTTTCAACCGTGTACCCAGGAGATGTTCCATTTTCCTGGGATAAAAAGTAGCCTATGTCCATTTTCAGGCTTTGGAATATCTACGTACCAAATTGCAACCAAAATTAAATCGGTTCAGTAGTTTTAACGTGAAGGCGAGACAGACAGACAAAGTTACTTTTGCATTTTTAATATTAGTATAGATTATATATCTAATCTTTAATAATCTACCTATTATTGTAGATAATAAATAGTTGTTTGTCTCCATATAATTTACGTAGTTTGCGGCTTTGAACCTTTAACCTGTATATTCAACTTCAGCTACCAATTTTATTGTTTCTTATATTTTCGTAAATATCAAAAAAAAACTTTTATTATAATGAGTTTCTTATGCAACAGGGGAAGAGTGCTTAAGATGGCATAGTCAGATACGATGACACATCTTTATATTTCGTTTAATATTCGGCCCAAAGGTGAATACGTGACGTTTTACAGAGTACCTATTGGTAGCGCTAGTGGTGAAGTGCAATTTGGCGGAGACTGACAGCGCGTTGCAAAATAGTTAACGTTTTTGTGATTATGTAGTGAGAAAAAAATATCCAAAGCTTTCGATTATGGTGGAAATTCATATAAGATGTGAATATTTTTTATTTGAACTAATATTAATTATAAACAGTGATTAATGCATGGCCCCAATATTAATAATAATGTGTTCTAACCTAAAAGATTTTGTGACGATGTTTGCATGAAACTTTTGTTTACTATTTGGTAAGATGACATACTAGACATCGGTATAAGATGACATATATATGTCATCTTGCCTTTATTAGGCGGTTGTATGCCTATCTTTTTTTATTCGGCACTAACAAGATTTTCATCCAATTTCATCTACTGGCTAAGTGTGTCATCATTGTATAATCTCTGTTTTTCCACTGCTGAGTGGGACCCAAAAAGAAAAAAAATATATTGTTGGATAAGACGACATACCACATAAGGTCTGAGATGACATGGTGTGTCATCTTTCCCTAGTCTTGTGTCATCTTACACACGTGGACCTAAGTGCATTTAATGATGTTTTTTTTAATTTATATTCAGTCGATTGCTCCAAAACTATAATACTTTTGTTAATAAGTGATTACTTGAATATATCGTAAGGTTTTGATCTCACTTTAACTTTATTTATTTTGAATATTTGGTTTGAAACAAAAAGTATGTCATCTTAAGCACAATTCCCCTACCTATTCGTGATTGTTATGAGAATAATCAGGGTTATTTTATATCAATATTTCAGATAAACTTGCCGCAGAAAAGGTTATTGATGAGTGCCTCAGTACAAAAGCGATCCCACCTCCCGAGATAGCTTGGCAATACATCAAATGTCTTAATAAAAAAGACCAAAAAGGCAATTTTACAACCATCAACATCGTCTAGAATAGCCTTTTCATAAAAGCGCCATCTGGCGGCAGTCTTAAACACTACGATACAAAGTAGCGACATCTAGTAGTTTCATAAATTATCAAACATGACAGTGCCATCTGTCGGAATATGCTGTAACATTTTCCTGTTTAAGTCAGTTATAATCATAAATGAAAGCAAGAATATATTAATAATAATGTGTAAATAATAAATATTTCATAGCAATAAAAAGTATTATCAAAATAACGATGTATTGTTATTTCATGATTTTTTGGATAAGGTTATTTTCTACAGTAGTCGTTTGTCTTTGAAGTCATAGATGGCGTTAAAACAACAAAATATAATTTAATTAATATATACAACATAGATCATTTAATTAATATTTAGATATTTTAATATTTAAAAAGTAAATTAGTATTTAAAAATTCAGAGGAACGTGCCAGGGATTTGAACCGGCATCCTCAAGATCGGTGCGTTTCCATCTAAATCTTTTTGACTTCTTTCTAGGATTATTTAATCATAGACAGTGCCGGATTAATCTTAAAGCCGGAGTCGCAAATGCTACGGGCCCCAGGCAAAAAAGGGCGCCTCGCACAAAAGGGCGCCTCGCGCAAAAGGGGGCCCTCGCGGTTCGAAATTCATCCACCTTCACCTGAGCGTAACTTTTTGAGTATCTTTACCAGCACGTCAGGGCCCCTGTATAACTTTTTGCTAGGGCCCCGCGCTTGCTTAATCCAGCACTGATCATAGAGACGCTATATTGAAGGCATAAACTGCATGTCCACCTGCGACTGGACATGCCGATAAAAAACTATAAATTAAACATTGATAATAAATTAAAAAACCATAATGAAACAGTCGTTTTTTTTTATCAGACAAGTTTGCGAGGACGTATGGACTGTGTGAAAAGTGCGTTTATTTTTGTATTAATATATAAACACGGACACACCTGCTTTTGGGGATAATTTATAATTAACCATTATTTTATGACTCGTTAAATAACAGGCTCTTTTCTGTATCGCATTACACTCAGTAATAAGATATTCTTTTAGGTATATACCTACATATTACCTACTAGCTGCCGCCCCGTGGTTTCCCCCGCGTAGTTACCGTTCCCATGATCACAGTACAGAGGTATCAAAAATAGATAATAAGTAGCTGATTCTCAAACCTACTGAATATCCATATAAAATTTCCTAAAAATCGACCAAGCCGTTTCGAAGGAGTATGTCAACTAGCATTCTGACACGAGAATTTTATATATAAGATATATTTATTTATAACCAACTTTACATAGGTATCTAACCTACTTATTTTCAGCTATACCTATAGGAAGATCTCTTACATATTGGTATACCTTATAAGATGAAAAGAGAACGAAAGTTTTAGATTTGGTAAAGTTCAATCAAAATGCTTTGCTGAGTGTTATAGTGTCGATTAAAAACACCTAGGTACATTTCTCATGTAGGTACCTATAGGATATCAGATCGACGGGATATTCTCTATCAATCTTTTTAATACTTAAAATAGAAAAATACTTAAGATTTCATTTAAGTTAAGTCAGTCAGTACGACAAGAAGAAGAGTAGAACCATAGAACTAATACAGGCGAATATGTTATTTCCATTTTTCCTGTATAATATGCCTAATATTTTGGTTTCTAGTACCTACTCAGTTTAGATTTAGGTCCGATTTTTTCTTTCACAGAAACCTTGTAGCGTAAATAATACATACGTGCTAAAGTACGTGTCTCACGAACGGTACCTAGATACTTATCCACATATCTACTGATAAAAATGACTAAAGCTTTTAATTAAAAACTAGAAATAAGTACTTCATCACAGCGGTTAGATTTGGTAATAATAATTTCCTTAGACTAATTCTAATCATAAATACTTTCTACGAAACTCTACTTTACATAGAGGTAGGTACGTATCTTTCGTCGAATTGGGAATTTCCTTCTTTTTTGGAAGTCGGTTTAAGAGAAAGCCTAAAGGCATGTGTAGAGGAGAGAGTGATGTTAAAATAAGGCATTGCCCTGCGGCAGAGTTGAGCTTCCAAAGTTATTTACGGATGAAATGAAAGCTTTAAAAGTTTGACTTTGTATGTACGTTGGTATGCAAATTGATCAAGCTTTTAAAATGGTCTGTTTAAGAAAACAATATTGATATTAGTAATATTGAATTTTACCTAGGACAAATATTTGTGTGCATGAACACGGCAAATTTTTATCCCGGAAAATTTAAGGTCCCTGAAAAACCCGGATAAAACCACAGCGCGGAAGCTAACACTAATATTATAAAGGCCAAAGTATGAGTGTTATGTGTATATTTGTTACTTCTTCACGTCTAAACGGTTGGAGCGATTTAAAAAAAAAATGTTATGGAGTTAGCTGACACCCTGGATTACCACATAGGCGACCTTTTATTCCGGGAAAATTGAAGCTCCCTTGGGAACGAGGATGAAACCGTGGTATGATATAAATCAAAGTAACGAAGTGCTAAGGACTCAAATTTTGGTGTTTTCAGAGATTTATTTATACCTACAATTTTTTCACAAAAAATATAACGTAAACCATTGCGAAATATAAAAATCTATACCTACCACATATAATACAATACAGTGAAAATACCTACATTACATTAGCAAGGGTTATTTTAACCAGGTCGCGACAATTACAGCTTAATCTAAACTACGATCAACACCGTACCGCCATGTTGTTAAACTATGTACTTTTGTACTATGTATTGTACCATGCATAGTACAAATATGACGGATATGAGTATATAAATAGTTATTTATATACTATTGTCAATGGTGATGTTTGAATTTGGGTTTTTGTTGAACTGTCTATGTTAGTTGGCAGGTACTTAGGTAAATGATATTATTAAGCTGTTCTATTGAGGATATGTTAGGATTATATTAGACTATTCATAATGATGGTGCAAGGGTTTTATATAAAAAAATGGAGGATAGAATATAATAGTTGATTAAGAAAGAACTCAAGAACGGAAATAAACTAAGGATTTATCAATCATATTTCTAAGCAAAGTGCTAATGCCTAATAATGTTTAAAAGTTTTAAATGTCGGCGTTTTGACTATGTAGATTTAGATTACTTAATTGATAAGCCTAAAAAGGCTGGTATGTGACCAACATTCAACGGTGTTAAGTGATGATATGGCTAATGTAGCAAGTTTAAAAAGCAATCAAGAGGTTCAATATTAGGTAAGCTCCAAATTGAACAAAATATCCTTTATTTTGAGCTTTCACAACCTCATATAAATAAGACCTCTGTATATCTTTGTGTTGATGAGATTAGTAGGTACCTACATACCGATATTATCAAATGACGTTTAAAAATCGGCTAAATTCTTAGGTTTTACCGAACATACCTAAAACCATATCATGTAAGTGAAATAGTTTTTGGTGTGTTTCAAATCAAATCATGTTACGAGGAAAGTTATGAATGTGCAGATGGATGGTCGTAAAAGTTGAGGAAGACCGAAGAAAGTATGGATGGATTGTGTGAAAGGTGATATGTGTAAGAAGGGAGTGAAGACTGAAATTACGGTTGACAGAGCGGAATGGGAGAAAAGCACATGGACAGGATAAGGGCAGGAAGTAGAAGAAGTAGGTCCCTATTAAGGAAGGCTTAAACCAACTTACACGTGTCCCGCAGCCCCGCCACACGGCGCCGAGGCGTCCTCGGAACATCCAGAGGTTTAGTGTGTAGGCGCCAGCACCTTCTGTGCCGGTGAGTCACACAAAACCGGACGGCTCCCCCCGGAGCTGCCGGGTATCCTATGAGGATTCCCCTGGGAGATCAAAATAAAGAGGTAGCTAAACCAAAAGGTCTACATTTAAAAATGTCCAGCAACATAAATAAGCTCCATCAGCGAGTAGTTAGACCGATTCCGATATATATCAATATGTCATAGAAAAGGGACATTTAACAGATAATAAGCATGTTATCGATGGAAAATAAATAATTATTGTGCTTTTAATAAATATTACCTCATTATAGTTGTTATTAAAGTATTTAAGGTCAGTTTTAATCATTCTTACATACCTAGTTAAAGTTCTAGTTTTTTTATACTTTAGGTAGGCTACCTAAGTATCTAAATGTTAAATACAAAGGGTTATCTGTCATATTGATATTAACTGGTAAATAAAATTATTCAATGAAAATGTAGGTATCCGGCGCAAAGCAGAAGTCCTACGATTTTTGGATAAAATATTTTTTTATTGTAAATTTGTAACATATCTACCTACCTACAGTTCTTTATATAGTATCAACTACTTTTCTGTCTTAAATATAGAATATTAAAAATTGAATGCATTGGTAGGTACCTACCTACTTATTTAAAGATATAGATACGATTTTTTTTTTATTAACGAGCGCCTAACCAAGACAAACAGGCAATTATTTCATCTGGCGCGAGAAGCGGGACGTCGTCACGGTTGGCAATTTGTTTGGACACGGCGCGGTCGCATACTTGCGCGACAAAAAGCAGGGGAAGCTGTGCTCAGGATTCGCTCTGAAGGTGAAATCATGGAAAACATTGGCCCTTTTACGGACACTTCATAACTTTTTTCATGTACTGTCTTTCTATATATTTACTTTGTTCCTTTATTTTACTTTGTTTTTATTAAGTTGGGAAAATGTACGTCGTATGGGAGAACTAGCGATGCCAATAAGGCATCACGTAGCTATTTATATTGTTAACGGTATTGTACGTTTTGTTAGTATATATGAGGTACGTACTTGTATTGTGCCGTGCATAAGTAAAATACTTGTATATAACAGTTTGGAGAAAGGAATGTATTTTTATTATACAATGTTGCGTAGAATGTGTAATATGCTATTAGATGTTAAGGTCAGGTATAATGATTTAAATGTTTGCTTATCTTATCTTTGTCTAAACTCAATTTCATATACAGTCTTACATAGTTTTATTGAAGAAGAAGTAAATCGAATAAGATGCCATGTAAAGAGATCTTTCATTGTTTGGAGTTTGTTTATCGTGGCTTACATATGTTTTGGTATTGAGATATATATAAATAACATACACTCATTCAATATGTGGGATATACAAGTTGATAGTATTTATTATATATTTATACTGAGTACTTATTTTATATGTTTATTATATATGTATGTATAAAATATGCCAGATGCTATTAAAAATTAAGAACAATAATGAGGAATCAAGTAAATATTTTAATATCTATCTTAACAAAGTTATACATAAATTAATGAAATTTATAATTTTAAAAGGCTATATTATTTATTTTGAGATGTCAGCTGATACATTTTATTTTTATTTATTTATTTATTATTTAGCGTTATGGAAAGCATGCATATCTAAAAGTTTTATTTTCCTTAATCATTAACACAAATGATTAAAAACAAATTTTTGAAGTTTGGACTACTTAATGCTGGCTCACTTGGAACCAATCATGATGAGTTTCTAATTGCTATGAATAAGTACTCAGTAGACATAATGGCAGTGAATGAGACTTGGCTACGTCCTGGTGAAGAGGGTCGAGCACCTAGTGTCCCAGGTTACAAGCTAAGACATGTACCACGGCCTAAGACTATACGAGGGGGTAGGGGAGGAGGAGTTGCATTCTATATAAAAACCAGTATGCATGTAAGAATAAAATCGCACCCAGAGAATACAGATGTTGAACAACTCTGGATGTCACTTAAGCTGAATGGCAAAACTATTTTAATCGGGACAGCCTACAGACCACCTTGGCTTGATTTGGATACATTTTTAAAGGGAATAACTGAAAGTACAATGGCTTTAGCACCTTATGACAGCACAATTTTATTAGGTGACTTTAATGTTAATTTGTTGGATGGTAATAGTACCAATTCAAAAAGGTTTTATGAATTTCTTGATTATATGAATCTCAAGCAGATAGTGCAAACACCCACACACTATGCAGGACAAAGCTGCTCTCTCATAGATGTTATATGTACGGATATTTCCTGCGATACAGTTAAAGCGGATTACATAAGCGAGCTTAATCGTCACTGCTTTATTACATGTGAGACAACTATAAAAAAAAATAAGCCAGAGCCTAGGCTTGTAACATATCGTCCACTAAAAGATATAATAGCAAACCTTTTTGATAGCGATCTTGAGTTAATCCCATGGAGAGAAATATGTAAAGCACCTGATGTCAATGTGATGGTCAACACACTAAGTTCGCATATCATACATCTTTTTAACATGCATGCGCCGATAAAAAGCAAAGTTTTCAAAACACGTCAAACACCCTGGATCACAAACAATATTAAATTAATGTTTAAGCTAAGAGACGATGCTAGACACAGATTTCATCGAACAAAACTGGATTCACATAAGCAATATTACTTGGATCTTAAACACCAAGCATCTGTAGGTTTATTTAATGAAAAAAGAGCATTTTTTACATGTCATATTAACAATAATGTAACAAATTCTAAACATCTATGGAAAACTCTTAAATCAAATGTCATTCCAACACATAAGGAAAAAATACTACCAGCGTACTTTAGTGACCCAGATCAAATTAACAGAGCATTTTTAGAAGTACCTGGTACAAATAGTGTAAGCATTCAGTTGCTAACATATTATGAACACCACAGACACAGTCAAGCTAGTTTCGCTCTGCAGCCCGTAACACAGGACTTGGTGTTCAAAGTAATACAAGGACTAAAATCAAATGCTTTAGGAGTAGATGGCATTAGTACAGAGATGATAAATTTGACTTTGCCAAATTCACTTGACACAATAACTACAATTGTTAATAAATCTATATCTTCTAATACATTCCCAGACTTGTGGCGGCAGGCTGTTGTTAAACCAATAGCGAAGAAGAACCATCCAATTAACTGTAAGGATCTGCGACCTGTGAGCATACTACCTTGTCTTTCCAAAGTATTGGAACGAGTGGTATATTTACAGGTAATTGAATACTTGGAAGTGAATAATATGTTACCAAGTAGAATAGAATAGAATAGAATAGAATAGAATTTTATTGACAGCAAAAATAATAAAACAATAACAATAAAAACAAACAAGGAATTATAAAAAAAAAGCAAAATAAAAAATAAAAACAAATAATACAATGGTAGAAGTGCTGCCAAAGGGGGACCAGCTCAGCATGTGCTGCTGAAGTCAGCAGCGCTGATTTTCAGCTGGCACCTGTAGTGACCATGGCTCAAGAAATAAAAAAAGTTATATATATAGTTAACAAATACACAGATAAATGGAGCAAGATAATAGTGAGTACATACTTAAAAATATTATATATATATAAATATATATATTATAATAAAGTTAACAATCTCGCTGCGCAAGACATCGACCGAGACTGGCGGGATCGTTCCCATTCTACCTATATGGCGCGCCACTCGCGCCAGTTGCCATGGGGCGCGCAACGAGATTACAAGGTGTCAATACACATAATTAATATTAAAAATTGATATACTACACATTACGTAAACTATTGAAATATGTGTGTCATTATATATAATATATATAATATGTCATTGTGTGTAGTGTCCACATCGACCGTGTATGTGTGTATAAGTGCCAATGATTAGTGTAGTGCTAGGTAGGTAAATAATAAAAGAACAAAAAAAAAAAAAACTACGTCACGGTAATCGCGGGCATACAGTAAGCGCATCCAGTCGCGGCGACGTTGCCGCCCCGCCACTCGGGGCCCGTCGCGCGTCGGCAACGACAAATAACCCTACCTGCTACTTACACCAAGTTATAAGAGCCGTCGGCTTCGGTACCTACGCCTCGACTCAACCGTCCACCACTGCGAGAAGTGAAAAAACTACGGTAAGAATTTTGTCCACCTCGTTACCTAAACTAAACTTAAAACATTTTAATATATAAATAATAAAAAAAAAAAAAAAAAAAAACGACAGTAAATCAGGCCAGGGAAATTTGAAGGTCAAAAAGAAATTTTCTGTACCTTCTTCTAAAAGTTTGTAAATTTTTCAGGTCACGCAATGGCGGTGGAAGGTTGTTCCAGCATTTAGTGGCGAGGTATCTGAAGCTGCCGCGGAATGCAGCTGAGCAGTGGGGCGGGATCCGGAGCAGATAAGAGGACGCCCTTGACGCATGGCTGTTATGATCGCGAGCCCAGCTAAGCTTACTGTACAAATACTTAGGTATTCCACTCTTTATCGTACCAAACAAAAGGGTAGCAAGATGCAACTGTCTTCGGTAACTCATCTTCAGTATGTTATTTCTATTAAGAAATGGTGTAACATGACCACGGGGCGGGATTTCGAAGCAGAAACGAGCACACGCATTTTGCACTCTCTGTATAAGGTGTTCTGTTTTTTTTAACAACCGAGGACCGTACACCACGTCTAAATAATTGAATTTTGATAGAACTAAGGAGTCAATAAGTCTGATACGTAGCTCCGTACTTAGAAACGGTCGGATTTTATATAAAATCTTAAGCACATAAAAACATCTACCAACAGAGTCCGATACATGGCGTTCGAAACGTAGTTGTTCATCAAAAATTAGTCCCAAGTTTTTTGCTTCCGTGACCCTTTCTATTGATTCACCGTTGATGTTAACCTGAGGATGTATCTGCTCAATTTTATTTATTTGTCTTTTTGTGCCTATTATCATAAACTTAGTTTTTTTAGCGTTCAGCAACAGACAGTTTCGATGTGCCCAGTTGTAAACACTAGCCAGATCCTCGTTTAATTTACTAATGGCTTCTTGTGCGTTGTAGGGTTTAAAAGATATATACATTTGTAAGTCGTCAGCATATAGATGGTATTTGCAGTGGCGTATACCATCAACAATACTACTGCTGTACAATATAAATAAAAGGGGGCCCAGTATAGAACCCTGCGGAACGCCTTTAGTAACAGGTAAACTTTGCGATTTATGCGTAGTACCGTCTTCTTTTTGAATTTCTACAACTTGTGAGCGATTGCTTAAATAAGAATGAAACCATTTTGTAGCTTCTGGGCTAGAACCATAGTAATTTAACTTGGATAAAAGGAGTGGAATATTGATCGAGTCAAAAGCTCGAGAGAAGTCCAGCAGCACCAAGATAGTACTCATTCCCTGATCCTGGGCGGCTAAAATACAATCAGTAACGTCCACTAGAGCAGTCGCGGTGCCGCGCCCCTTTCTGAAACCCGATTGGGCATCCGGCAAGATATTATTTTTGTCTAAAAACTCCGTAAGTTGATCACAAACTACCCTCTCCAGAACTTTAGACATACAAGGTAATATACTAATTGGTCGAAGATCATTAATTTCCTCGGGGTTAGATTTTTTAGGTATAGGGCGTACTATTGCCGCCTTCCATAGCATAGGGAAGGTAGAAGTTGCAATGGACTTATTTATGATAGCGGTAATAGTTTCGAGGCTATAAGGCAGTGTTAGCATCAACATATCCAATGAAATACCATCACAGCCTATCGCATTTGATTTTAGTTTTCTGAGATGTTTTAAGACTTCCACAGACGTGACAGGGCTGATGTTAAACTGTGCCAAACCATGCCTGTGGAATTCAAAGTACGATAAATCAGACAAACAAGCGTAGGCATTCCCAGGTATTCTAAGGAAGTGGTCATTTATGGTATCAGGTAAACATAACTGGGTAGGCAATTCCAGAGGTTTGGGTGGTATAACCTTAGATTTGATATTTTTCCAAAGGGTCTTGGAATCATTTTTAAAACAGTTGATATTTTGGCTAAAGTATACTCTTTTTTCATTAAACAAAGCTATGTTAACTTGCCTTTTTAATTCTTTATAATATTCTCTGTGCGTATCTATTTTAGTGTTACGATACCTCCTAAGGGCCTCATCACGTAAACGCATAATTTGCTTAACGTTATATGTAATCCAGGGGCTGGGTAATTCCTTAATTGTCACTGTCTTAAAAGGTGCATGGAAATTAAATAGTACGGAAATCATATTATTAAACGAGCTCAACATGTCATCAATATTGTTTAATGAATTAGGAAGGTTCCAGTCAATATGCTCAATATCATTATTTAATGCAGTAAAACAAATATCTTTTAATGGCCTGTATACGATGGTTTTTGGCAGACTTTTCGGTTTCTTAAAATAAAATTCGCAAGAGATAAATGCATGACCGGTTAAAGCACCTAGGGTGTCAACGCTCAAACGTCGCTCACGAGCAGTTGAGCATATTACGTCAATCAAGGTTTGGGTGTTCTCAGTAAAGTGCGTAGCTACACCAACCAATTGTTTAAGCCCTGTGCATGTGAGAAAGCTGTTGAAGTGGTTTACCCTACTGTCAGAATCGCCGCATAATAAATTAATGTTAAAATCACCCAATAAAATAATATGATCATGATTTCGAAACGAAGCAATAGAATCAATGAGAGCATCAAAAAAAATATTAGTATTCATCCAGGGGGGGCGATATGCGGTTCCTATGATGAGCTTGCTTCCATTAACACTGCAACTCAACCATAATTGCTCGACTGTAGGATGTTCCGGGTGCGCACAGGGTCGTACGTTGAAGCCTTTGCGTATATAGAAGCCAACCCCACCCCCGCGACCGCCGCGCACTTCGGCCGGCCGAGGCGTGTGTCGTAGTCTGTACTCCGGCACAATAGGTGCTCGCCCCTCCTCACCCCGTCTTAACCATGTCTCATTAATTGCCATTATATCAACAGAGTGATTCTCCATACCTACTATGAAATCCTCATGGTGAGTGCCAAGGGAACCAGCATTAAATAAACCAACTTTCAAAAACATTGTATTAATCATTTGTATCGTTTATATATGTATAGTTATACATGATTATATAGAAGTGTATGTGATATAGTAATGATATATTAATATATATTGAATAAATACTTTTGTGTTTGCATACAGGTTTATAAAATAAAATAATAAATCTTAGAATAAGTATAAAATGAAAGTAGTAATAATAAATAGGACAGGCTACACTAAAGATGCACAGCTCCCCCTTCACAGCACACCCACCGAAACATTGCAATGAACAACACACATATTGAACAAGAGTACACAACACAGTATCGACACAATAGAAACACAAATAATACTTAAAAATTAATTTCCCCTTTGCCCTCAAATAACACACGACTAAAAAATTTTCTGACAGACAAACAAATAAAGACGAAATACAAGATATACAATTTAGATAACATCGTAACACAAACAACAAGATACTTAAGTCAGAAATTGGAGAATGAGAAGAGCACTTAATTATTATTCTCACCGACAGACTCACGGCCAAACACACGCTCAAGATCATCCACCGAGCGGATTTGGTGAGCTGGCTTGCCGTCGCACTCCCTGGCGAATATGCGGCCGCGTCTCGTCCACGCATACTTCCAGCCGAGACCACGGCTAACTTCGCGAGCCCGGTGAAAAAGCTGCTTGTTGGCTCTGGTGAGCCTTTCATTGAGGTAGAAGCGGCGCGCAGGCGCGGCGAGGCCCAGATCGGCCGAGGTGGCGCCCCGGCGCACGCGCGCGCTCTTGAGCAGGTCGTCGCGCAGCTGGCGCCGCGCCAGGCGCACCACGATGCGCCGGCAGCGCGCCCCGCCCGCCGGCCCCGCAGCCCCCGCACCCCCCGCAGCCCCCGCACCACCGACACCGCCCGCTTCGGGGCTCTTCGCGCCAACCCGCTCCGCGAACACTATGTCGCGTGAGTCGAGTGTTATGCCGAGCTTCGCCGCCACAAGTCCGACTGTATGGATGGTGTTCTCCCCGCTGTCCTCCGGAAGATTAGCTATCTCAAGGTCTGAGTTCAGCGACTCCTGGTCACGGTCGTTGAGCTCGAGTTTGAGGTGAGCTATGGTGCGCTCGAGCTGACCGACTTCACCCCCAGATGCGGCGACGATCGGCCTCGTCTCGAGCGACTCGATCCTGCTCTCGAGACCGTCCACTCGCTTATTGCATTCCGCAACTGATATGTGGAGGTCAGCCATTTCGCGACGAAACTCACGGAGCTCATCCCTGACTTCCCTCAGCTCGGCCCTGAACGACCTTATTTCCAATCCAAGGTCGACCTGGGGCGATAGGCTGGTGTATTGAGCGCATCCGCCCCTCACAGCGTCCTGGTCAGTCACATATTCGCCGCTGCCCAGTGCTTTGGCCACAGTACCCGGCAACTTCCCTTTACGTTCCAGCGTACATTTATTGCAAACAGCGCCACCTTTTGACACAAATTGGCCGCACCCCGCGCACTTAGCCATGGTTGACGCAGGTATTGATTCTCGATCGTGTTGTGGCTACTCGGCAATAGATGTCGCAAGTAATACGAGTTAGTGGCAAAAAGGAGTTGCGGGCTCGTGAATTATGCGAGCTAGCAATACCACACAAAAAAAGTTAACGTTTTGGGGGGTAGACCGATTTTCTTTTCGATTACGGAATAAAAATTATCAATCTTTTATAGCTATTTTGCACTGTGTCTCTTATTGTATATGCTAGATAACGCTCACACTTGATTATTGCACTTTGATTTAACAAAATAAACGATAATACTGCACTTAACGACTTTTTTTATATATATAACTCAATAACAACGAACAGCTGATCTGTCGCGAACAGCTGATCAAACGTCACAAGTCTACAATCGGGATTTCGGAAGAGACATGGAACGGCTACGGCATTAAGTGATGTGGTGGGAAATGTGACCGAAGCCCGTGATCAAGGTCAGGGATCGATACTTGTGTTATTGGATTACTCTCGTGCATTTGACGCTATCAATTCAACTCTTCTGTTATCCAAGCTAGCATTCTATGGTTTCTCAGTAGACACTATACATTGGTTTAATAGCTACCTAACCGATAGAAAACAACGGGTTGAATTACATAAATCTGATGGTACCTCAATTGCTTCAAACCCTATGCATCTTGCAAGAGGAGTACCTCAAGGATCCATTCTAGGGCCACTTTTATTTATAATGTATAGTGCTGATGTTGTTAACTGTTTTCAGAATTGTAAATTTCATGTTTATGCTGATGACATTCAATTGTACCTTTCATTCAATCCCAATTACGTTTCCAAAGCAGTTGAAGATGTGAACAGTGATCTTGAAAGAGTGGTTGTTTGGTCTGAACGTAACTCATTAGTGCTGAATCCGTTAAAATCTAAGTTTATTGTACTTGGAAGTCGACACCAAGTGAAACAAATTACAGAAGCAGGACCGATTATAAAAGTAAAAGGTGAATCAATAGATATGGTGAATACAGCATGCAGTCTAGGCCTGACAATAGACTCCCAACTTCGATTTGAGACTCATATAAATAACGTAATAAAAAACTGCTTTTACAGGCTGAAAATATTATATGCGATTCGAGAATATATAAGTGTGGATGTACGAAAACTACTGGTGGAAAGTTTGGTCCTTTCTCGACTTAATTACTGTGATACAGTGTATGGACCATGTCTACTATCACGGACAGAACGCTTAATACAGCGCATTCAAAATTCGTGTGCTCGCTATTGTTTTCAAGTACCTAGAAGAAGCCATATTACCCCTTTCTTAAATAACAACAACATCCTTAAGATGGCTGCAAGAAGGAGACTTCATTTATCTTGCCTTATGTTTGGTGTATTGGCTACACAAATCCCTAACTATTTGTTTAATAAAATTGAATGGAAACAAATTAGGTCGAGACAGTATACCGTTCGGTCTGTCAGGCCCTTGGTAGTTGCCAAACACAGGACAGCCGCATTTAGGGGATGTTTTAAGTATGCCGCCACTCAATGTTGGAACGATCTACCGCCACCCATGAGACAACTGACATCAGTGATATCATTTAAGTATTTACTTAAAAAACACCTACTTGAGGAACAAAAAAATTCTACTTATGGCTAAATGTACACAAGGTTTCATTAACCATCCCCGGAGGCTACGTCTTTTTAATTTAAACGTATATTATGTCCTGGTATATAAATCTGCATAGTTCCATCTCAAGCACACACATAAACACTCACGCACACACATAAATACTCACACACACGCGCAGACACTTTTACACTTTTACATTCATTTATTATTAACTACTAGAATATAATAAAGTAGGATTAGACTGTAAATATTTTAACTATATATCATTGTTTAACGGGTCACTATATCGGCATGTCACAGGGGTTGACACTGAAAATCAGTGCTGTGAAGGAAGTAACCTCCATCACAGCAAAATGCTGAGCGGTCAACCTCGTTTGTCAGCAATGCGGTGTACAATTTCCTAAACCTATTTCTTGTAATTTTTGTGTTTGTTGATTTGTATTGTAATTTTTTTTGCTTTTTATTTAGTTCTGTTAAATTATATTGCTTGTTTGTACATCCATTTTTTGGCAAATAAATTTTCTTTCTTTCTTTCTTTCTTTCTTTCTATACTTACATTTAGATAAATTGGCGTAGGTACAATAAGGAAACTCTTTATACCTAGGTACCTGCATATAAACAATGACTTACCTACCTATCATAGTTAAAAACACAAACCTATGGCAGACATGAGTACCTGCCTAAGTATTATTAATTCAATGCTTGTTTGGGATTTAATTGGCCGTTTTGAAAAAGGTTATCAAAATATCTTTAAAGTCAGTTAGGTATTAGTTGAAAACTAAGTCACTTGTCTTTTCTCCGCTTACTTTTTCAGAACGTAGGTAGGTAATATATAGATAGATGAACGAGGAAAGTTGTTCTTATTTATTAATTGGTACCAACATATGCGAATGTAATTAAACTAAACCAGAGCGAGTAGGTAACTAGTTACCTACTAGGTTACCTATATTATAAAGGGGTAAAAATACCTACTATAGAATAAGCCTTTTTGCAATCACATTTAGAAATTTAAGTTAAAAAAATCATTTTTATTCTGTAATCGTCGCTTAAAAAAGAAAAAAAAACTGTAGCCTACTATAACCTACTATACCTTAATAAACAAACGAACGTAGACACATCTCTGGGAAGCAATACGAGCAAGGCTATAAATCACAACCTTGTCAGAGATCTTGAAAAACACCAACCAAACAGTTTATAAGAAACAAAGAAATAACCCTGGCAATTTCCTATAACAAAACCTATTTTAATCCGGGAGTTGCTGGCCCGCCCATTCCGGCTCCCACATTGGCTACCGACTACATTGTAGCTAATGTAATACAAAAATATATCCATCCCGTTCTAACACACTGTAAACCAACACACAAAGTTGTACCTCTCTTTTCCGCGCACAGATTATTACTGTACAAATTACAGATGGCTCAACGTTTTTCTACGTAATATTTTCGTGGATAATTTTTAGGGCATTCTAATGTTTTACGTGTGTATTGTAAATTGAGTTTTAATGTTTATAGGATAAGATGGTTTTTCCATTGAGATTTGAATGGTGGTTAAGGTTGTTTAGAATTGGACGTGGCCAGGTATAATTTTTAACACAAAGTTTTTTTGCCAAATGCCATATAATAGGTAGCTCGCATAATGGCGGTGCAAGGGTTTTTTTTTTCATAAATATTCTGGAAACATTTCCCCATGAACTGGTGTTTGTAATTACTCGCTTATCAAGATCATTGATAAGGCAACGTTTTTACATAGTTTATTAGGATGATATGTCCTTCCGTTGCGGAGGTATTAAAGTTTCATATGAATAATATAGGTACCTATAATTCCACATATGGACATGACATGGGCAAACAAAAAAGCAGGAAACATTTAACTGTTCTTTGCCTAAGGCACTGGCATCGATCGGGGGTTTAATTTGTAAATGGAATTGAGTTTTGAATTCAATAATTGGTCCCTAAGACCGCAACGGGTTTGGGAGGTTAATTGTTAAAAAAAAGGATAGTTTTTTGTCTTGAAGATTGAGGATAGAAAAATAAACCTATTATTACCGATAGATACTATATAGTATCAATGTTAGTTAATAAATATTAGGTATACAAGTCAAAACTAATAGCAAGTCAAATCAAGATATCTACCTACTGAGAAATTCTGCGAAGTCCTAACATCCTAATCTAGGCTACCTGTTATTAATTTTACATATTAGCAGTAGAATATTATCTATATTGATTAGGTAGGTACCTGTAGGTATATTACCTACTTATCCACCTATACAAAATTTCTTGGAATCTGTCAGTTCATAATGTCGATTTTAAATAGCTTATATAAGGTTAAAACTACTTTTGGTAGGTACCTCATAATAAGATATATGGTATCCATAGGTAATCCAATATTATACTTATGTCCTGCCTAATGTCGCTTCAAATAAGAAGAATTAAAAGAAAAATTGTTAATTCATAGGTAGGACTGATTTTTTTTATCTTGGCTAATCTCATTATTAAAGATTAGGCAGTTAGATATTATTATGAACTTCAAAGTCTATTTACCAATTTAAAAAAGTATTTTAGTAGGTACGGTACCTTAGTAGGTAGGTACGTGGATGACACTCAGAAAAAGCTCAAAAACATTTAACAAATATTATATTATTGCAATTACCTAAAAGAAAACATGTTTTAATAAGAACAACATGCAACAGTAATTAATTATATTAAATTAAAATGTTATAGCTATTAAATATTTTAATACCTATGTTCAGCCTGCACCTTACAATGTACCTAAGTTTTAATATTAAATAAAGACATCTTATTTATTCAGAACATGAACTATTTCTAGACTTTTATCCATATCCAGCTGTGATGTTTCATTTAAAAGTTGTCTACAACTAAAAAGTCCTTTTTCCAGCTCCTTAAAACTACATTTGGCAAAAAGAGACAAATATATAACGAGAAAACGAGACACAGTGTTGGGAAAACAGACCTCATAGATGGACAACTTTAAGCTGCAATACTTATAGAAATAATGCCCGACGGGTTGCGTTCGAGTTTAAAAACTAATACCATAATTTGTCTACTCTGTTCCTAATCCATAGGCGGCGTTATATTGGTATATAACTTAGGTTATTTTAAGGAAAACATAAATAGATATTCATAAATGATAGGCAATTGTTTTCCTCTTGGAAAATGACATAGAGATGTAATTTTCTGACAGCATTAGACAAATGGTTTACCTGACAGAACATATGAATTTTTTATAGGTACCTAAGGATTTAAAGCTCAACGTAATTTAGGTACCTACATAAAAAGTTTTAAATTTACACCAGAATCTGACAATCATTGTAAAATGTAGATGATTTTCATATACCTATAGGTAGGTTTTACAATAGTCGCCTTCTCACTGATAGTACTTTTTGGTCTTAATTTAGTACCTATCGCTCTTTCCATTGATGAATATCGTAGATACCTACATATATCTAAGAATCCGTAGGTCATCGTGAACAAACAGTAACTGCTACGATAAATTTAGGTTATTACCTACCTACCTACTTACTTATTTAGGTTGTAACCTAAGTAACTACTAATATTATAAATGCAAAAGGAAATAAATAGGACAAAGGGAGGAAAATGATGATGAGAATCTATGGATGTATATTTGTTACTCTTTAACATCACAGAGACTAAAGGGATCGCGATGAAATTAAACTCACAGTTAAAATATGTTCTGAAATATATAAAAGGCTAATTTTTATCCCGGCAACAATAAAGATCCACTGCAAACGTGGTTGAAACTACACTAAAAAAACTAGCCCCAACAACTATTTTCATGGCCACCGAAAGCAAGTAAAAACCATCAAACCTGACAAATGTTATATACATTAAAACAAACATACCCAAAGCCAATCAATTATAGTAACAATTTGTTAAGATTCGCGATAACCTTTGCAAATAAAATGAAATGAAACGATTATCAACATATTAATGTGCCAACCGATGGTCAAGCAATAGTTAAAATGCAATGAAAAATAGCAAATTACGAAATGGCATGCACGACCAACATTAACTGTATATACATGTTATGCCTGCTCATTCCTTAAACGGTTACTTGCTTAGAAAACTCGTCGGCCGTGAGCGGAATAATATTAGCTAAGGTTCCGTACGTTTTGTTCACGTTTGACAGCTCGGTGAATTTTAAAACTATTGATGAAATGTTTTGTCTTATTATGGATCGGTTTGTACGTTTGTGTTAGGACAGTAGAAATTAGCATGGGAAGTCAAAGAATATAGTTGGTTTAGTTAGACGTTGTAGAGTTTATATAGAAAATAATAAGAATGAAATTATTTCGGGCATGAAATTGTAGATGCGTTTTTATTTCTCAGAGTCGATTCTATTCAAGGATGCATATATGCATTTGGAATTCTTTGTTGCTAAATATCTGTTAGTATGTTATGGCAAATATAGGTACCTGCATAGTAGATATAGGCTACAGCATCAAGTGAATTGTTTGCATGTATGTTAGCTTATTTGATGTAGGAGGTAAATTAAAATCGAATTGTTGAGTGAAAAAAGAAAAGAAATGTTTTTTGACAACATCACCAACCGTAATCACAGTATTACTTAAATTTTTTCCACTTTAAAGGATCACTACCCAAATTCTATGTAAATCGGCTGAACCCTGAAAAGCATCGCACGTCCAAGCGGACCGTTGCATTGTATCGGAGATTTTCTCTTTCTTATATTACAAAAACAATGCAAACTCTGCGCACGCGCGTCAAATACTAGGAACGTATATAATTATTCTACACAACATTTGCATACTTGCTAATTATTTATAATTAGCTGACATTATCGCGAGCTGGCATCGAGTTGTGATGAACATCGATTATTCGTTGCATTATCGATTTATCAAATAGATCGTTAAACGTTGATAAAGTTGGAGCGTAACTCGTGAATAAATACCTAGTTGTTTATTTTCCACTAAAACTGTCATTTATATTAATGACAATACTTTTCAAATGGTTTCACTTTCAAATAAAATTTAATTATTGGCGAAAGTAACTCAAAAATATGTACCTAAGTGGGTACCTATTACCTATCTCTCGTCGACCTAAAAAAGAAAATACCTTGTTAGGTAAGACATAGTCATTGCATCCGTCAAATTTTTATATAACTTAGTTTGGAAAATACTCGTCCTAGAACAGAAGCTAGGATATCAGAGAATCTACAAAAAACCTGAACAGGTAGGATTTTTTGGCTGCATCAACATATTCTAAGACTACTTAGTTTCCGTTGCGCGGTTCCACCATAATTCTCGTTCTCGGAGTAATTCGAGTATAAAATATAGCTTATGTTACTCCCTGATAATGCAGTTTACCATTGGTGAAATAATTATTTAGATTGGTCAAGCAATTTCGAAGCCTATTTAATTAAAATACTCCTCTTTGTAATATTAGTGTAGATTTTGTCAGAATATTGTAATGTCACAAACATATTATGTTAATTTAACTTTCTTTCTACTCACTGTGAACTTTATTAAATATTATTTTATTGAACTTTATGTAAATGTGAACAATAAACTTTAAATTACAATTGAACTGAGAGATAAATGTTATATTTAATTTAAACTTTAATTAAAGTCCAATGATAAAGTTACCGTAACAAAACGGTTCATTAATTAATGTAGGTCCATTAACTTTAGTCATTAAATCGTCGAAACAACATATCGTGTCGTGAGGACATTTTTATCGTAGACATATTGTTAACTTTTCAAGCCTTTATCTAGAGGACTAAAAGGAAAGATCACGGATAAAGGTCTGCGGCTAAAAGGTATATAGATATAGAAAGTTGCAACTATATATATTGTGCTACATTTATTTACCTACGGTAGGTATATTTTCTAAGAAGTCTGTTGTTTGTGTTTCAAAGTTTTTTTTTTTTTTTTTTTTTACCCTGCAATTTGATACAGGGTTGGGTTTGTTTGGTGATTGTTTTCGTTGTTTCCTTGTTTTCGTTTGTTTATTTAGGTGCCATTAATTTGTTTCAGGTTGTTGACTATGTTGGTGATGAATGTCTGATAGGAGTTGAGGGTGCTATCCTTTTTTATAATTTCTGGAATTTTGTAGGGGTCCAAGTTAACCGCCCCGCAGACGGCGAGGTGGTCGTGCCTTTTGAGGGCGAATATCGGGCACTCCCTCAGCAGGTGGTCAAGGCTCTGCACGCTTGTGTCGTCGCACGGACAGGTATTGTTGTCCGTGATCTTGAAGCGGTGCAGATACTCCTTGTGGTACCCATGATTCGTGAGAATCTGGGTCCACGCAAAGGTCAACGATACCTTGCTTAGGAAGTGCCCGATATCCTCCATTTTGTGGTCGAAGAGCACACTGAGGTGGCTCGATAGGGCTTCCTCATTGAAGAGTGTATGCCATTCGCTCTCAGTGCGTCTTTTTAAGTCACGTTTCGCGTACGAGATGGGGAAGAGACGGCTGACTATTGTTGTAGTGCCTGTTGCAGCTGCGTTTGCCGTTTGGTCAGCCATTTCGTTCCCGGCGATGCCAGCGTGAGCCTTGACCCAGACGAAGGATATTTTTATAAGTGCCTGGTCCAGCCCGTGCAGTAGTCTGTGGATTTCGCATATTGTGGGGTCCGGGTTGTTCCTGTCTTGCAGAGCTTTTAGGGCGGATTGGCTGTCAGTCGCGACTGAGACGTGCTGGATGCGGTGGTGGTCATTTTTGTCCAGGTATTTATTCAACCATTTTAGGCCGGTTTCTATTGCGTATAGTTCCGATATAAATACTGTCGTTGTTCGGTTTAGTCGTTTTTTGATTTTGATTGGTTGGTCTTGGTTCTCTAAATAAATTACTACACCAGCGCCGGTGTCTCCATTGTGTTGTTTGCTGCCATCTGTAAATATTTTGATTTGGCTTCCAGCTGTTTGTGTGTCTATTTCTTCATTTGTCAACGCTTCCGTGTATTTAATTGATATTCTCTTTGCCGGATGTAATCTGTTTTTTGGGTGGATATTTCTGCGTAGTGTGATGTCATCGGGTAGTGTAGTGTAAGTACCTGTATATTTAACTTTATGGATTTCTTTGGCTTCGTTGACAATGAGGTGCAGTGGGGTGAAACCCGCTAGTGTGATTGCAGTCACTGCCGACACTGTTCTGAAGGCCCGGATTGTGCGGATGGCGAATTGTCTTTGTAGCCTGCGGAGCAGGACTCTGACGCATACGTATTTGGTGGCTCCTCCCCATATGCCTGCTGCGTACGTGAACATAGGTGTTATTACATGTTTGTAAATGGTCGCGGCATTTTGAGGGTGTGCTCCCCATGTTGGTTTAATGAAATAGGCAAGTTTTTTATGTAGCTTCGTCGTTTTGTTTATTATATTTCTGCAATGTGTAATGAAAGTCAGTTTATTGTCTATTGTTACTCCTAATAGTTTGATGTCTTGTGAGAGAGGTATGGGGGTGTTATCCATTGTGATTCTGATTTCTTGGGCTTTTCTTGAAAATGATATAACTTTAGTTTTGTTGGCTCCGAATTTTAATTTTGCGTCTGTGCCCCAGTCCGAAATTTTTTGTAAGTGGTCGTTTGTGGTCTGCTCTATTTCGCCTGGTGTTTTGCCGCGGACCAGCAGGAAGACGTCGTCTGCGTACGCTTGGATTTGGGTATTTGGTGGTAGGGTCATTTCCAATAGCTGGTCCAATATGAGGTTCCAGAATATCGGACCACATACGGATCCTTGTATGCAGCCTTTGGTGAGTGTCTTTTGCGCAGTGGCTGTACCGTATCTCAGCGTCGCTGTCCGGTCTTCAAGGTAGCTTTTTATGAGTTTGTATATGTTCTTCGGGCACTTTGTTTTCCTTAGCCTGTGTAGAAGTAAGGGCCACCAGGCACTATCGAAAGCGGCCTTGATATCTAGGGATACTCCGACTATTTGTAGTTTCTGTTGCTTTGCTTCGTTTATGTAATCTATGGCTATTTGTAGGGCGTCTGTGGTAGATTTTTGCTCTTTAAAGCCGAATTGTTTGTTGTTATTTTGCTCCGTGACGTCAAGATGGTAGGTGAGCCTTTTGGCGAAGAGTTTCTCTAGTAGTTTGCCAAATACTTGTATAAGCCCTATGGGTCGATACGATGACATGTCGCTGGTGTCAGTTTTGCCGGGTTTTGGTATGATTACTACCAGTGCTCTTTTCCAAGTGTTTGGGAAATGTCCAATTTCGAGGCATCTGTTGAGCAATTGCGTGATGAATGATGGAATGATGTTGAAGACTTCAAGACATATGTCTGCGGTGAGGTGGTCCAGTCCGGGTGCTTTGTTAGGGTTCATGCTGGTCAGATGGTCTCTGATTTCTTCCTCTGTAAATGGTAGGTCGTCATCGGTGTTAGGGTTTTGATTTGTGGCATTTCTTAGTTCCTTTTGTTTTGTGGTCTCGTTTATTTCGTTGTCATCAGGATAAAAGTGGTTAAGAAGGGCATGTGCTGTGTTGTCAAAATTGGTGGTGAATTGGCTGTTTACTTTTAGAGTTTGCAGTGGACTCATTGCCGACGTGGTTTTTATAATGCGATTAGTGATCGACCAAACATCTTCTTTTCCTTGTTTATTACAAAAGTCTCTAAAGTTCTCTGTGGATGTCTTCAAAAGGGTTTTTGCATATTCTGTTTTTAGTTCGTGATAGTGTTTTAATGCTTCTTCTATTGGTCTGTTACTTTTTTTTAGGTCGTGGATTCGGTGGTGTGCTTTGATGGTTGTTTTTTTAAGTCTTTCTAGGTCGTCACTCCACCAGGGGTTGTGTCTATTGTTGTTTTTAAGGGATTTCAATGTTTGTCGCAGCTTTCTTGAATGGTTTTGGTGAGTTCTTCGATTAAATTATCCATTTCTGTTGCCTGAAGGGTTTGTATGTTATTGTTTGTATAATTGTGAGTTTCAAAATTTTGTGTGAAGTGGTCTTTGAATTCGGTGAATTTTTCATTTTTGGTTTTGTATTTCCTGATGGGAGCTTGTTGTGGTCTTTTGGGTTTCTTGTGGCTGATTTCGAATGATATGGCGTTGTGATCTGATGAGGGGCATGCATCTAGGCAGACTTTCTATTTGGAGATGATGGGGATGAGACGGTCAGAGATGAGGGTTATGTCTACTATGGAGGAGCAATGACCTCCGTGGCGGATGGCTTCGAATGTCGGTGTTTTGCCGATGTTTGCCACGTTGAGTAGGTGAGTCGCTACCAGCTCCATGATCTCCTCTCCTCGTTCGTTGATACTGGTCTCCTCCCATTCTGGGTGTTTCCCGTTAAGGTCACCTCCTACGACTACGTCTTTGCCGCTGGTGACGTGCAAGAGGTGGTCTAGGGCAATGATGGTGTTAATTTTGTCTTCATCCGGTTCGATGTAAATAGAGGCTACCAGTAGCTTCCTCGGTCCGAGATCCACTTTGGCTACGGCAAGGTTGGGAGTGGATAATTGGGACATTCCAAGAGCCGTTGCCCTGTTTTTCTTGATGAGAATTGCCGCTTTGACTCTATCTACTGAGTTCCCGAATTGGAGAATATCCACTCCATGGATAGGCTGGATGGTCAGGTATTTGCCAGTGTAGGGCTCGGACACGAGGGCGACGTCGAAGTCATGTCGCATGAGCTCAGTTTGGGATAAGTAGCATCTATTTACGTTGCATTGAATAAATTTCAATTTCTTACAGTCCATAGTCTGTGCTTTCCTCTATCTTGGATCTGATGGATTTTATAATGGGGCACTTTTCAGAGCTGGTTGCTGCGTGGCTAAGGTTTTGGTTGCTGTCTGGTTTGATATTCGGGTGTTTGGCGCAGTTGTAGCAGTGTGCTGCTTCGGGTTGTGCTTTTTTGGGGCAAGTAGCGATTTGGTGATCTGTTGAGGCGCAGTGGGAGCACGGTTTGATTTCCGAGGTGCACTTGTTACCAGTATGTCCGAACTGTAGGCACCGGCGGCACTGTACGAATCGCGAGAAAGGTTGGACGTGCACGCGTTGGAAGTCTACGGCAACCCTTTCTAATCCGAGGAAGGATGCGTATTCCGTTGGTCGCACCTCTATTACGGCGTTATACAAGTTGGTGTTCCGGTTGGAGGTAAGGAAGCACAGTTCAAAGTTTAAGTTGTGTCTGAAGAAATATGAATCAGATAAAGTGATCTACTATAACTCACTATTAAAAGGGCTAGAGTCGATGTTTCAGTGAGTTTGAATGAATTAATATGTTTATTTTCTTTTCATAATAGGTAGGTATAATATGTGTATTCAGACTATGTAAGTTTTCGACTGACATAATATACTTATATGTTAGATATTATAAAGATTTCATGATACTGTCTGGACGAAGACTCCGGGACAATCTTATAAAAGTAACATTACACATGTATAAAATTGCTTATTTTTAGTTTTTTTTTCTTTTTTCTTAATATTTTTTATTTACCAATTTTTATATATCAAGGACGGTACTGTATTAGGTCAGCACTATCGTATTGGGAAGTCGCCTGTAAAGGTAGTGTAAATGTTATAAATAAAGAAATCTGGAGTTTCTGCCATCAATCCATAAGGATTTCCCGAAACGATAAGGTATAGAGAAGAGGAAGGAAACAATTTAGTTTTCTGCAAGTAGACATGTGTATGTGTAAAGATTGGCATACCATATAGTTTTAGCAAATTTGTCTAGCTAGAGAGATATGGTACCAGAGTATATGCTTAGTATTCGCCTTGAAGTAAGGAATGTATGAAAACCAATTATAATACTAGCGTATGAGAATGAACAAAACCTCAGGTTGTTTTTAGCATAATATGTAAGTGAACTGTATTTCTTTGTAGTGGTTGGCTTTATTATATTTTATAGCATTGTACTAGTAACCAGGTAAAAATACCAAAATGTTTTAGATTAAGTAGATTCTTTAAAACCTTCACATATTACGATAGGTATATTTTTATACTTTGACTTTTTTTCTTTTATTACATATGTTATATTCATATTCATATATTATATATTATATTTTATTTAATGTTCTGTTTCAAAGCTAACAATAACAGTCTAATTCTTGTCGATGATCCCTCCGTTAGTTTCGATCCGACTACGCCATCTTAGATATTAGAAAATTAAACTAAAAACCCTACAGAACCACGACCAAAACCAAACGATACCCAAAACTAAACCCGCCAATTACAAACATCCTTTATACTTACCGCTTCACACATCAAAGTCGCCGCCCTGAACGATTCGTCCCGTTCATTTAGTTACATTAAACCACTATAATATCGTCCATTCTAACGTGACCTCTAAAACATCATACAAATATAATATTCTATAGATATCGCCAGTATGAGGACTAGGGATGAGAGGTCTATCAAAGTGGTAGTGGATTGCAGAGACGTGTACATTTCAAATAGACAAAGATACACCGACATATTATCTAATTAATACAGATAATTGTAGATTTTTTGATGTCGTTTTGGGGACTTCGAATTTAGCAGTTGTGTCGGTATGTGAGAATTTTCGCCCTACTCAAATAATATTAGAGGACGAAGGAAAGGCATGATTCCACGAAACATTTATTTATACACATAATTATTAAAATCTAGTTTAGGTATCTGCGACTACAGCCAAAATTCTATTCTAGAAATAATTCATCTAGGAATAAGCATTGCTTATAGAGCCCTGTTCAAACATTGCTTAAATTTGTACCTTTTTAAAATAATTGAGAGTTAAATAAAGATGTACCTAACTTCTTAGCTGGTAATGAAAGAGTATTTTACAAATCATTTTTTACATTATATAAATAGAAAATAATAATAGTCGTCTTATCGTATAAAGAATTATGATCTAGATTATCGCAATATTTAAATACACATATCCAAAGCGGATAGAACGGAAGCTAGTATAAAATAAATAAAAATAATTATAATAACCGTGTCGATTGATGACAGCCGCCACATGTATGAAACGAGCGTTATATTAATATGAATAAATAATAATACCGCGGTTAAAATGTCTAATAAACAAGTGACATTTGTCTAATAACCAAGTATATTTATTAATAGATAATAAATATGTGTAGCTGTTAATAATTGGCTTATTAATTTCCTGACAGTAAGTTTCACCTGGCTTTGAATCCTTGTCAAATACTGAATGTATCATTAGTTTAAGAACCACAACGCGTTTTTATCGACAAATAATTATATTATTTAATCGATATGTCAATATGAAAATTATAAATCAATAATATAAACATAGAATAAAAATGGCACTAATATTGAACCCTGTGGTATCCCCGTATTGACTGAGTGAGTCAGTATCGTATCAGAAAATCAAATCTTTTGTCGACAATTACTTAAGTCTCATGAGCGGTTATGTCAATTCCGTTAAAGTAGTTAAATACTTAAGCTTTTTGCTTTTAATATTAAAGTTTCAAGAATATATTCTCATTTAATCTACCTATTTGGTCCACTGATAACTCCTAATTTGTTGTCAGTGGAATGATGATATTTCTTAACCCTCTCATAACTGATCTCTTCTCTTATCTCATCCCATCTCATCTCTCTCATCTCTTAACTGATTCTCATAACCCTTTTCTACAATCTTACAAGTATTTTACTTTACTACTCATTGAATATATTTTTCTTATCCCCTTTAGTTATTCGCCTTTATATTTAACACTCTTCAGTAACCATAGCCCATCATAATTATTTTTCGGGGCGTTGAGATTATTTTGCATTGAAAACCCGTAATATATCATTCTTAAAATTTAACAACAGCATAGATTTGTCATCAACAAACGAGCCCGATTAAAGCGGTCACAGTTTCACCTGTCCATCATAATTGAAAGCAAAAATATGCGAGAGCTCATTTTAAAAAATGCCAAAAATATTCGTATAATTATGACAACGTAATGCATTATTATCGCGACTCGAAAGTACATGGAAAAAAACGTTTTTATATCTCCAATCGGACATTTGGCATTGCTGGCTCGCAAGCTGACAATGTGACCCATTATACGTCCAAAATGCTTTTTAATTCATTAGTAATTGTCTTACAGCTAAAAGGCGGTGACTTTTGTATGTGATATGTGTTATCAAGGTATCAGATAGGGTACTACGTAGTACTCAATACTACGTAGTTGTGGATTTCGATGTGTTTTCTGCAATTTCGTGTTGACTGACCACGTGAAGTGGTAATTTTCAAGTGTTTGTCAGCTAAATGCTACCTTTAGCTTTGGGTTATTCTGTGTGTAGTGTAGAAACTTATTTTGTATGTATAGGTAATACTTACAATGTAGCAAGAAACATAAATTCAAAAAGTTTTCTAGGCTTTGTGAATTGTTATTAATGGTAAATGCCAAATAATCATTACTTTACTTTACAGCTATAAACACAATGAAAAAAAAAATATTATTAAAAATGTAGAATTGAATAGTATTTTTTTAAAGTCGGTTTAAAATGCGTTTAATTTTACTATGTTCATGGTAAACATACATAAAACTACGAATATTTACGGCACTGTTCGCGTAAAAACTAAATAGCAATAGAATAAAGTAAACATTCGCACATCGTTTCAATGCCATTTCGAATACAGTGGTCGTTGACGACTTTAAGCTTTTAAGTATAAAACTATGACGTAAAATACAATGCGTTTGCGCATCGCAGATGTAAGTAAGTTTGAATGGAGCACGCTTAACTATTTATTAGCACATCATGTTTAGTTAGAACAATTTCACTTTCTTTTGAGGTTTAAATGTTTTCTGCATTAAAGTCGTTATCTATGGAATTTAAAAAACATTAAAGAAGCATATGTTCAGCCGAAAGATTTGGAAAAATACGTTAAGTAATATGTAGATGTAATGATTTACATTTTAATGTAAGTTTTAAAGTTATTTTGTGTACAATATACTAGTGGACCCGGCAGACTTCGTTCTGCCCATCAGCGCCACCTACCGGGTCCAAATTGATGTATTAGGTGTACATAAATGAAAAGCATGAAAATCTATTCAGTAGTTTTTGTGTTCATCGCTTTCAGACAGACAGACAGAGGCGGCGGAGACTTTGTTTTATATACATAGATATTAAGGTGTTCCGTCGGTTTGTTCCCACACCTTAGACAAACGATAATCCGCCAGCCATAGCAATTGTCCAATTGTGACAATTCGCCATTAGACGGACGGTCCGCCTATTGTCGGTTCTAGTAAACGGAGGCTTTGTACAAACCGTTCGATTCGCGTGTCCATTGCGATTGAGGACTGCACTACGTAGAATCGTGCGTCACCGATTAAGATATATATCAATAAGTGTCCGTTATTGAACGTAACCAGAGGTATTTATTATGGTATTCTTTTAATTTGATAGTGTTATGCTGTATGTGGTAATTTTGTTCCAAAAATATAGTTTTACCATTTAGTAGAATAAATAAGTACCTACCTATGCGAAAAAAATCCCAAAACATAAAAAATATTGTCATGATTTTGTCGATTAATATAATCTGTAGTCTGAAGAGATTTGTACCTATATATTTTAAAGACACACAAATGCTAAAACATACCTATTTAATTTTTTTTTAAATCCTACTAATATTATAAAGGCGAAAGTTTGTAAGTATGGATGTATGGATGTATGGATGTTTGTTACTCTTTCAAGTAAAAACTACTGAATGGATTTGAATGAAATTTGGAATAAAGATAGCTTATAACCTGGATTAACATATAGGCTACTTTTTATCCCGGGAAAATGGAAGACCTCCCGGATACGCGGGTGAAACCGCGGGGAGCCACTAGTGTTCTATATTTATAATATGTTAAATTAGGTACCGACCTATTCACCAGGAGGACCGAACCGTTAAAGTAAAAGTAATTTAAAAATATCTAGTTTTTTTTTTCAAATAGACCCTATATCTTTTCATCAGTGAATTTCGTATCATGGCGATAAAGCTTTCAAGCCGTAGCAATAAAAGATAATATTTAAATTATTTTTAAATGCCAGCAATTCTTTTATTCTACCAATATCCAAAAGCATTCAAAATTGTTTACAGACCGATAACTTTAACCACCTTTAAACAAAAACCCACTCTATATGTATTTATGTCCATATTTTTGCGAACAATAATATTGTTTTTTTACTTTTTAATTAATAATAAACCAGTTGCCTAACGAAGATTAATTCAGTGCGTTAAAATGCTAAGAGCGTACAAAAGGTAAAATTAATTTGAAATTATAATTTTTACACTTATTGTATGAAACGTTCGCAAAGCTCGCTGGCAACACAGGAAATCGGTCCGGTTTTGCTGGCCGTCCTCGCTACTTATCATGTAGGGGCAGCAAAGAAATGCGGCTTTTATTTCTTTTAAAAGTAAAGTGCTGACACTGATCTTCTTGCACGATAATAGATGTATAAAAACATATTTTTTGTACAAACACATGTTTTCGTTTTTATATTATTATTTTGGTACTAAAAAGAAATACCATCCCAAAACATACATTCAGATATAGCTTTTTATTACCCTATTCATTCAAAAATAAATAAAAAATCATGGATGTGTGTTAGTCTTTCACGCCATGGCTGTAGAGATCTGGATAAAATTTGGTACAAGATTTTCTACAAAGTAAGAATAGAAACCTATCTGTAGGATGTTCAGGCTTTATAAATTTCCTTGGGTTCCTAGATTTTCCTAAAATAAAAACTATCCCTTATATATTATACTAGCTGCCTCCCCGCGGTTTTACCCGCGTAGTTTCCGTTTCCGTGGGAATACAGGGATAAAATATAGCCTATGTCACTCGGGGATAATGTAGCTTTCCAAAGGTGAAAGAATTTTTGAAATCGGTCCAGTAGTTTCGGAGCCTATTCATTACAAACAAACAAACAAACAAACAAACAAACAAACAAACAAATCTTTCCTCTTTATAATATTAGTATAGATTTCAACCTGTTTTTTTTTTAGCTTATTCTATCTAACTTTTAAGGGATCCCTTCAGCCGTCATTGAGTGAGAGTTTAACAAACATCCATCCATCGAAACTAAGTAGGTACCTACCCTTTTTTTTTTTACCTAAGAATATTTTCGCACATTTTTTCTGCCAACCACCCGCCGTTATTAAGTTAGGCGGTATTATTTCACAAGTTTGCAGTGTTTAAGTACTAATTCACCCGCTTTGTAGACGGGGGCCATCACTCAGCGGGAGACGATAAGCCTGGCCCTTAATAACTCGCTGAGCCCCGACAAAAGGTCCCAAGTTCACCTGGGCAAGGTTTTTTTCCGTTATTTCGCATGTCATTGGAACATTTTGTTGCAATTATATATTGTAAGGTTATGTTTAATGGTGATAGAGATTAGACTTTAGATAGTTAGTGTCTTTGTAAGATATTTCAGATATTTTTTTTGTTAGTGCAGTGGAGTTTTGTCCGTGTTTCCGGGAAATAGAAATTTAAAATTTGTGAATAAAAGAGGGAGAAGATTTTTTTAATGCAGATGTGAGATTTTATAGATTGACTCTTAGTATGTAGGTACTTACTTATAAACAAGAAGTGTATTTTTATAATACGTACTACTTACGTTAGGTTTATTCCAACCAAGGCCATACGAAAGTGTGAAGGGCAAGTTTTTAAAGATCTTCAGCGGAAGTAAGGAAGGAAGATTCTCCTTACCTAAATTAACTATAGGTGTTATGGTGATTTGAATCAAATAATCATCATCATCATCAACAGCTCATATACGTCTCCACCGAGGAGCTCGAGCCTCCCCTAACAACGAGGGGGTTTAGGCCATAGTCCACCACGCGGGCCTAGTGCGGATTGGCGGACTTCACATGCCTTTAATTGTGACATCTCAGGTATGCAGGTTTCCTCACGATGTTTTCCTTCACCGAAAGCCAGTGGTGTGAATCCGTACGTAAGTTTTTTTATAAACTCAGAGGTACGGAGTAACGGGATTTGAACCGGCACCCTCATGATCGTGAGTCGATGCGTTCCCAACTGAGCCACCACGGCTACTTGAATCAAATATCGTGTCGTAATTTCGGAATCATCACCAGCTCAAGATCCTACGATATTTGGAATACTACATAGTTGATGTCGGAAATAAGCCCTTAAAAAAAAGAAACGACCAAAAACTGACCATTTATACCTATATTTTATATAATTGCAATTATTTTATTGTAATGAAAGTTTCCTATTTTATGTTACTACCTTCATAGTTTATTACAAGCAAAAGTTTATGTTTTTCGTCGGACAAGAAATATATAAAAACGTCGGCTTTTGCATTTCTGTAAAACAATACGGTAATAAATATTTTTCAAATAAACTTTTGAAAATTATACTTTCATTATATAATAAATTGTATAGCACCTGGCTGAATGATGGGACTTTAATTTTTTTGTATCGAAAAGCGAACTTTTTGTTTATATTATCGTGAGACAATTAATAACTTTCTTCATACATTTTCAATCTGATGTATAAGCAAATCTTGTACTATGGCAGCAAGATAGCTTATACTTAATCAGCCCATATCTACCCACTGCTGAGCATAGGCCTCCTTCTTTTTCCTCCACTCTAGACGGTCCTGTGCCAATTTCATCCACTGTCTGCCCGCTACCCCGACTATATCGTCCACCCACCGGGCCGGTGGTCTACCCGGTTTTCTTTGTCCATCTCTATCATCTGTATTCAAAGTCTGGGTATTCAGTGTAGCCAGGGTCATCGTTATCGATAACCCTGATAACATCGATAGCTTATACTACTTTTAAATACATACATATAAGATATTTATAACAAATAGATATGTTTATGCACTTCAATGCACTCATTTGTCCTGGGTAGGATCCGAACCCACGATTCGCTGCTTAAAGTAGATAGCGATTACTACACTAAGCATAATCATATCTTAGTCACTAATATTACTATAAGACCGAGTGTTTCTTTTGTCAGCTTACTGTTTCAATTAGGTAAGTACTAAATATTACCTTAAATCTTTACTAATATTACTAGTGGACCAGGCAGACTTCGTTCTGCCCACCAGCGCCAACTACCGGGTCCAAGTATATGTAAGCTATCCTATCTCTCAAGTTGAAAAGAACTACACATGGTGTGCGAATTTTATTATAATCGGTTAGGTGGTTTAGGAGTCCATTGAGGACAAACATTGTGACACGAGATTTATATATATTAAGATTTGTTTGCATTGAATAAGCTCTGAAAATACTTGACCGATTTGAAAAATTCTTTCACTATTGGGAAGCTACACTATCTCCGGTGAACATAGGCTATATTTTATCCCCATATTCCTACGGGAACGGGAGCTACACGGGTGGAACCGCGCGGAAGTAGCTATCTAATACGTTATAATGAAATAGCTTACATTCATGTATAGACCATCACCATCTCTCAGGTGGGCCGTCTGTTAGACTTTTGACATGAAAAAAAAATTGGTTGCCTGTAAAGTCGGTATACGGGCGAAAGTTTTACGTGACAACGACGCAAGGGACGCGTGCCTTTCACTTTTTATGTCTGTCTCTCTCGCTCTTAGGCGGGCTAACCATGCCCGAGTGGAAGGGACGCGTGCCTCTCACTCGCTCTCATTGTGAGCGCATAACGTGAGCGGAGCGTAACGCAGTTTCTTGAAGTGTCACCCGGCAAACCAATTTATAAGACGTTGTCACGTCAAAAATCTACAGGTCATAAAGCGATAGTATATTTTGCAAGGTTTAATTGTATATATTTACACTGTGGACGTTATTATAAGGGGGTTTACGTTTGACGCGCCATTTGCATAATTATTATTGGCTTCGTACACTTAAGTAGATTATTTCAGTCATAAAGTTGATTATTATTTGTCTTGATGGTTTTTAGTTTAGAATAATTCAACTAGTTAGTTTTCTTTTAAATGTGAATAATTTCCTTTGACTATATTGTTTTTAACCTCCTTTATATTTCACATTTTTATAATCAAAACTAGCTGCCGCCCCGCAGTTTCACCCGCGTAGTTCCCATTCCCGTGATCACAAGGGTATCAAAAATAGATGTTGCCCGGTTCTCAGACCTACCCAATATGCATCCAAAATTTCATGAGAATCGGAAAAGCCGTATCGTAGGAGTTTACAAACACCGCGACACGAGAATTTTATATATTAGAAGATGTCAATGAAAACTAGAATTTTTAGTTTAGATCTTTTATACTACGAACTACTAGGAATATTAAACTACATATTAAGAAACTACGACCACCTAACTAAGTTAGTTCTGAATTTATGTTCTTAATCCAGGCCGCAAAAGTATCTGCAAATGTACGAATGAAAGCCTTATTTATTGACTTATATCAACATTCTACAAAGATATCATATGACAAGTAATGCTATTTATTGAATGGAATGAAATTGCAATAAGAAAGCAGGCGATTAAAATAGGACAAAATGTAGCACATGCTTGTGTAATACATATTTTTTTAGCCGACTGCGCCAGAAAAAGGGTTATTTCATGGATACTATCTACCTATATAAGTATGTAGGTATGTATGTTCATTGTGTAATTATTTCATATTGTAATTTTATTGTTATTTTTTTCTTAAATATTGTAATTGGTGTTAAACCGTTATATTTAATATAAATAAATAATAAAAAAAAATGTATTTTGACGTAGTACCTATATGTAGTATATCAGCTATTTGGTTACCATAACACAAGCTCACTTTGCAGCTTACTTTGGAATCCGATTGGCCGTGTGTGAAAAATGTCCCAGGATATTTATTTACCTATTCATTCATGTTTTTGCTAACGTTTGGAAAGGTAAGTGATGAAAAATATTAAAGCGCTTGTAAAATGCTATGCTGGTTATTCATGCTAAAGATCAGCTAAGATTTCTTGATGCGGAAAGTTTCATAAGAAAAATTCTTCATTATTTATAGTAATTCAAAGCAGGTCATATTGAAACGATATATTTCAGACCAACTGTACTAACAACTTTAAACTCCACAATTAAAATCAAGGCTCGTACCTACTTACATAATGTTTACTAGAAAACAATTTCTTGTTCGTTACCTACTTTGTAGCATTGGATTTAAGTGTTGCCATATAATGCCGTATGCCTGTTTGCCACCCTTGTGGTATATAAAAAAAAGACTTTTTTAAACCAACTTATTATAACCAAAGTTTCCTTACTGTTTTAAATAGTTTATATTTAGACCTTTGTTTAGGTAATTAAGTATTATAATAAGATAGCTCTCTACATTAAAAAAACATATTTGACGAATCATTCTTTTTCTCTCTGAGCAAGTCCTTTGGATTAAGTTATATAAGTACTTACCTCTTTTAGATCATCTCTAAGAATATTTAATTCGACTTTTAAACCGTTTTTTTTTCTGACCATACTCGCGTCACAAAGGGCACCCTATCATCCTAGCACACAAGAAAAAAGTCTATTAAAAAAACACGCAATAATATTCAATTTAAGAAAATTAAGCGGAGTTTACGTTGAATTTTTAATTTACGAACGTGTGTGGAACGGTTAATTTTTAAATTCCGTACGCGTCGCCCGCGCCGGTCGTTATTGGCGCGCGCATCTGCGCGTGAGTCGTTCACTTGTCACTTTGACACTTCAATACAAACTACTCGCGCGCATTCTGCCTCTGTCGGCGTTAGTGATGGGATTCTTCCCGGGAAAGAACCCAAAATGGGAAGATTGAGGGAAAGAACCCGAGGAAGATTCCCAAATGGGAAAGTATTCGGGTTTTTTCATTTTTAGCAATGTAACAAATAGGTAATGTGTAGATACATGTATATATCAAATAGTACGTACTATCTAAGTACTATTACTACTAGTTTGAGCTAATTTAGTTGGGTATTTTCTAATTCTTAGAAACAAAACACGTGCATGCAGTAAAGTGAAAACCCGCTTCTTCATATCTGTCTGTTTCTGTGTGTTCATCCGCTTTGAGCGACACGTAGTGATGGGATTTTACCCGGGAAAGAACCCAAAATAGGAATATTGAGAGAAGAACCCGAGGAAAATTCCCAAATGGGAAAGTATTCGAGTTTTTTCATATTTAACGATGTTACAAATATGTTATGTGTAGTATATATCAAATAGTACGTACTATTTAAGTACTATTACTACTAGTTAGAGCTAATCTAACTTTGTTTACTTTAAAAAAATCAATAAATACGTCAAAACCGTTTACTGCGACATCCCTTAGAACATCATAGCGGTTATATCAACCTAGAACAAAGGTCCCGGTTGAATGCTATATGACCGCCTTATCAAAAATATTTACGACATTGCTAATAAAGATATACCTCATTAAACGACTACATTTAACTAATATTTCGGAGAATACAATTTTCTACTATTAACAGATCTACTGTTAATAGTAGAAAATTGTATTAATTTACTGGAACCTATAACAGATACTATTTTCAAACTCGAAGGCAGTGGAATACTTATAAATGAAGTTTATATGGCCTTCAAAGATATTAAGTCCACATTTAATTTTGCATTTCCGGACATATCCATTCTAAATGAGCATCACAAACAAGATATAAAAATGCTGTAATTAGCTGAACAAATAAATGTTTGACACCCATTCATTATGCTGCATATTTATTGGATCCAAGATAGCAAGGCATTGAATTAGAAGAAGAACACGAAGTGGATGGAGTGTACACGATGTTAACCAATCGCACAATATTGTCGTTGGTGTTTATTTATCCAATTATAGAGCTAAATAGGGTTTATAGAGTAGACCATTTATATGGAAGGATGTCACCGAAATGGACCCAGTAGTTTGGTCGAGAGGACTCTGCAGTTCCAAATTGTTGAGTAGGGTTGCAGTACGGATTCTAACTGCTCCCTGTACTTCAGCAGCCACAGAACGATTGTTTAGCACGCACGTCCATATACATAGTCGCAAAAAAAACAGATTGACTACAGACAGGGCAGCAAAAATACCTTTTATTTCATACAATTTGAACCTGTTTCATAAACACAAAGATCATGACAATGACGATGATGACGAGCCAATATCTACGAGGGCTGCACTAAAAGTATGGGAATGGAATATTTCCACCATTCCTGTCATATTAAAATCTTTTAAATTGAAAAGTCTTTGGTTTTACAAATCGAATACCATTTCTTTATTTAAAAAACGATTCTCGGTCTTGTCACAAGGTTTTGTCAAACTTGTTTAGTCGTTGAGAAAATGGACTCGAGAAAATTCAAGAACGATGATTTATTATGACTTTCGAAGTGGTTTAACACAAAAACAGTGTGTTGACCGGATGATTTCTGCATTTGGTGATGAAGCCCTATCCAAAACCTGACCCGGTTTGCTGAATTTCAACGTGGACGTATCAAGTTCAGTTATGATCCTCGTCAAGGTCGTCCAAAAACTGCAGTCACACAAGAAAACGTTGATGCTGAGCGTAAGCTGATTGAAGAAGATCGACATGTGATATACTACAAAATTCAGGCAACTCTAGACATTGAGATGAGTCAAATACAAATAATCTTGCATGAACAATTAGGTGTAAAATATACCGCATTCGCTCTATAAAGAGCAAAAAGCGGCGCGTGTTACTTGGTGCGTCAGAACTTTCGAAAGACACGTAGGATCCTCAAATGCTATATAAAACATCGCATCAGGTGACGAATCCTGGATATACGCGTACGAACCCGAAACAAAAACCAGTCTCGAGTTTGAGTGTTCGAAAATGAGTAAAGCCAACAAAAATTGTTCGTTCACGGAGTGTTGCAAAAAAATGGTGGCTACGTTTGTCTCCAAAACTGGCCATGTTGCGACTATTCCTCTTGAGGGACAAAGAACGTTAAATGCAGAACGGTATGCTAGCATTTATTTGCCACAGTTCGTTTCTGAATTCCGTCCTCAGTTTTTTCGATGGACCAAGCTGCGGCTCAGCATCTGATCAGCTTTCTGAATTGAACATCAGTGTGAGAACTGGAGAAGGAAGGGGTGTTCATGTCGGCGATTCATCGTCAAAGTCATTTTTATTTATTCATTCTGAGAGCCCCATTACGTTGCTCTTAGTCTCTCCAGAACAATAAAAGCACACTGCAGAACATTTCAGCACTGCTTTTCGACATCCACACATCGCTCCACAAAAAGAAACGGTTTGCTCGAGTTTCTGAACATTTTCACTTATAACTTTTTCATTTCTAGTTCTACGACAAAAATATACTGAACCAAAGTTGTAGAGAATTTAATTTGCAACAAAAAATGTTACCAATTTTTTTAAATCAAATTAATAGTTTAAGAGATATATCGTATAAACCACTTCAATTGAAGAAACCCGTCCATTGGGTTTCTTCCCACGTAAACACCCGGTTCTTTCCCATTTGGGAATAAACCCGGGTTTATTCCTTTCGGGTTTATTCCCACCGCCCATCTCTAGTCGGCGTTTGCATTTCGCTTGTATATTTTTTGTAAGGGTTGTAGTACAGTGTAAAAATAGATAAGGTAATTTAAATTGGAAGTAAGTTAAGAAACTAAGAAAGATTTTTTTAGCGCTCGATCTAACTTCCTGGATATATATTTTTGTTATTTAGGTTAGTTATTTATGTTTATTATTTTCGTTTTATACAGATCTAAATGAAAAATAATCTTTACCGTAGAAAGTATTGTGGACAAAAGTGGTAAGTAGACTAAGCTTAAAAATGACTGGCTCTCAAGTTGCATCTGATAATTCTGATACCACACTGCGGTAGGCTGAGAGGCAATTTACATATTCCCTACCCTACGGCCGTAGGTGCTATATATCAAAATCAATATTTTCACAACAAGTGCCTACCTATCTACTATCTAATGAACGATTTTTTACATAAAACTTACTTAAGCTAACTTTATTTTTAACATAGTGGTTTATAGCTACCACTGTCGCAAACCCTTACAACAAAACCTGTAAGTTCTTCATACGATATTATTCTATAATCGTCCATTCACGACAATGCGATATCAGTAATCGATGAACGTAACTTTTAACTCTTGTCGCATTATAAAAGGCTAGTTATAGATAGCAACATTTATCTTGTTTCGTGCTTAATGTTACGTAGATTAGGTTAAGTTGTAAGTTTGTCTGGTGCCGGTGTTGCTGATAAGAGACACATTGTAAAAATACTTTTGTATAATATAAGTGTTTGAAAATGCGATCGATATAATGAAATTGATATTTAAAATGTTAGTTATAGTAAATAAAATAAACATCCTGGGACATTTTTCACACACGGCCAATCTGATTCCAAAGTAAGTTTCAAAGTAAGCTTGTGGTATGGTAAACAGATAGCTGATATAAAATATAAGTAAATTAAATAGTTGTATAAAAGTGGTGAATCGAAGTTCCAAATTTCATTAAAAAAATATTAAATAAAATAAATAATAAATAAATAAATAAATATCCTGGGACATTTTTCACACACGGCCAATCTGATTCCAAACTAAGCAGAGCTTGTGATATGGTAATCAGATAGCTGATATACTACATATACTACTTTTTAAATACATACTTATATAGATATTTACATCCAGACACAGGACAAACAGACAAATGCATACAAATGTTTGTCCTGGGTGGGATTCGAACCCACGACCCGCGGCATGAGAGTCAGGGTCACTAACCACAAAGCCAACCGGGCTGTAAAAATAAAATAGTTTACGTCCGTCGTATTAAATTCCCACTTAAAACAAATATATTTTTTTCTAAATTTGAAATATGTATATTTTTTATGAATGTAATAAATATTAGTACCTACCTATAAGTAGTTTATTGCCTACTGCTTGTTATAAAAAGCTCCGCTTATTTTGAAAGCTGGTCGTTTCAAGTGTGAAAATTCCCCAAGAAATTAATTAATTTCTTTCGGTAAAAACTTTACTTTAAAGTTAATCCTTATTTTTAATTATCTTAAATTCTTTGGTTAAAATTGGAAGTTTTAATAAGACTAACGAACTCGGCAATGCGCTATTTATTTTTATTACCAATAAATAGGTAATTTGGATTTCGTTAATTAAAATAGTTTTGAAGCCACATAATAAATATATAAGTGTCTGTCTGTATATATTTGTAATTACACTTTTTTATTGATTTACTTAATTAATGGATTGTTTGCGGAAACTTTTGCTCATGTGTTGCCCTGTGACTGTTTTTCCATCAAGTTTAATTTTTGCACTAATACTTCTGTAAAATTATAAATAAATATATTCGCACATATTCACATAAAAATATACCTATATGTATTTTTCAGGTAGAAAATTGCTTCTTTTTTTGAGTATCTACGTACTTAGCATCCTGTAGACAGGAACTAAGTTAACCTTATATTGCACGCAAAAAGATACTTACTTCCTAAAAAAATATGAATAGGTAGGTATATATTGCACAAAAAAACTAAAGCCTTTTAATTATTTTCCTCTTTAGTTCACTAAATATAACAGGACTTCTTAATTACCACATAATATATATTTAATAAAAAATAACCAAGCCTTTGAAATACCTTATCAAGAAGTATGTTAGGTACCTACCTAGGTACCTACATAATTATGATACATTAAACATTCATAATGACAAAAAAAACTATTAGAGCTGATTGGACCAGTATACTTCAGAAACGATATTTCTTCGCCAAATTAAGAATACCATTGCGTGAAAGCATTCTAGAATCCGCTTAATTTAACGCTACATCGGTTAAGAGTAGTGATTCCTTATATAACTTTTTCAAACCCGACGGTTCCTATATGTTTTGTCTCTCTCATTCACTACGGGGTCACGCGAAAGGTCCGCGTTTTAAAACCTACCCCTGACTGGTTTACAGTATGGAATGGTTAGGCGGTAATTAACAATTTAGCTAATTGATTATTGGTCGATAAATCATGAAAAATAACGTACTGTGTGTTATTGTTCATTGAACATAGACTACTTTATGACTTAATCGTCATAGTTTATGATTTCCTAACGAGTTGGCATAGGAATTGTAAGAATAATGTACGGTACTTTGTCTACATATAACTATTTTATTAGGACCGCAAAAACCAAGTCTAAATGCTAGTCAAATTAGGCTTTCTAAATTAGTTTTAAATATAATCCAGTACTTTATATAATGCACTAACATAATATTAATTACATAGTACTTCTAACATGCGGTTTCACCTGCATTTTGAAATCTATTAAGTTTGGAGGCATACAAAAGAGGCACTTTTCATTTATTTTCGGATGACTTTTCTACTACATAAATGAAAATTCAAAACAATAATTTAAGTGAAAACACCAAGAAACCGAATTATAATTTAATCTTTATAAAGCATCTACAGAACTGTGCAACCGTTTTCGATTCTTTTAACATAATTTAACCATCAGGTAGCTAGTTACTATTGAATAATATTAATTTTCTATTCAACAAACCAATACAAATTATTCATTGTCATTATGAACAAACATAATAAAAAAACGTATATGATAATTTATTATTATTTCAAATGACAGTATAGATTCTAGTAGTTAAATAGTTCCTACCATACATATGATACAGAACCATAAGGTTATGCAAATGGTACAACTTTATACCTGTGCTAAGTCTTATGCTTAAATTAAATTTAAATAAAAATCCTGGGACATTTTTTCACACATATAGCTGATATACTACACTACTTTTAAATACATACTTATTTAGATATTTACATCCAGACACAGGAAAAACAGACATATTCATATGTTTGTCCTGGGTGCGATTCGAACCCACGACTCGCGGCTCGAGAGTCAGGGTCACTAACCACAAAGCCAACCCCGTTGTCAAAATTAAACTGTTGTTTCATCTTGTATATAAAATTCTCGTGTCACAATGTTAGTTACCATACTCCTCCGAAACGGCTTGACAGATTTTAATGAAATTTTATATGCATATTCAGTAGGTCTGGGAATCGGCTACTGTAAATTTTTGCCCCTAAGAGCTCGTTCCCACTATGTCGTCTATCGGGACGATTTTTTATCGTGTGTCGTAGCGGCAGAATATTTTATATGAAGCTATTCACACTCGTCGGACAACGATTTTGTGTCGTATCCGACAAAAAATATCGTGTGTTTTGTCAGCCCTCCCGTCCGGAAAAAAATCGTGTCGGATCAACGCTCGCATATGATCGCATATGGCACTGTTCACATTTGCCGGATGTCGGGCCGACCCCGCCCGCGCCGCACCCCCTGTGCCGCCCGCGCCGCGCGTCGCTGTCGTCCATCGTGTACAAGAATCCAACCAAACTAGCACCTAACTAACTTCTAGCACCAGCTGCGCTCGTGGCCGACAGCCGACTAGTGTGAACAGAGGCGCCGATACCCGATTAAAATCGGAATCCGACACACGACATAGTGGGAACGAGCTCTTAGTGATCACGGGAACGGGAACTACGCGGGTGCAACCGGCGGCAGCTAGTATATTTATAAACTTTATCCATGAGTCAAATGCTCATATACATATTAGGTAGGTAGGTACTTATTATAAGCAAGTCTAGAGACTAAAAATGTTAAGGTCATTTAGCAAGCGCAATCAATTGGAAACTTCTCCTCAGGGCATAGTTGTGATAGCCTAGTAGTCTTTGTGGTTAGTGACCCAGACTTCCAAGCCGCCAGTAGTGGTTTCGAATCCCACCCAGGACAAACATTTGTACGCATGGATATGTTTGTTCTGTGTCTGAATGTATAATGATCTATATAAGTACGTATTTAAAAGTAGTATATGTAGTACTAGCTGCCTCCGCGCGGTTTTACCCGCGTAGATCCCGTTCCCGTGGGAATACAGGGATAAAATATAGCCTATGTTACTCGGGGATAATGTAGCTTTCCAAAGGTGAAAGAATTTTTTTAAATCGGTTCAGTAGTTTCGGGGCCTATTCATTAAAAACAAACAAATCTTTCCTCTTTATAATATTAGTATAGATATCAGCTATATGGTTACCATATCACAAGCTCTGCTTAATTTGTAATCAGATTGGCCGTGTGTGAAAAATGACCCAAAAAGAAAGTATCTAGTGTGTTAAGCTTATATTTATTTCAGGTATCTGGTTCCCATATTATAAGCTCTGATTGACCGTGTGCAGAGAATACTTATTATAATTATTCCAAAGATCCATAGGTAACGGTGACCGTTTACCATCAGACAAAAAATACTAATATGTAGAAGAAATCGAGTAGGTATTGATATCTTGGCTATTTATAAATATACATGCTTACGAATTATAATATTTTCATCATAAACAAGCAAATTTATTTATTCATACATTAAATACCTTTTTAACTTAGAAAAGGTCAGCATTGAAAGGTTAAAAGGAAAATATGTGTTTTTTTTTCCATGTTATTTCCTTTTTGAGATAACTAAAACATATGTACCGTACATTATGTTTAATCAAATAACAATTTACCGTTTCAATTTATTTTTGTTTTTAGAATTTGTTAGCTGGTTTCCTTTGCAACAGTACTACATGACTAGAAAATAATATGGATAATTAAATTTATAAATAACTAGCTGCCACCGCGCGGTTTTACCCGCGTAGTTCCCGTTCCCGTGGGAATACAGGGATAAAATATATTACTCGGGATAATGTAGCTTTCCAAAGGTGAAAGAATTTTTGAAATCGGTCCAGTAGTTTCGGAGCCTATTCATTACAAACCAACAAACAAACAAACAAACAAATCTTTCCTCTTTATAATATTAGTATAGATAATAATAATTTCGTTTATTCCACATATAAAAAATACAATATTTATTAATAAACAAGTAGGTACATTTAGTCGTGGAAGATAGGAGCCCGAACTAGGTTTCCCTGTAGTATGAGTCTCCTGGCTCCCTCTCTTGGTAAATGTGGAAGTAGCTCTGTCTCTCTATTACCCTTCACAACTTAGGTACCTATTGAACTGATCGAGATTTAATTTGGTACAGATATAGAGTTTTGTAGGAGGTAGGGCGCAACGGATTCGTCCGTTCCGAATTTGGAACAGCCTGACTGAACTTACAGAAGACCGCAGCCAAATAACACTACATGTAGTGTTGTGTTCCTGCGGTGAGTAAGGTAGCCAGAGCTCCATGAGGAGACGCTGTAGCGGCAGTGGGGGGACCAGGGATGGAGTAACGTCGTAGGGGTATGCAGGAGTGATACCTGTTTAGCCTTTCGACGAAAAGTACATTGCGCTTTGTTCCTTTCACTGCCTATACAGTTGCTCCCTTTTTTATAGGGTCGGCAACGCGTGAGTGACGTCTCTGGTGTTGCAAGCGTCCATAGGCTACGGTAACCGCTTCCCATCAGGTGGGACCGTATGCCTGTTTGCCACCCTTGTGGTATAAACATATAAATTACATTATATATATTACATTAAGATTAGCATTCATTTATATAAAGCTGTTGTCACAATTATAGAGTTTATCTAAATCACAGCATCAAACATATTTACAGTCAAAATTATATCCCATATCGCTACAAATTCGTAGACATTTCGTAGCCGTATCAAAATGCCAAGAAAGCTTGTTATCAGGAATCTTAATCGCTATTAATGTGACTATAGCCTTAAATATAAGCTTTTTAGTATTGCCATAAATTCCCGTTTTATGTCATTTCTTTCTACAAGGATAATATTTCGCGTATGCATTTAATTATTTAAAATAAACACAGTAATTTCTGTCAAAGTATTGTAATGGAAGCGGTAGCATGACTCTAATTCTATGACAAATTATGTTGTACAAACATCTGCTATTTCTACCATTTTAGGAGAAATGCACAATTCAACAATGGTTCAAGATCACTTCGTTATATTAATGATGCTCGTTAAATAAGGCTGGGACGACAATCCATCGATATCTTTAGGTAGGGGGTGTCGATATAATTTTAGGATTTTTTTTAATAATGGTAAAGGTAGATATTTATGTAACAAGTAGGTGTTTACCAAGCATGAAATTATAAGATTTTGTGAGATTTTGTCAAAATCACAGTCGTAAGAAATATCAATGTATCAATCGATCCTCATAAACTTTCACGTTTATATATCTAGGATAGTTTGAAAAATCCATTTTTTATGTATTTTCCCCCAAACAAGAGATTTATTCTAGATCAACCAGCCCGTCTACGAGTATTTAAAAATCTGCCAGTAACTAAATAAAAGGTAAATTAAAATATTCAAACACGTCTAATAAAATAAATAGCTTACAAATACTCCTCACAGATAAGTAAAACGATAGCAATTCTATCGACAATCAGCCATCACTATTAAGTACAAATATCGTATAATTTTGTACAACATTAAGTAGGTTGTATAATTAGTAATGAATAAGTAATTAAGTATGTGATAAGTTGGTCTACCACCCATGGTCTTGACTAGTAATTATTACCACCCGTACATAGTAATCAAATAGTTAAAGTTAAAAGGTACTTACATTGTAAAAACTGTCAGCTTATAAAAACCAATTTGAGTGAAAATTTGATGTGAATTTCTTGATGTACCTTTCGGTTGCATAGAATAATAGGAACCAATGTTTATATCTCTGGGGTCTCGTGAAGTTATTATCAATATCATATAGAGCCGTGGTGGCTCAGCACGAAACGCACTGATTCACGATCATGAAGCTGCAAGTTCAAACCCCTGACACGTATCGCAGAGATTAATCGACAGCCCGGTTGGCTTTGTGGTTCGTGACCCTGACTCTCAAGCCGCGGGTCCCAGTTTCGTATGTCAACCAGGACAAACATTTGTATGCATGAATATGTCTGTTTGTCCTGTGTCTGGATGTAAACATCTATAATATGCATGCATTTAAAAGTATTATATATAGTTTATCAGCTATCTGGTTACCATAACACAACCTTCATTTGAAGCTTACTTTGGAATCAAATTGGCCGTATGTGAAAAATGTCCCGGGATATTTATTTATTTATAGAGCTGTGGTGGCTCAGCAGGAAACGCACTGACTCACGATCATGAGGTTGAAACCCCTACCCCGTACCTCCGAGTTTAAAAACTTATGTACCTACGCATTCAGACCACTGTATTTCGGCGAACATCGTGAAGAAACCTGCGTGCCCGAGAAGTCATAAGGCATTTGAAGTCCGCCCAATTCGCACTAGACCCGTGGTGAACTATGGCCTCAACCCCCTCATTATTACCGGAGGCTCGTGCTGCTCAATTCGAAAATATGTCTTCCTGTTGATATAAGTACCTATTTTTGAAGTCTAGACGAAAATGAAACACTTCTTTATGAACTAAATTAAGTTTATAGTTTTAATGATGGAACAATTGTATAATATGTACTTGATTTAAGACCTTAAGCCTTATTGAAGATTCTTTACGATAAGACAGAAAATATTCAGTGAAATATCGTTCTTCGTAACAATCCTACCCGGGCACATTAAAGATAATATTGATGGGTATCAAACACAAGTTATTCAACGATTATACCTATAGAACAGTTGCACAAACTGGCCTCATAAAAAATGTATGAGCTACCGCACAACTTTTCATTTTATAATTTATCATTAAAAATTCGCCGCGCGTATATACCACCTGCACTCTGTAGCGCAATTATGCACAATCAATATCTTAATTATTACAATTTTTATTAGCCAACGCCTTTGTGAGAAAAATAAACGGAAAAAACATATGGAGAATGATGATCATTGCCGTTCGTACACGTATGTCGATGATTTATCGGTTCTATGTCGCGTTGTTTATGTCAATGTGGCTAAAGGTCGTTGAGCGGACGATGTGTGACTGGCATATAAGTTTAAGTCATAGCTACATATACACATATATAAAAGTTAAGGAATATTGGTATATTATATATATATATATATATAGGCATATTATATATACAGATATATTATATAATATATTCACCCGCGTACCCGGGAGATCTACCATTTTCCCGGGATAAAAAGTAGCCTAAGTCCTTTCTCAGGCTCTGGATCATCTGTGTACCAAATTTCATTTAAATCAGTTCAGTAGTTTTAGCGTGAAAGCGTAAAAGACAGAGAGACAGACAGACAGAGATACTTTCGCCTATAGTACCTATAGTACCTAAGTTGCTATACCTATGGATAGTATGGATTAGTATGGATTTAATGGTTTAAAACAGTAGTAGGTAGATACTTGCAACCTCGCAATATCTTTCATTTATGCTCCGCTCCTATTGGCCAATATAGCCTTCCTCGATAAATGGGGTGCTAATAAAAAATGTATACTAATATTATAAATAGGAAAGATTTGTTTGTTTGTAACGAATAGGCCCCGAAACTATTGGACCGAATTGCACAATTCTTTCACCAATAGAAACCTCCGTTATTCATGAGTAGCATGGCTATATTTCATCCCCGTATTCCTACGGGAACGGGAACTACGCGGGTAAAACCGCGCGACAGTGGCTAATAATATAAAATTTTGATAATAGTCTACGCCGAATCGTCAAGATAATATCTAAAATATTTTATTAAGTCTTTGATAGTATTTTTATATGCCAAAAATATTGCGTAAACGATAAAAACTTAGTAAAATTTCATTTAATTAATGAACATAGAATATGGACACTTATTATTCCTCTATATTTTTTTAATATAATATTATAATGCATAATTAATTTTAAACATAATCGTTAATGCCTTGCCACGGGGCTACATGCTCAAACTAGCTTCATTAAGTAGATATTCAATATAATGAGCTTTTTAATAGAATTATAATAACCTTTTTCTGTAATTACGCTTTTTATTACAGCTTAAGACTTTTTAGTGATGTTTAAAATAAATACTACAAGATATGGTATAATAGAGAAAGTAATGGATTTTGATAAACTCTTTTTGTAGTTGTAAAATTGGACTAAAACTTCAGTTACTCGTAAAAAAGCAATGTTCTTCAAGATATTAGTATTAACCTGTTTTTGTAACACTAGTAAATATCCTGGGATTTTTTTTTTCACACACGGCCAATCTAACTCCAAACTAAACAGAGCTTGTGAGTGGTAACTAATGGCTCGCTGCTGATTTACCTGGATTAATAGAGACATTTTATCCCGGGAAAATTGAAGATCCCCCGGGAACGCGTGTGAAACCGCGGGGAGCCACTAGTGTAGTAAAGGACGTGAGTAGCACACAAATCGAATGGCAAAGAAGTAAACTATAACTGAAACAAGTTTACGATCGCAGTTTATGACCGTAACATCGAAAAAATATCAATGTTGCCAGAGTATAAACAATTATAGTGCAGTAATGCGTTTAATTACAAAAGTGAACATTTACTTTCATGAAAGTTGGTAAACTAGGATGAGTAATGTTGCCAGCCACTTGGATAGTTCGTGAATTGTTGAAATGACTAGTTTTAATTTTACTATTTTGTTCTCTGGCAACAAGAGAATAATATTTCGTTTACAAATTTATTTTAGATAGCTTCATTATAACTTAGTTACGCTAAATATAAGAAATAGAAAAAACCGTAATTTTGAAATTACTATAAAAAAATGGTTATTTATTACGTGAGATGTATTTACATTATAATGATCACAATTATTACGTTTAAAGAAAAATCAGACACATTTATGCACACAAAATATGTTTGTCGTAGACATCGACGTATAGCGATAGACAAGAACGTTCATGTAAAACATTTGTTTAAAAACTGGTAAGAGTTAGAACTAAAGTTCGCTGCAGCGCTGTATAAAGCTGTGTCAAATAACCAAACTATTTTAAAAGATACAGCGCTAGATTGCTTAGAGTATAGTTTTCTCGCGACCAAAACGTCGTAAGCGCCGCAAATTTCATGGCGCTTACGCGTTTCGTTCAGTTAACTACACTAAGATGTCGTCCCTATAGAGTTCACACCGCAGATGTGACACATCTTTTTTACCTTCTAAACTTCATTAGAATAAAACTCGATTTCAAAATGTATTATATTAATATTAGGGGGGCCTAGTGCGGATTGGCGGACTTCACATGGCTTAAATGAGTACTCAGAGGTACGGGCCAGGGCTTGAATTAACATAAAACAATTATTCAAAATATCAAACTATCACTACTAATTAAAAACTCATTAACAATTAATCAAATTAAAACCTTTCTAAAAAAACATATCAAGTCTGTGTTCAGTTACATATTTTTACCTACAACCAGTTTTAAGGGAACATCTGCACGTTTTAGTATATGATTGTAGAATGGCGTGGTATTTAAATAGATAAATTGTTTTTCTACTCTGGAATTACGGAATTATCACCTATTAATTCACTTAAACAGGTAGTAATTTTACTTAGTTGACTACTGACTAGTTATTTTCGTCCAGGGTCTACTTTGATTCGGATTATCGTTGTTATTAACGCTGCTCCGTGCGCACCCGCACTGAGTGAATGTCGAAGCCACACTAAAGTCGGGTGTGGGGACTGCAGTTCAGTTGAGTTGATAAAAGCGAGTGTTCGGAACGCCCTATCTAGTACGTAGTACATATATATCGATGGTCGTAGATGACATCCGAACTCACGAGGAACGCGACGGCGGTAGCTTACTAACAACAAATCTAACCCGCCTGTTGCAATACGTATTAAAAAAACATACTAATTAGGAACTATTCATAATTCCTATACACCCAACTACGTCGGCGACGCGGTAAATTAATGGAGAAACACGCGATTAATAATTCCATATAGCCGACCATTATGACATTTACATGTTACTATTGCTGATTTATGTACGGTCGCAACTTTTAAGAAAACATAAATTTACTTTGCAAAGCGTGTAAGCCTTCTACTAAATGACATATTGGATGCATACGGTATTTAAGCCTGGAGGTAAATTAGTCTATCTAATTGGAGACAGATAATTATGTTATTGCCTAGAAAAAAGGTATAATCGAAGCCAACATCAGAGGCTTGAAGGTCTGGGTCGCTAACCACAAAGTCAACTGGTCAAAATAATAATGATAATAATAATCTTTATTTTCCCAAAAAGTGATTACACAAAAAAATTTGCTTATATTATAATATTATGCTATGTAAATATGTACCTACTAGGTTTTTTGAAATAAAGAAAGGTTGCATCTGCTCTCATTGCTAGGCTTAAATAGCCTGTATTCATGAAGAAATACAATTAAAATGTTAATTCTATCAATATATAGGATATGAAAGTTATGAATAGACTCTAACGCTCGGTTCGGAAGATTGGTTTTGCTGAGAAGAGCCGGCAATAAACTCAGAAATTACTCTTTTCAAAACAAACTTAGATTGATAACATTTAAAGGATTTGGTCTCTCTGAAAAATTCTGGGGAATACAGATAGTAAAAAAAAAATAAGTGTGTTTATTAAGTTATTTTCGCATTAAGAAATATCATTTCAATATTAAATCATTATCAGCAAACGTCTCCACCGAGGAGCTTGAGCCTCCCCAAACAATGAGGGGATTTAGGCCTTAGTCAACCACGCGGGCCTAGTGCGGATTGGCGGACTTCACTTGCCTTTATTTGTAACATCTCAGGCATGCAAGTTTCCTTACAATATTTTCCTTTGCTGAAAGCCTGTGGTGTGAACCCGTAGCATGTTTTTCAGAGGTACCTGCGGGCGGTATGAACCTGCACCCTCATGATCGTGAGACGATGCGTTCCCAATATTAAATAATAATAAATAATATATTTACGATGGTATAAAATGTATCATCTGCTTTCTAGCCATGTTCCGTAAAGCAATAAAGTTGTATCAAGACTTTGTTATTGCCTATCTGATGCCATTTACGTCTTACTTGTACATTTATGAAAGTTATAGTTGAGTTTTCAAATTACCTACTACTTTATAGTTAAATTATCTGTTTATAAAAATAATATTCGAACTTCTGATTCGATAAGAAAAGCCCTGAAGATCTTCAAACGGCTGAACAGATTTTATCAGAACACACTCGTCAGCTTGCAAACAGAAAACCGCATAAAAATCGGTGCATTTGTTTGCGAGATATAATGAAATAGACACACACATGACTTAAGCTACTAATAGTATCTACCTACTTAGTATCTACTGGCGCAGTGCAGTAAAAATATATACGATACTAATAATTCAAATAATCTTCATAATGTTACTATAGGTAGGTACTATACTATAGACAGAGTTACTTTCGCATTTAATATTATAATTATAAAGTAAATAATATAAGTAACTCTGTCTGTCTCGCTTTCACGCTAAAACTAACGAACCGAATAAAATGAAATTTGGGAAAATGGAAGATCTCCCGGGAACACGGGTCACTAAAGGTAGGGTTGCCATCCGTCCGGGTTTCCCCGGATTTGTCCTAGTTTAGAGGGCATCCGGGGAGCGTCCGGGGAAGGTTTCATTTGTAGACCGGGTTTTAAAAAATAACTAAATTTGTGACAAATTGTAATATTCTGTTTTGTTAAAATAATGAATGAATAAAAAAACCGGCTAAGAGCATGTTAGGATACGCGCAGTGTAGGGTTCCGTAGCTAGATTAACAAAATTCAATACTTTACGTATACATATATGATTTACTTATAATTTTTTTTAATATTGAGGTGGCAACGAAATGGTTAAAAGTCGTATTCGGTTGATTTTCTGTCCTTTTTTCCTTGGTCGATTATAACTCGTTAACCTGTAGGTAAAGCCAACTCACCCGCGATAGTTTTCCTTTTAAATTCATCATAATATATGCTACTAGCGTGAATTTTTTTACAACTCTCTTTTAGTTTTTAGAGGGAGAATGGTTTATTAAAAAATAGCAAACCTTTGCTATATGTTATTTGCCTATTGCCTATTTTTTAATAAGCTATCCAAACGCTTTCCGATTCAGGGTTTCGTTTAAGGAATATTACCTAAGCTTTTAAACTGAAATTTTAGTTAGTCATGTGTCAGCCTCTAAAAACTAAACCATTGTTTGCAGCAGCGTGAATTTTTTTACAATTCTATGTAAAAAAATTCACGCTGCATGCTTTATTTTTAATGTTCCTTTTTTTTTCTTGACTTTGTGTGTGTGTGTGTGTATGTTTGTCTGACAGTCTGTTTATGTGTCCATCTGTAGCTGTTCGTGCGGGTCTGCTTGTAAACAGGTCACAATTCAGTACTACGTATTGCCTCTGTTTTGGATCACTTCTCGTAAGCGTTCTCGCATATTATTAAGAGATAAAAAATGTTTTCTTCGAAAAAATGATTAACATCGAAACATCGTTTATAATGGTGACTTTAGCGAAAACAATAAATTTAAAGCCTCGGGGCACTAAGAAAGAAGACTTGCAGCGCTTTGAATTTTTCAGGGATTTTTCGGGACACTTTTAAGTTAAAAAATTACCGACGATATCCTTTATTCATCCATTTTATTCTAAGTTATACCAAGTTACCTAAATATCCTTAATTATGCAAATTTTCGCCTTTTTTCAATCAAAGTTTTTAATTCAATAAAAATTATTTTGACAAAAGCCGTTCACGATTTCTTATAGAAAATAGTGTGTAGTCTTCAAAACCTATCTTCGATTTCCTATACGATCACTATTCTCAGAGTTATTGATTGTCAAAGTTAAAAGGTTTGACTGACAATTACTCCGTGGCTAATCATTGTACAGGCTTCCTAATTACAACAAATTAAAGGGCATTAAATATCCTAAAGGAAGATTTGACAAAAACAATAAAAAAAATCATTTTTGAAGCCCATAGACCATTTTTTTAGATGACAAAAAATTTGCATATTTTTTTCTTGGTAGTTTCCATAGAATTTCTCCAGATCCAAACATGATACAAATAATTCATCACCATATCCAAAAACTAGACACTTGAAGCTATAATTCGGTCTTCATTTTTTTTCTGTGCGATTATTTTCCGCAAAGTAACAGCTCGTTGAAAATCACCCAAAAATATCGAATTTTATTTATATCCCTAACTTTTTGTGTCTAGTGTATAAAAGGGTTCGTAGTTGACTACGGAACCCTTAAAAGGTGATTTATGACATTTTCAACTGTTTTTTGAATTTGTTGACATGTCCGGCTTTCGGACACTAAAATCCGGGGCTTTCACGCGTCTTGTCCTGTTTTCCAAATTTTTGAGATGGCAACCCTACTAAAGGAGCCACTAGTCATCAATAATTCAAATCTAAGATAACAATAATTCTTTCAGCCAATATTTTTAGCAAGTTGTTTTGTCCAAGAACTGTCACTCTTTCTCGTCCCTTCGTACTTTGTTTATAACATAATTATTTATAACTTTACAACAATTATATACCATTATAAACATGATGCCCGTTACAGTATTTAGCATAATGTTCACAAATTGCACTTTATTAATTTGAAACGCGTGAGGTATACTAGCAGACATGACCACCATGCATCATTTATACAAAAGCTAGCTTCCGTCCCTGGGTTTTGAAAGATGGGAACGGAGTTCTTTTAGTTTCCCGAGATATAAAGTAGCTCATGTGCTATTTCTAATTTTCTTTCTTTCATCATCATCAGCTCATATACTTCTCCACCAAGAAGCCTCCCCTAACAATGAGGGGGTGTAGGCCATAGTCCACCACGCAGGCCTAGTGCGGATTGGCGGACTTCACATGCCTTTGATTGTGACATTCATGAAAATTAAAATGTATTTATTCCGAAAAAAACATTACATAAATTTATTTTGGCAATGCTCCCACATTAGGTTGCCCTGTGCCGTGGGAGACACGCTCTCCCGTGAACAGTTGAGGATCCAAGTAAGATTATTTTGATTCAACAACACATTTGAGTTTGCACCCGTAGCTTCAGATACTTTGTAGTACCTAAATCTAAACAATATATACCTATGCTTACCCATGAACACTATCCTCTATAAAACATTTATCACGTAATACCTCTGCCTAATCATCATAGAATAGATAAGCAAATCGTTATGAAACCAGAGAATGTAAGATTAAATGATAACATTTCAAAGTTAAACAGCCATGAGAAAGCTACATTGTTTCGAAAGACCTGTTTATATCACCTACCAAAAATTTACGGTCACCGCAATGAGCTTTCCGACCTCTCACCTCATCACAGAACTAAAGAAAGAGATAGATATAGAGCTGATAGTGAAGCTAATATCATTTGCGTTACATAATAACAACTCATTTTGATGTTGGAATACAGTTACAAAGTATGAAGTTAGAATCTTTTTCTGTACGATCTGAACCTTCCATCGCGTGACAATGCTGGTCTCCCGTCAATTTACTTATTTAGACTGATTAGTTTCACGGAACCAAATCCGTCCGGTGGCTGGGCTGTATGGAATAAAAATATATGGAGTCGAACGGATTATTAGACCTATTTTTCTAATCATTAATTTTAGTTTAGGAATATCTCATGAGTTTAAAAGTTCAAGCTAAAACCATGTGATTTAAAGATGTATTATCTATTCCTAAACACCATAAAATGATAAAACACACATAAAGATTTATATTTTCATAATACGGTTATGTACCGTAAGATCAGTATTACAGTTATGAAAGTCATAAAAAGCCCTTTTTTCTTGTTTAGATATTCATCATCATCAGCTCATATACGTCTCCACCGAGGAGCTCGAGCCTCCCCTAACAATGCGGGGGTTTAGGCCATAGTCCACCACGCGGGCCTAGTGTGGATTGGCGGACTTGTTTAAATATTAATATCCTAAATATAAATTAACAGAAACTATGGTAAAAACTTTAAATATAATTGGCCATAGTTTTCATTAATTTTGTTACAAACGCTATATTCGTCGCTGTAGTGTACATTTTTATATACTGCGTAACTACATTATGTTATAAGGTCCAATATTCAATGGTATCAAACAGCACATTGCACCATAAAAAGAACTTCGTACACTGTTTTGCTAATGGAAATTAAGACTTATAGGCAAATGCTACGCCAAGTAGGGTAGTTTAGCCGGTTTTCGTCCAATTAGTGGAGTTGCCAGGTTATACATTTAAAAAAAATATGTTCCACTGGGCCAAATCTAACAAACTATTTTTTGATTAAACGCTTATATAGTCTATTTTAAGTTTACATCAAGGGACAATTAATTATAGTTATCGTATTTTTTATAAAAAATATTTTAATGAAAAGTACCGATTTCGTCAGTTTTCGTCCAAAAATATTAGTTTTCGACATATTATGTTGGGTTAGTTTTCGTCCACTGTTTATAAAGAGGATTATAATGCAATTAATTAAAAATCAGTGTTTTAATTGTGTTTTTAATCAACTCAATAAAATGCAACTATAATGCGTTTTTATAATAACATACAAAATGTATTTTTATAACAGCATTTGGCTGATAAAAACGTTAATTATCTTAGAGTATAAAACATAGATATCACATGCAAAATCAGGTACATTGAGATATTGTCCTTAATTTTTTAATATCATTTTAAGAAGTCTTAAATTGTAATTGTTTTTATTTAACAACACCAATTAAGTATCAATTATTTTTAATAACAGTAAAACTAAGAAACTTATTATTTGTAAGGATTTATAGTAAAACAGCTAACATTTCAGCTGATGAAAATGTAGATTTAGGTCTGCGGTCAGCTGACAGTCTTCAGTATAGCAAAGCCTTTAATCTGACATAATCTGAATATCTGGTAGAGCCTTATTTAAGGCATCTTCTGTGTAAGGATTTGTTTTTTTTCTTATTTTTTTCGGCTCCAATGACTTTATCTAAGACAATGCATTTAATGACCAAATATACTAAACAGCAAATGATATAGGCGATAATGATAATATAATACCTGCAGTGATCGAAAAACAAAATAAAAAGTCTTGCTAAAACCAAACCAAGATAATAACCGCTGTTTGTAATGGACGAAAACTAAATAACTGGTGTTTCTACTTCTCGTCCGCTCATATTAAAGTACTTGGACGAAAACTAGAGTAATTTTTATAGATGTTTTTGGTTTCCGTCCAAGGTATTTAAATATAAATTTATGCTTGCCACACTGATAAATTCGTGGACGAAAATGAAATTTTAGATCGAATAACTAACAAAGATCCAGCCATTTAAAAAAAATTATGAAGTTCTTCGCATTCCATACTTTAACTGATTTATGAAATTTCACTTATATTTTTGTGTTTTCGTCCATGTGGACGAGAACAGAATATTTTGCGGAATTGGTTATTCCATTTCCGTCCACCTAGATTTTATAAGTAATTCGTTAAATAAGTATGAAAAACACCTCCTAATGCCAACTTTGTGTCTTTACTTAGTTATAAATTACCAAAACAAATAAATACATGCGAAAAATAACAAAATAACTTACCGTGCAGCTACCTCGCGCCACAATTTTTTTCACATTCAAGATGGCGTGTTTATAGCTCGTAAGCAAGCCGCAGATTGACAAAGCTTTTATTCGAGTTGGGAAATGACAATTTTTTTTAATTTTGGTAGACTAGCACATATGACTTCAAAGGCTGTAACAAGTCCAAACTTGTGCAGTCGACTATTAATATGATGCTATTCTACGTAAATGTTGTACAATGCGCCTGGTAATGGACGGAAACCGGAGCTGGACGGGAAACCAGCTAAACTACCCTACTATCCATAACGATATGCAAAAATTGTTCAGTTATCTTGAGTCTTATCTGTAACAACTTAATAATTGCCGATAGTATCACCCTGTCTGTCAATGTAGACTTTGTGCGCATGCGCAAATAGTTTTTACTCCATTTTTCCAAGAAAACATCATAAATAAATGAATAAATAATCCTGCGACATTTTTCACACACGGCCAATCTGATTCCAAATTAAGCATCAAAGTCAGCTTATGTTATGGTAGATAGCTGATATACTACTTTTAAATACATACTTATATAGATATTTACATCTAGACACAGGTCAAACAGACATATTCATGCATACAAATGTTTGTCCTGGATGGGACTCGAACCCACGACCCGCGGCTTGAAAGTCAGGGTCACTAACCACAAAGCCAACCGGGCTGTCGTCATAGCAGACGTGATGTTAATTTTTTGTAAATAAGAGGACCATCATACCCCGTTGAACAACACAAAAAATGTTATAGGTAATTCTAGGCTCTATATAATTTAATGATTATTTTTATCACTCTACTTATTAGTGACATTTTGTAAATATAGCTTGTTTCCAATTAGTGCGATAATTATACGATGAATATGTCAAGCAAGAAACATGTTTTAGGTATAACGTAAATACGGAGCTCCTGAAGCCATCTTAGCGACAATGAGCTATGCTGAACTCAATATTAAGTTCTATTGTCATAAAATCACTACAGTTAACTTATATTTTGTATACTGTAGCAAATTTACCCAGTTTCAAGTTATTATACTCGTATTAAGATACTTAATATCTATCCCGAGACATTCTTGCTGTTTAATTTATCGATCCAAAACTAAACTAAGCTCGTACTACAGTAACAATATCATCATCAGCTCATATACACGCACAAAGGACGCTGCACAAACAACGAACTATTTAATATATTTTTATCTATGTAGTAAATACATTACTCAATAGAATTAAACAAGCAGACAGTTTATATTTAAACTATGTAACATTGCGTACAAATAAATATTTCTTTGGCACACTTCCCAAGTTAGCCGGTAAGATCAAAAATACGAATGAACCCAAAAAAAATAACACACAAGACGCTTCTACGCCTCTCCCAAACAGTCCACGGATCGTACTAATATTTTCGACTCATTACAGTGTCAATATAAGATTAGGGATAAGCAATTTCGGACAAAAGAACGCCGATATAAGTGAGTTTTTTTACCCCGGTTCCGCCTAGCCCGGGACAGAATTACAGCCGCGAGACAAAACTCAATTAGGTATTTAAAAAAGACCGACTTGTCGATGTTGGGATTGTGTTTTTTTTTTTCAACAATACCCTAATAATAATATGCAGGGGTTTTGATTGACAGTTTATTCGGCGAGGTACGAGTGAGGTGGTCGGCGAAGGGCTCATTCACACTATACTAGGACTTAGTAACATTGCTGATTCCCGCATGTTTTATAATGTTTGTATTTTGAAAATTATTTTACCTACACTTTTGCTTATTTTATAATATCTAAATTATATAATATATGTTTCGGTTAATTAGAGAATACCTACTGTCCAACTGAGTATTGGTTAGTTTAGAATGATTTTACACACTTAGATAAATCTGAACATTTTACAGTACCTACATTTTACCTATAGAGTCTTGTATCTTATGTAGGTAGGTAAAACCTATAATAAAACATAGTTGATTTTGTAGACGGAAGCCTCGATTTTGAAGGTGAATCTATCATTTTTATTACTGGTTTAGTTGAAAATACAGCAATTATTTTGTATATAAGAAGTCTTGACTACATCACTCAACAATTTTATTTAATCGAAACGATAGTGTAACAAAACACTAAAAATAATTAATGAAAAAATTCGGACAAAACCGAAACCGATTTTAAAATCGAATCGTATCGAATTAGCCGGCGATTATCGGTAAAATTTCACGTGGCATATGTTTTGGAAATTGAACTCTGCGGCTTGAGCACAATCGAATTAAACATTCCGAGAATTTTCGACCAAATTGTTACCAAATTATCCTATTAAATTAAAATAAGATATGAATGCTTAGTTACAATTTTGAAATTATATAAATAATGCGTTGCATTAAAGCTAATTTAACAAAGTAGTATCTTGTAATATCAATGATCTTGTAGGAGTTTGAATTATTGGCAAAAATTGTAGACAATTTCCTTTTTAGATCAATTTCTGCTCTGATTCAAATCATGTGCTAGAACATTACCTTCTAAGGAACTATGTATCATGGGATACTTTGTATCATCATAGGATACAAAGTATCCTGTGTGATAATCCAAAACATATGCTGTCGATGCGTAAATTTTTACCTTTAGCCATTGAAGCTTGAATGAAAGTAACAAACATGATATCATAACATAAAAGTCGTGTATTCTTTTGCACTAGAAACTAATCCTCACATGCCTTTCACACCCGAATGCAGACTGTTTCAGTGAGCGCAAGAGAAGATTTTCAATAACGAAGAACCAAATATAAGCTTTAAAAAAATACCTACTACTTATTAAGTTAAAAAAAGCTTGCATTCAAGATGGTAACCATTCCGGTTCGTATATTGATTTTTTGTGCGGAAGCTTTTTGCCAGCCCTCATTTTGGTAAGCTCATTTCAGTTAGTAGTACCGAATTGTCGCAAAAGGTGTCGCTAGTAGTTACAAATTGAGTGTTTTTTGTTAAAATAATTTTATTTTGTCCACAACATATCGATAATTGATATTATTATTTTTTATGAAATTATGTGTTTATAAATAAAAAGTGTCAAAGAGGAATAGAACGAAGCATGCTAAATATAAAGAAAATCCAAAAGATAAGACACACAAAAATAAGAAAATACACGAAATCAGTGGATGGGCTAGCACAAGCCCTAACGGCTAACACTAAAGTGGAAATGGGCCGGGCATGTTGCACGTCTACAAGACCAAAGGTGGACGAAAAAGGTAACGGCATGGCAGGGCCCCCAAGGAAAACGCAAGAAAGGGAGACCCTATGCTAGATGGGAAGACGACATCAAAAAGATTGCGGGAACGAACTGGATGCAAATAGCCCAGTCTAGAGAAGACTGGACATCTTTGGAGGAGGCCTTCACCTGTAGAGGGGTTCTTGTAGATACAGAATAAAACTAGAATTAAGACACACTAACATACAAATCTAGATATAAAATACTAATACCTAGTTATTAAGATTTATTATTTGTAAGTAAGTTTGCAAGAAATATAAGGCTTTTTATTTTGTTTTTATTTATTATAAATAAAAAGTAATGGGAGAATGTGTCGCTATGCGCCAAAATCAAAAACGGCTGGATTGTTTTCGCTATTTTTCATCTTAACATTTTTGTAATGATCCAAGTGAATGAGGTTCTTATATAGGTACCTAAACGATCCAGGGATAAACCTAGATAAAATTGCGAAGCCCCTTAGCCGGCTGATCTGAGTAATTACCTATCTTACCAATAGAAAAATTACGTTATTTGGGAGAGTCATACATAGACTCGGTCTATATTTTATTCCCCAATTCAAACAAGGACTACACGGGTGAAATCGCGAGGTGGGAGCTAGTTTTATATAAACTACTTGCTTCCTTTAATTTCAATCTTATATATAAAATTCTCGTGTCACAATGCTAGTTACCATACTCCTCCGAAACGGCTTAACCGACTTTTATGAAATTTTATACGCATATGCATTCAGTAGGTCTGAGAATCGGCTACTATCTATTGATACCCATGTGATCACGGGAACGGGAACTACTCTGGAGAAACCACGAGGCGGGAGCTAGTATTTATATACCTAGTTATATCTTATATCCATTATTATAATTTTTCATCAATCACCTTATAATAATAAAGAACTGTTTTCTTTATCACGTACCTAACTCATTGGATTCTCTCACGCGTAAGGTGTTCCTCACACCCGTTGGAGTTCCTTGGGAAATGTATAAAAACCCACCAAGACACAATTAGTTAAAAATAGAACCTACTCATACTGTTTACCGGTTCATGTGAGCTTTGTCCCGTTATTTATTCTATACTAGCTGCCTCCGCGTGGTTTTACCCGCGTAGTTCCCGTTCCCGTGGGAATACAAGGGATAAAATATATAGCCTATGTTACTCGGGGATAATGTAGCTTTCCAAAGGTGAAAGAATTTTTGAAATCGGTCCAGTAGTTTCGGAGCCTATTCATTACAAACAAACAAATCTTTCCTCTTTATAATATTAGTATAGACAATACATTAAGTTTATTGCTTTTAACATTAGGTAGGTACATCATGGTTAATATGCAACTAATTATTATGTCGTTGAATTTATTTAAATAAATATGTTTTTTACGTTGACTAACATCACTAGGTTTTTTAGATTTTATATATTTAGCATAAATATTTTTTTTTGTATTATTTATTTGGTGCACCACCGTCTTTTATGGTGACTTAAAATCCTTTCCATCTAACGGTTGTCTGGAAGAAATCGCTTTTAGCGACAAGACCGCCACTTGTGCATTTAGTTAAGTTCTACTGTTATTGTTTTTGTTTTTTCGTGTACAATAAAGAGTTATCTATCTATCTATCTACCTTACTAAAGCAATACTCAAGTTTTGTTTCAGTATTATTTTAATACTAGTTGCATGTATTTAGGGTATGTTTTCTTCATTTAAAGTACTACTATTTCAACCCAACTTTTTACATGAGATTAGGGAGAGGCTAAAAAATTAAATTATGGTGTGATAGGATAGAGCCCCGAAAACGATGTAACAATCTTTGCAATACAGAATCTATAGGTGACGGTGGCCACTTTCCATCAGATGGGGCGTCTGTCTAATATAATTGGTATCTACTTTACATTAAAAAAAGTACCTATCGTAAATCAATAGTCAAATGGTGGCCTGAATTTTCTCATAGTTTTTATTTTAAAGGATTTTAGTTAGAGTAGAACAAAAAAAATATAGTTAAATTGGTTCTTCAAGAAGAGAGTGAAGAGGTTTTTACAGGGTCGGCAACGCGTGAGTGACGTTATAGGCTACGGTAACCGTTTATCTACAGGGACCGTATGCCTGTTTGTCACCTTAGTGGTATAAAAAAAGATAGGTAGGTACTTTAAATAATTTGGTCTAGATATAAAAATAATATTAATTTTATTTTTGTAAGGGTGTAATCTAGGTTAAAATTAATAACTCACGAAAGTATAATGTATGTTTGTATGTGTGTAAAAACAGTGACATCATATTAACTAGAAAAAATAATTCTATAGATACGACATTAAAATAATAAAAAAATTATACGGCTTTTACTGCCACACTTGTCTTTATAAATGTTTGGGCCAATTTAAAAACTTACTGTGGAAAAGTAAAATCCTACTAAAAAGTACTTACTATAAAGGCGAAAGTTAGTGACTGTGTTTATTTTTAACTTCATCACGTCTAAACGACTTTTTTTTTTTTTATACCACAAGGGTGGCAAACAGGCATACGGTCCCACCTGATGGGAAGCGGTTACCGTAGCCTATGAACGCTTGCAACACCAGAGGCGTCACTCACGCGTTGCCGACCCTATAAAAAAGGGAGCAACTATAGAGGCAGTGAAAGGGACAAAGCGCAATGCACTTCTCGTCGAAGGGCCAAACAGGCATCACTCCTGCACACCCCTACGACGCTACTCCATCCCTGGTCCCCTCACTGCCGCTACAGGGTCTCCTCATAGAGCTCTGGCTACCTTACTCACCGCAGGAACACAACACTACATGTAGTGTTATTTGGCTGCGGTCTTCTGTAAGGTGGAGGTACTACCCCAGTCGGGCTGCTCCAATTTCGAACGGACGAATCCGTTGCGCCCTACCTCCTTAAAAATCGACTGGAGCGATTTTAATAAAATTTACTATGGAGTTAGATGACACCTTAGATTAACATATAGGCTAATTAAACCCGGGAAAATCGATCCTCCGGAACGCGGGTGAAACTGCAGAGCGGAAGCTTGTCTATACTAATATTATAAAGAGGAAAGATTTGTTTGTTTGTTTGTAATGGATAGGCTCCGAAACTACTGGACCGATTTCAAAAATTCTTTCACCTTTGGAAAGCTACATTATCCCCGAGTAACATAGGCTATATTATATCCCTGTATTCCCACGGGGACGGGAACTACGCGGGTAAAACCGCGCGGGGGCAGCTAGTTCTATATAAAATGAATTAGTTAAATAGAATAGATATTGGATATCTTTATAACGGTCTATCTCAATAATAATCTGGACATGTTTCACATAATCTCTTTAGGTTTTCTGTGTATATGACCCTGACTTTCAAGCCGCTGGTCCTGGATTCGAAACCCATCCAGGACAATCATTTAATTTTGTATGCATAGTATGTCTTTTTGTTCTGTGTCTGGAAGTATGTATTTAGTAGTAAGTATATCAGCAATCTGATTACCTCACAAGCTCTGCTTAGTTTGGAATCAGATTGGCCGTATGTGAACAATATCCCAAGATATTAATATCATAGTTTAATATCATATTTATAACCGCTATAAGCTTATGACAAACACCGTAACAACAATCAAAGTAGACATTTGTTAAATGCGTGAGTTTTGGCAATTCGTTCGGTGATTTACTGGCAGGGGCGACGCAGAGGGGCGCGAGGACTTGAGACCGCATAAATCATAACATTTTATATTACACTAGCTTACGTACCGTGGTTTCACCCAAAAACCCTGGAGGCTTTGATGCTTCCTTAGACAGATATGAATAGGGTTAGTCGGGAAGATACATATAAGTTTTTTTTCTTATGTGTTGGACGACAAACGAACAGACGTATCGCCTGATGGTAAGCGATTACCGCCGCCCATGGACACAACACCAGAGGAGTAAGAGAAAAAAATAGAAATATTATCTCTAAGTAATATTGTAAGATACAGATTTGTAGATTGTAGAGATTTAACAACATTTCTACTAAGACTCTACCTACTACTAGGGCTCTGAAGCTAGAGTAGAATAAAAATGCTTGACTAACGACGAAACAACCGGAAACTTGGTTACACCCTGGCCATACTTACCAGGGGATCTTAAATTTTCTTATAAAACTTGTTATTTATTTATTTATTACTCTATCCCCAGATATTACTTACTCTAGATTCTAGGACATATTCTATCAATCTGCCAAGTTCCTTTAGAACTCTTCAACCGTTGTTGGGTGAAAGAGTAACAAACATCCTCACACACTTTACGTTTATAATATTAGTAGGTTGTTAGGATTAAACCAAAGTTATACCTAAAGGCTTTGCGCGTCTGCATGTCTCTGCTCTGTGTGTGCTATAAAATTGGGAATTTGTTGTGTTTACATGTAAACTTTGACTGGAATGTAAATAGGTAAGTTCCGTATTTTTATATCGGTCTGCAGTTATGTATTCTTTGTTATGGACGTGAACTGCGATTTTTTATAGGTGGTAGCTAGCTAGGTAGATACATATTGTAGAAAAACGCATGAAGTTCAAATCTTTTGAGACTGATGATTGCAGTTAGAAGATAAATAAACAGCTGCTAAACATACCTACCTATACTCAACAGATATTTTAGTAGGTACCTATTTGAATATAACATTACTAGATAGGTAATAGCAGTCAATGAAAAATTTAAAATCACTATAGATATGCCCTAGTTTTTGTATCTATCTTGATACCATCTGATATCTATGTTATCAACATTGCAAATTTTCTTAAAGCATCTTTAATTAGATACCTACCTACCTACCTAAGTACCTATATCTAAATGATTTACACGTAAATATATAAAAAATAAACTTTAATGCTATCTAGTAGTAACTATTTTTATATTCACTTTAGTTTGTGATGGGTAGGTACTAATACTACAAAAAAGACTTAGGTATTCTATTATTTATCCTACCTACCTACCTAACTTTAAATTTTAAATATAAAATACCTACTCAGTTGTAGTTCTAATAGTTTTATGCGGTGCACCATAAAAATGAGGTTTGCTACATTTTTTATACGCACCCATAAATTTTATTGTTTGCTTTATTGTTTATTACCTTTGTTTTTTATTAACGTACTTAATGTTATTTATTTGGTCATTTAGTTTGTGATATTAATCCTAATGTTTAGGACAAAATATGTATTTTGGTATTAAAAATTGTTAAAAACAACGGTCACCTTTCAAAGGTGGGTCTGACATTACCAACTTTAAGCTTATTTTATCATCATTTTAAGTTATAGTCTTACCATTTTGGTCGGGTAAGCATAAAATAAATTGTTCTTATGTAAAGCATAGCTTAAATAAATAGGAATAGGCCGATCATCTCGTTGCTTAGATACCTACCTACTTACATTAATTAATTTGGTATTTTCTAGTAAATTCGTCTAATATCATAAGAAGTTTGATGGATAGACCTACATAATAAAACTTTGTAGCTACACGAACGCCTCTCGAAAATTTATAGTTACAGCTTAAAGGTACCTAGTAAGTACCTACCTGTCAATAGATATTTTAGATTTTTAGTTAGAGTTGGTTAAGAAGTACGTCTAGTCACCTTTCCACAGTAAAAAAACTCTCCATATCTAAGTAGGTACCTACCTATAGTAAAAACAGCAATAAATTTTAATACCTATCCTAAACAGCCTACCTTCTACATTGTAAACGAGGAAGATTCGTAATACTAAAAAACCAGATCAATTTCGGTTTGTAACATCTGTTCAATGGGGTAAGTCCGTCTGTGTGGACGACTAAGGGGAAAATGCGAAAACTCGCCCTCACTCGGCGGCCATTTTGTGACGTCATCCTTCCAGGCAAGGGACGTACTTAGGCGTAATTAAATTTGTTAAAATTTTGGGAATCTAATTGGGAATTTTAAAGTATTATTTTGATTCAAGTTTTAACTGCAGTTGTTTATATAGGTACGGAAGGTATAGAGTTAATGCGTTAATTAAGTTAATAGAATGGATTAACTGTCGACAAAACTTGTATACCTAGTTACCTAATTGCTTTAAAATGGTAAAATAACATCACAGTTATCTGGTTAACTTATTCATGAACATATAAAATTACATTTTAACTACTTAATCAAGTAGGTAAACGTTACAAAAAGCAGCTAATTAAAACTTTTTTATTTTTAATTTAATTATTAAACAGACGTTTAATTAGATACTTAGAATTTCAAATATTTTTTTATCAAACAAATCCCCTCGAAAAAGAGCACTCAACAAAAAGCTCATTGTCCAAACAACAAGAATTTCCATGAATTTCAACAATTACCTACACATTTATAAATACACATGAAAAATGCCAACTATCCTTTCCACTAAACGTCAGCATCGTAACTGACATTACGGGCAAACAAAAGCGATACAAAAAAAAAGTGTACTGTGCAATTGTAACGAAAAATAAAAATGTACATCACTCAATACGTCCCAGTGTGCGCTTTGATGATGCCGGGCGGCGGCGATTGGCCGGCACAAAGGGGGGGGCGTGGCTAACTTAGGTACCTCCCACCTTCACTAGGGGTCTCGTCGTATGAGCCACCAAACTACATCGGGCGCTCGCCGATAGCGCCGCGTGCTCCACCCGTACATAACCAACATAACCTCAAAACACGTGATCCGTTAGATAAAAAACCCCGGTCTTATCACAAGTGACAATGAGTGAAAATTACATGTGACACCAAAAAAACTTCAGTGAAAATTTTGACAACATAATGAAGATACTCGTTGGATTTTTAAAATAAACAGTGCACATTGTTTGTGTTGTAAAGTATATGTGCGGAGAGACGTAGTGAAATCGATCGGCTGAAAACAGTGACCTCTAGTGGTGGTACCGTACACAAACGAAATTTACATGAAACGAGGCCGCGTTATATAAACTAGAGATATGCGCCTTAATGACAACATAAACAATGATAAGTGCGTAATGTTTAGTTAAAATAGTCTTGGAAATACACCAAATATCTTCCATTCCAATAAGTATAGTAAAACTTAGTTTGCGGCTCAAGGAATTCTTCCAAATTGTAAAAAGAAAATACTTAGGTATTCGGTTTCTTAATTACCTATCTAGTGATTTGATAAAAAATAGTAAATTTTGCAAAAAAAAATATCATTTTCCAGTAAGTTCTATTATGTGTGTTAGTAAGCTAGTTTTCAGTGCAATATTTAAACAAAGAAAATAATATATAAGTGTATAGTTAAATAAATTATTTCGGGGTGTAAATATTGCTCTACTTATTAATTCAAACGGTGAAGATGCAAATGATTACGATATTGAATCATTGAATATTAACAAAAATCTCGACGAACAAAACAAAGAAACTATTATTAACCGTTGGCCTTTACAACCGGACGATCTAATTGCTGTACAGCAAACCGCAAAGGAAGATCGTCAAAATCGAGGCCGTTCTCTGAATGAGTTTCCAAAACTATCAATAAATTCTTCAGCAAGGGCAATCGATCCAAATACTGAGATGACAGTGGCGTAGCATTCGATGCGTGCTTTTGTGCGGCGTTGACTGTGATATCTGGTTGCGCATATTGGTCGCGCCGTGGTGTTATTAAGCCGTCAAGATAGCAACAGAGCCGAAGCTGCAGCTGTGCGGGGGCTGGAGTGGGCAGGCTGGCTACGCGCTCGAGGGATGCGTGGACGCCGGCCTGCTCCGGCCGCCGCCGCCGCAGCCGCACTCGAGCCAACTGGGTACTGTTTATGCGACGAAGAGGAGACGAAGGAATGGGAAGAAGTAAGTACCTACTATTAATTATTATTGGTCCATCGTTAGGTGAGCTGGAGATCACTATAAGTATTAGGGAAGCAGCTCTGTTAATTGATCTGCTATTTAGTTACTTTATATTGCGTGGAGAAATATAAAGAAAACATGATTTCTCTCCATTGTAAGGTTGGGTGGAGATCACTAAAGTATTATCTAAGGGCGCCCAAGTAACACTGGGTTTTTAGCTATTAGGTATAGGTCTTTTTTATATTATTTGCGTGGAGTAAGAATACATCAGCAATGAAACTGCAAGATTTAAACAAGTTTTAAATTAACTTTGGCTACTACTTCTGTTTTGGGTAGCATTGATTTAGTTTCACAAATGAATGAAGTTGTTAGAGTATTAAATATGTGAAGTTAAAGAAAGGAGGATGTATAAAGATGTCCGAGATACAATATTTGCGATAATTCATGGAACTAACGTCGCGGTTGAGAGAATGCGTCACGGTTGTGGGGTATTTAATGAATAGCTGATTCGGTAAATGTTTATTTTCTATTTAAAGTCATTTATGTCTAGTCCTTTTAATTAATCTATGAGTCTTTATAACACTTTATATAAAGTGCTTTATTAGTTCAGTCTATTATTTAAACTAAATAAATCTTATAGGAAACGAAAAATATATAAAATTAAAAATACAATAACAGCCCGGTTGGCTTTGTGGTTAGTGACCCTGACTCTCAAGCTGCAGGTCGTGGGTTCGAATCCCACCCAGGACAAACAGCCATATTCTGGTTACCATATCACAAGTTCTGCTTAGTTTGGAATCAGATTGGCCGTGTGTGAAAATGTCCCAGGATATTTATTTATTTAATGAAGTCTAAAAATAGTGAAGTGCCCCTCAAATATCTTTTTAACCAAATTATTAGTATTATTATTTATTTATAAAAAAATATTCACCAGCCGGATGTCTAAATTTGTAACAGAAAAACCCGAATCGTAACAAATCGATTTACATCAATTAATAATTTTTGGATAACTAATAACGAAGCTTGCCGTTACGGGTTGCTTTTGTCGCAATTAAAACTTTATTCTTACTGAAATTGGGTAGAAAATTATTCTGTAGATATCTTAAGAAAATGTACAACATAGCTACAAAATTATCTACTAGAACGGATTTTGAAATATTGAGAGAAGAACAATGTAGAGACACATTACTCTATGTAGCGATTTTCCCTAGGGCAATATGTAACTTTATTCGTTTTATGATGAAGAATGCCCCTTTATGCCAAGTTTTTAGCTATTTGCATTAATAAGTATTATTTAGTACATACATCAGTAGGTTTATTAATTTAATTATATTTATGTTAGTTACCTAATCATTTGTGGTCACTAAGTCTATTTTTCTTTATGCACTTTTTATATTATAATTATCAAAACCTCGATTGTCCGTTTTCTTTTTAAGTAATCAAGTTATTTGTAATTACTAATTATTGAATTACAACCTATATCTAACTTTAGTTTGTTGGCATGCAGTAATTAGTAGATAATTAATTTTATAAACATTGGCTTATATTAACACGAAAAAAATGAACCAATTGAGTTTTCTGAAAATATTTAACATAGTAATAATATAATTTAAAATAATAACGAATTAAAAAATGATATACCCCTGACTTTGGCTGTTTAACATTCTTATTTCTCAGATGTAAGTATCTCATTAAAACTCCGCTAATTTTAACATACGTTTACTAAAAGTGTCCTTTTAAAAAAAGCATATTCCTACATACTTCAAAGCTAATATTGATCCAACAGCTACTGGATCAAGTTTATCAGAGCATGGAGTTGCCGTCGGCTATGCTATTACGCGTCGGCGAGCAAACTTGTCATTAAAAGTAAACTTTGCGCCATTAATAAATTAATAAAACCAACAGGAATAATTTTTGCTATTAATATTTTTGATAAAGGTAGAGCCTGGGGGCACTATGCGTTTAATCTCCATGTTTAATCAATGTGTGTTTTTATATAAACATAATGGATAAAATTTATAAAATATTAATGCGTTTTTTGAAATGGAGGAAAAATGTATATGATGTAGCAATAATTAATTAAGAGTGTTTCTTTTTATTTAGTTTGACTTTAATTTGAAATCACTTATAGTGCTTACCTACCTACTTATTTTATGACTTCAAGCCATAGTTCTTTATGGCATGCGACCGTGTCTAGAAAATTTGCAAATGCTTTTTTATGACTAGATATTTCATATAGAATTAATTTAAATTTTTGTAGAATTATTATATAAAATATTTCGACACTTAAACCTTGATATAAAATCAATTATAGATCATTTTAATATCCAATAATATTTTTTTTAATCCTCAAAATCTTCCAAGTAGATATTTATCTACGCTATATGTTGGACACGTGGAATGCCACATCCAGTGATACCACATCGACAAAACTAAGAGCGTCTCGAATGGTGCGTTCAAAAATTAGTCCCGGCCTATTACATTGATTCGATTACTAATTTATGAGGTGAATAATAGCCATCGTACGGTCGAATCGATTGTTGCCGTGAATTTGTGACCGTGCAACTATGATTGATAATCGAATAACGGGTTTAATCGATACACGTTTCGTGAAAATCAATCGATGCTTTTATTGGAAGTTGGACGCAGATTTAGCGTTTTGACACCTACCGTGAAATGTAATTAAATTTTTAACATTTTACTTTTTGGTAATATTTTTTAGAATACCTAACATTCTGTTGTGCTAAATTGCTAAATAGGTAGGTATGTGTTACCAGTGTTCTTCAGGTGCATCTGTCAAATAGAAAATTATTTCAATAAAATACATAATTACCATCTCATAATAAGTCTAATAAAATCTTTTTTTACCGACTTTAAATATAAAAGAAGTCCTTAATTCGAATATTAAAATTAGATTTAATAGCAAGCGGAAAAGTGAAAAATTCTATATCATTTCTACATCACACTTTTTTTCTTGACAATGGCAACTTCGCCGACAGATCCTACCGTTTCCGCCCGTCACATTACTATGTGTTGCCAGCACACTAACATTAATAGTTACTTATTACACAATAATTTATTAACAGATATGTCTACAATGGTGTTTAAACGCCATGAAAAGTGAATAAGTAATTTAACAAACCAACGACCATAAGACAGCTATAATTCGTGTGTTCATACCTTTATTTGCGTATAATTATAGAGCTAGTAGGTAATGAGAATTGACTTTCTAGTGACATGTAATTTTGTATTCATCGACACGTACTTCTGTAAAAATTGTTTTATTCGTGACACGATAGAGGCCTTTTTTGAATGGGCGTTTTCTCTCGTTTAAATCATAATTTAAAACCACTGAAAGGAGCTAATCTGAATTCAAACTACCTAAATCTGTTTATCTATTTAAGAGCAAGGTACCTACAGACAGATTCTCATAAATAACTTCCTATACCTATTTTTAGTGGGAAGTTAAAAAAGGTTTAGAATTTAAACTAGATAGAATATTTAGTGTCGACATTTACCATCTGCCACTCTGTTTTTGTATCAGGTAACTACTTAAAAAAATGCTAAAAATTAACCTAAATATTTTTCCTACTAAAATCTTTTACAGGCAGTCACTCTCAGATCATATATAGGTGGTACGTACATTAAAAAAAATCATTGGGGTGATACGATTTATTTGTTTTTCCTTCTAAATCTAAGTTACAAAGACAATAGAGTGAAGTCGATGATAGCCACTGACAATCAACATGCAAACATTGTCAACTCTACAGATAGACTTAGAATATGTGCAGTGTGCAGAGATTATTTTTAAATACTATTTCTGCTGTAGGATATATACCTATGTTTCAAAAATACTTGAAAGATTAAAATAATGGAAGGGTTAATGATATTTAATGAACTTTAAAGGAATCTTTAAATTTGACACTTTTTCAATTAGGTATATCTTTACTGTACTTTTTTGGATAAATTGGATGTAATATGTATTTAAAAGTAGTTTTTTTCACAAGACCAGATAACACAAGGTCTGCTAGATTTAGAATCAGTTTGGCCATGTTTAAAAAATATTCCAGGATATTTATTTAAATAACTTTAATATCATATAGACATAAGAAATCCTATATTTTACTGATGTTTTAACCATTCCATGCGACCTATAAACTTAAAACTAAAATTGTTTTGCACGTAAGTCTAGAAGTGCTGCGCTCGCGCCGACGCGCCGCCGAAGTGCGTAAGGGAATCCAAAGGCAAGCTGGCATTTCGTCTAATAAGGTGATAATGTGGATTCACGTTGTAAATAAAATAATTACAAGAAATGTCAGCCTCAATGACATGTTTGACAATTATCTGATGGGTTCTTGGGAGTTTAAAAGTTGAATTATGCGTGTTGGTCTTAACCATAAATGCTTTTATTACATTGATGTTGGAACTTTGCAAAAAATTGATGGATATCTACTTAGGGAGGGAAGTATGCCGGTGCGTTTGTTAATATAGGTACTTTTATCCTTTACATGGCGGCATTTAGGAAATCTGAATCAACAATGTAAGGCTACCTACTTATGACTGACTGATACCTAGGTATATTATATTGTAAATATATGTTTACTGTGTTATCATACGGCTTATAACCACAAAAATAAATATATAGGTATCTAACAAAAATGTTTTTTTCTTTACTGGCAACATTTAATACAACTAATAATTATATTATTTATTTTGAGCCATTTAAATAAGCTTGTAACATACAAAAAAATACAAACTCTCACTTCTACTAATTAAGGAACTAGATTTAATATTATTAGGTTACCTACCTATAGCCAATTGGTTCTCATATGCTCATATAAGAATAAAGTCTATCTATCCGTCTATAACAGCTAATAAATAAACCTTCAAACAAATCAACAATCATAAATTTAAACGCAACGGTCGAAACAGTAAAAAAATAACACAAAATTGCGCGCATACCACGTAAATACGGAACCAGCTGCCTGCGCGCGCGCAGATGGCAGGCTGTCACTCGACGATGCAACCTCGCCTTTGAACCCTGTTAGGTACCTACCTGAATTTTCGTACACAAGATTTCTGTATTGTAAATTAAAATTGGTTGCATTTTAAGGAGGAAAATAGTATTAAAAATAATTGAATAATAGTTATCTAAAAAGTCTTAGTTCTTTATAAAAGATTTTTAATCACGCTTTATAATATCATTGTTCTAGACAAACCCATTCAATTGATACTTACCTATAGGTACTAAGGGCATTATTGAAGTCAGCTGAACACAACTGCTTTCAAATTCAGTTACAATATTTGACTGTGACATACATAAAAAAATTGCAAGTTAAATAAAATATTTTATAATTAATTTATTAGGTAAGTATTATTCATAGAAAATACTAAACTAAATACCGATTAGTAGATTTCAATTAGAACCTACCTTAATTATGCAGACTACACGAGCCTAGCCTAATCTCTCTGAAGACATTAAAAAAAATAGTTTGAAATAAGATTTGCCATATGTGAAAATTATCCCAAGGCTTATATTTATTTACACTTGATCTGTTTTTATCACAAAATATCACCTGTCGAATAATTGGCGTGAAAATATTCCCCTTTAAATATAGATATGGACGAGATGAAACAACAGAATGACAGGTAATAAGTTATTGAATACTGGTCGTTTAACATGGTATTGTCGTAAACATGAGTTTGGATGTAAATGTACCTATAAAAAGTACATACTTTTACGGATACATATCCTTTATCTAGTTACCACAGTTAAACAAATACATATAACTCGCTTCTGCCGTGGTGGCTCAGTTGGGAACGCACCGACTTACGATCATGAGGGTGTCGGTTCAAATCCCAGGCCCGTACCTCTGAGTTTATAAAAAAAAAACTTACTTACGGATTCACACCACAGGCTTTCGGTGAAGGAAAACATCGTGAGGAAACCTGCATGCCCGAGATGTCACAGTTAAAGGCATGTGAAGTCCGCCAATCCGCACTAGGCCCGCGGGGTGGACTATGGCCTAAACCCCCTCGATGTTAGGGGAGGCTCGAGCTCCTCGGTGGAGACGTATATGAGCTGTTGATGATGAACTAGTTTCTGTGCCGTGGTTTGTTGACCTGCGTAGTTTCTGTAACAATACGAGGAAAAATAGCCTATGTGATAATCTAATGATCTAGCCATACACCCTGATAATCTAGCTTTCCATTGATGAAATAATTCTTCTGATCGTTCTGTTGTTAAGTTAATTCGTTACATACAAAAATATAAATATTTCCTCTTTATAATATTTGCTGAGTTCTTGCCGTTTTTTCTCGTAATCAGATTCCCAAACCAGTAATAACTTCAGTAGCTATGACCTTCAAATCAAAAGTGCCTTCATAAGGTCTAAGCTGCATAATTGACTTCGATTTTTTTAATTCGATTATTTCTGTGTAAATCGAATGAAGTATTGCATTTAAATGATCTCCAAACACCATATTATCGGCGGAGCGAGCGATGGCCGGCGGGGAGGAACGCCTGCGATTTCTCGACGTTTTTTTTGCTACTATGGCGTTTACTTGTAAATTGATTTTTGTATCAACCGTGTGTTGGAGAAGGTTATATTAGAAAATTTTCATGAAGGTAAAAAAAAATTTTCTTATTAAAATATCAATAGACGTGCTTAAAAGTAATATAAATAATAGTTCCTAGGGGTGACATATTGACTAGATTTTATGACATTTAAATCTTTAAAGTTAGTTTAGGTACCTTTTGCAAACGATGCAAAACGGTTCCATATAAAATGATTACAAAATTCATTAATTTTCATACTGCATAATTCTTTATTCGTTAGTAAAATTTTAATATACTTCCTTTCAAAATCCAAGAAAAATTATCACCTGCCCAAACGTAACATACAACCCTTCATACATCAATGAAAACCGCTCAGTACACAGAGTGTTTAAATAACTAAAGCCTGATTATAAATGTTAATAATTGTGCTATCATGAGCTGACTTGCCGTCATTAAACTTCAACCCTTACCTTTTAAAAGAAAAGCGTCCGCATTAAAGATTTTTAAACTACCGTAACGAAGTTGGTTTTTAATTTGAGGCAGATGCGCAACTGTGGAGCGTTTGGACGGCCGGGTGAACTTGCCGGAGAAGTTAACAAGTAACTAGCGCTTCTTAGTTCCTCACGCGCGCGTTGATATCTTTTAAATGCATGGTAAAATATGAGTAGGTACTAGAATTTAGGTAGGTACCTAAGTACCTTTTTATTGCAATTCACTTTAACTTGAACAACGTAACTATTTTACAACAGTCAAAATAAGTTATGTAATATTTTTTATGATATCAATAAATTCAAATGGTGAGTAAATAGTGAAAAAATTTAACTGTATAATGTAGTGAATCAATATTTACATCGTTATTCTTAATTAATATTTAAAAGCCGCATCTGCTGATTATTTAACACGTATTGTCAGACACTTGCATATGTATTAACTTCACATTTAATTAGATAAAAACTGCTTGCCAGCTATTATAATACACATTAAGAGATCGCGTGTTCTATTGAAACATCTTCTTGTTATGTGACAAAACGGCATTTAAATTATAAATTTTTACCTTAATAAGTTTATGTTTTAAAATAAAGTATCATCTGTAATTACTGCATTAGTTAGTATTCAAGTATCGACTCGCAAAAATACTTAGTCTAAACGGAGCACAAACCTTTTTTGCATCGACACCGGCGCGTGCGCAGACGTGACCGCCATGTTGATTGTCCTAATTAGATCAAAGGTGATACCGACAGTCTCGCGCAGTTTATACGGAACTCGTTAAATTGAAAATAAATGAAAAAAAAAACAGTTCACACTCCAAAGACATAGCTATTAAACGGTGAAAAATGTGTTCGCACCAAAAATAGATAGATTATTATACATATTGACGTATTGGAGATATAAATAAACGACACTTTATTAATGTTTAAGAATTCTGAAGACTTAAATGCGTTTATCGTTTTAATTGCTGCTTTAAAGTTCAAGTGATAACTCATAGAGAAAGTTGCAAGGTTCAAAAAGAATTGATCCCTGTGGTCGTTATTTATGACTAGTTAACTATGACTGTAATTTCTGGATCATTATGACGTCACTGGATGCAATTAATTCGTTTACTTGTTTGCCACCTTACTTGAATAAGTAGACCAGGTATATTTATTATTTTGCTTATAATTTTTTATGTAATACTCGTATACCAGCGTCCGTACCGCGGTTTCACCCACAATGCCGGGGGACCATAAATTTTCCCGAAAGAAAAATTTGCCTCTGTTCTATTCCAGAACATATTCTAACTCTGTGCCAAATTTCTTCAAAGTCCTTTCAGTCGCTGTTGCGTAAAAGAGTAGCAAACTTTCATCCATACATACATTCTTACAAACTTTCGCATTTATAAAATTAGTTCCTACTAATAGTTCTAGTGTTCATAAAATAGCTTCACTCACACCACCTTAAGAGATACTTCTTTTTTATAAAAGGCGGTAAGTATAAAGAAAACCGACAAGTAATGACTGTAAAGTATTTATTTCCAATATCTAGTTCCCATGTCAATAATGTAACACCAATACGTACAAAGCAACACTTCCTGTATCTATAAGAACTTAATTAACCTATCGGAACAGATTCAGTATATGGAATTTATATTTCATGGTGAAAAATACGTTTGTCATATGTGGGCGGTCGCGCTCTAAGCCTACTACTTAATATTATGAATGCGAAAGTAGTGAGACTTTAAGTTATTTTTCACGGCTAAACCATTGTACCGATTTTGATTCAACTTAGTACAGAGATAGAGAACAGTTAAGGAAAAAACATAGGTTATTATCCCGGGGAAAGTTGAATACTGAAAAGTAAGTACTAATTTACTTATGTACGCTAAAATTTTCTTACTTAAACGACCTACCTATCTGATTTAAATGCATACTTTGGTATTAAAAGACTCCATTAATCCAAATAAACATTTACACTCACGAATAATTGTCGTAGCTATCATTCCTATTTTTAGCGCAGCAGACATGTTAATTTTCAGAAACATTTCTCCTGACCAAATTTTGATTAATAATAATAATAACTTAATTGTTAAAAAATCTAAATTTACATTGGAAATGAAGCCCTGCGCACCCTGTGCTAGCTATACAATAGCTGTATTACAGGCTACAGTGTCTGTGTGTGATTGAAAATCAGTCCCCCATCATCGCAACATCATACTTATTTTTCAAAGAAGTAACCAGCAATCGAATACGTTTTTACCGCACCATTCCCGCACACAATAGCACCCCATATGTTTCCATCATAACGTTGAGCATGCGACGTTATCAAACGGAAGCATCTCGCGATATAAAACACCTGAAAAGACACAATAGAGCGTTATGATATCTGCCTAGACTTCATCGTCACCTGGTTAATTGTTACAAAAAGACGTGGTATTGTCTCACATAAGCTGTATAGGCTGCTGTTGTTGTATGAGCGGGGAGCGGAGAGCTGAGCGGAGCGGTTAGGTTTAGAATAATCTACTTACATAAATTATATTATGCCATATTAAAGTCGTGCGTCACTTTATCAGCGTCACATATTCCCAGTTTTAGCCACTTTTTGATTGATTGTGACATGTTGTTTTATAGCCTACATCGATAAATGACGTTTTTAGCAATTTAATATTTTTTTCAATTTGAACCAGTAGTTCCTGAAATTAGTGCGTCCAAACAAATAAATTCCTCAGCTTTATAATATTAGAATGGATAAAATGTAAATAAGTATACTAACAGGTAAATTAACTGCTGACCAAGATACAATAATATAAGTATGTAGTAGCTTGCAGGTTTGACCGTCACGAGTCGTTCCTATACAGTAACTAGTGGCTCCCCGCGGCTTCGCCCGCGTTCCCGGGGATCTTCAATTTTCCCGGGATAAAAGTAGCCTATGTCCTTTCTCAGGCCCTGGATTATCTGTGTACCAAATTTAATTTAAATCGGGTCAGTAGTTTTAGCGTGAAAGCGTAACAGACAGACAGAGTTACTTTCGCATTTATATTATTAGTATGGATTTTAAACTTTCTTGGTATGTGAAGTTGTGGCTGAAAAGCTCATGAAGCTTTAGGTATTGTTTTTCCAGCACCTTTTATGGAGATTTTAAATAAACGTGCTATACGTATGCCATTGTATAACCAGTTTATTAGTACTTATTTTTTAGCCGTTTATCGCTCGTTCATAATCGCTATATACATGACTGCAGCTTCACAATTACGCTGCGGTATTCAACTTGGAGCTACGAAATGTACTTGTCATTTGTATCATAAGTTTTTCTACATACATAATAAAAATACGTTCATACAATGTATGAGTGTTTATTGAGCCATTTATGTACGAAAACTATCATCGATTCTAGTTTGCTTCTTATAACTCAATAGTTACATGTCCTTTCATAAAATTTTATGAAGTTCGTCTTTATTTCTTCTAATTACGTGTAAAGTACATCAATTTGTCTTGAAAATGACCGTTGTATGTTTATAAATTGATCATGGACTAGTTAATTTAATTTTTGAATGGTCATGTCTTATTGTCCATGTAATAATGTAGTAATAAACTTTAAAGGTATTTTTTTCAGTTGTAGAAATAAAAATGAATATTTTCTATTAATAAGTATTGTGATACTTTAATTGACGATTTCTGTTTTTCCTATAGAATACTGAATAGGTTTCTTCTGGGCAACGCTCAATCTTAGGTTTCGTCTACGTCTTGTATGAGAGACTAAATACAAGCCCTTTATCGATAAAAAATGCTTATTGTAAGTGTTTATTATACTTAAACAAAATATTATGTTTGTGTAGCTTTGTGTAGAATAAAATTCAGTTATAATACTATTAAACTGAATAATAAATAAATAATAGGTAGCTCATGTTACTACGGAATAAGGTTGCTTATTTTAAAGAGGCTTCCGGCGACTGGGCCCGCAATAAACTGGGACCGCGGTCCCACTTGCCGGATCCTTTTAATTTAAATAAGCATTTAAAATCAGTTAAGTTTCTTATTTTATCCATTACGTACTTATAAAATCTTACCTCTTTATAACACCTAGGTATTTGAAAATGTATGTAGATAAATGACAAGACAATTTTTTTACCTATATTCCTCGTTCCGCGCCCTTGTTTCTAGTCTTAGTTTTATGATCAGCCTTTACTCATTAATCTTAGTCTATTTAATAATATATAATCTAAGATCTATATCTAGCTAGATCTCATTAGAATCATCTCAATTTTAATCAATTACGTGTAAAAATCTAACTGTAAAACTGATCGTCTATAGTCTCTCCAAAGTCCCTTTTGCTCATGTGACGTTATATATGCGCAAGAGTGAGATAGCTGATCATAACTTAAACTTGATGCTTCACACTGACTTTTATTACTTAGACAATGGCAGATCCGCATATGGTAATAGAGGCGTGAAATTAAAAAAAAACTATGTTATGTAAGAGCTGTTTTTATTGAGCAAAGGTTCTGTAGGTTTTTTTATTTCTAGTTTGTGATTTGTCAAAAGTCAGATAATTTTATTTGAATTCGTACCGTCATAGTAACGTAATTTTTTTACGCTTTTTATTTTTTTTTAATCTTTGTATTTATAGTATCTATAATAGATTCAATTACTAAATAAAAAAATTACTAGCCCCCTGCGGTTTCAACAGCGTTCCCAAGGACTCTCCAATATTACCGGGATATAACTTATTTGGTTATTAAAATTTACAAAGCAAATATTTTCGCTTTTCCTAATTTTATCGCGATCTTGTTAGACATTTTAGCGACAGATATTCTCACAAACTTTCGCATATATAATACTAGCGTTTTGCCCTGCGGTTCCACCTACGCTCCCGATGATTTCCAATTTTCCTGGGATAAAAGTAGCCTACGTGTTAATCCGGAGTGTTAGCTAACTCAACACCAATTTTTATTAAAATCGCATTAACCGTTGCGTTTATAATATTTGTGTGATAAATATTTTACTCACAAAAAATTATCAATACGGATCCCTAAAAATCATTATTTCTAAACACTTTTCACTGAACAGATTCTATAATGGCTAATAAAGATTATTAAGTACCATTGTGTTGGTATCACACGGTTATGTAGAATAGGTTTTGTTAATCATATTGTTTTATGAATATGAACCTTGGATAGGGTATTGAATATATTGATGTCTTTCGATTTACCGACTATATTTCTATATAGTTTATTTATTAAAGGAATTGGTAAAGAAAACTTAAAAGCAGTGCTTCAGAAATATTATTAAGAGCTTTTTGACAAATAATTTTTCTGGGTAAAGAAACTTATTTATCTTAAAATAATACCTTACGTTTATTAATGTAAACAAAATTTTAGTATTTATTAAAATGTGGTTTCACATTTTAATATTAACAACACAAGACAGACACATGATTTTACCAATAAATATTATAAATTCAAAAGTACACATTAATGTATGTTTGTAACTCTTTCACGTCAGAACAGCTGAAGTGGTCGCGATGAAATTTCGCATAGAGTCAAAATATGTTTTGGAATAAAACATAGTCTACTTTTAACCCGGGAAAGTCAAAGATCTCCTGGGAAGCGGGCAAAACCTTCAAGAGCCTTTAGTAAAATATTTAATTTGCATTAATAGTCTGTGGGTACTTTTAAAAACTACATAACTGTCATTGGACGCGCCAAACTGAAAGCGACACTTGTTTGAAATAAGTTTAAAAATGATGTATCAATTACAAAAACACTGGGCCGTATTTAGGCATGCCCCGAGCAACGCCCATTAAAAAATACCGTAAGTTTAATTAAAAATAAACCAGGTAGCAGATGTGTTTTTTTATCAATAACACTTTTATAATTAGACCTCACCTTTGCCATAATATTGGCATATATGATACTAATTAGCCGTTCGCTATCAATAGATACTTGACACGTCTCGTTAGGTTGTCTCACACATCAAATTCTCACGTACAGACAAGTTTATGTATGATATTAATTTATAAACACCTTGCAAAAAGGTGTCTGTACAAATTTCCAATGGAATACGTATCTGTCGGAATATGTCAGTCTTGCTTGACTCGCTGTCACGGTGTTTAGTGATGTGACGTATTTCTAAGTATATCTAGGGAAAAAAGTATTAACTGATTTTAAATATTTCTTGAAATATTTTTTTTTCAATAAGTCAAAATCTGCTTGTCGAAATTAGTTAATTTAGAAATAGTTAAGTATGCTCAAGTCATTTATTTAAGAATAATGATGATTGTCGGAGGTTAAAACCATTTAAAAACTAGTCACACCTACTTGTAATATTCATGATATTTTGACATTATTATTCCGCATTTAGTACTTATTTTATTTAACATTTAACGACTAATCAAAATACCTACATAATGAAATATAGATAAACGTAACTGCCCATGTTACCACATTATAGTATTTCACTAAAATATAAACATCGATACAAAAATCTATCGAGCACGTCCCATCACTACTACCACCTGTTCAGGTGGGAAACGCGTGCGTTAGAAACACTAGACAAGATAGGTTATTACACAATACCGCACTGTCAATTAACTGACAATGTCTGTCAATCCTTATTTATGGAGAAATTACCTAGTTTGAAGTGTTAGGGGCTGGCGAAATTACTAGGTCTTTAATAACTCGATGTCATATGAGTATATCGATTTATAGATAGTAGTATCGATATGGTTATAATAATGGTGACCATTTTCTATCATGGGGACCGTCGGCCGGCATTTATTCTAATATTATAAATGCCAAACCGATTCAAATTAAATTTGGTACACAGATGCTCTAGAGCCTGAGAAAGGATATAGGCTACTTTTTATCCCGGGAAAATGTAGTGTTTGTAGATCCCTCGAAGATGCGGTGAAGCCGCAAGGAGCTGACAGTACGAAATTAATTTATTGTTATAATGAAAACTGCGACAGCATTTAATAAAACATATACCTAACATAAATAACTATATGTAGTCCAAATTTCATTTTTATACCGTTTACTCAGTTTTGCGTAAAAGAGTAACAGACATACATCCATACTCACAAACTTTCGCATTTATAATATTAGTACAGATTAGGATACAAAAGTAGGGTCAAATCCTAGCGGCTAGACGCCGGATAAAGGCCAAGCAAGCTGCGCGCGCGCCGCGTATCGTATGTAACAGTTGTATTAATGGTTGTATAAATGAATTAATTTTCTGCAATTTTCACCGTAGCTATGGACCGCGTCACGGCTAGTGGGCCCGTTAGCAGCATCGCACAATAGACTGTATAGGTAGTAGTCAGATTATATAGTAAAAAGTCAAAATAAAAAAAAAACGTAGTTCCTGTTCCCGTAAGAATACAGAGATAAAATATAGCCTGAGACACTGACAAATAACGTACCTTTCTATTGGTGAAAGAATTATCCAGATACGTCCAGAAGTTTCGGTGCCAATTTATAATAAATAAAAAATCAAATCTTTCCTCTTTATAATAAAGTTAGTATAGAAAAGTTGAGAGCATAAATACTCCTTTTGATTTTGTTAGTGTTATAAATTATATATAGTACCTACTTACTTATCTTGCTTGTATATATGAATGATTTGTAACATCAGTTAATTTTACCCTGTAAAAAAAGCCCAATTCACGAATCCGAAAGTAACGAATGAATTGATTCGTGTCAATTATTTGCAAGTGAATAAAAATATAAAAAAAAAAAAAAATGGTAAAAAATCACATCAGATACATTTCCCTTGTAGACTAAACGTTTTATAAACAGGATGTCCTCATTAAGCATTTTTTTTTATTTACGTTTCCTTGTTAAAACATAAAAAAAACCCGTTTTACTTTCTTAGTAATTCACGCAACATAGAAAAGTCATGTATTATGTTAATAAACGCAATCCGTATACGGATATTAATGGGTTACGCATTACGATTTGTCTGATTGCAACGTCATGACAATTGTATTTTATTATTGTTTGCATTTCTTGTTTATATAAAAAAAAATGCAAAAAAACTATTATAAATCGTCAAGAATTTTCCTTTGGAATGTTGTCTATAATCGTGTATTAAGAATGCAAACAAATAAATAAAAATACTGAGAATTTATAATCTAAGGATAGGATATTAAAAACTCAATTTACCTAAACGACATCTAGTCCTACTAATAATCATTATAAATGCAAAAGTTTATAATTATTATATGAATGTAAAAATTTCTATGTATACGATAACTACTCATTCACGCAAAAAAAAAATTTTGATGAAATTTAAAGATCCCTAAAATCGCGGGTGAAGACCCAAGCAGCTACTAGTTTAACATAAACACCAAAACTGGTGATTGACACTTAATAATAATTCAATTAAAAATAAAAATATCGAATCTTGATCAAATTAAATAAACAGAAAATATAAATCGCAGCTTTACTATACGGTGAGCTTAAAGCCAGACAGGAAATCAGCGCAAGAGATGCATCGAAGTTTTTTGCTATAAAAGCTTACTATCGGCTTAGCTATCCGTTAGTGTTACTTATTAATGGTAACTAGATTTCTATTTTGAACTCAAATGACCTGACGCAACAATGTATTTAAAAATTTATAGATATTAGCTTGTTTATAAACAGAATTTTAATTTTGGAGTAGGTATAATAAAGACTAAGATAAAAAGTAGCCTTTTCTAAAACATTCTAATTCTGGGGCAATTTTCATCGCAATCCCTTCAGTCGTTCTGACAAACATACATTCTCAAAAATGTCCGCATTAATAAATATTAGAAAGATCTTTGGGGGCTGAAATGTTATTTAACTTTTTCGGCCATTTTTATTTTAGTAAACCAGCTTAAAATTAATTGTTTCTATGGTGCACTTACTTGTTTTATTTGGCTACGATATTTCTATACTAATATTATAAAAAGAGGAAAGATTTGTTTGTTTGTTTGTTTGTAATGAATAGGCTCCGAAACTACTGGACCGATTTCAAAAATTCTTTCACCTTTGGAAAGCTACATTATCCCCGAGTAACATAGACTATATTATATCCATGTATTCCCACGGGAACGGGAACTACACGGGTAAAACCGCGCGGAGGCAGCTAGTTTTGTAATAACCCTGATGTTTTTTTTTCTCATAAATGAATTACAATGTCTCATATAAAAATCTTCGTCTGTATCCAAAGTTTACCATTTAAGTTAAATTGCTTTTCCATCTAAATATGAGGTCTATGTGAATAAATACAACAACAACTTATTCAATTTAAGATGGATACTCAATCATTTCAATTATCTACAAGTTAATATTACATTAACTTAATATTTATTTGCGATATATTAACCTATTGTTTTCCGACTTTGATTGATTATATAATTTCTTCACATGATCAAAGTACTTTCGTATGAATTACCTTCATTACTTTTGCCATATAATGTTGTTTTTATCAATATCTTTCTCGTACTTTCTAGCAAATGTTCTGTGATTTTTTGTACAACCAACAATTCAATCTAAAATCGACTAATTTGTCTATAATATAAAGTCGAAATTACATCATCAGAATTTATAATGTTGGAGCAATCCAGCCACACAATTGTCTAACACGCATTAATCATACAAAACCGAATTGTTTCAGATCACTATTCCATACAGCAAATTTGAAGCTTTATTCTACTGGCATAGAGTTTAATTTCACTTGTACCTATTAAGGGGAAGCGTACTCAAGTGGGAGAATGACATTTAAATACTTAAGTGGAAGTGAAAGGCTGAGAATAGTATATTTTTGATTAAAATTGGAAAATAATTGCGTCTCCCACGAAGTGACCGTTCGTGTAATGGTGAAGTTTTTTACTCGTTTAGTCTCGACTCGGTTGCTGCTAAACTGGTTATTTCCGGTTATTTTTGATTAGTTTATTTTTGGTGTTCCTGGATTGAGAATCTTCAACATAGGAGCTAAAAAATTTTTTTATAGATTAGCTCACAAGACCTATTAAAGCCACTAGTAGCTAGAAGGAGTTATAGAAGTAGATACTTGCAAATAGAAACCTTAACTTAATAAACACAAGACTGAATTTACATTATCGATACAACTATCAAAGAAGAAATAACTGTTAACAATATAATGCAAATATATATGCATTGGAAATATGCCTGTTCACCGATTCATCACCATATTCTCTTCGCCGTATCAATTAGTGCTGTATAAGCAGAAATAATAGCGAGTACCTATAACAGTAATACTAAAAATAGCATACATTTGCGACCATTTATAAAAGACCTCTCATACATTTCTATATGTTCAACATATAGAAGGAAACGTTTGTCTGGACAGGTCAGGATGCGCTGGTGTTCCACGCTTTGGCACTAAATGGTGCTTGACTTGCACCGTATAGAGATATAAAAAATACAATAGGTACATGGTCTGTGTTGTTTACTATAAAATTGTATCCGCCATTTTGATTTAGAACCTCATTAGTTAACGGTTATTTTATAGTATAACTAGTAGTACGCGTTACCTTTCAAAGATTGTCATATGTCAATTTTGAAATAATCATCATCATCATCATTAGCTCATATACGTCTCCACCGAAGAACACGAGCATCTCTACATTTTAATGCCGTTGGATAGAGCTGCTCATTGCGCGTCAAACCATCGGTCACATGATATAGATTTCAGTCAATAAGAGGCTTAAATTCAAAAAGTAGTAAGAGCGCGCAAGTGTGCCGCAAAAATGACTTATGGGGTGTTGTAAGGTAAGGGACGAAATGCAGAAATGCTTTAACTTAGCTCGTAGCTTTAATACCGTGGAATATATTTTTTCTAGATAAATGTAGCTTATATCCTCTCTATTCTCCTAATAAGCACAAACTCGCTATTCCTGTAACTAGACTTACTAAAGTCAAAAATTCATTTAAGGGGCAATGTATACGCTTCTTCAACAAACTACCTAAAGATATCCAGGATTTACCTATCTATAAATTTAAGCAGGTAGTGAAGAAAACTTTATATCAAAAGGGTTTTTATAGTGTATCAGATTACTTGTTAGAAAAAGACCCTTGGCAGTGAAATGCTCGCTACAAGCTATTTCACATTTTGTAATAAACACTGTTGTATTAGATGTAAGTTGGTTTTTGAAAAGAGTAATTACTGAGTTTATTGCCGGCTCTTCTCAGTAAAAACTACTATCAGAACCGAGCTTTAATAGTGACTATTCATAAGTGCTTTATTGAGGCCGATTTGAATAAAAAAGATTATGATTTGATTTGATTTGATTATAGTTCAAAGCTACAAAAAACTATAATCCGATGATCCATTTCGACGTCAAGGATGAATAAACAAACATACAAACTCACTTTCGCTTTTCATACTATTAGTTAGAATTAAGCAAAGAGTATTAAGATAATCAAGTATTTGGTCTTACATTAAATATGAATTACTTACCAGCAGTTGGAATAGAAATAGTGTTAAAATTACATAATTAAATTATTAGCATATAAATTACATGTTTTTGAATCATTAACGTTATAATTTGGAATAAAAATCGTGTAAAACATAAGGTATAAAATCTTATCTAGTTTATGTAACTAGAGGCTAAAATATGCACATTGCACACCTTATAAAACTCTCTATTATCTATATCTCTATACTCTCTATTTATTTTAATTTTTATTTTAGGTAGTGTAGTAGTAGTGTTACTGTGTACCTACATTTAGTGTGTAGTGTAGTAGTGTTACTGTGTACCTACATTTATTATAAAGCCTAAACCCTTATCAATGAGTATTTAGCTGTTACTAATATAGCAAAGCATGTAGTCATTATAATCTTGCAGTAAACTTATAAACGACTAGGGTCCACCGCGCGGTTTTACCCGCGTAGTTCCCGTTATCGTAGGGGTATAAACTATAGCAAATGTTACTTTACGATATTTTTGCTTTTTATTAGGGAAATAATTATTCAGATCAGTCCAGTAGTTTTGGAGCTATTCTAAGAAACGAAAATCGAATCTTACCTCTGTATAATATAAGTATAGATGTTGCCAAAGGTGTTTGTCAAACGTTGGTTTCCAGTTAAGATTACTAAAACACCTATAGTTGCTTTATGATAGGTTTTTAACTAACGCTCAGTATCCTCTACGTATTTTAAGCCACTTATATTTATCACTTTATCTTTAAGCCGTAAGTACCTACTCAGTGGAGAATATTAAAAACTTGTACCCTCTCGACAATTATTTACATTAATACAACGATTACAGCTCGGCATTATACAAAATTAGTCAGATATTTTTATACTGTACATTTGACATTTAAAAAACTGCACACGAAGTAACATCTGCCGATAATCAGTTGAATTAAAATTTATATTTTGCCCCATGTTTTAGCTTTAATGTTTGTGCGTGTGCGGTCTTAATAAGATGTTTTTAATTGTTACGAATAAGGGATGGGATATTGTGTAATAATTTTTTTGATGTTCAATCCATTTATTTTATAACTAGCTTCCGGCCTACGGTTTCACGTAATTATTTGAGTGCAAAGTTAAGCTCAGTGGCAAATTTAATTTAGATGCATTCAATCTTTATTAAAGAGTAGGTAACTAATATCCATACAAAATTATAAATAAATAAATAATAATAATAATAAATAAAATAAAAAATGTTAAATAACTAAGTTAATCGGATAAAATTTGAATTGAGTAGAATATCTGCAAAGGTTTAATTCAAATCCATTTACAAAAACTCTTTAATGATTTTTAACATAACTTGGACTATATTTAGGTTATTATTGTATAAGGTATATAAAAGTATAATACCTTAAGCTATTAACTCAATATGGATGAGATTAGGCCTAAAAAAATAAAAGCTTAATTTATAATGAATTTGTAACATCACTATTCAATATAAGCTTACGTAAAGCTGTCACAGAAGAGCTTATATCGACAGAATTAGCATAGGGAATCAGTATATCTAGTTTTATAGGTCAACCAGGGACTAGCTTGTTTGTACAGCCTGGAACTGTTATTTTTTCCTATAGTTCTTACTTAATAGATACCTATTATAAATGCTAAAGTAACTCTGTCTGTCTGTCTCGCCTTCACGCTAAAACGAATACGATTTAAATTAAATTTGGAACACAGATACTCTAGAGCCTAAGAAAGGACATAGGCTACTTTTTATACCGGGAAAATTGAAAATCCCCCGGGATCCGGGAACCGCGGGGAGCCACTAGTACTACTATTTATCAGTGCGAAAGTAACTGTCCGTCTGTTACGCTTTCACGCCTTTACCACTGAACCGTTTTTTATAAGTTTCAGTATAGAGATAGATTAGAGCTTGGGAAAGAATATAGGCTAATTTTAATCCCGGAAAAATTGAATCCCCTGGGAATTAGGTGTATTCTTATATGTTATACTTGCTTTTGAAGATATCTTCATGCCATATCTACTTTGTCAGTATAAAAAAACTACCTATTTAAAAGTGTAAAAGCCATCTGGGGCTAACACCTTGTAGTCCAGAAAAAAAAACTTTAAATCATATGTAGGTACCTATAGCTTCTGCACTTTGAAAGACAAGTACGTTTTAACAACCGCTTTGTACAAACATTAGCGAGGAAACGCAACCGCTTCAGCGGATATCTCACCTGATTACTTAGTGAATGAAAGGGATAGAGAATAGAGACATCGTAGGACTATTTATAACACAGAATTGAACCTATGAAATGAACTTTACCCAAAGGTCTTGCACATTATGAAACCAGTCACTTCGCGTTCCACCCCATATTTATGGAGGACTTTTGTATAAGTTTCTTTGTCTGTCTGTCTTTTATGGAATACTAGCTGCCTCCGCGCGGTTTTACCCGCGTAGTTCCCGTTCCCGTGGGAATACAGGGATAAAATATAGCCTATGTTACTCGGGGATAATGTAGCTTTCCAAAGGTGAAAGAATTTTTGAAATCGGTCCAGTAAATCAAATCAAATCAAATCAAAAATATTTTTATTCAAATAGGCCAATATGCAAAGCACTTATGAATAGTCAGACTCTAACGCTCGGTTCGGAAGGTTGGTTTTGCTGAGAAGAGCCGGCAATAAACTCAGCAATTACTCTTTTTAAAATAAACTTAGATTAAAATACATTTGAATGAAGTAGTCTCACTGACAATATCTGCGTGGTAGGGAATGACATAAAAGAAAAAAAAACATAAAATAAAGTGAATATTCATAAAAACAAAAACAAACCTGAGCAGACCAGTCCCCACAAGCAGCACCTGTTCACAAGCATGACGCATGTGGCAGCCATCGCCCTCTTCGCCATATTTTAGGGAAGTGAGCGACCCGTCACACGACGCCGCCGCAAGCAAAGACTTTTAAGTGAGCATGACTAACCCAAGCCTGCTACAAAACACAATTATCAATTAATAAACGAAACACACACACCCAATGTTATCAGCGAGACTATTAACATACTTATATTAGGTAATTTACAGTATGAGTATAAGCATAAATGTATACAAGTTAAATAAATCTACAACCAAGCATTATTATCATTTAAATATTCATTTATATTATAGTAAGCCCTTTTTATTAATACGGCTTTGATATGGTCCTTAAATTTTTGCGAAGGCAAATTTACAATTGATATAGGGATTTTGTTATAGAAGCGTGCACACAGTCCTAAAAATGAACCTTGCACCTTTTGGAGTCTATAAGCAGAGGTCACAAGTTTGTGCTTATTTCTTGTATTGAGGGAGTGCAAATCACTGTTTTTAATGAAACTACTAATGTTATGATGAACAAATAATATGTTTGCATATATATACTGTGATGCAACTGTGGGTATGCCGATTTCATGAAACTTATCTCTGAGGGACGTACGAGAGCCTAAATTGTAAATAGCTCGTACCGCTCTCTTTTGTAAAATAAAAATAGTTTCTATATCCGCACCTTTGCCCCACAGTAGAATACCATAGGACATAACACTATGAAAGTAACTAAAATATACTAGTCTAGCCGTATCTACATCTGTAAGCTGTCTAATTTTCCTAACTGCGTAAGCTGCCGAACTGAGCTTTCCCGCAAGTGTAGAAATTTGGGTGCCCCATTGAAGTTTCGAGTCAAGAGTAATCCCTAAAAATACTGTTGATTCAACAAGATTCAAAACTTCATTATTTAGCATAAGATTACAACCTACTTTTTTTACATTAGGTAACGCAAGTAGTTTCGGAGCCTATTCATTACAAACAAACAAACAAACAAACAAATCTTTCCTCTTTATAATATTAGTATAGAAAAGAGTGATGATAGGTATCAATATACCTATTGGTATTAAAAACAATTTTAAACTGCATTGTGTTTATTTTTAAGTCGAAAATTGAATGGTAGTTTTATTACGTAGGTACCTAATGCATTTAAATTAAAGTATGAATGTAGTTAAGAGGAGGAATAATTAGTGTTTAATAAATATTTTAAACGCAGAATATTCATTCATTCATTCAATTATCGTTAAAGGTATGGTTTAGTATTTTAAATTGATAGAGTAGTTTATGATGAAATATGTATTTCTAAGAAATCTGTAGCTTTCTCTTAGCCTAAATGATGATGATGATCGATCCGACCGATTTCGGCCATGGCGACCACTTTGACTCCTAGCCTAAATATTATATCTAAAATATTAATAAATAAAAATATCCTGGGACATTTTTCACACACGGCCAATCTCATTCCAAACTAAGCAGAGCTTGTGATATGGCAACCAGATAGCTGATACATTACATATAGGTACTACTTTTAAATACATACTTATATAGATATTTACATCCAGACACAGGACAAACAGACATATTCATTCATACAAATGTTTGTCCTGGGTGGGATTGGAACCCACGACCTGTGGCTTGAGAGTCAGGGTCACCCGGGCTGTCAGACTACGTAGGTATATGGTTTCAAGATTCAGTGTTAAACCATATATTTTCTTGACAACAAATATCAGTAGATGAACATTGATATTATAATAATATAGATAAACACATACAAATGTTAATTTTTTTTCATAATTGAGTCTTATTACGCCGCATCAAACAAATGTTTCGGAATTCGTTCCTCGAAAACTGTACGCTGTAGGGTCGGCAAATTACACAAAAGTGCTAGTAGCTATAATCGCACCAATTATTTGTAATTATTAACCGAAAAAACGAAAAAACGCCTTTTTTCCACTGAAACTATACCTCTATTATGTTATTTAGAAATAAGGTTATACATGGTAGGTAAATTATTATCCAATTGTTAAAGATTTGAAGATAAGGATTTGTGTGAATCGAAAATTAAATGTAGCATAACTTTTATCTAAAACAAAAGTGTTATTATTGATTTAATATAAAACAACACAATCTACAGAAACACTTTACATGCTATTTGAATAAGGTTTTCAGGAAAATAAACATAGTAAAATTACTCAAAAAAATCGACAAAGTAGAATTAATCTTTATTGAAATTTTAAACGACTTCTAGACAAGAGGATTAAGAATAAGGATTACATAAAATCAAGAAACAGTAGTGCCAAAAATCAAATATCTAGTAAAATGCGTTATTGAAATTCTAAATGACTTTTAGACGACTATGGTATAGGATATTTATCGTTGTGCAAAGTCTTTAGCTTTTTCGAGACATAATAACTGCAAACACGTAAGGGGACGCAACTATTTTAACAAAGAAATCATCTGTAGTACATACTAATTGCAACAATGTAAGACAAAATACTCTCATGCCTTCTGACTCTACGTTAATATGAGGACTACACTACCCGCACCGCAGGCTATCTTTAAATGGCTTATCATTATGTAATTACTATCATTGTCCACTCACACATGCGCACACGCACACACGTGCGTAGACGTCAGTCATCATCATAGTGGTTATTTTGGTCAAGGGATCACCGATGGTGTTTTGTTTATTAATTTATCCTAAGATATCTATACTAATATTATAAAGAGGAATGATTTGTTTGTTTGTTTGTTTGTAATGAATAGGCTCCGAAACTACTGGACCGATTTCAAAAATTCTTTCACCTTTGGAAAGATACATTATCCCCGAGTAACATAGGCTATATTTTATCCCTGTATTCCCACGGGAACGGGAACTACGCGGGTAAAACCGTGGGGAGGCAGCTAGTTTATAATATAAAATCGGTCCAGTAGTTTCGGAGCCTATTCATTACAAACAAACAAACAAATCTTTCCTCTTTATAATATTAGTATAGATATCCTGGAACATTTTTCACGCACGGCCAATCTGATTCCAAACTAAGCAATATTCTAACTAATTTAACTAATGTTTGGGTTTAGGTATATGAAACCTATCTATCTATATATATAAAACAAAGTCCCTTCGCCTCTGTCTGAATGCGATGGACACAAACGCTACTGAACAGATTTTCCTGCGGGCTTCGAATTACGAAGTATTTTATGGGGAAGGTTTTTATGTATAATACATCAATTTGAACCCGGTAAGTGGTGCTGGTGGGCAGAACGAAGTCTGCCGGGACCGCTAGTACTTAATATTATAAAGTTAAAGCTAAGAACTATTGGTCTAATTGAAAAAATATTTTGCCGATAGATAACTCATTTATCCAGGAAGACTATAGGCTATATCATCACGCTACGATCAATAGGAGCAGAGCATCAATTTAAAATGATGCAAAAACGGCGAAGTGACGCTAACAAAGTTGCGCAGGTCAGCTACTCAGATTAAGACATCTATAAATACCTAATAGATTTTTAGAGATTAATAAGAATATATACCTACATATTTAGGTATTTGAAAAATTTGTCTTATGCGTTAGCATTAACAGTTTAAATGAATTATATAGATAAAGCAAAGCAAACAGATTTTTGAAGTAATATTTTATGGAGAACCTATAGTATCGCGGTTTATGATCGTGATCATAAAATCTTGCAATTTGTTATAATATAGGTTAAGTTATTGCCTTTACTACTTTAATATACTACTACTTAGTTTATAGTTCAGGTTGAGTCAGTCATTGGCATATTTTAATTATTATATTGATTATAATTATATTTTTAGTCGTTATATATTATTAGGTATAGTAGGTTCATAATAGCAAAATATTGATTTCAGTATCCAAGGAATATAATTTAAAATTAAAGTTCGGACCTTCTTTTATGTACAGAAATACTTGTGTCACAAGATCCCGCTCTTCGATAACTATATTAAATAGATATATTACATAGATATATGTATTATATGTTTACCTTCAATAAAACCAAAATTTAAATTTGTATTTCAAATTTAACGTTTTTCTCATCATGGTACTTATACTAGGAAAATAACCTAGAAAAAGTCCTACAAAAACTGACCAAAAAATCCTAAAATCTCATTGTGAAAATATCAAACGGTTTCAACAAACAACTTTTAATAAAATAATTGGTAGCTAAAACAGTTAAAGTCCTGCAATCCAGATATCCGTCAGTTAAGTCCCGACTGTTTTATTGTTCAGACACGCCGCTCGCTTCTCGGAATCTGATTCAACCATTAATAAAACACATTAGTGGCATTTTGTAGTACATTTTTTTAAAGGACATTGAACCATTTGATGGAGTAAGTTAAATTATATTTCCACCCGATTTCCCGGGATCTTCGATTTTCCCGGAATAAAAAGTAGCCTATGTCCTTTCTCAGGCTTTAGACTATGTGTATACCAAATCTTATTTAAATCGGCTTCGTAGTTTTTCCGTGAAAGCGAGACAGACAGAGTTTCATTCGCATTTATAATATTACTAGTAGCTTCCCGTGGTTTCAGCCGCGTATCCGGGAGATCTACCATTTTCCCGGAAAAAAGTAGCCTATGTCCTTTCTCAGGCTTTAGACTATGTGTATACCAAATGTTATTAGTTGTTTTAGCGTGAAAGTGAGACACACAGACAGTTACTTTCGCATAAGTTAGTAAGTAGTGAAGTATTTTGCCTTTAATTTCAATTCTATCCCAAAGTTTCATTTTCCCTATCAAACAGAACCTTATATAATAAAATTAAAATGTGCAAAAATATTTTCCGCTTAAATCTCGATCGGTATACAAATAAAAGATATATTATAAATAAGGGCCAACTCATTACCCCGTGCTGCAGCAGTCGGTTAATTTAATTGGATAAGTATTGTACTGTGCTATCTCCCGACGCTTTCTTATCTTTACCTTTTGAACAGAGAATTGTATGGATACGCAAATAACTAAGGTTTTATAATGTCGTTTAAAATTTTACTTTTTTTAGTTTTTGCAACATCATCATCATCAGCTCATTACCGTCTCCACCGAGGAGCTCGAGCCTCTTCTAACATCGAGGGGATTTAGGCCATAGTCCACCACGCGGGTGGCGCATTTGCAGCGCGTTGAAGTGTTTTCTTTAGGCTTAGTTAGGTAATTAAATCTTGAATTTATGATTTAAAATTGCATTAAGTAGCTTGGATTTGCTGTTACACGGAAATAACGTATGGTTTTTATTGTGTGTAATAAAATAGTGTAGAATACCCAACTCAAGTATATAATGACGAATAACAAGACATAACATTATAGTCTATCTGGCTATCAAGTGCATTTCAAAATCCCACTGGGTCATATAATCTAACTGAGTTAAAAAAAAAAGATTTTAATATAATATCTACTCTATGAGTGTCGTTGTCCTACAAACTTCGTCCGGAGGCACCACCAGCCTTCTGTTGACGTACGATGAAGGAATTCACAGATAAACGGGCGACGTACTCTGCGCGCGCCTCGATTGTCTATGCCTCTTTATTTATAGGCCTATCTGTAGGATTTGAGAGGTTTAGTTAACTTTATTTTGTCAATTTCGTTGCCATGGTGATATATATGGCTGAAGATGGTAGCAAGTAACTCTTAATTAAGTCTCAATTCTCAATGTCCCAGGATAAAAAATAATCTAACATTTTCTGATTTTGACCTGTACCTGTGACTTGGATATTTTTAACTACACAACGAATTTGAATGTAGTTTTCGTCAATAAAGACAGTTATTCAAGAGAAAGGATTTAAACATATAGCTAAGTTGTATTTAAATATGACAATGGTGCTCTGCTAACCGTGCAAATCCGCTGGAACGATTATTCGGTTTTAACTTCTTAATATTTGCAATTTTTACGGACGTATTTTGCAGTAGGAACGCCATAGAGCTAGCTTCCTTTTTTATAGACTTTAAACACAAAGCTAGAAGCTACACAAAGGTATAAAAATAGTCTTCAATCTTAATAGAACCAATAAATCTTAATAGATTGTGTATGCTTATTAATCTAATATATAAAATTTTCGTGTCACAATGGTAGTTACCATACTCCTCTAAAACGGTTTGACCAACTTTTATGAAATTTTATCTGCGTATTCAGTAGGTCTGACTAGCTACTATCTATTTCTCATGCCCCAAAGTGATCACGGGAACGGAAACTACGCGTGTGAAACAGCTAGTCATAATCTAAATCTCTAAAATATCCTTACAAAATTTATTTTTAAAGTCAGCAGACTATTTCGCGAAACGTAACGATACATCGCTCGTCACATATCAACTGCTAATGCGATTTGACGTACAGATGTTAACTGTTTAATGGAATGGAAAACACTTCGGTTTTTGTAACTTAAAACCTTTTACACCTCAAACACAACCTCTTCATTCTAAAACCTACCTTACTTGTAACCATTTAAGACTGAAACTTCAACTTTTAAAACTCCAGGTTTATTCGCAAGGGGTTTTGATTTGTATCTAAAGAAAAATAAGGTTGGTTTTAGATTGGGTGTGGTAATAATCAAGCAGTGTAAATAAGCTACTGTTTAGTATCGGTTTACTTGTACAGTTGAGTTTCGATGTCCAAAATTCGATTCTTTGCGGATTGAGCGGATTATTATATTCGGAGAACATGGATGTTTGTAAATATACTTTGTATATTTGATATGGTCGGTGAAAGGTAAAGTAGGGTTCGGTGAAAGTTATCTGGGTTTTTTATTTAAACTGAAATATTTCTTGATTGAACTGATAATAAATATTAATAGAATACTTAGTTACACACTGTTTGTAATGTTATATTGTTTTACTATTAGAAAAATTAAAATGGCATTATTAAAAATTTATATTTACTTATATATCATTTTTTTTATACCACAAGGGTGGCAAACAGGCATACGGTCCCACCTGATGGCGCGCGGTTACCGTAGCGGACGCTTGCAACACCAGAGGCGTCACTCACGCGTTGCCGACCCTATAAAAAGGGAGCAACTGTATAGGCACTGATGATCAAATGCAACTATAAATATTGCATCTTAAAGAATTAATTCAGTCAATTTAAAAAATGAATAGTAAAACAAACTCTATTCTCAATGGCATAATAAACCACGCGCAAACAAAACCGTTATTTATGTGATTATTATTTTCAATAAAAAATTATAAGTCAAAATGCAATAAAATCTAACATACCTACCCACCGCCATATTGAATACAGTCCCCCACTGCGCCTGCGCATACTCGATACGGATAATTGAGACATATATCAGTGCGGGCAGTTTGTTTTAGCACAGCCCTGCGAGGCAAATATGAGCAACTTATGTATTTTATATTCTTATACGAAAAATAATTGTTATTACGTAGAGTTATATATAGACTAAAAAATTAATAAAGTATTTATTGTACTTGCTATGTATGAATCAGATAATTATTAATTAACAAAAGTATTAGGGCACCACAACGACCAAAAAGGGTAAATTTTAGCATGGCAGAAATAAATATGTACAGCCCGGTTGGCTTTGTGGTTAGTGACCCTGAGTCGTGGGTTCGAATCCCATATAAGCCTGTATCTAAAGGTAGTATATGTAGTATATCAGCTATCTGATTACCATATCACAAGCACTGCTTAGTTTGGAATCAGATTGACCGTGTGTGAAAAATGTCCCAGGATATTTATTTATTTACTTATTTATTAAGAATGGTTATTAAGGTAAAGTGAAGTCAAAGGCTTATTTAAATTAATTTAATAATTTCTTAAATATAATTCAATTTAAATCTTATTATTAGAACCTACTGCTTAAATATTCTTTCTATTTTTTAAATTACTTGAAGAACTGATTGACTCATTTTTTATCAATTTCTCAGTTACAACATTTCACTCTCCGGACCCACAGTGATAATAAACATGTCACGGTTAAATTAAACTCTGAAAGGAAAACATAAATAATGTCGATAAAAACAAACAAAATGCTAAGTAAATATAGATTACTAATTATTTGGGTTTTCTTTAGTAATTCAAAGTGCCTACCTACTACTTAATGCTTTATTACGGACACCTTATACAAAGCCTTAATTTTTTTTTAATTTTACTGGTCTTTGATTAGATTAAAAAATATCGTAATATTTAAGATACTAACTTTCATCCCATGGCATCACTCGCGTTAACGAAATCTTTATGTTTTCAATATTAAACAATCCTATGTGTTTATCCAATACGTATTTTATCAGTTTGCCAAACATTGTCAAAATCTATTCAGCCAATGTCGAGGAAAAGAGTTATGAACCTATATCTGCCTGAACGTTTATAAATTTATAAAATAATAAGTAGGATAGGATTGTCATAAAGAAAATAACCTACAATTAAAAGAAATTTGTTTCTCTACTATAAAATAATGTATTTCTATTACTATTTTTCATAACAAAGAATGCTTAAAATCCTAAAAACATATCAACACTACGTTACCTTACACCCAAAAACGGTAAAAAAAAACAGATTAGAAAGCATATAAAATTGCTAATTCCTCATTCGAACCTTTTATTACTTGCATCGAAAACTTAAACTAAATTATTGTTCGCAACCAACAATGAGGTATGCAAATTTGAGCCGGGGAACCGAACAGGCTACCATTAGGAGCTATCTGCTTAGGCACTGAGCATTAGGGGTTATTATAGAGTTTAGTATGGGGTTAATGTTCGATGATCATTGATTGATGTTTTGATTTGAATTCTAATGTTAACCGTAAGTTCTACTAATGGTTAAGTTTGTGAGCATTTATGTGTTAGTTAGTCTTTTACGTAACATTAGCTAAATAGATTTTGATAAAGTTATTTATAAACCACCTTATATCTTTACCTGAAATGTTATCTTTCGTCATCATCTTTGATAGTTTCAAATGTTTGTAAGGATAGATGTTTGTTGCTCAATCACAACAAAACGCCTGAATCTCAATTAAATTTGCCACAAAATTAAAACATGTTTTGGTACACATAGACTACTTTTCTGTCTGTCTCGTTTTTACGCTAAAACTATTAAACCGATTTAAATGAAATTTCGTACACAGATTATCTAGAGCCTGAGAAAGGACATAGGCAACATTTTATCTCGGGAAAATGGAAGATCTCTTGGGTAAGTGGCTAAAACCCGTGCAGCCACTAGTTAGGAAAAGTAACAGTTCATCTTCCCAGTCCTGTGTGATCACAGGTACTTAGCACCTTCTGACACACAAACAACACTTCAATCTTTACGTATAGCGTGCACTCGCAAAGTTTAGAGAATTACGGTACACAGATTATCTAGAGCCTGAGAAAGGACATAGTCTTCTTTTTAGGGAAAATAGAAGTTCTCCGTGCAGCCACTAGTTTGGAAAAGTAACAGTTCATCTTCCCAGTCCTGTGTGGTCACAGGTACTTAGGAATACCTGCTGACACACAAACAACACGTCAATCTTTACGTATAGCGTGCACTCGCGAAGCTTAGACAGCCAAGCTTCAAGCGATGCGTGCGTCTGTCGCGTGCTTTCTTTGCGTGCACGTTTACGTAATACATTTACCACGTGTTTGTAACACGCAACGTAAGTTCGTGCACTGATAACAGTACTGTGTCAATGGATGGCGTGATGCCTGCTGATTCTTAATCATGAAACAGAATGGGATGTTTGCGTGACACGACGCGTTTGTGATGCGGGAGTGAAAATGATAGGGATGTGTTTGCGCTGCGTTGGGCTAGGTCGACGGTTTCGTGACTTGTGTGACGTATATGTACGTGGTCACTACGATAGGTGTCGATTATCGATCGGTAGTGATTGGACATCACTAATAACTATGGTAATTATAATTACCTGGGACATTTTTCACACACGGCCAATCTGATTCCAAAGTAAGCTTCAAAGTGAGCTTGTTATGGTAACCAGATAGCTGATATGCTACATATAATACTTTGGAATACATACATATTATAGACATTTACATCCAGACATATTCATGCATCGAATCGAATCCCACCCAGGACAAATGTTTGTCCTAGGTGGGACTCGAACCCACGACTATCGGCTTGAGAGTCAGGGTCACTAACCACATAGCCATCCGGTCTATCGTGGTAATTAGAAGTGTAAGTTCATCAGGAGAACGGTTATAAATTCAAACAGACACAAACAGTAGACTGTGAAAGATTTGTCAATATATAGCTCAAAGATAAAGAGTTTTTTTAATGATCACTGACCCCTTTCCTAAGCATAGTAGCATAAATCGTCTACTGCTAACGGCAAAATTAAGTATTACCTTATTACTACCGCAGACAGGCTACAGTAACCGTTCTTTCCTTCCAACTAATATTAAGAAAGCGAAAGTTTGTGAAAATGCATGTGTTAATATTTGTTACTCTTTCATTCTATGATTAACATCACTCAAAAGAAACATCATATCATGTAGAAACGCTGGGTTAGGCTAGACTAAAATAGAGCTTTACTGGAAAAGCTCAAAAGTTACTTAATGTATAAAAGCTTTAAGCAATGCAGAGTGGTTGGAAGGCTTGGATCTAATCGGTTGTTTTGCATATTCCATTAAAACTAAGCCTATTTGTATAGGACCATGTTTAATGAAGGTGCTGTATATTCTATATTATAATTTATTAACGTTTTAATAATAATATAGATATATTACCTACTAGCTGCCTCCCCGCGGTTTTACCCGCGTAGTTCCCGTTCCCGTAGGAATACAGGGATAAAATATAGCCTATGTTACTCGGGGATAATGTAGCTTTCCAAAGGTGAAAGAATTTTTGAAATCGGTCCAGTAGTTTCGGTGCCTATTCATTACAAACAAACAAACAAACAAATCTTTCCTCTTTATAATATTAGTATAGACATGTTAATTTAGTGTACAACATTTTATAGAAATGTATTAAAAATAATTAATTTAAAACTTAATATAATCATTCGGGATTGCAATAACTTAATGCACTGTCTGCTTACGATATATATCATCAGCTCATATCAAGGCCACGAGCCTCCCTAACAACAAGAGGGTTTAGGCTATAGTCCACTACGCAGGCCTAGTGCGAATTTCTAATACTGCATTTCAATATAATACCTATAATTTATTTGTTTTACATGTACCTAATTCTTCTATTTCGGCTATTTTCATGAAACATACATCCAAACTACAAGGAAAGCTAAAACCAAACACCAAACATCTCTTTAAAGGCAATATTAAACCACTCAAAGGTAAACAACCCCCATTATCCTGAGAATCGAACCCCACACCGTCAGCTGAGCCAAACGTACCGTGTCGTTCGTGATAACTGAACATTTAGCGTGTAACACACGAAACCTGTACTCCACACTAGTGCAATAACTACTTACATTAGTATAGATACACACTAGAAACGTAAACTATGTCTTGTTCAATGAAATAGAAAGTTTTATAGTAAAAAATATATCTCCTATGCTAAAAATCTAAACTTATAAATAAAGACTTTGTACTTTTGTGTGTATGTTTTCACCATTGTAAAGCTACATTATCAAGGACCATAGGCTATATTTTATTCCCGTATTCTCACCGAAACGGGACATACGCGGGTGAAACCACGCGGATGTACCTAGTAATATAATAAAGAGGAAAACTTGATACGGTTTGTGTGTATGTTATAACCATTGGAAAGCTACATTATCAGGTAGTAACACAGGCTATATTTTACCCCGTATTCCTACGGGACCGGGATATACGCGGGGGAAACCGCGCGGAGGTGGAGGTAGGAGGGTAGGTAGGTTTATTTGTTAGTAACTACAAATCCGAAATTACAGGTCGGATCTGAATAATTCTTTCACCATTAGAAAGCTACGTTATTTGTCAAAGGCTATTTGAGAATGATTCTTAACTTTATGTACAACTAGTGGACCAGGCAGACTTCGTTCTGCCCACCAGCGCCACCTACCGGGTCCAAGTATATGTAAGCTATCCTATCTCTCAAGTTGGATCGAACTGCACATGGTGTGCGAATTTTATTATAATCGGTTAAGTGGTTTATGAGTCTATTGAGGACAAGCATTGTGACACGAGATTTATATATATTAAGATTAAAAATCCAAATCACAGTTTCACTAACGTACTTCCCTTTGTGTGGGTGTCACATACAGTCATATTTACAAAAATAAAAAATACACCACAGGCAAAAACTATAGGGTGGAAATCATCCGTCGCCTCGCAGACATCATAACGTCTTCAAAACACGATACCGTCACGGCGAGGTGGTCACAACTGAACTTGCGATTCGATTCCCGACCACCGGTTTACTGCACTTAGCAACCGAGGGTGCACCGATGTTAACATAGATACGTGAAATGATATACATAACGTTATTATGGTATAAATAATAATTATAAAGTCGAGGATAAGGTTTGTAAAAGAGAAAGTGTTATTTTTTAAATATTCGATGCCTGCGGTTTCACCCGTGTTCCTAGGGGATTTTAATTTTTCTCGGGATAAAAAATAGCATATGTGTTATTCCAGAATATGTTTTAAATCTGTGCCAAATTTCATCACGATCCCTTTAGTCGTTCTGGCGTGAAAGACATACATACATCCATAACTTTCCCATTTACAATATGATGAGGATTATTTTCAAAGCTAAAGATTAATAAAGACAATATTAATCGGTACCATATACTATACTAGCTGCCTCCGCGCGGTTTTACCCGCGTAGTTCCCGTTCCCGTGGGAATACAGGGATAAAATATAGCCTATGTTACTCGGGGATAATGTAGCTTTCCAAAGGTGAAAGAATTTTTGAAATCGGTCCAGTAGTTTCGGAGCCTATTCATTACAAACAAACAAACAAACAAATCTTTCCTCTTTATAATATTATAGTATAGATAGATCTTTTTTGGTAAACGTTTTTTTTTGTCAGTTCAGTCTTTTCTATAAATAATAGTAGGTATATACCTATCGTACAAAGATAAATTTATACTAAAAGGTTTACCTAATTTAATTTCAATAGGTAAATAGATACTAATAGAGAAGGAAAAATAATGAATTAATTCTTTCATCAATAATTATTATAATTACAATTGTATTAATAAATATTGTAACTAGACTGTTGCTTATTATATTATGCAGTTTCTTTTTCCACCTTTGTGTTTATTTTTCTTATAAAATTCATGAATAAATCATTATGATTTATAGACATTTTACAAACTTGGTATTGCTGTATATTTTGCTACCGTTATCTATTTCTACGGAGTTTCTTTCTATATTTTATGATTAACTAGTGGCTCCCCGCGGTTTTGCTCGCGTTACCGGGGATCTACAATTTTCCCAAGATAAAAAGGAACCTATGTGTTATGGCAAAAAATGATCTTTGTGCCAAATTTCATCGCGATACCTTCAGCTGTTCTGGCGTGAAGGAGTAACAAATACACTTCTCACTTTTGGACCGTGGTCCCCACCACGGTTCACATCTAGTATTAGATACAATGTTTTATCTTGATCAAATAAATTCATCATCATCAGCTCATAATACGTAATAGAAAAAGCGAGTCCAAACAGGCTTACTGGGCAATCACGCTCTTAGTGCGATGCAGACTTCACATATCTTTGATTAAGATAACATTTCTGAGGACCATAGCCCACCATGAGCCTAGTGCGGTGGACTGCGCATGCCTTTGATTATGACATCTCTTAGGTACATATGTTTCTTAAGATGCTTTTACTGTACTTTAGCTTCGTATATGGTTGAAGCCTGGTGACCTGTATCTAATACAGGCTTTGCCTAGTACAGATACCAGTCTCTCACATAGCGTATAAAGAACTATCCTAAAAAACATGCTTATTAAATTATGCAAAAACTAGTTCCTCCCTGCAGTTTCACCCGTGTTCCCGGGGATCTTCAATTTTCCCGGTATAAAAAATAGCCTATGTCCGTCTCCTGGTTCTAAGCTACCTTCCCACCAATTTTCAGCTACGTCGTTTCAACCGTTCTTAAGTTATAAATAGTGTAACTAATTCAACTTTCTTTTATATACTCGAATATAGATAGATTGTGTAATGAGAGAAATAATCTAATCTTATCTAAACTGTCAAATTCCCGATTCGATTTTCAGAAAAAAAACTACCGCCAATTCTGAGTCACCGTATCGATTTGTACTAATATCATAATCACCCCAATACAACATGAATGGACGTGCATTGCGTGACCAGTAATTATACTTCCATCAAGTGAAACTTTCATTGGGCTGGGGTCTTAAAGGCCACGTCGTGGGGTGTGATAGGAATAAACTTGAAACGTGGGGTGCGAGGTAGACTAACCGTCCACCTGGGTACAAACTTGCTGGTTCAACATAGACCAAAAGAGAAGAATAGGTACATCAATTTGTTTGAAAGCACCGGCAATTTTTTTTTAAATTTCAACATTTTCTATGCCCTGTTCGAATGACAAATGTCGAAATATCTTTTGCGTTTTTTGATACTGAGTTTTGCTGTTTATTATCTTCTTCTTCTTCCTGCCCTTATCCCACCTAAGCAGGTTACCTAAGTACAACATGCGTTCTTTCCATCCTGTCAGCCGTCTTTTTAGTTATCACTTCTTACTATCAGCTTTCACACAATTCATCCATTCTTTCTTCGGTCTTCTTCTTTTTGGTGTTAACTATAGTGCAACTAGATAAACTACAGCGAAGAAATTTAATTATTAAGACTACGTCTGTAGCTTCACAAAGTAGTCTGTAGTTGACACACAAAACGTCTTCGAAGATGAAGAATAGAGTCCAAGAATTATGTTTACTATATCACAAAGTCAGATTAGTTTCTACGAAGTGGGCTCAGCTTTGATAGAACAGCTAATTGATACACATAGGTTCGACTTACGGTATCTAGTTCAGTAAAAGTCTATGGATTTGACCGAAAAGGCGGCATGTCTTTTGCAAGCAAAACGTACTAATTGCCAATTTAAAATGGCGCAGTTTTTTTATATCCAAAATACATACTCAGCGAAACAGTGGGTAGCTATTTTTTTACCCTTCTGTCGGCTTATTTTGAAATGTAGTACCTCATTATTATATTTTTTGCAGCTCTCATAACTAGACGGTATTAAAATTACTCTGCGGTAAATTATCGGTTTTTTAAGGTTATTGGTAACTCGTTACCGGTTTTCTTTTTTTTTAAATAAATACCTTTTAATTGTTGTTGGTTAATTAAGCAATAAGTTTTAAACTCACAGTACATTCTTCACATAAAGACATTTCATTCTTACGTTCATAAAGAACCGGTAGGAAACCAAGCAGACTTATTTATAAACTGCTTTATAAATAACGACACGCCGAAGACAACCCACCTGATACTAACAGAAACTTTTAAAAGGCTTTCTTTGAAATTAAAAGTTGACCTTTCAAAAGGTCTGATAACATATTCCAGTGGTTATGTCAAGGCCTACCCTCGAAAATCTACCATTTGATAGCACGTGCTAGTCAATTACTACCCCCTAATGTTTGAGTACATTCACCCTAATCTACCTACCCTCTCAGAGCTAAGAAAGGGGGCGTGGTACCCTCTAAGGGTGGTATGTTGCATCTCCCTCTAACCTCCACCTTATTGTTATCTATCTCTGTCTAAAGGATGTATTGCGGATTCGATTTTCTGTAACTAATGCAAGGTGAAATGGATACATTCAATTCGATTCTATTTTTATTACTCTGCAATGGTTTTTCTTTCGAGTAATTGGGTAATGCAGTTTCAGTTCATGTTATAGGTACTTTTGTTTACTGGTTTATTAATAAATAAATTTACTCCGTAGTATCAGGAGCAGTCCTCTTCTTATATTATTTATATCTTACATAGGTCTGTAGATAATAAATTAATCAATAATATCCAATCTGATTCTAAACTAAGCAGTGCTTGTACTTATGATAACTATTTGGCTGATAAATGCATGTACTATTTTCAAATACATACTTATATATAATTATTTACAACCAGACGTAGTAAAAGAGACAAATTCATAAGCTCACTAATATTTGTTCTTCTAGATGAGAATTGAACCCACCCAACTAACCTCCAAGCAACCGACTACTTAAACATATGTCTATTTACATACAAAAAATAACTGTTATGATTCTACAATATTAATCAAGCGTTGCAAATAAGTATTCTAAAAAAAAATGCATGAAGGTCGACTAATATATGTTGATACATAAAACAAATTAAATAGTAATCAATCAACAATTCTCTTTTAATATCATGACAACATATCGTAACAGGCCACAGCTCATTAGGCAAACAGTAACTAACAATTACAATGGAATCACAACATTTCTCTCTGTCCAAGAATGCCACTTTCCACCGTCCGAGAGAGAAAAAAACTGTGCGAGATACTGGGCTTCACTGTGTGGGTTCTGTAGCTTTAATAATCATCAACCAAAATATAATTATTAGACTAATAATTTTGATGTAAATAATTAATTAAATAATACATAATCTTAAACAAATAAGCCTTTATGGCTGTTTTAAATTTACAAACTTAGTATAATCAGATAAATAACATAGACAATCAATTTTATCCACAGCTTGTCCGTCGACATAGGTCTCCTCTAGAGTTTACCATTTATCTCGTTCTCTAGACATTCTCATCCACACTAGGCCATCCACTTTTTTTAAGATAAAAAAAAATACAGATGCTTATGGATTGTCAAATACTAACTTTTGATTTGGAAGGTTATTCTACTGATATAAGCTGTCATTTGGTAACACAGTCATTAATTTCTTAAATTCAATTTTAAATGTAAACCTATCATTAAAGTGATAAATCAAAATATAGTTTTAAAATGTCGAATAATGACGTGATTTGATTAGATGTTATATAACCTTGAAACAATTACTAACAAATATACAAACTCATAATAATATTCATAAAAAAAATAACTCAGCGGTTTTTGGTCCCGCCCAATGGAACCCTAATAATGAAGCCTCGGGATATTCTAACAATGACAATCATTAGTTTAAAAATGTCGTCATATGTCGACAAAAACAAGATGGCGTAATTAAATTTATATCATAGTATTATCATAATAATAGTTCTTGGTATTATAATCTAGTATATTTTGTATTCAAAATAAAAGCAACAACTATTTTACGATGGTATTTATAAATGAAAAAAAAAGTCCTACAGAAAACAACTCTTGTTGGCCAGCAGGTCTAAACTAGGAGGCTTAAAAAATGCATAAGAATTTTATTTAGATGACCATTTTAAAAGGACGCCAAAAATATTTCTCCGTATCGTAATGAAAACTTATTATCATTTATTATGATTGATTTGTATGTATTTTATTGTATTAGATCTAAGTTGGTTTTGAACTGAGTAATTTCTTCGGCTCTTTTCAGTAAAAACAGCTTTCAGAACCGAGCATTAGAGTGACTATTATTTGAATAAAAAATATTTGGATTTTGATTTAGCTATGATCAGTTTTATTTTATTTTATCAAATAAAAAGAACCCTAATTTCAATCGTTATTAAAACGTTTTAATCCCACACTATTATAACGTTGACTGCGATGTTTTTGCGCATTAATTAGTTTATTAATTATGTTAATTTGTATGCGAATTCACGATGCTTTATTGCGATTAATCGGATCGCGATTTTACTTGCGATATCGTTGTGGTTCGATTGATAAGCCGATAGCGATCTTTTTTTTTTTTTTTTTTTATTAATTAAGGATGGGCTTGCATTTGGTCTCTGACCCGTCCATACAAGACGCTGCCGAAACCTAGGATGGAGCATGCTTGCCCAGAAGAAACCTATTCACCCTAGCCTTGAAAATTACAAGATTGTAGGCGTCGGGAAACACAGACGCCGGAAGCAAATTCCACTCCCTCGCTATCCGCATTATAAATGTGGAAGCGAACCGATGTGTCCGTATGTTCGGTATGTCGACAACGTATGGGTGGAAATTATCCCGGCGTCTTGTGGTTCGGTGTAAAAAAGGGGATGGTGGAATAAGATAGAATTTCGAAGTGATATACTTACTTACTTTGTATTATGAACGAATTAAAAAATATTGACTAATCTGTATAAAATAAAGTCCCCCCCGCCTCTGTCTGTCTGTCTGAACTCGATGAACACAAAAACTACTGACCAAATTTTCATGCGGTGTACACCAAATTACTGAGTATTTCATGGGGAAGGTTTGTATGTATAATACATCAATTTGGACCCGGTAGGTGGCACTGGTGGGCAGAACGAAGTCTGCCGGGTCCGCTAGTTAATTAATATAAATAAAAGGACCGGTTTTAATGTTGGATTCAAAAGTTTATGGTATCATTTGAATTGGCTGTAATTTTTCGTACATCTGTCAGATTACCTACATATTTATAGTGAGAAAATTTTCTATTTCGATATAAAAGAAGGTTAGAAAACAGACTTTTACGTTAGTTTAGTCGGTTAGTAAAACAATAAATGCGGCGTAGATTTAAATTTTAAATGGAATAGTGATTTAAATATTTACGTTTAAAAACCCGCTGTAATCCTCGAATCAGCTTATAACTTAAACCGTAGAGTAAATGAGTGTTTGCCTCGAATAAAGCTAGTTATTACTTTATTGTTAGGGTATATTTTGTGTTTACAATGTCTACGTTTATTTTGTACTGTTAGTCAGCTATCGTTTGACTTTGAAAAGTCTGAGTGGGTTTGAAAATAGAGTTCAAAATTGCGTGAATTTATTCATTAAAAGGGAATAATCGTAATTACATCTTGATAAGTGATGACGTGAATATTAATACTATATACCGAACTAAAATATAATATAAGTCTAATATATAATAAAACTCAATCTGTTACTTACGTTTCATGCCTGAACTACTAAAATAATTTAAATAAACTTTAATATATTAATATATTGGACCATGAAAATGGACATAGGATAGATACTAAACACAATTATACGCTATAGACAGAGTTGGAGGTACCAACTAGTAACCTAATAAGCTACTTATATGAACTAAACATTAGGATGTTCAGGTATTTATTATTGTAAGATCGCTCACGTATCAAAAGCTCGATGACATTCTATCTTTTTCTCCAACTAAGCATTACGTGAGAAGTCTAATCTACAAGGATTTGACTCCTAACATACACGACAAGTTTGTCCTAGCAAACTCGAGCCCCCGACTAGCGGAATAGGGGTAGCAAACCAATCACACGACTGGCTGACTAGGACCAGTGGCAAAGGGGTAGCAAACCGGTCAGTCAAGTATGCAAAAGCTAGTACTAGGACACAATACATCCTAGGACACTGTCGTTTTAATTATCGATTGCTAATTGTACATTGTTTCGTTTCTAGGTCGGCCAACTTTTTTTCTGTAAACAAAGGTATTATTCAGTTTGCTGTGCATCAAGTGGAAGCAACTGTGTCAGTAATTAAAATGATTAGGTATTTGTGTGTGGGCTCAGTGAGAGCGGGCGCATGAGCGGAGCGATTTTTCATGAGCTTGCCCTTATCAATGTCGGATGATTTGAGTTACATGAATTCTAGTTTTGAATATAGATTTTGTAGAAATGCTGTGGGATGCCAATGGTTATAGTAACTTTAAATTATTTGTGTATTTTGTCATTTTCTTGATCAGTTTCAGATGTTTTAGTTAGGTGAAATATGTGTGATTTTACCTGCCTTTATTTTGGTGGTACAATTAAAGATCACTTGTACTTTTGTAGTCGTCACATAAAAAGTCTGGACAAGTTTCCATTCTTTGAAAATTAAGGTATTCTTAATCATCTTTAAAAACAAATTCACATATAGTCGTCCCGCTCACACTGCCACCACACAAAGCAGATGGATGATTATGAATTATGTAAATTTATAAATGTTAAACAATCCAAGAGATTGTTAAGACGTTGTTTTAGAAAAAATACACCCTCCATGCTTCGGCTGGCACTCATTATAATAATTGGTTTTTGCCGTTGTGTTCTCTCTTATTCGTCTGTACGTTTGTTTGTGTTTGTATATATTACTTGTAAAATGTGTGCTATTTTTTTTTGTTGAGCATTTGTATTGTAGTACGATGTTGAGATAGATGTTAGCGATGGCCGATGGTTGACTGATTAGAGCCTTATATGTAATATACCTATATCTTTGACAGCCCGGTTGGCTTTGTGGTCAGTGACCCTGACTTTCAAGCCGCGGGTCGTGGGTTCGAATCCCATCCAGGACAAACATTTGTATGCATGAATATGTCTGTTTGTTCTGTGTCTGGATGTAAATATCTATAATATGTATGTATTTAAAAGTATTATATGTAGTATATCATCTATCTGGTTACTTTAAAACAAGTTTCATTTGAAGCTTACTTTGGAATCAGATTGGCCGTGTGTAAAAAATGTCCCAGGATATTTATTATTATTATTAAAAATATCTTAGGATATTAGAAAAAAAAAGCTTTCACGCTAAAACTACTGAACCGATTTAAATGAAATTTAGTACACAGATAATCCAGAGCCTGAGAAAGGACATAGGCTACTTTTTATCCCGGGAAATTGAAGATTTTCCGGGAACGCGGGTGAAGCCGCGGGGAACCACTAGTAATTTATAATTTGATAATAGTCCACGTGTAAGCTTTCGCAGCTTTGACCTTTATATAAGGGCTATCACCCCGCTCTTCTCAGCAAAAGCAACCTTCCGAACCGAGCATTAGAGTCGACGTTTCATAAGTGCCTGTGAAGGCCTATTTGAATGAATAAATTTATTTCATTTCATTTCATTTCATTTCATTTCATTTCATAATACATAATTTAAACTAATTGTTTGTTAAATAAATAAAACCATATGAAAACTAAATCCGGTAAGCAAGCAGTGCGTTACCTTAATTCAATCAACAACGTTTACTAATCGAATAAGCCGTATTTAACTTTACGGGGAAAGGGTTAGGTTGGACGCACATGGGGAGTGAAAACCGCTTACTCATAACCGCGGCGTGTCATTGATTAGACACGGCTTTTAAAAACACAAATTAATATAAAATTATTTTTATAGAGTGATATGGGTAATTGTTAATTCAAAGAGTGTCTTAGGTATGAAATAAGGCTAAATGATTCATGAATTTATTTTTAAACTATAAAACTTTGTACCTTAATACTCATCGTACCTCAAAAATAATCTGTAATTAAATATTGGTTATTCAATTACTCCCAATAAATATTATGTAATCTGAATGAATATCACTCTTAAGAGATTCGTTTTGTAGTCTGTTTCTTACTTTAAATAGATTTTAAATTCTTGTACCTATCGATAAAGAAAAATACCTACAAGATTTATCCAAGCATTTATTATCCTTCATCCTTTTTTTTTTTTTTTTTTTTTTTGAATGGACTAGAAGGTGACAGCCTCAGATGGCTTTTACACCGTTACGCGGACTTATATCCTTCATCCTTTAAGCTTCCCAATTTTATAAGAAACAGCGTTTTTTCTCAGCGTTTATGCACGCCAGTGTCCGTCCCAGTAAACCGGCACAAAATGCATCCGTCGCCGCGCCGCCGCCGCCGCCGGCAAATCCAATAGGTTTTCATTTAATAAAACCCTTTTATTGGTTTAACTCGGATTTAGAGCTTTATAGCTCGCTTGCTTAGCGCTTTGTGGCCGGCGAGGTTTATTCTATATTGAATTAATGGACATTGTTTACATTATTGAAAATAACAATGAAAATAAAAATATTTTTCGTAAATTTCAACTTTTGTCGTAATTTTTATGGATTTTTGCGAGAAACCATTTCGATGTCATCATTAGGTAATTGATGCTCTTTAGTAAACGCTTTTAAGCTGTTTTAAAACTTTCTTTATAAATCATTTAGTTTTGAATACCTTACTGATACCACTAAGTCCACCTCAACTTAACTTAATATTACAATAAAAATTACACGAAAATAACATACCTAAACTTTGAACGACACTGAAACGTTAAATAGGTAACGTTTCATTTCAGCACGTCTGTACCGACCATCGCATAAAAGGCGTGGTCATAGCCCATAGGTTAACAATAACTCTGCATTCAATCAAACATAGATGCATTTAAAACGACAAGCACAATAGACTTTATTCCAAACGCTATAAGAGCGTTACCTGAAAGCTTGGATAGTGTGAAATGTCACGCCTATATCAAATAATGAACAAACAAGATTAAATAACATCGTGTTAACAGCTCCACCTACAATGCTTAGCTCGGTAATCTGTTGACAAGTGATCCAGATGTGGAATTCACTCCCCGTTACCATAGCGACGGGGATACGCCCCAAAAGTTACTGAGTTTGCGCTGTGAAGACGTTAAAACAACTAATATTCTTGTAGATGTCTGAAGGAAATTGTTGCCGCTAATAATGTATGGGGAATTTGCTAGGACAACTATGGTAAACCTAATTAAAATTTTAATATTTGTTAATCTTTCATGCAGTAAATGCTGCAAGGAACTAGATTAAACTTAGTAGGTAGGTACATAGATGGAATACGCTCCTGATTAAACAAAGGATTTATTTTTATCTTTCTAAGGTTGATGATCTACCTGGAATGCGAGTAAAACCTAAGATAGTTTTTAATTATAAATCCATTCATCAATAAATCTCATTAATAGAATATGTAGGGCATAAATCAAACGCTTATTTAGACTGTACGTAGAAAATAAACCGCTTCTGTAACCTAAAATCCCTGTAATTAACCATCAAACAAGAATTACGTATGAACATAGTACCTATTAAACTGAATATCATCCAACAGCATCAAAATAATCAATATCCTAAGACAATGAAATTAATCCTTCACAGGCACTTATGAAACGTCGCGACGACTCTAATACTTAGACATTTACTCTTTGATTCCAATTCTAAACTAAGCAGCTTATTCTACAATAACTATAGTACTACGTCTACTTTACATACCTATAATTAAACATGTATGCAATAGTAAATAACAAACTATGAAAGGTTATTCAGTAGATTATACAATCATATTTTTGCAACGATAGAAAGGTGGTCAATAAATAACATCATAAACAGCACTATAAGTAAAAAATACGTACTGTTTTGCCGTTAAAAATCGACGTTACCAATTTCTAAACGCTACAAATACAACAAAGTAGCGGGTGAACAAAAACCAAACAAGAAATAGAATAAGCAATAAAGTACAAAATGATCTATCAAAAACTGCAACACAAAATATGATGCAAAATGAAAGGTGCAGCCGAGCAAAATTTATTCGTAGAATACCAAGCATTTTATTGTTGGGCAACGTTCATACGATACTGTGGAAACGCAGCGGTTATTTGTTAATGATATCAATCAGCAAATACCGAAAAAAAACCTAAAGATGAAATTATAACTGAAAAAATGAGCATGAAAAATGTTGCTAGGTGTCTCCCCACCAAAATACTCCGTATAAAGTTTACTACGTAAATGCTGAGTTTATTGTCAGCTCTTCTCAGCAATAGCAATCTTCCGAACCGAGCATTAGAGTCGACGTTACAAAAGTGCCTGTAAATGCCTATTTGAATAAATACATTTATTTTATTTGATTTCAACCATTTGTTGCTAATATCTAGTTCATTACAAATACGTATCAAGTTGCGAAAAGTCTAAATTTAAAATCCGTACTCTATCAAAGTAAATATTATCTACATACTATAAAACAAAGGCTCTTCTCAACTACGGAACATATTTTGATACAGTTTTCTATACTAATATTATAAAGAGGAAAGATTTGTTTGTTTGTTTGTTTGTTTGTAATGAATAGGCACCGAAACTACTGGACCGATTTCAAAAATTCTTTCACCTTTGGAAAGCTATATTATCCCCGAGTAACATAGGCTATATTTTATCCCTGTATTCCCACGGGAACGGGAACTACGCGGGTAAAACCGCGGGGTGGCAGCTAGTCTCTTATAAAAAGAGCGTTAAACGAGAAACATTTTTGTATAATTTGTAACATTTTATATAATATAATGACGGTGTGTATACCACTCGTACAATGGACTGGTCGCTATATAAATAAACACAAAAAAATGCAGAAAAATATCTTTGCATTCTTAAAACATCCTTAACCTGTGTCAACAACAATTAAATTGTTTATTAATTCTTGTAAAGTAGGTTCTAATTATACGTTTTAGCGATTGGAAACCTTGTCACATTGTTTCTCATAATTATTGAAGGCTTCGTTAATAAGTTTTTACTGGTAGTTTTTTAGCTTAATATTAATCACAGATTTGAAGGGGAGTAAAAAGGAGGAGGGAAGGATATTGTATAAGACTAAGGACATTATTTGCGGTCAATATATTTGACAATTTACTTTGATAATTTATTAATTTACTGTAATATATATTTTCGCCAATTGGTTAATTAATTTAGTTTTCATTTTGATCTATTTTAATAGACAATAAACAATACTTTGTTCAACAGTTAATTGATTGTAATTGATTTCTATATATATTAAATTAATGCCAATATTTACCTACCCATAATTAAATAAAAGATAACCTTTCCTCGCTGGTAAAAAGGTTGTACCAAAAATTAAAACTCCGAAAAATAATGATTAATTTAACGAATTTAATGAAACTTTCAATTCGCGCCGCGTCCGCAAAGTGGCTCGCTTTTAAAAGCAATTCCGCGACGACGTGTCGTGTGTAATCTCCCCAATCCATCTACATATCAAGTTGCGTTTGAACTACTGTTTTGCCCCGGCGTCGCTCGGAGCCGGTTCGGTTCGGTTCGACAAACGTTTTTTTCTCCACCTGTATCGCAAATCGAGCGTTACGAAATGTTCTCCTTTTGGACGTCTTTTGACTTATACATACTTACCTTTTTGTTTGTTTGTTTAGTTTATTTTTTTTTACGTTTTCGGTCGGCGCGAAATTGAGAGGAATTAATTAAAGGAACGGATGACAGTGTAGATTTAGGGATTCGCTTTGTAATTAAAATGGGAATTTAACAGCGAATTTAAGAGGTTGGTTTATCTCTAAATATTTATTTGTAACAGACGTAGCATGTACCTTCTATGAAACAGTAGATAATTATTATATTAATATGTAGGTATATATAGGAAAAGGCACAATAGCTTATGGTAACTAAACAATACAAATAGCTATCATTTAAATCAATATCGATGCAATGATTAACTTTCCTAAGAAGAAGATAAGAACTAAATTTATTTTAAAAACAGTCATAAGTATTTAAAACCCTATTGAAATAAAATTAATTTTCATTTTAAATCAAAAGTTTCATTCAGATTAGGCTCGTGTAAAAGTCAAAGCTGACACTTCTAGCGGTTTGGAAACCAATTGGGGAAGAACCGACAAGAAAATTACCAAGGTTATTTTTTTATGAATTTTTGGCTTTTGTCACCCATTGGCTATTCTCCTAGCATTATATGAAAGAGGGACCACTTACCATCATATTATTTCAACAACTAATACAGCAAAGTTCTAAATAAACTGGGCACCTACATACCGCAAAAACTCAACCTTTTTATCGTGCATGCAATATTCATCTGTATGTACATAAAAATACAATACATTATCGTTCAAAACTAGAATAGAGGTAAAAACATTTTTTGCAATTACAATTTGATAACGTAGTTTCCTATATGAGAACAAGTGAGCTAAAGATGGAGAGGGAATTATAGTTAATTCATTAGTAACGTTATAATTTAAACGTATTTGTATTATTTTGTAATGTTTTGTAATGTTTTAAACGTATAAGGAAATGTTTTATATACAGCTTATTCGGTAAAAAATGAGTTCATTGACCCAAACTTATGTACCTATATTTTCGTAAACTTTGAGCCCGTCCGTTTAAACAAAAGGCAATTTAAAAGTATATTAGGATACCTACCAGATGCTTAGTTACCATCAAGCTCTGCATAGTTTGGAATGAGATTGGCCATAAAACGTCCCAGGATCTGTAACTCAAAAGTTCTATTAATAAAGACTTATATATTTCAGCCTTCCCACTAAATACCTACTACAAATGTAATAAATGTAAATATTTGTAAGTATGAATGTATGGATAGACGTTTCTTAGTTTACTAGTCACTCCTACTCTTTCACGTAAAAACTACTGAAAGGATTGGATGAAATTTGGAACACAAATATAACCTGGATTAAAGCATATGCTATTTTCTATCCTGGGACATCCCGGGAACGCGGGTAAAACCACCGGCCCCAATTCTAAACATGATAGTTTAAAAGGTACAATTAAGATCAAAACGACCGCATTCAAGACCCTTGTCTCAGTGTCAAACATATTCTTAACCCGTGAAATCGTCCCCAAATAATCCCATATAGAGAATCCATTAGCTTAACCGAAATCGCACGACGATTAACGTTAACCCCCCAATGCTACGTACTTAAAGAATATTAGTTACGCGCGTGTGGTCACAAAGACCCATTGTCCAGTTTACAATAGCTCAGTGGGGGTTGTATACCTGTTAGTGTAACCGATAGTGTGAGCTTTCGAGGGTTTAATGGCGGTGGTGTTTGAAAATCGGATGACTTTTCTTTTTCTTTTTCTTGAGGATTTTCGAATTATGGAACTGTAACGTGGTTTGATTGACGCTTTAGCAATATTGCTACATATAAAATTACTACAAGGCAGTTTAATATCATTGTGAATAAAAGTAATACAAAACTTTTTTATTAGATATTAAAATTTGTAGGTAAATAAAAAGGGTTTGTAGCAATAAAATATTTTCTCTACTATGTTAAAAAAATCCTGATAAATTATTAAAAACAATACTTAAATGCCTAAATAAATTCAAAATAATATGTATTACTAACTTTTTTACTGATATTCAGTCCACTTAAGGGTCGGCCAGCACTCATTAAAACTGTATTAACAGCTGCGGGCTTATGACCCTTAATGACGACCCATCAAACATTGTCTAAATCACAGAATATGAGGCAATACGTGTAACGCAGCTTTATGGCCTTCAATTGCCCTATTTGTTTCAATCTGTAAAAGGTTTTATAAGTATATTAAATGTGAATCTAAAAGACATATAAAATGAATAAAATAAACTTTATTATGACATGAAAAAATAATTATTAAATAGATACAAAGATGAAGAAATAACATCAATAATATAGACGACTTTATATTAAGTTTGTTAATATCCGAAAATTGACAACAGATTAAAAAGTATTTTCATAAAATTTCAAGTAAATTTAAGACTAGATATAGGATATTACATAGCTTATTTTACAATCAAACCGCAGCTTTAATATTTATTAATATCTTATTAACAAATCATCTATTACTTGTAAGTGCGATCCTAAATAAAGTATATTTAAAATACCTAAAATCCAAACAAATGACCGAGAATAATGTTGATTTACACGCCCAACCCTAAAATGTTCCTTTATTCAACCCCCCTATCGATGTCTCGGTACAAAGGGACCCCGATTCATGTTTTGACAGGAGTTAATACTGCAGCGCGTAGGGGTCTGACGTCTCTACCTGTCTCGCGTCAATGGGTACAATAGACCCCTAAAGTGGCGTGTGCCGCATGCCGAACGCATTTGCAGGGTTAAGTAATTGTTATTTTATGTAATTTTTATTCAGTTCAGTGTTAATAAGTGTTTATTTAAAATGTGGAAGCCTGAAACAGTGTTAAATATCCTGGGAAAAAATTACACACGGCCAATCTGATTCCAAATTTAGCAGAGCCTGTATTATAGTAGCTGATATGCTACTGTCAAATAAATTTAATAGATATGTAGAGCAGACGCACAATTGTGGTCCTGGGAAGAAATCGAATCCACTACCGGTTTGAAATCAGAGTCAATATCCACAAAACCAATCGGCCAGCCACATTAATATTATTTAAATCTATTTATTAGTCAAGCAACTTTACATAAAATAAATTTATTATAACAAATGTAATTTTTATGAATCATTATGTCTTATTTTAATAAAGTTAATTATTACGTTTCACATCGACACGCTAATTCAGCATTAATACTATAATAGGTACTAATGTAATCATACAATCTTAAAATCTATTTTTACGCGTATCTATTAGATTTATGGATAGATGTATGGATCTTTGTTTCTCTTTCACGCAAAAACCATTCATAGGATAAAATTTAAAACACAGATAGTTTAATAACCTGGATTAGCACATAGACTACTTTTTATCCCGGTAAAATGAAAGACCTCCCGATACCGCGGGGAGCACTAGTATCAGAATAGATACCTATAGAATTGATCTCCACGATATACCGAAGCTACAACGTTACGAAATAATCATTATTGAGAGCCCTCAGCGCTCACCGATTGTCCGCGTAAGGGTGTTACAGCCGCATCGCTGTGGTCTTCCCGTCTCATTATAATTACTCGACTTTTATACCGCGTACATAGAAGGAGTGGAACAATTTGCCTGCTGCGGTCTTCCCGTCTCATCATAATTTAAGTGTCTTCAAGGCTAGAGTGAATAGGCTATTAAAAAACTAGTGCGCCTTACCATCAATGATCGCATCACTGCTTTCCATCAGGTGAGATTGCGGTCAAGCTCTAGTCTTTAGCAGTTTAAAAAAGCCATCAGAGGCCACCTGGTCCCATAAAAAAATACGAAATAACTTCATCAATACCCATTCCAAAGTAAACTAACATATGATGACCACGTATTTAGAGTATGAGCAATCTGTTTACAAACGGTTAGACGGTTAGCCTAGAATCAACGTGGACGGACAAAACTGGCCAATTGTGGACAAATTGCAGCGATTTATTGCAATCAGCCGCACCGGCGATGCATTGCTGTTATGTCAACTTTGTGTCATTAACTATGACCCGATGTGTATGCACTTACTAACCTTAGTTTACTTACAGTCGTAAAATAACACGTTTTTAGGGTTCCGTACCTCAAAAGGAAAAAACGGAACCCTTATAGGATCACTTTGTTGTCCGTCTGTCTGTCCGTCCGTCCGTCCGTCCGTCTGTCAAGACCTTTTTTCTCAGGAATGCGTGGAGGTATGAAACTGAAATTTATATCAATTACTCAGGTCTACTGTCCCTTGAAACTGTGAAAAAATCAAACTTCTAAGCCAACGCAATCAAAAGATACAGCCGTTTATGCCGCAAATTTTCGACACTTGCAAGGGAATCAAAACCTACAGGGTGCTTCCCGTGAACTCAGAATCTTGAAATTTGGTACGAAGCAACGTCTTATAGCATAGATAAAGGAAAAATTACGAAAACCATAAATTTTTAGTTACATCACATAATATATTTTTTTTTAATAATTTTAAACTTACTACCCATTTCCTCATAAACGCGTAGAGGTATTAAATTGAAATTCATACCAAATACTCAGGTCTATAATACCTTTAAGCTGTAACAAAATCAAACTTCTATGTCAACGCAATCAAAAGAAACAGCAATTTAAGCTGCATATTTTGAAACTCGCAAGTACTCGCAAGGGAATCAAAACCTAAAGGGTACTTCCAGTCGACCTAAAATCTTGAAATTTGGCATGAAGCAATGTTTTATAGCACACATAAAGGAAAAATTCCGAAAACCTTAAATTTTTAGTTACATTACAAAATATATATTTTTTAATAAATATAAATTTATTACTTTTTTCCTCATGAACGCGTAGAGCTATCAAGTTGAAATTCATATCAAATACTTAGATCTAATTGCCTTTAACCCGTGAAAAAAAAAAAATTCTAAGTCAACGCAAAAACGCAAAAGTACAACCATTGATACCGCATATTTTGTAAACCTTGCAAAGGTTTGTACGGAACCCTCGGTGCGCGAGTCCGACTCGCACTTGGCCGTTTTTTTGAGTTATAAATAGAAATTCATGAAAATTGTCTCTGCCTTTTGTTTGGGGATGGGGAAATCCTACATGGATACCTTCTGCTCTGCGTGCAAGCGGAAATAATTGTAGGTACAGCCTATAAGAAGTATTACTCAATTTCACAATAATGGTGTGGATTTGGATGAACGTACATGTTAATGTCACATCCCTTCATCATCTAGAAAATAGGATATAATAGATAGATACGTGAATTATAGACAAGAACAGTTTTTGACGGAAATCATCTAAAAAATAAGCTAGATATGTGATGTCCTATGGTTTTCTCTCAATGTTCTTATTTATCGAAAATTTGCTCTTTACTAAAACACATGATAAATATTATCTGAAGAGTACCTAAGTCCCAGGGGCGTAGCTACCGCCGTATCTGCCGCATCAATTATACGGGGCCCCCGGGCTTCTGGGGCCCCGTGTGAGAAATCTTTAGCCTTCATAAGGGCCCACTGCTAAGTCTATATTTTTCCTAATGATATACATAACCCCATTACAAAATTGCTGCGTATGTCAGTGTAAAGGTAAAATATCTTCATCGTAAAAAAGATAGAAGTGCCTAAAACTACTGTATAACACTGCACTTCCCACATACAAGACCTTGGCAGAAATAGAAAAGTACATACATTATAACGAGAAAAATCGTCGGAAAACGCTCATTGCTTCGAAGGCTGTACGCGATCAACCGAGAATTATGATATTGGCATACTTAATTTTACTTGGCACACATGCCCAACCGACTATAAAAGATCCACCACAATGACACATCTTAAAACACAATCTAATATAACTCTTCTAACTATTAACTTAGAACACGTTTTTGTTCTGATGTGAGAATCACTTACGAATACATACAAACGTATAACGATGTAAGTGACAGTAATCTACGAATTGATTATAGATTTTATTGATGTGTTAATTAGGTGTATTTTCAATTGTAATTCGTGGTTGTTTAGACGTTTGTATTCGAGACGTCTTAAATATAATCAATTATGATATTGAAGGCTAAGATGCACTATTGTTTGAAGAATCTCAATTTTTTTTCCTCAATACGCGGTTAAATTGATTATGAGGTATTTTTTTTAATAACCATTGTACACATTGAGGTGCAGTTATAAATTTATGGGTCATCGGAACAATAATGGTTAATAGGTATTAATGATATTTTTTTCTTGGTTCTTTGTATTGTAACGCCATTCATTTTGATGTTTGTTAAATTGTGAAGATGACAGACTCAGGTACTTTATAATACAATTTATATATACATAATTTTGTATTTATTTTTTATTAGCGACCCGCTCCAGCTTCGCATACTTATACATCACCTTAGAAACCTTCAAAATTGACAGTGTTTCTCTAACATATTATGCATGTATTGTACCTATATAAAAACCTTCCTCATGAATCACTCTATCTATTAAAAAAAACGCATCAAAATCCGTTGCGTAGTTTTAAAGATTTAAGAAGACATAGAGACAGTGGAAAGTGACTTTGTTTTATAATATGTAGTGATCATATTATTTCATTTAATAGACATAACAACAGACAGACATATTTAATGTCTGTCTAAGTTGTTTTAATAAAATAATTATTTCTACTTTATTTTACGATGCAGAATGAAGATTATCTTTAGGATAGCAATTAAATTAGTTTAATTAATTTGTCTGTCTATCCTTACGAATGATCTTACTTAGGACATTATCTAGGAAACTAGATCGAAAGTAAATTCACGTTGAAAGGTCATAAGATACTTCAAAATTGATATCATTATAGTTTATTTAATTGAATTTATTACTTTAACACTAGAAAGACCAAGGCCGTCAATTTGACGGCACGGAGATTTCATTCTCAAATATTTTACAAACTATGTTTTTGTTTCTTTTTATATTTTATGACTTTTCCTAATTTGTTATTGTTAGTCTAAATCTATAAAAAACAATATTAAAGTATATGTAGTTTAGGAGATTCTTTTACAAATACCTACTAAGACCGCAGACCGTCAATGTGACGGCATATGAAGAGGCAGCGATAAGAATAGTAAATAAAGTTTTCTAGGAAGTAATTTGGGTGCTTTTGTTTTATATATTTTTAATTCTTAGTTGTTTAGTTTAGATTGTTTACGTTACGTTAGTGTATTGTATTGGTAGACATTGATTTATGTAGTGAGTGGTCGATTTGTTTGTATAATGGTCGCCATTTCAGTAATTTCCAAATTGAGCAAGAACTATCGCGATATCAGGATATACAACAAGATGTGGCAGGTGATGAAAGTGGTGACGAGTTATCAAACGATCTTTGTGAAACCAGGTATGCAGAATTTCAGCCGCAACAGGTCACTTCTTTGGAAGAAGATTCCACGAATTCCAGTATCATTGTGAATTCGCGCAGAGGACACTGGGTATCTCGTAAATCGTACTACAATATACGAAACGTTTATAATGAAAACAGATACTGATACAGCGCTTACTGTCTATCAAGAATAACCAGGAAAATATCACATTATTTTGAGTAGTTTGGACCCTAACGTGAACATCGGTTTGGTAATAAGATGCGACCTGAGACAGTTGAATTTTATTATAAAACAAAATTTGTTGTGGACATTATCGATCAAATCGCAGGCAAGTATCCTGTGAGAGCTAGAAGACGGAGGTGGCCTGTTCATGTTTTGTACAATATACTTGATATAGCAGCTATAAACACATGGATTATGTACCCAATAGTAACAGGAACAAATATTTCTCGGCATGATTTTATTCCTGAGCTAATAAGTGATCTACGTGCAGAGTATGTGGAAAAACGTCTACTTCAGCTGTGTCTCAAAGACACGAAAGTTAACCTGAAACAAGTGAACGATGTACTACCAACAATAAGAGAAAGCAATGTCAAATTAATCGTAATTAAAAAAAAATACAGAACGCGTGAAAACTCCACTATCCGTAAAAAGCTGTTTGTGGAAAATGTATAAAAGTTAAAAAAAAACCATTATATGTTGCAAATGTTATTCAGCTTAAGAACCAAAATTGTTTATTATTGATTAAAGAATTAATTGATATATTTTTTAAAGCAAAATAAGTAATATTTTCATGAATATTCCGACTGAATCTCTAGTACCGTCAAATTGACGGCTGCGGTCTTTGAAGGTATAGTATGAAGCCCGACCCTTCTAGTGTTAAGCGGTAAAGATAAAAATAATACAATATTTGTTTCCCGGTACTAAGTATTTTAATAGGTATAATAAATTACATAAGATAGAAATAACATTTAAAAAACTACATGAATAGGCTTTCATAAGCTCTTATTAGCTTACACACTGTAGCTTTTTAAAGTTAGATTCGGCAAGTAATACAAGAAACACTATTTTACAGACTACTAGTGGCTTCCTGCGGTTTCCCCCGCGTTCCCTATGAGTCTTCGATTTTGCCAGGATAAAAAGTAGCCTATGTGTTATTCCAGAACATATTCTAAGTCTGTGCCAAACTTCATCGCGATCTCTTTAACCGTTTTGACGTGAAAGAGTAACAAATATACATCCATACATTCTCACTAACTTTCGCATCTATATATAAAAGAAAGTTGTGTTAGTTATACTATTTATAACTCAAGAACGGCTAGACCGATTTGCCTGAAAATTCATAGGGAGGTAATTAAGAACTAGGAGACGGACATGGGATAATAAATATCCTTGGGACATTTTTCACACACAGCCAATCCGATTCCAAACTAAGCAGAGCTTGTGATATGGTAACCAGATAGCTGATATACTACATATACTACTTTTAAATAATAATAATAATAATAATAAATATCCTGGGACATTTTTTCACACACGGCCAATCTGATTCCAAACTAAGCAGAGCTTGTGATATGGTAATCAGACAGCTGATATACTACATATACTACTTTTAAATACATACTTATATAGATATTTACATCCAGACACAGGACAAACAGACATATTCATGCATACAAATGTTTGTCCTGGGTGGGATTCGAACCCACGACCCGCGGCTTGAGAGTCAGGGTCACTAACCACAAAGCCAACCGGGCTGTCATAGGATACATAGGACTTTTTATACCGGGAAAATTTTAGATCCCCGGGAACGCAGGTGAAACCGCGGGGAGCCACTAGTTTATTATATAAGTAGGATGAGTTTTGCTTGATGAATTCTATTACGACCGATGACATGTATCTCTCTAAGCCACTCTCCCTCACCTTGTGTACAATATCATTATCTAAGCATAAAAAAAAGGTTCAAAAACAAAAGATCTTCCGGCATACCCTTAACCCGTTCGTCGACCTTTCTAATACGTTTATAATTATACCTCACGTTTGTAAACATAGGGCCTATGACGTAAGGTACACCTATTTCTTATCCTTTTTTTTGTTTTGTTTCGTAACTTCAACATGTTTGTAAGACAGATGTAACATTGAATTGTTTTTGATAAAGTTTATGATTTTAGGAGTGTGGTTGAAAGGGTATAGCTCCAGAGCCGTACTAGTGACATATGTAAATAATACACTCTCTTAAACATGTATTATTGTTACCGACACTAACATAATATTGAATTAGAATACTACACTATTAAATACTTACTTAATAGTACTGCTGACTATAGAGAGCCTATAATGCAAATTATTATGGACGATATTATTTTATCGGTAAAGAATTCTAATTGGAGTTTGAATGCAAACTCCATATAACTATACGTCAGTAAACCTTATTACTAAAGATTCGGTAACATATTGCAATATGGGAGTTCCTTGACTTTATATCCTGCAGGATAATTGTCAGAATTATTGATCAATATTATGAGTAATTTTGATAATCATCCACCTACCTATTTGATAATCGGGCAAATTGGGGCACAGTGCAAACTCTGATGATGTTACAATGTTCATCAGATAGCTCTTATAGTACTTTCAAATGTCTCCATGCAGGCGAATGACTACCAACCACTAAGCCGGCAGTTGATCAATCCGCCAACTTAACGACAAAGATCCATCTACCCGCAAATTTCTCCCTACGTCACCGGACCTTGAGCGTGCCGTGTCGTGACCACACTCAAGAGCAGGCTTCCGTCGGCTTCTGTCGGCTTCTATCGGCTTCACTCGGTCTCAGTTCTCAGTCGGTTTCATTGAATGCGTGACAGTGACTTGCATGTCAGCACGGAACGCCTGCACCTCATTCATATCCCTAGCTCGTACTATGGTCAATGACTTCATAATTGTTAGCACCTACACCACGTGGCGAGGTTTTGGAAAATATATTTTGCTGATGCTTGGAGATTGATCGTTGGGAATGTGCGACTGAAGGATTATCTTGCCGTTTAGTGATGCGTTTATATGACACGAGATGCCGCCATGCGGTTCCCGTTCCTGTTGGAATACGGGGATTAAAAATAGCCTATGTTACTCCCCGATAATATAGCTTTCCAAAGATGAGAACATATTTATATTGTTTCAGTAGTATTAGAGCTTCGATATAAACAAACAAAAATCGAATCTAACCTCTTATTAGTATATAATGGCATATATCTCAAGCGTACGTAAGGACGTTTTTGAGATGAAATTTTATTAAATAAATGTATTAAGTCAAATATGGTATACCTATAGCCTTTTCAATAGTCGACTCTAAAACCTACAGATCAAGCCAGACAGAGAACTCATACCAACAGACTAAAACTTTAAAATAAAAGTTGCAACAATAACCTTAAACGTTTCATATAAAACATCACAACGGAACGAAGATGATGTTAAATAACATCTATTAAATATTCGTTAGACGGGCGTCGAGAAATTACACTTTAAATATGAGAAAACGTTTGTATCAAGAATTTGACGTTTTAATACTTTTAATGTACCCAGTCGTTGTCTGATAGTTTGGGGTCATGATCCAGTGACCTGTGCTTTTGGAAGTCATTGAATCAGTGTCCTCGGTAAGACTTGAGATAATTGGCTTCCTCATATCACTGAATCTAATAGTAGTGTTACTGTTTTATATTTAGTGGAACTAATATTAAAATAAAAAAGGTAGAAATAAAAACTTTGGGGGATTTGATTTTCAAAATCTAAATGAAGAAACCATCTCATTCTCCAGGAACCTAGGAGATATAGTAGATATTGTGATCATTTCATAAATAAATAATGAGCGGCTAAATTGCTTATATTACCTCCCTACCTGCCTCCGCACGGTTTTACCCGCGCAGTTCCCGTTCCCGTAGGAATACAGGGATAAAATATAAACTATGTTACTCAGTGATAATGTAGCTTTCTAATGATAAAAGAATTATTAAAATCGGTCCAGTACTTTTTGAGTTAATTCGTTACATACAAAAATACAAATCTTTCCTCTTTTTAATATTAGTGTAGATAAATGTATTTAAGTTTTATATGTAAGTACATAACAGTCCCAAAGCCCACGCCAAGCAATTTCGCTACCGTGTAAATCGACTTACTTATACATATACATATATAAAAGCTATCTATAATAACATCGACAAATACAAGCTATCACAATCGACCATCGATTATAACTTAATCGAGTTACAATTTATAGAAATAATCGGTCATTGATTTATCGATACTTGCACTTTTAGTTGCCAGTTGAAAACCAACCTTACGATTTTATGTGAGAGTGTATATTTGTTTGGATTATTATGGTGTGTGAATACAAATTGTATAGTGGTTATATCAAAGGGCCGAGCATGCGCCGTTTGATACTCACATTTGAATAAATCAACAAAAACGACGGGCGGCAATGACTAATATCCGAACGTGTGTAGTTATTCGGATTTTGGACAGGGAATGATGTGGAGTCGAAACGAGTATACAAATTATAAATAAATGGTTGAAGCGTCTCTTCATTCGAGTGTTTTTTTTTATTTATTTTTCAAATTATTTGTGAAGCGCAGTGCTTGCATTTAGGTCCATTCCTATTACAGTGACCCGACTATTTCTTATTAGTACCTCTAATTAAATCAAATCATTTATTAAACTAAGAAAATACATACACAGCATAATAATTATTTGAAACCACCTTTTAAGTATGGAATACCTGTAATAGGAGATTAAAACTTCTTATGTATTAATTAATAGCATTTAGGTTAACTTTGTATACCTGCTATATATCTAGGCAATAGTTTATAAGGGATGTATGTGTACTGTATAGGGAGTGATTGATGTTGATTAATTTTTTTTTGTATAGTAAACAAAATGATATTCCATAACATAATTTAATTCACATTTTATAAAATCTTAAAAGGAAAACCATACTTTTATAAGATAGGTAATTATATTAAAAACGACTCAATATATTTCTGTAGCCTATAAACTAATTTAAACTAACCTAATGTAAGAGAGATGACTCTTAAATCAACAAAAACAAATATACCGCTCGGATACACGAAATATTGTTATAATTTAACAATATTTGAATAAATTTTAATTAACGTAAATATAATTTTGGAAAAAGACGTTTTTATTTTGTACCTAACGAAAATGATAAATTATTCAAAATAGAATATAGATGAATATGTTTTAAAGGTTTATATGTTTTACATTTGATTTTACGATTTTAAAAATTCTTTCACCAATAGAAACCAGTAGGTATATATGATCCATAAAATGGGGGATACCGCTGGATAACAGTTACTACATAAAAATTTAGCTATCTAATATACTTACAACCCTAAAATCCCACGTGACCTTAATCAAAGCAACTTGATCGAAACATCAAGGTTCATCAAAATAGATATTACTAGCTGCCGCCCCACGGTTTCACCCGCGTAGTTCCCGTTCCCGTGTTCACAGCCGATTCTCAGACCTACTGAATATACATATAAATTGTCATAAATATCGGTCAAGCCGTTTCGGAAGAGTATAGTACCTAACACTGTGACACGAAAATTTTATATATAAGATATTTTTATAATATATAGTCCCGATACATATATAAATCATGAGCCTATGTGCAAGCGCTGAACAGGCCTTAATAAGCAACGGCATAAAACAACCAACGACCGACCAAGTCTTACAAAAACATAAAATGCATGACTCTACCAACCTAACAACACAAAACCAACACAATAATCATTATAATTCAAGCACACAATACCCGGCTAAGTATTTTATTCAAGCGACGCTTCGCCGAAAAAAAAGCTCAAGCACAATTTTCAGCCGAAAAAAGCTAAGCACAATAATGCAGCAAGCTTAACCCTTATCCGCCCGCATAAGTTATGCTAACAAGTTAGCTCGCGTGACTTAGACCTCGTTAGTACCCGAGCTACCGTATTATGTTAGACTATGTGTCGTATTAAATACCTCTCGTAGGAAATATGAATGATTTTGTTATTTTTAGGTAGGTTGAAGGCACCAATTAACTATTCAATCAGTTGTGTTACTATGCAATTGACTCTTTAAAGGATAACCTATAGCTTACAGAGAGGTATCATGCGAGATTTAACTAAAGGATTTGCAAGAACATTCCCTACCTAACTAACCTAAAAAATATTTATTTTTGACAATGTAAAGAAATGTGAAAATGTCAATCATTTTAACCAAATTTTGATACATAAATAACACCATAATCTGCCGTTAATTCGAGAAATGAATTGCATTAGCAATATTGCTCGAGCGGCCGTGACTTGCTCAGCTATTTTTAGTCTTATGTTCGTATTATATGTGGTCCTTATATTATAAAAGTGGAAATAGATCTCCTTACGAAAACCGTAGGGCGTTCCAAAACTCAAAACACCATTCATTCACTCATTCTCTCAACCCAATGCCTATTCTATACTAATATTATAAAGAGGAAAGATTTGTTTGTTTGTTTGTTTGTTTGTTTGTTTGTAATGAATAGGCTCCGAAACTACTGGACCGATTTCAAAAATTCTTTCACCTTTGGAAAGCTACATTATCCCCGAGTAACATAGGCTATATTTTATCCCTGTATTCCCACGGGAACGGGAACTACGCGGGTAAAACCGCGGGGAGGCAGCTAGTTAACTATAAATCTTGTTACAGCATCAAACCGCCATCAAAAGACGGTGTCACAAAAAGTAACCCGAGCAAACGTCATCGCGAGCGTCTCAACGCCGAGCTGGACACCCTGGCTTCCCTCCTGCCCTTCGAACAGAACATCCTCAGCAAGCTGGACCGACTCTCCATACTGCGGCTTTCTGTCAGCTATTTACGGACGAAGAGCTACTTCCAAGGTTAGAACTTTATTTTATGAAGTTGCATTTTTAAAGTGAAACTTCTTTTCGGCGTATGGGACAAATTTTATAGCAATGTAAAAAAATTGTAACGTTTTTCTGTTACGCGCCGCGCCATCTTCATTTCTGGGTATTTTTTTTCCGTTACGCGTTATATTTATTTCTAAAGGTGCGCTCACAATGAGCAAAATCCTATTTAAATACACGTTTTACTTCTTACGTGTGTACACTAATACACACACTTTTTTGAATTTTTTTTATGGACTAGAAGGTCTAGAAGATAGTCAGAAGACTATCTTCTAGACCTTCTAGTTTATCTTCTAGCCTCAGATGGCTTTTACACCCTTACACGGAATGTTTCGGTGAGGGCAAAGGGCTCTCAACGGAAGGTAAAAGTGGAAAATGCTTAGCGTGATGATTACCCATATTATATAACAAACAGCATAATGTGTATACACATTTGTTTTTATATAAATTTTCATTGACAAAAATATGATGATATGACTTTATAAAGATCGGTTTATTTACTTTGCGTTACATTTAAGTTTTATATTATACATAGTTAGACAAGGGAAAAAGAAAAGAAAATACTCTTTTCAAAGTTAATTGATATCACAAATAGGTACCTAAATGAAATTTCATACACACAAACAAACCATATTTCAGATTAAAAAAAATATAGCCTAGTATTTTACTAACCTTATTAAAAATACATTCCCTAACATTCTCTATTACAAACATAATTTTCACCTATCGTTGTATATTTAAATCGATCTTAGAATCGATACCCGCATACCGATGTATTCGATTTCTTATAAATGCGATTCCCGACACTAATTTAAAGTTGTCAGCCAATTTTATTGCAGTCTACAACGTGTTATAATAAATGTAGGCGACTCTGTTTCTGTTCTCGATACCTTGGAATCGATACTCCACTCGATTTTTGTATAATCGATGCATTTGTTAATCGTTAGGAATGGTATATCACGATATGTGTTTCTATGTTTATTTACAGCTATGTTGGAACACAGTATTAAAAATAATGAACTATATTTCGTAATCAATTTATAAAAAGATGCTCTGCAGTCTATTAAATTACTTATTTTAAATTGTTTTGTTGTAAAATCGATTAAATTACTTATCCTAGATTTTGTCTTGTATTTATTAGAACTCTTAATTACCTAATATATAAATATGTATCTGAGAATGTACCATAATAATTAATTATACAGAGAAGAAGTTATAAATTTTCTTAATTTCGTATGTATTTATAGAGCACCAAGGTATAGCAATAGTGAGGTAGCGTCATTTTTCCAAAGTTTTGATCAGTTATTAAATAAACACTGCCTACATGACAATGTTAGGACAATTATATGCGGGGACTTTAATATCAATATCTTAAAAAATACAAAATTATCTACTGAATTTCAAGATTTACTACTTGGGTATAATCTGACCTGTAGTATAAATCAGCCGACGCGCATATGTAGCGGAACGTGTATTGACAATATTATCCACAATGTCAAGGGTAGTAAAGGTGAAGTACGTGAACTAGCTTTGTCCGATCATACAGCTCAATTGTTAAAGTGCCCTGTAAAAAAGACATGTTCAATTTCCAATTGGTTTACCTATAAGAGAGACTACAGTATTGACAATATGATTAAATTTGAAAATTGCTTGCAGAATCTTAGTTTTTGTGAAGTTTATGAAAACTATGACGCAAACGCTTGTTTTGGAGCTTTTTATGATTTATTCAAAATATTTTACGATTTGTGCTTTCCATTTATACGACAAAAGATCACCGTACTAAAAAGACCCAGGTGGATCACAAAAGGGTTAAAAAAATGCTGTGCACGGAAACGTGAAATGTTGTGGCAATACAGAAAGTCGCCAAATTCACATAATAAAAAAATGTTTCAGACATATTCAAAAAGATTAAAAAAAGTTATAAAACTTACCCAAAAATCCCAAAATAACTATTACATAAATAATTCTAATAATAAAACAAAAGCTGCCTGGAAAATAATTAACAATAATAAAAATACTTATCCTAAACAAAATATTTCAAAACTCAAAATAAATAGTATAATTTTAACTGATCCAAATAGTATAGCACAAGCCTTTAACGATCACTTTATTGAACAAATAAAGCCCAATGACGATATTTCCAATGACCATATTAATTTAAATTTTATTGACATGCAGCCTAATTCGATATATATAAATCCTACTTCAGCACAAGACATTTTGAAAATAATTAAATCATTAAAAAATACTAATAGTTGTGGATACGATGGCATTTCCACAAAAATAATTAAACATGTGTCTATTATAATTGCACCAATTTTGAGCCATATCATTAATGTATGTATAGAAAGTGGTACCTTTCCTGGAAAGTTAAAAATATCGGTCATTAAACCACTGCATAAGAAGAACGACAGGCTTGACATAGAAAATTACCGGCCCATAGCGCTGATTCCGATTATATCCAAAATTTTTGAAAAAGTAATATACCAAAATTTGACATCTTTTTTCGATAAATACCATATACTATGTAAAGAACAATATGGTTTTAGGAAACAAAAAAATATAAATATGGCAATCTATAAGCTTGTAGAAGAAATAGTTACCAACGTGGATAGAAAAATACCGGTAGCTGCCCTGTTTATGGACATGACCAAAGCTTTTGACTATGTAGACCATAAAATACTATTAAATAAATTAGAAAAGTACGGGGTTAGAGGAAATATTCTAAGTTTGTTAAAATCGTACCTAAGCGAAAGGGAACAAATTACAAGCATATCCAGAGTTTGTCCTAATACTAGAATAGAAACTTCATATAAATCTGAACCTAGGATAACCAGATTTGGTGTCCCTCAAGGAAGTGTTTTGGGTCCACTACTATTCCTAGTCTATATTAATGACATGCCAAAAGCTACACAACATCCAATGGTTCTATTTGCTGACGATAGTACAATTATATTTAAATGTGAAAACCCTGACATTTACGAAACTGACATTAATAATGCACTTAAATCTATAATAAATTGGCTAATTTCAAATAATTTAAGAATAAATTTAGACAAAACTAAAATTATGAAATTCTATCAAAGAACGAATCAGGCGGAACTTCGTATTAATTATGCAGGCAAACCGATTAACGAAATAGATAGTACAAAATTTTTAGGTGTTCAATTTGATAAAAATATGACTTGGAAGGCACAAGTTGCTCTAGTATGTAATAAGCTAAGTCGATATTCATACGCGTTATATAGACTTGCGGGAGTTGTCAATCGGCCAACAGTAATATCAGCATATCATGCGTATGTTACGTCCACACTGCGTTATGGTGTTATTTACTGGGGAAATTCGACAGATAGGGAACTAGTTTTCAAAGCTCAGAAGAAATGTGTCAGGGCAATATGCAAACTACAGAAAACAGATAGCTGCAAGCCATTATTTAAAGAACTTCGTTTAATGACGTTACCTTCATTATATATATATGAAATGGCATTATTTGTAAAAAAAAATATGCACTTATTTCAAACCTTTGATAATACTCGACATATGTATAAGATACGCACAAGATTTCATAAAACGGCACTATTTAGCAAAAATGTCGTGGGAATGGCCTCCAAGATATATAACAAGCTTCCCATACTTATAAAAAGGAAGAGTGACTATGTTTCATTTAAAAGGTCACTCTTCGAGTACCTTATTGATAGGGCATATTATTCAATTAATGAGTACCTCACGGGAAGTAATACATAGTATATTGGATTGTATAGTATATTGACATAAAAAATAACATTAATAATAAATTTAATTAACAATTTGACATAACAATCTAGTTGAATAATAATATAATTAAATAAATTTTGCACGCCTACTCGGCATATTACAGCTGACCACAATTTTGTTATAACATCTAATCTAATGTATCTACCAACCTGTAATGCAATAAATATCTTTGACTTTGACTTTGACTTTGACTTTGACTTAATTTGTTGGTTAGTATGATAATATTGAATGGAGGAAATTAATAGTAGGTATATACTTATAGTGTATATATTATTAATTTTACAACAAAACAATTAATGGTGCGATAATAGAGTAAATATGTTTCAAAGAATACTATAAAATTATTAACATAGAAAAATAATACTTAAATTTACCACCAATCATGAGTAATTAAATGGCACAGACGCGTCGAATATAATGTTACATGAGATACGATCGTTCGTCGGCATAAATATCTCGTTATGAACGTGTACATTCTAAGAAACATCCAATAATTTACCAGCTACTGGTACTGAACTCACAAATACAAAACTCCTTTGATACTCCTCATTTTTTAATCAAAATGTCCAGCTAGCCGATAATGCGCCCCGCAGTGCAGCGCCGAAATCGTTACCAATCGTGAATACCCGTTGTAATCGATGCTTCAACAATCGATTTAATTAGAATTATCGATATTTTTAATGGTACAGTCGTATGCAGTGTGGGTTTGGAGGTTTTCAAAAATTTTCACAAAAATATGAGATATAAAATGATTTTAATAATTGGGCCCTGTATTGTCACATGATTAATTAATACATAGCATACCTAAACATACTAACTAAATACATCTACACAGTTATTTAAGGTGCTTTCGTAAGTATAACAGACTTAGCTAAGGGTTTCAAACTTAAACGTGTAACTTTAACTGTAGGAAAATCCTAACCATCATGTAATGAACAAACAAAGAACCATACACAGAGAAATCCTCATACCATTATCTACATGACAAGTGTACACATTTCAAATTATTTATTACTAGCGGACGCGGCAGACTTCGTTCTGTCCACCAGCGCCACCTACCGGGTCCAAATTGATGTATTATACATAAAAACCTTCCCCATGAAATACTTCGTAATTTGGTGAAAACCGCATTAAAATCTGTTTAGTAGTTTTTGTGTTCATTGCGTTCAGACAGACAGACAGAGGCGGCGGGGACTATGTTCTATACATAAAGATATTATTCTATTATAATATTTTCTGGTCTTAAGTTTTCTGTTGTTATTGGTGAGGATCTATCAATGGCTCACACATCGTCTGTTCTTTTATCTATATTATTTTATTTAGCTGTTGGTCTTCCTTTTAAAATAAAATAAATACCTCGCTAATGTAAAGCCATTCTGTCGGCTACTTGCGACTAACACGGCGTCGTCTGTCGCATTTAAAAATGCAAATCCAACAGAGCTGTAAACGACTGTACCTTATTCGAGCCACCGACGGCACCGACTAACTTACTGTACCCGTCGTCGATCCCTTAAACTCCGGACAGAGTGCAATAAACCATATACAGGGCGACCCCTACTGATTTTTATATTCGTTACTCGTACTGAATAAAATTATATGATACATTAATAACTCAACAAAGTGATATATGCCAGTTGTGGTAGCGAACATATGCAAAGAGCTGTTCCTCTGTTATCCGTGATAAACGTGTTCAATTAACAGGTACGTGTATTAATGTTTGTTTTTTCATTAATTAAGTTGGAGGTTTTAAAACTATATATAGATAGGCCATCTGAAGGTGACTAGTCATTTTTTAAGGACAATTTGGATTCAATTGGCCATACATAATGCCTTACTGTTAGGGGAGGCTCGGGGTTCAGTGGAGATGTATATAAATTGATGATGATACCCCACAAACAAAATCCTACCTAGTAGGTATGACAATCACCATTTCCCTTGGTCACGACATCACGCGTGAAAGACTGGACCGATTTCGCAAATTTTCTTATGTTTGTTATGGTCAGAAGGTTCTTATGATAGAAAAAGAATTTAAAGTCCAACAAATTTTAAGGAAATTTAACGACAATATAAACTTTTGTTATGGTACTTATTGGCGTTAGACATAAGAGCCAGTCGGTTTAATCCAATAAAATTCAAAGTAAGGACAGGAAATCTGTCTGAAACTAGATATTTTAATAAAAATAAGATACATTTTAACCCTCCAAGCAACATTGCACACATAACTGCCCACAAAATACATACAATGGCCTGCTTCTAAACAAAATATAAGGCCTATATACTTTACATAGGCCGATTTCCCATCAATAAAACTACGTTACGGTAGTAAATTAGCATAGGATCGATATGGCTCCTTCCGCGCGGTGTTACCCGGGGGCAGGCACGGCCCAGGCGTAGGGTGCGTCTATCTATATCTACACTAATATTATAAAGAGGAAAGATTTGTATTTTTGTATGTAACGAATAAACTCAAAAAGTACTGGACCGATTTTAATAATTCATTTTTCATTAGAAAGCTACATTATCACTGAGTAACATAGGCTATATTTTATCCCTGTATTCCCACGGGAACGGGAACTACGTGGGTAAAACCGCGCGGAGGCAGCTAGTACTAAAATATTTCGATGGTGGTTTTATATTTTTAATGTCAGATTTTATTATTGCTTTAAAGGAATTGGTTTGTATTTTTTTTTACCACAGAATAAGGTTACAGTCGTAGTCAGTGCAATTTGGAGGTGGAAATTTAGAGGGTAATAGCTGATGAAACCTCTGTTATGTGTAATCTACATACTATGAAATTAAGTCACTTCACTCCGCTTTTATCTTTAGAACTTTTAAACAACGCAACGGATTTTAATGCGGTTTTTATTCAAGAGGTAATATAGGTGTAAATTGTCGGTGCAAAGTCGAGATTAATCCCTAGTTTTAATAATAATTGTGTCACATTATCACATACAGTGTCAAAACTCAAGCTCTGCTTAATTTGGAACCAGAATGGCTATGTGAAAAAATCAAATCTCCGAAATATATAGTAAAAATAGCCTGGTATAAAAACATTAAAAGTTAATTTGGCGTGAGTCAGCGGAAGGCGCGCGGTGACGAATATTTAATTGATCTGATAAACAAACTCAAATACCTAAAGCTTTTGTGAAGCTCAACATTTTAATGGAGTAAGAAACTATTTTATTCACATAGCTTTACTTCTTATCGAACTATTCTGTAAATTTGAAAAATAAAAGACGAAACTTAATGACGATTTTAGAAAAATATTTTTTACAAATATGAAAAATTTAAATATATACTTAGTCAAAATGTAAGATCAATTCTTTTATTACAGTTCAAAGTTGAAACAACTAACAATGACCGACCAAATTCATCAAGTTTTATAACCATGAATAAATTTCAGCAGCTTTACTAAAAAGCTAAATTAAACTAAAGCTCACTCTACCCTCAAAACTTTTGTAAGCTCACACGACGCCATGATGGATTGCTCGCCTTATCACAGATTATTGTTTTTCATAAAACACTCTATGGTATGGGAAAAAAGGCTAATTTGTCACCTAGAACGTAAACTTATCGCGGCCATAATTGATTTCTGAAACTAAAAAAAAAACAAGGCATAATCTTGATGGAGAATTAATTATTTATTATGACGGACAGGGAAATTCTTATGCTCGTGTTAATATGGATTAAAAAGTAATTTCTAATGCTATAATAAATATGTTTAATAGGTGACCTCGTTTTATGTGTATAAATAAAGCTTAAAGCATCACAAGACTTTTAATTAAGAAGAGACTTGATAAAGTGCAGTTTTTTTTTTATATTTTCAACGTGTTACAAAAATAAAAATTCAACCTTGTTTTTTATACAAATTATCCCAAATTATCAAGACAGTTTTTTTGGTTGGTAAATGTTGCAAAAAAGAAAATAGTAAAAAAGAAAATTTCAACAATGTTTTTTGGTACAAAATTATCCTAAATGATAAGCATAAACAAAAACTGAAATAAACTCCCAAATTAGATGGTAAAATAAAAGGCCTAAAACGGCCTCAAAAAACGATTATCGCAATATTTTACGGCGGCCACATAATAGTGGAATTAAAAGGCGCTTTGTACGAAACTAACTAAAACGACTTAACAAGTCAGAAATGCTCGTAAAAAGTTACCCCGGTGCTGCCACGCACAGCGTTTTGTGTGTGGACTGTGAACATAAAAATGCTACAGGCTGTTTAGAAATGTACGACTCTAGTTTGTCAAATTTGAACAAAAAATAAGAGATAGAGAAGTGTGCATTGGTAGTTGGACAATATATATATCAGTCATCAAATATTATATCACATTATTTCAGTTACACCTTCAATTTTAGTCTGTATATAAACGTTTATTGAATAGCAATTCAACTTTTTAAATTAAGGAAATACTGGACTAAAATTTCAAGTATATAGTTGTTATTTACATTGGTATCTAACATTAAAAAACAGAATTCTCTTCACAAATATCTTCTCTTTTTATACTACAAAGGTGGGAAACAGGCATACCTACGGTCCCTAATAAAACGGGAAGCAGTTACCGTAGCCTATAGACGCTTGCAACACCAAGGGCGTTACTCACGCGTTGCCGACTCTGTAAGAATTTGTTCTAATATATATTATAACTAAAGAGTTTGTTTGTTAGCTTGAACGCGCCAATCTCAGGAAATACTGGTCCGATAAAAAAAAAAGTTAGATAACCCACCTATCGAGGAAGGCTATAGGCTATATATTATTACACTACGACAAATACGACCGAAGTATCATTAAAAAAAGCACAAACGGGAAAGTGTCATCTAGTCCTCTTATCAAACAAAAGTGAGAGGCACAAATTTACACATCCTGTACATTTGGGCGGCGACGGCGCCCGCCCTGAGCTTCGCGCTTATAAAATAAACAAGCCCTTTGTTCAAGCGCAGTACAATCTCATCGTCTGACCCTTAGACAATGTACTATGAAAAGTACTTATGTTTACATAAACTTAATATAAAGTACAACACTAAAACGCTATAACTGGTGTCACGTTTTAAAACATAGTATTTGAAAAGGTCTTGTAATATAAAACCAAAATACAGTAGCCCTTTATCATTTAGTTGTATAATGTCAGAAAGTTATAGAAACATGTATTTTTATTACAATACTAGGGGACCCGGCAGACTTCGTTCTGCCTACTCAATCCTACTAATAATTAAAATGCGAATGTTTCTGAGAATGTATGGATGTATTTTTGTTTCTCTTTCATGCCAGAGCGGCTTAAGGGATAGCGTTGAAATTTGGATTACAGTTAGAGTATATTCTGGAATAAAACAAAGACTACTTTTTATTAGAAAATTTTATATAATAGTTATATTGCGCTAAAAAATCAAATTAAATTTTAATATTATGAACATGAACGAATAAATCCTTGAGGTCACATTATTCTGATGGAAAAATGAATAAATTAGATTATAATACTTAACTATAAACCATCAAAAATTCGTCGAAATACTATTAAGCAATTTAATTCAGTTCTTTTAAAAGGCTTTTATTATTCCAATGGCAAAAGTAAATTACATTTAACCCTGTAGCGGTCAGACGATAGTATAAAATGATTGTAAATTTAAACAAAAAGTTTAGAAAATAACCATAAATCATCAATATAACCCTTGGAAATACAAAGGTTATATAGAAAAGAAATCACAGCATTAAAACTGCATATCGTAAAAAAAATCCCTTAAAACTCAGCCAATAAGGGTAGAAAAAACGCTACCCCCTTTCTAGGGGTGCCCTTATATAGCTACGAAATTACGTAGGGTAGTTTGTGAAATTCGCCGACTTAAGGGGAAGGGGAGAGGGGGGTGAAACAACCCCTAATGGCGGCATTGCGTGACAGAATTTCGGCACTGACCCAACTTGGCCTACGAAAGTGAAAATATCTGTACAGAGACGATGGCACCGCGTTAATTTTTTAATATTAAAAATTTATTTTAACCTATCCTAGTAATATTATAAATTTGAAGTTTGTAAGTGAATGGATGGATGTATGTTACACTTTCACGCAAAAATTACTGAACGGATTTGGAAATTTGGAACGCAGATAACACGCCTGGTTAAAACATAGACTATTTTTAACTCCCGGAAAATTAGAGATTACCTGGGAAAGATGGTGAAATGGCGGGGAGGCACTAATGAGTTTATAAAACCAGTGATGAGCATTTGAACGTAAGTGTCTATTTGAAAGTACCTTTATATAGACTCCATACCAAATGATATTACTATTATATTATTTAATATCGTATTATATTTCAGTGATGCATCAACTCTAGAGAGATCCTAATGTTTCATAGTGCCTCAGACTTTTTTTATTATAACCAAATTGTGAGTAATATTTTCGTAAATATTTTGGTATGAAACTTGTTTGTGTTGCTTTACGATACACAAACATACATAAATACTAACAGTTTTATGTATATATATACTTTGAGCAGTAAAAAAAGAAAGGTATATTGCTTATTTTTTATCTATTAAACAATAAAAAAATAAGGATTTTCTTTGACTTTTTTCTTTAGGCAAATTTTGTGTTCTGTTTTTTATTTACTTTACAGACTTCAGTAAATGGAAAAATACAATCTATCTATTAATATTAAATATAAACGTTATTCCTCAATTTATAGGGTCTAATATTGAATGACATGGCATTTCAATAAATAATCATCCTGTGGGGAACCTATTAAAACAACATTTCGTTTGCCTTAATAAATGGACAATTTAGCATCAGATAGAAGGACGTACGAACTTGAATAATGAACCTTAATCCGTTGTAATAAATCATACAATAAATATATAATTGTGGTTACAACTTCCTATACCACTTTGCCCATAAATTGTTTACTGAGGAATTCATATTTGTGAACTACGAAAATTGTATTTAGCGAGCGGTTTGAGCTCTAAAGATTTGAATAATTTGAATGCATTTATTTCGTGAATTTTAATGCCATGCAGTCAATGAAATACAAAATTGGTTGCCTGTAAAGTCGGTATACGGGCGAAAGTTTTACGTGACAACGACTTTGAGTGGTAAAATAATTTTAATGTGAATATTCATTCGTATATTAGGAAGAAGGATGAAATAATAGTAACAATTTAAAACATAACGTCACGTAACGTGAGCGGAGCGTAACGCAGTTTCTTGAAGTGTCACCCGGCAAACCAATTTATAAGACGTTGTCACGTCAAAAAACTTCAGTAACGGTTAACCAACCGTTAAGCCGTGGTGGCTCAGTTGGGAACGCACCGACTCACGATCATGAGGGTGCAGGTTCAAATCCCTGGCCCGTACCTCTGAGTTTATAAAAACTTACGTACGGATTCACAACACTGGCTTTCGGTGAAGGAAAACATCATGAGGAAACCTGCATGCCTGAGATGTCACAATTAAAGGCATGTGAAGTCCGCCAATCCGCACTAGGCCCGCGTGGTGGACTATAGTCTGCACCCCCTCAATGTTAGGGGAGGCTCGAGCTCCTCGGTGGAGACGTATATGAGCTAATGATGATGAACGGTTAACCGGCAGAATTAGTTATAATTTTTGATCTAAACTATTTTACTTATAATTGATATCTGCAACGCTCAGCCACGGTCGGCCCCCTCGGAAATGTGTCGTTAGAACTTTTTTGGTCTTAATTTTTTTCCATCTAGCCCCCTTCCGAAACGAGCGATAAGGAACTACGTTCCAAAAAAACACTAATCCATAAGAAACCACAAAATATTTAACCAACAAAATAGAACCCTAGTATACATTAGGTGTAGAACTGTTAGTATATCATAGCGCACCCCAGAGGGCGCCGGCATAGATAAAACATTTTTTATTACAAATTTAAGTAATTTATGTTCAACACACCGGGTTCCTAATGAGTTTATGTTAATTAGCAGGAAAGTGACACCAAAACTGTATATTTTTAATAATATCTAGTGTTGTGCTTGCATTGGATTAATGAAGAATACATAAAAAGAAATTATATACAAATTCTTTGTATAAAACGTACTAACTTTCACCCCACGGTTTCAGCCACGTAGTTCCAATTCCTGTAAGAATCCTGTACCTAACAGGGATAAAATATAGCCTTTGATACCTACTTAGAAATAACGTGATGAGATACATAAACAAAAAATTAAAGATTTCTTCTTTATAATATTAGTATAGTAGAAGTGTAAGGATAGCTCAAAGAAACGCTTCTGTAAAATAAAATAATATGTTTAATAAAAATAATAACAGTTACAAATAAGGTAGTGGTATGGTCGAATGGTGAAGTCAAAGTGATCGAGCCGTTGTCCTCGTTCGTAGCTCGATAGGTTCGACGGCAGGCGGCATACCATAAAGCGTGGAGTTGCCAGCGCTATCCGTTGAATTCTCCTTACAGTCGGCCTTCCTGATAATGCTGCGCGACCCGCGTAGCTCTCCTCAGTATTGGTAAAATATAGACCAACTTCTTCGCTACAAATCATAAACAAACAACTGGGTTTTAATGAAATGTAAAATAAAATCAGTGTTTCAGAAAGTGACGGACATCTTAATACCATTATGACTGACATCTCAATGTCAGTATGACTAACATCTTAATGTCAGTGTTACTGACTTCCTAATGTCAGTGTGACTGACTTCCTAATGTCAGCGTGACTGACGTCTTAATGCCAGCGTGCGTGACTGACTTCTTAATGTCAGCATAACCAACTTCCAAATGTTGGCATAACCAACTTCTAAATGTTGGCGTAACCAACTTCCAAATGTTGGCGTAACCAACTTCCAAATGTTGGCGTAACCAACATGTAAATATGTTGGGTTGTGCGTAACCGGTTACTGTAAAAAATACCTCCTAAGGTTTTAAGTTCTCTTAAGAAATGCATGCTTAATAGGCAATACTTTAAATCGCCACACAATATACAACACGACATGGTTGTCATGAAATACAATCAGCCTCTGAAGGCTTACTTCACAGGTGGAAGTTGTCAATGCCTCTTAAGGCTAGCGCTATTAAAACAATGATTGATTTTTTTCAATACAGCTTGTATTAATTAAATTATACAACACTGTACAAAACATAAAAATTACCTCTAATACTAACAAATAAATATAAATCATATAATTAATATCATGAAATCGCAAAAAAATATAATAAAAATGACAAATAAACTAATCATAATATCACAAACCGATAATATTAAAAAAAAATATATACCTACAAAATAATTGTAATAAATAATATAACATAAAATAAAATATAATATCTAACAATTGGTACCTAATAATCATCACAGTGTTCTATTCCGAATCATCAACATCATTTGTACAATTTGATTGAAATAATTTCAATTTGTCCCTGGCCAAGACATTTTCATAGGTACGACCACGGTTATGTGTGCTCTTAATCACATACCGATCATGAGGTAAGACCTTTATTATTTTGTATGGTCCATCAAAACGTGGCATAAGTTTACCACTGCGCAAACCTTTGCGGATTATTTTTCTCTCAGCAAGAACCAAATCTCCTGTCTTAAAAGGAGCTTCAACACGCCTCTTTTTATCGTAATTGTCTTTTGCTAACTTTGACAGTTTAGCCGACCGCGTGACAGCTGCCTCTCTTAACTCACCTATGTCAGGTGATCTAGAGGGGACAACGATATCTCCTACAAGTCTAGGACGGAATCCGTACAGTAGTTCAAGTGGAGTCTTACCGGTACTATTATTTATGTTAGAGTTCAATCCTAACTGAACCTTGGGCAAGTACTTCTCCCAATCGCTTTGGTCATCGCCAACATAAGCCACAAGGGCATCAAGAATGGTTCTATTAAATCGCTCGATTTGCCCGTTTGCTCTTGGACTAGCGACTGCCGTCATAACATGTTTTATTTGCCTCTGAACACAATAGTCCTTAAAATCTTTGCAATTAAAAGCCTTACCACGATCACTGATTATTCTACTTGGAACGCCAAACGTTTTAACAAATTGATCAAACGTTTGCAATACAAATTTGCAACTAACGTCACGAACTGCTTCTATCCAAATAAATCTAGTGAACGCATCGACTATTGCCAAAATATGCATTTTGCCTGTTGGACTTTTACAAAACGGACCCAAATGGTCTACATGAACCGTATGGAAAGGTACAGCTACCTTTTCTATAGGGTGTAATAATCCTACACGGCGCCCTGTAGGCTTTTTAGCATATTGACACGAGATACAACCTTGCACGTACTTTTGAATGAAACGTCGCATGCTATTAAACCAATACTTAGCTCTTATGGCATCATAGGTTTTAGAGAAATTTATATGACCATTATTATCATGAAAACTTTGGACAAGTGACCAACGAGACATTCGTGGGACTACTACCTTTCTTTCATCACCTACTTTTCTAAATAACACATTATTCTCGTATAAATAGTCTTTCGCCAAGCCATTAACGATACCGCTAGAAATCTCATCCTTGAGGTTAACCACAATGGAACGCAATGAATCGTCGTCCTGTTGCATACTTTCAATTAAATCTTTTTCAATACAACGCATTACTGAGCTTACAGGATTACGACTCAGTGCGTCTACGTGCGCCATAGATTTGCCAGCTCGATACTCTACATCAAAATCAAAACCCTGTACTTCAAGCCACCACCGGGCAATGCGAGGGGATAAGTCACGCTTTGACCACGTCCAGCGTAATGCACTACAGTCAGTAACAAGCACGAATTTTAAGCCAGACACGTACACTTTAAACTTTTTTAAACTCATAACAACAGCCAATGTTTCGAGTTCATAACTGTGATACTTTTGTTCAGCTAAAGTTGTCTGCCTACTGGCATACGCAACTGGTTTCCACGCTCCGTCCGGTTGCTTCTGAAGCAATATTCCGCCTAATCCTATTTTCGAGGCATCTGTATGAATTTGAGTCTCATAATCCGGATCGAATAAAACTAACACAGGTTGCGTGACTAAGACGGACTTAATATATTCAAACACGCGCGCCTGTTCTTCACCCCAAACCCATGGTTGATCTTTTTTAGTAAGGATAGTAATAGGACGAGCAATAGTAGCAAAATTAGGCACATATTTTCTAAAATAGTTCGCTAACCCCATAAATTGGCGAACCTGGTGTACGTTCTCAGGCGCAGAAAACTCTTTAACTGCCGCTAGTTTGTAGTTTGAGGGCCTTATTTCACCGTTACGTACCTCATGACCTAAATATTCAATACTTGAGACAAGAAAAGAACACTTATCTAACCGAAGGGTCATGTTTGCGTTCTTAATTCTTTCTAACACAGCTCTAAGATGATTCAACGCTTCAGTATGATTTTCCGCATAAATAAGAACATCATCTAAATACGCTGTGGCACATTTAAAACGTAAAGGTCCAAGCACATCATCCATGGCGCGTTGAAACACAGATGGTGCGTTGACTAGACCAAAACTCATACGCGTATATTGAAAATGACCATCTGGGGTTATAAACGCTGTGTATTGTTTACTATCATCCGCCATTTGTATACAATGATAAGCTGATTTTATATCAAGACAGGTGAACACACGTTTTTTGGATAATTGGTCTAACTGGTCTTGAATAACGGGTAATGGATATCTTTCTTTCCTAGTAATTTTATTTAAGGCACGATAATCTACACACATCCGCATTTCACCAGTCTTTTTAGGAACTAGTAATACTGGGCGTAGGAAGAATTAGATTCTTCAACAATTCCTTTACTTAATAAATCTGTCACAATATTACGCACTTTTTCACGGTCAATTATTGACATTCGATATGGGCGGTAATAAATAGGCTTCGTATCTGTCAGTTCAATGTGCATTTTAACAGAACATTTACCAATTTTATTCTCATCTCCCGAAAAACAATCTGAATATTCATGTAAAATATTTTCTAATTTACTAATAACGCAAGAATCTAATTTATCACCAATTTTATATTTATGGTTACTGTCCGAAATGGTCGCACGTGCCACACAATATCCGCGTGGAAATCTCACTACCCCCTTGCTTATATTTATAACATTAACTACTACCATTCCGTCTATAATTTCAGTCTCATACTGTGGAACTAAACATTCAGCTCTAGGTGTTCTGTACTCTGTGGCATGTAAATTAACCGGCCCCGACATCATAAAATTATCACATGATAACACAATTTTATTTAAACCGGGTTGTAAAATAATATCATTATTAGAAATTAACCTAACGCGTTCAACTTCACTGCATACATCGGGTAGTTCGACCAAATTATTAACATTAAAAATCTTTAATGATGTAGGTGTTTTAATAACATATACTGTAGGGTACTCTGTAAAAGGTTGTCCGATTATCACACCAATATCTTGGGCGGTGTCGGGTACGACAAATACCTTGCATTTACAACTCGCTTCATCGGCTTGAATCGTGACAAACGCTACACCGATCGGAGATATTTTTGATGCTCCAAAACCAGAGATAACAACATTGTTTTTACAAGTACTAATATCTAAATTTAGTTGTCTCGCTAATGTTTGAGTTATTGTAACACAAGAGCTACCGAAATCTATAAAACCGTAAACCGATGAACCATTTATTTTCACACTCATGTAATATTTCGAACTACCCGACGCATCCGTAATAACGCGTACTGATTGTCATTGTGGCCTATCGCCACTAACACTGGTTTTAGCAGAACGATTTTTAAGTTTCAGACACTCATCTTTGATATGACCTGTTTTAGAACAATAACTACACTTTTTATTTTTAGTGAAACAATTAGTTTCGTCATGTCCGCGCTTGCCACAAAAAACACATACTAAATTAATTTTATCTTGCTTATGATTTTTACTGGTACATTTTGCAGCGACATGACCACGCCGTTTACAAATATTACACTTTAATTTATTCTCATGACTATTTCCGTAATTTCCGTACCTCCTATTACGATCAAAACTACCAGTTGTAGGGTACCTAAATGAAGACAAATAGTTCAGTAAGCTATTTGGGTCTCGACAGCCTGCTGAAATGGCTCCTACCTCAATAAGGTCATTACCGATCGTACCTATGATCGCCTCAGTAACTAGGGAATCTGGCACACCGCATACGTTACCCAAAGTCAACTTATCGTAATAAAATTGTATATAATCTTGTTCAGATCGACGTATAGTATTAACAAGATCACGCATCATAGTAAGTTTACTACGGTTAGACGGAAAAGCAGTCATAAGCCGTTGTTTCCATTCTACCCAACTTAAACTAACATCACTTAATTGATCGTACCACTGTCGTGCGTAACCTTTTAATTTAGTCGAACAATTAAAAAGTAGCGTTTTTTCATCCCAACCGTACATATTAGAAATACCCTCAACTTTCCTAATCCATTGCTCCATCGTAATTATAGACTTTTGAGGGTCAAATTCGGGTATTGGATCACTACGACCAACATATCTCAAGGAAGATTGGCATAATGGATGAGTAACGCTGTCGTAGTTAGATGTGGAGCTCAATGGAATCGACAAAGTATTGTCCGTTGTTCCCAACGACGGGGCTGTCGATGGTACGACGTTAGGACAATTTTCTACCGTAAGTGCCACCGTTGGCCCTTCAGCCGTTTGCACTAATGGCACGCAATTAGACACAGAAATAGGTGGAACCTCTAATGGTGACAACGATGTACCAGCAGATACCACAGCCACGGGCAATGGTGGGAGTAATATTTAATGATTAAATGTGGGAGCCAAACAATCAAAGACCGAGTTAACAAACCAACTGCTTTATTTCAGAGTACCCACAAGTTTACTTATAAAATTATTATACTCGTATACCACACGTCCCCCCTTAAAAAAAACAATAAACAAAGGATATCTTAAATGCTAATTATTTGTAAGTAAATTAATTCATTGCAATGATTACATGCCTTTAAAAAAACAAAATACAAAGAAATTGATAGCAGTAATTTCATTGAAGAATACATTTAAACAATAATATTATGAACCTCAGAGCATTCTAATAATTTATCTATGAAATAAATTATGAAGCATTAAGAACATATCTAGTACATTAAAAATTTGATATAAACAAAAAATAAAGAAAACAAAGAAAAATATACATAAATCGGTGAATAGCTAAACTTAAATTTTATAATTTTTTTTAATCAATGTACAAGTTCGTTTGGATCGCGGACTTATCTTAGTAACCTTATCATTAATTTGATCCGGTTTCGGTGTAATTTCTGGAGTCAAATTAAGAAAACTATCGGAGGTGCCTTGGGGAGATTTCGAAGGTTCCGTGTCTCTAACGTCGTTCGCGGTGTCCACGTCGGTAGCGTCAGCAAACTCATCATCACCGTTATCGTGATTCGATTCGACCGTACCGACCGCGGAGTGTCGTAAAGTAGAACGAGGTTTTGGGATAGGAAGTAATTGGTCTATGTGCCTTTTCCAATCTTGACCATCGTCACATCGCACGCGATAAGTGAGGGGTGCTTCCCTAGCGGTGACCACGGCCGGCGCCCACTTGTCGGCGCGCGGGCGATAGTCGCGCGCCAGCACGCAGTCGCCGGGCGCGGCGTGGCGCTCGGGGCCGGGCCGGCGGGCGGCAGCGCGGCCCGCCGCCTCCTCGCTGGCGCGCTCCGAGCTCGGCCGGAGCACGTCCAGCCTGCCACGTAGCCGCCTACCTAACATAGCAACAGCCGGCGCGACGCCGGTAGTTGCGTGCTCACAGTTCCTATATTGAAACAAAAATTTTGTTACCGCCGTGTCGATATCGACTCTTTCGTGTGCGGCCTTTTTCATTGCGCGCTTAACCGACTTAACGGCATTTTCCGCCGCCCCGTTGCCGGCCGCCCTGTAAGGACTGGTTATGGTATGTGAAATGAAATTATTTTTCATAAAATTTGCAAATTCACCGGAACCGAAAGGGGGACCGCCATCACTGACTATTTGTGAGGGGAGACCGAAACGAGCGATCAGTTCGCGGAGCTTACCGATTGTCGCGGCGGCGTTTGTGCTCGACATTTTCTGCACCTCGATCCATTTACTATGGGCGTCAACTGAGATTAAATAGTGTTTACCTTGAAATTCACCGAAATCGATATGCACTCTTTGCCACGGGCGCGCAGGGAACTCCCACGGATGCAACTGGGCTCGCGGAGGTGCGTCGCGCTGCTGGCGACAGGCACTGCATTCTCTCGCGATGGTTTCGATTTCAACATCTAATGACGGCCAATAAACATAGCTTCTGGCAATATTTTTCATTTTAACTACTCCTAAATGACCCTCATGTAGCTCACCGAGTACCTGTTTTGTCAAGGCCTCGGGTATAATTACACGATGATTATATAAAATGCAGCCCCGGTCTAAACTTAAACTATCTTTACGATGAAAATATGGTTTTTCTAATTCGGACGTTACTTTTGAAGGCCAACCGTTAATGATATAATTTTTAACATTATGAAGAATTTTATCTTTTTGTGTCCACAAGGCGACCTCTTTCGCGCTAATTGGGAATGACTCTTCTACATAGTTGACGTATGACACCGAATCCAGATCATTACAATTTTTACGTTCGTACGGTAAAGGCAGCCGCGATAAAGCGTCGACATTACAGTTATCATTCGACTTGACAAACTCTATTTCAAAATCATAAGATGCCAGCTTAGTGGCGTATCTCTGCAGTCTACTGGCTGCCGTCTGAGGCAGTCCAAACTTTGGACCAAATATAAATGTTAACGGCTTGTGGTCAGTTTTGATTATAAAATGGCGACCATAAATATATTGATGGTGTTTGATGACGCCAGCGATAATAGCGAGCGCCTCCTTGTCCAACTGACTATAGGATCTTTCTGCTGAGTTTAACGTTCGGGATGCGAAACAAATAGGGCGTTCGTCACCATTTGGAAAACGGTGTGATAACACACTGCCGATACCGTATGAACTACTATCAACCGATAAAACCAAAGGCAATTCGGGGTTATAATGCACTAATACCTTGCTACTCAGGATGACCGACTTTATATCCTGGAAAGCTTTTTTACAGTCTACCGACCAAACCCAAGCACGATCTTTGCGCAATAAATTATGCAAAGGATGTAATATGGTACTCAAACGAGGAATAAATTTTGAGTAATAATTTATCAGGCCGAGAAAGGATCTTAATTGAGTTATATCTTCCGGTGGGGGTGCATCCACAATAGCTCTAATTTTATTTGGGTCTGGATGCAAACCTTGAATATCAATTATAAAGCCTAAATAGGTTATACTATTCTGCATGAAACTGCACTTTTCAAGCCTAACCCGCAAACCCACCTCACGTAACCGAGTCAACACAGCCTTCAAATTAGCAATATGCTCAAGCCTATTAGACCCAGTAACAGCCACATCATCCAAAAATACAGCCGTACCCTTTAAATTCTTAAGAGTTTCTTCCATAAATTTCTGGAATTTTTCAGGGACGCATGTTAAACCAAACGGGGTACGTTGATAAATAAATGTGCCAATATGTGTGGTTATAGCGGTGCAGGCTTGCGAATTTACATCTAAAAATAATTGTTGGTACGCGTTTGTAAGGTCTATTTTCGAATATTGTTCACCTCCACTCAACGACGCAAATAATTCTTCGATTCGAGGCATGGGGTACGGGTCGCGAATCAACTTAGGGTTGATGGTGACTTTATAGTCACCACATATGCGTATGTCACCCGATTTCTTGATAACCGGTACAATGGGCGTTCCATAATCGGAATATTCTACCTTACGAATCGTACCCTCTGCTTCGAGTCGTGCGAGTTCTGATTCAACTGGTTTACGTAATGCTAAAGGCAAAGATCTTGCTTTAATAAAAACGGGGGTGGTATCGCCCAACCTTAACACTAGTTGCTTAGTACATGTTCCGAGACCTGGGGAGAACACTGTAGGAAATTCATTTCGTAAACTGTCCACAAAATTATCATCACATAAGTTGTTAATCATTTCCTTTATTTTAATACTATCAATGTCCAACTTACATAACCATGACCTACCTAATAGTGGAGGTCCACCATTTTTAATAACAAAAAGTTTTAAATTCCCCGCACAGTGTGTCCCGATCACAACATCAACCATAATATAACCGACCACTTCAATGCGAGTACCGTTATAAGAATGTAAACAAATATCATTACGAATCAGCGGCGATTGGTTGAAATGCTCATTATAAAAATATGTATTAATCGCCGATAACTTACTGCCAGTGTCCAACTCGAACGTTATCTCCTTACCGTTCACTTTAACCTGCACATTATACGGTCGATCATTGTTATTACACACATTAAGGTTAAATAAGTCGCATTCAGAGTCACTATCACTGTTGATGTAGTTCTGCCCACGCCCTGATGCACGCCCTTCCCCCTGCCGAGGGGTACGTTTGCACATTACTTTTAAGTGACCCTTTTGCCCACACCCGTCACAGGAATAATTTTTAAAACGACATCCGACAGCTCGATGCCCCTTTCCGCAACGCCAGCACTGGTATTGCGAGCCGCGTTGCATTTCTCCCGTGTTGTAACCGGTGGTTCGACTCGTCGAATCTCTGCCGCCAGCGCCGGACGCGCCGCGAGCCGTCACTCTTCCCGTCGCTAACCGATGCATCGGCTCGGGCGCCGGCACGCTGCCCGCACTCGCCGCGGCCGCCGCCGCCGCCGCCGCCGCTCCGCAGCCCGAGCCGCTCGCCTGCGCGTGCCGGTCGGCCGCCTCGAGAGCGAAGGCTAACTCCACCGCCCTCTTGTATGTCAACGTCGGTTCGGCGAAAAGTCGCGATCTCATGTCATCGCTCACTAAACCGGAGACAAATTGGTCTCTCAAATTCTCTTCGAGACAGTTCTTGAAGCTGCACGTACTCGCCAAGTGTTTTAGGGCTTGCAAATAATCACCCAAACTTTCACCACTATTTTGACGTCTTTGTCTAAATACGTGCCGTTCGGCTATGTCCGATCGCTTCGGTTCGAGATGGTCGTTAACACTTTTAACCAATTCCTTAAAACTTTTGTCCTCCGGATTGTCAGGCGCACAAAGGTCACACATTAAATCATACGTAGCTTCGCCCACTATAGTCACTAGCGTAGCTACGTGTAACGCTGGTTTGATTTCATTCAGCGCCATGAATTGTTCCACGCGTCGAATGTATGCCGGCCACTTTTTGCTTGATAAATCGAAATGTTCGATTTTTCCGATCGGCATTTTAACTAAACTTGAAGCAATGCACTATATACAAGTAATTTTTAATGTTTAATCGCGATTTATCTCGTCGCCAGTAATATTTAATGATTAAATGTGGGAGCCAAACAATCAAAGACCGAGTTAACAAACCAACTGCTTTATTTCAGAGTACCCACAAGTTTACTTATAAAATTATTATACTCGTATACCACAGTGGGGTATAGGCACGCTCACTTCTTGAATCACCCGCTGAAGTGGAGGGTATGCCGACACGATTTCGAAAAACTTCGTATTCTAGTGATTTAATACGTTTTAACAATCGCCGAGTACTTATGTTGTCGTTTAAATCAGTAAGGTCACTTTTGTTTTTACGGTTCTTATCATGCCCCATTATGGGAATAGTTAAACACAACACGAATTGTTCAAAAACTCACGTGGGCAGCAAACTGGTGATCCCGCTTCTGAGCTGTAAGGATAGCTCAAAGAAACGCTTCTGTAAAATAAAATAATATGTTTAATAAAAATAATAACAGTTACAAATAAGGTAGTGGTATGGTCGAATGGTGAAGTCAAAGTGATCGAGCCGTTGTCCTCGTTCGTAGCTCGATAGGTTCGACGGCAGGCGGCATACCATAAAGCGTGGAGTTGCCAGCGCTATCCGTTGAATTCTCCTTACAGAAGTTAAAACACCAAACTCTGAAAAATCTTTTTAAAATCCATTCGAAGACATTTTTATATTTCTAAAATTGAAGCCCCCGAGAAAACCGAGTAAAACCTCAGTAACCTACGATAGATTCCAAAACAAATTAGATTCACATTTCGACAGTATATTTTTATATGCCTATTATCGATAAATAGATAAACTTAAATCCCATCCCTAATTAATATCCACGGACAGAAATTAATGTTTTAATTTCATATGAGTATGTGTAAGTTATGATTTTAGTACGAAATTGTTTTAGGTCGAGTAATGTTAGTGACAAAATTGTAATTAATTACATTTTGTTTTGCATAAGTATTAGTTTTATTAATGAACTCTTTCTTTAGTAATTACTAGTTTGTTTATATTTTTAATTCACTTAGCTATAAATCAGTGAGGACACGGAATGGTGGCCGCTTACCATTAATCTAAAGGGCTTTGTCTTGGTTTACTTCTCATATGAAAATGACTTAATATGGTGTTAATCCCTCAGGATTGTATTTTAACAAAAATTTTGATATACTATAAAAAATTACTATAAATATATTTATCTAAATTTATACTTAGGTGCCGTGGTGGCTCAGTTGGGAACGCACCGACTCACGATCATGAGGGTGCCGGTTCAAATCCCTGGCCCGTACCTCTGAGTTTATAAAAACTTACGTACGGATTCACACCACTGGCTTTCGGTGAAGGAAAACATCGTGAGAAAACCTGCATGCCTGAGATGTCACAATTAAAGGCATGTGAAGTCCGCCAATCCGCACTGGCCCCGCGTGGTGGACTATGGCCTAAATCCCCTCGATGTTAAGGGAGGATCGAGCTCCTCGGTGGAGACGTATATGAGCTGTTGATGATGATACTTAGGTACTCTCAGATATTAGGCACATAGATTTTTGTGACTACTTCATGCAAATATTACATAGCATTTTGCTCATTAATATATATTTGATAATCAGTTATATACTTTTATTGGATGGATCGTGTGAAAGGCGATATGTGTAAGAGAGGACTGATGACTGAAATGACGGCTGACAGAGAGGAATGGAAGAAAAACACATGTTGTGCCGACCCTGCTTAGGCGGGATAAGGGCAGGAAGAAGAAATACTTTTTATTGTAAGAAAATTAAATATACCGAAACCGCAAGTAAAACCGCAGGCAACAGTAAACTATAAACAAAACGTCACCAAACTATGATTAATATACATAGGCGGTAACTAAGCGGTGTTTAAATAATTAACTTAAGGTTATGCGCGGCCAAGCTCGGAAAAAGGTGCTTGCTTTTAAAAGTTTTATTTATTAAAAAAAAATACATGTCAAAATAAAAGGTTAATTGAATAATTCATTTGTATTTGTATTAATAAATGGGGTTCGGTAAGGTTAAGTGTAAGGCTTGGAAATAAATAATAATAATAAATATCCTGGGACGTGGATGGATTGCATAGTTGTTTCTTAAATAAGTGAGACGCCTAAAATTAAAATATCCAGTGATATTTTTTATACACGGCCAATCTGCGAAACAAGCTCCGCTTAGAATCAGATTAGCAGCGTGTGAAAATGTGTCCCAGGATTTATATCTTCCAAACTAACCAAACCCATTTGAAAATGAAATTAATATTTACTACTGCAAAATACCTACTTAATAGGCAATTCTTTATTACAAAACACCTGTAAGTAAAATCAATATAATATATAATAATTTATCTTACACTTCCGGGACGATAAAATAACAGATCTTTAACGGAAAAGAGGAAAAATAACAACAATTACAGCGAGAGTCGCAATGTTCGTAGTTAGCAGTAATGGCCGCCCGCACCGTAACGTGCTAGTGGTATATATAGATACGGTGATAACTTAGTTTTCACTTACCAGAGAACTGAGACAATCAGCTGTTTAAACCGACTTCAAAAAAGGAGGTTTTCAATTTGTTGGAATATTTTTTTTATGTATGTTCACCGATTTATTTAAAGACGCTTGGACCGTTTTGCAAAATATTTTTTGTTTTATTCAGATCTAAAACTAATATGACGCAGTCGAAATGGAGTAGGAAATTCTTAAATGCGCAAGTTGTGAGAATGTATGTCTGTTACTGTGTCACGGGATCGAGATAAAATTTGACGCGGAATAAGAATAGACATGTATAGGAATAACACTCACATAAAACTTGCAGAAACACCTTATTTTTTATCTCGAGATAATTGGCAATTGGAAATGCCCCGGGAACACGGGTGAAATCGCGGAGAGCCAATAGTACTAGTAAATATCTAAAAGTTGGATTTGTGGTTAATTAATAACCCTGGCTTTCAAACCAATGAAATTTCCTCACAAACTTTTCAAGAACAAAATTCACAGATATTAAGTACTAGGTAGGTACTTCCTTTATCCCGGCTGAACGTAATCGCCACATATAGGTACTCCCATATATTTTTCCACGAACGATTAATCGTTATCCATTAAAAATCGAATAACAATCAAACACGTTATCACACATCTAGATCGTAATCACCTACAATAACACACTAATTGCATAATCACTACCATATCTGTTGCAGTTTTCTCTTGGAAGATCTTCAGCTAGCATGCTTTCTAGCATAATTACTGTTTGCTGGCCAACGTTATGCCAGATGTAACACTTGTAGAAAAAAAGCGAAAGCTAACCGTAAAAAGTTGGCAATTAAATGGTTGGTTCTTATTAGAATGCTACCATTCATGTTATTAAGCAGATTAATAAATGGAGCGTGGTGTAATGTTTAACTTATGACTGGAAACTGATTGTGAGATGCAAGTGGCTTTTTACTTAGGATACTTTTTTCGAAATACCTGCTTGTTCACATTTGTATTCAATCCATCATATATCGTAATAACATCATTAGAAACGCAATTTATTCTAAGGCGTTCATATGAAAACTCTTCCATGTAAATAAATAAATATAAATAAATAAATATCTTGATACAGTTCGGCCAGTCTAATTCCAAACTATGCAAAACTTGTGATATGTAGCTGTAGACAGCTGACCTATACTTTAAAACATATACTTATGTTAAAGATATTTACACCCAGACACAGAACAAACAGATTTATTTATACATACTTACCCACAAATGTTGGTTCTGGATGGAATTCGAACCCACGACCGATGGCTTGAAAGCCAGGGTCACTAAACACAGAGTCAACCACTCTGTCAAAAAAGTACTGTGCTGTATTAATTTAACTTAAATTTATGTCAAAATCATTTACACACGGAAAATATCAAGACCCCTTTATGTCGTTGCGTCAGTTGAAACAAGCTAGCCTAAGCGACAAACACCGACGACGTTTTAAACTAATCCTAAACACGGAAGAAACAATAGACCAAAACAACCGCAGAGGTGGCAACAAACATATCCTATAACATTTGACAGACCTGACTTTCAAGCCCCGGGTCGTGGGTTCGACTCCCACCCAGGACAAACATTTGTATTCATGAATATGTCTGTTTGTCCTGTGTCTGGATGTAAATATCTATTTAAGTATGTATTTAAAAGAAGTATATGTAGTAAATTAGCTATCTGGCTACCATATCACAAGCTCTGCTTAGTTTGGAATTAGATTGGCCGTGTGTAAAAAAATGTCCCAGGAAATTTATATTTTACAAGCTGCCGTCCCGCGGTTTCACCCGCGTAACTCCCATTCCCGTGATCACAGGGGGATGAAAAATAGATGTTGCCTGATTCTCAGACCTACCCAATATGCACACAAAATTTCATGAGAATCGGTAAAGCCGTATCGGAGGAGTTTAATCACAAACACCGCGACACGAGAATTTTATGTATTAGATAGATTTTATTTAAATTTATACTAAACACGGAACAACGAATAGACCAAAACAACCGCAGAGGTGGCACTCAACAAACATATCTCAACATAATGTATGTGTGTACGTACACACACAAACCGTGAGCAATAAATACGGTGTGCGCGAGCGCAGGCCGTCGATCACAATCGGTCGCATTCAAATGAGCTGGCGACCGAATTTATGACTCCGAGACTCGATGAGTAAGACATTCAGGTGTAGAGTTGCGAAAGCCATAGAATTGACACTATAAATCATATAAAATTTGTTTGTTTCACCGCTTTCTTATAGACAAGGGATTTTTTAAATATTTTCAGAAAATACACGCCTATGCGTGAAAGGTTTATCTAACATGCTTTATTGGTGCATTCCATTCATAATAAGTACTTGATCCTTTGGGTTTGTCTTTATTATTAATGGTTTTAAAAAGATGTTTAGCTTTTTAAAAACATGGAGTTACAGTGTACAATTGCAGTAGGGAATAAATTATAGCTATTCAATATCTTGTAAATAAAAAATCTCAGAAAATATCTTCAAACAAATTTCAATTCTTACTGAAATACTTACCTATTTTTACCTTTTTTGTTTTAGTTTACCTATTATTACGCGTTATTTTTCACTTCATAATTTAATAATTAATTGTACACTTCTAAACCACTCTTAAGCGTCTGAACACTTACATTTGACTCCGAATCCCATATTTAACAGGTAGCCGTACAGACATTGTCACTGATAAGTGGAATTAAACAACGCCGCCACAGTGTTGCCAACAAAAATAAAAACTAAACATGCTTTTATAATAGCTACGGCAACACATAACTTGAGATTGTCACTATGTCATTGAAAGATACACAGAAATGTGTAAAGAACACCCGAAAGTATATTTTTAATTAGTAAAATCGTTGTAGTATATTACAATCAAACGTGATTAAATGAAAATATTTTAGATAAATACCTAATTCTTTACGAGAACATATAAATTGCCATACTGACGCTCAGTACAGAAGGACACAGCAATGAACTTAGTAATTATAAATACTAAGTATAATAAAAATTAAAATCTCATTGACAATATTTCTGTGAAGGGTATATTATGTGTATTAGATAATTAATCAGCTTATTATATGGTAAAAAAGCCTAAACCTCAACCACAATAAAAAAACAAGATTTTCGAAGTATCAAACTAAGTTATAATTCAGCATTCTGATTTGACGTCGTTGGAGAATGCAATCACTTAATAAGCTTATTTAAAAACGTAAACTACTTTTAATATTATTTTACTAATCACCTCACATCCACACCTTTCACGCCGCAAAAGAAAAATAATACAACAGGAACAAAAGGCGAAAAAACGAGAGAGTAAAATTAAAACGACTCACGACCGAGTCCCTCGCGATATTGTTGACAAAATGTTTTTACGCCTTACCCTTTACAGTTGTTTCCACCTTTTTTTTCCATTTACTTCTGTTTCTGTTTTATTCGTTATGGAGTTTTAATTAAGTTTTAATTTTATCTCACGGCTCCCGTTGTTTAATTGAGAGAATACCCGTATATTTGTTTTAAATCTCTCGAAATGTCCACTGAGAAATATTGCTTGGTATTTCATTTTTAATTGTTGCTGTTAAGGTATTTTATTTATATAAAGGTTAAGGATTCTTTTGGTTAGTAGGAATGCTTTAGTTAGGTTTTTGTAGATATTTTAACCGCCTTTCCTATTCTGTTGGAAGAAAGCACTTGTAGTCTTAATGGCGGCATAGCATAAACCACGCATGCAACAAAAAAGTAAATTAGTTCCAATTTAAATTGCCAGAAAATAGTGATGTGCATTACATAAGAAAGCGTATCAATTATATCGATAATCACCTATCGTATCAATTACAAATTTTAGTCGACCAATTGTTGTTTAGTTTGAAAAAAAGAATACGTGGAAAATTACCAACGATTTTCATTGTAGTGTAATTAAAATACTGATGCGTCGTACATTGCTGAAACTAATGAGTTCTATTACGATGTGAGACGAATTGTTGAAAAGTGAAAATCGGTAGTGGTCGTTTGATGTTGTGCGCGTTCTATTTTCTCTTTAAGACCGTTATTTTTTAACACAATTTCAGCTTAAGTGTTGAAATTATCGATCATCTTTATCAGCGCCATCTTGAAGTGATTTTAATTAGTGTATTTTTAAAATGTTCGGGATTGAAGTAGAAATATTTATTTGTATAAAATTGGGTAGGTACATGGGTGTTATACAATATGTTACATACAGTTCATTCCAAATACTAACAATGAATACGATAATAGAATACTAGCAATGAATATACCTAAACTTATGTTATAGGTAGGTGTCCATATAAGTATACATTTAAAAGAAATATATCAGTTATCTAGTTACCATAGTAAAATGTCTGCTGAGTTTCCATAAAAAAGTGTCCCACAATATTTATTTATTTAGCAAATAGAACAATATTTATTTATTAAGTTCATAGCCAAGCAGATGGTCTCATAAATTAGTTTTCTCAATATTTTTAATATACTTAAATAATATTATCAGTACCTAATATTTTAGTTTGGTTGAAAAATAATTTGAAAATTTAATTTGACGGAAAACGAGCTTCTATGTCAATTTAAATGTTAAAATGACACTAATAATGAAACGAACAAAAAAACGCACCATGTTAATTATGTAATTCATGCATTATTAATTAATGTATTTCAAATACGATAAATAAATTAAAAATTAAATTGGAAAAATATAAATAATATGTGCAATTATTATTTCTTATCATTCCCGTTGTACAAGTAGTGTCGTCCATCGATAATCGATATAAAATGCAAATGTTATCGACCCAACCCTATGGAAAAAACCGACGATATCACGTAAAAGGAGATGTATAAATATCGATAAAAAAACAGTAATTATACGATAAATATCACTTTCTGAATTGACAGAGGGTCATGTTAAAATCGTTCATAAATAATTTAATATCTACTGTAGGATGGTGTAAATAAAAAAACCTACATGTTTTACATAGATGTTCTAGCTTTTTTTGTTAAGTATAGTAAACCTATTTTAAAGGTCAATAAAATTAATAATAAAACACCTTAAAACATTATTTCTTTGCTTTCTATCATCAAGCTTTTGTGTCACTTTTATATTAGGTACGAAAAAATATCAGTCAGACAAAACCTAATGTATTTTTCTTTCATCACTTCTTCGCCTACCTATTCCTACTATTCTCGAAAATAACTAGCATTCACATAAAAAAAAACAGAATAGCTCCACATCAGCATCTTCAAATAAAAATATCCTGGGACATCTTTAGACTTGGCAAATCTGTTTCCAAACTGAGCATAATAATATAGCAAGTACCTATCTAGAAATCTAACTTAGAGCTTTTAAAAATATATGAACCTTCTATAAAATTGTATTGTAATCTGGCGAAATTTTATAATAAAATACAACAATATTTACATTCAGTCAGACAGGCGATTGTCCCGTATGGGATTCTAACCCACGACCGGTTCATATTGAAATCTATACTAATTTTATAAAGGGAAAAGATTTGTTTGTTTGTAACGAATAGGCTCCGAAACTATTGGACCGAATTGCACAATTCTTTCACCAATAGAAAGCTCCGTTATTCATGAGTAACATAGGCTATATTTCATTCCCGTATTCCTACGGGAACTGGAACTATGCGCGGGTAAAACCGCGCGGAGGCAGCTAGTCGTTTATAAAGAACTTACGTATAATATAGTGAAAGAACAAACAACAGCTGCAAAGATAAAAAGTGTAAATTCATAAGGAAGGGACAAACGTCGCAAATTATAATTATAAAGTATATGAAATTAGCAATTAGGATTTCACACAGCCGGCCCTGTAAATGCGGACATTGATACCTGTCTCGGGACTAGGGGTTAGATTATAATAAACTAGCTTCTGCCCGCGACTCCGTCCGCGTGGAATAGTTACTTTGGGCTGACGCTAACTTTCAACCCCCTTCGTTAACGTAGAAGGATGGCCTCGCGCAGAGGCAACTGATGACTGCACGCCGGCCGGCCCAGCGCATTAAGGCGCGCGCAGTACTTGATAATTATTTTGGTGCGATGTTATTTTAATTTTGCGATATCTCCTAAGATATTCATTGAAATTGAATGATGTAAATGGCAATTTTGTTTAAAATTAAATACTTGCGATGAATAACTTATTTATTTGGATAAGGATTAATATCATCTTTATAAAAACACCTTCACTAATAATGCTTAATTTTCGAACAAATTTGGTTAGTATAAAAGTGGTTATAGTTAGCCAACCATAATAGATAGACATATGCTATCGCGGACTTTTTTTTAGAACTTTTAAAGCAGAACAATTCTGTCATAAATCATTTTAGCGTAACTTTAACCGTTTACGCAGCGTACGCAGCGGTAGCTCTCAACAGGAAAAGAAATCTCCCGATTTTGAAACATTCTTCATTGTTGCTCCGCTCCTATTGGTCATAGCGTGATGATATATAGCCTATAGCCTTCCTCAATAAATGGACTATCTAATGGCGAAAGAATTTTTCAAATCGGACCGGTAGTTCCTGAGATTAGCGCGTTCAACCAAACAAACAAACAAACAAACAAACAAACAAACAAACAAACAAACAAACAAACAAACAAACAAACAAACTCTACTCCTTTATAATATTAGTATAGAAGTATAGATATCTTGTGTCATTTTTCACACACGGCCAATCTGATTCCAAAGTAAGCTTCAAAGAGAGCTTGTGTTATGGTAACCAGATAGCTGATATACTACATACCTATACTATTTGTAAATATATGAAGGTTTGTGAGAATGTTGTGTGTTTTACTCAATACGGTTAAAGGGGATCTGGGTACAAATGAAAATTTTTTTTAATTTAATATTTTTGACACAATATTACTTTTCTATTTTGAAACAAGTCGGGTCTGAGGTAGCATTAAAACAAATTCGCCATGTTTTCAATGTAAACCGGTACACATTATTAATTTTTATACGCATGCAGGCATTTGACTAATTGTAAGAAGCTTTTAAGAACGGACGCGGGAATTATAAGAATGACATAGTCCATATATTAAGCGTTTAACAGGTACCTATGGTAAATGACCCAATGGTGGCCAGTTTAAGAAAAAAAAAACAGGTTTTTGTGAAATATTACCAAAATTGTGAAAGTTTCAGCACTGAATATAGTGAAACTGTAAAGTCCAGTCCTTATTTAATATTTGTAATGTGTTGCGCGTGAGATACGGCAAAGCTGGATTCAATTAATTTAACAAATAAAAGTTGTAGTTTTGTGACCCAGTCTTGGACAGGGAAAATTCATTAATGGATACCCCAGTCTTAGCCTAAGTTTATCTTTATTTTATGGTTAACATATGAAACAAAACTAATTTTGATTTTAACTAAGCAATACTATTTTACAAGTGAAACTTTCTGCTCACCGCCTTAACGATTTCCTTAAGAAAAGCCGTCGTTGTCAAGTTCAAATCACCTTACACTTTGTATTCGTGCATATTTGTACATGTAACTGACTGAATTCAATAAAACGTTAAACTTAGATAGTTCGATGTCTAAAGTCTATGTCACAGTGATCCCAATGTAAAAACATTCGCTCATGTCCGAATTCTAGATGTTTCTTTTAATTTTTGGCCATTACTGGTACCGTGGCCACGACTGGTACACTTACGATACTTATATTCTGAATATGGCTCGATTAATTCGTTAAAAAGTGTGAATTTATGGTTTTAATTGATATATAACTCTTCTTTAATATCTAAAAAGGTTAAAAAAGAGCTATGTACCTCTGTTTGTATATCCAGTAACTCTTAAATCACGCAACGGTTTGGTACTATTTTCATTAATAGAAAAAACTACGATACTTTTATTAAAACCACTGATTGTGGTTCATAGGTAATCAATTAAATTTTATAACTGATAATGTCCTCAGAAAGCATCTGCTTTCTGTATGCATGTACACATTCTTTGCTCATGGCCAATTTAAATAAAAACAAAGACTAACAAATCTAAATTTCCTTTGCAACTTAATCGAAAATTTTTGTCAATTTAACTTATATTTTGATAAAAGTCCACGCGAATCGTCTCTTTATATATAACAAGTTCTTTACTTAAAAAACACAAATCCATATTTCGTTCGTCAATTTCATAACCAAAGTACAGTTCCTCAAATAATCTCCCGTCCACACAAAACATAAACAAACGTACAATCAAGAGAGAAGATTTAAGGCCCAGTACCCACGAGGCGAGCGCACAATTTACGAGTTGTTCGCCAGCAATCAATGAGCAAGATATTTTGACATTTCATTAAAGCATTCGACATCTTCATATCGCGCTCGATGTTATTTATGTGATAGACTGTACCCTTAGGGTATGCTGTGTGCTTTGCGACCTATTTTGCTGGTTTCTATACGGTCGGCAAGTTGAGTAAGGAAACATATTATCTCTTGGAACTATTTTAAGAAAAGTAACTTAGACTTTATCTAAGACTCTATTTTATCCGCTTTTCACCATTTTTTTTAAATAAGTGTTTTTTAAAAAAACACCGAACGTAGAATAATATTTTTGATAGGTATTTTGGTCGTAGGTTTAATCTAGATGTTTCAAAAAATACATTAAAGTAGCTTCCGCCCCGCGGTTTCAGTGAAAGAATTCAGATCGGTCCAGTAGTTTCGGAGCCTATTCATACAAAACAAACAAATATCAAATCTATCCTGTAATATATAATTTTTCATGTCATATATTAATATTCTAGTTGGCCCAGTAGTTTCTGAGCTTAGCGCGTTCAAGCAAACAAACTCTTCCGCTTTATAATATTAGTATAAGTCATATCAATTACAATTTATTTTTATAATTACAATAATAATTTAACTTATCGATAACAAGATGCGGTAAAATAAATGACATTTAAACTTTAAGTTAAGCCGTAACTTAAAGATAGACAAGGCGATGATAATTGCTTATTTTCATATGCAAATACTTAGGTTATTTATGCAATGGATTCTTTAGTTAGTTCTTATACTATAGTCTAAAGTTTATTGACGTATGAGAAGGAATAATGTGAAGGAAAAACCTTTTTATAGGACCTTTTTATCTATAGGTACTAATATTATAAAGAGGAAAGTATCGTTTTTTGTTTGTTTCTAATGAATCCGGAATCCAGAATGGCTCTGTAACTAATAGATCGATCTGAATTATTCTTTTACCAATAAAAAGTTGTTTGTGAGTCTCATAGGCTATATTTTATCTCTGTATTCCTACGGGAACGGGAACTATGCGGTTGAAACCGCGCGGAGGCAGCTAGTAGACAAATAATAGTTTAGTAAGTGTCAATATAATTGACGGTATTACTTACAATGAGTTTCATATATATAGACATATTTTATTTAGATTTGAATCGTATTAAAGGTGTATTTTTTTTATAAAGGTAGGTACTAGTACTAAAACAGGTTTATAAAACAAAAAACACCTTCAACGACATTATCTTTAGAGTTACAAAAATTTACAGCTGCATTCGCACACGCATCATTATCGATTACAATCGATTTAAATCGATTCCGTTCATAATTGATCGGGCGCACGAGCGGATTCTGAAAAAAAAATCGCCATATCAGCGGAAAATCGAATCGGAATCGGCCATATTAATAGCCGAAAGTTGCGGTAATATTAACCGTAACACTGTAAAAAAAAATCGATTAATCGTATCGTATACTATAATTGTCCAATAAACATCACAGATTTAACGGCCTCGTAAAATTGTAGCAGAAAGCTTAAAAATTGATGCAAAGAAAACTATAATTGCAGCATTTAAAATATACCAATCACACTAGATATATGAAAAATGCAATTTAGTCGTGTTTCTATTCTAAAATGCAAAAAGAATCGTAAACTAAAAATATTTGGCGATATTGCAGAGAATGCGACAAAAACCAAATGTTCATAATAAGCTTCTACGACCATGTCATTACAGAACACTTACAATAAATCGAATAACACACAATATACGTGCAATGTTAATAAAACTATAATGAGAGGATGATTCCCATTAAAAACGAAATAAATGTGTGACAAAAAGCATTTAAAAATGTCGATATATCTTTAAAAAAAAGGTAAAAGGGAGACAACACGTTTGGAACAGGAGTACATCAGATAGGGGTGGTTTTAATTGAGCTACACTGGTCTTTCTGATTTATGAGGTGGCCCCGCCAAAAGTTATTCTCATTTCGCGCCTGATGCTCCTCACATACGGTTGATTAGGTGAAGCAGCTTTTTTACCGAGCTTTTGCTCGGGTATTTACTGAAAGCATTCTTGTTTATTTTAAATTATTTACTTACCCACTAGTTTGGTGTTTAATGTAATTATAGAATCAGATGAATAATGATATAAGACAAAAAATTTTGTGTATGGTTTTATAATTTGATAAAATCTGTCACTTCAGTATTTTGTTTTAAAGTATTATTTATATAAATATGTAATTTTATTAATACCACAAAGGTGTCAAACAGGCATACAGTCCCACCTGATGGGAACCGGTTACTGTAGCCCATGGACGCTTGCAACACCAGGGGCGTCACTCACCCCTTCCCCACCCTGTAAACATCTCTTTACTCCCGTCTTCAAGAATCGCATGCTGTACTCCATGTCTAGATTAAATGATTAAAATTCATTACACAATACAATTAAACTTATACTTTGCAAGAACTATTTTTAGAACTAGAACTTGAAGTTCTATCGCAGATCTAAACGTCAGGCGCATCACTGGCTACTCTAACCAGCCGTGTGTCCCTACTTCAGATCTCAACATAAGATACAAGCTGGTACTCCCAGCCTCTTTTACAGTTTGTTTTATGTTTCATTTTAATGTTGGAATAAAATATTATTCATCTTGATTGAATTTTCATCACCACTAAGCCTTAGGCGTGATTCCTGTACATCATATTGACAGCCACCTGATTTCTATTTAGATCCTTTTATTAGTATAGCATTATGTAATTTATTTTAAAGATTACCTGTTGTAAGGCGGAGTACTTCACTTTTGCTTTTTCTCGCTTTAAAGCCAAAAAGTTAGTTTTACAAGCAAGAGCTTAGTTAGACTTTTTGTCCATTAAATGTACTATCTATCTTAGATAAATATAGGACACTTCCACATGGTTAATCTAATCAAAACATGCCGATCCTTTAATCAGAGAGAGCTTTAATTATATGAGTGTGATACTGATTTTGACCTATTTTTGGGATACCAGAAAAGGTTTATAATACCATAAAATATAAGTACGTTAGATAGACTTACTACACTTTGACGCTAAGTAAATAATTTCTAAAAAAATAACAAGTATATTTCAAACTGAGTATCTACCAATTACAATAAAATATTTGCTAATTACAAATAATTAATACATAAATAATGTTATAAAACATAAATGTGTTTTATAGTGTTGGCAACTCTGACATACCTTTAAGTTGTGATAATTCGCTTCTCTTTTTACTTTAGCGGCGCGCCGTGACCTGCCTGAGACTTCTGTAGATCGTGGCTAGTTTACATGTCGCTGCTTGTAGTTATATATTTGAATGGCTTCTTTTTTTTTCAAATGGCAATTTATTTGTGTTTTAAGAAGAAATAAGGAGCCGGTTCAGCTTAGGTTTTGTAATTGTGTTCGTCGCATTTTTAATATTAAAATTATATGAAGATTACATTTTATTATTACTTCTTGACAACATATAGGTAGGCGGTATATAAAGTGTTTCAAAGTGGACTTTAAAACCTTTTAATAAAGTCTCAATTACTTTTCGTCTTAAGACGAAATTAGAGTTTAGTAAAAAAGTATTAACACAAATTCGTTTTTATAACCGGTAAAGCTTAAATTTTCCCAGAATAAAAAGTAGCCTACATGTTAATCAAAGTTATAAACTATCTTCATTCGAAATTTCATTCAAATCCATTCACAAATTTTTGCGTGAAAGTAACAAACATACTCTCAAACTTTCGAATTAATAATATTAGCTGTATTAAATCAGGCATACTTCACCATGTAAACCGAGGAAATACACACGGTGTGAAATCAGCATTGTGATAAGCTAACGACCGTTTCTTTACCAGGATCCCTCCCGTCTCCGTCTCCTCGCGGGACCTGGTATCAATTAAATGGACCAACACAATCTCCCGGCCCGTTTAAATTGAAGCGAAACGGACGCAGTGCCATTGTATTGGGCTTTAATTAGTCATGTTTTGGATATTTAGTTTTGGTGTTTAAAGGGCTTTTTTGGTAATGTTATTTGATACTTAATTTGAAATAAATTGTGACTATTTGATTTTACATCAAGCTATATGTAACACTAGTCCGCGCAACTTCGTAAGCTACCCCGTTTTTGCAAAATTTTTCATTGATGCTCCATTGCGTGATGTTATATATAGATATATATACTTAGCTTATAGCTATTTGCGATAATTAGGCTACTCAACATAAAATAATTCTTTGAACTCGAACCTGTAGTTCCTGAGATAAGCGATTTTAAACAAACAAACTCATTAGCATTGGTATAGATTAATCAGAATAATACTCGTAGTACGGTAGAAAACCTCTGAAAGAACAAAACAGACATTAAACGACGTATGTTTCAATAACCAATAATACTTCATAACAATGCAATCGCCCGACACCCCACGTCCACACTCCGTGACACCTCGATATCAAGTGAGCCAATCTCGCGATTAGCCGACGCAGCCTGACGCGGGGACGTTCCGTTTCACACAACTGACGTGACAGTTGGCCACGTGATAACCGAGCGCCGTGGAACGGAACGCTTTTAATTATAATTATGAATATTGATGCGGTTTTTGAAGGGCTTATGACTTTATATGGACATAGTTTTAAAGAATACATTTACAGTAGGTAGGTGCTAAAGTTCTAAGTAATTTTAATTAGCAATTTACATTGTCAGAAAAATACATTTTCTTATTTAATTACTAGCTGCCTCCACGCGGTTTTACCCGCGTAGTTCCCGTTTCCGTGGGAATACAGGGATAAAATATAGCCTATGTTACTCAGTGATAATGTAGCTTTCTAATGAAAAAAGAATTATTAAAATCGGTCCAGTACTTTTTGAGTTTATTTGTTACCTACAAAAATACAAATCTTTCCTCTTTATAATATTAGTGTAGATTTTAGTCTAGTAGGTACATTGAGTAATTTAGAAACAGATTCAAAATATACTACTCTGGTATTATTTTTATTAAATTCATATAATTCAATAAGAATATGACGACAATTTTAGTAAGTATCAAACATTTTTATTAATAACTATAGCCAATAATAACATACACGGAATGTTACAATATTCGAAACATTTACAAAATTGTATAGTTAAATTTAGAATAAAGGGTATTATAACTCTTCGGAATTCCCACAGGGACCGTTGACAGCTAATGATTTAGAACCTCTTTGCTCCTTAATTAATACGAAACGTGAACATCGTGACATCTCTTTCACGTTCACCTATTTTCATATTGCTATCTTTATCACTCGCCATGTAGAATAACTGAGGAATATTGAGACGTCTCAACGTGGATGTGATTTAAAGTGCGTCGAAGGGAAATTTTATCGATTTGTTTACTTTAAGTATTAGTAGTGAGTCAAGGATCCGATTTATGTCGGTATGTTAATTTGATACGCATATTTTATTAAAGACTGGTGGCTCCCCGCGGTGGTTCCCGTTCCCGGGGAATCTTAAATTTTCCCGGGATAAAAGTAGCCTCACACTACACTTCCCTACACTTGTTCTGGCGTTAAAAGTAAAGAACATCCAAACATCCTCAAACGTTCGAATCATTATTAGTAGGAAAAAATAACTGTTATGAAATGTTTGTTTGTTTGTTGGTCAAGCCGGACCAAACATTTATGTGCATGAACATGTGATTTTGTTCTCTGTCAGCATGTAACTATCTTTAGTAGTAACTAGTGGCTCTCCGCGGTTTCACCCGCGTACCTGGAAAATCTTCCATTTTCCCGGGATAAAAAATAGCCTATGTCCTTTCTCAGGCTCTAGACTATCTGTGTACCAATTTTCATTTAAATCGGTTGAGTAGTTTTAGCTTGAAAGTGAGACAGACAGACAGAGTTACTTTCGCATTTCTAATATTAGTTAGGCAGGCCTTATTTATTTATTTATTCTTTATTGTACACCACAAGTTACATAAAAATATGCAAAAACATAATAATAATACATATTTACGTGCATAGTACAATGGGCGGTCTTATCGCTAAAAGCGATCTCTTCCAGACAACCTTTACATGGACTTAACGATCGGAAATACGGTAGCAGTCGTCGGTGCACTTAATATAAAAGTATATGAAAAAGGTATCATATATAATAATAAATAAATATATACATATCTAAAATGTTACATTATCATAAAATACAATTCAGAAAATAAGGTTCTTGATAAGTGGGCTAATATTTTTGAAAGTGGGACAGTCAGAGTTACTTTCGCATTTATAATATTAGTATAGAGATATGCAGCATGAGCTTAGTTTGTAATCTAATTGACCATATGTAAACCTTTCTAAGCTGTATCACTAAATAAGAGTGAAATCATGAAGTACCTACAAATTTAATTCTCCATTCTACATTCTATCTCTTTCCCTCCCAAGGGATGTTATAATATTAATATTAAACGCTACTTCACACATGAATGAAAGGAAAAGTTAATTTCCACTTCTCCATAAACAAACTACAGTGGCCTGAAAACTCTTTGTGTTTGTCCTGTAAACCGTGAAAGCATGGTTGACGTCACCATGTAGGGTTGGCACTCATGTGTTTTTATATTGAAAAAAAATTAAGGTACCTACTGTAGTCGCAATGCCTTGCTTACGTTGTTTAATTTCTCGGTAGTAATTATACCAATTGAAAAAAAGCACTAGGTATATTAACTAACTTAAAACTACAATATATCCTAACTAGAAATATTATAAATGCGAAAGTAACTCTAACCTACTGAACCAATATAAATAAATTTGGTACACAGATAGTCTAGACTCTAGACTATATGTGTATCTCTCTAGACTCTAGAGCCTGAAAAACAACATCTACTAGCTAATTTTTATCCCGGCAAAATGGAAGATCTCTCGAGTACTCGGGCTAAACCACGGAAAACATCAAAGTGCATACTGTTTACTTTTTTTTAATGGACTAGAAGGTGTTAGCCTCAGATGGCTTTTACACCGTTACGCGGACTGTTTCGGTGAGCGCAGAGGGCTCTCAACCGAAGGAGAACTTTACTTTATTAATTTTGCCTCAATAAACTTGACAAGTGTGCCAACCCTACGGTACAGTATGACCACGCGTGCCCTCGTGCTATGTCACGCAACTCATTATAATATTGTCACCGAGCGCCGCAAGCCGGGCCGGGGGCGAGAATTAGTTATGATATTATTGTTCACATATCATTCATTAAGCGTGCCAACCCTATTTGAAAATGGTTTTGCATGTATGAAGTGGGACTTTAAAGGAATACTTTAAAATACCTGTAAGATATATTCTGTGGATTTGTTTTTGTAGAACATAGGTACATTAAAAAAATCGACTGATTGAGATCCTACTCCTTTTTGTAGTCGGTTAAAAAGTAGCTTTTGATGAAAAAATATCCTGGATTTTCCACGCATGACTATTGTAACTCAAAAGTAAGCAAAACCAGTATATAATATATGTAGTATGGTATGTTGATATAAGAACCTTCTATAAGTAGGTAGTACATAAATAATACCTAAGTACTTATAACAGGTAAAATCCATTAGGTACATCTTTTAGATCTAAGCAATAAGACTTTGTTTCATACTTTGTTAACACGACAGAGGAGAACATGACATTCCAAAAAAATCTTCTAAAACTGCTGTAGGTGTTGTAGGTATACCTTTGTATGAATAATTACCGGTTTGTGAATAAAAAAATAAACGAGATCAAATCATATAAAATCATTGATAGTTTGAATTGTGACCATTATTACGTCCAAAATTAATCATAATATACAATAATATAATAACCGATAGATATTAGAATGTTATTTTATGTTTATTACTTTGGTTGAATAAATAATAAAAAGAAGGACTATCCGAATAATTCATAAAAACATGATTAAACAAAGATCATTATTCAACCAAAACATAAACAAAACTTCCAACATCATTAAACAAAAACCGTTATAAACCGTATGTGCAATGGTTATCTGCTCTCACCGGTTGGCTGGTTATAGCCATGGTATACCATAAGGTACATGGGTCCGGTCCATAGGGTCCGTACCTTGGGGTGCCCGTGCCATATTGGCGGACGGTTTCAACAGATGGTCAGCTAATGACTGTTAATTGTCTAGATGTGAATTATGATGTGCTATTGTTTTAGGTTTTATTAATGATTTTATTGATGAATAAATAAATAAATACCCTGAGACATTTTTCACACACGGCCAATCTGATTCCAAACTAATTAGAGCTTGTAATATGGTAACCTAATAGCTGATATACTGCATATACTTTTATATAGATAATTACACCAAGACACAGAACAAACAGACATATTCATGCATACACATGTATGTCCTGGATGGGATTCGATCCCACGACCCGCGGCTTGAGAGTCAGGGTCACTAACCACAAAGCCACAAAGCCACAAAGCCAACCGGCCTGTCAATCAAACTAGCCCGGCTTCGCACGGGTGCAATACTTTAACATTAGAAACTTCCAAAATTGACAGTGTTTCTCTAACATATTATGCAGTATCCATACTAATCCTTAAACTAATATTATAAATGCGAAAGTAACTGTCTGTCTGTTACGCTTTCACGCTAAAACTACAGAACCGATTTAAATGAAATTTGGTACTCAAATAATCCAGACAAAGGCTTCTTTTTATTCGGCCGGGAAAATTGAAGATCCCCGGGAACGCGGGCAAAGCCGCGGGGAGCCACTAGTTGTATATAAAAATCTTCCTCTTGAATCAGTCTTTTTGTGAAAAAAATCCGCATCAAAATCCGTTGCGTAGTTTTAAAGATTTAAGCATACTTAAGGGACAGAGAAATCGATCTCTTTTATACTATGTAGTGATGATGTTATTGGTGAAGGTTTGTGGTAGAAGTGAGGAGACATCCTTCTATTCTGCCTTATTAATACTACTACTTATTAATGCGACAGTTTTTGAGGGTGTATGTTTGTAACTGTTTGTTTAAGGAGTGGTCCAGTAAAGCTCTGAACCGAGACGAGTGGAGGAAAGATGGTGAGGCTTTTGCTCTGCACTGGGACACAAGCTCATAATAATAATAATAATGTTTGTTATTTGTTCACGTCTAAATGGCTGGAGCGATTTTAATACAATTTTGTACAGAGTTAACTGATACCCTGGATTAATATATAGGCTACTTTTTATCCCGGGAAAATTAAAGATGCCCGGGGAACTACATAATTATGCATTAAAAAAAATTATGACGGGGTTAAATATCAAAAACCTGAAACAGGGTGTAATTATAAATTAATGGGCGCTAACTTAAGTAAAGGCTAACTTAACAAGCGGTTCGTGACGTTTCACCATAAAACTAACTAAAACCCACGAGTTATGGTCAAATTGTACCATAATCGGGTGTTATAATGTTTTTACTTACTTAGCAATGGCTTACTTTGCCTATAGAGAACTCGAAAAGTTTTAGGGAGGTGAATTTTAATTATTATAAACTAGCTGCCTCCGCGCGGGTTCACCCGCGTAATTCCCGTTTCCTGTACCCGTGATCACATGAAAATTGATATGTGGTAGCCGATTCTCAGACCTACTGAATATGCATATAAAATTTCATAAGCATCGGTCAAGCCGTTTCGGAGGAGTACGATAACTAACATTGTGACACCAGAATTTTATATATGCCTCTATTATATGCCTCTCTATTATATGTCTCTCTATTATATGCCTCTCTATTATATGTCTCTCTATTATATGCCTCTCTATTATATGCCTCTCTATTATATGTCTCTCTATTATATGCCTCCCTATTATATGCTTCTCATTTATGCCATATTACCATGGTTAAGAGACTGAAGGAACCTTACTAAAATTTACTTCAAAATTAAGCAAATAAGATAAATTTGATCTAAAGTAATTTTTATATACATTTAAGTGACATGCACATGAAAATATTATTATTTTCAAAATCCTTATTTACTACAAGTTTTCAAAATGAGGAAGCCAAGTAAATAAATTTTGAACCGTGTTCATGGATATAAATCTTTGTCCCGGACAACCATTTTTTTTATATTACTACCTATAGTCGACTATCATTTCACAGATACTACACACTAGATCAATAAAATTGTTTGCCCAAATGATGAGTTGTCTCATCATAATAAATATTTTCTTCATCCATCAATAAATTATCATTATTGTGTTACCAGCAAAAAAGCAGTGGTGAATTTATTTTTCATAATTTGCCTTATTGGGAGTAATTAAAAGGCAGTAAACAGTAAAATGACGGCTACTATCCATGACGGTATGGCTAACAATTATACTAACAGAGTATTCAGGAAAAGTGTCGTTATTACTCATTATTAAGCTTAGACTACAGTTACAGTTACTGAAAGAAATCAATGACAATTTTAAATTAAACAGAAAAATGATTTCCAAAAAAATTTTGCGAATGAAAAGTTGATTTGAAGTTACAACTAATATTACAAATACGTATGCAAAGGTGGGTGTTTGTTACTCTTTAACACAAAAAAGACTGTAGGGATTTTAACAAAATTTGGCACATTTATAGATCATAATATCCTGGATTGGCATAAAATATTTTTCTTTGCGGGAATATAGGTATTATAGTTATTTATGTTACTATACATTTTGTACGTAGTCCGTTACGATAATTAAAAAGAAACATATATAAAAAAACATCCGTGCAATAAAACCGAGTCACTTTTGCTATCGATCAAAAATATGAACAAGATTAATTAACACCTAACAATACATCATTTTGGCATCAAAAATAGAGTATCATTTTATTTTTTTTAGACACACGAATGTCTTAAATCAAATCATATATTAGATCAATCAATGTGTGTCTGGGTTTAGGTACCTACTTTATCGCGTGGCAAATAAATTGGACGACAAACAATAATTTGTCATGCTATAACTCATTGCATTGTTTAATTGCACTCGAGTGTACCTCGCATTACGTATACTTATGATGAAAAAAATGTTAAATAGTAAATAATTAGTTAGTAATTATAATGCTAATTAAAATAACCACTTGGAAATTATTTTTGCGTTTCTACTTATTTAAGTGTCCATTGAATTTGCTATTAATATAGTCGTATCATAGATTTCAATCTTATTAAATGATCAACATAGTTCTAGCAACCGCAAAGTTTTAATCTGGATATTCATAAGTGTGAAGACAAAGTCTTAAGGTAACCTACATTATAAGGAACTAGAAAAAGATACTAAAGTTTTGCAAATTTAACACAAATTTTACCGAACAAAATATCAATACTAATATTATTAATGGGATACCTAGTAACTCTGTCTGTCTGTCTCGATTTCACGCTAAAACTACCGAACCGATTTAAATTAAATTTAGTACACAGATAGTCTAGAGCCTCAGAAAGGACATAAGCTACCTTTTATCCCGAGAAAATGGAAGATCTCCCGGGTACGCGGGTGAAACCGCGGGGAGCCACTAGTACTTTATAGGTATAAGATTGTATAATAGTGCTTTTCAATCCAATATAATATAACTTTTAACAAGAAAACAATTTTTTACCAGAAATCCACGTCCAATTTCAATTTATAACGAAAAAGAACCCACTAGTGTAGTGAGAGGGCGTAATGACGATTATAAAGGGTGATAAAACCACCGCGTTTTCGATTAGTGACGTACCGAATGACTTTATCGATAAATCTATTCGATTGCCCGCCGCACTTATCTTGATCGGCGAGCTCGCAAAACAATAACTTCAAACCGATTTAAAAAAGGAACGCAGTGCTCAAGGTAAAGTAATGAATCGAATGAAATTATACCACAAACAGTGTGTAGTTCTTGGACTTATAATTTTTTACTTTGAAATCGATACATTTATATCAATAAAAATGTAATTGGAGTAATTAATATTATGTTTATTGTAAGCTATATTTTTGTAATTAGCAAAGAAGTCACTAGTGTCTTAATAAGTTAAAACAAAGTTTAAGTGATCGTATCTTTGCATTTAATGCAATGTGTAAGTTAGCTGTGGCATTTAACTAATCTATTTTGTATATTGTCGTTTGTTAATCGATCTTTGCAGACAGATACTAAATAAACACTTTTTTTACAATGGTTAATCATTTATTTTAGTGTCTTGAGTATAGATTATAGATATTTTATGTCACACAAAAAAACTTATTACATCTTAACCTATTTAAAGTAAAAAGATAGGTAGGCTACCTTAATTTAAAACATATTTTGACAGTAATTTTGATAAAAATTATAACACAGAAATATTTACGAATTGCCATTTATATCGATATCGATTCTCGACACAATTTATCGATAGCGCCGCGTACATCACTAGCACGTCCACATGGCGTCTCCCACGTGAGCCGCAGGTAATTGGCCAGCTCGAAATGACCATAAAAACAACCGTATTGTTCGTTTGTTTGTCATGAAAGTGAAAATTTAACTTTACCGTTTTATTTTTTAAAACGGTTTTTAATGAAATGTACTATTTTTACTTGTTTTTTCGACAGCAAAAAACATGTATTTTTCAGGAATTATTTTCTTCTATTCTCATTTAAACTGTTATTCTTATTTTTTTTACGTAACTTTAAAATTAGGTTTGTGATCGGTATAATATAACTATGCCTTTATTAGTGTTTAGAAAATTCTAATGACTAGCTTAAAGCTATAAATTATTATGGTTTAACTCTATGTACCTATATATTTTTGGAAGTATTCACATTTAGTTTAGTTGTCATATATTTCCCTAGTTTTATGTTGTATAGAATAAATGGGTTATTAAATTAGAGAAAAAAAAAAAAAAAAGTTGTCAAAGTATTTTTTAAGTAAATACTATGCAATGTACCATGGTATTAATTTCCAAAAGGTTTTTTTTAAACTAAATATTCAATGAGTCATAATATGTTTTCTTCACTGACTATACGTAGGTTAGGTGCAGTAATTAAAACGGTAATAATATGTAATTAAAAATCACTCGTTTAGCTATAACAATACGATCGAAAGTTGAATAAACAGTTTAACCTTGAGTGTTTATACAATAACGGTATATATAGATTTAAAATTTTCAGAATTATAGTTTACCTACTAGTGTCTCCCCGCGGCTTCGCCTGTGTTCCCGAGGGATCTTCAAATTTCCCGGGATAAAAAGAAGCCTGTGTCCTTTCTCAGGCTCTGGATTATCTGTGTTACCAAATTTCATTTAAATCGGTTCAGTAGTTTTAGCGTGAAAGCGTAACAGACAGACAGAGTTACTTTCGCATTTATAGTATAAGTATGGATTTAATTTTACCTACAAATATATATTTTTTAACTTTTAATTATAGGTACCTACTTACGTGATATTACTTCTAAAGGGTTGCCAACAATTTGGTAGATCCAAGCCCCATTTTCATTAAATACCTAAAAAGTGTAGAAATATAATAGTAAAAAAAACTTATGTTATGTTTATGTGCAGACTTGAGGCGAGTTCGAAATTCATATTATTACATATATTATGCATAATATGTTAGAGAAACACTGTCAATTTTGGAGGTTTCTAATGTGATGTATAAGCATTGCACCCGTGCAAAGCCGGGGCGGGTCGCTAGTGATTGAATCATTTTAAAATGCCCTTCCAGACACAGACACCTTATAAACAATAATATAAAGTGAGGTGAGAATTAAAATGCACATGCAATTATTTATAGAGTAATTAAAAATAACGATATCATGCGTTATTTATGTCGTCGATCGTTATATTATACCGTTATGGATGAAATTAAATAAATATAACACCTGCCTTTGTGGATAAACACCTATATAGATCTGCGCTAGGCCGGTTGGCTTAGTGGTTAGCGACCGACTGCGCTGGTCAACAGTTCGATTCCCAACGACGACAAACATCTATATAGGTACATATGTTAACTATCTGACCCGCGCAACTTCAGATCCGGTAGGCTTTGTGGTTAGTGACCCTGACTCTCAAGCCGCGGGTCGTGGGTCGAATCCCACCCAGGACAAATATTGTTATTTAGTATGCATTAATATGTCTGTTATTATCTATATAAGTATGTATTTAAAAAGTAGTATATGTGGTATATCAGCTATTTGGTTACCATAACACAAACTCACTTTGAAGCTTACTTTGGAATCCGATTGGCGTGTGTGAAAAATGGCCCAGGATATTTATTTTATTTATTTATTCCATGAACAAATAACTAGGTAATAAATAATTCCTTAAATTTGTTGCGGAAATTTGAGAGTAAATAAAGAAGGCGTGGTCTGGTGACAAATCTCTGTTAGGGATGCTGAACTGAGGGTTGATATATGCGTTTCTATTTGAACCTTATCTAACCAGAATAAGGTCTAAATCTCCTTGACTGTGAATAGGACAAGATTTGTTCATAAAAATAGGGTCAGTATTATGTATTTACCAATCAATGCATTTCATATTCATAAAGATATTATTATACTAGTGGCTCCCCGCGGTTTCACCCGCGTTCGGGGATCTACAATTTTCCCGGGAAAAAAAGTAGCCTATATCGTTCCTTAGCTTACAACACCGCTCAAGTAGAAAATTGGCAGTTTTCTACATTTTAATACCGTTCGATAGAGCTGCTCATTGCGCGTCGAACCATAGGTCACATGATATAGATTTCAGTCAATAAGAGGCTTTAATTCAAAAAGTAGTAAGAGCGCACAAGTCGGTTGGCCTTATAAAATAAACAGTTTTTTTCGTCTCCTGAAAAGTTGAAAAAATTACTTATGCGGTGTTGTAAGCTAAGGGACGATATGTTAATTCAGATTACAAACTATTTCTGTTCCAAATTTCATACTAATCCGTTCATTAGTTTTTGCGTGAAATTGTAACAACTACATTATCAGGGAGTAACATAGGCTATAATTTATCACTGTATTCCCACGGGAACGGGAACTACGCGGGTGAAACCGCGCGGAGGCAGATATAAATAATTTGATTTAACCTTGAAAGCAGAGGCCTTTTTATACCACTAAGGTGGCAACAGGCGGTCCCACCTGATGGGAAGCGGTTACCGTAGCCTATGGACGCAACACCAGGGGCGTCACTCACGCGTTGGCGACCCTGTAAAAATCTCTTCACTCCTTTTAAATTTAGGTATCTAATAATAATTTTAAATTTTGTTTCAGTGGTCATGCACAAAGATAAGGAAGACATACATGGGCACAGACGGGAACATTCTCCATACGACCACGCGATGCCTGATGGAGAAATGTTCTTACAGGTACGTTGGAGAAGATCATTTAATATTATCTATATTGAATACTAGTGGGTCCCAGCGGTTTCCGCCGCTTACCCGGGAGATCTGCCACTTTTACAGGATAAAAAGTAGCCTATGTCCTTTCTCAGGCTCTAGATTATCTGTGTTGACAAATTTAATTTAAATCGGTTCTGTAGTTTTAGCGTGAAAGTGAGACAGAGAGACAGACGGAGCTACTTTCGCATTTATAGTATTAAGTATAGATATTATGTATAAATAAATAAATACCCTGGGACATTTTTCACACACGGCCAATCTGATTCCAAACTAAGCAGACCTTTCAATATGGTAACCAGGTAACCTGATATACTACGTATACTACTTTTAAATACATACTTATATAGATGATTACATCCAGACACAGACATATTCATGTAAATACAAATGTTTGTCCTGGGTGGGATTCGAACCCACGACCAGCGGAAAAGCCGGCAGCGTCAAAAATAGATTTGTTCATGGACAAAAATGTTTGTCCTGGGTGAGAATAGACTCCAGCATCAAGCTTAATATTCAGGACCAGCTGCCTCCTCGCGGTTTTACCCGCGTCGTTCCCGTTCCCGTGGGAATACAGGGATAAAATATAGCCTATGTTACTCGGGGATAATGTAGCTTTCCAAAGGTGAAAGAATTTTTGAAATCGGTCCAGTAGTTTCGGAGCCTATTCATTACAAACAAACAAATCTTTCCTCTTTATAATATTAGTATAGATATCTAACCACGACACCACCATACCAGTCAATTATATTCCTCGTATTTTTATGCATAATTCAGTAATAACCTTGATAATAATGTAATCACTGTGCCTGTCTGTTTCTGTTTGAAAACAACTAAGTTTATTTTCCCAACTTTTCCAATAACCAGTAGAAAAACTTTGAGGAAATTGTTTCCACGTTACCATCATGTGACCTTTGTGCAAAATTATTTCCAAGGCTATTATAGTTCAGTGGTTATAGTATTGAATACGTAGAGAAGGTCGCGGGTTTGAATTCCAATGAATTTAAGGTTAGGGTATGTACTTTGTGCCAAATATACTTTTACTAGTGACTTCCCGCAGTTTCGTCCGCGTGGCTTGGGGTTTTAAATTTTACCGGGATGAAAAGTAGCCTACCTATGTGTTATTGCAGAACATATTCTAACTCTGTGCCAAATTTCATCGCGATCCCTTCAGCCGATTTGGCGTGAAAGAGTAATATACATCCATACATTCTCACAAAATTTAGCATTATTAGTAGGATTTGTAGCTAGAATTTAAGTCGTTTATACAAAACATGTCCCTTCCTTGGTAGTTAGGTAAAAATATTTCTTAATTATATACAAGAACCTTCCTAATTTATCCTTATTCTATCAGTAAATTTTTTATCAAAATCTGTTGCACAGTTAAGAAGAAATAAGCGGAGATATAAACAGAGGCAGATTACTACTTTGTCTCATTCTATTTTAAGAAATAATATAGAAATAAAATAAGTACACAAAAAAGTGCAGACAGACTTCATAAATCTATAGGTACTAATATTATAAAGAGGAAAGATTTGTTTGTTTGTAATGAATAGGCTCCGAAACTACTGGACCGATTTCAAAAATTCTTTCACCTTTGGAAAGCTACATTATCCCCAAGTAACATAGGCTATATTTTATCCCTGTATTCCCACGGGAACGGGAACTACGCGGATAAAACCGCGCGGAGGCAGCTAGTAAATAATAATCAGATTAAACAGCTGATGAAGTAATAAGTATAGAAATATAAATAAAATTAGTTTATGGATTTACAGCTTTCCCGTCGTATATATAAGAGATAAATTATGAATTTGCTCGTTAATAAATCAATAGCAAGTACGCCAGTCATAAATTAATGGAGCCTGCCGACTGTACTTACATTCAACGTTTTAGACTCGATTATGTTGTTAGTTTCCATTGATATATACGACACGAGAATTTGATAACGTTCACTTACTGACAAAATAAAGCTAGGGAATCTTACTGATATTATAATTGCGAAAGTTTAAATTGATGAATCAATCACGTTAAAAAGGTAAAAGGGATCTGGCAAGTTAGAATAATGTTTTAATAGAGCTCCTTTTATCTTTGGATAACTGAAAAAAGCACGGGAACGAGATGAAGCTTGGGGTAGAATCTAGTCAATCATAAACTACCGTCGTTTCAGTACGTTTTTGTCATGTTTTTTTGTTTGTTTTTAAATCAAATGAGCTTACGTTTGGCTTCAGACACACTCTGACATGAGTGACGTCGAAGCCTAAGGTGTTGTTTTTATTTGATTCAGTACTGTTTCGTACCGTTCTACGACATTTTTAAACATACCTCAAATTGACTGGTTCCAAAAATCCAATTTATTTTATACAAATAGTAGCCATAGGCTAATCATAAATAGCAAATGCCACCAATTGACTTTAACCAATAAAGTCGTACCACAATGGACACATACATCAGAATGGTATTTCAGTACAACTCGGGCCGTAACTCAGGTGTGTCACCGTCGCGACGTCTGCCTTAGGAAATTGCCGCAAACTTTGTCGGAAAAACTTTGCTTTTTAGTTTTTACTAGTGACGGAATAATTCCGACTTATTTGTGACAACACTGACGGAAAAAATTGCCAACTTACCATATGGAATGCCATAACTTACTGTGGGTTCAACTGAAATTATTCGCATCGTTTTTACGTTTTGAAAATAGTTTACCTTAGTGGTTGCACAAGTTTTATAATTAAATTATGATTCTTATTTCAAACTTTTAGTTAATTTTGAGTCTGATTGAAATTACATAGACGTTTGTTAGTTTAGTAGCCTTTTTTTTAAACTAACTTCTATTACGCAGAGTCACACGTGTTTCTAAAAATCTTGATCAATCTTCAATTTATTACTTCAAAGTACTGAATCCCTTTACGACAAACATTAGTATTTATAGCGTCGGTCTTTTGATAGTTTTGGTAGAGATATAAAAAATGCATTTATAGTAGGTACATAATATATAGGTTTAGCTTTCTGGTTAGTCTAGAAGCACATAGACCGTGCGTAAACCCGATTAAATCTCAATTTAATTTATTTTATTCGACTGTAAAGTTATGGTTCAGGATATTTATCAATTTATTATTGTTTGTCTTATTCCAGGCTCTCAACGGTTTCCTGATGATCCTGACGTGTGAAGGGGAAGTGTTCTTCGCCACTCACAGCATTGAGAGCTACTTAGGCTTCCATCAGGTAAGGGCTTTTACATATAAACCACCAAATATTTTTTTTATACCACAAGGGTGGCAAACAGGCATACGGTCCCACCTGATGGGAAGCGGTTACCATAGCCTATGGACGCTTGCAACACCAGAGGCGTCACTCACGCGTTGCCGACCCTATAAAAAAGGGAGCAACTGAATAGGCAGTGAAAGGGACAAAGCGCAATGCACTTCTCGTCGAAGAGCCAAACAAGAGCTACTAGCTCCCATACTAAGTACAGATTTACTATAGAGCTATCGGGTATATAAACTTAGTGTGTAGCTTAATTTGTATTCATTGTAAAGCATTCATATCTTAAAACATACCTATAATGATATACATTAAAGTACTTTAAATAATTTAAAAAATCTCGTAAAATGGAAATATAATTAATTTCGAATTTTAGGAAACAAACCTAAGTACACTTTGATAGTAATTTTTTTTTACAAAATATACCTTAACAGGTTGTAGTTCGTTTAACATGCAACGAGATAAATGTCACAAAATGAAAATCAGGTCACTAAAAGTACCAACTTAACCACCTAAAACTTACACCATTTGACCTTTTTATAGCCAAACATTTTTCTACGTGTTTTTTTAATATTAAAATTGTGGGAACAAACGGCCAATTCTTATAATTAATTGCACATAAAAAGCGACCCTATTTCACCGTAATAAAGTACAACATTAACATTATTAATCACTCCAGTATAATGAGATTAGCTTTGAATATAAGAATTTTAATTATTAAGATATTGCGACCGGCGTATGAAAATATTAATTAAATGGCGATAAGTGAACTTGGAGCTTAAAATTTTATTAAAGCTCTTATCGGAGCTTATCAAAGTCGTTTCGGCGAATTGTACTCTGGGGTATACGTTTGTAATTTAATTTTGGGTTCTATATTTATATATTTGATAAACTATAAACCTTCACATTTTTAATAGGTATCTACATATATGAGGTGAACCAAATAATAAATGAAAAAAACCTCAATACATCACGAAAAAAAATCGCATAATATTAAACTAGCTCGTTAATAAATGCCCTTCGCATTACAGCTAATAAAGTCCACAGTGAAATATTACCATTGAAAGGTAAAAACCCCAATTTTTGGCTCAAATCCTCTCCCCTTGGCTATAAAACTTTCATTCGGGGCGTATAAATTTTATTCGTTACCCCCCCGTTGGAAATTCGAATGGCCTTTGTTTTGTTTATGCTCAAAGCAACCGGGTAATTCGGTTACCTGAGCAACATTAACCGACAAAGATTAAGTTAATGTAGAGTGTATTAAAAGTTTCATAGAGTGAAGGTATAGATATTTACTTATCTACTTATATTTTTAAAAACAAACAAATACCCTGGGACATTTTTCACATTTGGCCCTGTGTGAAAATTGCCCAGGATATTTGTCCCAGGATATTTTTTGTCACTAAAATGGCTAATAACAATAGTATTAATTTTGTTCAATTTAACTTTACTTACATACACCACAATTTAAAATATTATTAAATACTAAAAAACTTAAGAAATTGGCTCCTTAAAAATTCATTCATTACATTTAATCATTTCAGTAAAACTGAAAATAAATATAATTTCTATGTCAATAAATATTTGATTCTACAAACATCACGCCTTAAACATTTCTACCTCATTCCTCTTCTACAACTCTACTCTATGTCCCCATCAAATGCTGCGCACTAGGGGTGGGTCACGATTAAAACAAATCGATTTAGAAATCATTAAATCGGTCCCGGTACTAGCCAGTCCCTGACAGCGCCACGTGGCATGCACTCATCATTCGTTGACTCACTGATGCGATTAATATCGATGTCATTTCGATTACGTTGTGATTCGATTTTATGTAGATTCGTCTTTTCCATGCAATTGGGTAGTTTGATTAACAACCTTTAATTGATGGTTATTGAGTATATTTTTGAATGGAAATTTCTAATGTTTTGTCAACAAATTATATTTGATAATGTTTTCGGTAGATTTGTAAAGAGCCACGTTGAGATATTCAAAATAATACTTGTATATATTGTGGAAAAAGAGATATCATGCCTACTTTTAAAGGGAAAATCAAAACTAAAGACAAAGACATTACAGAAAGTAACAAAAAAATCTATGGAATTGCTCGAAGTAGAATAGCGAAATGATTTTAAATTTAAATGATTATAAAGACCTATTCTATTCTTAACCTATTCATGGTCGTTGATTCGGATTTGATAACCAGATTTTCGTATAAATTATGCTATTGAAAAATGAGCTTTTATAAACAGTTTTAAAGTTAGTATTAGCTTGAATTAACCAGTAATTATCAAGGAGGGTGATATCCTTAGATTACCTTTAAGCACACCAGGTGTGTACCGCTCTGTATCGATCCATCTTCGTAACCAGCTGGCTATACGGTTAATGCTTGTTTGGGGTAACTTTTTGTTTTTAATTCCAAACTACGTCCACCCTGAGGTTTCATTCGCGTTCCCGGGGATCTTCAATATTCCCAGGATGAATAGTAATTAATGTTTTAATCAAGAACATAAGCTAACTGTGTGCCAAGTTTCAAAGAAATTCCTTCAGGAGTTATGACGTGAAAAGGTCACAAACATCCATCCATAGGTACATACTATCGCAATAATAATATATATTTCTTTTTTATTTTTATCGATAGTCAGTGGTTGTTACATTACTTACAATTTAAAACCTGGGATGTTCTGGAATATTACATAGGGTAATTTTAATCTCATGAAAATTGGGGATTCCCTGGGAACGCAGGGAGCCCTAGTACTTGATAAGAAAACTGAACAAAATATAACTGAGCACTAAGTAGCCATGTACGATAAACAAAACGAGACACAAACCAAAACAAAGGTCTATCAACAAAACATCCAGCTTGCGCCATAGCAACCGTGCGCTACCCCCGAAAATATAGAGAACAAAACCCAATTACCCAACAAATCATCTTTTGACGTTTAATGCCAACGCAATATGTTAGAACTCACAATCTACCCTCCAAAACCCCACGCCCGCCTGTACACCTTACGTTTAGGGTATACATTTATTTATGTATGAATCATTTACATTTTACATGTCAGCGAGGAAAAGCAGGGGTCCCAGTGTTGCGCCTAGTGCGACCCCATTGATTATCAATTAGTTTTGTACTAGCATCATATGTTTTTGCTGCATTAACCACACTATTTACACGGCCTTTTGTTGAATGACGTGTTTAATATGAAAACATATCGATTCCAACTTAATGTGTACTCTATTCATTGTGGTTAAAGTTGTAAATTGCTGTTCATAAGTTCGCGATTAACACGTCTTCGTTATAGATGATTCTTTAATGATCGAGCTTGAATCAATTTGAGGGCTATCTGATGTTTATTGATTTATGGTGTGCTTGTGACTTGCTCTTTTTAGGTTTATCCTTTATTACGGGGTTATTATCTTGTTACTTTAACCTAATTGATTATTGTTTTATCAAATAGTTTTTCTAACTTAATTAAAATCATAAAATGTTAAGCGGCATGTAAATCTTTATAGAGTTGTTTCAAGTTTAGCTTTGGTTAGCTCATTGAAATGTATTTTACATTGAAAATCAATATTTTAGCTATTTACTTAGTTGTAAAAGTTCTGTCTTATATAATTGCAATTTCACTTTCAGTCAGACATAGTTCATCAATCGGTCTACGAGCTGGTGCACTCAGAGGACCGAGAGGAGCTACAGAGGCAGCTGCTCTGGAACTCCTTCCTCCCTCCAGAGGTCAGCAACCTCACGCTGCAGGAAGTTCTGAGGCCTGAGCGGACGCACCTATTGGAGCGAAGCTTTACTGTTAGATTTAGGTGTTTATTGGACAATACTTCTGGGTTTTTGGTAAGTAGGCTTTTGAAAATAAATTTGACTATTAATTAACTTTATCTCAATAATGAAAGGAACAAAAATGTATGCTATATATATTTGGACTCAAGTTGTTCTTTATTACTGCAGTTTTGCAGTTTCTAGATAAGAATCAAAATTTTAATGTCCTATAATATTAACGAAGAGCCGATATATAACGTGTCACCAATAACAGAATCATTAAAACATCGGTCTTATACCTAATTAACGTCTTCATCTTTAAAGTATGAAAATTGCCTAACCAGTATAAAAGACTGAACATTATCTTCCAGAGGCTAGACATCCGAGGTCGGATCAAGGTCCTCCACGGACAGAACAAGAAGACGGAAGAGCCGCCGTTAGCTCTGTTCGCGATCTGCGCGCCCTTCGGCCCGCCAAGCTTGCTCGAGATACCGCAGAAGGAAGTCATGTTCAAGAGTAAACACAAACTCGACCTCTCTCTAGTCTCTATGGATCAACGGTGAGTGAATGTTAAAGCATTTTCATTTGTCGTACCTTTTTATAATAGAGATTTACCTCCATTGGAAAACTATAAATAAGTACTCATAAGTGATTAAGTAGGTAGTAATCATAAGTATTCGTTTTGAAGATGTGTTGTTACCTAGTTGTCCGGCACTAGGGCACACGTTTGCTCAGTTAACAGGTTAAAAGAAAAAATTCATCCAAAATCATTATTATTAGGATTCCTATAGGTAAGGAACTATAATCCGTAATCACATTTAAATGTACTAAGATATTTAGGTAATATAAGAAGAGCTCCAAACGCAAAGTATTCAAAAATTAGTGTCCGACCGAAACTGGTTTTCCGGCCGAAACCGAAACCGAAACCGAATGTTCGGCCGTGGCTTCAGTTTCGGCCGAAACCGAAACCGAAACCGAAACTCACATGGTCAAGTATAAAATTTCTTAAAATACTGAAATTTGGTGTTTTTTACCATTATTTTGCATTAATTAGGGCATGAAGTGGAAACACAGTATATTAATTCAGTTTGTTGTATTGTAATCATTTATTTAATACAATATTAAAAAATCTTCATAACATTTTTATTTTCCTGGTCATGAAATTTTGATAAATGCAACTTCAGTCCATGTGATGTTTGTTTTTTTGCTTCGTGGCTTCCTAATGAATAGCACTTGTTACATATCTTGCAAACAGCTTTTGATGTATCACTGATACTTTTATCAAAGTACTGCCAAATCGGATTTTTTTCTCGTTGTGACATTTTACTCTGAAACAATTAAAAATAAAACCGTAACAATAACAATCGGACAATAGGTCATCGGAATGAAAAACAAATGTCGAATAAGATTACCTATAAAACGTAATTTATGAAATTAACACTTCACATTTTTTATTTACTTACAATTTCGTTTTTTACATGTGACTTCATTTGTTAATAACAACAAAACAGTTATTGACTCAATATTTAATTAACTATATAAATCATTCAAGTAGAGAAACAAAACAAAAACTTACATGTTATCAGTTCCATCAAAACATAACCTCCAAATAATGTTTTCGTCGGACGCACACGCACTGACTAAGTTTTATTGCATTACTACGGAGCTATCCGAACGGCACACGATGATTCCCGAACAGAGCCGACGGCTTACGACACAGCTTTGCCGCGGAAAACGAAGTTAGGCGAACGTGCGTGACCTTGCGAGATAAGTTTCGGTTTCGGCAAAAGTTTCGGCCGATTTTGGCCGAAAACGAAACTGCAGCCGAAACTTGATTTTTGGCCGAAACTCGGCCGAAACCGAAACCGAAACCGAAAGTTCGGTCGGACATTATCAAAAATACATCACCATGCCCAGGCACAAGTTAATAATACACCTATAGATAAAACCGTGGCGAATAATGAACCGAACAATAACGGATGAACAACGAAAAAATTTTAAATCCATATGAAATTGATAATCGACAAACATAAAACTCAGTGGAACTAACTAACTAATGGGAATTCCACGCCTAGCCGTACAAAAAAAGATTTTAATAGATGCTTAGATCCAACTGGTGAGAGATTGGTATCGAGCAATACCAGATTTTAAAAGTATTTTTCAAAGTTTCAAGCTTATTACTTTACTAGTTACCGGGGATCTTCAATTTTCCCGGGATAAAAAGTAGCCTATGTCCTTTCTCAGGCTCTGGACTATGTGTGTACCAAATGTCATTTAAATCGGTTCTGTAGTTTTAGCGTGAAAGCGGGACAGACAGACAGAGTTAATTTCGCATTTATAATATTTTTCATCAGCTGAATCATTCCACATTGCTTATTCTGAACTCTGCTTTCTAGCGAGTAAAGATCGTAAGATTATGGATACCAAAACATTTTTAGAGTTAACAATTACAGTTGGACGTTGAATTAAAAAGCATAAATTTGTTATTATACACAAATTAACTGATTTATTTAATCTAATGATAATTTAAACTGAAGGACCATTTTCTTTTCTTTCAGGGGTAAAATGCTTCTAGGTTATACAGATGCTGAACTAGCTAATATGGGTGGCTATGATCTAGTACATTACGACGACTTAGCTTACGTCGCGAGTGCCCATCAAGAATGTAAGTATTTTATGTCCTAGTCTCTACTGAATCCTAGTACCTAAAAAACTGCCGTGGATATAGTTTCAGCTGCAATTTTCAAAGTTATGTGAAGAGTTGTGGTTCTATCTGTGAAATATTGCTTTGAAATCGTTTAACTCAATCCCGTATCGTTGTGAAGGTGAAAATTAGCTTGGCGTAAAAAACAATTGTATTTAAATATCCAAGTGTAGAAGACAAAGTATATTGAAAAGTATAATTCCTTGAAATGTATTATAATCTAAGTTTATTTTGAAAAGAGTAATTGCTGAGTTTATTGCCGGCTCTTCTCAGCAAAACCAACCATTCGAACCGAGCGTTAGAGTCTTACTATTCACAAGTGTTTTGCAATTGCATATTGGTCAATTTGCATATTTGAATAAAAATATGTTTGATTTTGATTGATTTAACAGAAAGTTCTATGGAACCTAATCTATATTGTTATTTCTTGCAGTATTAAAAACAGGTGCTTCCGGAATGATCGCGTACCGCTTCCAAACGAAGGACGGCCAGTGGCAGTGGCTTCAGACCTCATCAAGACTCGTCTATAAGAACTCCAAACCGGACTTTGTCATCAGCACGCATAGACCGCTCATGTAAGAGTTTCTTATTTGATAATATAAAAATAATTCCTTAACCATTTGTATTTTATATTTAACTATATTAGCAGAGATTAACAAATAGCTATGACAACTACTTTTATGTACATATACTTTAGCCAGACAAAGAAAAAACGGACATTATCATGTACATGGAACTCCAAACCGTTAAATGTGTTAAATAGTGTTAATTAGAGGTAATCAGTATTTTATAAATATTTCAAATTCAATGTTCATTATTACAGGGAAGAAGAAGGCCGGGATTTACTTGGCAAAAGAACTATGGACTTCAAAGTGAGCTACCTAGACACTGGTCTTACCAGCCTATACTTCTCCGAAACCGAACAGCTGTCCGGCTGTGAAACCAACGTCACCACACCTCCAAGAGCTGCTAGAAGATACAAAACCCAATTGCGAGACTTTCTGTCAACTTGTCGAAATAAAAGACGAGCACCAACTACTCCCGCTCCACCTCCAGTAGATTATTTAGCGGCTGACGCTGTAGCGGCCGCTTATACGAATTTAAATGGAGCCTACACAGCACCCTATGGAGAGTACCCTCCCGCCCCAGCATTACACTACGCCCCTCCACCATTAGACGATAGATTTCTTACAGCCGATAACTTATTCCATCAATATAAACCTCTATCTTATCACTACACTCCGTACGCGCCGAATGGTTTCCTAGAACCAGCACCTCCTGGTTATGAGGTGGCTCCAACGTACCACAGGCCTCCATCGAGAGAGTACACCTATGTAGATAGTAGTGGGAGGTACATGAGTCCAGTGACAGGACAGGAAAGAAGATCACCTAGTGTTGTGCCTGGGCCCAGTCCCGGCGGATCTAGTGGGTCGACAGAGCAGGACAGAATGCAGCAGACCCAAGCTTCGGAAATGCCAAGACAGACGGTCCTCATGTGGGGTGCTGGAGGTACCGCTCAAGAAGTTCCCGTGGAATATTCCCCACCTCAGGTTTGGCGCTACCATCCATCGCATTACCACACTGCTGAAGCGACTCAGTGAAGGCCTTTGGCTTATATTTTGTTTGTGCAATTGTATTTTAAGGCTCGAGGCGAATTCTATCTGTTCCTTCCTGTAAAGCCTTCGAAACCCGAGCTTAGATTTCGACTTAGAACATTTAATGGACAGATAGACGTCTTTATAATTTCTTAGTGAGAATTGGCTGATAGTTTTTGGTCATTGTAATTTGTATGATTTACTGAATTTGAAGAGTCTTCAATATTCAAAACGACTTTGTTACCAGAATTTAATTTTCTACTTTTACCTATTGATACCTCGCTCAGTGGTTTTGTAAGACCGTAAAGTCTTTATCTAGGTCTATTTAGACTTAAACAGGGTCCTTCCATAATCTTCTTTGTAGATAAATCTCTTATTGTATATTTATAAAGTTAATTCGAGAACTCTATCCAAATATAATAATTGATAGTCGAATTTTTTCTAGTAAATTATGATAATTAATTAATTTCGTACACGCAATGCAATGTTACACATTTTAGGGGTTAGTTATTGTAAATATTATATTTGGTCATAGTCTCAAGAGCTTGCGCTTTGTGTTCAATTGACGCTTGAAACACGTTATCTGTGTAAAGTATTAATTAAAAGTAATAGAGCTAAGCGAATGTTTCTAAAAAAGCATCAATAATTTGTCATTATTGTTCAGTTTCAGCGGTGGTTTTGCTACTTTTGTGCATCATTGAACTTACTCGAATCATCTTTTTAGTTTCAAATATAAAACGAAATTCTTGAATGCTAGCTTTTCGTTTTGGTGAATTAAATTGATAAAGCTAAATATCCTCCACCTTTTTCAACATTTTGCGGACTCATTGAAAAAAACTTGAGAAAGACAAGTACATAGATTTCAAGTTAGATGATGCACAAGAGAATTCTACGCCATTCAGAGTACAGCTAAGCTTAGGTTCAAACATTATATTTTTCTCAATTTGACAATCAATACATATCATTATTCTAAGCACGCATTATGACAGTTTATATAAACGCCCTCATAACTTTTCCATCATCATTTAATCATATAATTAAAGAAATAATTACAAAGACAAAGTTATGAAGGAATTTATTTAAAGCACCGCCTTGCCATTTGCAAGTTTCATGAAAAATGTGCAATTTGAAAATAACGTAAGATAAAATTGATTTAACTAATGGTCAAAATTTAAAATGCAGAGAAACAATACATATCTAATCGAATTCTAACAAAACTTTAATAAGTACTATTATATCTGATAATCTATTTACACTGTCAAAAGCTGAGGGTTTTGTTAGAAAGGCAGAGGTTCTACCAGCTAGGGTGGACAAGATTCAGAACTTTAGAGTTGCTAAACTTAAAATTTCAAATCTGGTAAAATTATTTTCTACAACAAATAACTTTGAATTCATCAAATTACGAGCTTTCTTTGTACAGTTTTAACAATCTACTAACAAATTTGATGAAAATAATATAACAACTACACCACTAATGATCAAATTGATGATTCAAATTATTATTGATGAAAGAAACTTGATCAATTCATAGTATTATCCTTCTAAATTGGCTTTATCCAAATACTTATAAGGTATTGGCACTTTCAACCACGAAGCAAGAAGAAAGAAAGCTCAGAAAGTAGTTTTGATATTTTTACAAACTTTTTCAACTCTGTCTATGCCACCTAGCTGGTGGACCTCCTCAAAGCTTCAGATATCTAGTGGTGGATCACCATGGCACTGGTCACCCTCACACTGTAAATACACTTCACGTGCCTTTCACTTAACTTTAACTTCTATTACAAAGCGGTCTTTAAATGGTAAAATGAGCTAAAAGATTGCCAAAAACAGTATGTACTACTTAGTCAACCTATTAAGAACGTAGCAGCAACAATCATTCTAGTCTCACACAATCTTATGCAAAAATAAGAAATAGCAGATTTATGAGATGCTTAACTATTTGATATTAAAGATCATTTTTATGACTGACAATTTAGGCTTCAATGGAATGAAAAATAAATTTCATGTTAATACCTACTTCATTTTCCGTCTAATTCATAAATATATTCTTGATTTTAAGAAAATAAAGCTACTTCTTTGCATCACCTCCAGTCTCCAGTTTATAGCTCTCAAATTAATTTGGTCATCTTTCAGTGCCTCTTATGGATCGCTTTGTACAATTAATTTATTAAAATGTAATTTCGTTGTGCTGCAGTGTTCGGCGACGATGGTTCTGCATACGTGAGGTGTATTTTATCTTCCGCCGTCGATAGTCAATAAGCTAGCTATAGAACACGTTTTAGATTACAAATGATACTGAAATTTAATTAGAATTTCAAGAGTTGTCGAGAGTGAATCATAGATGGCGCTGTTTTAGTTTATTTAGTTTGGAGCTATTTGTTATTTGTGTTGTATATTTATCTTTATAAAGTATGTTAACTGAATTTAAAATACATATCAACTTTGTAAGGATTAAATATTTTTTATTAATATGTACCAATTTTTTTCTAAAAAAACTTTTTAAGCTTCAGTATCATTTGTACTCAAATAAATCGTTAAAAATTATCGTCTTCTCATTGTATGTACCTATATTTCTTAAATACGGGTCGAAATAATGTCCAATGTCGAATCAACAATTTATTCTTCCATTTATGTGAAATTAAATTCTCACTATTTGTATTGTAACAAAATGAAAAATATCTGAGCACAGGATTTAATAATTATAAATTGTTTCAACTTAATATTTTTAATCATTCATCGCTAGTGCATTAATTAATGTTTTTAAAAAGAAAATTTGTCATACACAACAACAAAAAAAAAACAAATTTTTGTCCATTATTTCTGTCAAAATTCCAATAGTGTGTTCAGAGTCCATAATAAGTCATGTAAAAAAACAGAATCCATTAAAAAAATTCTTACACTAATTTATTCATTAAATTGTAAATAAATAATTAGGTTAGACGCTTTTATGTATTATTAAATTAAATTAATCATAATAATTTAAATGAACATATTAAATGATAAGATATAATGATAAATAATTATCCGAACAATTTCTGTATTTATTTTAGCATATCATAATAATGTATTTAAATGAAAATCAAATAAATTTTTCATGCCACTGATTTGACTGTTTTAGTTTTGATACCTACGATTTATTAATTCATTAAATACATTCACCATGCAAGTCAAAAGCTTTCAGTGGGTACCTAAAGTAATGTCTACATTAAATGTGCGTTAAGGCCAGTCGGTATTTTTCGCAAAAATTTTTCAAAATACCACTAAGCTTGTGATTCGAACATGTATTCCTCGGTCACCACTGAGGCAAAATTATCAATATTCGAAGTTACATTCAAATACTTGAAATATAAACATTTGAAATAATTTGAATCATCAATAACTGAATATGCTTAATATTTAATGAGCCAACTAAATAATACTGAGAAAAATTAAAAAAATTAAGTAACAAGGTCTTATATATTATAATCAATTTTTATTTATATAACAGCGCCATCTATCCCCTAAAACCTGAACTTAAAACTACAATACTGTATTCATCCTCCTTTCACAACCAACGGACAAAACATGGTGGATTGTGTAAATTCTATGTAGTCTTAACAGAGGGCGCTAGTTAGATGTCGTTTTCATTAAAATTTCATAAAAAGTTAATTAAATAAATATTTAGATTGAGTGATTCCTAATTCATAGAAATACTAGTAAAAATAAAATATTAAGTATTATAATGCAAATTATTGTACATAATAACTACGACAACACTTTGTAATTAAGGTCAATAAATTTTTCTTAATAAATTTAATCAAATTGGTAAAAGTAAAAATAATTTATATATGCATTTTATATCATATTGATTGGTCTTGATTAATCAACTTAACAATAAAATTAAATATTGATTGGTTTCATTCAAAAGAAACCAAAATGACTGTAGCCACCACGTATCGCAGCACAATAGGTCAAGAAACAATTGAACAAGCAGTTCTCAAAAGAACTTTTATAGTCAAGCTGATGCCACACGCCGCACTCCTCAACTCCTGTCTCCGCCTGAAGTTTCGTGGACTCTCGAACTCGAGACTCTTCACCGGACGACAGCTGCCGACGGACAAGGTGCGACGAACTCTCTGCAGCCTATATTTATAACGTCGGTGCGAGGCAACCACACGAACGTTAGAGAGAGAGAGGGCGAGACCAATTTGACCTAGACGCACCACAGTGACCCGTGCCGTGATTGGTCATTAATGCAGTGCTGTGATTGGCTCACATAGATCGACCTATTAGATTAAGTGTTTTTGTTTATTTCGTAATTAATGTATCTATTTTTATTGGTTAGGGCATATTGTAAAAAACTATAAATAGGCAGTCTAGAAAATAAATTATACAGAATTCAGATCTAACCGATAGAGAGACCGCTTCCGGAGCCCACACAGTACGCACGCACGCGCCCATATAGCCCGCTTCCATTGCCCGCTATTGCTTGCTCGCTTACTTTGTGTTCCGCAGACGTGTTACTAGTCTGGGTCATATAGAAAATCCACCTTCCGTGGTCGCTTGGAGGATACCTACCGGTGACAACTAATCCAGCGAGGCAACGACCCGCTTTGCCTGTTTCGCCCCTTCAGGGTGAAACAAACAAGCGGACGGGGTCGGATCAATCGGCCTTGGGGTTTGCCCCTAGTCGATCCCGACTATCGCCCCCTCCCACCCTACCTCATCCCGTAATCCATCCTCTGGTGTTTGTTTGGGTGTGCGGTACCTACTGTGAGTAGGTACCAATAACACCCCTTCACCGGAGCAGTTAGGAACCCGACTGCACATTAAGATTGGCAGAGGGAGACTCTCTAGGGCTCACCTTAAGTACACACACCTCCCGGCCTATCCCGGTCGGGAGGGAAACATCACCCACTCACCCCCGGGTTATCCCGCCCGGGGACGTATAGGTACGTCAAATTAGATTAGGGCGACTGCCTGCGAGTTTCTTGAGGTTTCTTCTCGCAGGAACGCACGGTTTGGAAACCTCGTCAAAAAACCGTTAGAGTAGGCCACGCCCCCGCCGCCCTTCAGGCAAGACGGTCACTCTGACCGTCTCGGGTACGGAGTAGGCTATCTCCGTCTCCCGCATAGCGCGATCTCTTTCTTTCCGTCGTTCCGTTCGCATCGGATACGCAGTACGTGTTTGTTTACGTAAGTAAACTCACGACCCAAGTTAGTTGTTTTTATTTTATTTTTTCAATTCTATTAATAATTCCATTATGTCGTACAATATCACCCTCGAGGAGATATTGAACGATGTTGAGTCCCATTACCTCCTTCATGAGAGGTTCCCGCGGGCGATCCCGCCGCCCACCCTCCCTCGCCCCCCGTCCGCAACATCGCGCGTAACATCGCGCGCCTCCTCCCCGGCCCTCTCGATGCGCTCCGTGCGCTCGGAGGACTCCGTCCCGTCCCCTGCCCCCCGTCCCGCATCCCCGTCCCCCGCCTCCGCCGAACCCGCCACCGAATCGTCCTCCGAGGACGACTTCATTCTGGCGGGCAAGGGGAAGCGGAAGAAGAGCGGCCGCAAGCAGGCCCCCCTCGCCCCGGCTAAAGCAGCCAAGCCCTCCCCCCCCTCACCCCCCTCTTTCCCGACGGACTCCCCCATGTCCCCGCCCCTGCGCGACCGCGCGCCCCGCGCCAACCCGTCCCCGCTCCCTCCCCGCACCCCGAATACCCCCGCCGCGCCCTCTGCGCGCAAACTCCCCCCGCCACCGCCTCTGTTCATTCAGGACAAGGCTAAGTGGACCCTTGTTTCTGGGTGGTGCAACGAGCACCACATTCAATATACATCCGCCCGCCCCACCGAGCACGGTATTAAAGTTACCGTGCCCACCCCCGCGGACCATAGGTCCCTCACGAAGCTCCTCCGCGAGCGTGTGGTGTCGTTCCACACCTACGCCCTCCCGGAGGACCAAGCCCTCCGCGTAGTCATCCGTGGTGTCCCTCGGGAGATCCCCACGGATGAAGTAAAGCAGTCCCTTCTGGACGAGTCCCTCCCCGTGCTGTCGGTCCACCGCATGCACAGGGGCCGCCGCAACGAACCATTTAACATGGTTATCGTAGCTCTCGAAAAATCCGAAGATGCCAAGCGCATCTTCAAGATCAAGACCGTCTGCCACCTCTCCGGCATCCGCGTCGAGGCCCCCCACAAAGGGGGCTACCCCTCGCAGTGCCACCGCTGCCAGCTCTACGGGCACTCGGCCCGTAACTGTTTCGCCCACCCCAGGTGCGTCAAGTGCCTCGGGGACCATCCGACCGAGGAGTGCTCTCGGCCGAAAGACATTGCCCTCTGCATCGAGCCCCCGGCTTGCGTCTTATGCAAGACGGTGGGCCACACCGCGAATTACCGCGGTTGCCCCAAAGCCCCCCGCCCCTCCCGCCCCCCCCGCTTCCAAGCGCGCCCCCTCGCCCCTCCCCCCCTAATGAGGACCCCCCTCGCCCCCCAACGCCCCTCCCCCTGGGGCAAGGTCGGATACGACCTCGCCTTCCCGGCCCCCCCCTTCGCACCCATCACCCCCCTGATGCCCACCCCCGCCCCGGCCGCCCCCGTGTCGGCCAAGCGGACGGCGCCTCCGCCGCCGCCGCCACTCGTCAAGCCCACCGCGAGGCAAAGCCCCCCCCGCCGCGCCGCGACACAACCCCCACCAGCTGAGGACTCGGACTTCTCACTGGTGGAACGTTTTGTAAACTCGATCGACTTTAGCGAGATCGAGAACTTCGCCAGTCAAATTCGCGCCAATGCGGGCAACGGCACCGCACTGGCACTCGTCGCGATGCGATTCCGCAAGGTCGCATCTGCACTGTCCGCATTCAAAATAAACCCATAATGGTTTTCGCGGCCCCCAAGAGCAGGTTCAAACCCCGATCCCTAAAAGTAGGTTTCTACAACGCCGACGGCATTGGGACGCAACGCGGTGAGCTCGCAGAATTTCTGCGCGACCACCAACTTGACGTCCTCCTCGTACAGGAGACCTTCCTCAAACCCTCGCACAGGGTCCCTAGCATCGCCAACTATAATATGGTGCGCAATGATAGGCTCCAATCCGCCCGTGGTGGCACCCTTATCTACTACAAAAGGTCCCTGTACTGTTCCCCTATGGATCCCCCCCCCCAACTCAAGTTCATCGAAACGTCAGTCTGCAAACTAGGCATGACCGGCCACGACTCCATCATTTTGGTCTCGGCCTACCTGAGCCCACCCGGAGAGCCCCACAAGAAGGAGCTCCTTAAGAGCGACCTCGAAGCCATATTTCAACTAGGAAACTCTGTCCTTCTGGCAGGGGACCTAAACGCGAAAAATGTCCTCTGGAATTGCAACGCGACTAACCGCAGAGGTAAAATCCTAGAATCAATTCTCGACACTATGAATGTCGATCTAATCTCCCCAGTCGAGCCGACCCACTTTCCGCGGATCGCCGACCACCGACCGGACATACTCGACGTGGCACTGCTGCAGAATGTGAACTTACGTTTGCACAATGTATCGGTGGTACACGCACTGGACTCCGACCATAGACCTGTAATCTTAGAGTTTACACCGCGCGTAGGCCCCCCAGATTCAGGTCAACCCCCACCCACCACGACGGTGACGGACTGGAAGAAATTGAGCGAATCCCTCAAGTCCACAGAGTCCGTTCACCTAGACAAAATCCCAAACGACATCGTCACCGCTGACGACGTCGTCGGCGCAATCGACTCCCTGACAGGCCACGTGCAGTCGCTCATTAGCGACTGCTCTCGGACAGTCCCAGATACAAGCGATTGTAAATGGAAACTGCCCGAAGACGTACGTGAACTGATGAGGGACAAGTATGCCGCCACGCGCGCCCATGACACCTTCCCCGACGACTTCAACCGCGCGCGCATGCGCTATTACCAACGTATAGTTAGGTCTCGCATCGCCGAAGTGCGACAAACCAAATGGGACCAAACTTTAGAAAGTCTGGAGCCCTCCCACCTCGCTTTCTGGCAGCTCACTAGGAGACTGGCCAAGAAAACAACAGTACCCATGCCCCCCCTGAACAGGCCCAACATGCCCCCCGCATTCGAAGACGAGGAAAAGACGGAATGTCTAGCCGAAAGTCTGGCGAATCAATGCACTCCCAGCTCCCTCCCCGTCGACCAACTCCATCTGAGGAACGTCGACTCCAGGGTAGAGTGGTTCACAACCCAACGCCCTCTCTCGCCACCGCCCCTCGCCGACGAGGAAGACCCCCTCCCGCCCACCACCGCCGAGGAGGTTAAGTCGATCATAGGGAAACTCCACCCGCGTAAAGCCCCGGGCCCGGACAAGATCACCAATAAGGTGTTTAAGCTCTTCCCCGACACCCTCATATTCCTGCTAGTGGCCATCTTCAATGCCGCCCTAGCCTGCAATCTCTTCCCGCACCAGTGGAAAGAAGCCCAAGTCATAGGCATCCACAAACCCGGAAAACCTATGTCCGAGCCCACCAGTTACAGGCCCATAAGTCTTCTCTCAGTCATGGGAAAGATTTATGAGCGCCTGATTTATGTACGGCTGAAAGCGTTCGCTGATGCCAAACACCTCATCCCCGACCAGCAGTTCGGTTTCCGCCCCGGACACTCGTGCGTCCACCAAGTCCACCGGTTAGTCGAACACATCTCCTCTCACCTCATGAGAGGAAAATCGACAGGCATCCTATTCTTCGATATCGCCAAGGCTTTCGACAAAGTATGGCACAACGGTTTGCTCTTCAAGCTCATCACCATGGGTGTGCCACATAGACTCGTGCTCATCTTACGAGACTTTTTGTTGGACCGCCACTTTAGGTACCGCATAGAAGGAGCCCTATCCTCTCGTCACCCCATCCGCGCCGGAGTCCCCCAGGGCTCGGTGCTCTCGCCCCTCTTGTTCACGCTGTTCACGAGCGACATGCCCCACCATAAAACGGCCCAAGTCGCCCTCTTTGCCGACGACACCGCCATCTTCCTCTCCGGCACCGACCGGAATCTCATACACCGAGGCCTCCAGACGGCCACCGACGCCCTCGGCGCCTGGTGCCGCAAGTGGAGGATAGAAATCAACCCATCCAAGAGCCAGGCCGTCTTGTTCATCAAGCCGCGCAAGCTGAGACCCCCCCCTCCCCCACCAGTCATCCTATTCGGCGACCCGATCCCTTGGGAAAGGCAAGCCAAGTACTTAGGGGTGATTCTCGACGATCGACTCAGCTTCGTTCCTCACATCCAGGCAGTCCGCGCGCGCGCTGCCTTCGTGTCCTCGCGTCTACACTGCCTCCTCAACGCGAAATCCAAACTCAACCTAAAAAGTAAGGTTAGACTTTACACGGCGTGCATCCGTCCCATCATGACGTACGCCAGCCCAGTCTTCGCTCACGTAGCCCCCCACCGGATCCATAGGCTCCAAGTCATACAAAACCGTTTCATGCGCAAAGCCACGGGAGCCCCGTGGTATATGCGCAACCTAAACCTCCACCTAGACTTAGGCTTGCCGACCATCAGGCAATTCATGAAACGAGCATCCCGCAGATTCTTCGACACTGCTCGTAACCATAAAAATCCCCTCATCGTTAAGGCTGCAACCTATAACGTATCTCAAATATCAAAAATCCCTAGACCTAGGTTAGTACTCGACGTCCCCGACGACGACACCACGCTCGCGCAGGTTGCAGTCGACACCGCTCGCGGCACTCCGAACACTACACAAAATCGTTATCCTATATATCGTCCTCGCCGGCGAGGACCGTCGCGACGTCCCACCCAGTCTCGTCCCCAGTAGCATGCGGCCCGAGCCGCCCCAAATGTCCGATAAATAAAAATTCCCCAAATAATCAAACCAGTGAGTCCCTCACCCCCAGCAACGCCCTGAGCCGAGGCACGGTCCCGCAGGGGACACCCTCAGCGCAGTTGCTTAAATATATTTACGGTTGAGAGCCCTCAGCGCTCACCGATTGCCCGCGTAAAGGTGTAAAAGCCATCAGAGGCTAACACCTTCAAGTCCCTTCAAAAAAAAAAAAAAAAAAAAAAAAAAAAAAAAAAAAAAAAAAAAAAAATAAATTATACATTCGACATTCTACATTCTACATTCCATAACACTCAAGAGTTTCATTATAGCCAACAACCTGCCTCGCCAAAGTGGTGACCCCGAACAAAACACACCCGAACAAAACACACCTGGAGAAAACTACCTGAAGAAACTCACAAATATTTCAAGATGTCGACCGCACCACCTACGTCATACGCATCGCAAGCAGACCTTATTTCTGAAATAAGGAAGCTATCACTAGAAATAGCGGAGCTTAAAGCAAGACCACAGTACAGCAACAATTACAATTATCGTCGAAGCCGCTACTCATCCCATCACCGCACCTCGTCAAGATCGCGAAATAGAGAAGCATCACCATCACCATTCTGCTATTACCACCGACGTTTCAAAGATCAAGCCAGACGATGCACATCGCCTTGTTCATTTAAAACCCAAAAACCGGAAAACTAAACAGAACGTTGGCAGAGGCGGACACCGGCGTTCAAGAAAATTCACACCGCCTTTACATCACCGACAGAAACTCAAAACTTTCATTTTTAGTCGACACCGGAGCCAACGTGTCCGTACTACCTAAAAGAAAGGGACAAATAGCAACGCCGTTACCATTCCAACTGTACGCAGCGAACAACACCACTATAGCTACGTACGGCGAGAGGACACTGTCTCTCGACTTCGGCTTACGACGCCCATACAAGTGGAAGTTCATCATAGCTGACGTTTCGAAGCCGATCCTCGGAGCCGATTTTCTCAAACACCATCAACTCATCGTAGACTTAAAAAACAAGAAAATTATCGACGGAGTCACGAGTCTCAAGGTCAACGCCCCGGTACGATTATCAAACGTGCCTACCGTACGCAGCATCGACATCAATCAGCTATATCACGATATCTTAGCTCAGTATCCAGGAATAACAAGATTGACATCCATGAAATTGAATGCCGATATAAACGTGCAACATTTCATCGAAACAAAGGGACCGCCGATACACAGCCGCGCCCGACCAATCCCGCCACATCGCTTCGAAATAGTCAAGAAAGAATTCGAAAACATGATCGAACAAGGATTATGCAGACCAAGCAAAAGCCCTTGGGCATCACCTCTCCACATCGTACCAAAGAAAAATGGCGATATTAGAGTTTGTGGTGATTACCGAAGACTAAACTCTATCACCATACCAGACCGCTATCCCGTGCCACGCATCAAAGATTTCACTCATCACCTGTCTGGAAAAACTATTTTCTCAACAATAGACCTCAACCGAGCATATCAACAACTTAGTGTCAGAGAAGAAGACATCGAGAAGACCGCTATCATCACTCCAATGGGATTATTCGAATTCCCACGTATGTGTCCTGGTTTAAAAAACGCGGGACAAACCTTTCAACGCTACATCCACGAAGTACTAAGAGGATTAGATTTTGTCTTCCCATTCATCGACGATCTACTCTTAGCATCCGAAAGCGAAGATCAGCACCGTGAACACCTTCACATCGTACTCAAAAGGTTAGAAGACAACGGCATCACTATCAACCCCGCCAAATGCAACCTAGGCAAACCAGAAGTACAGTTCCTAGGCTACACCGTATCGTCTGAAGGTATAAAACCTCCCGAACACAAAATCAACATTATCAACAGTTATCCCAAGCCGACCACAATCGAAGAGCTAAGAAGATTTCTCGGTATGATCAATTTCTATCGTGATCATATTCCTAACGCCGCATCGCTACAAGCACCATTAAATGCATACCTACATAACGTCAAGAAAAAAGATAAAACTCAAATAACGTGGACCGACGAAGCAACTCAAGCATTCGAACAATGTAAGAAAAGCATCATAAACGCTACCCTTCTCGCTCACCCATCGCACCACGCAACACTCGCTTTATTCTGCGACGCATCCGACAATTCAGCTGGTGCCGTACTTCAACAATACATACACGAAACATGGCAACCACTCGGTTATCATTCAAAGAAGTTCACCGACGCACAGAAAAAATATTCAACTTTCGATCGCGAGCTACTTGCTATGTATATGGCAGTCAAACACTTCCGCAAAACATTTGAAGGACGCCATCTCATCATATTTACAGACCACAAGCCGCTAACATATGTAATGGCGAAGACTCATTCCAACTCAGAAACTCAGAGGCGAACAAGACAACTTTTGTTTATCAGCGAATTTACCACGGACATAAGACACGTGAGCGGTAAACAAAACGTCGTCGCCGACACACTCAGCCGCATAGAAACAATCTCATGCCCATCTTCAATAGACTACAGTGAAATAGCCAGAACTCAAGAAAAGGACAGCAACATCGAACAACTATTATTACAAGATAACATCAAACTCAAGAAAATAATAATACCAAACACCGATGTCGAATTATACTGCGAAACATCCACTCCTTATGTACGCCCGTACATACCAGAACAATACAGAAAAGAAGTTTTTGACAGCGTGCATAATATCAGTCACCCTGGTACTCGCACGACTCGCAAACTTATATCTCAAAAATATTTCTGGCCATCAATGAACGCAAACGTCAACAGTTGGACTCGAACCTGTATACATTGTCAGAAAAGCAAGATACAACGACACACATTCTCGAAGATTTCATCTTTCCCGCCAAGCGAACGTTTCCAACATCTACACGTCGACATCGTCGGACCATTACCTACAACAACTCAAGGTCATCGGTATCTAGTTACAATGATAGACCGATCAACGAAATGGCCCGAAGCAATACCTACCGACGAAATATCAGCTGTTCGAATAGCCGATATCGTCTATAAGCATTGGATAACAAGATTTGGATGTCCGACCACACTAACAAGCGACCAAGGTCGTCAGTTCGAGAGTCAGCTGTTCCAAAATCTCATGAAGCAAATGGGAATCAAGAAAAATCGTACTACACCGTATCACCCGCAAAGCAACGGTATCGTCGAACGATGGCACCGCTCACTCAAAACATCGTTACGCGCGAAACTTTCCGACGCAAGTTCATGGATCGACGAAATACCTACAGTGCTACTGGGATTACGAGCCGCATTACGCACGGACACCGGCGTGAGCGCCGCCGAACTTACCTACGGTCACAACTTACGTCTGCCCGGCGATTTCTTTATCTCTCACACACACACAACTGCTATGGATTATACCTACGTTGAAAAACTACGTGATATCATTCAAGCAAACAAGCCGCAACCCATCACCGAGCATCACAGTAACAATAAAAGCGTTTTCGTGCATCAAGACTTACACAAGTGCAGTCACGTTTTTGTCAGGACAGATGCAGTAAAGAAACCACTTCAAACCCCATACGAAGGACCCTACCCAGTGATAAGACGGACAGACAAGGTGTATTGCATACAGTTACCTGATCGACAAGCCAACATATCGATCGATCGATTGAAGCCCGCATACGTCATCACAGAAAGTACCTACACTTCACAACCAACCAAAAGCAGTACTATTCCAGTTACCAAGCAGCAAACGAAAGTACCTACGGCCGACAACATGAGGTCACAGCCCGCAAAGGTCAAGACACGCACGGGTCGTGTCATTAACCTGCCGGTACGCTTCGCTTGAGGGGGAGTACTGTAGCCACCACGTATCGCAGCACAATAGGTCAAGAAACAATTGAACAAGCAGTTCTCAAAAGAACTTTTATAGTCAAGCTGATGCCACACGCCGCACTCCTCAACTCCTGTCTCCGCCTGAAGTTTCGTGGACTCTCGAACTCGAGACTCTTCACCGGACGACAGCTGCCGACGGACAAGGTGCGACGAACTCTCTGCAGCCTATATTTATAACGTCGGTGCGAGGCAACCACACGAACGTTAGAGAGAGAGAGGGCGAGACCAATTTGACCTAGACGCACCACAGTGACCCGTGCCGTGATTGGTCATTAATGCAGTGCTGTGATTGGCTCACATAGATCGACCTATTAGATTAAGTGTTTTTGTTTATTTCGTAATTAATGTATCTATTTTTATTGGTTAGGGCATATTGTAAAAAACTATAAATAGGCAGTCTAGAAAATAAATTATACATTCGACATTCTACATTCTACATTCCATAACACTCAAGAGTTTCATTATAGCCAACAACCTGCCTCGCCAAACCTTTTACTTTAATACTATAGTTTAAGCTTCTTATCATTATTAAGACCCTAATTAACGAGACTTTGAAAGTCAAAGCCTCTGTAGCTATTTACTGATTCGATCACTAACTTTTTATTATAAAATACATGTAGGTATAGAAAGAAATTGAGTTTCCAACGAATTAACCTTTTGATTATATTAACTGACCTTTGTGATGGTTAGATATGTAACAATTGTCTGTCTGTCAGACCCTAGGTACCTAGGTACCTAGGTACTAATAATAAATGTGAAAGTTACCCTATCAAGAAAAGCAGCTGAACATATTTAGATAAGATTCGATATACTGATAGATTAACACTAGGCTAACACTTTTGGGAGGCCGATTGATATGTTGGTTAGTTACCCTAGTATTCAGACCGCTGATAGTGGGTTCGACTACCGCTCGGGACAAATCTATGAGTCCTTGAACATGTCCGTTTATTCTGTGTCAATGTTAATTTAAATATAAGTTTATATAAAAAAAACCGTAAATACGTATTGCTCCTGTGTTTAGTCATTTATCCTGGAAAATATAGAGTTCCCCAGGAACGTAGATAAAACCGCGGGGCGGTATATATAAACTACAAACAATGTAGTGACAATATTGTAAACAATTATACTTAATAATATTTTCCGGATTAAACAAAATGTGTCAATCGTATAGGCCATTATTTTTCTGGGTAATAAATACTCCATGTAGAAAATATCCATGTCTGGCATCTGATGTTAAGAGGTTTTACTCGTTTGAAACGCAATATTGAGTTTGAAACGATAGAAGTAAAAACTTAGATGTATAACAGTAGGTATTTAAGGAAATAACTAATCACTTAAAGGCTAACTTATTAATTGACGTTATCCCGCTTTTTAACCACGTTCCTAAGTAATCTTAAATCTTTCCGGGATAAAAGTAGCCTATATGTTATTCCAGAGCACATTCTACCTCAGTGTCAAATTTCATGGCGATCCCTTCAGCCATTCTGGCCTGAAAGAGTTACAAACATACATACATTCAACCTCACAAAGAATTGCATTTATTAGGTATATATGTAGGAAATAAGATACTCCAAGACTGATTTATTAATTAGCCTTACCAAGTTTAACTATACAAAGTGCTCACTCTTATATATATCATTCTCGTACAAAGTAAATAGTTAACACAAACATCCAAGCAATACTCGTGTAGTAAGTTTATTGTTTATAAAGAGATATAAATAAACAAAATGAATGTGAGAGCGGGTGACGCGCGGTGTCATTAGATGTATAATATGTATATAGAGCTGTAGATACACCCACACGATAATTTTGTTAATGCATATTACTAGCTTAGATATTATTATTATATTCCACGGAACCTCAGCTTAGTTCTAAAATAGTTACAAAATTTTCAAAATCTGAACATTATAAATATATTCAGAAACTTTAAAACTTGGTTAAGAATTAATTTAAATAATAACATTAAATGCTCTACTTAGCTTAGGAATATCTTTAGATATAACGAAACCTTATAGGTATATAATATCGTACGTATTAACATTAATTGTGATCTTTATGTTCATGTTCACAATTACTAAAATTGTGATAAAGAAATCTGGGGTAGGGCAGCGGGGTGAAAAATACTTTGCAACCAATTCCAATATAGGTTTACACCACAATAATAGGATTTACCTACCAAATATACACAATTTTCATAAGCATACGTGGGATTTTTATATATTTATAACAAAGTCCCCGCCGCCTCTGTCTGCCTGTCTGAACGCGATAAACACAAAAACAACTGAACGATTTTCATGCGGTTTGCACCAAATTACGGAGTATTTTATGGGGAAGGTTTTTATGTATAATAATTTAGACCCGGTAGGTGGCGCTGGTGGGCAGAACGAAGTCTGCCGGGTCCGCTAGTTAATTATAACTTACATATAATGTTTTTTTAAATCCAATCATAAATTATTAGATACTGTCAATTAGAAAGTGGTAGTATCATCTCTATGTGTTGCCGTCACAGCTTGCTGATCCTCAGTAATCTCGCTGCGCGCACGCACTATCCAGCTAGCTTTCGAGCGGGTAACACGTTGAAAAAATTAATTATTAAATTAAATTTTAGTACTTAAAGTGAAGTGACAATGCAGTTCACGGACACGCTCTGTTACGTATTTTTGACGGTATGTATTTATTTTTTTATAGTTTTTTTTGTGTAAAAATTTTGGGTCAACTTATCTTATTTTTTGTGTTTAAAATTAGCATTTTTTTTATTCGATCTCGATAATACCTCGATAATATTAATTTTTTCTACAAATTTTATATATTACATCGATTAACTTTCGTAAGGATAAAGAAAAACGTTAAGTTAATATGCAACAAAAAAATAAATAGAACAATAACAAACCTCTTAATTTAAATAAAACTTTTATAAAATTTACTTACACAATAAAAACAAAGCTACTGAAAAGTTTTGAGCTTCTATCTTTATATACCAAAATATAACCATTAGGTATAAAACTTAATACACATACTTACCTAACTATTCTTTTTTTTTACTTTTCTAGTCTATGTTACTATGCCCTTCTAGGGTTTCTAGGCCGCAAACAGTAAAGCTTAAATTTTCTAAGGGTCAATAACGTATCAAAAATTCCAAAAAACTAGGTTAAGCACATTCAAACAAAGCAAGTATCAAATTCATTTGCATTATACCTACTCTATGGTAAAATAATAACGGGAATTAATGAGTTGTCTGTGAAAGTAACGTGTTATTTATCAACAATACCGTAACCATGCCTACTATGGTATAAGTTGAGCTTTATAGTATAATCCTACTTAATCTTAAGTAGATTATACTTCTCATATTATAAAGAGGAAAGATTTGTATTTTTGTATGTAACGAATAAACAAAAAAAGAACTGAACCGATTTTACATAATTCTTTTTTCATTAGAAAGCTACATTATCACTGAGTAACATAGGCTATATTTTATACCTGTATTCCCATGGGAACGGGAACTACGCGGGTAAAACCGCGCGGAGGCAGCTAGTACTATCCTACTAATATTATAAAGGCGAAAGTTTGTATGGATGTTTGTTACTCTTTCACGTAAAAACTACTGAATGGATTTGAATGAAATTTGGAATAAAGATAGCTTATAACCTGGATTAACATATAGGCTACTTTTTATCCCGGGAAAATGGAAGACCTCCCGGGTACGCGGGTGAAACCGCGGGGAGCCACTAGTTATATATATGAATGTGAGTATGTATGTTTGTTACTCAATCACGTGACACACGCTAAAGGGATCTGGATGAAATTTGGGATAATGCTAGAATATATTTTGGAAAAGCACATAATGCTATTTTATTTAAGGAAAATTGAAGATTCCTTGAGAACGCGGATCTTACTATAAAATTATAAACGCTTAATTTTGTTTGGAAGTTTGTTCGTCTTTCGCAAAAACTACGGAACGGATTTAAATGAAATTAATAACACAGGTAGTTTTAAGTCTGGATTAACACATTGGCTACTTTTTATCCCGGTTGAATGAAAGATCTCCCGGGAACGAGGGTGAAACCGCGATAGATGGGAAAGTTTCAACTCTTTCTCGCAAGAACGGCTAAAGAGATTATAAATAAGATAATATGCTTAAATACATATCTTAGAAAAAATTAGTTTCCCCAAGTCAGGTAAAACCGCGGGCGGCAGTAAATCATAAAAATAATATGATATATTAAAAATCCGTGCCAAATTATGAATATTTTAGGCATGGCGTCGTATTATGGAACCAGTTTGTTAAACGTCCGAGTTGAAAGTTTATTCGTCTCGATATAAATAAATAATTATTGCCAGAAATTTCACTTTTCATATATTTTGATAACAGTTATTATTTATTGTATTTACAGGTTAGATTGAGAATAAAAGAGAAGGTATATATTTAATTGTAGTTTTTGTTGTCATATCAAATCTTACTGGTTCTTCAAACTTTTAACGGCAACTTTTGACAGCCCGGTTGGCTTTGTGGTTAGTGACCCTGACTTTCAAGTCGCGGGTCGTGGGTTCGAATCCCACCCAGGACAAACATTTGTATGCATGAATATGTCTGTTTGTTCTGTGTCTGGATGTAAATATCTATATAAGTATGTATTTAAAAGTAGTATATGTAGTATATTAGCTATCTGGTTACCATAACACAAGCTCACTTTGAAGCTTACTTTGAAATCAGATTGGCCGTGTGTGAAAAATGTCCCAGGATATTTATATTTATTTAAAACTACGCCATGTTTTCTTAGCCACACTATTTTGTGAGGAACGTGACAAATTAGTTTATGTCGGCTTATTTACTTATAACTACTTAATGATGAGCATCCTATTAATATTATAAATGCGAATGTTTGTATAAATGTTTGTCTGTCTTTCACAGAAGAAAGACTAGAATAGGCTACCTTTTATCCCGGAAAAAAATTATTTAATTAGCTCCTAAGTACATATTGTATCGTGTAACTGTTTTTTTGTCCCGAAATAAATAAATAAATAAAAAAATAAGAGCCACAGGAACGCGGGTAAAACCGCGGGGAGCCACTAGTAAATAAATCTAAGTACTTATATCTGATAATAGCAAATGATCTATATTTTCTTTTATAAGTGTATCGAATCATAATGATGAAATTACTATTATATAAAAACAGATTAATGTCAAGAGAGAAACCTAAACTATAATATAAATCACATTAATTTGATATTAGAGAGTTATATTAACGGAAAATCTACCACTTGAGTGGTGACTTGAGTAAACTTTACTGGCCGGGTATAAAGCCTACAAACACTATTTACCTTCATAAGGTATGTCTATCATCATCATAATCAATAATAATAATAAATAAATATCCTGGGACATTTTTCACTCACGGCCAATCTGATTCCAAAGTAAGCTTCAAAGTGAGCTTGTGTTATGGTAACCAGATTATATAGATATTTACATCCAGACACAGAACAAACAGACATATCATGCATACAAATATTTGTCCTGGGTGGGTGTCGAACCCACAAAGCCAACCGGGCTGTCAATCTATATCAATATACATATAATAAAAATGTTACGAATCGTTGTCTGTACTTTTGTCTTTAACAAGCTCTATTCTGATTGGAATCAGATTGGCGTCAGTGAGAAATGTCCCAAGATTTATGACCAATCCGTAGTCGAAAAAAACGACGTAGAAAACGCTTCCTCCGTGATAAACATTAATAATTTTCCTAACCTATATCTCGGTTCTACAAAGCTAAATATCATCACGCCATTGCCTCTCGACTGAGGCAGAACGAACATTTTATTGCTTACCTGTCTTTGTGTTTATACATAAATATCATTCGTGAATATAAAAGATTCATCTTTTGAAATGCCATGGAGCGTTCGTGCAATTTCTTTTAACCGAGTGTCAGTTGTACAGTTTTCTTAACTCTCTCACTTCGTTTCGCCATACTTCCTTAAACAAAATGTTGTAGTAATCTTACTTTGATATTATTAACGCGAAAGTTTCTGAAGAAGGACTGAAGGGATTTAATAGAAACACTGCACACAAAAACAATACGCTATTAACTCGTAGAATACTAACTACCTCATTAGGAAGAATTTGAAATCATCAGGAAAAGTGGACAAGATTTTAAATAAACGGTAATACTAAACATTACATCTGTAAAAAAGAGTGATTTATTTATGCGATAAAAATGTTTCCTGAGTGTCATTTAATTTCATAGAAAGCTTTTGATCAATCAAAATGCTATATCTGCTGACTTTATACAAGTACCTGACATTATACATAACCCTCGTTACACATCTACACGGTCTACATTATATGATCCCACAGACAAAGTCACGTTCAGAACTGGGTCGAAGTGACCATGTCATCTGAGATCATGAGTGACCTTAAATTTCACAGGCTGTAACTCAATATGGAGAAATCATGTGAAAATGGGTCATAATTATTGTGTGTAGACGTTTTTACTTGCCTATATTGTAAATACTATGTAATAGGTGTGCATTCATATATCGCTTGTATAAGATTTTTTTTTGTTGTTGAAATGTAGTGGGAATCCAAAAAACAAACAACCAAGTAATATTCGGTAGATAAGGTATTTAGATAAGGTTTTTTATATTTAACATTTATATGAAACTCACCTTTGAAAACTTCCCTGGACTTGCACAAATAATTCAAAAACAAGTCATCAAGTTTTGAGTATTAGCGACACTAACGAACACTAATTAATTTTGATATAGGTATAAGTATGCTGTATAGATCTATAAGTAAAGCTACGGTTTTTTTAAAATTTTTAGAAATTGAAAGTTGCAACACATACCTAATGAAGTCCCACGCACTATTTTAAATTAATTCAATATTAAGTAGGCATTTGTGAATGGTATTTTAATAGATTTAGAAATGCTTTTGAAATTAATTTTTTCAAATACGATCGTGGCAAAAATATATTTAATCTAGATACCGTTGTATTCCTTTTTAGCCGTCTTCAAAAGAAGAAGGTCATACATTCGATTGAGTTTCCTTTAGATAATAAATTATAAATCTAGGTTTAAGATATATATCACTAACGAATTGTATTTTTGTTAGAACATAGTGAAAAAATACCTAGGTATATAGTAAAAATAAATATGAAACCCACTCTACAGAAATAAAAAACATATTTTAATACAATACAATAACATATCGTGCAAAAGTGTGGATGGATGCGAGTAAAACCGTGGTCTTGTAGCTGTATATAAAGGTAGCTTCGCTCCGCGGTTTCACGTAGTTCCTGTAGAAATACGGGGATAAAATATAGCTTCTGTTCATCACGGATAATTTTATATTTTGATAATGAAATAGTTATTCAGATCGGTCCACTAGATTCTGACCTTATTCAATATAAACAAACATAAAATCTATCTTTCCTGATTATATTAGTATATAGACACACTAGTATATAGACACTAGACAGTATATACTTAATGAAAGTGTATCTTGTAACGAATTTTGAATAAATAATAATTCCAACAAAATAAATAATTCGCTTACGGCGATTAGTTTAATGTTCTGTGTTTTATTAGAATTTTCATGCGACTCGTATAAGACTTTCAGTTGAAAGTTGCTTATTGTAATGGTTTTAATTAGGATTAGTTCCCCTGAACATAAGATACCTACAATGCATTATCACATTGAGAGAACTTTGAAAGTGTCGGTGGTAGAGCTTTTAGTAAAGCACTTTATTATTTTTAGAGCTACCGCGGCGAGGATTCACCCGCGTAGTTCCTGTTCCGATAGGAATACAGGGATAAAATATAGCTTAAGTTACTTCGTGATAATGTCTTTCTTTCTTTCTTTCAAATAATAATCAAATCTTTCCAGATCCCTATGGTGGTTGGTATGATGGTTCTACCCGCGTAGTTCCCGTTACTATGTTCCGTAGCCTATGTTACTCGTAGATAATGTAGCTTTCGAATGGTGAAAGAATGATTAAAATCGGTCCAGTACTTTTTGGGTTTATTCGTTACATACAAAAATACAAATCTTTCCTCTTTATAATATTAGTGTAGATTAGTGTAGATAGAGATTCAAACAAATCATCATCTAGCTAACTTCATAGCCTAAAAGACACTCTCCTGATTGCAAAAAGACATTTCTCGGAAACGTTGAAAAACAACACGCGAATCACAGCATCAATTAACTCAGCCGAGCACAAACCCGATATAACCCGTTATATTACATGTAATATTAATGCTAGAAAGTGAAATTACTTTTTGTGAGTTTACTTAGCTTGTTTACTTTACACACCAGGATATCCTTCTTCCCCGTTTCTAGATTTACTATCCGTTTGTATAATTTAGAAAGCATATGGCGTTTCCAAATTAATTTGTAAGGAAACATGTCATTTTTAAATCATAAATACGTGACAAAATTAATATCCAAAGATATAAGAAAAAATGTGCCTAAATTATAAATTCAAAGATTGTGAGATTAGGTGCTATCTACGAAAGTTGTTTAAAATAAGTCTTAATTAAATTAGGATACTTAAATATTAAATCTAATATCATGAATGTTTTTTTCATTTAGTTAAGCCATGACAAATTACTTCTGCTATAGTGTTTTAATCTTAGTTGATGCTCGTTAATATTAATTAACTAATAAAAATTGGTTGCCTGTAAAGTCGGTATACGGGCGAAAGTTTTACGTGACAACGACTTTGAGTGGTAAAATAATTTTAATGTGAATATTCATTCGTATAGTAGGAAGAAGGATGAAATAATAGTAACAATTTAAAACATAACGTCACGTTACGTGAGCGGAGCGTAACGCAGTTTCTTGAAGTGTCACCCGGCAAACCAATTTATAAGACGTTGTCACGTCAAAATTACTGAGAGTTCGTCTTTCTTTCTGTCTGTATGACATATCCAGTCTGTAGATCCGGCGAATGGATTTGAATGCGGATTTTACTGTTACAATCTGCATATTACCAACGTTTTTAATTTAAAAGCATAATTATTCAATGAATACTTTATTAGGTACAATACGAATCCTGCTGGTGAAAGAACCTGAAGGGATGGATGAAAGACTTACGTAACTTACATAAGCTGGATTTTAAACAAAATTTTGAGATAGGTAGGTACCTACTCGGGAACGCAAAAACCGCGGGGTGGATGTTAGTTCAAATCATATAATATTCAATACACATTAGGTATATTATGTAACTTATGTATGTTTTGGATTCAAACTTAGGTTACTCACTAGTCGCTTTCAGCCGTCTGTACGTTTAGATCCTATAATCCCCGGATTTCAATGCGGTCGTAAAAAAAAGGTACCAATATTACTAATAGACATAGGTCCATAATTAAGAGAAAATTTCATACTTGAAATATAGGTAACTATTAAAAGTTCGAAAAACAAATTCTCTTCGAACCAACCAAAGCCAAAATATTAGCTTTAGTTTATCGTTCAACATAATTGCGACCATTTACTAATAACAGTATCCTGATTGTCAGTTAGGGGCGTACTGTGGTGAAGTCACCAAACCGAGACAGCCATCAAGTTGACACTTTCAATAAGTGAAACCCCGTTACACATAGCCGACGACGTACGTATGCAGTGCAGTGATTAAGCTAATGACATATTTATATTAATGATATACGAATTACACTCGATAATGAATGGTTCAGATAACGATATGGTATTTATCGAAGATCTTAGTAGGTACCTACCTACCTACTGCTAGAATTTGCGTTTTTTAAACTTTCGCGAACTAAATTCATGATTTATAAATGTATAAGGGGACGATTCTACTGCTAGAGATAAAGGAATAGTGAATAATGAAATCTTTCGCATACAAACACTATAAAATAAACGTTTATTGGCAGCTTAACATACACAAATACAACCATCAATTCTTATTCTTTTCAATATAGGCAATAACATTATAGAGAGCAAAGGTTTAATTTTTCGTTAAGGCCGAAACAACTAACCTATTTGAATAACTCTTTCACCGGTAGAAAGGTACGTTATTTATGACTATTATAGGCTATATTTTATCCCAGTATTCTTAAGGGAACGGGGACAACGCGGGTGAATCCGCGGAGCGGAAGCGGATGATATTTAAATTAGTTTTCCTACGCCTAGTAGGCTGAAAATTGACGCTCAGCCTGAAAAAATTCTAAAACTGTTTAATGACTGTTTTAAATACGAGTACAACATCTTTATTAAATAACTAAAAGTAAAGAAAATAAAAGTCAGTCATCGAGAGTTCGCTCACCGTTACCTCATCTGTACCGTAACACATGAGTGAAGAAACGGCTTTAAAGCCGGTACTAAGTACCGTAATAACTACCTAGAAAGTTATCTAGTAGTCTAGTACTGAATAAGGTAATTACTAGGGTACAAGAATCTAGGAGAGTTAGATATTGCTTCTTCAATATATGGACAGCTATACTAATAAATAACTCAGTTGAAGACTGTATGCCGAACCGGTAGTAGCTTTAGCAGCTTTTACCTTATGTCCTTCTAGTGTCCCCGCCATGTCCCCGTGGTTTCACCCACGTTCCCGGGAGATCTTCCATTTTCCCAGGATCAAAAGTAGCTTATGTCCTTTCTCAGGCTCTAGACTTTATGTGTACCAAATGTCATTTCAATCGCTTCAGTAGTTTTAGCGTGAAAACGAGATAGACAGAGTTACTTTCGCATTTATAATATTAGTTAGAGTAGAGCCTTAACCAACTAAAATGTCTGTTTATAATGTCAAAATGACAGTTTTTCACGTAATTCTATATTGATAGTATACCTTTAGGTAAGTACCTACTTAAAACTTATATCTTGTTTGTTCCGGCGAATCTCCGAAACCGGTGGACCAATTTTGACGGGAAATTTTTCACTGGTAGATAGCCGATAATTTAAGGAGTAATATAAATTATACGCAACTATAGTACCTGGTAATCAGAATAATTGTAAAGCGGTGATGGTTCAGTAGGTCCCAGGTTCGAAACCTTGCACTTGTCCTTGTCTAACTCTCTATCTCGTTCACTCCTAACGTTAAAACTTACCGAGCAAGAACAGCTATGCTATTCTGAATGTATACTCGACACTGAAGTCACTCGAGCGAGTATTACGTATCCCGCTCGCACGCATAGCAGCGGCATAAGTGCGAGCGAGATACGTAATACTCGCTCGAGTGACTTCAGTGTCGAGTATACATTCAGAATAGCATAGCTGATCCTACAAGTCAGATAGGGGAAAACGTGTAAAGAAAAGTCCATAAATATTTATAGAACAACACTAGAGTAGAAGTCAATGTCTCTTCCAGTAAACAGTTGGATTTTACGTAATATTACGCATTATTGAGTTTGTTTGCTCGATCTCGAGGAAAGTAGTTTTGGATAATTCGGCATGCGATCCTCGCATTGTGATGTTGGACGAATGTTAATTAGATTTAAACTTCGTCTCGTCGTAAATTCAGATTCAATGTTAGTAAATATAAAGTTCTAGCTGCTTCCGCACAGTTTCACCCGCGTAGTTCCCGTTCCCGCAGGAATACGGGGATAAAATATAGCCTATGTTCACCGGAGAAAGTGTAGCTTCCCAACAGTGAAAGAATTTTTCGAATCGCTACAGTTGTTTCGGAGCCTATTCAATCCAAACAAACAAAACAATAAAATCATTCCTCTTAATAATATTAGTGCAGATCAACAACTTTTCGCTAGTTAATTAATTATATTCCTACTGATATAGTAAATATTATTACATTTGTTACTCTTTCATGCTACTTAGTACGGATAAAGAAGCTGCGCGTTATTATGAGCGATTCCGGAAGAGAAACATACCACATAGCCACAATCACGGGATTAGTGAAACTGAATATCAGAATTATTTTTTTAATAAGTATCAAATAATAATAATATAAAAATATCAGATGGGTAGAAGGTAGAAACCCCAAGTAGTAGCAAGTATTTTAGAGATTTTGCGCAAAGAGATCGTCTCTTTATCAACAAACTTTACTTACTGTGTTTTAGAAATGTAATTTAGTTACCTTACAATTCTTATAATTAATTCACTATAATCCATCTTCTGTAGAATCCTTCCCTTTCAACAATAGGATTAAAATATAAATCCATAATATGAATTACACGCGATTCATAAGACTACAACAATACAGGTGACTTTAGTAAGAGAAGAGAAAGTATGAACATAATTCGTAACTACTTACATGCTTATGGTGTCAAGAAAATTGAGTTATAATATCGGTGATAGGTATATAATTTACCAGCCTATTATTCTTGTATAGAAAATACTCCTAATTTTAAATAAACTGCGTGAGACTTACTTGTACTTAGATTAGAAGATATATGTGACTACTTTTTATGAGTTGAAAATTGTTCATAAAGTCAATTGTTTAAACATATATCTGAGATTTGTTTAAACCTTCTCACGGATATAACGTTTTTGGTAAAGGAATACATAGTGACGAAACCTCCATGCCTCAGATGTCACATTCAAAGGCATGTAAAGCCCTGCGCCCGCGCGTGGATCATGACCGTCATTCCCTCTCGTTATTAGGGGCAGCCAGTGACCCCTCGTAGAGCTCAGAGAGATTAACAAATACAAACCCAGGACGTCAAAAATAGTAACTATTATAGGTATATTTTGACAGCCGGTTGACTTTGTGGTTAGTGACCCTGACATTCAAGCCGCTGCTGGTCATGGGTTCGAATCCCATCCAAAAAAACAGTTGTATGCATGAATATGTCCGTTTGTTATGTGTCTGGATGTAAATATCTATATAAGTAATAAGTATGTATTTAAAACGTAGTAGGTATATGTAGTATATCGGCTATCTGATAACCATAACACAAGCTCTGCTTTGTTTGGAATCAGACTGGCCGTGTGTGAAAAATGTCCAAGGATATATAGAATATGAAACCCGACAAAAACATAGTTATGAACTAACCAAGCGTAAAGATAAGAAAGTGTATCAACCGTACATACAAAATGCATTTTCACAATCCTCTTTTGTATTCCATAAACAAACGAAACGACCCCAGAGGTCTAGTCATTAGCATATTACTAGCGAAAGTATTCTTGCGTATTGAATTACTGATATGACTTTATGCAATAGACATTTACCTTAATAGGTATAGAAGTTTACCAACGAACAAAGCTTAAAGCAGAGTGTTTATAAAGAGCTTCTGATACCTATGACCTTAAATTTGTATAAGCCATAAAAATCAGAGTGCCTTATGAGATTCCATGTATATAAAATTCTCGTGTCACATGTTAGTTACCATACTCCTCCGAAAATTTTATATTCTTTTTCAGTAGGTCTGAGAATCGCCTACTATCTATTTTTGGTACCCCCCTGTGATCACGGGAACGGGAACTACTCGGGTGAAACCGCGGGGCGGCATTTAGTAATGACAAAAAAATACCTAGGTAATCACCAAATCAAAAGAAAAGAATAATATTTGAAAATTCCTGTTTCACTGAAATAATAACAGAATCCTTGTGTTTACCAAAATATGTCTACAATATGAATCACTTTAGTTATAGTCACTTGTGGTTAGGCTTATATTGGTGATCGTACAGAAATGAGCTATCGGATACTTTCTACCATAATAACCAGCGCATATCACAACGTAAAAACTCGCATTCTAGCACAAATTGTTCAAAGACAACTGACACATAATAAACATCTCATGCGCTGATAACAGAAATCCATAACTTTCCGATAATTGTCGCACATTTATAGACAAAATTATAAAAAATAATATTAGATACAGGCCGGTTAATTTTGTTTTAAGGGCAACTTTCGCAAATCACAAAAAATAATCTTTAGTAGATTTGCTTAAAATAGATGGGGCCCACCATAATGAATCCCTATTCTATTGATAAAAACAACAACAATTTATTTAACAAAGAATTTGTCTCCATTTTCAGATAACACTTACAGCGACATGCGTGAAAGCAGAAACGAGAAGGATAGAACTGGGCGAGAAGAAATTGGACAGAAGAATGAATAGAAGAGAAGCTGCAGTAATCGTAGATAACTTCCCCTTCGAGACGGTGTTTCAGAAACCAAAAATAATCTACAGAAGAATATCCAAGCAAAGGTATGGACCACCGAAACCAAGGTATGGACCTCCACGGCCAAAATACGGACCAACTAAGCCAAGTCAAAAGCCTGGCAAGAAGTATAGAAATACCAGTCCCAAATATAGGCCGGGAAACAAGAAACGGTCTCCTAAACCCAGATTCAGTCCTTCGAAAAGACCAAACTCGAAGCCAGTATATAGACTACAGAAGAAGCCGCATCAATACAACTACTTCCCTCCCGACCCAGCTGGTTTTGGAGAACCACCGACAAGCTTTGATAATGAATATAAACCACCGAAAAATCATGGCGAGCCACCAAATTCTTATGGATCTCCCGTAAAGTCTTTCGATTCATACGGTGCTCCTGTAGACTCCTATGGCAATCCGAACAAACCCATAGACTCATATGGGCTCCCGATAAAAACGACAGACGAACCGACCTCACCGGGCTATCTGGACACATCGAGCCGCTTCGAAAACCACGACTACGGCTTCGACAGTGAATACACAATGTGGAAAAATTTCCAACGTGACCAAAAAGTTGAATACTCGAAGAAAAAACCAACACTGATTGATCCGGATATATTCGTAACACCCTCCCCTAATGATGACGAGGAGTTCAATTTGAATTCATACAGTGACATTTATATGCACAGAGAAAATTTGAAAGAGAAAAAGCATAAGCCAAAATTTACTAAGAGCAAAAAGCCTCAATATTTTCCAGATAGTTCAAAGGGTGCAAACAGGCCTTACAAGATGCTTAAAACTAGACAGGAGCCAGACGATGATATTATAGTTGGAGGCCAGTACGCAGAGCCTCCAGCTAGATACGTACCAAAGTTCCAGCCAAGCGCTCCAATGTCTGATGATGATGAAGAATTCACCCCACAACACACCTTCAAGGATACTGCTGGCACCATATCTCCATACGTTAACTATAAGAACAGTAACCTAGCTTTCAGTCCACAAAACCTAAACGATGCATTTAGTATAGTTGATAAATAGATACCTGTCTCTACGTAGGATATAATATTACATGAGATTCTACGTTTCAAGATATTTTTGTTACCAATCTCGTATCACAAAATTGCATCTACAGGACTGATGACGCGTAATTATTCTTGTTTTAAAATTCCGTCTCATTTAGAATGTAAACTCTTGTAATGTAACACTACCTGTTATATTGTAAGTAATAAATTATTATTAACAGTATAAAGTTTAATTTAAATAAAACAGCATAATGATCTAATACTATAATTATCAGAAGCTTATACGAACAAGGTTCTATCAAAAGCTTAAATTACACGTCTTAACACATGATATTACAAAACTATAGTAAACCGAGTTAATCTAAAAGTTCTGCCAACATTTCAATATTATTATCCACACATTTATGCTGAATATGAACACCTCATAAAGGGTAATAGAGATATTGTTATAAGTAAGTCAATAGGTATATAGCAAAAAGTAGTTACACATAGTCAGTTAATTGGTACAGCAATAAACAACGCATAAAACACAAAATTAAATAAGCAATTTTTTTTCTTTCTATTAGCACCATAAAGTGAATAGCAAAATTTCATCAATGTTTTAGATTCAGCAAACTTTAGTTTTAATTATTACATTTTAGTTTCAAGAGTCTCCACTTACACTTGAATACACAGATTTATAAATAACTTATTTCAAATTGGAACATCCAACAATCCTGAAATATTGATCTCAGAACAAACAGGATGACATTTCTCAGTTCTTTTAATTAGTGCATTCAAAAGCCAAATGAGACTCTTCAAGCTAAAACCTTGTAGTTATTACTTACACCATACCTTCGTGACATCCATCATCGTCCTGTTCTGGACTCTTTTGGATCCATGACATCATGAGTTATATTTTTCTTTCTTCTTGCGTTACCACACGCGGCCCGGGCGGCTTCGCAGGCACAGTGAGCCGCTTGTTTAGTTGCAGCGCATTCTGCGCACGCACATTGTAACTTATGCTGAAGATGTGCCAACCTCGCTCTGGCCTCCGAAAGATTATGACACTTCTCTTGTAGGCCGAACTTGGTCTTTTCTAAAACACAGTGCGCCGTCTTTTCTAATTGCGCAGACAGCTGCGCTGCTTGGACTAACAACTTGTGCTGTGGAAGTAATATTAAAATAGGAATATAGTTCTTTTGAAAAACTACTTATACAACAGTGAATGAAAAGATAAAAATATGTAATTATAACTTTATTACAAAAATTTACAAAACAATGACCGTTTTCACATTGACAAATTAATATCCACCATTCTACTTATGAAAGACTATTTCTTTTTACCGGTACACAAACACGAAAGGAATTTTTTGGAGCACATTTTGACGCACACTGGTGCGCATGACAGTGCTGCAGCTGCCGCGATGAAAGTACATAAAGACATACAAATCATTTTGACTTTTGAATCAAATTTCAACAATCTCTTGGCTATTTTGTAATCTTCAACTCTTGACCCTTCAAGAAAAGAAAAAGCAAAGTTTCACGAAGTGTAAATCGAACAATAAGTAGGCTCTTCAACAATTACTACCAAATGTAAATAAATAAATTTCATTAATCCGGTTCAAAATTTAACTTTTCGAAAATGGTAGTAACCGCAATGAGTTTGCCGTATAAACTTCGTTAAAACTTTGATCTTTCACCGTATCTGATTGGGTGGGAATTGTTGAAGATACATGACTTAGGAGTAAATAGGTATCTACATGAAATTTAAATGAATATAAGTATCTACTATATAATATAGACTATTTCTTTAATGGATATTTTTCGAAAAGAAAATCATTTAAATTACCTTTCATCGCTTAAAATGTAAAGAGTGATGGTGCTTAAATACATTGGAAATACAGGGAATTTCGCCAATGCTTTGTTGACCCCGATAGACAAGTATGATATAAACTGTCATGAAACATTAGTACCTAATACAAGTAGCACCAGTGGAAATATGTTCGGTCGTACCCAGAGTGATTAATATAATATGGATGCTACTCTCACCTGCGCGGTTGCCTGTTGTGCCAACTGTACAGCGACGTTAACAGTCCCCTGTTGCTGATGTACTGCAGCAGTATTCTCAGCAACAACCGCCTCAGCCTCTTTGACTTCCTGTTGTAGTTGTTCAACGACAGCCTGCTTACCGGCTAAAGCTGCTTCAGCCGCTTTAGCTGCTTGGAGGGCTTTTTCTGCCAGTTGAGTTTTTACCTAAAAAAAAATATTTTTGAGTACATTGATATAATGCTGTTCTATTTACTGCGGATAGTAAGTTTTCCGAAAATCTTTTTAAAATATGATTTTTTGTCTCAGAATGTAATTTTGCTATGTTTTACTCATCAGGGGTTATAATTTAACTAAACTAGTTGTGGCGATCCAGTGTCGCCACAACTTTAATCTTACTTCTATTTCGATCAGAGTCATTGTAAATGCAACCTTAGACTTTAAACAATAAATGTCATATTTATTTAGATGCCAGCAATTTTAAGACTCGAAGATTAACGTACCATATGAGCAGCTTGTGCACCAGCGGCATTCTGCGCCGCCTGCGCAGCCTTAGCTTCAGCCGCTGCTTTCTGCGCTATACTTGTGGCGCACTTCCCTTTACAGTCCCTAGGGGTTTCACGCACTCGAATATCCTTCTTACTCTTTTGCTGTGTCAACTCCCCTGATCTGTTCACCAACCTCTTCTCTGGGAACCCCCACACTGACACTGCCGCCGTCAGGATCAACAACACCCAAAGTTTCATTTATGTACACTGCACTCACCTATAACCAAACAATGGCAACGATTTATTGCCCGTACTCTACTAACTGACTACATAAGTTCTTGTTCTCGGTCATAGAATGGTGGATAATAAATTTACTCAGGATTTGCTATACAAACAAATCACGATCGGTTTGAGTGACAGTTTGACGTGTATCATCTGAGTTTTGAAAAATAACTTTCTTCTTCTTTATTATGGGTGCGTAAAAAGGCTTGATGCACACATCATTTACAATTAACAAAATTTTTATTGACAAAAATATCTCGATTTCGATCCAACATACTTGAGATATGAATTCCCAAAATCATTGTGGTTGAATATTTTTAATCAATTACTTATTCTGGCAGTGTTTGCAGGCATAGAGAATAATTCATATAAAGAATTACATTTACGTGTCATTTGTCATATTTGATCTTGTCATGGACTAAATTTTGGTAAGATTTACAATGTTTTTTTAGTAAAACAATTTCCCAAAATATGTGTTGCATCGCTGTGTAATTGCTATTAAAGTTAAAGTAACTTACTGAGGCGTTACGCCTCAGAACTTTGGATTGAATGAAAGTGGATCACACATCTCGAGGAATACATTTTTAGGGTTCGTGTTATAGTTATTTCTTTACAGCATCACAATTTACAGAAGTTATAGATACTTTATTAGTATTTTGCTTAACAAGTATCATATAATCAAATTCACCTGTTAATGTATCATTGAGTCTTCTTTAAACCTCATTTAAGGATCGTAGGATATCAGATTGTCTTGGCTAACAAGTACGTTTGTTGCAGCATCAGTTCCGGCAGCAGGGCTGCTGTCTCCAACGGTACGGCGAGGTGGCTCTCTGTCGCCGTGAACATTGTAAAAGATGATTTGCCTCTCCCTTTATGCGCTGATTGCATCTGCAACTTTACTCGCGTGCGTCCCCGTCTGCTACAGACAATTCGAAGTACAGAAATTTGTCAAGTGTTTAAAAAAATAGTGTCACAATAATGCTTATTTGCATGACATGCATGACTGCTTTAGTGGCGGTTGGATGTATATCCTGCGGTCCAATTGTATTGGACGCCTACTGGCCACGCAAATGTCCAAAGCCAACAAGACCACCATCATGCAAGAGTCCGTGCTGTCCAAAAAGATCAAGTAATAGTAAATAAATCGTTACGTATACGTGAAATATTATTGTGAACATACTTGTTTTATTCAATCCCTTAAATTAATATTGATAGAAAAATCTTTCTTATTTCATTTACTACTTATAGTTAGAAGGTCATATATAAAGCACTGGATATATCAATAAATCTGGGTTGTATAATATCTTGGCTACTAAAGCAAGGGTTGTAAATGTCTACGATAGTTATCATTTTTATTATGTAAAATCAGTCAGTGGTACCTTTACCGTATAATGGCATATTGCGAGATACAAACGCGAACTAAATTACACTATAGTATAGTCACGTATAGTCGTAAAATAGTCGTATTTTAGTGCAAAAGCTTGTAAAGGAACATACTTATCCCATCACGTCTATGGATTGATCATAGGTACGAGCTAAATATTTATAGGGCTATATTCTATGATTATCCTATATTATACATTATTTATTTAATTTCATTAATTATTTACAAATTCTACAGTAGCTATTCACGGAAAAATAAAACAGATACAACGCTTGTGTAGTTCCCAGTCTCGGAAAAGTAAAAGCAACATATTCAAGAAGTTTATTTATTAGTTATCCAATCTTCTTTATGACATAGGCAATGAAAACAAAAAATCAATTCAAATTTAGAAATGTGATTTCTTGCGCTTGTCAAAAACTTTGCTAGACTTCACGCTAGAAGCAAATTTTTCGGTGTACCTTTCTTGAAACAATATGAGTGTAAAATTTCTGTGGAATTGCGCTAGGATAATCATGTTATCTGGATTATCTTTTGGCGTTTGATCTGGCTTAGATGTTCTATCGCCTGGCCAGAACAAATAAGGCCATCGGCGACATTGTAAGTATTCACAACTAGATTTATCTTTAACACTTTCCTTTATAGCTCTAGATATTTTATTAAAATAATCACTTAATGAATCCGTGACTTCGTTAACTGCGTTACGAGTATTTTAAAAGTTCAATTACTGAAGTGTTGGCAATGAAGTTAGAAGACTTGACTAAGATAAGCCTGCATGATCATTTAATTTCTTTCTTTAACCTATCGTCTTCCAAATATACTTCGGTCTTTGTTTCAGATCTTATGATTTGCGGATCCGTATTAGTCTTCACAGCTGGGATATTATCTTGTGTACCATTCTGTGTATCCAGACTTCTGAAACCAAAGTGCATCTGTGGTGCACCTAGTACCAAGTCCTAGTCATATCGCTAGTTTTTTAGGATTAATTACCAAGCTTTAGACTAAAACAAAATGATTTGTATGAGTTGCTGCTCAGCCATAACTGTTCTTGGTCTCATCATATTTGGACCCCTTATGTGTGAAACAGTGATACGTTGCTTTAGTGGCAAAAAGAAAAAGAAGTGATCATCATGACATATGACTATTTAGAATTGTCTGTCTGTAACTTCCCGCAAATATAAGAGTTTGAAATATCAGTTTGATTTTTATTTATAGTTCGTTACATGATTTGTGAAAATATATGAGAATACCTTAGGAAGTTCATGTTGAATCTAATCAATTTAAATTTCAAATTTTATTTTCAAATTTTATGTTTAGGTTTGTGAATATTTTTATGGCTTCTATTCCCCTTTGTTTCAGAGTTACTGATTCCTATGGTTTGCTTACCCATTTTTATTGTGATCAGCGCTGGAGTATTGATTTTATGTACAAATCTATGTGAAAGGCACTTGAAGAAACCAAGTTGTACCTGCGAAAATAAAGCTGAGGATTGTCTCAAATGTGGACCAAAAGTTTCTTGACCAACTCTTTTACAATTGTTTTAATGTTGTAAAGATTGATAAGTAATATGTAAAATTGTGCAATTTGATATATTTAAAATGATTTGTATGAGTTGTGCAACAGCTATAATTGCTGCTGGATGTATTGCCTGTGGTCCTGTCATTTGTGACAAGTTTTTGCGATGTTTCATGGCTGGCGGTGGTGGTAAAGGAAAATGATTGTCTTCTAAATCAATGTCGTTAATGTAATAAATTTCTTTATCACTATTACTTGTTTTTTGGTCTATTTGCTTAATTATTATAAACTAGTTGCTACATCTACGTCACCGGTCTTAAAATAATTCTGTGTTATTCCAGAACATATTATAACTCTGTTACCTCCAAATTTCATCGTGGTCCTTTCAGCAGTTCTGGCGTGAAGAGTAAAAATCCTATCCATATATTCTCCCAATGTTTTGCATTAGTAGGTTTAGTGACTCTAAAAGTAATATTAACTTATTTATTTGCTCTTTTTAATCCTCTCATACATCGTCAAGGTTAATTAACTAAGTTTTTGTTTCAGATCTAACGGTCTTCTGTTTAAATGAATGCATGATTTGTATATCACTCTTTAGTTTGATGAGTGCTGCTGCTTTGATTGTTTGCATACCTTTGTGTTCGCGGAGCTACCTGACTCGTACATGTTCATGCCCATCAAACCCCAAATGTACGCACTGTGGAATGGTTTACTGAGGAACAAATAAATAATCATGATCTGCATGTCCTTTGCAACCGCTCTAACAGCGGCCGCACTTATCGTGCTAGGCCCGATGATATGCGACAAATTCGTTCTCTGCTTCGCCCAATCCAAGAAATCCAAATAGTTATTTATAAATAAATGTTTTAATACCCAAAAATGTTTCAATTAAAACACAAAATAAATTAGGAAATTCATTTAATTCTACACTAAAACATACACCGTAATATCACTTGACTGATCCATTGAACTAGACTAAAATATAAAAAAAACGATTGAGCAAATACGCATTTAAAACAGTACGCTGGCTTTGCACTTGCGTATCTGAAATGAAATAAATAAGTTAACAAGTTTATGACACTTACAATTTAGTTATTGACTAATATATTTGTTGGACTACGTTTGGTTTGGACTTCGGTTTTCGCTTCTTGTCGGCGTTACAACATTAACAATATCTTTCTTAAATCTTAAATGTTGTGATCCTAACACTGCTTCATCTAATTTAGCTATCGTGGCTGTTGGAGTTGGATATTCACCAACAAACCTCGATAGCGGAGTAGGCCTTATAATTTGGACTTTCTCATTATTAACAACAGCTATCTCTTTTTCTTTTGCACTATCTCTTTCTGCACTTGATCTGTAAAATCTTTTGATTGGCGGTAGGCCTTTAATATCTTTCAAATCGGCAGGATCTATTTCTAGAGCTTCTATTAAATCAGTTAATTTCTCTTGTCTTATGTTAAATGATTCGATTGGTTGTATTTCTTGTTTGATTATTTCTATAGATGAAGTTGTCGTTTCAGGTTTGCTAGTAGTTGTTGCTGCGGTGGTGCTATTTCTATTTCTTAACACCATACGTCTTCTATGTACTTTATCTCTACTATCTGATGTGGTAGAGTTTACTGTAACTACTGTTGTGTTTTCTTTATTGAAATTGAGACCTGCGTTTAAGGTTACAAGTTTGAAATCAGAGTTTGTTATTTCGGTGTTTGCTTCTTCAGATTTTGGTTCTTTTGTCTTATTCCTATTTGATAAGTTTCTATTAGCTCTATATATAGGGGAGGGTTGAGTAGTATATTCTGTCTTATGATTAGCTCTTTCGTCAACAAAAGGTTGTGGTGTGACTATTTGTATATTGTTGCTGCTTTCAGCTGTTTGAGGTTTAGCTTGATTAGTGTCTTGATTTTGCAGTATCGATATGGCTTCTTTTACACCGCCTACGTCTTCTGGGTTTTTGGGACTACCTGGAAGTTATAAGATTATGAATTAAGTGATTGTTATTTCCTTGGATAGTAGGTATGCAATAGCTTGACCAATATCCTGGGATATTAACCAGAACAAACAGACATATTCATTCATACAAATATTTGTTCTGGATGGGATTCGAACCCACAACCGGCGGCTTGATAATCAGGGTCACTAACCACGAAGCCCACCGGCCTATCAATAAATTAAATAGGTAGGTAGATATACTTATAGGTTTATTAAATACATAGAAACTTGAGATATTATAAAATTTACAAGAGCTCTATTAATAAATACATACCATCTTCCATCTCCTTCTTGTAAGACGAGAAGAACGTCAAAGCCTTCATCAGCTGATAGCTCTTCGATACAGGAATATTAGTGTCGTAAAGTTTCCTAGTGTTCTTGCAGTCCACGTAGAACCACCAGTTGCACTTGAGGATGGTCTGGTCGAAGAGCGTGGACTCGGGGCAGAGGAAGGATTTCATAACAAGACCATCGTCTGTCAGGGCGCAGACGTGGAATACCTGCAATTGTTAATGTATAGGATCAGGTTTTGAAAGTATTCAGTATTGCCTAACGTCATAAAGCTTTATCTATACTAATCTATCTATACTCATATTATAAAGAGCAAAAGTTTGTTTTGTTGTAATGAATAGGCTCCGAAACTACTGGACCAATTTCAAAAATTCTTTCACCTTTGGAAAGCTACATTATCCCCGAGTAACATAGGCTATATTTTATCCCTGTATTCCCACGGGAACGGGAAATACGCGGGTAAAACCGCGGGGAGGCAGCTAGTTACTTATAAAGAGGAAAAGTTTATTTGGTTGTAATGAATAGGCTCAAAAACATCTGGACCACTTTTAAAAATTCTTTCACCATTCGAAAGCTACATTACCCACGAGTAACATAGGCTATATTTTATCCCTGTATTCTTACGAGAACGAGGACTACGAGTAAACTATAAATATGATGCCTAGTATAGTTAAAAGCCCATGCGGTATGATGACATACCGCATGGGCTTTTAACTATACTAATATTATAAAGAGGGAAGATTTTATTGTTTTTTGTTTGTTTGTTTGCATTTAATAGGCTCCGAAACTAATTGACCGATTTGAAAAATTCTTTCACTGTTGGGAAGCTACATTATCTCTGGAACGGGACCTATGCGGGTGGAACCGCGCGGTGGCAGCTAGTAAACTATAAATATGATGCTTATCACGGCATATTTTTTTTTTTTATACCACGACGGTGGCAAACAGGCATGCGGCCCACCTGATGGGAAGCGGTTACCGCAGCCTATGGACACCTGCAACACCAGAGGCATCACGGGTGCGTTGCCGACCCTTTAGAAACCTATTGACTTAAAATGGGATTTTATTTATCATAAAGTCAGCAAATAGATTGTTTTGTTTTACCTTTTCTTTGGAAGAGCTTCATTTAAATTCCTTTAATTATGTATCATACTAGAATATGATTTTACAGGGTAATCACAAATTATTCAATAATGCATACATAATGAGTAGCTCATATATTACATGTAACATTGGATTTTACAAAACCGTTACATAAGTTAAACTTGCGTGCAGTGTCAATGAACTCAAATCCAGTTGAGCAAGTTTTAACTCAGAATATAATGTCCTTTGTTGCATTTATTAATTATAGCCTTGAATTGCTGTAATTATTACGTTACAAAAAACAATGAAAAAAAAATTCTTTTTCTGTTGAATTTGGGCCACATTTTCATTATTACTAGCTTTTGCCTTCGGTTCAATCCACATTTCCGGGGATGTTTTATTTCCCAGTCAGTTCTAATATTGAATTTTAGTTTAATAGTAGTTTTAATTTAGTTAGTGCCAACAATCCACTTTTATCTATAGCATAATAACGCAAGGTCGCAATTAATAAAAAAAAAACATTATTGCTAGCTTTTGCTGTGTGGTTTCCACACATTTCCGGGGGTTATAAATTTTCCCGAGCAGTTTTTAGAATTTGTTTCAGGAACAAACTGCTTTTATAGCATACTAGCTTTCGGCCCGCGGCTTACCAGCGTTCCGGTATAACGTTAATCCCTGATAATGTAGTTTTTCAATGGTGATAGAATTATTTAGATCGGTCCTATTCCATACAAGGATAAATGATTCTTTTAGTAATATTAGTGCAGACTACCACAACTCCTAAAAGATTATACAATAAAATATTAATAAAACTCCGAAAAGACTAATTATTCTGATCATCAAAACTGCTAAGAAATTCTATTATACAATAAAATATTACTAAAGGTCCCTAAAGACTAAATCAAAAATCAAAATCAAAATATTTTTATTCAAATAGGCCAATATGCAAAGCACTTATGAATAGTCGGACTCTAACGCTCGGTTCGGAAGGTTGGTTTTGCTGAGAAGAGCCGGACTAATTATTCTGATCATCAAAACTGCTAAGAGATGCTATTATACAATCAAATATTACTAGAGACTAATTATCCTGCTATAAATGATCCCGGAACACTCACCATACATCCAAGGCTCTCATCCCCGTACAATCCCGGGAAGTACTTCTGGTCGCCGCAGTGGAAGTTCGTGTCGGGGAGATCCACTTTAGACTGGAAGTGGTCGTCGAAATTCTTCTCATACCCCACCGGGTAGTATTCACGAGGGGCATTCATCACTTTACCAGACGTTGGGATTCTGGAAAATTTAAAAATTGAGTAAGGTTCTAGGTCAAAAATATTGTATTTGGTGCCTCCGCACGGTTTCACCCGCTTAGTTCCCGTTCCCGTGAATAAAATAAAGCCTATGAATTCAACGCGATCTCTTCAGCTGATCTATCTAATCCGAAACTAAGGAGAGCATACTTACACCGAACAAATTCTGGATGGAAATCGAACCCACGACCGGCAACTTACCACAAAGCCAGCCATGGATGCTGATTAATAAGTAATTGAGCATGAAAGACTTACCTCATCGGCTTCTGCGGCGGTGGAGCCACAATTATCTGCGGCTCCGGTTCAGGTTGATACACAGGCTCTTCCGTAGTTGTTGTTGTTGTCGTCGTACTTGTTGTTGGAGCAACTGGCAGGGGGATGTTAGCGTATTTGTTCAGCAACTGTTGCTGCCTCAACGCTATAGCCGCTTCCACAGCCTCCATAGATATATTACCGGCTTTCGCTATCTCAGCTATCTTCGAATTGATATCTTCTTTATTGAACTTCAGGGTCGTATCATCTCCGTAACCGGTTATAGTGTTGTAGTCGTCAACTTTCTTAATGTTATACGCGTAGTTCGCTACGTCGTGGATCTGGTGTGGGACCGGGTCTACAAATTTAGAAATGGGACGTTGGAAAACATTTTGTGAATAGGCAACGGGTATTTCTTTGAAATCTGGTGCTGGTATTATTGACATGGCGTGTGTTGGTGATGTGGGCATTGGAACGAATGGATGTACTGTTGTAGGCAAGGAATAGTATTTTGGAGTGTTTATCATGATCGGAGTGGGTGTGAATTTTATGAGTTGAGGCGCGTATTGTACTGCTGTCATTTGTGAAACCATTTTTGATATCTGATTGTGTGATTGGGGGTTCTCACTTTGGTAGAGGATTCCTGGGCCTTTCGACTGCGGTATCTGGAGCGGGGAGTAGGTTTTCTTCGTCGTTATTGGTACTACTTGGAGGTCGTCTTTGGGTGGAATGGGTCTGAAGGCTGGAACACCCATGGGCATTGGCTTTGCCATGGTGACGGTGGGGTATCTGTTGATAGAAGTGTCGATTGTGGGTCCGGAAACGATGATTGGCTGCATGGTGGTGGTGCGGCGATGCAGGCTGGTGAGCTTGTCCATGGCAGCTTGGTTCGGCCGGCTGACTGGCGCCACCATAGGCCTCATCATTATCCTGTTCTGTTTGGCGCGTTTCTGTAATTGATATAACTCTCTTTTAATAAAACATTAATAAACTACGAAGATTTGGTGATAACCACAGATCTACAATCTAATCTAAATAGACGACGCGGCGATGTGAGTGTATGTACTTATCGTGTCAAAAAGCAGCAAAATATATCTGCGCCGTCATTTAGTCCGCGATCGACCGTTATTGCCTTCGGAAGACAAAGAAAAAGTGATATGGTTGGTCTTCAAACATTAAGGTAGTTAGGTTATCTAATTAGAATAAAGGTCCGTTGTGATAACGTTTGTATGATGGGTAGGTACTGCAAATTAAATTCCTATAGTACTCAAGAAGTGCTTAAGACCCACTTTCCAAAAGCTTTAAGTGTTATCAGATGAAGTCAGATCTTTACGCAATAACATTATTGAAGTGTTCACAAATATAGTCTTTAACATTCTAATAGAACCATAGCAGTCGTCATAATGAGGTTTTTCGAAAGGATTTGTTGAAATATATGAATTGAATATAACATTTGAAATGCTGACATTTAAACTCACATTACACTCTAATATTTTTACACGTGCAAAATTACCTTTTCATGAATTCACAAGACGTTCTCTTTAGGATATACATACTGATTTATTGTCCAAATAAAAATATATGATGTGTAATAGTTATAGTCGCAACAGAATTTGTATCATATAATATGTACATTGAAGAGTTTCATGTCTTAATCTGTCTTTTTGAAGATAATTGACTCTAAGTCAGTTGAAATTGATACAGGATGTCCATTTCATGTTATAGTTATCACAAGAACTAATTAAATTTGAGGGAAACGTTTTTCTATATGTTCTATATATATCTAAGTCTAAGCCCTGTATCAAATCGCAGGGTTAAAAACAATTCTACCACTTGAAAAATAACAAAGACACCCCATAAATGTAACTTAAAAACACGAAAACAGTATTCAGCAGATTAAAATATATTAATTATACGTCTTATTACAAGCACGGAACCCTTCACGACCGAGTCCGACTCGTCCTTACCCGTTTTTTTGTGAGCACAATTCTCAATGTTAAATCACTTCAAGTGCAAGTATTTATTAAATAGTACCATAAGTACTTAACATCTCTTCAAATCGTGATATTGCAGTATTTATTTATTAAGTTAATGATGAAACAAACTGCTATGTACCTACTCCTATTTGCCATAAAGTATTGACCTAATAACCTATTGATCTACGTTCAATCGTCTCTTACGCTTTTGTGTTTGCGTTATTACACTATTACTCTTTGAAAATACACTTCTAATGTTAATTTTACTATACATCATTCATCTGAAGGTTACTTCGGAATGAAAATTTCCGAAAAGCTGCGACATTCAGCCTTTGTATTCGATAAAGACATAATGTTTTATTCATTAGGAGGAAATTATGATATGTAATTAATTACAAAACCATTTTTTATCAATTAAATTGTTCTCATGTAGTCAAATATCACTGCATTTTTTCCCAGTTGGTAACCCTGGCGTTTAAGCTGAATTTCCACCCGGGACAAACATTGTACGCGAGAACATGCCCGTTTGTTTAGTGTCTATCTAGATGTTCATCTATACACCTACGTATGTATCTAAATGTAGTATGATGATGATTGACTGATCCGACAGATTTTGGCCATGGCGACCATTTGACTCCTAGTCAGTCTGGGGCTAGTGCATCCGAAGATGGCTTATGTAGCCTATCTTCGCGGCGAAACTCCCGTATATCATCTATCAGATTACCATAATGCAAACACTAACCAGACTATATTTTGACATTTATTTGTGGGTTCAAGATTCATACTCACTTCTTGTCTCACCCCGGGTCTTGCAGAAGGGTTTGCCACCAAGTTAGGTGGAGCTCCATTCTTGACGCTCACAGACCTTCGCCTGCTGGGGTCCAGGTTTGTGAGAGATTGCTCGAAGCCTAACTCATCACCGAGACTGAAACCTGTAACATATATGTTAATACAATTTAAATATGTGTCAAAGAAATATATATGTTCTGGACTTAGGAATATGTCTCCCTTAATATTAGGGTGAATCGTGGTTTTTGTGAGGATGTGGAGTTAAGGTGCGAGTTAAGATTAGTAATTAGCAGATTCATCTAAGCTTTGAAATAAATTTGGAGGAAGTACACATATAAGCAGTCAGAGGGGATGGTTTTGGTTGTAACTGCAAAATATTTTTACAACAAAACTTTTAAACAACGATGTTTCTTAGTCTACAGAAACTATTTTCATTGCAAAGGAAAAAATACATTTGGAGATAGAAACTGGCCTTAAAAGGTTTGTTACACAAAAAAAACAAACATCTTTTAAGCACCGGAAACAAGAACTATTAGTGAGGTGAAAGATAAAAAGACATAGGTATACACATTTAACTCAAGTCACTCTAAAATAATATGAAAACACTACCTCAAATTACCTACTCTTATGCTCACTAATATTATAAATGCGAAAGTAACTCTGTCTGTCTCGCTTTTACGCTAAAACTACCGAATCGATTTAATAGAAATTTGGTATACAGACAGTCTAGAGCCTGAGAAATAACATAGGCTACTTTTCATTCCGGGAAAATGGAAGTACTCCCGGGTACGCACTCGGAAGATCTTCCATTTTCCCTTCTCCGTCCATTCTCTATCTTCGGGAATCCGCGTGGATGAAACCACGGGGAGCCACTAGTTCAGACTAAAAGCATGTACACTTTATAACGGTTAGTGAAAGGAAGTGATTGTTCGATGATATTCAGAGCAATTACCTGATGAATGAGGAGATGAGCTCAGTTTTTAACTTCGCCTATTACACAAAGTAGTGCAAATGAAAGGCAGGTAATTCGATGCCTGAGACCGGTTCATTGAAGTACATAGTAATGATATGTATACGATCAATGAAGCATGAGTTTACGTCATACGAGTATGTCTATTTAATTTCTTGCGATGAGAGTGCTCTAGAAAGTGAGCGGTTTAAAACCTAATTCATGCATAGAAGTTGTAGATTGGTAGTACTAGGAATGATGTTTATCCTGAGACATTATTGTATTTTTCATATATTCTCGAGACTTTTGACTAAAGAACGAATCAGTTTATAGAGACTTTGATCATAACAGTCCATGTTTTTGAATACAGTCGGTGATATTAATTACTGGGATATGAAACTTCTGGTCACTGATTTTATGAGATCAGTCCATCGGGTAGGTGATCGCCCTCTGGACCTCTTCCCTTCCACCTGACCTTGAACCACCAATCGCTCTATTGAGCCCTCGTTCCTAGAGATGTGGCCAAAGAATTTAAGTTATATGAAACTTAGGCCGTTCATATTTTGAAAAGATATGTATATTGCACAAAATACATAGTCATCCCAGCACCACGACAAATGGTAATGAAGCTAAAACACCAAATTTAGTCTTATTACTAAATATATAAGATCCAAAATAAGCTTACCTAAGCTAGCATGCGCTTTGATCCCTCCTAGATTCCGCACCCTGAAGAGACCGGACTTTTTGAAGGCACAGTTGATTTTGAAACCGAAGTCTGATTCTAGCACGCATAATGGTTGCGTTAATTCTGTAAAGAAGGAAAATATAACTTTAACATCAAAATAAGATGTTTTGTGAAATTACAGAGTCAATGATAAAATGATTCGGCACAGATTATCTTGAGCTTATTCATTTCAACTACCTATATATAACTCAATTTATAAATGCAAAGGCAACCCTGTATGTCTCTCTGTTAAACTTTCACGCCATACCACCGAACATATTTCGATGAAATTTGGTACAGATAATAAACTAGAGCTTGGGAAAGGACACTTTTTATCCCGGACAGTTAAAGTTCCTCCGGAAACTCGGATGGCGGAGCAGTAGCTTTTCGTTTATATAGAACTAGTGGCTCCCCGCGGTTTCACCCGCGTACCCGGGAGGTCTTCCATTTTCCCGGGATAAAAAGTAGCCTATATGTTAATCCAGGTTATAAGCTATCTTTATTCCAAATTTCATTCAAATCCATTCAGTAGTTTTTACGTGAAAGAGTAACAAACATCCATACATCCATACTTACAAACTTTCGCCTTTATAATATTAGTAGGATAAAGTCTGCTATCAAATGCAGCTGCCGGAACTCCCCAAAAACTTTGTGGCTTTTACTTAGGGTAGTTTTCTCTCGATAATATCCTTTAGTGAAAGCTCAAGCTTAAACCGTCAGGGCGTTCTCTTTTCTTAAATGACATTAAGGACATAACACTCAAATGTTTGCGTTGGATGGTAATCGAATTCTATATAGTGTGCAATATGCTTATTAGATTTTGGCACAAGTACCTACTTATCGTAGGTAATGATTATGACCTTTACAATTTCATCATAAAGTATGTTATTGAAAAAACTAAGAAGTATTTATTCATTTAGCTCATGCTAAATAAAATAAAAACATTAAATCCACAATGTAAATTTAAACAGACTTGTGACGTTCAACAACGCATGTGCCCTTCCTGGTATTACCATTGTCTTTAAACGGTGGTGACCGCTTACCATTACCTAGATATACAGTCTACATATTCATCGTGATAATTTCTTAAATATTGCATTATAAATATAATTTTAATGCATAAATTAAGGTAAATCTCAGCACCAATAATGTACAGTAATTACCACTTAATAACATATTATAGTCCGTTCGAGCCTTGAAGGTTTCCAATCTATTTTAGGAAGTACCCATTTCCTGTAGGTAAAATTACGTTATTCCAATAAAATGCTTATTTGGATATGCGTAAAGTTTATATTAGATTTGATAGGGTTCATTGAAGTTTCGACACTTTAGTCCAAACCTAATAAAGGGAGAAATGTAAATGAAATAATGATTTTAGTGTCAATAAGGTCAAATATAGTTTAGGAGGAAAATCCTTAGGTACAACTGGTTCAATGTAGTGAAAAAACGACAAACATTATTTTTTTCTGTAGTTTCGGAATACTGAATTACCGGACCGATCTGAATAATTCTTTCATCATTATAAAGCTACATTATTCGGGAGTAACATAGGTTATATTTTATTCCCGTATTCTTACGGGAACGGGAACTACGCGGGGCGAAGGCCAGTGATTCAAAATATGAGGTTACAAAAAAAAAGCAAACAAAAACAGAGCTGTTAATAATAAATTCTAAAAATGTGTAATATCGCCGATAGTGATGTATCCAGACGTATTTTGGACGAACAGGGACCTACTCGGATTGGAGTTTCACGTTCGAAAATACCAGCAATAAAACCAAATTAATTACCTAATCGTAACATCACATAATTACTAACACAAATTACTTTAAAGAATTCGTTGCCTCACCGCCGGCCGGTACTATTTTTCCGGCAAACGTAATGCATGACTCGACTCGTCCAGGATATCAGACTATTACGCGGTTCTGACCCAGATTTCTCCTCGTCCTATAGACGGTGTCTACATTATATTTATTTGTCCACGCCTTTGTTATGTTATGTTTTGGTAAGGTGTTTCGAACCTTAACTTGGTGGTGGTCGAATTCATTGTTGAAAGGGATTTGTGGTTATTTCATTTAGATACATTCTAGTTTTTCCTTATATTCACTTCCAAGATTGAAATTTATAGTTTTACTGTGGCTTATGTCCTTTAGTCAAGAAAGGACTAACAGAAACTCGCACTTGAGCATGTATAATATACCTATGTTTTTATTTTCTCCAGTCAGACACTAGTTGGCCCGCGCAACTTCGTAAGCGTCACTTTTTTTTAACATTTTAATTGATGCTCCACCTATTCGTCGTAGCGTGATGATATATAGCCTATTGCCTTCCTCGATAAATAGCCTACCTAACACTGAATTATTTTTTAAAATCGGACCAGTAGTTCCTGAGATTAGCGCGTTCAAGCAAACAAACAAACACTTTAGCTTTCTTATATTAGTAGTTATAGATGGCAACATTACACCACACAAATGATTGAGAATCTAACCCACGACAGTTTATTTAACACCCATGTCCGCCCATCTATCTTCATGGCCAACAGTAATTTTTATGGTGTTTTTAATTGTCAGTATGTAGAAATGAATAAATACTTTTTTTGCGCAATTGCGTGTTTATTAGTATACATAAAAGTCTCGTGGGTTGACCATCATATGGGCTTACGATTAGTCATAGTAATATTAATAAATAATAATCAATTAGTCTGAACCCGCGTAGTTACCGTACTTACTTATAATTGTGAAGTAAGTACGGTAACTACGCGGGTAAAACCGCGCGGCGGAAATCCATCTATACTAATATTATAAAGAGGAAAGATTTGTTTGTTTGTTTGTTTGTTTGTTTGTTTGTTTGTTTGTAATGAATAGGCTCCGAAACTACTGGACCGATTTCAAAAATTCTTTCACCTTTGGAAAGCTACATTATCCCCGAGTAACATAGGCTATATTTTATCCCTGTATTCCCACGGGAACGGGAACTACGCGGGTAAAACCGCGGGGAGGCAGCTAGTATTGTATAAAATACTAGTTGCCTCCTCGTGGTTACACCCCCGTAATACCCGTTCCTGTAGGAACACGAGGATAAAATATAGCCTATGTTATACCCTGTTAATGCAGCTTTCCATTGGTGAAAGAATTATTCGGATCGGTCTAGTGGTTTTAAGTTTATTCGTCTGTAGATATACAAAAATAGAAATCTTTTCTCTTTATAAAATTATCTAGTATGATTTGGTCAGATACATTTGAAACAAAACCGCTATATACACCCAGACCCACTGAACCGCTCCATACATTTGGGATTTTACGTGATTACAAAACCTTACAGTCATATTGGCACATACTCTTTTAGTATTTTTCGTACATTAATAACATCTTGAGTCGAGGTCATTTTTAAGTTAGATCTTGCATCTTACGATACGACGCATCGTTTTTTTTGTTATCTTACATTGAACATTCTAATTTTTAATCTACCCCGAATTTGTTAAAATATAACGCAGTATTTGAAGTCTCTCTATCTCTATCTTTCTCAAGACGTTCCGCATAAGGGAGAGCGAAAGATAAACGGATCTTTAGTAGAAAATCGTCAATGATGAATCAATGTTCAAAATTCCATTCAAAATTAGATTGTATTACTTACGCCATATGGAAGGTTATCAGTTATCAACTGATCTATATGGCAATAATGTCAAAATCAGCTGACCGGTTCGATGGCCGGCGCACGCGCAGCCGGATGTTTCGGAGAAAGGCCACTGGCTTACTTTGTGAGCACACACGTAGGGACGGCAGAACAAGATTTTTTGCCTATATTAGTCACAGTAGTGGGCTATAGAAATATTTTAACGGAATTGAAAAATCGATAATTGATATTACGCATTTTTATTTTTGTGTCAATATCCGGAATGTTTTATAAAGCTTATGTACTTCGTTAGATAATTCAGTACAAATTAATTTATAAATATTTTATAATGTTTAATTAAATTAATGAAATGACGTATGACGATTGTTTTTGCTTTGAGTACTTACAGGTTCGATGTCCATTCTTATTTGGAAAACTGATATCGATATCGCATATATAATAACTAGAACAACACTATTGTAAGCTACACTAATAAGGTTAATCTTGCTAATAAATTATACGCGAAAGTTTGCGAGGAATTATGTATGTTACTCTTTCACTCAACAACGGCTAAATGGATTCAGAAGGATTGTGGCAAACTGATAACTGATACTTTTTATTCCAGAATCGTTTATGGTGCTGGAAAAGCATCACTACATAGTATAAAACAAAGTCGCTATCCGCCCTCTGTCTGTCCCTATGTATGCTTTATAGATCTTTAAAACTACGCAACGGATTTTCATGCGGTTTTTTTTAATAGATAGAGTGAAGAGTTTAAAAGGTTTTTATGTATAAATCATTACGCTATGACGAATAGGAGCGGAGCATCAATCAAAACTGTTGCAAAAACGGGCAAGTGACGCTAACGAAGTTGCGCGGGTCAAGTTGGAGGTTTCTTATGTGATGTATAAGCATTGCACCCGTGCAAAGCTGGGGCGGGTCGCTAGTTAAAAATAAATAAACATTCAAGCTCTACAGTAAAGGACGTTGAATTCAAAAGAATACAAATAACAAACACTTTAAAAGTTACTCCAATACAAACATGTACTAAAGAACATATGAATCGAAAGTTTTCTCAATCAGCAAATAAATTGATAAATGGAAAAGTGAAAATGAATGTAAATAATAATGACCGTCTATAATATGCGTGGTGGGAATTTACGGACCGGTTTCAGTGAAGTATGGAAGTATGTGGTGTTTATTTGACTACTAGCACTGTGAACTTTAAACAATTTTTTTTTTTTTTATTAAAGGTGGCCTTGCATTTGGTCTCTGACCCGTCCATACAAGACGCTGCCGAAACCTAGGATGGAGCATGCTTGACCAGAAGAAACCTATTCACCCTAGCCATCACTCCAGCCGTTTACGTGAACTTCTGTCTTTATAATATAAATGTGTCAGCTGATCTGTCAACAATACTAGCCTATTACGTAATATCGTTAGGATAATTGTATATTCTGTACCAAACGTTAGGTAGCGCCTCGACCAACTATTTTCAGATGCGGTACCTTATACGTGATTACATAAAAGGTATATAAAGATGTAAACCGACAAAACATCAGCATAGAAACACCATTGAAATGCAAATGGCGTTTACCAGTTGGAGTAACTGAAAAAAAGGTTTAATTAACCTAAATGCATTGTCTATACTAATATTATAAGGAAGAAAGATTAGGTTTTTTGTTTGTAACGAATCGGCTCTGCAACTACCGGACCGGTATTAATAAATAACAATTTTACCGAACAAAACATTATCAGTGAGTAACATAAGTCATATTTTAACCCGTATTCCTACCTAACTACGCAGTCAGCTCATTCTAAGTTAGTCAGTTATTAATTATTATACGTATAAGTTTTTTTACAAGTAAGTAAACATCGCATTGATATGTGTAAGACTTAGATGAAGAAGATTCATGATATTTGAGACATTAGTATCATGGGAAAAGTAATCGCAAAAATATCTGTTCAGAACATGATTTTCAGCCCCGTTAAAACATCGGTTAATCTGAAACTTTGATTTAATCTAAAAAAAAATACCTTAACACCAAAGTTAATGTGGTGAATGCCCACAGTAACGATCACAAATGCGAATCATCGCGGTCAAATCACCATGAAATCGCATCAATTGTTGACGTGTAATCACCGTTTGACGATGGCATTCTCGATAGTTTTATTGTTTTCAGTCAAACTGTTTGTTTAGGGGGGGGGGGGATTAAGAAATCCTACTAGTTTGTAAGAATATATGGGTGAATGTTCGTTCTCACGCAAGAACGGCTGAAGGGCCTAAAGGGATTGCAATGAAATTGGCACAGAGTTAGAATATGTTCTGAAATAACACACAGGCTACTTTTTATCCTGGGAAAGTTAAAGAGGTGGCAACGTGGGTAAAACCATGGTTTCCAGACTGTTCCAATAATATAATCTTCTTGTTATCTTGTTGAGTTATATCGTAAAGAAGTAGGAGGAATGGAGTTACTAAATGCAAAAACAAAAATACATTAATACCTTTATATTTATTAGTATACTTCTACCTAGTTGACTATTGCTGCACATTTAAAGTCGGAAAGTCTTAAAGTTCGCACTATGTTTGCGTGGTGGACTACACCCTTTGTTGTTAGGGAAGGCTGGTGCCCCAGTCGAAAGGTTTTATAGGTATGACCTAATAATGATATCATAATTTCCTATCTAGAGTTCGTTATATTAAATAATTTATCATTTTATTTTCAGTACAATGAACTGTGAAGTGTGGTCTGTAGAAAATTATTCTCGTTACATAAATAACAGCTAAAATTATATTATAAGTTATAATAACTGTCAGTTAGGTATCATTATGGTTATTAACGACAATTTCCTTCGGACACTTTCCATTTTCATGTAGTTTATAACTAATTGACAGGTTGTAAAGGAAATGAGTTTACTTCATAATAAATGACGTATTAACTATATTACGATGAATAATAATAATTATGAGTTTAATTGATCAAAAAAACATCTAGGAAAATATTTATAAAAACTTAATTTAACACTGATTTACACTGAGAAATGCGATGATTTATAATTATTTCATTGTTTTAATAAGCCTGTGTTTATTCTTTAAAACAATTAAAATTAAAACTATATTTCTAGCATTCTTTTTTATTTGAAAATTATATTTTAATACATCAGGTTACCTATGAACCCGTATAATAAGTAAGTATAATCTATGTTCCTAAATTTGATGCTACCTACTAAACGTAGGTACTGTAAAGGTACATGTGTCAAGGGTACCTATGAACAGTTTCGCGTAAGTACCTACTACGAAACAGGAAGTAAACAATATTATTTCATTGGTTAAAAACGAATTAATAAATTAACTACGCCGCCATTGAAGTATTGACGGCCATAGGTCTCGTGTAACGGAACGGGTCACTTTCGTTTTCCATTCGTTTCTACGGGAAAGTCAGTTTGTCACGGCGAGGCCAAAAATGTCGTCTGACACCATAAAATAACCATTATTATGCAAATTTAGACAGTCATATTGAAGTATGGATAGGAAAAGGAAAAGATGTATTTATACTAAAACTTAGGTACTATAATCGGGTTAAGTTGGTGAGTTTATTAGGATTTACGGAATGGAATTATTTTACACTAGCTGCCTCCACGCGGTTTTACCCGCGTAGTTCCCGTTCCTGTGGAAATACAGGGATAAAATATAGCCTATGTTACTCAGTGATAATTTAGCTCTCTAATGAAAAAAGAGTTATTAAAATCGGTCCAGTACTTTTTGTGTTTATTCCTTAAATACAAAAATACAAATCTTTCCTCTTTATAATATTAGTGTAGAAATAGAAATCCACGTTATTTGTGAATGTCTATATTTTATGCCCTGTATTGCTACGGGAACGAAAACTACTCGGGACGCTGCAGCTAGTATTATAAGAAACTACATATCCGAATCTTATCCAGGATAAACATTTGTTTCCTTAAGTTTGTGCATAGTTTATTAATTTCATGAAATCTATTATATATATTCTACTAATTATTATTAATAAAATGAAAGCATCATGTAGCCCGACGATATATAAGCTCTGCTTAGTATAATCAAGTAGGTCATAGTCCAATATATTTAACCTCAGCATCTAACAAGTAAATTTTAAATTCGATATGTAACAAACGATTACCTATTCATAATTACAACATGGATTGTAGGTAAATATAGCTGTGTCTGTCTTCAACTATGGAAACGAGCGAGAGGTCCGATATCCGAGGCTTAGTACCAACGGAATAACCTTTGAGTAATCCCAGTACTGTACAAATCGCTCATTAAGGTTGGTCTGTCAACATTATGTTCCAAGTTACTTCATACGATATTTAGTAATTTTGCATAATTATTTGTTAAGTGACAAAATCATTATCGATTTCTACTTGTATTGTTACCGTAAAGTATGCGAAGGTTAAAAAGGGACAAAGAAGGGTCAAGTGTGAAGACAGAAGTACATAATTATTCAGGTTTTGTCTATACACGATTTATTTTAAGATATATAAATTAACAGGCAATTACATAATATGAGAACGGCGTACTCACGTGCCCTCACTGTGCACGGAGTTTCGCCGTGAAGATAGGCCACATAAGCCATCTTCGGGTGCACCAGTATCAGACTGACTAGGAGTCAAAGTGGTCGCCATGGCCGAAATCCGTCGGACCAATCATCATCATCATCATCATCACATAATAATTAGAATTCTAACGAACTTTGTCCTGAATCGGAATGGAATCCATTTATATCCGAGTGTGTAACTACCACACCTTTTTTTTTTTTTTTTTTTTTTTTTTTTTTTTCTTTTTTTTTTTGATTCCGCTTCGAGCCGTCGCACCGGACGGACGTTCCTTTGTGCGCCCGCACGCTGCCCGACTCGATTCCGAGAAGCCCTTTCTACCTGGCACAGGTGGCAACCCAGCCCGGATTACGGATTTGGATTCGAAGAAGTTTTCATTGTTTCTATACCACGATAGACAGGGGCCAAACAACTGTCTGTTATCAGTCGTTTTCACGATAGTAACATTCAGGCCGCCGTTCAAGGCAACCATTTTGTAAATCCACGATTTTTAGTGGTGGCTGACGGATACCTCCCGGTGCCAACGAAGTCGGTCGTGCGTGCCCCGAGCGCTCGCTTTCCCCTTCAGGGCAAAGCAAATACTCGGACGGGGCTGGATCAGTTGGCCTTGGGGTATTCCCTAGTCAACCCCAGCTATCTCCTCCTCCCACCCTACCCTTTCCCTACCATCCCATCCCTTGGTGTTTGTTTGGGTGTGCGGACCTCGGTCCAATAACATCCCTGCACCGAGGCTGTTAGGAACCCGTCTGCACAATAAGATTGGCAGAGGGAGACAAGCTTAGGGCACACTATAGGCACTCACCCCTCTGACCTACACCCGGTCAGAGGCCCATTCACCCTCACACAACCTCGGGTTACCCCACCCGAGGCGTTAGACGGTTAGGTCTAGCTTAGGGCGACCGCCTGCAGTTTCTTGTGACTTCTTCTCGCAGGAACGCCCCGCGTAACGAAGTCACCAGGTAGTTTTCCTCGCTAGCATAGGTATTCGTTAGCCCTTAAGGATACGCGACCGGCCACTATGGCCGCGTCGCAAAATTATTCAGGCGGGTCTCCTCCACTAACACTGGAGGAGATCCTAGAGAGCCAGCCCGAGATCTACGGCGACCTCGTCTTAGATTTCGGGCCGGATCGCATTCCGATCCCGACCGCCCTTCAGGCTAACGCGTCCGAACGCGAACGCGTCATCGCTGACGCACGGGTACGCTCAGTAGTGCGCAAAGTTCCGATATGGAGCCCCACTACCTTTTCGCGGCCTCCCTCAGAGGCTAGCTCGCGATCGCGCTCGCCGGTCCGCGCCCCATCCGCGATGTCGGCTCACTCAGAGACCGAAGGCGACGTCGAGTCTGAGGAAGCTCAGACGGAATCGCCCGCCACCTCACCCGCCTCCGTCATCGCCTCTTCCTCGTCGGAAGAGGATTCGCCTCTAAACGTCCCCAAAGGGGGCAAACGCAAGCGTGGCAAGAAGGCCACCAACGCCGTCGTTGCGAAAGCAGCGAAGGTAGCGGACCCCTCTCCGCCCGCGAGCCCAGCCCCCGCCCCCGCCCCCGTTCTCGTCGCGAAGGTCGCTTCTCGACCCCCGTCTCCAATGGAGACTCAGACGGCACCGGCCGCCTCGTCCCCGCCTTCAGCGGGAAACGAACCGGCAGCTTCCGCTTCAAGGAAGCTAGCCCCTCCCCCTCCGATCTTCCTCCAAGACAAGGGGAAATGGACATCGGTGTCCTCGTGGTGCAACGAGCACCACATCGCATACACGTCGGCTCGGCCTACCGAGCACGGCATTAAAATCACGGTCGTGTCCTCCACCGACCACCGTCAACTCACTAAAGTCCTCCGTGAACGCAGTGTGCCTTTCCACACATACGCCCTCCCCGAGGAGAAAGCCCTCCGTGTTGTAATCCGCGGCGTCCCCAAAGAAATCAGCACGGACGATGTAAAAACCTCCCTTCTGGAGCAGTCCCTCCCCGTATTGTCAGTACACCGTATGTACAAGGGCCGCGCTGGCCTCCCGTACAACATGGTGATCGTCGCCCTCGAGCCGAACGCGGCGGCGAAAGCCATTTTTAAAATCCGCACAGTGTGCCATCTATCGGGCATACATGTAGAGCCTCCGCGAAAAAACAACTACCCATCACAGTGCCACAGGTGCCAACTGTACGGGCATTCGTCGCGAAACTGCTACGCCACACCCAGGTGCGTCAAGTGCCTGGGTGATCACGGCACTCCGGAGTGTCCGCGCCCAAAAATTATTTCGGAGCAAACCGAAAAACCCGCGTGCGTCCTATGCCAAACGGTAGGGCACACGGCCAATTACCGGGGCTGCTCGAAAGCCCCGCGTCCGAAACCGCGTACCGCGATCCCGCCCCTAATGAGGCGCCCGCTAGTTCTCGCGAACGGCGAGGTGGTCCTCGCCCCGCAGCGTCCGTCCCCGTGGACAAAGGTCAACTATGACCGTAACTTCCCGGCCACAGTGGCGAAAGCGGCAAGCGCACCTTCAGTGCCAAAGGTGCCGTCGGCGGCACCGATCGTGACGTCCGCCCCCGCTCCCAAGCCTTCTGCTTGGGAAAAACCCCTGATTCCGCGGCCCTTAATCGCGCCCACACCAATCAAACCCCGCGAAACGCCGGTTAAACCCCGCGAAATCCCCGCGCCCGTCGTAAACAACTCACAGTGCGAAGATACGGACTTCGCACTGGTCGAGAGATTCGTCAACTCGATTGATTTTGACGAAATTGAAAACTTTGCGGATCAGATCCGTAAAAATGAGGGCAACGGTATGGCCCTCGCGTTAGTAGCTATGCGATTCCGGAAAGTCGCACAATCGTTAGCGTCATTTAAAATCAACGTATAATGGATAATACATCTGTAACGTGTAGAGTCAAACCCAGATCCCTAATAGTAGGCTACTTCAATGCCAACGGCATTGCAGGTCAACGCGAGGAGATAGCAATCTTCCTCCGGGACCATCAGATAGACGTGTTACTTGTTCAAGAGACCTTTTTGAAACCCTCGCACAGGGAACCTAGAATTGCGAACTACTGCGTGGTACGTAACGATAGGCTAGATTCCGCCCTAGGCGGGACCCTGATCTACTACAGAAGGTCCTTGCACTGTACGCCGCTCGATCCTCCTCCCAACCTCCAGTACATTGAGGCGTCGGTATGTCGGCTCGGCATGACCGGTCATGATTCGATCACATTAGTGTCCGCGTATCTATCTCCGACTTCTACCCGTTCGTTGCTCCGGAGCGACTTAGAGTTAATTTTCAGTCTCGGTAGCTCTGTCATAGTGGCGGGCGACCTTAACGCAAAGAATACCATCTGGAATTGCGTCGCATCGAATTCCAGAGGTAGACTCCTAGAAACCCTTTTAGTGCCGTTGAATATAGATTTAATAGCCCCCCTCGAACCGACTCATTTTCCCGGGAACTTAGACCATAGACCAGACATATTAGATGTTGTGCTGTTACAAAATGTGAACTTACGTTTGCACGGCATAACAGTACATCATGAATTAAATTCGGACCACCGACCTGTGATCTTAGAATTCATGCCGCGAGTAGGTGCCCCCGATCCAGGTCGACCCTCTCCCACCAAAATTTCGACGGACTGGGCTAGGCTAGGCGAAAGCCTCAAGTCAACCTCGTCCGTTCACTTAGATAAAATCCCCGATAATATCGTCACCGCGGACGACGTAACAGGCGCAATCGACTGCCTAACAGATCACGTGCAATCGTTAGTTAACGATTGCTCACGGACAGTGCCAGACACGAGCGATCGTAAATGGCAAATGCCCGATGACATACGTGAACTGATTAGGCGGAAGAACGCAGTCAAGCACGTGGACGATCGTCGTCCGATGATACATGTCCGGGCTCATCTGCGCGCTCTCCAACGGGTCATCAAGGACCGTGTGGACGAGTGGCGTCAGACGTGTTGGGACCGTACCCTCGACGACCTCGAACCATCACATCAAGCCTTCTGGCAGTTATCGCGAAAATTCACTAAGAATACGATAGTTCCGGTACCTCCCCTCTCGCGTCCAAATCAACCTCTCGCGTTTGAAAGTGACGAAAAATCCGAATGCCTCGCCGACAGCCTGGCGCTTCAATGTACTCCTAGTTCTCTCCCGGTCGACCCGCGTCACGGGGAGCTGGTTAATTCAGAAATAGAACGGAGAGCTTCACTCCCGCTAACTCAGCCTTCCGCTGAGCCATCAGTAGCCACAGTAGTCGACGCCGATGAGGTAACGGAGCCCATACCCCCCGTGACCCCTGAGGAGGTCGAATCTATCGTCAAGAACTTGCACCCGAGGAAAGCCCCGGGGCCAGATAAAATCACCAATAAGGTGATCAAGTTATTCCCAGCCACTCTTATAGTGCTTTTAACCTCTATTTTTAACGCTGCCCTCTCTTGTAATTTATTTCCACAACAGTGGAAGGAAGCCACCGTGATAGGCATTCACAAGCCCGGCAAACCTAGATCCGAGCCCTCCAGCTATCGCCCCATAAGTCTGCTCAACGTCATGGGCAAGATTTATGAGAGGCTTCTCTATATTAGACTCAAAGCCTTTGTAGACGCAAATAAGCTCATTCCTGACGAACAGTTTGGTTTTCGAACCAAACATTCGTGTGTTCAACAAGTCCATCGTATTGTCGAACACGTCTCAAGTAAATTCATGCGCGGTCAGAAAACAGGTATGCTCCTCTTCGACGTGGCGAAGGCATTCGACAAGGTGTGGCACGAAGGCTTAATTTATAAGCTTTACACCATGGGTGTCCCACCTAGACTCGTGACCATCTTACGAGACTTTCTGTCGAACCGCCAATTTCGCTACCGAGTCGAGGGCGTTCTGTCTGCCCCTCACCCTATACGTGCCGGAGTCCCTCAGGGTTCGGTACTTTCCCCCCTATTATTCACGCTATTCACCAGCGATATGCCCAGGTTAGATAAATTCACCAACTTAGCCCTTTTTGCGGATGACACCGCCATATTTTGCTCAGGCACTAGCCCTCAGAATATCACTAGGAAACTCCAACGTGCAGCCAATGCCTTAGGCGCTTGGTTCCGCAAATGGAGAATAGAAATAAACCCCTCTAAAAGTCAGGCAATTCTCTTTCGCAGACCCACCGGTCGTGGTAGTCGCTCTAGAGACCTCCCCTCGACACCAGTAACGCTCTTCGGCGAATCGATCCCCTGGGGTAGGTCAGCCAAGTACCTGGGCGTAACTCTTGACGATAGACTGGACTTCCGGCCACACATAAAGGCGGTACGCGCGCGTGCCGCCTTTGTGATGGGTCGGCTCCATTATCTCCTCAATTCAAAATCTAAACTTTCCTTAAAATGTAAAGTTAGACTCTATACCGCGTGTATTCGTCCAATTATGACGTACGCTAGTACGGTCTTCGCTCAGGCTTCTCCTACGCGTTTAAAGCCACTTCAAGTTTTACAGAACCGGTTCATGCGTAAAATCACGGGTGCCCCGTGGTACGTTCGCAACGTCGACTTGCACGTCGACTTAAAATTGCCGACCATCAGGCAATTCATGAAACGGGCCTCTCGTCGCTATTTCGATTCCGCCGTTAACAGTCATAATCCGTTAATCGTGCAAGCTGCAAGCTACACGCTTTCCCGAATATCTAGCGTACGCAGACCAAGGATCGTCCTTGCCGAGTCTGACGACGAAACCACCAAAATTCAAGACCAGCTTGCAGCCGGTAACTCAGCTCGCGACACACAACCCCACACTAATACACAAATCCGATTCCGTCCTCGCCGGCGAGGACCGTCGCGACGTCCCACCCAGTCTCGTCTTGTTAGTGCGGCCCGTGCCGCAGCAACGACCCAGTCCGTTCCCTAAATAATCATGTCAAGTGAGTCCCCACTTCCCCCAGCGACGCCCTGAGCCGAGGCACGGTCCCGCAGGGGACACCCTCAGCGCTGTCGCTTAAATTTTCCTTCGGTTGAGAGCCATCTGCGCTCACCGAAAAAGTCCGCGTAACGGTGTAAAAGCCATCTGAGGCTGTCACCTTCTAGTCCATTAAAAAAAAAAAAAAAAAAAAAAAAACCACACCATCTGGCCCGTCAACCTTTCCTACAATAAACATTATAAATATGCATTTTATTTCCACAGTTTCTAATCTATAGAAAAACATCCGTGAAATTATAAATGCAAAAGCCGTCAGTCGACTAAACGATGAGCCGATCGTAATGAAATTTGCCATGCACGTAGTCTATACAATGGAGAGGACCATAGGTTATATTACTATGGGAACCAGATTTCAGAAACTAGTTAAATGTATAATTATTAGTATTCAAATAAGCACTGAAAATGTATACCTACCTAACAAGGGACCATAAAACATCCTCCTTTTCTGTAGTCGATTAAAAATTTTCAGTTTTGAGATCAAAAGTGAAAAAAAAATATATATTCAGTATAAAATATGATACAGTTACATTTGGGCTGGGCTCCCACTAGGTCACCCTGTGTTGTAGGAAACCCGCTCTTCATACACTACAAAAGCCATAGATAGATCTTTGAATAAAAAATTCTACCAAATCATAAGAAAATCTTGGTAAGACGCGAGAAGAAATGCTAACGTAGCGATGAACACTAACCTTGGTATCAATGGGTGATGTTAATAACCTCATGCGGGTGATGTTTGCGCAATGCGGTGATTATCGTGATCATTATGATCATTACCGTCTGGCCTGGTGATCTAATGACCGTAATAGCGTACAGTACATTAGACATCATATATGATAGCTTAGATCTTACTGATGCTATAATTTAAATCTCAATCTATCTGTAGTAGTACTACACTTTATTATATATAGGAAAGATTTATATATAAGGTATAAACTTTAATACTAATAAGACACGAAGGTGGTACTTGATAGGTGGCGCGAATTAGGGGAGGCCTATGTCCAGCAGTGCAAAGTTGAATACGACGACAAATAAGACATTTAAATAATTCTTTCACCAATGGAAAGCTACATTATCAGGGAGTAATAAAGATTATTTTTTATTCCTGTATTCTTTCGGGAACTAGGTGGGTAAAACCGCGCGAAGGCAGCGTGTAGGTATATTATAAAGCTGAAGAGTTTGAACGCGCTCATCTCAGGAAGTAGGTTCAAATAGAAATAATTTGTTTGTGTTGGATACTTCGATACACAATATTCCTCATCTATGGTTGAATAGCCCATTTATCGAGGAAGGCTATACGTTACGTATAGCTTACGTACAGGGAGAAAAATCTGAGCTATGCAAACTAAGCAAATCTTTACTAAGTGATCTACCACCTTTCAGATAGCTGATATACTACATAATAATATTATTATATTACATTTAAATACATACCTACCTATATATATAATATATACAACAGACATGTTACCTACAATTGCATTTATTCATTAGTAATCTTTAGAAGGTTATTACTCCTAAGAATATGAGGTAATAAGGAAAAGCTGAAAACGCATAACTATTCATTAAGTGCTGAAACTTTACAATGTAATGTCTGACACGAACTCGAACCCATAACGTACAACACAAATAGACAAGTGTCACCGTGCCATCGGGGTCAGCTGATGTAACATGTACCTACATTGTATTTAGGTTCAGAGGTTATGCACATAAAACATGCAAAAGTAACTTTTCAAAGGCGTTAAATTGTTAATAGTATTGTTTCGAAACGTTATTTCGTTTTGGAATATTTGAGATGTCACCTTTTTGAATAATATGTACCTATTGTTTAGTAATATTTAAAGTTGTATCTCTATATGCAATGATTGAAAAGCTAAAGAGTTTGTTTGATTGTGGTAATCTTAAGAACGATTGGTACGAATTTAAAAATTGTTCGATGTTTTGTTCCATTTATCGAGATAAACCTATAAACTAATAGGAGCGAATCATTGTCGAAGAATGGTGCACAAACGGAAAAAAATGTGACGCATGCGAAGATGCGTGGATCAGCTAGTAATTTAATAAGCATACAAATATTATACCGGCAAGCGCAGCGTAGGGCGTCCACCCACAAGGTGGACCGACGACCTGATAAGGGTCGCTGGAACCCGCTGGATGCAGGCAACCTACAACCGGTCTGCATGGAAGTCGATGGGGGAGGCCTATGTTCAGCAGTGGACGTCCTACGGCTGATATGATGATGATGATGATGACAAATATTATGCCAATTATCTTTCTCATGTTATTTTAAATTTTTACCGAATAATATATTTTGGCAGCACCATAAAAAAACTATTGTGCAAAAAGTAATTCCTCATAAGTACCGATACAGAAGTCAGCAATTTGATCATATTATATTTCTTTACCTATCAAATGATATCTTGAATAGTAGTTGGTGTAATCTATCAAAGGGTTTGAAACATAAGTAGTATTTCACAAATTTTGACAACTGGATTGGCTTTTAGCGTGCAGGGCATTAGCACTCCAAGTCGAAAACTACTCTAAAAGATGTCTAATAACTATACATAGGGTTCAATAATGTGTCATGAATCTTTTATTTATTGCTACATACCTATAGGTATAGTATATAAAACAAAGACCCCGCCGCCTCTGTCTGTCTGTCTGAACGCGACGAATATAAAAACTACAGAACAGCTTTTCATGCGGTTTTCACCAAATTACGAAGTATTTCATGGGGAAGGTTTCTATGGATAATACATCAATTTGGACCCGGTAGGTGGCGCTGGTGGGCAGAACGATGTCTGCCGGGTCCGCGAGTAATAACATAATTTGAGTTGTAGGTCTCTCATAAAAACATAAAATATTTTGTAGCCGTAAAAATTAATGTCAAATGTAACCTAACCAAAATTTCTATATTGATTTGAGAATTACCTCTCTAGGTATCACGATTTTGTGCAGACTTCGTTTCTATCAAATGTAGAATCTCTTATATACTAGGTAGGTACCTCATAAGCTCATGCGTAAGTCATCAATCATATGTCCGACACACAAAACTGTCCGACATTTGTGCTTATGAGCTCTCACTTATTTGGTAATAACTGTTGTAAGAATGTCAATTATTTAAGATATTTTTGTGTTAGAAAATAGATATTAACTGCCAAAAAATATTTAGTCTGTCTGTTTATTAAATGCTGTCAAAATTCATCAATTTAAATTAATTCTCTACTAAAGTGATAATTGACTTTATATTCTGAATATCAAGCGATTTATTCTTTCGAAAGCTCCGAAATAATACGTAGCTTACATTCAAATTAGATAAATTAACAAAGGACAAAGACCAAAAATCACTACACAATTTTATTGTAATAAAAACCATTGAAATGAGAATGGAATCCAAATATCCAACCTTGTTTATTACACAAACTACAGTTCAGTAGAGTACTCCTTTACTTAAGGCATTGCTCTTCCTCATCTATATCTATACTAGTATTATTAGGAAGAAAGACTTGTTTTGTTTCTTAATTTGTTTTGAATAGGGTCCAAAAGTACTAGACCGATCGGAACAATACTTTAAATACCGATGTATGTAGCCATGTTATTTATGAGTGTCATAGGCTATATTATATCCTTGTATTCCTACAGGAACGGGAACTAAGCGAGTAAAACCACCAGGGGGAATGTTGTACCACATAATATACACTTAGATAACTGATATACCTAATCACATAATAATAAATCTTTAATTTCTGGTTCTGTTGTGTCTTTTTTTCCATTTTTAGTCCTTGTAACCTGTAATTGGGACACCATTTCCGTTTCATATCTTTTGTATTTTTAATGCATTAATGTGTGCCTTGTTGGTGATCTAATAAATAAATAAATATAATAGGTTTTTATAAAACTATCATATTCCCATATAAATGCGGTTCTGTGGTTATGACTGCCCTTAACACATTAATCTAACACTTGTGGTACAAGGTCGGTTCCAATAAACATCGTACATACATCTTTTGATATTACGATTCCGATACTACTGTCGAATAAATACTTCTTAATGAGTTGATTAAAGTAGCGTGGGTCTGAGTACCTAGTTATTTAAATGTTATACAAATAATACACTAAAAGAAGGAAGAGAACGGAAACATCAAAATAATTTCTCTGTCTTCTAAATCTACACTAATCTTATAAAGAGGAAAGATTTGTATTTTTGTATGTAACGAATAAACTCAAAAAGTACTGGACCGATTTTAATAATTCTTTTTTCATTAGAAAGCTACATTATCACTGAGTAACATAGGCTATATTTTATCCCTGTATTCCCACGGGAACGGGAACTACGCGGGTAAAACCGCGCGAAGGCAGCTGTAGCTCATATACGTACTCAATGGAACACGACACGAGCCTCCCCTAACAACGAGGGGGTTGGCGGCCATAGTGCGCGCGCGCATTCAACAGCGAATTAAATGAAAGTTCCATACATAGGTAGTTGGTATAAAATGAAGTCTGTACGCTTAGATCATTTCAACCAGGCAAAAGATTTTAATGTTTCAATAGATAGAGTGATTCAAGAGGAAGGTTTGTGTGTATTTTGTGTAAATTATTCAAAGATAGAAAGAAAGAAAGAAAGAAAATACATTACTTCCAGACTACACACAACATTACAAAATACAAAATACAGCAGACGTGTACAAAACACACAACACAAAGAAAATAAAAAACAAAAATGTAATGTTGTGTGATGCCAGGAAAAGGTTCCGACTCAGCATAAGGCTTAGGCTAGCAAAACACCCTCGCGCTGGTTTTCAGTCGGAACCCCTCATGACATCACGTACAACCAGAACTAGGTATACACAAAAATTTTGTTCACGGTGTTTTGTTGTTCACGTACGAAGTCGCTAGTTTTCTATTAAAATAGCTATAAAACTAGTTCATTATGCTAATGATTCTTTATAAAAACTCGAAACATTTCTATCGTGAAGTAAAATTTACGTGCAATCATGAAAATACGCTATTTGTCGTGTGAAAGTAAATCGGCCGACGGCTGCTTCGATCAACAGTAGTAGATATAAATCACGAATACTTTATATTGGTATAAAAACTGAAATAGCAACACTTAGCTGAAAACAATTGAGGTAGGTTTCTGCCGGTATTTCTTAGATAAGATGCTTCTAGAAATTTTAATTCGACTTTCCGAAAAATCTTACTATCCTAATTCCTACTAATATCAATTTGGATTGCACAAAGTCAAGAAAGAAGAAAAACACAAGACAAAACGTCTGGAATAACACATAGGCTATATTATTGTTTTTTTAAAAGAAAACATGGATTAGATGTCAATCATTTCTATAAGCCAAAACATATTTTACTTGACAGGCAAGGAAATATATGCCTCAAACGAATTCTACATGGTAGTCGCGGGCATAAGTCACAGAAATCCAAACATTAATTTATTCATTTCGTATGCAAATTATTAACTAAAAAACAACATAAAAATGCAATAGAAAACCCTAATAATTGGACAATACCATTACGAAAATCTATAAACATCGACGACTATAGGTTTTTGCTTGTGGCAAAAAGCAATATAATGTTTTGTATCGAAACGTGTAAAATGTCCATATTTATCATGCTCAACCATGCGAAAATGTTATTGGTCAAGGTGTTTGTCAATTTTATGTCATAATAATAGATATTAACGTACCTTCACGCAATCATTTGGACAATACCGTTATTTCAATTGTGATCTAAAATAACAGATGGCCTGAAAGGTCAATTTATTTTTTGTCAATTCATTGTTCGAATATCAATAAATTTCTTTATGAAATCGTTTTTTCTACCACAATATATATTTCATATATATTTTATTTTAAGTGGTCTATGGTCCATTATACTATCTCTATTTTTGACATGTTTTAATGGTACAGTTTCGATGAGCGCAGAGGGCTCAAAATCTCCTCTTAATATTTTTTTATACCACAAAGGTGGTAAACAGGCATATGTATACCTGGTGGGAAGCGGTTGCCATAGCCTATGGACGCTTACAACACCAGGGGCGTCGCTCACGCGTTGCCGACACCGTAAAAATCTCTTCACTCCCTTATTGAAGAACCCCATGCTGTACTCCATTGGGAATACCATAGCGGGGAGCTCATTCCACAAACTGAGTGTCCAGCCCATGTTAGGAAGTATATACCTCAATACTAACGATAAACTATTAGTTTTACTATATAAGTGATGAAGAGATAAATAAATTTCAAAACTCACTTTCAATATAAGGATAGAAGATTAATCTACCTACACGCGAAAGTTAGCTAAAAGGAACTTTCCTTTACTAAAGTATTTGTAGGTGTACCCACTTGTATGGTAAATAATAAATTTCAAAACGTATATGGTCAGATCATTTCACTGTCGTTTTAAACCAGCTCGTCAGTGATTTATTTGTGTATTGTGATTCATAATCGAATTAGTCGAATAAATCAATATATTAAAATATTCGATTCGATAATCGATTCTTATACATAAAGATCACCCTATCTCTTACAAGTTGCCGGGTTACTGGTTGCCTGTGCACGGTTAAACACCCTTTGTAACATCTCTATGTAAACACCTGTACCAATTTTCATGAATTTAATTTAAAACATAGAATAATGAATAAGATAATAGGATTAAAAAGTAGGAAAGAACCAAATATTGAATACTAGGACAATTTAATAATAAATTTGCCAGCCAATAACATTCGAGTAATTTAAAAATCAATACGTAAACAGTATGACTGCGCGCGCGCACGACCAGTGAAAGTGGGAAACAAAGAGCGCGAATAATGGATACGGCATTGTTTGACTACACTTTACAAAATGTCAAAGACATGTTCAAAGGTACTTTCACAAAATTTGTCATTATTTTCTAATATGGATTGAATGAGCTTTGACAGCCCACACAATACGAGTACGGTAAGCTTTATCCATCTTTTACATATTATACCTGAGTATAGAAGTTCTAATAACTGAGATTTTACTATGTGAAAGTCGCAAATATTTTTCCTATTTGATGTGTAGTCATAATATCTAGGTACATATTGAATTAATGACGGTAACCTATCGCACGTTTGGCCAAAGTATATGTAAGTAAATTCATTTTGCTCTCTTTGACTCTACTTATTGTATAAGTATATATACGACAATTGGGTATGATAAAATATTTGAATACTTAAGTAACCTAATTCTAACTTTTGCTCCGTGATTTCAACGCCATCCCTGGGATGGCGTTCTTAAATTTTCCCAGATAAAAAAATTGCCTGTGTACTATTTTAGAACATATTCCGAGCCTCTCGTTCAGATCCCTTAAACAATTACTGCGCTAAAGAGTAACAAACAACTATACAGACTTATTCATTACTTAGGAAGGATAAATTGTTAAAGATTTGGGGCGAGATATTTGGGACTAACCGATTTTTTTGTCTTTTCTCAAAATCTCCTTTAGCATCACTCAATTTGGATTTTACTTACCTACTCGAAATAGGTATCCTAAGTATTATAAACAGAGAGATCGTAAATTAAAACGATTCATAACTTTTAATGAATATGTACTATGTGGGCAAGTATTTAACTGCAATATTCTTTCCTGCCAACAATTAAGTGATTAAACCAAGCAACAAAACCTTGTATTAAAAAATCCGGCGAAGCGCGTGGTGGACACCCACAGTGGGTCCCGTATATTGTTAGTTTTATTTACCAATTTATGTTATTGGCTTTGAAAACGTTTACCGAAATTACTCAAAATTATTCTTGTGACTTACAAAATTTCCTGAATTATCTTCATTTTTAAACGACTTCGAAAAGAAGGAGGTTCTCAATTCGACCGGTATTTTTTTTGTTTTTTTTACACTTCATTAAATTTTTATCTATGAATTTATAGTATAAATGATTTGATACACGAATGAGAACTATTATGCGCCGCAATAATAGACAGCTGTGATGGACAGACACGAAGCATTTTCAGGTAACGTATTTTCTTATAAAGAACCCTAAAAATTACAACACAAACTCTAAGATTTACGTGCAGAAAATTAAACTAATCCGTTGATCTATTGAGTATGGTTTCCTCATAGACGCTTTGAGATTGCGCAAACTAATTAGGTATTAACTATCTGCCACTCACTATCCTGGACAAAAGAGACTCCTACTGACAAATAGGTATGTGTTGTTACGCAAAGTATTTTGACGCAAACTGAAAAGGCCTATAGAAGTATTGGTTAGGTGTATCCGGGTTAAAATGTACTGCCTCTGCGCGGTTTCACCCGTGTAGTTCCCGTTCCCGTATGAATACAGAGATAAATATAAGCTATGTCACTTTCAAGTATCATAGCTTTCTATTAGTGAAAGAATTATTCAGACCCGTCCCGTAGTTTCGGAGGCTATTTAAAACAAAAAAAAAACAAATAGTCAAATGCTCCCTCATTATAATATTATTATAAAAGTATAGATAAGCTTAAAAGTTCTTAAGACTGAAGCTTTAAGATCAATGTGAAGGGTAAGTTAGCTTGGTGGATCCGAACAAGGAACAATATTTGCGTACTTATATACCGGTTAACTTACTGAGTTAAATTCCAAAAAACCAACTTTTATTAGCATTATTGTTGCTTAGAATTTGCGCGCGTGCTAAAATATTTAACATAAGACAATGTACATCATATCTTATGCCTATTGAGAAACCTTAAAGAAGAATCACGCTGAAGAAAAATGTAAAATGTATTTAAATATAAAATCACGTTCTCGTTTAAATATGTCTTCTTATGAAATATACGTACAAATATTTCCCCACACATAAGCTGTAAAGTTTCATACTGTGTTGCGACTTGTTAAATGATTACGTTAAATTTACGAGATGATGTTAAATTTAGCTATTGACATTACAAACAAATTTGTATGAAATATCGTAAAAATCTATTGTCATATAAATAATATTTAATAGTATAACAATGTGTATATTAAAGTCAACCTTCACGTGACGATTTTACGGGTCATTATTCATTAAGACCCCCACTAAAATGATATGATGCTACATTCAAACACAAAAATTAAACTTTAGATATTTCATATAAAAAAAAAAGGATTTATAAAGGTAGGTTTATAGATAGAAAGCTATTTATTTTATTTTATATATTATTTTTACTATTAAAATATTTTTATAATATTTGGTTACTATAACACAAGCTCACTTTGAATTGAAGCTTTCTTTGGAATCCGATTAGCCGTCTGTGAAAAATATCTCATTTAATTTTAATTTAATTTTTTATTCTGGGACATTTTTCACACACGACCAATCTGATTCCAAACTAAGCAGAGCTTGTAATATGGTAACCAGATAGCTGATATACTACATATACTACTTCTAAATACATACTTATATAGATATTTACATCCAGACACAGGACAAACAGACATATTCATGCATACAAATGTTTGTCCTGGGTGGGATTTGAACCCACGACCCGCGGCTTGAGAGTCAGGGTCACTAACCACAAAGCCAACCGGGCTGTCAAAATAGCTTAGGATATCTCTTATATATAAAATTCTCGTGTCGCGGTGTTTGTAATTAAACTCCTTCGAAACGGTTTGGCTTGGGTAGGTCTGAGAATCGGCTACTATCTATTTTTCCTACCCCTAAGCAATCACGGGAACGAGAACGGGAACTACGCGGGTGAAACGGGGCGGCAGCTAGTTTATTTATAAATTTAATATTTCTCGAATTACCATCGCATACAAAAGTTAAATAGTAATTCTTAATGCAATGTAATATTATGTAACTTGACGAAGCACTCAATGCCTATATCTGAAGATCTCATAAGACTCTAAAGGAGATACATTTGGTAATCTGGCATAATTTATATAGCCTTGAAGATTGTAAATCAGCATATTGGCGCCTACAGAAGAGCTTTCAACATTAAATTTGTAAGATTTATTTGATAATGAGCCCAATTCTATTGTACAACTAACTTAATTTAAACTTGGTTAAATTTTGGATAGAGCATAAAACTATTTTAGTCCAATCAGTTCACACAAGCACACATCTATATGACTAAAATCACGATTTCAAACCTTATAGATATAGCAAGTTAAATAGGATTTAAAACCTTCGAATACGAAATCAATGTACCTACATAGATTTGAAAAAACCTCGTGGTAATGGCAGCATTTCCATCTCAGTCTCATTCTACAGAGCACTGCTGTAAAAGGTCATATTATTTATTTATTATTTATTAGCAGTAGTTGTTTAAATATTATTTTATTTATTCCTTTAAAGTAAGTAGGTACATAAAATAAATTCTGATTAACCTTTATTTGTGTACATCAAAATTGGTCCCTACACACGCTAATTTCCTAGCTACACACACCAATGTTTTACCACTCTCTAGTTGTAAATATTGACTATTGTTATAGGGAAAACGGTGAAAATCTATGTTTACTGTTAACATTTATATTATGTGAAGATGTGTTAAAAACAATGCAATTTGTGTGAAACTTTCTTTAATACTTGGCTATAACATTGCGGTTTTTATTAGATACTCATGTCCGAAATTGCCAAGTAAAAGTTGGTAATTTGTCTTGTCCACTTCAGTTGCTTTTACTTTCATATTTAGTGCTGTTTTTGTGTATTAGATGAATGTCGATATTACAATTCAAGTAGGTTTAATAACTCAAAATATATCCGCTATAGACAAATATAAACAGTAAGGGATGGATAAAATTAACCTGGATTTTTATGACTCATCTTATAACCAGTAAATTTACGACTTTACCTATCATAATTCCTGAAATAGCATCTTAATTCCGTTACTACGACTGTTTCCAGTAAAATGATTGAATGGCTGTTCGACAGATGTCCATTGCCTAAACTAGGTCATGATACGGAAAAAAAACTAAACATCAATTTAAATGTCAAAAAGCACTTTTGGTCTCGGCCAGATGCGGCGAGGGTGACACAACTAATAATTCTATTATAACAAATTACACACTTTTTCCAACACAATGGAATGTCTGCACCTTACTCGATAACCATCTAACACCGATTCATTCAATGGCGCAGGCGCAGACACGCTAGGGGTGACAAAACGAAGATCAGAAAAAAAGCTAACAAAAACTTTCAATGTCATGTCATTGTCAGTTTATTAGACAATATCAGATGTTTTGGGATCGCGGTATTAATCTTACTAATATAATAAATGCGAAAGTTTGTGAGAATGTATGGATGTATGTTTGTTACTCATTCACACCAGAACGGCTGAAGGGAATGTGATGAATTTGAGCACAGAGTTAGAATATGTTCTGGACACAGGCGTTTTATTCTGGGAAAATTGAAGATCCCTTGGGAACGCGGATGAAACAGCAGGGAGCCAAAGTTAACAATATTCAGCAACTAATTTGATTATTTAACAATCAAACAATACTATATCAAAACTTTCGTATTTATAATATTAGCAAGATTATGAGAAATATGTAATAATATACCAAGTTTTTGATAATATTATTGGGATTTCGACAACCTTAGCTAGTTACAACGTAATTGCGAATAATGACGTACGACCGCCGTCGCGTCGTTAATTTGACGACATGGATTGTTCTTAATTCGAATCAACCACATATTGCTATCATAATAACCAATCAGAGCTGGCGGCCATTCAAACAATGCGTTTTATATTACCGCCACTTAGTTTGACAACCCTGGAAATTATTTTTATACGAACGAAAATGCGATAGATATTTCATTGCTTTTTTTCTTCTTTTTATTTAATAATTTTTTCGCTTTTGTTAATTCATAAGTATACTAGTGTCTCCCCGCGGTTTCACCCGCGTTCCCGGGATCTTCAATTTTCCCGGTATAAAAAGTATCTTATGTCCGTCTCCTGGTTTTAAGCTACCTCCCCACCAATTATTAGCTATGTCGTAAATATATATATATTATATTAATGATAATGAAAACTAAATATGTTTCTTAATAAAATAGGTCTTCATAAGCATTTATAAATAGTCAGACTCTAACCACATGAGTAGATAAACGGAACAGAGGCAAAGCTTCCTAAGAACGTGCAAAATTGTTACCTATTTTAGTAGGGTTGTCACAATAAGTTAAGACAAATTAAACTAAACATTGGTTAAATAGTTTTATCATTCAGTATGATGGAATACTTTACAAATTACTTACTCTAATAATTTTCTTTTTTAACAATTTATTGTTTCTTTTAATGGTGTGGTAAATTCTGAATCTAACATAGTTTTTTTAAGTAATTTAATACGTTTAAGTATTTCGTTGCCAACATTAACAATATTTATTTCAAGATCGAAATATTCGCGAAACTTTTGCTCGAGCAATTCAACAAATGCGATAAAATTATAATAAAACAAACAACGTGCGTCGTGCAGACCCTGCGTTTGTCAACTGGCTGTGCCGGGGCAAACCGGTTTTTGTCAGTTTCGCCGCGTACGCGACAAGCGGCCAGTGGTCACGCACACGCGCCCCGCGTGCTTGTAGTGGTGCAACCGATTCGCGCGGTTGTATGAAGCTTTGTCTCTGTTCCGTTTATCTACTCCTGTGCTCTAACGCTCGGTTCGGTGCTGAGAAGAGCCAGCAATACGGGTATAGAGAATAAATACCTCTTAGATAAAATTAGTCGGATTAATAGATCATTATCACGATCTCCATACTCCATACCGACTATAATTTATTAAGCTACTTTAGCTTGCAGCAATGCAGAAGAAGACCCATTATTTCTGAACCAAATTTTTACTTATAATTCAATATGCAGATTAACTAACCAATTATGTTTTAAAAAACCAGCACTAAAACGACTTTTAATTTCAGTGGATGTTTCATGCTCTGTTAAAATTTAAATTTATTTCATCTTAATTAGAAAGGAATATGTACCTACTATGTATGGTTAAATTATGTTAAACTAGCTGCCTCCGCGCGGTTTTACCCGCGTAGTTCCCGTTCCCGTGGGAATACAGGGATAAAATATAGCCTTTGTTAAGTGATAATGTAGCTTTCTAATGAAAAAAGAATTATTAAAATCGGTCCAGTACTTTTTGAGTTTATTCGTTACATACAAAAATACAAATCTTTCCTCTTTATAATACTAGTGGACCAGGCAGACTTCGTTCTGCCCACCAGCGCCACCTACCGGGTCCAAGTATATGTAAGCTATCCTATCTCTCAAGTTGGATCGAACTGCACATGGTGTGCGAATTTTATTATAATCGGTTAAGTGGTTTAGGAGTCCATTGAGGACAAACATTGTGACACGAGATTTATATATATTAAGATTAGTGTAGATTATTATTAGAGCGTTTAAGCAAACATATGAGAATACTTTGTGAAATGCAAATTATATTAACACTTTAAAATGTTTTACTGTACCAGTAGGTACCTACATATATCACACTAATATTATAAAGGCGAAAGTTTGTATGTTTGCTACTTCTTCACGTCTAACCGGCTGAAGTGATTATTAATAAAATTTGGTATGGAGTTAGCTAACACTCTGAATTAATTCGCTTCTTTTATCCCGGGAAAATTGAAGAATTGGGAACGCGGGGCAGAAGCTAGTAATCTAAATTCAGTAAAAAGCTATAAATAAAAACTTTGCAAAAAAGTCGCTCTTCTATACTAATATTATAAAGAGGAAAGATTTGTATTTTTGTATGTAACGAATAAACTCAAAAAGTACTGGACCGACTTTGATAATTATTTTTTCATTAGAAAGCTACATTATCACTGAGTAACACAGGCTATATTTTATCCCTGTATTCCTACGGGAACGGGAACTACGCCGGTAAAACCGCGCGGAGGCAGCTAGTATTCAATAACTATTGAAAATAGCGATAAATCATTTCATTTTCTGACATCATTTAAAATTTAATATTTTTCAACATTACGTTACAAAATACGCTTAATATCTTTCAAGTTACATAAAAACCTGAACTGACAATAGTAAAACATCTTACATTATTATTTTAACGTTTTCGTAATGCAGTCGAGTTACTGTCCGGTCTGGGCAGTTAAACTAAACTAGAACTATTATAAGAGATTCATTATGACATACTAAAGTATTCCGACATACCTATCTACTATCGTTACAATTATATGAACAATTTATATCATAAATGCGAACGCAGCAGCAGCCTACTTTACGATTAAATGACCAAATTTTAGAAGTTGCATAGTAAATTATATAAGCAAAATTCCTATCATTTAAATAACGGGCAATGATCGTTTTTTTATTGGACTAGAAGGTGTTAGCTTCTGATGGCTTTTACATCTTTACACGGACAAGTCGGTGAGCGCAGAGGGCTCTCAACCGTACAAGTTAAAGCAACAGCGACCTGTCGCGACGGTCTTCGCCGACGAGGACGATATTGAGGCAATAATCGCAGATTTCAGTTATATTTTTAGCCTCTGTCGTAATCGAAAAGTTCAACAACATCGCCATGTTGCGGCAGAATTAGGAACTTAAATATTACAAGCACTTCATTAGGAACAGTCATACATTGTACAAGTCATACAAGTAGCGCCCTCGTTTCAAGTCTTTTATTTTTCCGGTCAGGGTTTATATATAAAATTTATTTGTGGAATATTATACAATTAATTCAATAGGTCGTATTTCACAATATAACCATAACAAAATAATAATAAGGTGTAATAACGGTAGACACGCAAAGGTACCTAATTTGGTGCTGAAGATAATAGTTGAATATCGCAACCCTCTTGTTGTTGTGAAGAAATAGTAGAAACTAGCTACCGTTTCGCTGTTTTACTCGCGTTTCAGGAGGATAGAAACATAGCCTATGTATCTTGGGAGTAATTAAGCTTTTTAGAAGGGAATTATTTTAGAAATTAAACAAATACTGAGTTTATTGCCGGCTCTTCTAAGCAAAACCAACCTTTCGAACCGAGCGTTAGAGTCTGACTATTCATAAGTGCTTTGCATATTGGCCTATTTGAATAAAAATATTTTTGATTTGATTTGATACTTGCATATTTTTAAACTTAGGTAAATACCTGGGCAGATTACCTATTAGTTTACTATTATTTCTATAACATAAGTAAGTATAGATCGATTCATAAATTACCTTTGTTGTAAGTCCTATAACATTATGACCTATCTACCTCTCTGTTTTTTTTTATTGCACAAAGAACCTTTTTAATAAAAAAAATATAAAGGCAGTTTCAAACTGCCACATCATATTAATAACTCATAAATAATACCGATAATTATTTATTAATATTTTAACACCTGTTTAATTGTTTTCATTCAATTCGGTTCATGACCTTTGCATTTCTATAAAGATGAAGCTGATGTTAATTTAATTGGATATTGCAACCGAGATATGCATGGAAATATATTTTATTTTTAGAGAATTAATTGCTTTATACAGAAAACTTTTGCTACTGTAACACTTAAATGCAAATGTTGTTGCAAGAATATAAATATTTCTTATAATATTTGTTGTTTTAGTAGTAGAAATACACATTCTATTTATTATGGTTGCTGACAAAAGGATAGACGGACAGCAGAGACTTAGTAATAACTAGTAGTAAGGTTACGGTGGGACCTTCATGAAATACATTCTGGCATTCGGACAGACCCCAGACGTGCGTACGAACGGTAACCCAAAAAATAAAAGACTAGTTCGTGTAAGACGATTCATTCTATTTTAATAATATATATTGTTTTTTAATTACATAATATATTAGCTTCCGCCGTAACCCGCGTTAGAAGCACAGTGATAAAATATACCTACCTTATGACACTCACAAATAACGTAACTTTCTATTGGTGAAAAAAATATTCAGATCGGTCCAGTAGTTTCAGAGCCAATATAACAAACAAACAAAAATCAAATCATCAAATACAAAACTAATATAATAATAAAAGAAAACAAAACTCTACTTATGTTACAAAAAATAAATTAAGATCAGTGCGCGAAAGTTCGTAAGACACAACTCAGTGGGGTTTATAAAAGTAGTGTCCAAATTTAAAATCTACTTTGTAACATATCATGTAACACAACAATAATAACAATGACACAATTAAAATCGTAGACAAACAATGACATTGTATCTGACAGACATATTTTCACGCGCGCACATTTTTTTGCGACTCTAACTTGTAACGAATTAATACAGCATAGTATGAGACATTCATAAAAGTACTACTTTACGTCTATCAGAAAGGCCTATCAAATTGATGTTGCATTTGAAACCTTATTCAAAGGGTAATAAAGTTCATCAAATCGTTTGTGTGTTAACGTTTATTCCACCCGTAGTCTTCCTATCCACTACTGAGATTTTTGACTGACCACTTCTAGTTGTGGATTAGATTGTACTAGGACAAACATTTTATGTGTTTACCAAGATTCTAATATTACTTACTTTGGCTTTGTGTAAAGTATCTCTAACTATTTTTATCATCAATTGGACAGCCATTCCAGCGTCTACTTTAATCTCCCAAATCTAAATCTAGTCACTTAGATTTGTTACATTATATATGACCGGACGAACTCTTAAAGGCTAATGTCTGAAGCAACCTCTATAGTCGACTCTGTCATCGGTTTTACCATTTAGTCACCACTTACAACACATAAGAGATGTAATTGGCAAGATATAAAATTCAGAAAGCACATAATCATTGAGAATAGCATCGAAGAAAGTGCAGTGTGACTGTGACCTATTAAATATCCTTTCACTGGGTGAAAGCGTTGCAGCAGATAACATGCCTTTAGTAGTTACAAGGTCATAAAATGTAATTATTCATAATTTACATTATATAATTATTAAATTTACATATTGAGAGCATCTTTTGGACTCAGAAAATCAGCACTTAATATACCTAAACATACTGACGCTCAATTTGTGAACAACCGAATGGGTATCTTTTAGCTCTGGATGAGATACAAAATTGGGATATCTTCTATCTATATAGACAATAGATAAGGGTTAGGCTACCGATTGTGAAACCTGATATTTGAGGAATCCATCCACCCATTTAAACTTTCCTATTTATAAAACAAGTAAGACAGAGCCGGAAAAGTGTTAATTTTTTGTAAAACAAGGGAAAGTTTAAAATTGCATTTCATTCATTGAACATGGTGAAATGTTGAGTACTTCTTATGATAAGTGGGTAAACAAATAGGCAGATGGTCCACCTAATGGTAAGTGGTCAACGCATACATATATATGAACCTAAGCAAATCTACATCTGTTTGAAGAAGCTCTATATATAAATGATGAAGTTCTTTAACGAGGTATTTGGTGGCAAATTTTCAACTTAAGGATAGCCAGCAGGTACCTTACCACCGTGCTATGGTTTCACGATGTTTTCCTTCACCGAAAGCTCAAGCTCATTGATTGCGCCGGTCGTGGGTTCGAATCCCACCCAGGACAAACAGACATGTGCAACCCTGCAACGGGGAGAAATGCACATAGTCCCCAATTAAATAAATGGCAATGACACCCAAAACCAAACAATTTACCCAGAACCTTAAGACAGCGGAATACACATATATATAAGTACATCTATCTAAGTATGTATTTAAAAGTAGTAGGTATATCAGCTATATGGTTACAGCACAAGCTCTGCTTGGTTTGGAATTAGATTGGCCGTGTGTGAAAAATGTCCCCAGGATATTTATTTATGTGTATCTTCTTAAAATTTCTTTTCCCAATCCCACGGTCGCTTATCAATAAGGAGTCTGTAACCCTCAGCTTATGTAAATTAGATATCCACTAGTCATGGCCGGTGCGATGTTCACACGATTATGTCTGCGGTTTTAGGCAATGGCGAAATTTGGCACACATTCCCATATATTACCCTGAATACTGGGACGTGACTTAAAATTTTGTGGATGTCTCAAGGATAGAGGATTAGCGAGATGGCTTCTTTAGTGTCTTAGTCATGCTTGAAAGTATAATTTGGTTTGTTTTTTTGTTATGGTAGGTATATACCTGACAGCCCGGTTGGCTTTGTGGTTAGTGACCCTGACTTTTCAAGCCGCGGGTCGTGGGTTCGAATCCCATCCAGGACAAACATTTGTATGCATGAATATGTATGTTTGTCCTGTGCCTGGGTGTATATATCTATATAAGTATGTATTTAAAAGTAGTATATGTAGTATATCAGCTATCTGGTTACCATATTACAAGCTCTGCTTAGTTTGGAATCAGATTGGCCGTGTGTGAAAAATGTCCCAGGATATTTATTTATTTATTTATGCGAATACTCTTATGAAATGAATTATTCATGCATTTCTTTTATATTCATTGATGTTTTGTTTAATGAATTGGTTGTTAGCGTTTGGAAACGTTGGGTTAAAGATTGTGACCTGTCTTGGGATCAAAGGTCGCAGGTTAAAGTCCAGACATCAATAACGAAGGTACTAAAATAATATATAATTACATTAGCTGCCACCCCGTGGTTTCACCCGCGTAGTTCCCGTTCCCGTGATCACAGGGGTATTAAATATAGATAGTAGGTAGCCGATTCTCAGATTTCGTCGAACGAGAAAAATCGTTTCGGAGGAGGTTGGTAACTAACATTGTGACACGAGAATTTTATATATAAGATAATAGTATCGAAACATACATCATCCTCTGACACTAAAAGTTAACTGATATACTGTCAAAATATATTTAATATTTTATGTAACACCTAAGATCGGAAAATAATTATATTAAATGGAACTATCCCATATAAGTTGGAATAGAACCTTCATTTAATAACATAGCCGTTTAATAGTTAGTATTGAACCACCAAACCAACAGAACCACCAAACTACTATAAACAAACAAATCATACATTATTAACTAAACGAAATTTTATAATGAAATATGCAAATGACAGCCTTGACCAATAGTCACGGACGGTGATCGATAAAATGTCACACTGCCGATATCGATAAAGAGGCCATTTCACGGCAATTTCACTCGTCCGCTCCAATAACTCGATCGTTTTACGTCAAGTGACATTTCTCTGTAATGACACATCGATCGATACGTTTATAAGAAAATAGTAATGTGAACAGGATGCTAATGTTTTGGCGCCATTAAATAATATTTATGCATTTGAAATTACTTTGTGACAAATATAATTACCTCTTAAAAACAATTTAAAGCTTGAATGATTAATTACTGTGTGAAAGTTTGAACTTCCTCTATTGAGAAAATTGTGACTTAAGCAATGCGGTAATTATGACTCGGTACAATCAATTAGCGACAAGTCTCACGATTAAATATCATTTAGTGTAATTATAGAGCAATAATCTTTTTTTAAAGCATCATTTTCATAAATTATTTTTGTAATTTCAACCAGCTAGAAAAAATAAAATATAAAGATATAATTTAAATATATTTTAATCGTAAATCGATGTTTTAAAAATTAAATAAATCCCATCCCTTAATCTACTCTAGAAAGGTATTTAAAGGCATTTAGTAGCTTTATATTACGGTATACAATACATATATTACATGTGTTATTTTAAAAAATACTAGGTACCTACCTATTACAGTATTAATTATTGAGTACCTACAGCCGACAACAAACTAAGCAATTACCTCTTCAAATAACAAAATCTATGCAATATTTACGTTTGTTCAATACACGAAATTATTTATTAATTAAACAATTTTCCGACATAACTCGTTCATACAGGTGATCATGTTAACATTCGAAAGTCAATGTCACAGAATTTACACACTCATGGTTGTTTAACCTAGTACTAAAGACTTGTGAAAGTGTTATAACAAGATGCATTGCACGTGCCAATTTGTGTATCGGTGTGAATTGAGGCAATGACTTGGGATAGTGATGATTTTAGCACCAGTCACTCTCACTTAATATTATGCCTGTTTAAGCAATTGTTGCAATTGATGTTTGACGTATGATGTGATGTTGGTGTTAAGTTTTGATACTGACTGTTGTCGTGGTTCCCATAGGAACCATTTCTGCTGGATCTGAGCCCTACTATAGTTTGTGAGAACGTATCTTTGTTTCTATTTCACGCCAGAACGGGAGAAGACATCGCGATGAAATTTGGTGCAGGGTTAGAATATGTTTTGGAGTTACACATTATTACATTTTTCCCCGGGAAAATTGTAGATTCCCTGGGAAGGCGGGTGAAATCATAGGCTAACCTCCAAGCTTTGTAAGTGACACTAAACTGTTTACAATATTACGTAGATTTCTCAACTTCAAATAATTTATCCATTACTCATCATTAGTAAAAGCTAACAAAGCCTTTTACCAAAAGTATTAGTGTCAATAAATTTATGTTTCGTAATCAAATGCCTATAATGTGTCAACTTGGAGATGTTAATTTTCGTAACATATCTTGATGGACTTAGCACTGTGCAATCTCATCTTTAACATCAGCTGATGGAAAATCTCGTGTGTTGATGAAATATTTTATATATCGTTAAGTAATATGGCATTATAATATCTACATTTTATTGACAGCTCTGTAAGAAATACAATAATGTTCAACAGACGTAATTATTAGGGTTAAATCGATTGATATAATATGTTTTAATATTCCTCAATATAGATGTAGTACCATCTAATATAAAATCATGTCGATCCGATTCTTAATTACAACATCAAGGAAGGACAAACCACCTTACATTCACATTTATAATATTAGTTAGGATTAGTATTATTGTCGTTGGTTGTCTGTAGTTATCGAAATATAGGTACTTCTAGTATCGTAAAAATCTGTTGGCTTACTTCAGAAACGAACTTTGTTTTGTGTAAGTTTATCCGAGTAAAATACAATTTTTAATTAGTAAATAATTACCATAGTTATAAACAGTAAAAACACCAAGAGGAAATGACCATAAAAGATGCAAGTATGTTTCCCATTACATGCTTTTCTTTGCAACAAAAATATGAAATCGTGATTAATAGCGATTTGATGCGCATGCGCAGAGATAGAAGCGTGGGAGGATAGACACAATGCTGTCGCTTGTTTTCATCTGTCGTTTTACCCTTGAAGGAAATAGATAGATAATGCATGATTAAAAATATTAAACACACTTTGATTAGAAAAAAATAGCTATATGTAGTAAGATTCTTGCCGGCTCTTCTCAGTTAAAGGCTAACTTCCGACCTGGTACTTCACTAGCTTTAACATTCATAAGTGCCATATAAGGGCTACACAGAATAAATTGGCTTTAAACTTGGAATTTAAACAGTCACCATTTCTAATAGACATTAGCGAGTATCAGAGAATACATATAGTACTCACTTCTCAACCCTGAGACAAAGTTGTTGAGTCTTATAACTTAGACTTAAAAAAAAACTCATATTCATCGTAGCGTAATGATATATAGTCTATAGCCTTCCGCGATTATTGGGCTATTCATTCAACACTGAAATAATTCTTCAAATCGTCCAGTAGTTCCTGAGATAAGCGCGTTCAAGCAAACTCTTCGTCGTCATCGTCGTCTTCAGCCTAATCAGTCCACTGCTGGACGTAGGCCTTCCCTAATGCGCGCTTACCCCGGGCCAAAAAAGACAAACTCTTCAGCTTTATATATTAGTACAAAGTATAGATAACGGACAAATTCTGCACCCATGAAAACACTATACCATATTATGAGGTAAGCCAACAATTTTCCACTTAAAATGATCCACATTTAAGTATCATGACATCCTCTGTCAACACCACAATGAATCTTAACCCACTTTAGAAACTCGTATAATAAAATGTATTTTTTAATGTACTTCAGTCGTGGAACGTCTAATAATTGTGACGTGAAACAATATGACGTATAAAGGCTGTTTAGATTGCGTAAGCGCAACTTGTAAGTTACATTGGTTTAAAAAACTGGTTCAAATATCACCTTATTACCGTAAGTAGCGCTTTGGGTCAACTTTATTTTGAAAACTTTTAAAGTTAACTTAATGTTATTTGTAATAATAGCAAAGAATAGAACCCTTAGAAATTTATTATGTTGGTAAATTACCGATATTTATTCGGAAACTATTAGAGCTCTACATAGAACATAGATGATATGTAAAAGGTGTATTCTATAATTCGCTACGCAGAAGTGTAGTTGAAGTACGTGATTCTTTAGGGGTAGTATGCCATACACGGTGATGAAGAAGGAAAAATCTTGCATCTCTCTAATTACTATTATAAAATATGAAACAAAAATCAACTATAGAAACCCAAAATGTGGATTTGATGCCCGCAAGCGTTGGCAAACGACATTGGCACAGCAATTTTGGTGCGTTCGCCTTCACACTGGCATAATTAAGGCAGCAGCGCTTATTTTGTGATATATCACTTCCCATTACAACATTTATCATGGTCTATGGGCTAGTATCGTTGGTCAGGGTTAGCAAATTGAATTACTACTTGTTTTAACTTTTTTTTTACGAGGCGTAGAACCGCATTGACCGTGGTAACTGATATGGCTAAAAGTGACAGTGTGAAGAGAATTAGCACTACTTATATTATAAATCCTAATTTGTTTAAAATCTTAATTTGTAGGTATAGGCAATTTATAAAGTAAAAGCTAAATATATGACCACATTTTATGCCTTGCAGCAATTACATAATTGCAGAACAATACCTAAGCCTAATTAGCATCTGCTGGTCAAATCGCTAATATCTATATCTACTTATCTATACTTATATATAACTCTATGTCGTGTACTCTATGCCAATTTTTAATTAGAACCCTTCAGGCTTTGTTACTTTTAAGAGTAACAAACTACCGCATTTATAGTATTTTTAGTAGTATAAATAAAAATATTATGGACTTGACCTAAATAGAGACCAGAGAATCAGCTTTCTTCAGTAGGATATTAGATCACAGCAAACCCTTCATTTTATAAGTACCTATATGTTATGTGAGCAATATGGGCTCATGCGCATATAGGTATGTATTTAGTAGGTACTCATTGTATCACGATTTCGCGATTAACTTGGTTGGAGGTCGTCGAAAGTAGCTGTAGAATCCACTGTGCCGTCCGCACACTAATGCTTTGGGGATTTTTAATCTATGCCAATTCACAGTAAAACTATTATTAACCTTAAATTAATAGATTTAAGGATGATACTTGCTTAATGGGAAGTTCGATATAGTTTAAATATTCTGCGTAATTTATACACATAAGGCCAATTTGATTACCAAGCAAGCAGAGCTTGTAATATGGTAACCAGTTAGCTGATATCCAACATATTTATATAGATATCACGCAGGCACAGAACAAACAGACAAATCTATCGTTCATGTACCTACAAACAATATTTGTCCTAGGTGAGAATCGAATTTTACCACAAAGTTTGCTAGGACATTTGGAATAGGTTACGCATATCCACCATATCCAAAGATATTAACTACAAAAGTTTTAAGACGGTTCTGTAATCATCATAAAAAATGTTTTTTAGAAGGTAAAGTTACTTAGTTTGAAATTCTTTGCACAAGGTTATTAGTACCCTTAGTCTAAATTGTTGCAATTAGCAGACGCATTTGTATCTACTATTCGAATTGAATTAGGCGGTCTGGTCATTTCCACCAATCCACACGGTTTCACCCGCGAAGTACCCGTTCCTGTAGGAATACAGGAATCAAATATTATTCCCTGATAATGTAACTTAACATTGGTAAAATAATTACTCAGATTGGTCCAGTAGTTCCGGTCTTTACAAAGCAACAAACAAAAATCAAATCATTCTTCTTTAAAATATAAGCGTTTACATTACGGCATTAAAATACATAACCATCGTAAAAGGAAATATTACTTACACAAAAACGAAAGTGATAAAAATTTGTTAGCTATGGTGCATGACGTTTTTTCTTAAACATGTAGGTATGTGCACTGCTATTACCGAAAATACGAAAATGTAGTGAAATCGTCAACATAACCCGTGATGTGTTTAATAATAATTATGCAGTTTACACATCGCGAGTCGCCGGCGCCGGTGAAAGTGCCTGCCTTTCGTTTGTATTTTGTAGCTGGTAACACCCATCAACCGAATTGACTGGCCAGTCGGCTAGGGACCCTGACTTTCGAGCCACTGGTCGTGGATGAGTTTCCCTAGGACAAACGTTTCTGTGCATGTTTGTTCTGTGTGTATTTAAATATCTATATATTATGCAAGGGCAATAATACATTCCATAAAAAGCTTGTTCTAAAGAGGAACGATAAAAAAAATGTGTTTTTCTTTCACCAATAAAAAGCTGCGTTATGTGTGAGTGTCATAGCCTATATTTTATTCGCGTATTTCAAAGGTAACGGGAACTACGCGAATGAAACCGCGCGGAGGCAGCTAGTATATTATATATCTAGAGGATAACATCAGCTATAACAGAAAACAAGGAGTACCTTCATTTCGAATCTTGCCTTGTCTGATTATATGGTTCAAATAATAAATTTGGCCTAGTTTAAATCACATTAAATCCGTAAGTATTTAAGTATCTATCTCTTAAAGCATTACATTACACGATTTAGCATTTAAAAGATTCCGGGCGTTGGTAATGTATACGGTGACCAGATAGCATCAATTATGACTAAAAGAAAAGCCTTTCCAAAATGGCTGTCGGTTATTTGTTTTCGTGTTCTATAATTATTCTGCACAAAGAAATTATTATATTATATTTTTAGTTGTTACACAAATAAGAAGTCCAGCTCGACAAAACTATGTACTATTTTTCTGAGCCCATCGACATAAGTCAGTAGACTTCTAGTATAAGGCGAAAACTTTAAAATATAATCACGTATGGATTCAGAAAATAGAGTCTACGTTACTAATATTATAAATGCAAAGGTTTGTCAGGGTGTTTGTTACTATTTTCTATAGCACAAAAGAAGAGTATGTTAGAATATGCTTTGTAATAACTAGACTTTTCAAATAATTATCCCAGAGAATGCGGGTGAATCTGCGGGGAGTCACTATGTTATATGTATAAACATTTTGACCAATCATAGGTTGTAACTAATCGCAACGAACAGTGTAGAGATCACATCCGAACCAACGACATCTCCAGCTCAATTGTTGGACAGAAATGCTTGCATAGCGAAAAAATAGCTACGAGTATGAGGAGTCTACTACTTATGTAGATGACTAAACACGACAATAGACAGCACGCAAACAATCTACCGATTACTCTGTCATAATTATAGAGAATTGCAACGCGTCAGTGAACACGAGAGAAATGAACGCACTTATCAGAAGTCCAGCGATTCTGTCATGTGAATGGCTAAAATGTTGTAGCTACTTAGATTATATTTATATATATATATTTATAATCTAAGTGTAGCTATGATAAATAAGGCGCTAAAATTATATTGTTTTAACTAATACTCGGAGGTAAAACATTAGTGTTTTTTAGGGCTGTCGATTTGCATGTTATACTTAATTTTACCATGTAAATATTGTAAAGTAAAATGTTACAACACTTATGGTGGTGGCATGAGAAGGTTTGACCAGATTACGTCAAACAGAAAAGCTCGAAAAATTTACAAAACTGACATTATCAAGATTTTCTAAAATTAAACTTGGTTAACGATACTTGACGATTAAAAACAGTATTTTATTTTAATATTAAATATGAAATAATAACTACCTTGCTGTTCAAATTAAAAAAACATAAATGTGACTAACGACAGAATGGGTCATTAAGGCCTCACACATCTTTCTAAAGAATATAATCTCTTCCACCTCTTCTGTTCATAATTGAGGGTCACATGACATAACTCAGCTTACCGCCCCACTGATCTCTAAACAAGTGGGGTAAATCCATCTCGCACAAGTCAAGTCAATCAACGAGCAATCTGCGCGGGCGCATACCTCGTGCATGTGTGTCAGATGTCAGGTGGACTATGGAGTCTATGGTACCGTTAGGTGGTCACCATTGTGATGGAAATAAGCGAGTTTTAGACTTTTAACAGTATGTATATGGCCTGAGAATGAATGATCGAATAAATTGGTATACGTTTCCACTGTAGGAGCACGTCTTCCCTTAATATTGAGGGTAGGTAGAGATACCAACACCATAAAAAAATAATGAAGAGAGATAGTATCTATTAATTCCGTAATGGTATTTATGTATAAGTATTAAGTATCCATATACAATCTAGGGTCACATGTGATGGTTAGTCTACTCGTTATAAAACCATTTTAATTATTCAAAAGGTACAATAAGTTTATAGATAAAGCAGCTAAAAAGAGCTCAAGACCAAACTGCTTCAAAAGTTTAATTGCTAAGTTTATTGTCTGTCTTCTCAGGAAAAGCAAAGTTCTGAATCGAGCGCTAGTTTGACTAGCAGCCTTCACGCACTTATGAAGGCCTAAGGCCTGAACATTTGATTAAAAAAAAGCATATGATACTCCCATAATCTCTACACTTACTACCGCTAATCGCTAACAATATGAGCACACCCTTATCACATCAATTCCGACGGATTCGAATCCATACGAGGTCGACTGTGAGTTGACCATTGACTCGATCTAATGCGTGTCTTTTTTGTAGGTTGCGTAATGTTTGTAGCATATCTGGTTTTGGACACGCTAAATTGTCTTGATCTACTTTTAATATTGTTATTTATAATATGACGCTTTTAGATATAGTTCGATATATTGCATATAAATCTAGTTGAATACGAAAATCATCTTGGAATAGATAGACATAGTAGCATAGTATGTATTACCTTATTAATATTATTATATGTGCTATCACTGAGAAAAGACTAAGTACGCCTTCTTTTTCCCACTCCTCCCACTATGGTCATTGGGATATAATTTATTAAGTATATCAAAATAAAATTATTACAATCAGATTTTTTTCCCAATTATTGGACGGTATAGTGCTGTGTATAAAGAGGAAAGATTTGATTTTAGTCGATTTTGTTTCATATGAATAGGCTCCAAAACTACTGGACCGATCTGAATAATTCTTTCACCAAAAGAAAACTACATTACTTGAGAGTGCCATAGGCTATATTCATCCCTGTATTCCTACGGGAACGGGAAATACGCGAGGCCGAAGGTAGTATAAAATATATAACCTCCTTATTATCGAGATTATGTTATTTCAGTTTGGACATTCGGTCAATAAATACTAATTCTTTATTGCTGTCATGTCAAACTAATTTTGTTAATTATAATCCGACACTGCAGAGCAATTGAATGTAAAGGTTAAATGGTAAATAGCCGATATATATTTATATTTATTGCATAATATATTTATAGCCAAAGGCAGAGCTGTAAATATTTTTATTCAAGGAGTGGGACGGCATGCCTTCGTGATGACCATTTTGTAAAGACATTAAAACCTGACATATAAAATTAATTATGTCAAATATTAGTTACTTTAACTGAATAAATTTAGATAGGTATACCGAAATATTTCCCGAAACGATGAGAAATGTGTTGATGATGTAACTTAAATGGTTGAACAGATTTTTATTTTATTTATTTATATTTAACTACACTGACACTCATGCCGCTAATAGCTTTGATTTCCACTGAGAACGAATAAGAATTATTCGAAGAAATAAGATAACCTAAAAATAAGCAAAAAATAATCCCAAGATATTAATGATATAGGTACAGTTTCATCAAATAAAATGTCCTATTTACATTTCAAGATTCGGAACAAGATCAGTAGCAACCGGACCGGACTCGCTGATTAATTTATTATTATTTTTCATCACTGGCAACTTTCACCGACTTCACGAAAGTTGGTAGAACATGTTTATCGACATTGTCTTGATTGAGTCGAGTCATTGGAATTCTTTGATATTTTTAAATGACTGAAGGTTATTTGAGGATATAGATCACTATTATTTACTTGTAATAAATATTTAATTATGTTTAGATCAAAGCTCTACTATCGATATTCAAAGACAACCAACACCTAAGCAATCTGGAAGACTATTAAATAATATAGAAATACATAAAAAAAAACATTCGATTTTCCAAATTGTTTATAACCATTTTATTTTTAGTCTGTGATCAATGTCACCGGCCAAGTAACATTGGCATAAAAACGTTATTGCGTGCATGTTGCATGCTATGTTTTGTAAACGCATAGATATTAAAAATGTTAAAATGGATTTCATATCTGTACGTTGACTCATCGCAAATACCTAATGATCATTGTTATTAATGAGGAAGTTCAAAAATGGTTGTGAAAGTTTATTAAACGAGCTCAATTAACTTACTTACTATATACAGGTATATTTAATATACAACTTCATTCATAACTCTCAAATTGTAGTAGGTACTTTTAATATTAAATACCTACTATATTATAACATACAGTGTTAAAGAAATAAAACTAAGCAGTTGATAAATATATTAATCACAATTATTTATATCGTATCAAGGTAGTTTTTATTTTATTTTAAGAAAAAAAATTGTGAACTGGTAGGTTAACTTGACCTAATTATACGAAATGGCACAATTAAGTACAAATTTTCGTAAAAGTAGTTTAAAAAATAACTTACCGATGCACACAGCCAGCAGTAATAAACTCCCGCCAAACAGTTGTGTAAGCTTCATAATTAAAAATTCCAAATCCTTTTACACTTTCACTAAAACAGAGACACTATTTCACTGCATTACGATTCTACTCAGATATTTCTTTGGTGTTTTTCCTTATAACTTGCATGAAGGTAACAACACTATAGAACACCCATTTCATCCATAAATACTGCCAACTTTGAAAAAAAAAACTTTTACGAAATTGTTTTATCTGCGCTACGTGATTTGCCGCCAAATTTTGACAGCTGCGGTATTCGCGTGTATAGACCAAACTCGTTCGAAAGTCAAACGCTAACTGCACGAAGAGTGGACACAGAGACAGGTGTGCCAAACCAGTCGAGTTGCAAGCGGTTCGCGTATTGTATAAGCGGGCGAATTGAAAAGTAAATTAATTACTTGTAAATGTCTTTGGAGTTACTGGTGAATTCAATTTGATCGGGTTATTTTGTATAGGTAGGGAGCTAGGGTTAGAAAAACCGTTTGAAGTTAGGGATTCTGATTTTTTTATATATTACTATGACCTGCGCAACTTCGTTAGCGTCACTTCCCCGTTTTTGCAACATTTTTCATTGATGATCCGCACCTATTGTCTGTACCGTAATGATTTATAGCCTTCCATGTTAAATGGGCTATCTAACACTGAAATAATTCTTCAAACCGGACCACTAGTTCCTGAGATTAGCGCGTTTAAGTAAGTAACCAAACAAACTCTTCAGCTTTATATCTTAAACATAAAATTCTCGTGTCACAATGTTAGTTACCATACTCCTCCAAAACGGCTTGACCGATTTTTATGAAATTTTATACGCACATTCAGTAGGTTTGATAATCGGCTACTATCTATTTTTGATACTCCTAAGTGATCACAGGAACGGGAACGGCAACTATGCGGGTGAAACCGCGGGGCAGCTAGTATCAGTATAGATATAACATTAATAAAATATCACAAACATGTATCAATGATTTATTCTAGACGTGCTTAGATATTAATTATAGCCTCAAGCGAAGCATTATGCGCTTGGAAATACTTAGAAATTATATTATTAAATGCCATGTTAAAGACACTCTCCGTTATTGTCTGACTACTGACACACTACAATGTCTAGTTTTTTTATCTATATAAAAACTATCAATGAAATAGAATCGCATTCACTATTGTATAGCTTTGAAATCGGAAAGTACACGAGGAAAGTCGTGGGTAAGAGCATGTTTTCTATGCTAATTTTGTAAAGACGAAAGTGGAACACGATTTGTTGAACTACCGCCTTATTCTATAGTTATTTGTGAGTAATTTAATAAGATGACTTCGATATTTTTGGCGAAGCGTGCCAGAAAGACTGGCAACATTTTCACGCCGATTGGCAACGGTGATTATCTGGACAAAGGTTATTATAAATCAGTCTAAATCTTCAATTTGTTACTAAATGCTTTGTGAGAAATAAATTTAAAGTACGCTATCTAACAATGCGGTTATGAAAACCTGTTTGAAATAGTATTTTCTGAAAGAACTTCTGTAAATGTGAAGCGTCACCTGCTTCGGTGTCTTTTTAGAACTTTGTAAGTAAATGTATACGATTTGCCTGATGGTAAACGGTCACCGTAGTCTAAAGAAGTCGGCATTATCAGAGGTATATTCAATTTTTTGTATATAAATTTAGTCAAATTGAGACCTTTTGCGGGGATTAATCTCTACTAATATCATAAATGCGAAAATAACTCTGTCCGTCTATTACTCTTTCCTATGTCATAGACCAATTTTTATGAAATTTGGTACAGAGATGGACTATAGGCTAAGGAATCTACAGGGCAACTTTTATCCCAGTTAAAATAGCAGAGCAGAAGTTAGTTCCTACCTATAGATTATTTCAGTACTTCATGACTGGTTAAATAACCCACACCTTTCATAACATGGTTAATGTAGGTAGGCGAATTGGGAATTCACCAGACGAGGAGGCCACACACCTGGCCAGGTCGCAGCTGGGTATGAGGACGCATGCCTCGGGCGTACCCTTGTACTCAGCTGAAAGCGACAGAGGGACACGGTGGGGTTTTAGTGAGTAGGAGTCTCACATAACCTTCTGATCACCCCCAGGGCGGAAGGTATCCATGTAGGATTTCCCCATCCCAAAAAAAAAAAAAAGGTGGCGAATCGGGTAACCAGAGAATTAAAACATATATATTTCAGGCTACTAGGCCCATAGCATATACACCTTAAATCTAAAAATATAATAGTTAAAAAAAAAGTTTTCCATAGACTAGGGCACATAGAGACGGCGACCCTTTGCCCAAAACTCAAAAAAAAGAAAGAATTAAGATTTTTTTATCACGTACACTAGCTTCTGGACTACAATAATTCGAATTTCAAGTGTGCGTGACTAAATGACTACACGGTATACAAAAGTTGGAAATCACTGAATTACTTAGGACTCTACTTGAATTAACATTGAACTCGCTAAGTTACTGGGTATTTAGTACTGTCATTGGATACCGTATCCGAATTGGACTTTTCAACTTTTTTAAATAAGTATTTAGTCACTTGTCGTGGAGGTCGTAAATATGTATTTATTAAGCTGTTTTTGTGTAGGTACATTACTGTGCAAATGGGGGATATGAGGTAGGTACCTTTATCTGAATGACGGCTGTAATGTTAAAATTACTTAATTAAACATGGAATGTTCCTTCAATGTAACTAAATGTGCAAATAAATTAAATACGAATGTTAATAAAAATACAGTTAAAAAGTATTTACTAGTTACTAGTAGGAAAGTAGGAACCTTCTGTGAAATATATGTAACTGAAGATCTTGATCAATGATGGTCGAAAACAAACTTTTTATTATGTGTGTATCAAATACTTAAATATTCTCTACTAGGTTAAGTACTAGTATGGTAATAGGTATCTATATAAAGCAAAAATATTTTATTCGATTTTTTGTTTGTATGTATTAAATGGGCTCTGAAAGTACTGAGTCGATCTAAAGAATTATTTCACCAACTGAAAGCTACAATATCAGATCAATAATAAACAACAAAGAATAAATTCTTATCCTTGTATTCCACCGGGAACTAAGCGGGTAAATCGCGGGGCAAAAACTTTATTATAAATCATTCCAATAGAGAAACTCTTCTAAAATAGCAACGTAGAAACTAACGTCAGTATACGCAATGACATCTATCATTTCAACTAAGAACAAATATGTTATTTTATTTCAAAACTTACCAGATGACGCTACCTACGCCATTGCCGCCATTGCGCCATTCTACGCGCTAAGAACTTTTACTTGTCTGCAACGTTACATTCGAACGATACTCAAAAGATGGCACCACTACAGACAGATTTTCGGCTATGTTAACTACGTATTTGTTTTATTTTATGTGTTTAATAATTTTAATTGTAAGTAAAAGATCACAAGTTTTTGAAAGTAAAAATAAAATTATTGCACTTTTCACATAACTGTCAAAAAGGCAAACGAAACTAGAATGTCATCCTGCCGGCTTAGGGCTGCCATTATTTCCTTTTTAACCCTCATTTTAGAGAAAAGTTTAGTTACAATCTGTAAAGCGAACTAAATACAACAATACAGAAAAGCATAATTTTAGAGTATACCAACAAGGCCTTTCTTACTATTCACAATTAAAAATAAAATTGATTTATTTTTAGTCATAGATCCATAAAACTCAAAAAGCATAATTTGAGAAAAAATACATAAAAATAGAAAAAGTATACGTCATAATGGGCTTCTGATTAGACTCCATAATTTATAGTAAAATATGCAAAAGAACATGTCAACATAATACTTATTATGGGATGGGTAAATAATTTTAAAGTCATGGCAACACAAGACGCGGATAACTTTTTAAAATATTTTAGACGAAAGAATATCATAGTTCTGCCTCACGTGTAGATTCCGAAAAATATCATTTGTAAAACAGCTGTTGTAAATTTTGTTCGCGATAGTAAAATTTGATAAATTTCAGCTTGAAATACTTGAATAATTATCTCGGGTGGTCGATGACGCCATCATTAAAATTCAACTAGAACGAAGGTTGCTCGCCATCGCCGTTTTACGTCGTCGTTGGCAGTGAACGGAACGAAGTGTCGTCGTATAGATCGCTCGCTGGCTGGCTGAAAATAGTGAACCAAAGTATGAGTTTTCGAAATATGTTCGAATAAAAAGTGAATAGTGAGTGACTGTCATCCAGCAAGATGGTTGATGACGTGAGAGATATTACCGAAACCGCCGAAAGTAAAGGTATATGTGCAATTATAGTTAAAATGTGCCGTTGTAGTGATAAAATGTGATTGAAAAATTGTCTAACCCTAAACGGTGTCGTGGCCCCACGTCTTGGTTTCGTGCACCGCTTTCGATAATGTCCGCAGTGAGCTATAAGTCTTTACCTCAGATTTGTTTGTTTTTTCAACTCTATTTGGTGGTATTTTAGCGTCGTGGTATGTTCTAAAATTAGCAGATGCCGATCAGGCGGCGTTAGAAGCCCGTGATTGTGTCCAAAATTGCTAGACCTTCCCAAACGTCAGTGGTCTCTTTTAGACTAGAATTTCGTCGATTTGCGTGTGTATTTACCGTTACTGGGGTGTTTTTTAGTACTTTCTAACTATTTTCAATAGTTTAAACTACTGTTGAGATAGTAAATGTTGACTGAATGATGAGTAACTGATGTCATTATAGAAATGATTAAGTCTACAGTACTATGACGTTTTTCTGGTGTACAAATAATATTTTCAGCATTATGTGCAGTACTTTCTACTTTATTATCTTAGCACTGGCTTATATCAGTATTTTAATACATGTGCAATCTGCAAAGGTTATGAAAAATAAGTAGCTATGTAGATATAGTATAGAACAGAGAAATTGCCCGTTATCAAGCATTCAGGATGATATAAAGCAGGTATTACACCTACATATGATTAGTATACTTTATGGTCATAGTTTTTTTTATTATGAATCATGTTATCACTAGAATTATTACTACCTGTTTGTTTGTATGATTCGGGGATTCATTAGAACATTTCCTTTACTTGACTATTGACACTCCAAAAATCATCACATGTTTCGGTTACGAAAATGAATATTATAATAAAAATAATTTGGATCACCAGTCATCTGGTTTTCAATAAACAATAATATCAAATTGAAATAGGGTTTTACCTTATTATGCAAAAAGATACTAAGTAGTAATTTGATTGACAATCAACTTTAATGAATTCCATGATACATTTGATTATGTTTCCACTTCTATATATCATGTACTAAAAAGTCTACAATTATTGTTTATTATTTACACCTTTTGTCCTTGACTTTATGTTTACAGACATAACTGATATTTATATTCTAATTTAATATTATGGATTTCTATAGAAGCAATACTATCCCTTAAACAGCCCATCACTCACTTTCCTGCTAATTTCTAATCAAATAGCACCATAATTTAATATTTTTGCAGAATAAAAATATAGTAGATGTAGTTTGTATCAGTGAAAAATAACAAATTAGTTACATATTTTAACTTTAATTAAGCAAGATTCATTAATATTTTCATATACCTACTTAGAATTTGTGTTTGCAGTCCCTGGTTGGATCTAGCATCTGTTGTTTCCAGGATTTTCAATATATCCTATAAATAGTGGCCTATGGACATTAATATATCACCCCTTTTCTAGTCCTAGTGTGATAGTTACATCCATTCATTCATCCAAACTCCTGCGTATAAGGATGAGCTGGTGTGTCTATTATTCTATAACTAGCTGCCTCCGCGCGGTTTTACCCGCGTAGTTCCCGTTCCTGTGGGAGTACAGGGATTAAATATAGCCTATGTTACTCAGTGATAATGTAGCTTTCTAATGAATAAAGAATTATTAAAATCGGTCCAGTACTCTTTGAGTTTATTCGTTACATACATAAATACAAATCTTTCCTCTTTATAATATTAGTATAGATGAAAGATGCCTAGTCATATACTGTTACTGCAAGTTGGTGCATAATATATAATCAGTTTTCATATCAAAGATACTATATGCATATCAAACTCATGATAAGATTTTTACACTGTAAAAGTGCTAATAATTACTTTGTTTAGTAATTATACCAGTTTTCCACATAACCTTAATTCTACTCTAAATACCTATGGAAAACCTTTTAGATGTTTTTGCATGTTAATTTCCAAATTAAATGCTATTATCTCCTGAACTGACATACTATTGAGCAATTACTGTTGTGTACCTAACTACCTAGCTAAACTATTTACTGAAAATTACATTACATATACCTCATACCTTACTATTGAAATGGGTATGATCAGTAGAGTAATTCTTCTATCTAATTTACTAATACCTAAATTACTAATCTTCTATAGTTATTGAAATATTTAAAATTTAATCAAACAAAAATCAACCCAATTTTCAGTTGCACTCTAGATCCTGTTCCTTCTATGAAATCAAGTGCCTTAAAATTATTATCATATAAGTAAATGCTTCATGTGAACCTATATGATGTTACGACATTTTTTATTTGAGAATCAACAAACAGCAACACAGTTAAACTTACTGTAAGACTTCGAATAAGGCTCCGGATATAATAAGTGTTTCAATGGTAGGTAAAACTCTGCTATTAAGATAGTAGTACACATATAAAATTATACAATTGTGAAACCTTATACAATTGTGAAACCAACATTGTTGACTACGGATTGTCAAACATTTCTTCTGTATAGGTTGGTAATACTTACCTATCAATTTAATTTTATCCATGATGGTCCCACAGCAAGGCAAAGGCCTCACATCTCATCAGCATAGACCAATTTGTAAAGAACTCAATGCATAGCCATCATATTGCCATTCTATATTTAAGTGTAGGAGTCAAATACCGTATATGTAGTTGGTTATACTATATTAGTTATATTTTATTTTCATAATAATTTATTCAAAGGCATTAATTCAGTGTTCACTAGCTAACAGAATGTGTGCTATGCAAATATGTATCTCTGCATTGAGATGTTTGCATTGTGTTGGTTTAGAAATGTTACAATGCATGTTTAATGGATTTTGTATTCTATTTTCACTGTGCTAACCTATAATATTGAGGGAAATTACAATGCCATTTAGAAGGAATATATAACCCTAATTTAAACGGTTTTCAAAATAAAAGCATTATAGAATAGAAACCCGAAAATAGCATCATCATTACAAAAACAAAACAATAAGTCTCCAGTGCTTAAATAGTTTTGTGTTTCCAATATTTCGAAACTGTAGCAAGTGACAGGACCACAGTAACTGAAAATGTTAATCATTTTCGACCAAGTTGATATGATTCAATCACCACATGTCCACAAAACCTATCACATTACAATACCTTCGCTAATAAACTCATGATAGTTCTCTGACAGATTGTATTAGGAAACACGACCTTGCGATCCGTTCAACAACTTGACCTAATCAAACGACAAAATTCCATAAAGGCTCCATTTCTATAACAACCCATCTCAATCGAGCAAATATAAACTTTACTGCTAATGATATAAAGATGATGCACGTGGGTGTAGCTTAGCTCTTGGAACTTTGCGAACACGTTTGTTTGGTTGTCATCGCCCACGTATTTCGTCAGGTGTGGAAGGAACCTGGTCTTTTTTATTTAATTTAACGCCTACTTAATGTGACTAAACACTTGCGAGTTTCATCAGAAAGTAATAAAAAATGTGGCCATTACTCGCAACTCGCAAGCCAATGATATGGCAACTCCACTGTCTCTTTACAAGCTACATTTTATAGTTGTACATGTACTTTCATGTATAAGAGACCACTTGAACTGTAATGGAAGTAGCAGTAATAACTTGAAGTATAAAGTGTGATAAAACCTAGATTACCCAAATTCCATTAGTAGCACCTTCGAAGTACCAAAATGTACAAAGAAAGTCAACAAATTTTCTCCGCACATTAAACAATGCAAGGTTACATAGCAAGGGCACAATTTAGAAAGTGCATCATCATGATGACTAACAAATGAGAAGATAATATAATATACTTTAATATCATAGACATACGCATTAATATATGCGCTTATAAGTTTACCGATCCGCACTTGTAAAATGTTTATCTATACTAATATTATAAAGAGGAAAGATTTGTTTGTTTGTTTGTTTGTTTGTAATGAATAGGCTCCGAAACTACTGGACCGATTTCAAAAATTCTTTCACCTTTGGAAAGCTACATTATCCCCGAGTAACATAGGCTATATTTTATCCCTGTATTCCCACGGGAACGGGAACTACGCGGGTAAAACCGCGGGGAGGCAGCTAGTATCCAATATAAACATGATCTGAATCACTTACGTAACCATCAAATTCCTTTCCATCTTCGTTATCAAGTTGTTTCGACTTGCGACACTCGTAAGAATCTGTCTATTTATCTGTATTATGATACGAATGTGGGATAGGATTACTCTTGTCTGTACTATTTACTCGAAATATTTTTTTTTACTGCAAAAGTGAAATTCTACTTAGATAGTAGTTCTTCAAAAACATGTTTGCTGGTTCTCTTTTCGCCACATCTATTGAGCGAATTTATCGATCTAATGATGAAATTTCATGTTCTGTTATAAAATGTGGTTGTTAATTCTATTTATGCTTTTATTTACGAATCTTTATTGGCTTCTATAAAATTGATAGATGCTGTTTCTAGCTAACGTGTTACGTTTACCAAATGTTTTCGCGAATATGTTTTTTGGTATTTCATCCATATCCTGTATTTTGAAAAGGTTTATCAAAATTCCGAGTCGAAAATCATAAAGGTTTAAGTTTACGCGACTTTAACTAAAGTAACTAGAAAAATATATTTTCGCTCTCGGTAAATTCACAGGGTATACTTACTGATTACTGTCTTGGATTTTCTGAGCTATTATTGACCGCACATAAAGAACTTTAGAGGAGTACCTGTAACTAAGCTTCTACTAAGCTTTTGAACAGTGGTTTAACTCTATTGTCTTGCGTTTAATATAAATATTGCTTAGTGCAGGCATTGACCTTTGAAGGACGGCTCCTAAATGTCTGATATTATTAGTGTTGCAAGCGCTCGGTTAGACGAGCGCTCGATAAATACTTTGTTTAGTTGCATAGTTGGTGCAAATGTTGCAGCCTTACTGTTCAAAGGCCTTTAAACTTGTTTACTTCTTTAGCAATTTTTGGTCTAAGTTTGGCAATTTCTAAGTCATTTCCTATCAATACTTATCACTTCTAAGACACTTGTGGATCCCCGCGGTTTCACCCGCGTACCCGGGAGATCTTCCATATTCCCAGGATAATAGTAGCCTATGTCCTTTCTCAGGCTCTAGACTATCTGTGTACCAAATTTTATTTTAATCGGTCCAGTAGTTTTAGCGAGAAAGCGAAACAGACAGACAGACAAACATAGTTACTTTCGCATTTATTATATTAGTTGGGATAATTTTATTTGTCTTTAATGTTGCCCAACCATGATGTCAACATAAACAACAATTTAAGAATGCAGCCATTGTTGCCGTAAATATCTCGAGATCTAGAGATCTCATTAGCCATACTGGACCATGTGTCTGTTCATACTCAGGCGGCTGATGTCATGCTTGAATGTACTCTGAGTCAATTCCTATATGCGATGCCATCAGTAATAACTTGGTAGTCGACAGGTGATTATCAGCTAATCTTGAATATACATCGTCCGTATCGTTGTGTTGGGATTTAGATAGGGATTGTTATGGTTTGCTATCGGCATCGTTTATTGCAAACGAGAATTTTATGTAATTCTGAATGGTACATAAAAAATACATTTATTTATGTGTGTAAAGCAGAAGTATGTTTGAGAAAACTCGTGCCTTTGACAGTTCTTTATTGCCAAAAGCCTACGCCAGAAATGCTTTGTGGAAAAGGAAAATTGAAATTTTCCTCTCCATCGGCTTAGTTTGTCTGCCATACCCTACTTCATTCATCATTTATTTTACGACCGATTCTCGCTGTGAGCGGAACGTTATATTACAACTGGCGAACCTACCTCGTAAGGAAATGATAATGAACTTTATTGAATTTGACTCTCAAGTTTAATCTTTACAATAATATCCATAGGCTCATCTAGCACCAATAAACTGTTATTATGACTTCTAAATTCCACCCAGCATTTCCTTATGCAATAGCCCCGCGAAAAAAGAAGAGTATATCCTATATATCTAATTGAAATGCCAATGTTTGGATGGATAGATGGATGGGATTGAATACGATCTGAAATAGCAAATAGGCTATTTAATATCCCAGCAAATTAAAGATCCTTGATACTAGGTTTGCTAATTTGGAATAAGACCATGTGAAAAAGATTTTTAATTATTATCTCTCGGAAACGCAAGTGTATTCACCGCGGGATCGGAAGCTAGTACTTCATAAAATCATATTCTATAACACACTACATAGACGTCAATTGGTCTACGATTAAAGCAATCAGGAAGAACAACACCGAGCTAAGAATGTATCGGTAAACGACAAACGATTTGCTTCCGTAAACCATAAGTAGTATATTTATTTAGTTCCTTGCCGCGTTCATTCAAATGTAATTTTATACTGCTTAGGAATGAGCAAACTCATTGAGATGAATCATTTTCATCTGAATGTAATATCATACTTATTGCATTTTGCCTACGTATTACAAACATTTTCATAGTAGTCTGTAACCTGAGTATGATCCCAGTTACCTCTTCACATATTAGTTAAATCGTAATGATTGAATCGCTTGGACATTATAAAATATCGATTTCTGATTACTCTGATATTTGATCCCGCTTGTAACTAAAATCGTCAATTGTCTACATAAAATAGCAAGCTCATATGCTTGTAAATAATTTAAAAACTATATAAAAGCGGCTTCCCACGAAACGCCATGTTTATGCACCATCATAACACTCAACTGCACTAATATACGATGTCTCTCGCTCACAACATGTCCAAAGACGACAGTCTAGAAGCATTTTTACGGTTTTTTTGTCTCTAAACGACTTGAGTTTGCCGTTCTAGGCATTACAGCCGACTGGGGGCAAAAAATATGCTATTATATTATTGCTCAGCAGGAAAAGTGCAACGAATCGAATGTTAGAGAAACTAACCTTGTGCTCTCGAGTATTTCAATGCAGATTTAGTGCCGTTTGTTCCAAAATTATGATCTGGTATCACGCCATATTGAGGTGTGAATAGAGCATACGTCAATTAAACACCAAATGTAGCGGAATTAACTGTCTATGGATTATACACGCCGATTCATTTTTTAAATCGACTTTAAATTATTTTAAAATCTATTAAACCTACTTTGGTTGTAGCTCAATCCAAATATTTCTTTATACAATTGTGTTATATGTTCAAAATCGGTCCAGATTGATGTAATGTTTTAAACGGCTGAAGTGTCTTCGTGTGAGGCAACCGGTATTCTATTCGATCTATTCATAGTCGACGGTTCAAGGATAGATCTAATTTGAGCCCTAGCTTCACTGACCCTAATCATTTTCAGTTGGGATTATTCCTTCTATATATGCAGGCTAGTTTAATATAAGCTCTTATTAGGCGCCGTAACCAGCACTGTCAGAACGCTGTATGTATTTATCCGCGATAAATATCAATTCCCAAACAAATTTTTATCCCTCTTACTTTAATGAAGCACAAAAATCCCTTTACGATCTATTGTCTAATTTCCATGTTTGAATATTAGGCACGAATGTGTAGATTTCCCAACCCATCACTCAGCTTATGTAGTTTCATATAATAGATGTATCATTAATTAGTAACTATTGGACTGCAGTTCTCAATGCTGCGGTATTTGTTTATGAGTAGATCAAAGCAAGTGGAGGCCAAGGTAGAATACTTGCTCTAGATAAAACAATATTAATTTTTCTCGTCCACAACAAGCATAACAGATTTTGTTCGATGCTTACTAATTGCTTCTTCAACGGCTATCTTTGTGTCAATCGAAACAAGTATAGCTATCGTCTTTTTAAGATCCGCTGCTCAATAAACATCGTCGTTCAGTATGTCTTTTCTCTTGTATTATTATTTTTTACCTCTTAGATCTAGTCATACGTTCAATACACTTCGCATAAGCGGATAATCGGCATTCCTTTCCAATGACGCTGCAATATTTACTAACTAGTCAATATTCTTGTCTATTGGATGTATGAACATTAATCCATTCACTGATTATTGATCACAGTTTACATTTGAGTTGCGTGACTACTTGTGCGGACGTCTGTACGCCGCTACGTGTTTAGAATTAATTGGGTCACAGCGTCGTTAAGGGCTTGTATATAAAACGCGAAGTTTTGGATGGTCTAATTTAGGCGGTGTAATTGTTTTACATATACTCTGTAACGCCCACATCGATTCTCGCCGTCTTTTACGGAATTCAGAAAGCATTGTAGAAAAAAAAAGCAATAACTTGAAGTAGTATTTTTTTATTTTCACGAGCCAAAAGTATACATTTATCTCGCTTTGGCTGTCTCGACGAGGTGAAGAGCATTACGGTCGTAAAGAGCAGGCCTCTGAAACGACCTTCTTATGTTGAAACCCTTTTGTCTGAGATATCGTCTAAGTTTTCAGATTTTCTTATGTTACTTTATAAACTGTAGAGAATTTTCTACAGCTCGGTGTTTAACTTTCTGGGTTATATATACAAAACTTGTTGTGAATGTTATATGGTAATTTTCATCAATCAAACAACCAATTTGGGTTTAACCTTCATCTATAAGCAATCTAAATTTCCCAACAAATCAAACATCTTTCCCCATTGCCATTCGGAAATCGCTTCCTACACAACGCCTACAATTTTGAACCGGCAGACTTACAATTATAATGAAAACGTAACCCATTACGGCGAGCTTTCACTCACATGCTAAGCATCAATAAACAATATTTCGGCCAATGGTCTTATGGGCAATCAACGCGATGATCACAAATAGACCGTGACGAGGTCGAAGCGTCTGTTGCACCAACTGAAGCTGCAGTAGAAAGGGTCGTTAGACAGTTATCTGGTACACTGTCATTATAGTTTTTGTGACCGTTCATGTATTGGACAGCTGAATTGGTTTCGTTGCTTGGTTTGCAATTTGATTTATGAGATTGTAAACAGTGAGGAGCGCTAGGCATTGTTTTGGGTTGAGATGATTTATTAGAGGCACGATGTTGTATCTAATATTGTTTCGCAAACAAGTTTTTTTAAGGAATTTAAAAACATATTGTATAAACAAAATTGCCGCAATATGCTACAAGGATGTCTTAGTTTTTTGAACAAACATTTGTATTCAAAGACGTGGGGTTCACTTATTTTAAGGTACACAGCTCTAACAAGAATGATTGTCCAACAGAGGCCCTAGACCGAGCGAGATTAGCGCGCGAGCGTCGCGAAGCAGAACAGAGGAAACGACTGGACGAGTTGCGTGCGCACGCGGCAGCAGCGCAGGCGCAGCGCGAGAAGCGTGATGAGGACCGACGCAAGAGACAGGCCGAGCAGCGCGCCAGAGACGACGACAGGAGGCAACAGGTGGGCAGTTTAGAAGTGGTTGGTAGCGATTTTTTGTTTCATTAGTAGCAAGATTCGTTAAAGTTAGACTTTAAGATCGGTTTTTGCACTTTGCACATCACAGATAAAAAGACTTCCAAGTCTCACAATATCTTCAGATCATATGGAATCAATTTGAGTACTTATTTTGAGCTCAAGATTGCACAAGTTCATCAAACCTTAGTAAGGTTATCAACCCGACAGTAACTTTGTGATTGTCAGTTTTAGCAATTATATTCGTGTCGTTTCGATAACTGTCACCAACTTGTTTTGTATACATTGTTGCTTTAATTGATTTATGTCTCCAAAGCTGAGTGAAAAATTCATAAAGAATTTCACGAGCAATGTCGTTAGTTAAACTGATAAAAATTTTCACTCGCAGCTGCAAAATGCCGTAGTTGGCACCGAAATTTCGAAAAACGGACACGAACGAAAGCAATTGTATCAAACGGTAATTGAATCTCATCCCCGTCCGTTCACAACGTTAACCGAGCCAGCTGGTCCGGCACTACACTTCATAACTTCACTTTCACCGTTCGAGTAAAATAATAGTTACGGTAACACACGAGGTGAAAATTAGAAATTACTTAGTTTATTGTGAAAACAAAACTGGCCGGTTACTTATGGTCGAGATAATGACAGTGCACAAGTGGTACACGGCTAACAATCAAGAAGGAACAAGCAGGAATATTGTATTGCTTGTAGAAATTGCTACGATACTTTGAAAGCATATGAAAGGTGCCGAGCAAAATGTGTGCAAGGTGACTGTTTACTTACAAAGTTTATGCTGTGGTATGGAAATATTTAATTATGAAAGATATAGGTATCTTCATTTACTATGTCAAGGCTGACCAGCTTCATAGTAGGTGGTTATTGCCACCTTTGCCCAAAAATAAGGCATTGCCTATTCTCTTATTAGCAGCTAATTAGGAGTAGCAACTAACAAATATATGATTGTGAAATTCAGCCATAACTTCTAGCTTCCTCAAGATATATATCTTCACCAAAATCTCCAGTTCATTATAGGTAAAGCATAGAAAATAGGTATGTTTATTAACACTTCAGCTATTTTTGCTAGGTTCAAGGTTCAATCGATTGTTGATACAGCTAATAGTTATTCATAAATCATTATTCATAACAGGTTGGAATTCCTCAAGTATAAATCTTCCAACACAATTTCTGTGATAATCATGCATTTAATTTCGAAATATTAAGTTACTGACTTCATCATAAACCGCCAAAGGTTTAACAAATATGTCAATATAAATAGTTTTGTAGATGTTATATTTTTTAGGTGTGGGCTCTGTTTTAACTTTAAATCTGTGACCATGATTTTTGGTGTTATGTTACATCCTGCAATGAAAAATTATAAAGAAACTGGCCGGCAACTTATATAAATAGTTCAGAAGTGGAAAATAAGTCGCACCTACCGCTTAATGAAGCTGTCGAGTTCAGACAGCTTCATTTCCCTTCTACGCCTAGACTTTGCAGGCTTATTTATCATCTTTTTCCACAGTGACTTATCTATTATATAAATGGTTGTTTTATTCGCACCTTTGTGAATTAAGCAACCATTTATCATGAATTTTACCTGTTTGTTCTTCAATTTACTTTACTCACTTTCGATATCATAGCGTCCTAACTATTATTTACTTAGTCTACGAAATCATTACGTACCATCAATTAGCATTTCTTACATCTCTAGGAAGTGCAGTGCTTGCATATCGACTTTTACTTTAGCTCTGACACTATTTGTTTAAATACTTATATTTTCACTTCTTTCTTTACCGAGGACGGGTTTAATTAATTCCGTTTCCTCCTTCACATTCTATTTAGCAATTATGTTAACTTATTCAGCTAATGCTTATACTTTTGTACATTTATTCTAATCGTGATTAGAATTTTCAATGAGACACAATGCTTTGCTGATTTTCTATTTGATTTTTCAAACGGTTGCTAGCTACTATTATATACGCTCTTCCTGCTGCTTGTCAGTTTTGTACGGAGTCGTAATAAAGAAAATATACTTTCATATTGTCACATCTATATTGTTGATATCCTCATTGAAGAGTCTATTGCCTCCCGACTGCTCACGAGTCGTATATCCGCCGTGTCTGCTTATTGGTGTTGCGTTAGTACTAAATTAACAAGTAGCATTATTGACTTTCCCATTTGCATTCGTGAATTTGACGTCTGATTGCTTCAATCTGATATTTTCATGTTACTTCATCGTTATTTATAAATCATTGATAAAATCACGGGTGGCAGTAATCGTTTTGCAGTTACGTATAATCATTGCATTATATAATATAATCGCTACTTGTACATTATGCACAGACTTCATAGTTAATATCATCAGTATGTTTATACTTACATCAAAGAATTGGTCAATCATTCATTTTTATAACGACTGCATTAAAATTCGTCTACAACAAATGTCTGTTTAATTTGATACATTCCAAATTGTTTCGGCCATTGTTTTTTCACCATTTAACTTATTTACCACATTACTAGTCCTTTTAATAGCGTAACTTTCATTATTTTATAAAAAAAGCCCTTTTGTAATAATTATAATTCTTTACTGCCTGTGGTTTTTTGTAACTCAAAATCTCATAAATGAATGCGGTAAACACCTGTTTCCATACATTTCTTAGCTGACGTAGGTGTTACATAAGCACAGCGTCCTTGCTTGATGATGTCATCCGCAGTTCTCATGTTCAATGTACCGATTATTGTCTCAACTTGAATGACTACGGATTCATCTTTAACCGACATTGGAGCATATTTAGCTTTCAAATTCCATGATCATGTAATATTATCATAAAATTTGGCGGAATGTTTATTTATTTACATTCTTATCTTATGACTCATCACATAAGTGCTGCTTAGATGCCGTTTAATTTCGTAATCAAAAATTGAGGAAGACGAGATAACTTAAAAAAGTTGGCTTTTATTTTATTATGTCGAGTTGTTTCCGCTTTAAAATATACTAGTTTTTCTGCAGTGAAAGCCGCATTTAATGTTTTACGATTGTGTTTTTGCTTTCCACATTTTTGGAATTTCATAAATCTTAAAAATTTACTGATAACTGTGAACATTTTTGTTAAACTTACTAAAATTGTACTAACTGTCACAGTACTTTTCCTCTAGTAAAAACATGAATACATATCTAAAAATACTCTATTTTTATTTAAATATCATTATTATAGTACAAATACCGTTTATCTGATCAAACACAATGGTGCCAGGTGACCGGGTCACCAGTTACATAATCCTGAACGCTATTGTCAATTATGAGGTCATGCTCTATAATACTCCGACATGCGTGCGCGCAGGCAAGTGCGTCAATCAGTTTATCTTGCTCTAAAATACCTCCAGTGAAATTCTTTACCTCATATTTATTTGTAGTTCCTAAGTTTATTTTATCAACCCCACCTTTTGTCGTTGTGGAAATCCTCTCTAATATTCTTTATCTGGGGGTTGAGCGTTAAATTAGCTATTACCTATATAGTAAACTTAATTTCTGCAACATTTTTTTTATTTTTCGTACAATGTAAAGTAGCAGTAAATAGTGAATCTATCTAATACAAAATTGTTTTATGTAAAGACATAATATACCTTTCTTGAATCTAAGCGGTAGGTATTTTAGATGAGCCGTTTTTGTGACATTCTGAATGAATAAGCTTCAAACCTCGACGAAGAAAGAAAATGACTGGCTTTGCCAAACCGGATGTGAAAGCCAATGATCGCATTATTGAGGATGCAGCAGATGGGTAAAGTGGGGAAGGTTATGTCGGAAATTATAGATACCTGAGAGTTATGTGACTAAAAGTCAATCGATATGAACCCCACAGCGATAAACAAGACTCATCGTAATTTTACTACAAAAACATTAATGAATTTAAATAAACAATCCTTTATTACCCTCACAAATACGTCAGCAGATTTGATTGCCTCTACTCAAAATCATTACTGTCTATAACCCCCATCACAAAATGTGAACCTAACAACTCCTAAATTACACCAAACTACTTAAACGTTCCGAACATTCATGGCATACAGAAATACTCTCGAATCGTTGTAGTGCATCAAAAATATTTAAAATAACTCCCGCCACGCGTCAAGGAGCCGCGACAAAAATAACGTGGACTCACTTCCTTCAGGACAAGTCACATGGCGTCTTATGGCCGGCTTTCCGATTGGCTACATCGGTACAATGATCGATACAAATAATAAATGCCACAAAGCTGATCTAGTTATAGTTTGAAGTATGAAATATTGATCATTTCAGTATTTGGATTACCACTGTTACTGGAATAATAGGAGATAAAATGTTTGATGAGAGTATGTATCATTCTGGTAGAGAAACCACGAGTGAAAAAACGTGAAATAAGATAAGAATGTGGAACAAGATAGTACAAAAGTATCTCAAGGACTTTGAGAAAGCGAAAACAAATTTGTATAGACTCAATAATGCGCTTTACGTTTCAGTATTCAGAGCTAGTTACATTCGCATCATTTGAGTTTCCAGTTTCTAATTATAATTTTTTGCCTCCGCTAACGACTGTATTACTTTTGACTGTCATCGTTATTTTGAAATAAATGTTTTTGTCACGGCTGGTTTTTTTATCTGTGTCTAGATTTGTGTCTATCCTGTCTTGGACTCTATCGCTGGATGTCATTCACCTTGCTTGTGGTGGGCGGCCGCGCAGTCTGGCATGCGTACAATGGAATCCACATATTTTATTACACATTTCATTTGGGAATATAAACTTCTATAGTTACTTCAAAGGCGTAATACTATTCGTGCTGAGTCTTCAAGATTTTTAAAAGCACAAAAAGTCTGCCTCATTAGTTTTACAATCAAATACATAAATCTCGCAAACCTTTTCGCCTCCTCAAATAATTTGCTAAACAATAATTCATTCTTCAGATGACCACGCTCCGTCAGCTTTCATAAATGATGTGCCTAAAAAAACCACAAGCAACAAGTTTGTTGAGCATCCAAAGCGTCTTATTGACGGTGAAAGCTCGCATCGTCATGACACTGACACACTTGGCAATTTGGGCTGGACTATGCGAAAATAACTCGTTTACCATGTGTTTGACATTGACCGTGTCTCCAATCCGACAGTTATGCGCGATGTTTTATAACATCTCGCCAGCTATTTGTGTTATGTAAAACTTCCTTCCGCACCGGCATGATTGTGAACTCATTAGCACATCATTATGAGAATCCCAATGATATGTCGACTGACCAATTTGCATAAACGTTTCTAATATAAAAAACTGCAATTTAAATTTAAATTCAGAGCTATTGTTTATAATGCGATCCACAAGAATGATAACAGCGTAAAGTTCACGGTCATACCATGGCCCTTGAAAATTAATGCTCAGTGTAATTAGGAGAATTTCTGTTTCGGCGAATATTGTTTTAAAGATATCGTTTTTCAAGGGTTGATACTGAGAAAGTTGGGGAGATTTGTTGTGTTATTGTTGAGCTCACTTTCCAAGAATCTTATTTTGTTTGTTGCCCTTATCTATCCATATGTTGATACTTGATTTATTTATTCAACGAGGACTGTTTATCGCGTGTATCGGCGATAGCTGTTCGATCAACGATTACATCCGGTCATGCCGAACGGCTATATCGAGTTTCTTGAGCGCAACTAACTTTATCAGTCCCTTTAGTTGTATCATTGTTTAGATTGAATACGAGCTCTTTAATAAATCTGCGAAAACTGAAACTTTTCTTTAAGCGTCAGCCTTAATCATCTTATTCCGTAAACGAAGTCATGTGAACACCATGATTAATATGAGAAGATTAAGTGAATAAAGTTTCAATTATAAATTGTCTGACAGTTATAAATACTCAGATATTAAGCCATCATTCCTCATCGCCTGTATTGGTACATGTAATTGACTTAACGGTGTCCAACTGCCCGCCTCAGTCACTAACAGCTGGATTAACTCGTACCACTTTATTGCGAAATAACGAGATATTGCAAGTGTCAAAATAATTAGCCGTATCATGTGTTTCCTTCCTTTGCTTCGTATTTCTTTGTATTTGTATATTTTGCCAAATACATTCATTACAATACATAAAAGCGAAAGTAACTCTGGGTCTGTCTGTTCCTCAGTCCCAGCTAAACCTAGTTTGGGATAGGACATAGGCTACTTTTATCCCGGAAAAGTTGAAGATCCCTCGGGAAGGCGGGTTAATCCACGGGGCGGAGTCGAGTAATAATTTTTTTTTTTTTTTATTTATTTTACAGTTTCAACATAACATTATAACAATTATTACAAAGTAGCATTTAAAACCACAAAGGTTTGTGACAATACTACACATAGTGAGTCTACATTTACAAAAACACACAACACACTGTTAACAAAACATTATACAACAATACAAAAATAAAATATACATATACTATTTACAATATCAACAATTTTTCAAGGAGACAAAATATTCTAAATCTAAATATTCTGTATTATTCCTATCCAGCAAACAATGTAGGTCATCTGCAATTTATGGACGCATACCTCATTCGGACCCGTATACTCTAGCTACTGTTCTATTAGCTGATAGTTATGGAGGGACGTGGCAGAGTTTTAGTGAGTAGGAGTCTGTGATACTCCTGGGCGAATGGAATTCATGTTAGATTTCCTCATCTTCAAAAAGGTTTTTATCGATTGGACTGTACTTAGAACCTATTAACCCTAAAATACTTTATAAAGAATTAATTTTCCCGAAGAATAATTTAAGCAAGAAGCGTAAAATCATCCTAGTCAGTTAAAGCGGATAAATTATGATCACGTTCACCTTGCAGGTTTTCTTCCATATGTACTCGATTTATATTTATCGTTAATCATTTACTTTGCATCCATCTCATACAGTAGTGACATATTAATCATTTGTCATTGTTCGACAAACAATTGTGTATTGAAAATGTATCTCAGCAGTTTATCTCTTGTTATCGTTTCGCAGGATTCGATAGTCTCATATATTGTTTCGACACGTTCATTCATTTTAATACCATTCATTGAGTTAAATAATAACTTAGAGCCTCAAGAATCTGCTCAAGATATTGGATCATAACTTAGATTGTGACCATTCTATAAATTATTCTATTTCAGATAAGAGAGCCATTTTGCAGAATATTCCTAACCGAACGTAACGACGACTCGGGGATTTAGCGTCATAAATTCATATTGCTACGTCAAATGTAACATGCTGGGTACATAAAGCCTTGATCCATCTTGACCTAGACTATCTGAGGATTAATATATTTTTTAACTATATACCGATCAAATCGATTTTCTAAATTATCCTGTAAATTATCAGGCGATGTCTTTAACCGAGAATAATATAGCTTTTACTCATATTGCTCCGTTCAGATAAACAATAATTATGAAATATAAGCTTGGCAGGAAAGCGGGCTTTCTCTTAACTTGGCGGTGGTCTCAAATACATTCATATTGCATGTAATCTGACGATACTTAATCGCCACGGAGAGTATACTAATTAAGGGTTCCTTAAAAGGGTTTGTGTTCGATAGAAAGTTGCCGTCTCGTTTCTTACTCATGGGGTTTTGACACTTATTTGCTTGATGATTTATCATTTAGCTGGAACTATAATTTATTGGTGCTTTGTACTTGGTGAATAGTTGGAAGCTTTTAATCTATGACAGGGATTTGGTGAACTGAAATTCTTTAAACATTTTCGGTCTGCTTTTCTTTCGCTGTCCGTTTCGCAACAAAAAGTCCACGGATATCGATCGTACTCTCTATTATTGTCGGCAAACTTGGCAATGGCCACCAACGTACAGACAGACGCAATGCACAGACATTGAATGCACTAGAGTGACTCGATTGGACGATTAAAATTCTCCTAATGTTTCTTTGTCAAGTCACTTATATTGATGGATATTTAGATGCTCTAAAAAATTGACTGTGGTTAAAATTAGTACCCCCCTCTCCTCCCCCCACTTGTGATAGATTTCATTTATCGATAAACTGACGCCTCCAGATTAATACATGCCTGCTTTGTCAGTATCTGGTTTCGACCCGAAATCATTACGGTGTTTGGGGCGTGTGTGCTATTAAAATTGATACTACCTTACCGTGCCTATGAAATACTTCACTATAAAGTAGGTATCATGTACCTAATAGTAAACTTTTGGTTTAGGGTTTGTCAGTCGCACATTAAAAATGACGACCCATTTATCATAAAATTTAAGTCAATGCTTATGTAAATAAAAATATTAAGGAGAGGTGAGATATATAAGGGTGGCCGTTGTTCTGGAGCATAATGCAACATGTTACAAAGCGAGAATTCGTATAGTCATTAACATGCTTGTTTCCATATACTAAGGTCACGGTGTAACGTAATATGCTCGCTACGAATGATACATTAAGCCCCGTAACACCGACCAATACCCACATTTATACAACTAATAGCATCCGCCATGCAGTATTACCCGAGTAATTCCAAATCCCGTAGGAATACAGGGATAAATATAGCCTATGTTACTCCCTGACAATGTAGCTTTATATTGGTCAAATAATTATTCAGATCTGTCCAGTATTTTCAGAGCAGCACAAACAAGCAAAATTCTTTCCTCTTTAGTATCACGAGCCTGTGGTGTCTCACTGCAGGGAATAGGCCTCCCCATCTTTCCTCCACTCCTCTCGGTTCAGAGCTTTACTGGGCCACTCCTTTGAGAATTAGTCCAGTATATTTCCTCTTTATAACAATAATGTAATCCTGACAGGTGGAGGAACGCAAACGCGCGATATGGGAAGCGTCCATATCGCGGCGCGAGGCGTTGTTGCAACGCGAACGCGATCGGAGCGAGCGTCTCGAGCGTGCGCGCGCCGCTCGCTCCTCACCACGACCGGCGTTCGCGTTTGGCTCGTCCACGCCGCGGCTTCTAGAGCCGCTGGACTCGGGAGGATTCTTTTGGGCTGCGCGCAGGTGAGTTGCTGTACATCCATCTCTTTCGTTTTATATGAGGCGAAAAGAGAGCTGGCGACTCTATATACAACTCTTTTACTTTATATGAGTTGAAAAGAGAGCTAGCGACTCTATATACATCTCTTTTACTTTATATGAATTGAAAAGAGAGCTAGCGACGCACCCTAATTGTGTAACTCTCTCGGGCTTGCTGATTTTATATTACATTGCCGAACCAACGATAGCAATGTCTGCGATGGAGCGTCAATGTATTAGAAAATCGTTTTCATATTTGAGATTGTTACATAATTAGTGGTTTCCTGTACACAGATAACTTTCAGATGTTCAATCTATGGGTTACGATATTTAAAAAGAAGTAGTTTAAAAATTAGGAATAATGTAATTTATATTATAGATACGTGTGATTTTTTTTTACTTTTTAAGCTATTGCATAGCTTTTATCGCGGGCTCTGAGCGCGGCGACCGAATCAAGAAATTCCGTAACGAAAAAAACCTAACACATCGTCTAACGTCGTTTAAGTTCGGCAGACTTCGGCACGGTGTTTGTTTGCTATCTTCTTAACTCTTTGACGTTTTGAAAAAATGGCGTTTGACATTTATAAAAAACAAAACTCAATTTCCGTATTCGCGCGTAATTATTTTGTTTCTATTTCGTGGCAAGGGTACCACGTCATAAAGCCTAAGTATTCAAATACGTATGCACATCAGAATGCATATTATTAAAAAAAAGTTTTACGTGACAACGACTTTGAGTGGTAAAATAATTTTAATGTGAATATTCATTCGTATAGTAGGAAGAAGGATGAAATAATAGTAACAATTTAAAACCTAACGTGACGTGAGCGGAGCGTAACGCAGTTTCTTGAAGTGTCACCCGGCAAACCAATTTATAAGACGTTGTCACGTCAAAATATATGCTCAAGTATTTTTACAATGTACAAGGCGTCCTTTCTAACCTAACCTTTGATTAAATCCAAATGTATCATTTATTTAGTACATGTAGCGGCCATTTGCATTTCTAAGCACGCGATGTTGGCGTATTGGTACAAATGTTTGTACGTTGGGCCAACATGGCAATGAAATTAGACCTTTTCTCTAAGATTTATATGAGCTAGTACTTATATATTTTTAAGCTATTGCATAGCTTTTATCGCGGGCTCTGAGCGCGGCGACCGAATCAAGAAATTCCGTAACGAAAAAAACCTAACACCCCCCACTCCGACGGGCAAAGAGGTGTGGCTTGAAGGCCGTGCATCGTCTAACGTCGTTTCAGTTCGGCAGTCTTCGACAGTCGACACGGCGTTGTGTGCGATTAGACGTATTGTACGACTCTACGAAACTCGCACGAATCGAGACGAGCTGCTCCGAAATCGGACGAATACATAAGCTGCTTATGAGAAAGTATATAGGTGTATATGTATTTATGTACAACAGTGAATAGCTGTACTTGTAAAATTTGTGTATGAAGTGTTTTGAATATGAATGAACAAAGTGCATTTATTATTAAAATAAATAAATAAAATTGTAATTGCATAAGTTGATACAAAATGCTATGCAATGCAATAGCTTTACCGCGGCAGTCCCCGAGTGCCTCACGTAATTTTTTATGAATTTAGTTAGCTATACATATTGGCTATTTAGTTACTTTGCTTACGAAGTTGGGTTTGCTTATTTGAATTTCCAAAGTGTACTAAGATCTTTAGGATCAGTAGGATTTTTAAATGCTTACCCAGTACTTACAGATTGTTGGGAAATTTATTAACTTCCTTTTGTAAGTTTTAGATTTATAAACTAAGCTTGTCACTGGGATGTTAGTATTTTTTTTAACAAATTTATTTTGATTTAGGTTCTTTTTACGCTTAGCTTTTTGGGTTGACCTTATTTTCGGGTGTTGGTTATAACAACCATTAGGTACCACAGTGAATAACAGGATTATCCCGAAAATTTTCATTTTTGTGTTCATACTAATTTTTATTTTTGTTTCTTTTCCCCTTCCCCAGTACCAACCCCATTGATCAGATGAACTTTTTTGAATCACTGTAAGCAGTTTTTTTATTTTATTTCAAAGTATTATTTTTGTTTCGTCTCGTTTTTTGTTACTAATTTTAGTCGATTGTATTTTTGATTAATTTTTACTAATTTCTATTTTGTTTGTAGCAGTCAATTTTGGTAATGATTTAACGTTAATATTTATTTATAGTTTAACCTTTCCTTTATCCTAACAAGTAGTTTGCTAACGCTCTATATTAGTTTAATATTGCATTAAGATGTAGTTATTGCATGGAAATTAAAAATCATGTAAATATGGTTATAGGCGCGTAAATAAAGTTATCTGAGATCTATATTGAATCAAAAAATAAAATCGACTCGGTTTGTTTAAGATTTTCGAAGTGTGATCTCATTGGAATTGGCCATTGAAGTTTTTTTTGCTTTAAAAGTGGTCCTCATATTTTCTACAAAGCCGATCATTGCATACATTTCATTTGGTTTTGGAATACCTTTATTTTCATTTTCTAGCAACACGTTCAGCTGAGTGGCAAAATTTACAAGCATGATATGAATGTGCATGTATCTAATATTACAATCAACAATAACCTCTAATCCTATGATTATTAAGTTGATAATGATAATAACCAATACTGACGTGTGTCATCGCAAGATAACAATGACTGTGACGCTGTAGTATTGATAAACAAGAAAGTATTAAATTATTTTAGTAAAATAGAACATGAGGATGAATTAGAATTTAAAAACATAATTGCCTTAAAATTAACTGCTATAGTCCTGTCCCACAAGGGACAAATAGTACCTATCTATCATCATGGCTTTTAGATTTTTATCTGTTTGACTATGGAAGTACATGCTATGTGTAGTAGGTATATAAAAATATGAAATAAGCACAGTTTTTAAGATTAGTTAATTGTCTTAAAATATTTTGATTAGGTACCTTTCAAATAGTGTTCATTTGACGTGATTAATATTAATATTATAATAGTGCAGCGATATATGCATTAAAATATACTAAATAATTATTTAATTGGCTTTGATATCTCATACATATTATATACAATCAGCTACAAATTTTCCGCGGTGTTTATCTGAGTATGAATTTTTGATTAGATTATTTGTCGCAATTTATAATCATATATTTTATTTTAAATGTTTTGTAGTATTATGTTACACATGGTCCTTCGGGAGCGGGATCTTACTTATATTATAGATTCTACTGTCTACTAATATTTTAAAGATGACGTAACTGATTTGGATTCGATCGAACGGATTTATATGAAACACAGATAATATATAACCTGTATTTATACATAGGCTACTTTTTATCCCGGGAAAATTGAAGATCCCAAAATCGCGCGAGAAACCGTACGCTATATTTTAGCTCGCTTGAACAGACATTCTGACATCTAGGTGTATGTTATTTAGGTCGCATACCTAACGCCCGTTGCGTTTAGTGTTCACGATTGTGTATTCCACTTGCGTTCTAAGAGTACGTAACACGGACATACCTATCCGGTAAATTCCGGCACTCGCACCGGATCTCCGGATATTTATTTTTAGGATTTTCTGAGTTACATCACTTTGCGTGCATGCTGACATACAAATTGTAAATGTGTTGAGGCAAATCGGTTAGAAGATTCATGTTTGATGGTTTATAAATAACTAGCTGCCTCCGCGCAGTTTTACCCGCGTAGTTCCCGTAGGAATACAGGGATAAAATATAGCCTATGTTACTCAGTGATAATGTAGCTTTCTAATGAAAAAAGAATTATTAAAATCGGTCCAGTACTTTTTGAGTTTATTCGTTACATACAAAAATACAAATCTTTCCTCTTTATAATATCAGTGTAGATTTTGTTGTGGAGGAAAATATAAATAATTAGGTATCAACTAAATAATCTGTGATTTTTTTAATTACAGCTGATTAGTTGTTAAAAAACTTACATTTTATGATCTTTAACTTAAAATTAATATATTTCTGTAATTTAGATACCAAGAAAATAATATAGTAATTGATTAAATAGCTCTTATTTGTATTTACCATAAAGGTGAATGTCCGTTGTACGCATACCAATGCCACTTACAAAAGGTGGCATGACACGAGACAATTAAAATGTAATTTGTTTATGTTACACTTTTCTCAAGGTCTATGGGTACGTGGTTTAGGGCTTTTGTGTATGGAATCTATACAATTTAAATAGTTGGTTGACCACCGTATCGATTTTACTTACCCTTTGTTTAAACTAGTGGTTCCCCGCGGTTTCACCCGCTTTCCCAGGGATCTGCAATTGTCATCATCAGCTCATATACGTCTACGCCGAGGAGGTTCTGTAGCTTTGGAGCCTAATCATTCGGATTATATTCTCAAACAAACAAAAAAAAATCCTCTCTATTAATGATCCTCAATGTTTCGTGGTCACTTGAAGACTGAAATAGCATTAAGTCTAAATTATAATGTTAAAGGTATTTTATTATGACATTTGGAACAATCCATAAATATTAATACTTTCCTCGTTTTAAAATAACTATTTGTATCAATGAGTATTGCATTGAATTCTATTATTGTAATTATCCCTTTAGTTATTAATATTTTTATTGAGACAACAATTTGAAAATGTTCCATTCTTTATAAAAAATATTTTAAAAACTGACCGATGTTCATCGTGTTTTAGGCTATAAGGCTACTGGCACACTGCCCCATACTATGTCACGCTCCGATACAATATCTCTTTATGGAGTTGTAAAGTCAATTTTTCATTCTACACGCGTATAAGTAACTGCTTTTCGATGTGTCATACGGAAACCGAAGCGCCGATATGTCTGAGCCCTTGATGCAGTTTATTAAAAACTAGCTGCCTCCGCGCAGTTTTACCCGCGTAGTTCCCGTTCCCGTGGGAATACAGGGATAAAATAAAGCCCATGTCACTCGTAGATAATGTAGCTTTCGAATGGTGAAAGAATTTTTAAAAACGGTCCAGTAGTTTTTGAGCCTATTCATTACCACCAAACTAAGTTTTCCTCTTTAATTAAATTTCACACTAAATATAATAGCATAAAAAATAGTTTCCCTATGTATTGGTCAGAACTGTATTTAGACTTGTGTTTCTGAGTCACTCTCCCGAAGTTAGCGTGACGGTTGACTTGATAAAACTACAGCTTTATTTAGATAGTAGCTTCCACCACGCGGTTTCACCCGTGTTCCTTCCCAGGAACATCAACTTTCCCAGGATAAAATTTGGCCTATGTACCAAATTTCATCAAACTCTGGTCTGTCGTTTAAGTATGAAAGCGTGACAGGCAGAGTTACTTTCCCATTTATTATATTAGTAGGGATTCAAAGGACAATACACCTTCAAAACTAGTTTTGCAGATGTCTGTCAGTCACAGCTGTCTGTATCTGTCAGGTGTATCGACAATATCGACATCTTGTTTAGTTTATATTTAGCAACAATTCCAACAATTTAATTTACGACGAAAATGCGTTTAATGTATTTAATTATGAAGGAGTAGGGGCATTTATGTTAATTAAAAATAGTGTAGTATTCACTTTGGTTATTTGTAAGTTATTTACTTTTACTTTCATAAATAAATAGCTGTTATTATTTATTTACGTCTTCGTTCCGTTCGCGTGGGAATACGGGGATAAAATATAAGCTCATGTTACTCACTGGTAATGTAGCATTTCAATGGTTTAGGCTGGAATGTGTAACAATCTCACATTCCCCTTTATATTATTAGTTTGATTGTATAGGAGCTTTATAAAACAGGAAAACACAAATATAAACAAAATAATACTATTATTATAAGGCATCTGACGTTACAATTATTTCGTATCAAATCATCAAGTTTCTGCGTATTCATTTATCTAATCTTTTATTTATAACGTTTAATAGCTTGATTATTTTCACTCTTGATTATTTATTTTTGCTGAATATTATTTCTTTTACGTGTTATGTATTTCCCCTGCGTCTGTGATTTATGTACATACTTTCTTGCACATCTTGTAAAGTTACGAAACGGTTGGACGAATTTTTTTGTATTTATAACTTTGATGGATCGCGGCTATTGTCGGGATCCAGGATAGTAGCTCAAGATCAAGTATTCAAAACAAGTTAACACGTTGACTGCCCAAGTTTCTGAAGAAATTCTAAAATTGATAACACCCCATTCTTTTGTCAAAAGAAATAAGTAATAGTTACTATTACTCGAGTTTGGAATTAGATTAGACCATTCCATATATAAAATCTTAACATCCTATGTCACGTCTCGGGATATATACCTATTTATAATATCGTCCATTCAAACCGCACGTTTGATCCGTCATCCAATACCCGAAGAAAGCCATAAGCCACTTCGATTTCCGTCTCGGTCCGCCGACCCGGTGACGTCACCATCCTTCCTATATTAACATAATTAACAATAAGACAATGCCTTATTTCGCCAGCATTTGTCACGGCGAAATTTTTTTGACATAATTATGCAATTTTGGGGAGAGAGTTCGTTGAACCCGCGTTTGTTGTCTGGAGTGGCTTAATCGATATTTGGCTTAACCTCTGTTAGTGCTAGTCACTCCTTGAATTATACAAGGGTACATGCTCTATGAGGTTTGTTGACACCTACTTAGGAATACTGTAAATAGGCTAGTTGACGCGTTGAAAAGTTTTAAAAAGGGGGCTGACTGTTAGATCTTTAATTTTGTTTCTAAGAATGTTATTCATAAGGCTTAAGTTGGCAAGTGATGCTTTTCCATTGATAAAATGTCTGTTAGTTCTCTAGTGATTTAATGAAAAAAATAATACCTATGGCAAAATATTAATAGTTTAGGTTGCATATATTGGTACCTAGTTATTACTAATTTATTTATGCTATAAAATATGCTGTAATAAGTTTCCATCCCATCAATAAATCTAAATACAAGTATAACCTGTAGGTTGGTTTACAAATAATAAGGTTTATTTAGATAGGTACTGTATGTACAAGGTTATACTATAGTTTATAAATAATACGTTGATATTTTAGATATTCTATGTACATTTATGTTGTTAAGTAGAATAGAATGATAGCATGCATGTTTAAAATAAGTTTAGTAAGTAGCAAGCGCTTCAAAACAGCTTTCACATAGCAATAAATGATTGTATTTAACAGCTAAATTATTATAATGCATGTACAAATAGATAATATAATTGCAAATTTTATAGACTCATTGCTTCACATCATTGTCATGAAGGGAGCTTGCTATGCGACCCGATTTTGAAGGGCCAATCGATTTCAACCAGGTCATTCATGTAAGGGGCTGCAAAGGTGCCTTTTAGGGTGATATTCCATTGTCTATGCGAAGCTATAAATATCGAGGTAATGCTATAAAACTGAAAGTTTATGGGGATTTCGTAGTAATGGAATTGGTAGAGATGGCGAATATACCATTGGTTGCCATTAGACAAATTGAAGATTAAAATTATATTGTTTTGAGACATTTAAAAAAATCTTGCCTTTTAAAAAATGCTACAATTCATTTTAGAGCTACAAAATTATATGTTATATATGGAAATTTTATTAATTTTGTTTAATACCATGAACTTCTACAAATATGAACTGACGGTCAGACTTATCCAGAGTTATAACTCAGCATATTATAAAATTTTGCTTGCAAAATTATCTTTATAGCTTTACCTCGCATAGCATATTCATTGGACTATCACCCTTATCGACACAATTGTCAATACAATCGACTTAAATATTCCCTTGTACATTTCCAGGGCGGCATCAACTACAAATGTGATGTTCGCGTCTGCGCCGCTCACGAGACGCGCCTCAGCTTTGCACCTTGATACATCAGACACTGACAACAAAGGTATGGGTAAATTTTAAATATTCAATACTTCACCCGCGTAGTTCCCTCTCCCGTGGAAATACAAGGATAAAATATAGCCTATGTTACTCGTGGGTAATGTAGCTTTCGAATGGTGAAAGAATTTTTAAAAACGGTCCAGTAGTTTTGAGCCTATTCATTACAAACCAAACAATGTTTTCCACTTTATAATATTAGTATAGTCTGGCTGCCTCCGCGCGGTTCCACCCGCGTAGTTCCCGTTCCCGTGGAAATACGGGGATAAAATATAGCCTATGTTCACCGGAAATAGTGTAGCTTCCCAACAGTGAAAAAATTTTTCAAATCTGACCGATTTAAAGTAGTTTTGGATCCTATTCAATGCAAACAAAAAACAATCAAATCTTTCCCCTTTATTATATTAGTGTAGCCAGCTAGCTCAGTTGGTTAACTCTCTCGTCTGACACCACGACCGTGGGTTCAAGCCCCATGTAAGATTAGTTTCGTATTCTATATTATGTGTGTCTCAGTGCAAATGGCCTATAAAATATACCATTTAAGAAAAACTTAGACCACTAGGGTCTAGGTGTCTTTATGGTAAAGGAAAACAACGTCAAAAGATCTGTAAGCCCAAGTGGTCATATTGAAGACGTATGTACTCAGATGGATGCAAATAAATAATTGACTTTAGTTATTTTTTTTTATACCACAAAGGTGGCAAACAGGCATACGGTCCGCCTGATGGGAAGCGGTCACCGTAGCCTATGGACTTTAGTTACAAAAGTATTTTATTTTGAGTAAAATTACTGAGGAGAAATTTTATGTTCGTTTTGTAATCATTATCTCTTTTTACGCTGCCATTAAAGGAATACTGATGTTTACAAGTTACTGTAAGTTTCATTCAATATAATATTAATACATTTTCGGTTTAAAATTCAGCTCTTGTTTTTACTTTGGATATATAGACTTTAGACTAAATACCACTATGGTAAGTGGTGATGTGGCAGAAGGTGGTAAGCATAAAGTCTATAAGATATCATAGGATATAGAGTTCCTTAAGCGTTGCGGCCTTGCGCTGTATTAGAAAAGATTATGCTAATTCGCCGTGTAAGCCGCGCGGCGTTAAGACTGTTCTTGCACGCGTGTGTACGCCTTGAAGATTACACAATTATTTTATATTGATAGATCTTTGAGCTTGAAGTAGAATATAGAAGATCGAGATCCATTTTAAATCAATAATATAACAATGTATATTTGAGATCTAGAGATGTATATTTGAGTCGAAAATGTGTAATCCCCGTAAACTATGAATAACCTCCTACTAAAAAAAATCTACTGCATCGATGCAAAGTTGGAATATTTGGATTGTGGTCTTATACAAAGCTAAATAAATTAAGGTAAAATATTTTATTAGTTGCCTTGGGAGCTGTCAAGTCTGACTTACAAGCCGCTTGTGAGTTCTCAATCATGACTAAACTTCATTCTGTATCTGAGTGTAATCTATATGAGTAATATAAATAAAAATAAAATATACTGGGACATTTTTTCACACACGGCCAATCTGATTCCAAACTAAGCAGAGCATTTAAAAGCACTCTTATAGCATTACTAGCTGCCTCCCCGCGGTTTTACCCGCGTAGTTCCCGTTCCCGTGGGAATACAGGGATAAAATATAGCCTATGTTACTCGGGGATAATGTAGCTTTCCAAAGGTGAAAGAATTTTTGAAATCGGTCCAGTAGTTTCGGAGCCTATTCATTACAAACAAACAAACAAACAAACAAACAAATCTTTCCTCTTTATAATATTAGTATAGATGTTCTTATTTAAATTCATTCATCCAGTTACCATAGCAACAGCGCTGCAATATTTACTCCCCCCCCCCCCCACATAACACCTTGTGACTTTATCGACTCCCCCCGTCCCTCAGACGAACCGGACCGGCAGCCCCAAGCGGTGATGTGGTCCTCGGTAGCCCGGCGGCGCACGGACCTGGTGCCCACGCTGCCGGCGCCGCGAGCCCCAGGTAGGGCCTACTCCATGACGCGGCTGGACCGCCTGCCCGCCGGTACCCCGCGCCTGCACGAGACCTCGCCGTCCATGCATCACCTCAACAGGACCCGTAAGGATGACCCGTCCGTGCACCATGCAGGTGGCTAGGGCTGTGCTTTGCAGGGTTGTCGCTTCTCTGGTTGGCTGGGGAGCTTTTACCGGGTGTGAGTGTGAAGGGAGACATGAAAGTCATGATAAGCTGGCTTGCTAAGTTTTGGAAGTGTGTGTGTGATGCGAAAGCCTTAGGGAGTTTTGGTCAACGAGTATTAATATACCTTACTTTGGCTTCTTCTATTTAAGCAAGGCCAAAGTAATTACTCAGAACCGCGTCTCCGCGAGACCTCCCCCTCCATGCATCACCTCAACAGGACCCGTAAGGATGACTAGTCCATGCACCATGCAGGTGGCTTTGCGGGGTTGTCGCTTCTCTGGTGGGCTGGGGAGTTAAGCTTTTGCCGTTTCGAATATAGGAAGTGTTTTGAGTGGCAGTGTGGGGGAAATATGAAAGTCAAGTTCGCTTGCTAAGTTTTGAAAGTGTGTGTCCATACATCATGCAGGTGGCAAAGGCTGTGCTTTGCAGGGTTGTCGCTTCTCTGGTTGGCTGGGGAGCTTTTGCCGGGTGTGAGTGTGGAGGGAGGAATATGAAAGTCATGTTAAGCTTGCTACGTTTTGAAAGGCATGATAAGCTGGCTTGCTAAGTTTTGAAAGTGTGAGTGTGTTGCAAGAGCTTTAGGTAGTTTTTGCAGGTGGCTATGCAGGGTTGTCGCTTCTCTGGTGGGCTAGGGAGCTTTTGCCGTTTTGAATGTAGGGAGTTTTGGTGTGTGGGTGTGTGAAGGGAGAAATATGAAAGTCAAGTTCGCTTGCTAAGTTTTGAAAGTGTGTGTGTGATGCGAGAGCTTTAAGGAGGTTAAGTTTTTTAATGTAATGCTGTCCACATGTATTAAGCAGTATTATTGAAATATTTTGGCTTCCTCTATATTTTTAGGCAAGGGTAAAGTAAGATTAAAGTAATCCAGTCTTGTATAATGATACACACCAATGGTACTTTGATGTGCATTGGTTTACTTAATGTGAAAGGAAGTATGAATTTTGAGAATCTTTGAATTTAATTGAGCTTGCTTTTATTGAGGTTTTGGTTGGTTACATGTGCTGAAATAATATATCGCATAACTTCAAATACCTTTGTTCCTACTGACAGGATTAGAAATCATTTATGATAAAGTATTAATAACTTCTCGTTCTTTTGGTAAAATTTTAGATATCAGAATTACCCTGATATGGTGAAATAATTATTTAATTTATTACTCAGAACACACTAAGGATGCTTTATTTGTTCCGGTCTATTTATCTTTATTCGTCGGTTTTTGAACTCACAGTTTTCGGTTATTTATTTCTAGCCTATTATATGTTCAGTGCCATCTCTACATATCTTGAGATTCAGTTTGACATCGCTGTTAGTAATTATTGACTGAATTTCTAAGAGTGGGTTTTAACTGCCTTAGCTTATATACTGACTATAATTTGTGCTAAGGTATTATGCCAAAATGTCTATTAGTGCCAGTCGTTTGTGACCAAGCTTTGGGCCCGCTTTGCTTCTTGTAACTAAGATTTTGTTTTGATCTTAAAATTTGACAGGGTGACTAACTCCTTATATTTTGGAGTTTTACAAAAATGGGACTTAAATTGTTAATAATAAGCTTCATATTTGACTATTATGTGGTGTTGATTTGTAATGCTTAGGGTTTCTTGGCTTTATTAACTTACGATTTTAAGGTCTTTTAAAAATTTGGGTTCTTCATTCATTACTTTGGGATCGGTGTACAGGCACTTGCATCTCTTTTACTCACGCACATTTGGTCTAGCACTATCTCTTTCGGGTCACGGGTCACTCTTCTAAGTAAGGTAAGTCATTATTAACTTAGTTCATATGCCACCATAGTGTCACTAACATTTTTTGAGCACATTTTTTTTTGTTTTAAACACTATACATGCTATGACATATAATTGTAAATTTGGGGTCATCTATTTTAAATAACAACTACATCATGTTTATCAGAAAACATTAAATACTCTACAAAAAATGCTTTACATCTTTCATTAAACTCATACATACATAATAACACATACACTATCTCCATTAGACAGTTTGATAGAGCTGAACTAAATATAAGACTTTCTCTCTTCACCTCATGCAATTAGAATGAGATGTCTATAGTTTTAAATTTTGCCATTCACAACGAAATCATTCAGCAATCCATATTGACTGTTTTATCACTATTGGTAATTATTAACTGGGATTTTGCTTACACATTGCTGCTTACATAAATGCAAATTTGTCACATATATATTCAATATTGCAATGCGAAAAATACTTCGCCATGTTGCGGATAAATTGGGAACTAAAATAATTGGGCTAATGATGCTTACATTTTTATTATTAATGTTTTTAGTTTGGTTTTATTACACAGCTTAAATTTTCATAAATACATACACTAAATACACTACATTCATCATAATGAATATCGTCCGTATTTCAAAACTTTATGAAATGAAATATATTTATTAATTCAAATAGGCCTTTACAGGCACTTATGAAACGTCGATTCTAATGCTCGGTTCGGAAGGTTGCTTTTGCTTAAAAGAGCCGGTAAGAAACTCGGCAATTTAATTGCTGATTTAAACCCTAAATTTAACACTATACGGTTTATTTTGTAATACGGACGATAAACATTTTTCGCATATCCCATCAGTTCACACAGCTTGTACATAAGCGTCAATATACACAGAGACGCGGTCCGGAGATACAACTCCGGGTTCGAGGCCGGGGAGTGCGCTGTCGAATGCGACAGGTGTAGTTCGCCGTCCCGCTTCCGCACCGAGGAAACCCCGACCGGCATCTATTGCGGGCACTGGTGTTAACACGCCAAGAGGTTAGTGAGTTTTAAAACTTGGGTGTTAAAGTTGGGTTTTCTTTGTGTTTTGGAAGTTGTCCTTAGAGGTTTGTCAGGAGGTTAGGTTTAATTTGATGTATGGAATATTAAATTAAATTGTGATAAAAAGAATTAAAATAGGGTTTCCACATGAAGGTTAATTTTCAATATAAATTTAACTTTGCAGTTGTAAAAATGTGATTAGATTTTTTAATATAATCCCATGAAATTAGTGCATGTGTTTCTCACCATAATGGTGATAAATTTTGTACAACTAAATGATAAGGTAATTTGAGTTATATTAGCTTTGATATACAGTCCATTTTCTCCTGTCGTCTAACATATGTTTTGCTAACATTCTGACATTATGTTGCTTGCTAAATGCCAGCGTTCAATATTTCAATGTTGTAATAAATTTCAGTGTTGTTTGTCTTATTAACATTTAATTTTAAAACAAAATATGATTTAACATTAACGTTTCTAGTGATTTGAAGTTGATATTTCACTAAAACCTTTGATCTTAATGAATATAATAACATACTAGTAGTTAAATAGGGAACAAATTGTTATAAAATTTTTAATATAATTAAAACATTTCCATACTCTGCAAAATTAAAGGTCAAGTGAAAGATAAGGTGTGTTTATAGTAAGAAGGTACCTCATCAACCATAAGTTGGCTCTGCGGGGCATAAATGCTACCAGTACCTTACCATCAACTTTGCTGCAATCCAAATGTTTTAAAGCATTTTGTATCAAACCACCTTTATATAAAAAGAAGTGACATTTGACAAACACGATTCAGTTTACATAAAGGTTAAACTATATAGAAGTTGGTTCCACAGGCTAACATTATCTTTTCCATTAAAAATATGTGCTTAGTACTGTGACAATATGAAAGTTATCTCCTAGGGGGAGCGAGTGGGGAGCCTGCACTATCTGCTGCTACCACACCTAGCGTGTCTCGCGATGGGACCCTCGTGGTGGGAGGCGTGGGAACACCGGGGGGCGTGGGAACACCAGGGGGCTTGGGAACACCAGGAGGCGTGGGACCAGGAGGGGACGCCCCTCGTCGCCCCGCCTCCACGCCGCGGCGACCGAGACCCGCCTCTATACACGGCACACACAAACCTGGTCAGTATAATATAAATATCCTGCGATATCCTGTGAAAATAATAATCCTATGACTAAGAAAAGAATGACCTTGGTATGTAAAAGGACGAATGATGGTAGCCCAAATAATGAACTAATCTGACCTCAAATGACTTGTAGGAGACGATTTATCTCATGATTTTACATTAATTTATTTACCAGCACTGTTAATACTGTCACACTCTTTTTAGAAATAACACATAAACCTGGTCAGTATAAGATATCAATAAACATCCTGCGACATTTCTGAGAATAATAAACTTAGGACTAAGACAAGAATGACCTTGGTATGTAGTAAAAGGACGAATGATGGTAGCCCAAATAATGAACTGACCTGACCCCAAATGACTTGTAGGAGACGATTTATCTCATGATTTTACATTAATTTATTCACCAGCTCTGTTAATAATGTTGTCACACTCTTTTTAGGAATAATTTACTCTTAGAGCAATAATCTAAATTAACTTCCACAACAAAGGGTTCCACAAGGCTCCACTATGTTACCATTACCCTTCCTCATTCATATCACCGTTTTAACAACATTTTCTTATCATTTTTCTTTATTTTTCACAGCAATACCAGCAGCGCCCGGCGAAGGCAAGCCCCCAGTGCATAGGAAACCAAAGCCATCCAAAGATCACGACAAGTCGTCCCGGAACAAGTCGCTATCGGCATCGCCCGGGAGGACCCTGTCGCCTTCGCCGGCCGCCTCCAAGGAGTCCAGTGTCGATAAGGAGATTGCTGATAAGGTTATTATTGTAAAATGAACCTTGTTTGTTTCACAATTAGGATGTTTCTAGCTTAGTGATGATATAACATTTTGCTTTGTTTATGAAAAAAATTAAAATATTTTTTATTCAAATAGACCTTTACAAGCACATATAAACAGTCACTCTTATGTTCGGTTCTAAAAGTTCCTTTGGAAAGTCACTTTGTTGTCACAGAATTTTAATATAACTATGTATTTAGTAGCCTAGACAATTACCAATACCAATCCAATACACTTGAGAAATGTTAATCTATGTCATTCTTAAATCATAGAACTTTATGATACCTAGGGTCCTCTTGCTAGGGTTTCAGGCCCTTTTTTATAATTACATGGCAATTATTTTTAGAAATAGAAATATTTATTTGTATTGGAACTCATATGAGTGATATAATTATTTAGGTACAGCCGGTAGCAGGTACCACAGAGCAGCGGTCGGTGGACGCGGTGGAGGTGACGCAGAAGCTGGAGGCGCTGCGGGTCGACAACGGGCTCGACACCACCGGGGACACTAACACGCACACACACCAAAACTTAGACGATAAGGTACAGACCTTTTATTTATATCTGCACTAATGGCTATGGTAACCGCTTCCCATCAGGTGGGACCGTATACCTGTTTGCCAACCTTGTAGTATAAAAAAAAGCGGAATGATTTGTTTGCTTGCAATGCAAAAGGTCGGAAACTACTGGCCTGATCTTAATTATTCTTTCACCAATGAGTAACTTTATTAAGAGGGCATAACATAGGCCCCGTAGACGTCTGGGATCGGGAACTACTCGAGTGAAACAGCAAGCGGAAGCCATATCTAATATATAAAATTCTAGCGTCGCGAAGTTTGTGGTAAAACTCCTCCGAAACGGCTTGACCGATTCTCATGAAATTTTGTATCCATATTCGGTAGGTCTGAGAATCGGACAACATCTATTTTTCATCCCCTTAAATGTTAAGGGTAAGCCACCCCAAATTTTTTTTTCTTATTTTTGACAATTTTTTTTTTTTAATTTTTTTATGATACAGCATTAGTAAATACATATAACCCTGAATTTTCAACCCTTTACAACCAACCCCTATTTTACTATTGCGATTTTTATTTTATCTTCCGCCTTCACCGGTCGATAACCGATCAACGATCAATCGATCAGTTATAATAAAAATAATTAAATATTATTTAGTTCAATAAAACGAAAAAAAAACAGATATTTTGAAAATAGATACATATCTTATCAATACATATATTAAGTCACTGTTTTTTACCAATACACTGATGGAAGGATTTATTAACTATTCATAACAACGTCTGCATATGTAAAACATAGTCCATTTGTCTGTCTGAACGCGATGAACACAAAAACTACTAAATAGATTTCCATCCGGTTTTCACCAAGTTAAGGAGTATTTCATGGGGAAGGTTTTTATGTATAATACATCAATTTGGACCCGGTAGGTGGCGCTGGTGGGCAGAACGAAGTCTGCCGGGTCCGCTAGTCTAAATATAAATTGGCAGAGACAGAATAGATTTCATTGTCTGTTCTGTTTGACTTCTGCTTTATTTTAAAATAAATTCGACCACTAGTTACATCTATTTTGTTTATTTAAATATCAAACTAAGAAACACTAATAAATTATTGTTTTACACATGTTTTTAACTCAAATCAGCATTTGAAACATTTTATTTTAAGTTTGTCTCTCTAGTACAGTAATTTGGTCGAGAAAATAGAGGTTACCTGGAAAGTTTTCCGGGAGTTTTGAAATTTGGCAATTTTATAGATTTTAGTATGCTCTTGCCAAATTTCAACTTTGCCACCTCGTATGGCTGCCGCTCGCGCCGCCATATTGAAAAAATGGCGCCCAAAAGCAGTTTTTTGATAATAACTCCTTTCTGGCGCATTTTACAGGAAAAACATATTTATTCAAAAAAAAAGTAGAGAAAATTTCCTACAATTTATGTCTAACATTTTCTTTCCTAAACTCAATAGTTTCGGCGTACGAGCACCGTAAACCATTATACATCCACACCAACGTGTAATATTTACTTTAAACTCATAACGTGATTTGTAAATTATACGAAGGTTAAATATTGTTCCATAGAATGAAAACATAGCTAACTACTAGTCTACCATGTCTAGCTAGTCTGTTATGTCTCCGCAGGTATAAAGGAATAGGACCACTTCTGTGGAACATCGGCTTCGACTGGCTGTTGCGCGGGACCCTCCTCCGTGACACGAGTGTCATCTGCTACGCGGATGACACTCTTCTCACCGCCCGGGGGGGGGGGAATTTCAGGGAGGCGGCCAATTTGGCCTCGGCGGGCGGATCCCTGGTCGCAGGAAGGATCAGCCCCTTGGATTCCACGGCCTCCCGCTCTTCCGCGGCAAATTCCCCCCCCCCCCCCCCCCCCCCCCCCCCCCGGGCGGTGAGAAGAGTGTCATCCGCGTAGCAGATGACACTCGTGTCACGGAGGAGGGTCCCGCGCAACAGCCAGTCGAAGCCGATGTTCCACAGAAGTGGTCCTATTCCTTTATACCTGCGGAGACATAACAGACTAGCTAGACATGGTAGACTAGTAGTTAGCTATGTTTTCATTCTATGGAACAATATTTAACCTTCGTATAATTTACAAATCACGTTATGAGTTTAAAGTAAATATTACACGTTGGTGTGGATGTATAATGGTTTACGGTGCTCGTACGCCGAAACTATTGAGTTTAGGAAAGAAAATGTTAGACATAAATTGTAGGAAATTTTCTCTACTTTTTTTTTGAATAAATATGTTTTTCCTGTAAAATGCGCCAGAAAGGAGTTATTATCAAAAAACTGCTTTTGGGCGCCATTTATTCAATATGGCGGCGCGAGCGGCAGCCATACGAGGTGGCAAAGTTGAAATTTGGCAAGAGCATACCAAAATCTATAAAATTGCCAAATTTCAAAACTCCCGGAAAACTTTCCAGGTAAAAATACCAAATGATTGGATTACTCTTTTAAATACATAATTAAAAATGAACGATTATCCTTTATTTATATATGCTTTGTAAAGCTCTTAGAAATCTTATAATTAAAGGCTCATTCCAATTTCCACAGATAAACGAAAACAAAGAAAACATAGAAGTAAATAAGGTAACGATCGAGAATGTAATAGAAGTGAAACCGGACGAGAAGCCGCTCGACATACAGAAGGTGGTGGAAGTGCGGAAGGTCGAGACGCGGGAGATCAGGGAAGAGAAGAAGGAACACTTCGAGAAGAAGGAGCTCTCTGTCGAGAAGACTGATGATTCTGAAATGACAGGTACTTTTATTACTGTAAAGGGTAATTCGCATTAGGCTAGTATTTTAGTCGAGTAGAGAGTAATTTAGTGGCTAAATGTGTCTGAAAACCAAAAAATTTGTCTGGCAGGTCAGTAAATAATTTTATTGAATCAATACATTTTTTTGTATTTTTAAAGGGCCAGTAGCGCCTCTCACATCGCTTCCGTGTCACTGGTTTACCGGCTAAACAAGTCCGAACATGTTTGATTTGCCCCGAGTTCATTAGTGAATGCAAAAATTGTATCGGACCGTAATGTGAACAATTTCTGTGCAGTAGCGAGTATTTTAGCCACACAATTACTCTCTACTTGATTAAAATACTAGCCAAATCCGAACTTGCCTTAACCAGCTGTAAATAAGGTGCATCCACCTCAAACTATATCACTAACCATGGTATATATTTAAATAAATAAATGGTAATCTTATATATTAAAAAACAAAGTCCCCACCGCCTCTGTGTCTGTCTGAACGGCATGAACACAACAACTACTGAACAGATTTTCATGTGGTTTTCACATAATTACGGACTATTTCATGGGGGAGGTTTTTATAGGTAGGTGGCGCTGGTGGGGAGTGCGAAGTCTGCCGGGTCCGCTAGTTGTGTATAAATCTTTAAGCTGACAGTTAATCTGGTATATTCATAGCTTCTATTATAGTAACTAACTAGATAGTTGGTATCTATATCATTTATAATATTTAGTATAGAATTTATGTCAGTATATTGAATGTGATGTGTTATATTCCAGCGTCCATGAGCCGGCGCATCACGACGGAGGAGCAGGCCAAGGCGGCGCTGGCCGAGAGGAGGCGTCGCGCTCGAGAGGAACTCGAGAGGCAGGCCGAGCTTGAGAGGCAGAGGTAATGCATTTATTTTAGGGTATTTTTTTTATACCACAACGGTGGCAAACAGGCATACGGTACTACCTGATGGGAAGCGGTTACCGTAGCCTATGGACGCTTGCAACACCAGAGGCGTCACTCACGCGTTGCCGACCCAGTGAAAATGGAGCAATTGTATAGGCAGTGAAAGTTATATTATTTATTATATGGTGTAAAATAAAATACCTGGATGCCTGAGACATTGGATGTTCTAGCCGTGCACCCAAAATATTAAAAACATATTTATCTCGGAACTAAAGCGACATTTCTAAGTTTTATGGCATGATATTTTGGATCAATAATATATATGAAGGGTTTATTGCAATAATGATGAATTCTAAATTAAATCTTTAAATCTCAACTAGTAACGGGATTCGGTCACTTGACTTATCTTATTTGTGTGGATACATAAAGTAAATAAAAAAAATTATATTAGGTAAGTGTTTAGAATACAATAGCGTTTATTTATAGAAAATGAACATAAGAAATAAAACAAATCAAGGAAAAAAAATATACCTAAATTATACCTAAAGTTTGTAATAATTGTATGCTGCATTCTCTATAAACAAGTAACTTTTTCGCCTCATATACCACATGACTAACTAAAGCCTTCAAAAAGCGAGCTAACAGTATGTCTTATCTTCTCCAGAGCTCAAGCCGAAGCTGAAGCGGAGGAAGAACGGCAACGTGAGGAGGAAGAACGGCAGCGGCGCGAAGAGGAGGAGGCTCGAGACTTGGCGCGGCAACAACGAGAGGCTGATAATGAGAAGCTGCGTAGGGCTATTGAGGTATATATATACCACATATGAAACTCCACCTAACTATTCCAATAATGTACAGAGGCTATTGACGTCGGTGACCACTTTCCATCAAATGGGCCTACTACTCGTCTCCTTTTGTAAGCATAATTAAAGGTTGTTAATATCTTAAATTTATATTGATTTAAATTTAATTCGTTTTATTTAATAATAATAATAATTTATTTATTCACCAAAATGTTATAGATATATGATTATATAGGTGTAGGACATACATGCTTTTTTTTCACTAAAACACACATTTGAATGTGTTATAAAAGTTTCTTAAGTTAATCTCGTAGCAGATGAGTAAACCATCAGTTGTTTTTAAAAATTCTTTTGATGAAAAATCAAGCCAAGAAAATTTATCAACATTATTTTATCAAATATTTTTCTACCAGGCCCAACAACAACTAGAACGCGACGAAGCCGAGAGGAAGATCAGAGAGGAAGCCGAAAGGAAGGCGCGGCTGAAGGAAGAGGAGGAGAAGAGGAAGGCGGCGGAGGAGGCCGAGAAGGTGCGGAAGGAGGAAGCTGAGCGGGAGGAGCGCGAGAGGCTCGCCAGGAAACAACGCGTCGAGGCCATCATGGCGAGGACTAGGCTTAGGAAGGTGATATAACATTATTTATTAACTACTAGTTGACCCGGCAAACTTCGTACTGCCTCAGCATCAATTAATAAAAAAAACTGAATGCTTTAAACCTTCCCTGTACTTACACAAATAAATCAAGAGCAAAAATACAGTAACCGCCTGTTTGCCACCCTTGTGGTATAAAAAAAAAAAAAAAAAATAGCCAAATCTGTCCATCCATTCTCGAGTTTTTATGAGACTAACGAACAGCAATTGATTTATATATATATAGATTTTATGTCATACTAGGCTTCCCGCGTACCCGGGAGATCTTCCATTTTCCCGGGTTGTTTTTGTTTTTTATATATATCTGCCGCACAAGTTGACTCCACGCTGCCTGATGGAAAGCAGTCAGTGGAGTCCATTAGTGGGATAAAGAGTAGCCTATGTCCTTTCTCATGCTCTAGACTATCTAAACCAAATTTGATTAAAATCGGTTCAGTAGTTTTAGCGTGATAGCGACAACAGACAGACTGACAGAGTTACATAGCATTTGTTATATTAGTATAGATTCTTTATTGATGAAATCATTATGCTACTAATAACGGTAACTAGGTAACAACTGAAAGGATTTGGAGGAAATATGAAATTATAGTCTACTTTTTATCCCAGGAAAATTGTAGATCCGAGAAAGTAGGTGAAGCCGGTAGCCGTTATATAATGAACTAGCTGCCTCCCCGCGGTTTTACCCGCGTAGTTCCCGTTCCCGTGGGAATACAGGGATAAAATATAGCCTATGTTACTCGGGGATAATGTAGCTTTCCAAAGGTGAAAGAATTTTTGAAATCGGTCCAGTAGTTTCGGAGCCTATTCATTACAAACAAACAAACAAACAAACAAATCTTTCCTCTTTATAATATTAGTATAGATTAAAGTCCCCATGCCGGGCTTTGTTTGGGCTCATCTAAGGTCTCATCATCAATAGAAACATCATCTTAATAGAAAGATTTTGTAGATAAAAGAAGTATCTGTAGGTAGTAATAGCTATAATTGGGTCTACCTGAACGAAGCTCGACCTTTTTATTAGTTGATAACAATGTTGTTTCTGTTAGAATGCGTAAATAAATTACCTTAACATTATATTCAATAATAAAATATTTGGATACATTACTTTCAGGCTGAAGAAGATAAGAAGCAGCAGGACAAGCCTGCCGCCCCGCCCGCACCGCCCGCACTAGAACCCTCAATAGAAACCGCAGTAGAATCTGCAGTAGAAACCGCAGTAGAACCCACACTACAAGCAGTAACCGCAGTACCCGCGGTAGACAATGGCAATGCAGTCACCACTGGGGACCTATTAGGGTCCTTTACTAGTCAGGTAATTAGTAAACTGCCTTTGGAATTGATGATTTATGTATAATGTATTGGGGACAGGATGCGTAGAGACTGATCAAAATATTAATTTTGAGTAACATAGGAGTGTCGATTATGTTGCATTGATCGTGGTCACGATATAACATATCTATAGGTACTAATATTATAATGCTTCTTTCATACAACAAATATGTATGTATAAATTCGCGAAAGTTTCATAGAATTTTAATATTTCCTTAACGATTGATATTTTATGCTAAGAATCTATATGATACATACATCTATAATATAGCTAATATGCTGCACATTTCAAATATATAATATAAAGTGTAGAATGGTAGAGTATTAGATTGTAATGTTTTTATTGGATTTAAAAAGTGTTAGCTTCAGATGGCTTTTACATACAGTTTCGGTGAGCGCAGAGGGCTCCACGAGGACTTACGTTTGCTATGTTGGAGATATATATGAGCTGATGATGATTTACTAACATTTGTTCTGAAATCTATATAAGTATGTTTTTAAAAAGTAGTATATCAGCTATCTGGTTACGATATTACAAGCTCTGCTTAGTTTGGAATCAGATTGGCCGTGTGTGAAAAAAATGTCCAAGGATTTTTATTTATTTCCAGCCGGAGGAAGTACAGCATGAGAGTATTACGCAGCCCCTCCCGCAGTCCAACGAAGTGGTCACCACACATACATCTAACAATGGGAACGTGACTGCCGATCTACTGGGACTGTCCCAACAAAATAATGTTAGTATATACACCATAAAAAATTTTTTTTGATAAAAAAAATTACATTATCGAAACTTGAATAATTGATTGTTAAATGTTGGGTGCTATATACGGATATTTTTTTTATAATAAATACAAATATACATTTTTATGCATGGAAAATCTAAAATGATACTAGAATGGGGCTTTACATTTTAATTTGTATATTAAAATTGGAAAGTAAAAGAAAAAAATTAAAACCTAAGTATTTAATATATTTCTCAAGCATTAAAAACATTCATAGCCTACCTTTCATAATCTTCAACATATCATAATGAGCGGTAATCGCTACCCTTTAGGTGGGACCGTATTCTTATTTGCCACCTTAGTGATATAAAAAAAGAAAAACAAATTTTCATCGCACTCTTATGTTTATAATTCCAGACTGAGGATAAAATAGAAGAACAGTCACAAAAACAGAACCAACAGCTGATAAACATAGACAACGCGATCGCCAACACGCAACCGCCGGAGACAAACAACGGTAACATACATGTATTACCTACAAACATTGGCCATATATCGGCCAACTTCATACAAACCGAACGCATGTCCAATGAAAGCCAAAAGTTGGCCGAAGTACCCAAACTATTGGACGATGACTTCACAACGCACAATGGTCACGGCACTACCCATAATCATCCGTTGACGTTGCAAAATGCAATCTAAATTCTAACGAATAGGTTTGGATATTGAATGTCGTGTTTCATGACGTATATATTGGCTGTGGTTTAGTCACTTATCTATGCGGAGATGGGGGGGAAGTTGGAATGGGATTTTTAGCACAATTTTTTAAACGTACATTCGTTTTTGTACGCCTTACATTTTGTTTGCAATACGTCTTTATTTAATACGCGAACGTTTAAACTCAATCAGGTATATTGACATAAATATTACCTTAGAGAACTTTATTGAGGCTTTACAAAGCAATAGAAATTGCTAGCTTCCCAGTTTTGACATTTTCTGCTTAAAAAATAATATATCAGGAAGAATATACTCAGATTTTTTACAATATGGTATAAAAAATTTATAAGCAAGCTTGTAGCATGCATTACAAAATAAAAAAAAATATAAACTGTTGTCGAAATTGAATAGCAGACAACTTATTTAAAATTACACGAATGGTGCCTTTAAAAAATAGTAATTATTTTTTATAATTAGTTGAATCAATTTCTTTTGGTGCTACTTTGTTATGAATAGATTTAGGAACGGTAAAATAATTAGGACATAATTTCAGCGAGCAAAGCATTGTACACGAGAAAAGACGGATGTATTGAGTAGTTTGCGTTCCCTGGTAAATAATTTTTTACATCAATGTTACCTTAAACATGATTTTTAGAAAAAATCTCGGTTACACAATTAATTTATTTGAAATGGCAACACTGAATGCATTCCTAAATCAAAATGGCGGTAACGAGCAATAAATTTATTGATGTAGTAATAATTGCAGCCAATATGTATGTAATGAAAACGGGTATGTTGGTTATCTGGTACTTCTATACTATTTAAATGCTTCCATATTTATTTAGAGTTCAATTTGAAACACCAAAAAAGCTGCTTCCCTCCAAAATGGCGTAATGAACTGTCATATGTCAAATTTGACAGATGTCAGATGTTTTCTTTAAAATTAAATGAAATTTTTGAGTCTTATTTTGAGTTGGTGTATCTCAGACAGATAAATAAGCAATTATGAATGAACTATTGGCTTTAAATAGAAATTGGTTAGCATTTCAAATAGAAGAGAGTATCAGAATGTTCGGAAGACACTAAATTATAATAATACTACGTAATGCATTTATAACGCAACTCCTAAGATAAATAATAGCTTTTTATTTTGCTGTTTGAATACTTAACCTCGATACCTCTAAACTTTGTCGCAACCCTAATCAAATATAACAAAATAATGAATTATTTAATACATACTGTTTAAAATATGACAAAGTTTACAAGTATGGTGAATTAAATTAAAATACATAATCACAGCTTGATTCTTCGTGTTATAAATAGGAGTTAAAAAAATATTTTCATACATTTAATATAATACGAATAAGTCCCTTGTAGTTAGCCGTTGTGAAGTAAATAAATATATCATCAGTATCGCGGGGCAAGATTAATGATTCATTATTTTTATTAAATTTAATCATTGATTTATTAGATTTCGGTCGTCTAGGTTGTGTCTAAGATGCTGTATTATACAGTGTGTATTACGGTTTATTTTGTGTATAAATTATAAGTTTTATTTATTGTGATGTTTTTTTTTTAATTATAAAATATGAAAATTCCCGGCTGTTAACTAATGTAATTGTGCTAGAAAATGATAGGGATAATCGCCTTTTGTATGGCGCCTGGACTGGAGTGTGAGAGGGAGGAGCATATATAGCTATTTCGTGCGTTGACAATTTAAATACTCGGACTTAACTTTGCGTTTGCGCATTCCTTTATTGAGTTGAACGCAGATCTATACGCGCTGCAGCGGAATTGGCGATGATTTCGAATTTGGACCTTAAGGAATGAGGGACTATTTTCTCAATTTTTTAAAGTTTCAAAATTAATATTCAAGACATGTTTTTCGTTAGTATGTTGCGGTGTGTATATCTATATTCACCTTTTGCTCGCGTTTGACGCAGCAACATTAATATGCCTGTGTATAAAGTTGCTAAAATATTCTTACTGATATGATTTAGGGGTTACGATTCCCATGTACCCCGTTCCTTAAAATAATAATGATTACATGAAAATCGTTTTCCAGCAAGTGGTCGAAAACAATTGGGTAATTCTATCTATCCCAAAGGCCATTTTTAAAACGAAAAAAGTCGATAGATTTGTCTATCAACTCTTAATTTTGTGTGGTGTGTATTAGCCATCTATTTCTATCGAATTTCTAAAAAATCGTCACAAGCTACATCAATATTCTAAACAAAGAAAAATAGCGCGATTAAAAGAGACCCTATCTTGTCCAAACAAAACAAAAAAACAACTATCAGATTGCGACAATATTAAATATGAAATTTTGAGTTTATGAAAAATACAAAAAAAATTGCATTTTGATATCAAATTTTATTTTGCATAATATTTTCTCGATGTCATTAATAATTATAATACTAAATATTGCGCTCTTAATGTATGTGTGAAAACATACATTCTATAAGGCGAATTGAATTTATATTTAGATGAATCTAAAAATAGTCATCTAGTTTTCTGATCAAAAGGCTTACCTTAGGCTGAAGACCGAAATTCTTTTTTGACCTTTGTCCTTGCAAAGTGTGGCGTAAAGCCAAAGTGCACTTTCAATATTCGACGCAAGGCGTAAAATCCACTGAACAGTGTTTAACTCTATTTGAAAGAATACAATCACATTATTTTGCAATAATTATTTGTTTAAATAATACGATACATGAAACAAAAAATCATGATTTTGAAGTCTATTTCCCCTGATTTTGACGTTGACAGCTGTCAAAATGTTATCATAGTAGTTCTTAAAACGATTGATTCAAGGGTTAATTTGACAAGCGATTCCGTAGGATGGTGCTTGTCATTTTGTCCTTTCTGTGAGATTTTTTATCCTTCAAACTAACTTGAGAGTTGAAGCTGTATAGTGTTATGGGTATCTATCGATAGATGGCGTTGTTATGGTTTTCTATAATAAAATAGATGACGATATAATTATAGATTTTGAATAATAAAAAATCTCACAACCACTGGATATACGAGATAAATAATAATAAATATTATTATGCTTAACAAATATAATAATAATAATAAAAACAATGTAAATTTAAGTTATTTAACACCATGCATAAACGTTTTGTATGATAAGTAGTTAGCGTTCAAAAAAATTATTATGTATCTATGTAATGTTGCCCATTTTTCTTTAATTTTCTTATTATTTTTCATAGCAACTAATTGCAAGCAGAACTGTCGTATCATATTGACATTTGAGATTAGAATTTAATCTTTAATACATTGTATATAAGTGTCAATATGCAATGACAGTAATAATTCTCGGGCCACAATCAAACCATTATTTCCTAATATTTAATCTTTATCTATTAGTAGTTATTATAACAAATTATTATTAATAGTTATTATTGTGAAGTTGTATGCAATCTGTACGTTTTCATGCATAATAAAATTGGATTAAATCTAGTTTTTTTTTATAATTTACAAGAGAGAACATAGAAAAGAAAGGCTTTCAATGAATTTTAAACTTTCTTCCAGTAATAAATAATTAGTTACTCTAGAAAATATCCTCAACCTATAATTTTTTGGTGTGAAAACGTAAATATTACTTACGACATATATCCGGGACAGGCGTCCCAAAATTGTATATTCCATAATATTTTCTTTCACATAATAAATGATAATAGTAGCTTTCCAATTATAAATACCATGCGTTAAATAAAATGTTTTATTTCAAGTTTATCTCATTTTAAGACTTTTTCTAAAATAATTTTTTGAATGAAATTTTGCCTCCTTTTTTTTATTTAACATAATTAATGAACATTGTATTTAACGCAAAGTATAAAATCGACACTATCATTTACCAAAACATCATTTAATGTGTTGACAAATGATTCAGTGTTGTCATAAAACAATTTCAATTTTTGCTTGTAGGTAACATTTTACAATTATATATTTTTTTTGCTAATCCATTTTCATGAAATCATGTAGCTGACTTGAGAAGGCCTCTTTATTATTTTTGTATCGTTCTTTGGACAGTTTTTCTCGACAGTAAATTATATAATACCAACCTTTGAAATCTCTTGATTTGATAAGAGATGGTCAGACTGTCGAGTTTCTAATCCTGATATGAACTGTCCAAAATAATTGTGAAAACGAATAGTGTGTGGCAGGCTTTATCGAAAAATGTTCTAATACTGTTACTAGAAAAGGACGGCGCTATAAAGTTTTTCATTTCCGTATAGCGCTCTCTTTGTCGCACCTGTCATTTTATATTTTGATCTACGTACTGTAAGTACAGCCCATTGAAAAATAGCATTTATGTCTTTAAAGCTACAGTTGCTTATCACACACTATCATATTTTTGTTTGTATGAGTGTGTGTATGAGTCGGTGCGATCGGAACGGTTGTTTGGTTTCACTATATAAAACATTATATGTAATGTATTTATGTATACCACATTGAGACATTGCTTCTATGTACGTTCTATACTATATTATGTTAGCAATCGATGGATTTATAAGGAGAAAGTTTTAATAAAAAATATTATGAAATTATGTTTGGGTTTTATTTGCCAGATATCCTGGGAAGCTACTTTCCTGGTTTCATAGCTTTTGTCACACGAGGATATAGCTTTTATCAGTGGTAGCTTTTTGTAATCGGATAATTAGTTTCGAAGATTACCTCAACAAATAAACTACCTTTTTGCAGTTTCCAGCTATGATAGTTTATGAACAATATATAATTTACTGCTATAACTCAGTATTGAGCAGAATCAAGAGATAATGATATAAGTTTCTAACTAAAATAATAAAATTATAGTTAAGTACTTTATTATATTAATATATATGTTTATGGATAAATATATCAATATTTATTTCTATGCAATGAAATTTACTGATAAGCAAATGCTAAAACTTTTATTCAGCAATAATAACCAGTGAACCTATCACTGGTTATTATTTAGTAGATATCATGAAGGAAATAAAAGATTCTTAAAATTGGCAACTGCGTTTATTATCATTTTCCACTATTGTTAAAAATTATATTACAGTTACATTTTGTCAGCCCTTACAAAATGTAATATGTTAATAAAACAGACATTAGAAGATCGACAACTAAATACGACATATAGACTATATTTTTTATTTATTCATATATAATTTCGATTCATAATAACAATTTTATATAACTTCACAAAAGTTTCTATCTGAAATTATTATTAAACCTATTATTTTGTTTTTAATATATTTTATATCTTAAATATTATAACAGGAAAGTGTCATGAATCTATCTAATATTTTTAACATTCATAGTCATATTTAACAACAGGGGATTACAATTGTTCAGAACAATAATAAAGTATGTACTTTTAAAATATATACATACTTAATAAAGGAGGTTTTGTAACAACATAAAATATTCTAAAGAATAAAAAAAAATTAAAGTTACCAGTTTAATTAAATATAACTGTTGTAAAGTACATTCTGATCTGATGTTTTTTAAATAAGTATAATAAGACGAGATTCTAGTGGTCTAAAACAAAATAAAATACACAACTTGCATGAAAAGAAAAAATAATCCTGTTATTTTTCAAAACTTGATCAAAAGGTTAAGGTGTCTCTTAGTTATATTCTTTCTAAAGACTCGTTATACGAATATTGAAAAAAAAATACCACTAAATTTTAAGGTAGTAAAAAAGTATAACAAAAATAATATTGGAGGTTCGCTGATGGATCACCTTATTAATAAATGATAATAATGGAGATAAAGATATGATTAAGTACTATATTTATGTGTGAAATTAACGCTAGAATAAGCCTCAAAATCTTTAATTGGCAAGGGAATTATCTTATACATAGGATATGTCATAAAGTGAAGTCTTCTTGAATAAATAGATAGTTATTTTAGCATTAGGTAAGTCTAATATAAATATTCTCGAATATTCGATATTGAAGACACTTAATTAGGCGTTTCCATTTCCAGGCTTGAATCTGTAACGAAAAACAATAATGTATTAAAACTGTTACATACCCAGTCAGGTGCACACAATCCTACTAATATTATAAACTAGTGACTATCCTGGGGATCTTAAATTTTCCCGGGATAAAAAGTAGCCTATGTCCTTTCTCAGGCTCAAGACTTTCTGTGTACGGAATTTCATTTAAATCATATCAGTAGTTTTAGCGTGAAAGCGAGACATACTTTCGCATTTATAATATTAGTTGGGATGCGAAAGTTTTGTAGTTTTGACGCCTCTGGTCACACCGATAGAATATCGTCTGCATTAAATTTTATAGCTTTTTTTTTTGGGAAGACTGAACTGGACACTGGTAATACTGGCGGCACTGGGGAGGACCTGATTTAGTAATTACTTATAGCTATAAGTTCAAGTTTTCAGCAATAAAACTTTGGTGTTAGTTAGGTGCGCATTCTTTATACCTATAATGATGTTTACGAACCCAACTTGTAAAGTTTCTCAATTTAATAGACTTTGAAACTACCGATAGCTGGAATCTATCTCCTGATAAATGACTTAAACTGTAGTAAATCTATAAAGTTGTTTTCACTTTAGTAATTGTGTCTTGGTATTACAGTATGAACTCTATTTGGATGCTGATAAGCAATAATGTGTCAACCCACAAAAAGTCGAAAACAAAGGTTTTGATATTTTTTTATAATGCAAAGCGTAAGTATTTTACAATCTACAAAAGTGTTTTAAGTCATCTAAAACATAAAAGTACATAAAAAAGGGATTTATATCATACAAAAAGTCGTAAATCACATAGACATTATAATCTTTAAACGTCATTTTCTCAAAATCTAGTTTACGAGGGTTGACACATTATTGCTTATCAGCATCCAGTTAAAGTATCCATAAGGCCGATTTGCTAATATTTTTTGACGTGACAACGTCTTATAAATTGGTTTGCCGGGTGACACTTTAAGAAACTGCGTTACGCTCCGCTCACGTAACGTGACGTTATGTTTTAAATTGTTACTATTATTTCATCCTTCTATATATACGAATGAATATTCACATTAAAATTATTTTACCACTCAAAGTCGTTGTCACGTAAAACTTTCGCCCGTATACCGACTTTACAGGCAACCAATTTTGACGTGACAACGTCTTATAAATTGGTTTGCCGGGTGACACTTCAAGAAACTGCGTTACGCTCCGCTCACGTAACGTGACGTTATGTTTTAAATTGTTACTATTGACGTGACAACGTCTTATAAATTGGTTTGCCGGGTGACACTTCAAGAAACTGCGTTACGCTCCGCTCACGTTACGTGACGTTATGTTTTAAATTGTTACTATTATTTCATCCTTCTTCCTACTATACGAATGAATATTCACATTAAAATTATTGACGTGACAACGTCTTATAAATTGGTTTGCCGGGTGACACTTCAAGAAACTGCGTTACGCTCCGCTCACGTTACGTGACGTTATGTTTTAAATTGTTACTATTATTTCATCCTTCTTCCTACTATACGAATGAATATTCACATTAAAATTATTTTACCACTCAAAGTCGTTGTCACGTAAAACTTTCGCCCGTATACCGACTTTACAGGCAACCAATTTTTTTTTATAGAATAAAGACTTGTCAGTCTCCAACTTTTCGGTAAATGTACCAGGACATTTTATTATTAGGTGTCGATAAAAAAATTAACTTACCATCACTCCACTTCTTGCCTCGCATTCCAATGAACCCCATTTGTCCCTTCCTCTTCGGCAGTGGCCCATTGTCGACCAAGAACTTGATCTCCTGCGTGTCACTGTTCTTCACGTCCTTCTTACCACGTACCCCGATAAATTTTCCACGGAACGTCAAATCGTAAGGCCTCTTATTCTGTATGGATTTCTTCCCGCGGACTCCGAAAAACTGATGAATGTTTGCCGCTCTCTTGCCAATCTCATTCGAAATCCTCTCGTTGGTCTCATTTATTTCGTCGTCGAGCTCCTGAGGACGTTCGGCTTTCATTAAATACTCGGTCAATAGCTGGTTTAATAGGGGAAAAGGCTCATTCAGGTTTTCGTTTGCCGTGTAGTCGATTTGGCCAATCAGAGAGCCATCTCTTTTCGGATATTCGGTGTCTTCTAGAAACAGATCGGGGTAGGATTCTTTTTTGCCTCTCATCCCCATGAACCCCATGGGCGCACGTTTGATAGTGTCGTCAGAAGCGTCAAGGTAATCAAAGATGCTCTTCTTCCCCTTAACCCCGACAAAGAATTGGGGTTTCCGTTTGTAGAATTGTTCGGGATTATCCTCGTCAATGTATTTCTTGCCCCGCATGCCCACGAAGCCTGTGGGAACGCGCTTGATCATCTCCTGCGCCGTGACGATGGACGCCAGCTGGAGCGTGATGAAGAGGAGACATGTCTTTGATGTGCCCATTTTTGATGATCTGTAACAAATAAAAAATGCGTTAGAAAATAAACCAAGTTTTATACATGGACTTTTTTAATGCTGAAAATTCAGATCTTACACTGGTAATACTGGCCAAATTGTAATGTTTAACGGCCGACTGAAAAACATAGACAAGAAAAATTTAAGTTGAAAGCGGGAACTTCCCGCCGGGAAGCAGAAAAATAAATTTTAAACAGAATAAATTGAAAATATTGTGAATGTTATATAGCCTTTTACAGGAACTTTGAACAGTCACCCGTGGTTGGTTTAGAATGTTGCTTTAACTGAGAAGATGAACTAAGTTGAAAATATATTTCAGGTTGTTTTTTTATTTCTTTCTTCACCTCTTTTATTCATAGAAATATAATATAAATATTTATTGTTTGAGAAATGATACAAAAGAAACTTATTTTACCATTTAAGTAAATTATTATTAAACTAACAAACCCCTTACAATTTTCAAAATGTTTTTTTTTTCAATAGCAATTCTCCTGAAATCTCATTGTATAAAACAGATTAATAATTCAATAGAAATCCATATTCAACCTCATATACCTACCATAGTTATTATACGTTTCGTTAGTCAAACATAACTATGGCCTAAGGTCGGAGCCATCCGTGCGTCGGCCCCCAAGGGACCAACGACTGTATGCACACGGCCTAACGTCACGTCACCTAACTGTGTGTTTGTCTAATGACTATGAAACTACCTAATGAACTGAGTTCACGAAAGCTTTGAGGAATAGACGAGAAAAGCTTTATAAGTATATGTGAAGCTTTTATGTTCTTGTAGTCGAGGTGCTGTTGCCAATAACTCGAGTTCGAATCCAGCTTGAGATGTAAATGAAAAAAAAATACGATATTTTTACTAATATAAATAAAGCTAAAGAGTTTGTTTGTTCGTATGAACGCCCTAATCTCAGGATCTATTGGTCCGATTTCAAACAATACTTCAGTGTTAGATACTCCATTTATCGGAAGGCTATATATCTTCACGCTACGACGAATAGGAGTATGTGTGTACGAATTGTTATCAGTAAGCACTACCTACGTAATATAAGTTTATTAATCTTAATTTCGTAAAGTGCATATTATTTATATAACAATAAAAAATAACAATAACATAGTCAACAAAAGCCTAATTTGATGAAATCATTTTCCAATTCTTAACATCGCGTCGTTCACATATTACGAAAATATATAGGTATATGAAAAAGCTTAGAAATCCCATTAATATAATAAAGTATTGTGAGTCTTTAACAATTCGTATCAGAATTATATATCTGAAATTGGTAAATGAATTATTAGTAAATAACGTTAATAATGTCTTACTAACTATTAGGTAATAACAGTAAATCTATACTAATATTATAAAGAGGTAAAGTTTGTATGTCTCTGGACCTAATGACTCAATTTAAAAAAAATACTGGTATCGTAAGTGTACCAGTCGTGGCCACTGTACCAGTAATGGCCAAAAATTGAAAGAAACATCTAGAATTCGGACATGAGCGAATGTTTTTACATTGGGATCACTGTGACATAGACTTTAGACATCGAACTATCTAAGTTTAACGTTTTATTGAATTCAGTCAGTTACATGTACAAATATGCGCGAATACAAAGTGTAAGGTGATTTGAAATTGACAACGACGGCTTTTCTTAAGGAAATCGTTCAGGCGGTGAGCAGAAAGTTTCACTTGTAAAATAGTATTGCTTAATAAAATCAAAATTAGTGTTGTTTCATGTGTGAGCCATAAAATAAAGATAAACTAAGACTAAGACTGGGGTATCCATTAATGGATTTTCCCTGGCCAAGACTGGGTCACAAAACTACAACTTTTATTTGTTAAATTAATTGAATCCAGCTTTGCCGTATCTCACGCGCAACACATTACAAATATTAAATAAGGACTGGACTTTACAGTTTCACTATATTCAGTGCTGAAACTTTCACAATTTTGGTAATATTTCACAAAAACCTGTTTTTTTTTTCTTAAACTGGCCACCATTGGGTCATTTACCATAGAAAACTAACTACATTGTTCCTCATTAAATCCTTATGAAAACAATGATTAACAAGGTTTCGAAGATTTTCTTATTCATAAACTATTAAATTATAAATAGCCCCACCCAGGACAAATATTTTGTATGCATGAATATGTCTGTTTGTTCTGTGTCTGGTTGTAAATATCTATAATATGTATGTATTTAAAAGTAATATATGTAGTATATCAGCTATCTGGTTACCATATCACAAGCTTCATTTGAAGCTTACTTTGGAATCAGATTGGCCGTGAGTGAAAAATGTCCCGGGATATTATTATTATTTATTATACGTTGATATTAAAGCGATATAAAATTCACTTTTTCCCCGTTGATGAAATGACCATAAAGACAAGGAAATGTTATAAATGGGAACACGTACAAAACTATCCTTTTGGTTATAAGGAAATATTATTATAACGAGTTATATGTACCGAATATTCGGACGGAAGGGAATAAATAAGTTTTATGGTGAAATAGTTGTGTCGCCATTTATGTAGGGTTAATGAAGTTATCGCTGTAATATTGGGACGATGTTTTCTTTCACGATACATATGTAACTGTAGTTTATTATATTCTTAACATTCGTTGCAGAGTAGAATAAATGGCTTGATACTAAAGTAAACGCGATAGTTTGGATGTTACATGTTTGTTAACAAGAAAGGTTCGACTCCTCTGAGTTTATAAAAACTTACGTACGGATTCACACCACTGGCTTGCGGTGAAGGAAAACATCGTGAGCAAACCTGCATGCCCGAGATGTCGCAATTAAAGGCATGTGAAGTCCGCCCCGCACTAGACCCGCGTGATGGACTATGGCCTAAACCCCCTCGATGTTAGGGGAGGCTCGAGCTCCGAGCGTGGAGACGTATTTGAGCTGATGGTGATGTTTGTTACTCTTTCACGTACGACGGCTGAAATCTAGACAAAACTCAACATGGATATTCAAATAACAAATACTTATAATACTGTCCATGGTATACTATTACAGGATGGTCGTAAAAGTAGAGGAAGGCCGAAGAAAGTATGGATGGATTGTGTGTAAGGTGATATGTGTAAGAAGGGAGTGATGACTGAAATGACGGCTGACAGAGGAATGGAAGAAAAACACATGTTGTGCCGACCCTGCTTAATGCAGAAAGAAGATGAATACTTTCCCTAGCTATAAAATTGAAGAAAACCACGACGTTATAACTAGTATAAGAATATAACACAGACAGTGATAACAGAATTAAATATATTTTCCTAACAGGTTTTCCTCGTATATTTTCAAATCCCTTTGTAATATAACTTTAAAACAGTATCTAACTATAGTTCTTGTATTTAATATAAATTAATCAATAGTTGACACAGTTGATTATTATTGTATTTTAGGTAAATGAGTAAACCTGCCCGCACTTTAGTATGGTTTTTGTGGCTCAAATGTGGTCATATTGGTTATTGTTTTTGTGATGTAAAACCTCTACATTATGTTTTACGTAATATATGGGGTCTATTCTAATTAATTAAAAGGTTATTCACGAAAATGGATATTTGTGGGTAGTTCCTAATAACATTCAAACAGTAATAGGACATACACAACTAAGTAGTTAAAACACTGATTAGAATTATGAAAGGTTTATATAATTTGAGTATTGAATTAATTAATTTTGATGCAATCAATTTCATAAGTTGCTACGAGAACAGCTACGAAAATAAGTCAAGTGATCGCAGATAATTCTACGATCGAGTTAAGTTTTACTGTGAAGTTTTTTAAAGTTTTTTGTAAATATCTATAATATGTTTGTATTTAAAAGTATTGTATGTAGTATATCAGCTATCCGGTTACCATAACACAAGCTTCATTTGAAGCTTACTTTGGAACTAGATTGGCTGTGTGTGAAAAATGTCCCATGATATTTATTTATTTATTTTTAAGTCACTTTATATTTTATTTATGGTCATAGAAAAATGGGTTTATAAAATTAATAGATAATGCGCTGATAAAAAAAAAACAAACGTACGAATTCTGGTGCAAATAATTGATATGTGCCAGCTTAAAAATACCATTATATCACCAACAAGAAAACTTGACATCTTCCATATGGCTTTTAAGCTTTGATGAGGGATGACAGAGGCGCTCATTAGGGCTTTCACTGTCCCTTTCGTTCGTATGTACTTTATGTTCTATCTCTTTCCCCCACCACTCAGGTAAAGCGGCGTAGTTTCAAAGTGTCATCGTGTTTTTATGTTCTTTAATTATTTTTTTATTCATGCTATTCTCGGTGTCAATGTTGTATGAAGGTCGGGCATAGTTCAAGGGTTATTTTCCCTTTAATAATATTTTTTTAGTTACGAGTTTTTTTTTTAGTATCTACTTATGTCATAAATACCTATCGATTTATTAGATTTTCATACAAATATGTAAAACGTGACTTTGTGTAAAGAAATAATCTTAAAAATAATACGTAAGACTATTTCGAGTTGTATGTGGGTGGGTATAAATATAGGTACTAGCATCCACCCTGCGGTTTTACCTGCACTCTCGGGAAAACTTAAACTTTTCCGGGATAACATGTATGTCCTTTCTCAAGCTCTAGTCTAGTCTTCTGCATATATAATAGTAATACCTAGGTGTTTTATAAACGTGTAAATTTTCTTTAAATTCGTATAATCAATTCCCTGATCCTCAAATTCCCGTATAAAGTATTAAAACTATAGTGCAGTTAAAATCTCCGAATATATCTGGCCGAAAACCAGTAACGTACTTTCGGCTTTCGGCATCGTATGCGACGTGAACCCGAATGCAATATATCCGAAAGTGACCGACTAATGGAGGCGGTGGCGGGACGCTAGGGATTGCATCGCGGGATTTGGGAATGACTGAATATTCCCGGGACTCGATATTATACAACTATGATGTTGATGTTGTAATTTTCCCGGGATATTTTTTTTATTCATTAATAAATTAAAATTAAATATATTTACTAACTCAAATAGGCCTGCCTTTCCAGGCACTTATTACACGTCGACATTTCGTTGTTTATATCTTAAAACTTTCTAAGGTTTTCTTATAACTTACTAGCGTACTGCCCTGGCTTCGCACGGGTGCTATAGGCGGCTTACAGAAAACCTTAATAATGGGTAAACACCTAAACCTGAATCACTGTCTATTGGTGAAAACCGCATGAAAATTCGTTCTGTAGTTTATCGTGATTGTCATGATATTGATATTATCAATATATTACTGAATTTTTTGAATATAAAAAAAATTTTTCGAAAAATATCCCATCAAAAACAAATGCAAAAATAATCTACATATAGCTACATGACTGTGCGTAAAATATATGTTATAAATAACATTGTAATAAAAAGTCCCGTAATCCCGGGATTGATAGCCTGCGAGCACGAAATCCCTAGCTCTGACCGATTTCAGATAAACAAATTTTGCATTCGCGGTTACCTAACTAAATGGGTTTTAGTTTAGTGCCATTTGTCTCTGAAGATATCTTATTTGCATCCTTATTGAAGACAATTTAGTCTAGCGTCAGTTCATTTTAGTGCATTTACAATTCTAAGTGGAATTATTATAAAGGCTAAATAAATAAAGGTTTTGATATAAGCTTGAGGGCGGATGTTCGTACATAAAAGCTATTTGATTCGTCTTATTTTCAATTATTATATGTTTAGATTAAACAGTAGATATTTGCTGTGGGTTCCAATATTTAGGACATTTGTGTACATTAACATGTCAGTTAATTATGTGTTTAGATGTAAATATATCTATAAGTATACTATCGTAAGTGTACCAGTCGTGGCCACTGTACCAGTAATGGCCAAAAATTTAAATAAACATCTAGAATTTGGACATGAGCGAATGTTTTTACATTGGGATCACTATGACATAGACTTTAGACATCGAACTATCTAAGTTTAACGTTTTATTGAATTCAGTCAGTTACATGTACAAATTTGCGCGAATACAGAGTGTAAGGCGATTTGAAATTGACAACGACGACTGGGATATCCATTAATGGATTTTCTCTGTCCAAGACTGGGTCACAAAATTATAACTTTTATTTGTTAAATTAATTGAATCCAGCTTGGCCGTAGGTATCTCACGCGCAACACATTACAAATATTAAATAAGGACTGGACTTTACAGTTTCACTATATTCAGTGCTGAAACTTTCACAATTTTGGTAATATTTCACAAAACCAGTTTTTTTTTTCTTAAACTGGCCACCATTGGGTCATTTACCATATTTAAATTTTTTGGTATATCAGCTACCCGGTTACTATGGTACAGGCTATGCTTAATTTGGAATCAGATTGGCCGTGTGTAATGTCCCAGCGTATTTTATTTGTTATCTATTTATTATCAGGCGATATAGCGCTTTCTTTAAGTTCGGAATCCAGCCTCTAATTTATTAAATTATATAAAGAGTAATTGCGAGGTAATGTCGCCACAGCATCCTGGGCACTCTACCACAGGGCAGCGATTTAGATAATATATTTTATTTATAATTTTAATTTAGTATGTATATATATTTTACTTATAAGTTTTGTACATATTTATACCCCTTATATATTAATACATTTCTTATTCGTTATGTAAAAAATGATAAAGTTTGTTGAAATTGTTCAGTACATTAAATATACTCTGTACTTATATAAGAGTAATTTCATAATTTAATTGACCTTATAAACCATATTAGGTTATACAAAAAATATATATATACTAAATGATATTCACACCACGTAAAGTGGTAATGAAAATGTGCCTGAGGTCTGGTTACCCGACAAAATAAAACTATGTGTCGTCTAACACAGTGCCAAGGGTCGGTGGGTTCTCCCAAAAACCGTCGGATAATAATCAAATTTTATCATTTAATCAACTTATAAGTTCTGACAGATGGTACCCTCGTTTCTACACGTTAATTTTACTTTTAATTCAATGAGACAATTACATATTTTATATTCAATGTCATATGCAGAAAAGTTGTACGCGCTTTCTAGAGTTTTTGACACTTTTACTTTTAGGCTTTGGCTGTTCAAATTAATAATGCAAAAGTTATTCGATATTGTATTTTTTTGTGTTCATATATGAGTAAAGAAATTTCTGTCTATCATACTGTCTACCACTGAAGTATTTAGTTACAAAATCACTACAAACATTATAAAAGAAAAAGTAACTGTTTCTGTCTGTAACACTTCCACACCTAAACCACAAAACTGATTTTTATGGTATTTGGCACATATTATACTTGACCTTGGGAAAGAATATACCTATGCTACTTTTTATCCCGGTTAAGTGCAAGGTCTCCCAGGAACGCGGGTAAAACCCCGAGACAGAAGCTAGTAGATTAATAGAGCGAAAGTTAGTTTTTAGTTCCTCTATAACTTTTAACCCTAGTTTATTAAATACAAGCCGTCTTTGGAAAACAGGCGAATTCGCGGGGCGGACATAGCTCCAATAATAATGTGTTTATATCCATTAATTTCGATGAGTGAAAGCACTTTGGCCGCATTTCCGAATTATGTCCACCAACATGCTACAATGCTGCACAATTATTTAATTTTCACGTAAATTTTAAGCTTTAAAATAATATCATATTGACAGCCCAGTTGGCTTTGTGTTTGGTTGGTATTGGTTAGTAACCCTGACTCTCAAGCCGCGGGTAGTGGGTTCGAATCCCACCCAGGACAAACATTTGTATGCATTAATATGTCTGTTTGTCCTATGTCTGGATATAAATAGTATATGTAGTATATCAGCTATCTGGTTACCATAACACAAGCTTCATTTTGAAGTTTACTTTGGAATCAGATTGGCCGTGTGTGAAAAATGTCCCAGGATATTTATTTATTTATTGATATATACATATTTGTTATAAATTTTAAGTTCGTATAATTAGGTAATTATTTCTTTAAGTAGGTATTTTACAAGGGTAGTTTCGATCGTTTTGTAGTGAAACTAATCCAAACGTAAGAGATTCGAAATACAATAACTTTTTTTATGGCTTGCCACGTGAAGTTTCATAAAACCCATAGGTACCATCTTAGCCTACTATATCTAATACTACTTAGTGGCTCCCCGCGACTTCACTCGCGTTGCCGGGGTTCTTAAAATTTTCCGGGATTATAAGTATCCTATGTCCGTCTCCTGGTTCTGAGCTTCCTCCCCACCAATTATCAGCCAAATCGGTTCAGACGTTCTTGAGTTATAAGTAGTGTAACTAACACTACTTTATTAACCGACTTCCCAAAACGAAGGAGGAGGTTCTCAATTCGGCCGGTATTATATAATATAGATGTGGTAGGAAACTTAGTATTATCGTATTTTTGTCAAGCAAAAACCGCTTAATAAAGTAATAAACTTTGGCATACACACTTTTTTATATTGGTATCTATAGGTAGGTACTTTATCAGTGGAAAATACGAGATGAAATTACAAATTACATTAAAGTAAGAGTCATAATTACGAGGCAATTTAAAAATAAACATTAATGCAGGCGACTGCCCTAATTGTTACTTCATTATTTTTTCACTTGTGAATAAAAAAAGATAAAGAACAATATTTCGCTCGGAAAAGTACTGAAAGAAAACATCGTTAATAAAGGTTGATGGGTATCGACGGAGATATTGTTATAATTGCTGTCTTTACTTGACAAGTTTTGACGATGTTTTGAGAATTCAAAGACGTTTTTCAATACCTTCATTACCCGACAGCCAAGGAAGGGTTCTGTTTTTCGCACTGTAAATAAATAAATATCCTGGGATAATTTTTACACACGGCCAATCTGATTCCAAAGTAAGCTACAAAGTAAGCGTGTGTTATGGCAACCAGATTGCTGATACATATAATACATACTTTTAAATACATACATATTATAGATATTTACATCCCGACACAGGACAAACAGACATATTCATGCCTACAAAATGGGATTCGAACCCACGACCCGCGGCTTGAAAGTCAGGGTCACTAACCACAAAGCCAACCGGGCTGTCTAATTATAGTGTTTTTAACTTTCGTGATAGTTCACCGTTGTGATCTATGACCCTATGAAAAGTTACTAAAGTAAAGTGGCTTTTGCTGAAAAAATCAGATATAAGCCATTTCTCCTATCCATACCATATTAGTAGTATAAGCCACTAAGCTTAGTAGGTACTTAGTTGATGATTTCGAGGTTAGTCTACATCCTACCAATATTTTAAATGCTAAAGTTTGTGGCACTGTATGAATGTATGTTTGTTACTCTTTCACGCCAGAACGGCTGAAGGGATCGCGATAAAATTTGGCAAAATTAAAGATACCCGGGGACGTGAGTGAAACCGCGGGAAGCCACTAGTCTATATTATATAAAAATGAATTGCTGTTCGTTAGTCTCACAAAAAGTCGAGAACGGTTGAACTGATTATTTTTCCTTGGTTTTGAAATGTTGGTGTGGGTCCAGGGAAGGTTTATAAGGTGAGAAAAATGGAATAATTGCCGGGAAAGTAGTTTCTGAGATTAGCGCGTTCAAGCAAACAAAGAAACTCTACCGCTTTATGATATTAGTATTGAAGTATAGATTGGGGCAGTACGAAGTCTGCCGGGGCAGCTAGTTATTTATAAAAGTTATATAAAATATTACGTAGGAGTGAATATCCAATCTCAAAACATTAATGACATTCAAATAAAATGTTTCAGTTTTATTTTAAAAGCAATCGTGTATGTCGCTGTCGAACTTCGATGTACGTTTATTAGGGTTCAGTATTTAATTGGTAAAACCCTGCATTATAAGTGCTAAAATAATTAATGGAAATGCTATTAAATAAAGTATCTAAGGTGAAGTTAATATGGAAATTATTTAACTAGATATCCTAAGTAATAATATAAATGCGAAAGTAACTCTGTTTCACTTTCACGCTAAAACTACTTACTGAATAGATTTAAATGTTATATGGTACACAGATAGTCTAGAGCCTGGGTTAGTTTTATCCCGGGAAAATGGAAGATCCCGGCTATGGGGGTGAAACCGTGGTCACTAGCTCCAAAATATATTAACACTAGTGGCTCCCCGCGGCATCGCCCGCGTTCCCGGAGGATCTTCAATTTTCCCGGGATAAAAAGTAACCTTTGTCCTTTCTCAGGGTCTGGATTATCTGTGTACCAAATTTAATTTAAATCGGTTCAGTAGTTTTAGCGTGAAGGCGTAACAGACAGATAGAGTTACTTTCGCATTTATAATATTAGTATGGATTATTTATATTTTATGCGACAATTTTACTAACGCAATTTCGTACGAATTAACGAGCAAATAAAAATATATGGGTAAATTTGACTGATATTTTATAACCAAAAATTTTTAACAACATAGTAAAAAGTATTTTTTATTAATAAAATTAGCTTTAGATCACCAAAACAAATTATACATCTCTATTAAAATTTTATGGAACCCTATATTACATGCACATTGCACATTTCAATCAAGCAGACTATAGACTAGTCCCTTCCCTATTACATTTATCTTCTAGGCTTTATGATACTTAAGCCCATATGAATAAAAAAAATATTTACCAATTTTCATAAACCCTCATTCGCATGAGAGCTTTTGTAACGTACCTACGTTAATAAAGCGTTCAAATACAACAAATGCATTCCCATGTAATATGTTCACACGACAGCGTTTTTAAAACGCGACGCTTTTTATCAAGCGGTGTTGCAATTTCAACTTTGGGCGTTGGAAATAGAGCATATTATGGTACTTGGAAATGCATTTGTTGTCTTTGAACGCTTCTTTAACGTCCGTTAAAAAAACTCTCCTGCGAATGAGGGCTTACTTATACCATCGACCAGGGGCGGACTTTGAGTTTGTGGTCTACTAACAACTACTTAGGGCGAATAGGGCCTAACTAATTATACTGATTGATATTTAATCAAGGAATTGGAAATATAGAGGACAATAAAATAATTTATGTATACCTACCTATATTTTTGCATTAATATTATCCACAATGATAATTACCACCTAAAATTTAATTTTAATTTCAACATTGTGGAATGCAAATAAACTTATTTTAACTTCAATGGAGCCAGGGCCTATAAATTTACGGGGCCCTGGGCAGCGCAAAAAGCCCTTACATAGATCCGCCCATGATCAACTGTGCGTTACAGAATGTTAATATTCCACGTGTTTCCGATGTGATTGCTCTGATACTCTGTCTGTTTGTTTGTTGCAAAAAGTTTCATTAAACAAAGCTTTGCACAACTGATTGGTCACGTGTACTGTGTACTGAGGATTTTTAATCCAACAAGATTTGGTGGAATTTGTCAAATGGTTAGTTTTTAAACTTGTTTTGTTATATTGTAGGTACCTACGGTGATTTTAGTAGTTTTTTTATGATTTATATATGTTTGTATATTGTAGAATAATTTGCAAAAAACGTTTGTCGAAACGTCAAGGTTAGTCAAAATCCTAAGTAGGTAATATTATGATTGCGAAAGTAACTCTATCTGTCTCAATTTCACGCCTAAAACTACTGAACCGTTTTAAATATATTGAATTTTGGTAAACAGATAGTCTAGAGCCTGAGAAAGGACATAGGCTACTTTTTATCCCGGGAACGCGGGTGAAAGTGCGGGGAGACTACAAGTAATATTATATTTTGATAATTATCTACGCGCAAATCTCCCCAATATAAGAAAATGTCATCATCATCATATCAGCCGTAGGACGTCCACTGCTGAACAAGGGAACAAGGGAACTCCCCCATCTAAGAAATATATGTACCTATATATTAATCATGAGTATGCTTTTAGTAGAGTAACATTTAAAATTTGGCCCTCGAAAAAATGTAAGGACATTTTACAGTGGAATTTATGAACCATTTTTAGTATGAACTGTTTCAGACAAAGTTTTCACTAATCTCTCCCAAATAGGAACGTTTTTTTTTCGTTTACTGTTTAAACGTTTAGCTTTAATGAAAAGATACTTATATAATACTACTAGTATATTACCTATACTTTTTATGTGAACAAAATACCTTAGTACTATTTTTGGTACGTAACTTCATAATAATTTTAAACTTCACTAACAGATACGTTATTAAAATAAAAGTCTATATTTAAATCTCTATCCCATTCTGTCCTGTATATTATTCAGCAGACACCTTTCAGGGAGGTGTAATCTGTCAGAACCTAATGTTTGTAAATGTAATATGTCTATTAGAGTTCACATTATCTAATCTATCTACCTAATACTAATCGTTATCCTAGTAATATTATATACATATATAATATGTTTGTGTGTACGTTTGTTACGTTCACGTCTGAAGCGGTTTTAATAAAATTTGGTAATTTAGCTGACACCCTGGATTAACACACAGGCTTTTTTTTTATCCCGGAAAAATGACTCTTTAATTATTATGATATGTTTACTACTTTGGTATCGAACTTCTTAAATTTAATGTTTGAAATATCATGTCTTTAATGCTTACAATCAAATTTTCGAAATTAACACTTAACACTAAACACATAATTATAACAAAATATGTAAACACACTTTAAGGGTAATAAAAAAAGCTTACAACTTAGCTTGAAAGTAATATGACGTGTGTAGAACAAAATCATAATGTAATTTGCGAGGCTGTACGTAAGTAGGTCTGCGCTAGGCAATAACTTGGCGAGTAATATTATATTACTATACTAGCTTATGCTCGTGACTCTATCTGGAATAACAAGGTTTTTATTTAATCCTGAAAGATTCGTTAACCATTGATTTATTTATCTGATTACAAACTGAGGTAACCAGCTTATATAATTCTTATAAACGTAGATCATGATTTAAACACTAATTGAACGGAGATGTTCATGCAAACAAATGTTTGTTAGGACTGGGAAACGAACCACATAAAACCCTGAATTTTCTCTTTTCGCGGGACTATAGGACCTTTTCTACAAACATAATGTTAAATTTCTGTTATCTAGGTATTGGTTATTGTCGGAATCAGGAATCGAGCTATGGAGGTCCGTATTTCTTTGGATGAAAATGTTACCAATGACTTTGGGACAGGCAAAAAGCTACAAAAATCCTAAATATGCTCTATATACCGACTTTCTTGAGAGAGTCATACCTATTATGACATTTTTATTGTTTAAAAGAGTATAGCGATATGCTTCTTCTCTTTCAACATATTATGAAACTCAATACCTACCGTGACGTATTTATAGACAATCACATCCAAAACGCTAATCCACATTGATGGATTGACTAATGTACTGTTATCGGCAACACTCCGATTTATCGAAAACATTTGATGATAAAAGCATATAATGTCACCTTCGGTTTCAAGTGGAACAGTAAATTATTCGTGGACTGGACTATTAATACTATACTCGACTATTCTGTATTATGGGGTGAAAACTAGTCCAAATTTTTGGACTGTATTTGCATCATTTAATGGTTAACTCTTAATCTATGTCAGTATCTATATGATTAGAAATTTGATTGGCCGGTTGGCTTTGTGGTTGGTGACCCTGACTTTCAAGATACCAGTTATTGGTTCAAGTCCCAGGACAAGCATAAGTCTGTTTTGTGCCTGGATGTAATTATCTATAGGTATAGGTTAGGTAGGTTTCTAAAAGTATCAGCGATCTAGTTAACAAAGCTGCCTTGTTTAGAATCAGTTTGGCCATTCGTCATAGAATATTTCTTTACTATTCTCTACTTGCTAAATCATTTGTGGTCTGGTCATTTATCGATGTTAAAATATTTGTCATTATGTTTAAAAGAAATTCTACAATCAAAAAGCTGTTCTCTAGGCCGTCAAAGTGAGGGCCATCATGCCACATTGCTATGCCGGCGTGGGATGATGGCCACCAGTAAGGGACTCCACTGACTGCTTTCCATCAGGCAGCGTGGAGTCAATTTGTGCGGCAATAATGATAAAAAATCATTAACATTTAAAAACTTTACACCAGTTTATATTCTATTTAAACGGAAAATTATATTAATTTAATTTCCTTACGATCAAATACCTCAATCCTTTGAAACAAAGCTCTTACAATGCTACGTTTTAATTTTAAACTCAATATTTAAACTTCCCATTGACTTAAACATTAAGTAAATCTCCTTTTGGTTTTTGTAAAGGATAATTTATTATAAGTGTTACTAACTTAGGCACCCCGGTTTCATCCACGTTCCCCTTCAGTTTTCCCGGAATATAAATATCCTTGTTATAAGTCCGTGATGTAAACTATCGGTATCTGATAGTCGGATATTAGAAATTTGGCTTTCATATTATAAATATATTCATTTAAATAAATTAAATCTTTACAATACTTTCTATATCTATACTAATATTATAAAGAGGAAAGATTTGTTTGTTTGTTTGTTTGTTTGTTTGTAATGAATAGGCTCCGAAACTACTGGACCGATTTCAAAAATTCTTTCACCTTTGGAAAGCTACATTATCCCCGAGTAACATAGGCTATATTTTATCCCTGTATTCCCACGGGAACGGAAACTACGCGGCTAAAACCGCGGGGAGGCAGCTAGTAAGTAGGTAATATAGTATGTGCTTCTTTACTATTTAAACCAATTTCACGCAAAATCTTAAGGTTTAAAAAGGTGTCCTATTCTATGAGTTCCCGTCACGCGGTTTCACCCGTGTAGTACCTGTTCCTGTTAGAATATGGAGATAAAATATAGCCTATGTTATTCCCTGATAATGTAGCTTTCTATTAGTGAAAGATTTATGCTGCTCCGTCCAGTAGTTTCAGAGCATATTCGTTACAAATCAAAATCAAATCTTTCCTCTTCATAATATCAGTGTAGATAACATAGACGATTATAGCTTTTAAGCGTCCAACAAAACTTAAAGTCAAGTAGCTTTAAGTGAAATGCACAATTAAAAAGGATATAAAGTAGAGTTGTCAACAAGCTATTAAGTCAGTTTATTGTTCGCAATCAGGTTTATGCATTTTACTTTAGTAAGTGCAATTGTTACAGCGCTGCATTTAAGAGTTAACTTATTTTACAGCTGAGCATATAAGCTTGGTTTCGTGAAAAAGTTTTTAGTGCAGCCGGTTGGCTTTGTAGTTAGTGACCCTGACTCTCAAGCCGCCGCTCGTGGGTGCGAATCCCACCCAGGACAAACATTTGTATGCATGAATATGTCTGTTTGTTCTGTGCCTGGATGTAATTATCTATACAAGCATGTATTTATAAGTAGTATTTGTAGTATATCAGCTATTTGGTTACCATATCACACGGTCTGCTTAGTTTGGCATCAGATTGGCCGTGTGTGAAAAATGTTCCAGGATATTTATTTATTTATAACTTTACCTACCTTGATTATTCGTCTAAAACATAGTGTAGAAAAAAAATTGTGCTCATGATGAAATGTAATAAAATACGTTACTTAGATTTATTCGTCTAATATGTAGAGTCATTTTAAAATGTAGTGCTTATGTAAAACCCGAATCAATCATTATTGACAAATCGAAGTTTAATTACAGTAATTTATTTGCAATTTAGTGTGTATACCTACCATGTCTAATCTAATAACCATTACTTTTCCATCCAATTTTATTGTAAACTAATACTAAGGTTATTTTACCTAATAAATTAGGATTTAATACCATATATAAACGACTTAAAGGTTGATCGATGTTTTTAAATTAAACATAAATATTTAAAATAATTATTTTAAGCGTTCCCAACTCTATTCTATAATAAGCTCTGTACCAAATTTCAGTTAAATTATTTCTATGGGTTAAACGTGAATGCGTGACAGACAGAATTACTTTTGCATTTATACGATTAGGAGGGATTAATATAATTGATAGGTACTCTACATAGTCTGTATAATACATAGAAGACACATATAGAAATGACAGTAATTGTTATAAAATACATTATTATTCCGTAATATCGAAAGCTCCAGGAAATATCAAAGCAGGTAGAAATAAAATACAACCAACAAGGAACAAACTCGTTTCATCAATCAAGTATAAACTAGCTTATTAAAGATTTCAGTTCAACGGTTTATGAAAAAGTAAGTTGCTAACTCGAGACCCGGCACTCGGCTACAGGCTGTTGGTAATTCAAGTTGGTAACTTAAAGTTAGCTGCATAAACTACTAGTTAGCTTATTTACTTTATAATATTGGAATTGTATTTTAAAATGTCGATGGATATTAATAATAAATATCCTGGGACATTTTTCACACACGGCCAATCTGATTCCAAAGTAAGCTTCAAATGAAGCTTGTGTTAGGGTAACCAGATAGCTGATATACTACATATAATACTTATAAATACATACTTATATAGATATTTACATCCAGACACAGAACAAACAGACATATTCATACATACAAATGTTTGTCCTGGGTGGGATTCGAACCCACGTCCCGCGGCTTTAAAGTCAGGGTCACTAACCACAAAGCCAACCGGGCTGTCATATTATTTTCATAGAAGACTTTTGTGAAGTGTTAAAAAGAAAGATGAATCTATCTATGTGTGTTAGGTATGGAATAATAGTTACAGTAGAACTCCAATTATCCGAATTAATGGGGACCGGGACCCATTCGGATAATCAAATATTCGGATAATCGGATTTTTTTAAAAACAATTGCCATTGGAGAGAATAAAAGCTACGTTTTGATATTGCACTATTTTTTTATTGAATTAAATGAAAGAAACATGAAATTTTCACATGTTTTAAATATAAATAAAATGTACTTATGTACAAGTTTAGAAATAAAAATCATTGTTTTTTAAACATCTCCGTCAATGTAAGCTGTTTTGCGGTCTTCAACCGTTTTCGGGCAGCCAGGTCACGCATTTTTGTGATTCGGATAATCGGCGATTCGGATAGTCGGAGTTCGGATAATTGGAGTTCTACTGTAGTATATTTTTAAATTATCAAATTCTAATTATATTTTGTAAATCACTATATATTACCTACCTACGGAAGACAAACCTCCTATCACAGGTGTCCATACTTAATAGATTTCAAATAATATGAAGCTGTGTATGTATTTTCTTAACTGATTTAGCCCTCATTCGCACAAGAGTTTTTTTAACGATCGTTAAAAAGCGTTCAAAAACAACAAATGCATTTTCAAGTAGATACCATAATACACTCTATTTCCAACGCCCGAAGTTGAAAATGCTACACCGTTCGATAAAAAAGCGTCGCGTTTTAAAAACATCCATTTGAACGCTAAAGAGTTTTAAATGATTTGATTTGATATACCTATTATTTGGTCAAGATTGTAAAAGATGAAAGGATTTGAATATCTAAATACGGGACATGGATTCTTTTCACTCCAAGTCTCTGAAACTCTGACTTAGTTACAAAGAAAAAATATAATAAGATTAGTAGGTCAGTTTGTAAGTAATTATAACTCTGCTGGTTCATTAAACAGATCTCTTTCAGCCAGTGGGTTTAAGGAAAAATGTTTTTAATTATTAATAAAATATTACAATAGAAAAAAATATTAAAATTAGCCAAATAGCTAAAGGCAGGCTTTATGTTATTAACGACTATTTCACCATTAAAAAATCCTTACATATAATGTTAATGAATGAGAGATTTTACAGAAATAGACTTGTCTGTTTTTTGAGGTTGTAACTTCTACGTAACGGATTGCGCCTCTTTTAGCACAAATCTATACTAATACTAGCTGCCGCCCCGCGGTTTCACCCACATAGTTCCCGTTCCCGTGATCATAGGGGGATGAAAAATAGATGTTGTCCGATTCTCAGACCTACTGAATATGCACACAAAATTTCATAAAAATCGGTAAAGCCGTTTCGGAGGAGTATGGCAACGAAAACTGTGACACGAGAATTTTATATATACTAATATATAAAGCTGACGAGTTTTTTTGTTTACTTAAACGCGCTAATCATAAAAACTACGGGTCCGATTGAAAAATTATTTAAGTATTAGATATCCCATTTATTGAGGAAGGCTGTAAGCTATATATCAACACGCTATGGCCTATAGGAGCGGAGCATCAATCGAAAATGTAGTAAAAACGGGAAACTCTGTGGTCAACTAAATAGGTATCAAAATTTGATGAATCTGTCCTTCATTCTTTGGCAATTATTTGATTACATGAATGGATTCGGATATGATAAATAGATATTTACATTTCATGCACGCAAATGTATGTCCTAGATGGGATTCGAACCCTAACTGACCAGTCAAAAGGCACATACGTAACATGTATATGCCATTTGTATACAATTTTCAATACATCCATCAAAACGTTCACGTTTCACGTGTAGGGTTGCCAGATCGAAAAATATAAATATCTGGATAACATTTCAAAATAGTCGGAATTTTGGGGTTGTTGATGGGAGAAATGATGTTAAAATTTTAAACTATATATTTAAAAAAACGTTTTTCTTGGCTTTAGAAGAATGATTCAATAAATAAATAAGATAAGATTGTAAAATAGAGCTTTTCTTTCGACAAACCGTGCTGCGGTTTGACATACCTACTTAATGTTATTTTATGTTTAAAATAAAATAAAAATTACAGCCCGATTTAAAAAAGTACAGTTTAAACAAGAGCCATTTTCAAATTATTGCGGTAGATAGACTATGATGATTAGATACGTAGGTATATTTGTCGGGTGATTTTATTATTTCTCGGGAGTTTTGACATCGCCACCTGGCAACCCTATCCACGTGGCAGGCGTGATCGTATCTTAACGCTTTCATACGCGAGGGGGGCGAGCAGGCCACATTCAATTTTTGAATCCATTCCGTTTGTAGCACATTTTTCAACGTCAATACTAAATACAGCTGGTTTAAGGGGATGTATACATTGTGGATGTAAACCATGTAGATTATAAATGATATTGAGTAATGAGAGTTTTTTTAAGTTAGATTGTATAGGTCGATATGTAACAATTCGTGATGTACTAGGGTTTAGAAAAATATTGGAACAAGAAATTATTTTGTTATTAAGAAAAACTATGAAAAATTTTACATTTCATCTAATGATAAGTAATTTCAAGTAAAAGAAGCTCTGTTTTTCTTGAAGCTTCACCAAATCTTTTTATATTCATAGCTTTGTATAATAAAATGACGAAACCAAATACAAAATTACAATAGTAACTTTAGCTAGACCTTCATAAGTGTTTGAGGACTTAAACTGAATAAATGACATAGATTTTTTCAATTTTTTCCAAAAATTCACCTGCTTTTAATACTTCTATACCGGTAGGGCAACGTGGATGCCTCCTAATATCCGCCCAGCCAGCTGCCCAGTTGCAAACGTTCCGGGTAAATGTACCAGAAATGCATTCATATCGTTCGCTATTCAAGGTAACATGTGTGCTTAAAGAATTTATTAATATACGAACTTCCGCCCTGTGGCTTTGCCCGAATTTGAGGATGTAGTAAAGAATACTTACTTAGTTTATGGTTTTACCTGTGATTAGCGGTAGGTAAACCGCCCCTGTTTACATGTTATAATTGCAGTCATCTAAAATATTAACAGTATGTTATTTGATAAGGTTATTTATTTATTTATTTATTCTTTATTGTACACCACAAGTACCTTGGTTATGACACCTTTTGACACTTATCTTGCAGTTTTTTTATATAATAAATAATAATAAGTAATAAATATCCTGGGACATTTTTCACACACGGCCAATCTGATTCCAAATTAAGCATCAAAGCGAGCTTGTGTTATGGTAACCAGATAGCTGATATGCTACATATACTACTTTTAAATACATATTTATATAGATATTTACATCCAAATGATTAACATTCTAGGATACTTAAGTAGGTGTTTTAATTTTAGTATTCTACTGCTTTAAATAAAACTTATTTGGGATCAAGTAGTTTAATATATACCATAGTTTACTCCTTTGTTAGAGATGGAAATGCATTGGGATACCTGTTATAAAGTTTTCCCGACAGTTTACAGCAGGCAGTTTAAAGTTCATCCCGCGAATAAATCCTCTGGGTAACAAATATCCTTACTTATAATATATATACTACATTAATATTTACTAGACATAGATCAAGTTTTCCCTGTCTCCTTAAGCGGCAGGACAGTATTGCCAACAAAGCCAACCGGCCAGTCGATTTATTTTTATTTGCGAATACACGATTCAAATTAAAGATGGCCTCAGGCTGTATAAAGTTTGATTGTGCATCGTATCGTACGCCAAAAGATTTCCGGAGAAAAAACCAACCAAGAATATATAGCTAAGGGATATGTTACAAAAGAAAGATTTGCTATATGACCTTTTTATACGTTTCTCATGAGGGATTTGTATTTCATTACACATTGTCCGAGATTCGGTTTAATCTGATCTAATAAGTGAATACATTTTAATTATAATTGAAATGGGTAATTTCTTAATTATATTATATTAAAATTTGTTGTTTATTTTTGTCATGTAAATAGCGTTAATAAACAGTCAAATGTAGTTGGATTTCTTGCCGGTTCTTCTCAGCTAAAGGCTGACTTTCGAACCTGTAGTAGCATTATCTTTCACAAGTTTTAGATTCATTAGGTACTCCATAAAGGTATTTAGTCATTTTTTTATAGCACTAAGATGGCAAACAGGCATACGGTCCCACCTGATGGGAAGCGGTTGCCATAGCCTATGGACGCTTGCAACACCAGAGTCACTCACGCGTTACAGTTATCATCGTTAGGCGCCCCATAAATTAGTATTTTTTATGTTTAAAAAATTGTTATTTGCTTAAGAAAACGCTCATAAAATACCGCTTAAGCTACATTAGTATAATCATAAGTATCGTTATAACTTAACTACAAGTATTTAACTTAAACTACACTTTTGTCTCAGACTACTTCAATCTGTGTCATTTGCGTACACCGCGAGCTCAGCTTAAAGTGATTAATTTGCATAATTGAAGCTAAAACTTCGTTCGGCTCAAACACGCGTAATATTATTCCGTTAAAAATATTGTTTCTACGCAGCTTTTAACGTTAAAAAGTAAAGCAATTTGTGTATATAGAGGTAAAAAGTTTTTTTCTATACTAATATTATAAAGAGGAAAGATTTGTTTGTTTGTTTGTTTGTTTGTTTGTTTGTAATGAATAGGCTCCGAAACTACTGGACCGATTTCAAAAATTCTTTCACCTTTGGAAAGCTACATTATCCCCGAGTAACATAGGCTATATTTTATCCCTGTATTCCCACGGGAACGGGAACTACGCGGGTAAAACCGCGGGGAGGCAGCTATATTTAATATGTTTCTCGATTTTCTTAACAGTTGGCATAATTGACTATCATTTAGGTACACGACGTATCGTTTATTTCATTTTCAGATCCAAAATTTAGTATGTAGGTATCTATACTAATCTATACTAATATTATAAAGAGGAAAGATTTGTTTGTTTGTTTGTTTGTAATGAATAGGCTCCGAAACTACTGGACCGATTTCAAAAATTCTTTCACCTTTGGAAAGCTACATTATCCCCGAGTAACATAGGCTATATTTTATTCCTTTATTCCCACGGGAACGGGAACTACGCGGGTAAAACCGCGGGGAGGCAGCTAGTATTTAATATGTTTCTCGATTTTCTTAACAGTTGGCATAATTGACTATCATTTAGGTACATGACGTATCGTATATTTCATTTTCAGATCCAAAATTTAGTATGTATCTTTTAATAGAAAAATATTAGTAATGTATTTTCGTAAAAATTTAATTTTCAACTGTGAACGTATCACAACAAAAAAAAAACCTGTACCTAAATAAATAAATATCTCAAGGCATTATTTACTTGACCTAACTAAGCAGAGCTTGTACTACAATTCTATATGCATAGGTTATATACCAGAGAACTCACGACCAGCGAGCGGTTTGTAAGTAAAGCTTGCTTACCAAAAAGTAAAAAAAAAATACATAATTTTATTAAACCTCAATAACTATCCCCAAACAGTCATTTCAAATTTTATTTACTCAAAAACTTTAGTTTAACTCAACCTTCATAACCCGAACATAATGTTAGTACAGTTCTAAAATAAGCTCCTACACAAAACTTAAGTAACTTAAGTAAAACAAAAGTATCGAAAACTTTAACAAAAATCGATTACGCCTGAAGAAGTTTTCATAATAAAATTCTGTACAAAATAAACAGAGCAGAATGAAGTTGGCACATTAACGCGTGTTTATCATAAACACATTGTTTTCGGTAAACAATAAAAAACAATATTCTTATAAGAAAACTTCACGGCTATGAATAACAAGTTACTATTCATAAGTCAAGTATCGAAAAGCGGCGAATAAGTTTGCAACTTTGTTAGTAATTTGAATTTTATTTGAGTTACATATTATGTGTACACTGCGAAGCAAAGAAAACCGATACCTGGATATTTATAATTTTCGTATATTAAGCTTTCCGTCATGCCTAAAGTTTTTCAGAAAATTTGAATAGCTAAAAACAGAACAAGCTAGAATTTTTAGAAACTACGTTTTCAGGGTATCTAGTAAGACAATGTTAAAGATAGAATCGATACCAGTAACAGGGTTCACGGGACATTCGAAAGTCTTAGTTAGGTACTACTACGCTAACAGTTTAATCAAATAGGTAGATAATTCTATATTATTATTTGGAATGAAAAAAAAATTATGAAAATCCTGGATTGCGCGATTTATTTGCTCCCAAGTGTAAATTCAATACCTTAACTTTTACAACATTTACCTAGTTATGAAATATATTGTTTTTGAGATGAGTTGAATTTCTTCTTTACCATTTCTATCAAATTATTTATAAGACTAGATTTTTTTTACTCAAATACTTTCTAACATATCTTAACATGAAGTCATTTGCTCCTGTAGTAAGGAAAAGCATAATTAAGAAGTATTTAAACAAGCATCTAAGGCTTTGTATTCAAGCCTCATCATATTGGCAATCCCTCTGGTATTCGGCTAGGTGACGGTGACCACTTACCATCAGGTGGACCGGCTGCCTGTAAGTCAACCTACTGACATAAAAAAGAAGCTTTATATTTATAGCTTTGGCAAATAAAATAGCACACGTAGACTTGAAGATAAAAATCTTTTAAAAGTCGTCTTAAAATGTGGGAGTTTCTAAGTTCGTATATTACAAAGGTTTATTCAATTGAAAATAATTATTTTTCCCTCAAAAAAGTTTTTTTGATATTGGAGCTTTCGACCTGTGAGCTTTTGACGCGTTTTCTATGGAGCTTATGGTTTCTATTATTCGATAGATATGACGAAATGATAAGGGTTCCATCGTTGCTTTAGGCTTCCCCTAAAAAAAGGATATTTATAGTTTTTCACTATAACCTGTTAACGGTATATTTTAGGCACAAAATTTAGCTTTATATTTCAAAATAATCTACTAAATCAGTTCATTAAAATTACTTAAAATACAGTAGGTACTTATATGAGTTTATTATATTTAGTTTTAAAATTAATATTGAATTAATATTGTACACTTAGGTGTACGTACATATATATAAAAATGTGTGTTGGTAAGTTTGTCACAAAAACGACTAGACTCTAGACATTTTTCATTAATTATGTTTTTAATTTTGTCAGCAAGTAAGTAAATAATATACTTTTTAAATTATGAACCTTTTTTTAAACTCGACTAAAAACGAAGCAACCACTCCAATTAGCAATTAAATACTTAACTAAAACTAAACCTGTTTAAAAAATGGCGGACACCTGTCCGGGGCTGGATGGATCCTCTAACTACGTTAGTTGTGAAATTGCGACGGCGGAACGAAAGCGTTTAAAATTAAAATAAAACCTGAACGAAACCTAGTCTGATGGTCAGAACAGAAGCCAATGGTTTCATCATCTTCTGAAGAGTTAGTTTTGGCTGCAATTAGCCATTAATGTGGTTTATCTTATATATAAAATTCTCGTGTCGCAGTGTTTGTGATTAAACTCCTCCGATGACTTGACCGATTCTCATGACATTTTGTGTGTATCTTGGGTAGGTCTGAGAATCGGCTACTATCTATTTTTCATACCCCTGTAATCACGGGAACGGGAACTACGCGGGTGAAACCGCGGGGCGGCAACTGGTATACTATATTATTCCATAAAAATCTAACTATGTGTTATGTATATATTATGTATATGTTTTGGAGTTGTAAAAAACAAACCGGCAGAAAGACATTTCATCTTAGTTGGTTAATAAACTAGTTTTTTTGGATAGCTTCGATATGCACTGTAATTTTCTTTTTGAGAATCAACAAACAGTAGCACAGTTAAACTTATAAAGAAATTATTACGCATATAAAATTATACAATTGTGAAACCAACGGATTTATTAGAATAAATTAGTGGAAAAAAATCGTAGGAATATACGTACATTTACTTAAAGCTAAAGTACAAATCAAGCGAAATCACGATCGTCCATAATATTTAACTTTACAGATAATATTTTATTGAGTCTTTAATATTTATTTGATAGCCCGTTATTTGGTAAAATCTTGGAAAAACGAATGATATGAAGATTTAAAAAAATATTATTATTGAAAACTAAGTTACTTTAAACTAATATTAAGTTTCTGGGTTTCACACAAATGTTCTTAGCCTGTGTTTTTATTAAGTTTTTATAATAATTATGAAAATAAATTACTTTGTACAACCTTGACTTTAAAAACTCTTTCAGTGGGTTTTCACTTACATTTATGTGCATCAATATTTCTCATAGTTCTGTAGATGTAAATCTAACTAAGTAGTACAGTTTTGAATGCAAAGAAATTTGATTTAAAGATGTTTGAAGCTTAATTAGACCAGAACGGATAAAGGGATCTGAATGAAATTTAGCACAGAGAATATGTTCTGGAATAGCATACTATCTATAGAGGCTATTTATTAGATTATACGTACATACTATATTATATATGTTACCTACGGAAGAGCGAAACCTCCTACGACAAATATCTCTGACTCATAGGAGGTTTCAAATAATTACAAAGCTGTGTATGTATTTTGGAATGTGAATAAATGATTTGATTTGATTTTGGTATTTATCCCGGAAAAATGTTTGGTCCTATGGGAGGCGGGTGAAACCATGGTGAGATAGCCAGTACAGTAATACTTATATGTAGTTAACCAGGTATCTGGGCATAGTTATATAAGTTCTGCTGAGTTTGGAATCAAATTGGCAGTGGTTAAAGAATGACCCAGGATATTTATGTTATTGTACTAAATTTAGATTTGGACTATCCATCTTTTAGTCGTAAAAAGGAAACACAGTTTATGACTTTTGACATGCAGGTGATGTATAGTAATAACTTTTCTGTTTAAACCAACGTGAGTTTGATAAATTTTGTATTTTATATGGCTTTTTGGTTAGTGATCCTGCCTTTGACTTTCAAGATGCCCGTCGTTAGTTCGAATCCCAAAAGAGACAAACATTTGCATGCCTATGTTTGTATCGCGGGTGGATGTAAATATATAAAACTTAAATTTGTAATATTTATCATCTATCGGGTTATAATAACACTAGCTTTGCTTAATTTGAAGTCAGATTGGCCGTGAGAAATATCCCAGAATATATATTTATTATGTTAGTAATTTGTTTTACTATACCTATAAAAAAGTGCGTCAATGGGCAATCAAGTTTTGATTTGTTTTAGAGTAATTTATTTATTAAATTACTATTTCATTTCATTTGACGATATTTTGAATTGTTTGCTATAAACAATAGATGTGTGTGAAATCAAATCAAATAATATAATTATGTTATAATGATATTCAACGATAGATTGCGCATTCATATAAATTATTTCCAAATGGTGAAATTTGTTTTGTGTACTCTGTAAATACTGTGCCGAATAGTTATTTATGCTTTGTTCAATTAGTACCTGGTACCTAGGTAGGTATACCTAAACGCTCCTTCCGTCATACACCATTTTATTCAATTGCATTATTAAAATCATACAAATAATTAACTACTATGTTGTAAGTATAGCCTTAAAACCTTTGTAACCTATTTGGAATTGTAGTACCTACAATAAAAATCCAAAATAAACTTTATTATATTAAATTTAATCAAACTAAAATCTATATAAAACTATAGATAACTGTTACATGCGGTACTGTCTCGGATTATAAATAATAAATAAATCATTTATTTCTCTCACAAGCTATAAAAATAAAATTGTATAAAAATGCTGTGATATAAGTTGCTAGTAGTATCTATGATTAATGCAGTAGTAGTATTTTTTGATCAGACAAAAGTACGACCTCAAAACAAGCCGAATAAATAAAAAGCACAAACCAACTATAACAATACAGTAGCCATCGAAACAGCACTTAAAATAGAACGGTCGTAATTTAAAGCCGAAAAAGCCCTTATAAAAATCAAATAAGGCCCGGAGAACACCTCGCGCAGTATAACAAGCCGTGTCACGTAACGACAGACGACTTTATTGGTCTTTATGGTGAATATCTCGGTTTATTACACCGCCAGTGTTACCTTGGCAAAATATTTATGAACTTTAAAATATAACTGTCGATCTTGACGGTAATAAAACTGGCAACCCAGGCGGCTTTAAATTTAACAGTTTAATTCTCGATTCTGAATATAGGTACTAATTGTTTTAAGGTGTATCGTCTGTTTGTTTTTATTTTATTGTTTTAATTGAACTTTACAGTTGATATAATTTTATTATTTTTGGTTTAAGTAAGCTCTGTAAGCTATAAAAATATACAAGGGTTTTTAACTCAGAAACATTTTTGAAAGACACATGACTTTACGCGAAAAGAAAATTACTACAAATACACACATTTGTCTGCAATCTATAAAAAAATTATAATTTAAATATAATAGATAGCCTTTTTTTATGAATCATGGATAATTATCCATATACACCCATTGCTCTAGAGAATAAAGATGGACCCACATCAAATTTGACCAAATATGAACTATCGCAATCCCATAGGCTAATAATAATTATTACCTTTAACCTTTTTGACCATAAAGGTAAGTTGTGAAATGAATGCTGATAATATATATCTATACTAATATTATAAAGAGGAAAGATTTGTTTGTTTGTAATGAATAGGCTCCGAAACTACTGGACCGATTTCAAAAATTCTTTCACCTTTGGAAAGCTACATTATCCCCGAGTAACATAGGCTATATTTTATCCCTGTATTCCCACGGGAACGGGAACTACGCGGGTAAAACCGCGGGGAGGGAGCTAGTTTAGAAATAAAGTGATATATAAAATAAATTTACTTTACATATTATTAATTGTTTAGAAGTCAAAATGCATAAAGTTCAATAAAATGTACCTACGTTTCTATTTAACTATTTGATTTTATGATAATAACAATCTGCAATAAGTCTTTTAATAATTTACAATAAACTTTTAAAAAGTGTTTATATAGGTAGATAGGTTAGAACCGCGTAACGGTCAAGTTAAAACATGGACGTAACTTAAACTTATCCGCAAATAAATCTCCAAGTGAGCTCAAGTCAAAAGTTCCCAAGTTAGTTGTTACTAACTACCTTTATTAGTGAAATAAACCTTTAAAGTTTTGTTGTAAACTAGCCCTTAAGTTCAAGGCACAAATCAACATAATTCACTGCCTTTTACTTTTTAAGGGGATACTAACTATTCTTGATGTTATTTCAACTTCTTAAATAGGATTCTGGACAAGATTCTAACGAATACGTAAGATAATTTAGTCTGTATAGGTACATCTCTTTGATTTTTAATAAAGATCTTAAAATCCTGTCAAAAAATAAATTCCATACGGTTTTAACCTGTGAGTTTAAAAATAACTGATGTACCACTGTGTAGACCACTGGCTTTCGTGAGGAAACCTGCGTGCCCAAGATGTCACAATCAAAGGTATGTGAAGTCCGCACCGCACTATGTCCGCGTGGTGGACTATGGTCAAAACCCCCTCGTTGTTAGGGGAGACTCGAGCTCCTCGGTGGAGACGTATATGATGAGTCGATGATGAAGAAATCACTATGGGTAAATTAGACGTATAGGTACCTTCTTTTCGAATACTAACTTTTAAGTTTATCCGATGTTTATTGTAGGAATAAGGGGATAAAATATAGCCTATGCTACTTCTTATATAATGTAACTTTCCATTAGTGAAAGAATCATTCAAATCGTTTATAGTTTCATAGTTTTAAATTTTATTTGTAACATACAAAAATCTCTTGATAATATTAGTATAGATTTGCAAACTTACTTTTTTTTCTTAAGCAAATATTAATGGCAAAGACCACATTGCATTTAATAGTATATGCAGATAGTAACATATATTTATAAGAAAAGTTCTGTATAATGTTCTACTTAGCCCATTATACCGATAAGAATGGCTGGGAATGGTTCCCGCAAGTTTTATATGCTGAATCGTTTATGCATTAAAAAGTAAAAAAAAACTTCAAGTTCCGTCTTATCTTCTTTAAAGCTCTAATAACCTTTGCATGAATGAACGTTGGTATTCTTAAATTATTACCATAGTTCATCTATACTAATATTATAAAGAGGAAAGATTTGTTTGTTTGTAACGAATAGGCTCCGAAACTACTGGACCGATTTCAAAAATTCTTTCACCTTTGGAAAGCTACATTATCCCCGAGTAACATAGGCTTTATTTTATCCCTGTATTCTCACGGGAACGGGAACTACGCGGGTAAAACCGCGCGGAGGCAGCTAGTGATTTATATGTCACTAGTAGCTCTCCGCAGTTTAACCCGCGTACCCGGGAGATCTTCCATTGTCCCGGGATAAAAAGTAGCCTATGTCCTTTTTCAGGCCCTAGGTTATATGTGTACCAAATTTCATTTAAATCGGTTCAGTGGTTTTATCGTGAAAGCGAGACAGACAGACAGTTACTTTCGCATACTATTAGTTAGGATTAAATACTAGCTGTTTCGTACGGTTTTACACGCGTAGTTCCCGTTCCCGTAGGAATACAGGGATTAATATGACACCTATGGCACTCACAAATAACGTAGCTTTCTATTGGTAGAAGAGTTTTATATATTTAAGTAAGTAGTTTGACACGCGCAACTTCACTTGCCCGTTTTTGCAACATTTTCGATTGATGCTCCGCTCCTATTCGTCGTAGCGTGAAGATATATACCCTATAGCCTTCCTCGTTAAATGGCCCATCTAACATGAAAATATTTTTTCAAATCGAACGTGCAGTTCCTGAGATAAGCGCGTTTAAACAAACTATTTACCTTTATAAATAAGTATAGATTCGATAGGGTCTATTAAAATTACTAATTACAGTAACTGGCTAAATACAATTTTATGCAATCTAATATTAGAATGAACGGCTCTGATTGGTTTTTGATGACATACCATCACATATTATTCAAACAGAAGGTAGAATTGATAACGCGGATTGAACCTGTACCCTCACGGAGGGTATAAATCAAATGTTGGCCTGTCAGCCGGCCGTCAACGTTTTGTTTTCAATCAGCTACATTGAGGTTCATTGGGATAGAACCGAATTTTATTTATACCCATCTGATATAAAGTTAACTGTATGGATTCAATAGGTAGGTACATATGTTTTTGTATATCAGCTTAAAATAACTCTAAGGTCGTAGCTATTTCAAATATGCTTTCATATTCAAAAGGGATCCGATTCATTAGATGATTGATAAAAAATAGAAGTGTTAGTCTAAAGGTATTAATTATTTTGTTTTGACTTTCCATTTCATATGTAATTATGAAGATAAATTTAAAGTCTAACTTTCGACATTCAATCGTCACCCATGAAAAATATACTAACCAAAACAATGATTTATTTCATTAAAATAGAGTAATAACAAAATATTGACAAAGGACAAGCAATTCCAACGTGTCCTAAATAAAGAATAAAATTGAATGACGAATCGAAATGTTTTCAACACCTGACTCTAAGGAACTAGTCCTTGCGACAATCGATGTGTTTCAAGTGTTGACTGACTACTTTAAAAGGCAATGTTTCCAACCTCTGAACTAAAACCGTTTTGCTTGTGCCAACAGTTCATGAACTCTGCATTTCTTGAAACTACTCCTTTGGAAAAATGGTCGAACGCTATTCGGGAAGTTAGAGAATAGAGAGCGAAGGAATACTAGATTCTATCTATTTGATATATAACTATTTTAAAGATAAGAATGTCCCGAAGAAAATAAAGCACCTAGATTTTCAATGAGTCGCAAAAACCGTTTTAGCTATTTTATTTATTTTATCCGTATAGGAGTCCTATTTTATTGATCACGATAATTAAAAAATCAATGATTAATACATATTTATTATGTTATCAAAAAATATACTCAAAACTAAATTTGTCTTTAAGGATACTGAGTCATTTCAAATTTCCACCCTATACCTATATCAACAGCCGTGGTGGCTCAGTGGGTAAGGCACCGACTCACGATCATGAGGGTGCAGGTTCAAACCCTGGCCCGTACCTCTGAGTTTTCTAAAAACTTACGTACGGATTCACACCACTGGCTTTCGGTGAAGGAAAACATCGTGAGGAAACCTGCATGCCCGAGATGTCACAATCAAAGGCATGTGATGTCCGCCAATCCGCACTAGGCCCGCGTGGTGGACTATGGCCTACACCCCCTCATTGTTAGGTGAGGCTCGAGCTCCTCGGTGGAGACGTATGTGACTTGATGATGATGATGATGATGACCTATATCAAAACTTTATATTCAGTTATAGCCCTATTTACACATATAAATATACCAAATTATTAGAACCACAAATACTATTACTTACTTTTTATATCTATTTGTTTATTATCACTTCATATTATAAAATAAAGTCGCTTTACGCTGTTTGTCCCTATGTCTTCTTAAATCTTTAAAACTACACAACGGATTTTGATGCGGTTTTTTTAAATAGATAGAGTGATTCAAGAGGAAGGTTTTTATATACAATACATGCATAATATGTTAGAAAAACACTGACAATTTTGGAGGTTTTTAATGTGATGTATACCTAAGCATTGCACCCGTGCGAAGCTGGTTATACATAAAACACTATTAGAAAGTACTATAATATTGCGACAACGATAATGTATCCAAAACTTCAACCGCAATTAAGCATTATTATCCAATTTAAACTATTGTCGACATTCAGGTGTTGAGTGCTAAATTTCACCTCCCTTGAATGGAGCCACCTGACATTTGCGTTTAATTACATTACACGGCTTACTTGAGGGTTAAGTTACACGGTTAAATGTTAACTTTTTAGTTCTTGTTAACTTGCTAGTGGTGCAACCGTTTTTCATGTAGTACGGGTACGTTATTGATTGACATACACCGATCGAATAACCGAATGAAATGGATTTTTTATGCAATAAAATATGTTGACAAATGTAACGTTAATGGGTTGCCTAAAAAAATCTGTTCAATGTTATGTTTTATTAAAAATTGAATACATTTTTTTCCATACTTTCACCGATGTTGTAACCGAATGAGTTAAACACCAATTCTAAGTCTATAGAATATGCAAGTATACGGTTGCATAAAAAATCCATTTCATTCGGTTACTCGATCGGTGTAGGTCAATCAATAACGTTTCCCGTACTAATGCCCAAATATTGAATGCCTGTTCACCTTTGTGGTGTAAAAAAAAAGGATTATCTTTCCGCGCTGGTCGTCCGGACGGTCGTAGATTCGTCCGTCTAATACAAGCATTTGTGTGCATGAACATGTTTGTCTAAGTATAAATACAAAAGTATATATTTTTAATAGAAGTACGTTGCTTATAACCTAATTGGCTATTATATATCATCATCAACAGCTCATATACGTCTCCACGCTCGGAGCTCGAGCCTCCCCTATCATCGAGGGGTTTTAGGCCATAATCTACCACGCGGGCCTAGTGCGGATTGGCGGACTTCACATGCCTTTAATTGTGACATCTCAGGCATGCAGGGCTATTATATAACCTATACTTAACTTGAATGAGATTGGCCAAGTGTTCTCATAATGTAGGTAAACCTACTTACTTACACATACATAAAATCATTCTGACTACAAGTATCTAAAATGAGAACCACCTAAATAAATACTCTACCTACCATCCATAAAAATCTACCAAAAACTACTAACCTTAATCTTCGTGTAAAAGCACATCATAAAATAAAAATCTTTTCAAATCCAAAAAAATCTTGGACAGGTAGGTATCTAAGTAATGTACGATTTATTTTGTCGTTATCACCCGCCGGGACATTCCCGGTCCCCAGTGGCGGCGTCGACTGGGACGAGATCCGGGATTTCACTTTATTTAATACATTTCTATAACAAAATTGTGATGGTCAACTCGCTGAAGATATGTCGGGGCGACTGAAATGGCGCCTTGAGAAGTATTTACTTCCCATTACTAAATACCTAATAGGTAAGGCCCGTTACTATGTACCTAATACGCTTTAAATCTATACTAATATCCCTACTTATCCATACTTCCATACTAATATTATAATTAAATACTTGATACAGGTGCAAATCTATACTAATATTAATTTATAATTGCGAAAGTAACTCTCGTCTCGTTTTCACGCTAAAACTACTTAACCGATTCATATGAGACAGATAGTCTAGAGCCTGAGAAAGGACATAGGCTATTTTTATACCGCTAAAATGTTAGATGTCCCGGGTGAAACCGCGGGGAGCCACTAGTTGTATAATATATAATTTTATGTTAAAATGTATTTAAAATACTAGAATGATATTTATTTATGTGAATTGTCATAATTATAAGACTTCATAATAATAGGGTCTCAATTACAGACAGACGGATGGACATACCAATTATAAGGGTTACTTATTCAAATGTTAGTTAAAAATTAAACTTTCGCTAGTCCTGTAATTTAGTTTAGTCTACATTATACTTATTTAAATATAATATGTTTTTATTTAGTTTTCAATTATTTCTTGGCAAGTAAGTAGGTACTTGGCATTTGATATTACGTAGCTCTTCTGTCCCTTTCATTTTTAAAACTAATAAAAGAGAAAGAAAATCTAGATTTTAATTTAGTATTAACTCATTATTGGTTTTGATATTATAACAGAATAAAACATAGTATTACGGCTACATTGAAAAGTCAATAGGTACTTTAATTATACGACCCACTATGTTATGGATGTAACTCTATATACAAGTACATATGTATTTAAAAGTAGTATAATTATGTAGTATATCAACTGTCTGGTTACAATAACACAAGCTCACTTTGAAGCTTACTTTGGAATCCGATTGGCCGTGTGTGAAAAATGTCCCAGGATATTTATTTATTTACTATTATCTTTTTTCTAAATCGAAGTTTAAAAATCAATCATTCAAGTTTTATTTAAACAAAATGGAGGTAATTAAATACTTGAATTATCACAACCCTAGCCCACATCCTCACGTTCCCTCAACTATTAATTGCCACGTTTCCATCACTTAAGCGCGCGCCGCCGCCGCCTCCGCTTGTCTAGGTGAAGCTATTTCCTTACGCATTATAACTTCCGCTTGAGGCAATCTAAACTAGCAACATGTCCCGGGTTTGTACGGGTAGTATATATAGTTATATTTTAGTAAAATTGGCATAGGGTATACTAATATGGTACAAATCTAATAGGGTACTAATATTTTAAAGTCGAAGACTTGGTGGATGTTTAAATTGGAAAATGATTTCATTGATGAATGGCCATAGCCTATTATTTATATTGATAGAAAACTATTCTATTTACGAGTGGTATAGAATAGGTTTCCGTTCCGTTTCCCATGAGTATTCATTTCCATTTCCTCGATAACTATACCAAGTGAGATATTATTTATTCACTTACTGACCCAGCACATGTTGTTCTGCCATATAAGAAATACCAAAATCGCGATAAAACGAGGGGTTGGTAGGAGGGTGAAAGATACTTTAGGCCCTATTCTTAAACCAATGTTACCTAAGAACTTACCAAATGTACACAAAATTTTCATACCAATGGTAAAAACATTAGCTCTTTCCTATTTATTTTATACTTTTAGTCTTGACTTTTAACCTTAGATATTGTATAATTTTTTCAAATTCACAAAAGCATTTCAGAGTCTAGTTCTAGTCTACTTTTAGTTTTGTGGATTAGGACATCAAGTAGGTAGTCTTAATCCGTCACTGGTTATAGGTAATCATAATCATTAACACAGCCATTGGTCACGCTAATCAAAACACAAATTAATTAATAATAAGCTAATTTAATTATGAATATTATGTATTTTGTCAACGATTTGATGATGATTTTACTATTTATTGTAAATCCCTTATCACTAACAAATGATAAAGCGTGATTTATAACCACTTTAATAAATTGTTGACTTTGATATTAAATATATTTAATAACAGTATTACGTGATTAGAAATGCAGGTTTTTTAAAAAAAAACTAGCTTCTCTCCGCGTTCCCGTTCCCATAAAAATATGGGGATTAGCCTATGTTACTCCCTACTGTAAAAATGTAGAAAAATCACTTCATTTATAGGTACGTATATGCTCATAATTGATTGCTGAGTTTATTACCGGCTCTTCTTAGCAAAACCATCCTTCCGAGTGTTAGAGTCTTTATTCATAAGTGCTTGCTAATTAGAAAATTCAAATAGGCCTTCACCTATTTGAATTTTCTAATTTTTTTAACCAATTTTCAGATAGATTAGACTAAGTTGATGTAAAAGTAAATCATTAAAGTTTAAATTTAGTTAATCGCTATGTTCTAGTTGAGATATAAAGTGGTAATAATTTAAAGATACCTAAAGGTGACATTTCAAATTGATCAAGTTCCGACCACTCGAGTGGAGCGCCCTCCAAATTTTATTGTTATCAGGACAATAATCTTGTTTGCCCTGAGAGGTGGCCCTCGGTGGGCTTCTAGCATCATCGTGTAAACAAAAATACACGAAAAATGCCGAAACGTTCGTTCGGTAAAAAAAATATTAAATATTTTCTATTTATGATCCTGTTATGTTTATATTTTCTTTTTTTATTATTTACTTTTAGGTGTATTTAATTAAATTTAATAATCCTACTTATGTTGATGGTTGTAAATAATAAATTTATTAACAAACTAACAGTTGTTACACAAGTTTCATACACAAATTACAATTATTTTAAAAATATTAATCTATTAGGTACAACTAATTATAAGTAAGCATAATAATAATCATAATACTCGGTGATAACATAGCTTTCTAATGAAAAAAGAATCATTAAAATCGGTCCAGTACTTTTTGAGTTTATTCGTTACATACAAAAATACAAATCTTTCCTCTTTATAATATTAGTGTAGACTATTCTACACTATAAAAAAGTGAATTTAAATACAACAGAAATCTATATAAGCAATAACAATATACAACAATAAATCTAAAAGTACCTAAGTAGTTGAAAATCGGCTATCAACTTTTTTTGATTCATGCATCAGTAGTTCTCTATATATTCCAATGAACGACTTTTGAATGCGTTGCAAAACGTTTTTGGAAATATAAATGGTTGTTTGAATTTATGATACTTGATTTTGGTAAAATAAATAAAGGTACAGGTGTAAAATTTTCTAATAGGTACAAATGATTTATTGTTTCATTCGAATCACTTTTTGTTTTTACTCCAAAATCAGTTTGAAACAAATAATATTTTTATAGAAAAACTATGTATTGTAACTCATTATTTGATTTTTTATTTTTCTATGTTCATATGTATTTTCTTCTGAAATACACCTTGCTAAGCATTTTTAATGGTTAAAGAAACTCAATGCTTATAATTTATGTTCACAGAAATTATTAAATTATGATTACAACAGACACGCTTTCTCATTTAATATTACTACATCCATCTCTTTCTAACCTACACAAAAACTCACGTAACAGACAGAGACTTGAAAGTTATGAAACGCTTCAGAACTAATTCATGAATAAGTGAACATCAAAAACTATTTCCCAAAAGTAAGAAAGTCACTTGTGCATAAGACCTTCTAAGAATTAAGTTTTGAAAGACTCACAAAAGTATGTAGACTATGTCAAAGACTTGTATAGAACTTCATACCTACTAGTGGCTCCGGGTGGTTTCACCCGCGTGATCCGGGAGATCTTTCATTTTTCCGGGACAAAATGCCTATGTCCTCAGGCTCTATACTATGTGTGTTAATTTCATTTAAATCGGTTATTTAGTTTTAGCCTGAAAGCGAGACAGACAGAGTTACTTTCGCATTTATAATATTAGTATGGTTATAGTAATAGTAGGTATATAGTATGGATTCGTCTCTCTATCTCTATTTCGAAACCAAAATTAAAATCTGGGATAAAAATTTGATTATAAAGCATTTTGTCTCATAAAGCTTCAAGTTTTTAATACGTAACAGAGATTTCATACTTTGAAATAATAATGCTAGGGCATAATAAAGTGGAGCAACCCTACATACCTATATAAAAAAATCCTATCTTTTCATACGACAGACGTCACAATATTTAATGAAATATATTTGTTAATTCAAATAGGCCTTCACAGACACTTATGAAACGTCGAATCTAATGTCTAATTATCTAATAATACGATTTTGAAGTTTGAACCTACTTTGCCATGATATCCAAAGTAACATTTAGTGAACAATATAAGTTATCAAATGCTTTATACCTTGATTAGAGCTGCCTCTCAAGTGCAGCTGGTAAGCATGAAATAAATGCAGTTCCCAGCGCCAATCAAAACTTTGCATGAGACCTTCGTCGGAGTACAGTTAGCCACATGAATAGCTACTCCACTGCGTATTTTAACAAAATAGGTTTAAGGCGAACGTTAATATTGTCTGTTGGAAAATATAACCAGAAATTTTTATGTTTGTACTGTATGCAAGAAATAAATACCTGTCATACGATTGTTTTTTTTAACAAAATTTAACTAAGCTTGAGCGCTACGTGATAGCTGTCAATGAAAGAAAACGCAAAGGCTTGTCTGAAACAGTAAACCAGTGTCGTAATAATAATAAACAATAGGTATATGTAATTCCAAAGTAAACAGAGCTTGGGCTTTATATATTTAATTTATAATAATTACTTTTAAATACATACTATATTAGATATTTACATCCAGACACAGAACAAACAGAGAAATGATTGTCTTGGATGAGTATCGAGCCGACAACTGACGGCTTGGAAGTCAGGGTTATTAACCACAAAGCCAATCGACCAATGTCATAGCCATTTTCGGTATCTGATATGGTATTTATTTATTGCACCAATGTAAATAATATTAATTAATATCGCCGAGTGTACAAGAAGGTACCCAATTGTAACGTCGAATGCCTCACAATGAAGGCATCACGAACAATACCTGAACTTTGTTGCATTTCACACGACTCCTAATCTCTTATGGAAATCAATATTTAGTTCAGAATATAAGCCTCATAATTTCGTTTAATTTTAAACTAGATAGTCGAATATTACAATACCGAGCTGCTTGACATAGTTAGGAAAATACAATTGTCATATTTCAACAAATTAATATAAAAACAACCCATCTATATATATAAAACCAACTCCCCGCCGCCTCTGTCTGTCTGTCGCGATGAACACAAAAACTACTAAACAGATTCATGCGGTTTTCACCAAATTACGGAGTATTTTATGGGGAAGGTTTTTATGTATAACACATCAATTTGGAACCTACCGGAGGCTTAAAAAACTCTCGTGCGAATGAGAGCTTAACCATCAACTAAAGATAAAGTAAGAACTCAAACCCAGTGAAATCGGACAAACCAGGTCCACAATGACATAAATTATTCCCGTATCTCAGTAAAATTATCAAAGTTGGGTGATCTTTGCAACTTGGCGTACCGACGCGACGCCGAAGACAATCGATTGTCCCCTAACCTATAGGATTAAATTATATATCCATCCATCCGTCTTTATAAATAAGTGGACGTGCGTAAAAGTTGGGCGTTATTTATTTATCGTCGATTTGAGGATTAATCTGCTATTTTTTCACCTTGTTTGACCATTTACGTGAGTATTGATAGACCGGTTTTGTGGTTAGTGACCCTGACTTTCAAGCAGACTGATAAATCATGTATGTCATAATATAAAGTATCTAATGATAGTTTTCAGGAGATTGTAAATAAATAATGGGGATTTTTTAACTGCACCTCTATTTCGAAATTTAAGCAAACAAAATTTCTCCACTAATAACCTACTACATATCAAATAAATTACTATGTACTACAAATTAACTACTTGATTACCACATGTTGTACTAAAAAATATTTAAAATTCATCAAAATCAGTTTTCTGCTTTAAAGATCTAACAGTATAGTATAATTGATATATTTGATGAGCAAATTTAGTGTGCAACTCAGTATTTTTGGTGGTACTTTCGAATATTTTGATTGAAAAAGGGGATTTACAGTTAAAGTAATAAATACCACCCATTAATAAATAATAAATAAATAAACTAGGCCCTATATAAATGTAAATCATAATAATATTAACCTATAGATGATAAAACTTTTTCGTTCCGGTACACGTAATTGTCGGTAGCAATATTGCAACAATAACTCTATTACCGAACTCCATTCAGGGTGGAACGACATTGTAACTGCGTCCCCATTCTATTTGCAACTATGTTTACATGGTGATAAGGTTGCAATTTGATTGACAGGGGGCTCTACCTCTATGTGTGGTGTATGCAATGAATATCCATCCATAGGTACTAATATTATAAATGCGAAAGTAACTCTATCTGTCTGTCTGTTGCTGAACTGATTTAAATGAAATTTGGTACACAGATAATCCAGAGCCTTAGAAAGGACATAGGCTACTTTTATCCCGGGAAAATTGAAGATCCCCTGGGAACGCGGGCGAAGCTGCGGGGAGCCACTAGTATCAGTATAAAATAAAGGTTTACATTCACCAACAGAATAATATGTTATGATTTATGACCCGTAAGCTTTAGCATTGAAGTATTCGCTTTACAAATTTTATAGTTTATTTTTTTATGTTTGCAACACGATTTTTGTTTAAAACAATTTTATGCAATGACAATATTAATTCCGACTTCTTAGGAATAATGGGCAAAAAATATGTCTCACTCATGTTCAGAACCAGGGACAGCAGCAACGGGGCACTGAAAGTGTTAACTGAAAGGTCTGACTGCCCTATTTTAAAAAACTGGACTGGAGTATTGCCTACAATAAAATGTCACTTTTTTGCATTTACTTATTATAATACTAGTGGCTTCCCGCGGTTTCACCCGCGTACCCGGGAGATCTTCCATTTTAGCCAAAAAGTTGCCTTTATCCTTTCTCAGGCTCTAGACCATCTGTGTTCCAAAATTCATTTAAATCAGCTCAATAGTTCGTGCAAGCGAGACAGTCAGACAGAGTTCCTTTCGGATTTATAATATTAGTATAGATTAATGTAACTTTTACTTCATTATATTGCTGCTATAAAACTTGTGTTCGAAATAAATGATTACTTAATTTAATTTATCTAAGAATATGTCTATTTTCCAGCAAGAAAACTCCTTCTAAAGGGATGGTTGTAATATTATATTGTCTTTCAAATATCTTTTCCATTCTATAATATGTATGTATTTAAAAGTATTATATGTAGTATATCAGCTATCTGGTTACCATAACACAAGCTCACTTTGAAGCTTACTTTGGAATCAGGTTGGCCGTGTGTGAAAAATGTCCCAGGATATTTATTTATTATTTATTTATTTAATGTTCATTGCAGGATTAAAATGCATCCTTTAAATGGTCTTATCGCTAAGCTATACAAGCTAACATACAAAGGAGTTTGTATTCTTTGTCAATATATAAAAAGCTGTATTTCTGTTGTCACGAAAAAAGTCAAGAGTAATAAATTTCATTGGAATCCCCTTACAGGAGTTTTTTTTATGAATATTAAAAAAGTAGGTTGTGAAATGTCAGTTGTACTGAAAACAAAATAACATTTATGTGCAATGTAGCTGATTGTCGAAGAAATTATATATAATACTATAATATATAATACCCATAAATAAATCTTTTAGTATTTTTAAAATCTATATTATACAAAGAAAAATACGTTTATTTGTGACAAAGAAAAAACTCAGTTTTAAGAAATTAAAATCAATAAAATACCTTTCATAATTAATAATACTCTATTAAGATTTGATCCAGTAACAGTTTAAGCTATTAACTTCTAGAAAAACAATAATCTACGGCATTTCGTAGCAATCGTAGCAAATTGCCTCGTAGCACCGCGTAGCATCTCGTAGCACTACGAACTGCAGTTTATGATATTTTAGCTTCATTCTGACAAATACTTTTTATATGTTATTATTCTTCAAAACATAAAATCTAATTTATTTTAAAGTTAGTCACGCCCCATGGCTTTTCCCAGGTTCAAAAGTAAACTCAATATTTTCCTAGGACATAAGTACACCATATCTACACTAATATTATTATGAGGAAAGATTTGCATTTTTGTATGTAACGAATAAACTCAAAAGTACTGGACCGATTTTAATAATTCTTTATTCATTAGAAAGCTACATTATCACTGAGTAATATAGGCTATATTTTATCCCTGTATTCCAACGGGAACGGGAACTACGCGGGTAAAACCGCGCGGAGGCAGCTAGTTTATAAATGTTTCGATGCAATTCTCACTACTTCGTGGCAATTTTGATTCCACTCCGTTTATGCGTAATGCAACACAATTACAATATTAGTTAATGGTAACATTAACATCAAATATCGTAATATTTCGATGGCCAAAGATAATTATGTTAACAATAAAGGCAAATGAAAAACATGTGAAAATCTATTAATGAATTATGAATATGTCTGTTTGTCCTGTGTCTGGATGTAAATATCTATTTAAGTATGTATTTAAAAGTAGTATATGTAGTATATCAGCTATCTGGTTACCATAACACAAGCTCACTTTGATGCTTAATTTGGAATCAGATTGGCCGTGTGTGAAAAATGTCCCGGGATATTTATTTATTTATTAATATTTGAAGTCAAATTCTACATCTTCCTACCTAGCATGTCTACGATACATTAAACAAATAAATATATATAAATAAATATCCTGGGACATTTTTCACACACGGCCAATCTGATTCCATATTAAGCATCAAAGTGAGCTTGAGTTTTTGTAGCAATGTTCTACGATGCTCTAAAAATAGGACAATTTCTATGATAAAGTAATACATTTGTGTTGAAGAGAAACTTTTTGGATGGGTTTAAGTGAAGTGATAGTCGGCTTTGAAGATCGGACGAATGATATGGGCTTTAGGGGACAAAAAGAAATGTTTCCAAGTTGTTTATCTATTTGTCGACTATACTCTTGCTATGTTCCGCCACGCGGTTTTACCCGCGTTATCTCGAGATTAAAAAGTAGATTGTGCCCTTTTATGTTGTACACGTGGGATGTTTCATCAAGATTATTTTAGCTTTAAAATTTTGAAGAAATAAATAAATTTCAACAGTTAAGTTACTTACCAGTGCTATGTTTAGTTTTAAATCAGATTGGCTGTCTTAAGAAATGTTCAAAGATATTTATTTTTTTATTAATTTTTTTTGTTACTTATTTATGAATTTAAGAATCAAAGATTATTTCAAACTTTTTTATGTTCTTTTAGTTAGGACAACTTTGAAGATATAATTTTATAGTTCTAGAGATAGATAGTTACAATTAATACTAGAAAATCTAAAATTAAGAATTCAACAGTGGGAGAGGCCTATGTTCAGCAGTGGACTTCTTATGGCTTAATCAATCAAGGGTCGGGGTCGGAAGCCCCGCGGGTCGTGGGTTCGAATCCCACCCAGGACAAACATTTGTATGCATGAATATGTCTGTTTGTCCTGTGTCTGGATGTAAATATCTATATAAGTATGTATTTAAAAGTAGTATATGTAGTAAATCAGCTATCTGGTTACCATATCACTAGCTCTGCTTAGTTTGGAATCAGATTGGCCGTGTGTGAAAATATCCAAGGATATTTATTTATTTATTTATTAATACCAGACAGGTAATATACTACTTTTACATACATACTTATATAGATAATCATTAATTATACACAGGATATGTATGCATATAAATGTTCATTCTGTGTGAAATTCGAACCGACAAACGGCAGCTTAAAAGGCAGGGTTTCTAACCACATAGCCACCCAGCATTCTAGTCTTTCTTGTCCGTGTGTAAATACAATTATATATAGCGATCATTTTTTTTGCAAGTGTAAGTATTTATTGTTATAATATATAAGTTGAATATAACATTCACACACAACTATAATAACTTAAATAATTATTTACATAATAAATATAAAGAAAATAAAAATATGAAGTTGGGTGCTATTTTCTACCTGCAGAATTACAGGTAAAAAACAGCACCCAAATCACTGTCTGATTCGATCATTGTTCCAAATAACAGTATCAAGGCGTTAATCAGAATATGGTCCTGAACAATTGTTCTCGCCCAAAATCACAGTCCGTTGATTAATCAATAATGTATATGAATCCTTTGTCGGGTGCCAGCCAGTTGGACTGTAGGTACATAAGGTACAGTAGGGTATGATTGACATGTTGATCTATACTTATATTATAAAGAGGAAAGATTTGTTTGTTTGTTTGTAATGAATAGGCTCCGAAACTACTGGACAGATTTAAAAATTCTTTCACCTTTGGAAAGCTACATTATCCCCGAGTAACATAGGCTATATTTTATCCCTGTATTCCCACGGGAACGGGAACTACGCGGGTAAAACCGCGGGGAGGCAGCTAGTATTTTATATATGGCCGTCTTGTGGCTTCACTCGTCTTGGAGACGTGAAAGAATTTTTTGTTGAAAGGATGTGTGTTTTATATTTTTTTGGGAGAGCTATTTTATTATTGCTGTATTTCCTGACTTTGTAATATTTTTCGTGTTATATAGTCTACTAGTGACTCCCCGTGATTTCGCGTACCCGTGAGATCTTCCATTTTCTCGGGATAAAAGTAGCCTATTACCTTTCTCGGGATCTAGACTATCTTTTTACCAAATTTCATTTTACAGACATAGTTTCTGTTGCCTTTTTAATATTAATTAGGATAGAATTTGATAAATTCAAACCTGCAGTCTCGAAGCCTACTCAATACATACAAACAAAAAACAATCTAATATTTAACTTTTATGATATTAGTGTAGATAGACGTACAAACAATCATCATCATCATCAACAGCTCATATACGTCTCCACGCTCGGAGCTCGAGCCTCCCCTAACATCGAGGGGGTTTAGGCCATAGTCCACCACGCGGGCCTAGTGCGGATTGGCGGACTTCACATGCCTTTAATTGTGACATCTCAGGCATGCAGGTTTCCTCACGATGTTTTCCTTCACCGAAAGCCAGTGGTGTGAATCCGTACGTAAGTTTTTTTTATAAACTCAGAGGTACGGGCCAGGGATTTGAACCGGCACCCGGCAATGATCGTGAGTCGGTGCGTTCCCAACTGAGCCACCACGGCTACACGCTATTGTACAAACAATACATCTTTTTATTATAAATATTTTAATATCTTTCACTATGAATGGATTATTCAAGATTGTCGTAAGAAAATAACACATGTTTCTCCAGAGGCTATTTATAAGATTTGTGACTTCATAATAAAAAAGTAAATAGATGAAACAGTGAAAAAAAGGGGTTTCTACAATAATATTTATCCTACGGGACTCATTGAAATACCTGAGAAACATAAGACTTCAGTTATTTCAGGCTTTTTTTCTTCCTTTTATAAAATCCTAGCCTACAAATATCAATGCGAAAGTTTGAGAGAATGCATGGATAAGTATATGTTTTAGGTAGGCCCCTGGTGTTGCAAGCGTCCATAGGCTATGGTAACCTTAGTGGTATAAAAAAACAAGTTTATAACCGGGATAAACACTTTGGGCTACTATTTTTTTCACCTGAGAAAATTGAATATACCCAAGGAACGCGGGCGAAACCGCAGGGAGCCACTAGTTATAAAATAAATACGCGTAATTGTACAAATAAAAGAATTTATCCGTTCTTTGGTTTCACCGCGGGATCTACTTAAACTTTGTTTTTTTTTTCAGAAAGGTTTTAATTAGACTATTACGATAATTCTGGGATTGTCTAGATCCTAAGCTAGCAAATCTAGTTTTACCTAGCGTCTAGTCGTTATCGCGATTATGTAATAACAAATCTAACCACTCATTTTTATTGAAGTGTTTGTATTTATTTTCATTAACTATCAATATAAGTACACACATTATTAAATATAATTTTAAAAAATTATCTATATATAAAACTAAATAATAAAAAAAGGGAAAAATATCTTAATATATATAAATCTTGTGTCACAATGTTTGTCCTCAATGGACTCCTAAACCACTTAACCGATTATAATAAAATTCGCACACCATGTGCAGTTCGATCCAACTTGAGAGATAGGATAGCTTACATATACTTGGACCCGGTAGGTGGTGCTGGTGGGCAGAACGAAGTCTGCCTGGTCCACTAGTATATTTATATAGATAGATGGATAAAACACTTTCTTTTAAAAGTAAAGTCAATTCTAAAACGTGTTTATGACCACTGGGCATCGGAGTCCCGTAATGTCCCCGCCGCTACTAATTCCTTGCCATAACCCTTTGTCATCATTTTCCTAAAGTTAAATATACGACATCTTTAATTATACTTTCACAAATTATTGCGTAGTCGTTGCATAGCTTTATTTTTCATTAGTTTTTTTTACAACGCCTATATAAGGTATTTATTTCAAAACATATAATCACTATAGTTCAATATTTTTTTTTGAATTTCTGTACATATAAAAAACAACTTAACCATCTTTGCCAACTTAACCATTTTGTATTTTTTTTTTTTTGTATCTAGGGTCTACGTACAAGTGACTGAAATAGGTATTTTTGTATTCAGTACAGGCAAATCAAGACTCGTTTAAAACTTTTCTTCTGTGATAAATTACCTATTTAAAGTAGAGCAGACCAGCAACCAGCCTTTAATGCTATACACCTCGTCCTCCTTTCAAACACAACATGAGCATTAATTTTATGAAAAATAAAACGGTACTAAGCGAAAATATGTTTCAGCATTCTAACTGTGAATAAATAAACGCTCGTAAAAAACCACCATATTATAATAAGAACTATAAACTTGATATACAAATATGAAGGCGATAACACTGAAACGGCTGTCGTAATTCAAAATATTCATGAGAGCATTCTAACCCTGGGAATAACACTGTGAAGACGGAGACGTCAATAAATTCCTCGCGTCGTCTGACTGACCGCGGTCAATATCTGGTTAAAACGTTGTATCTGGATTAGGGTTGTAGACAAATGAAGCTCATATTACTTGTGTCATATGAAAATGTTAATTTTGACAAGATTGCTATGTTGACACCAATCTTAGTTCAGTAAATCTATACTAATATTATAAAGAGGAAAGATTTGTTTGTTTGTTTGTTTGTTTGTTTGTTTGTTTGTTTGTTTGTTTGTTTGTTTGTTTGTTTGTTTGTTTGTTTGTTTGTTTGTTTGTTTGTTTGTAATGAATAGGCTCCGAAACGACTGGACCGATTTCAAAAATTCTTTCACCTTTGGAAAGCTACATTATCCCCGAGTAACATAGGCTATATTTTATCCCTGTATTCCCACGGGAACGGGAACTACGCGGGTAAAACCGCGCGGAGGCAGCTAGTAATTAATATCCTGGGAATTTCACACATGGTCAATCTGATTCCAAACTAAGCAGAGCTTGTGGTAACCAGATAGCTGATATACTACATATACTACTTTTAAATACATGCTTTTATAGATCATTTCATCCAGGCACTGAACAGTTATTCATGCATACAAATAGCGGCTTGAGAGTCAGGGTCACTATCCACAAAGCCAACCGGCTGTCGAAATGTATAATTTGTCATTTTTTTCAAATTTCTTTTTGTAATATAATAAGAACAGTTATATTATAGGTTAAGCAAGCATGGAACCTAGCATCTCACTCGACGAATAATAATAACTTAATCAAATATTATGGTTATCCGTAGTGTCACTGCTGGCGGCGAGAACAAACAATGTGAAATCGTTTGACAAACACCGACAAATTGAAATCTAACAGAAGTTTGTAGATGATTATCCTCAGTAGATTTTTTTTATCTTAGAAATGTTTTTATGTCCATTGTAATGTATGTTGTATTTTATTTTATTGACCGTTTAGAAAGTAGGAAAAAACAAATTTGCATCTTTGGTTCCTTAATTGAAAAGATTGTAATGAAATTGTCTGCAAGGATTTCAGGCCCAAAACAAGCAATATAAACAATAATTAATGTTACTTGAATTTTTTATCGATTTCTATACATTGTATAAGTATAATAAATAATAAAATAAAATAAAAAAATATAAATAAAAAGCCTTTTATTTCTTGCTTATCGTAGTAAGTTGAAGTACAACGACAATATTAGATAAAAACATTATTCTGAATTTAATTTGTTGAAGGATATTAATACTTCATCTTCATAGCTTAATTTTATAAATAAGTTAATTCAAAATAATCCTAATCAATAAATAACATTAAAAATATAATAAATTAAAACAAATTCATAACATAATTTTATTCTATAAATATTATATAATAAATAACCCACCTGTCAAATCACTCCAATTAATATACTGTGTACCTATAGTTTTTAATACACATATATATGCTAATGATTACATGTGGTTTCTATATTGCTTTCATGTTATAATTTTGTTTAATATGATCGCATCGCTGCTCTTAAACAACCACTACACAAAGTAACAGCTATATATAATGTATGAGGAAGTAATGTACAATTAATTAATAGTGAAATTACAAGTTATGGAAATTATTAAGCTACCAAGCGGCTTTACCCGCGTACCCGGGAGATCTTCCATTTTCCCGGGATAAAAACTAGCTTATGTCCTTTCTGAGGCTCTAGACTATCTGTGTGCCAAATATCATTTAAATCGGTTCAGTAGATTTATATATTTTATAGAGTTTGTATAGTCAATCTATAATATGACTACGGAAACAATCCCAACTAGTCTCGTTTTCACGCTAAAACTGCTGAACCGATTTAATTGGTACACAGATAGTCCTGAGATGGGACATAGGCCACCATACTGCGCTACTCTGCTTTAGACTATCATAAGCCCCCTCGTTGTTGAAGGCTCGTGCTCCTGCAGTGGAGACGTAGGTATATGAGCTGAATATCCTTAAAACATTCCAGCAATCATAATATTAGTCAGGTAATATAGTAGCATTATGCTTTAAGTCTAGCTTTTATTCAATCCCAGTATTGAAGCTTTTGGTCCAATTTTCCAAACCAAATATAATGTTTACATTAAATCAAACATTTTTAGCACACGTATGAAACGTCGAATTGTATTGAGTATTAAAATAAATGAATGAATGGAAACGCAGTTTTAATGTAATCAATACCTCTGCTTTATTATTTATTGTTTAAACACCAGCTCAGGCCCGTTCGGGTCCAACGAAAAGCATGTACCTATTGAACTATTGCATTTATCGCTCTTTCTTCGCACCTTATCACAATAATAATTATAATAATTAGCCTTTTATTCAGATCTCTTATGACCAGGTTTTTTTTTAATTTATGTAAAATAATAATCTGTATTTTAAAAAACATCTTAGCCCTCATTATCACAATAACCGTATCATAATTAATTGCGTTGCAGATAGTAACTTTTTTTTTACGGGGACGAATTATTAATGATATTAATTCACAGAATATGTACGTAAATTTATCAGATCAGTCTAGTAGTTCCACAGCCTTTTCATTACAAACAAACAAATAAAATCAGTTCTTTCCTCTTTATAATATTAGTATACATTTGTTATGCATGACTATGTTTACCTGTAAACGCCATGTTTACCCACTAATGAACCAACATGACAGTATCATTATTATGTTATAATAGTGCTATTTATAACCTGCAATTTTATATTTTTAACTACTGGCTTGACGTGGCTTTACCCGTGTTCTCAGAGGATTTAAAATTCTCTAGTATAAATAGTAGCCTATGTGATAATCCAGAACATATTCTAGCTTTGTGCCAAATTTCAAGAAACATCCATTCATGTATAGACAGACCGGTTGGCTTTTTTCACGGTCGTGGGTTCAAATCCCACCCAGGACAAACATTTGAATGCATGAATATGTCTGGTCTGTGTCTGGATGTAATTATCTATATAAGTATGTTTTTTAAAAGTAGTAGGTATATCAGCTATTTGGTTACCATATTACAAGCTTTGCTTAGTTTGGAATCAGATTGGCCGTTTGTGAAAAATGTCCCAGGATATTTATTTATTCTCACATTTATTCTTCCAAAAATATCTTTAGGAATCGCAGCGGCTTCAAAGAGGAAATGTATTTTTGTATGTAACGAATCACTACATAGTATAAAACAAAGTCGCTTTCTCTGTCCCTATATCCCTACGTATTCTTAAATCTTTAAAACTACCCAACTGATTTTGATGCAGTTTTCTTTAATAGGTAGAGTAATTCAAGAGAAAGGTATATATATATGTACATGCATAATGTAGAAGAAAAGCACTAATAACTTTAGAGCTTTCTGATGTGATGTCGGCGCGTACCTATAAGCATTGCACGCGTGTGAAGCCGGGGCGGGTCACTAGTAAACTGATAACCAATAAACCGATCTGAATAATTCTTTCACCAATAAAAAGCTACATTATCAGGGAGTACCATAGGCTATATTTTATCCTCGGATTCCTACGGTAACGGGAACTACGCGGGTGAAACCGCATGGAGGCAGCTATCTGCTATTCGTATAAATAGACTAAAGTCGTTCAAATACTAACGTTTACTCTCCCGGGACGATATAGAAGGCATAGTGCTTCTGGCTACAGTCTCCATTTTTATTAAAACTGCTTCATGCTAAGGGCAGTTATTTTTCCATATATTTAACTCTTACTTAATATTTGCATGCGTCTATGTAGGAGAATTTTATGACTTTGTTAATCTTAAGTAGTATTTTAAACCTATTTAAAACTTTGCTTCGAAAGGAAAGCTTTCTATGTTGAATTTTTTTATAACAATTTTATATAAATTATACTACATACTTTATTATGTAAAAAAATCTAATACTACGTGTAATATTTCCTTTAGAATACATACTTTAATATTATAAATGCCAAAGTAACTCTGTCTGTTACGCTTTCACGCCTATACCACTGTGCCGATATTTATGAAATTTGGTACAGATATAGACTAGAGCTTGGGGAATGGTACAGGCTACGTTTTATTCTAGGAAAATTTAAGTTCCCCGGGTACGCAGGGACTAGTATCAAATATATTCATCAGTTAATTAATTAGATGCAGGAACTGTTAATGTTAAATAACAGAATAACCTTTTAAATTAATTGTAGCTCTGAATAAAACCTCAAAAATGGCATCGCTAATGTACTGTAATACATTAAACCGCAACGTTTAATGTAACGTTGGTCATACTAGCTATTTCTACCCGGTGTCACTCGGATTATTTTAGGCAGCGAACTTTCCGAAAATTTTCTCCCATAATAATCTCTCTCTATCACTAGGTACATATTATAAAACAAAGTCATTTTCCGCTGTCTGTCCCAATGCCTTCTTAAATCTTTAAAATACGCAACGGATTTTGATGCAGTTTTTTTTAATAGTTAGAGTAATTCAAGAGGAAGGTTTTTATATTTAATTATTTATTTATTAACTACTGGACCGATTTCAAAAAATTTTTCAGTGGTAAATTGCCCATTTATCGAGAAAGAGCGGAACATCAAAGAAAATATCGCAAAAACGGGGAAGTAACGTTATGATGAAAACGTTGCTGGGTGACTGAGTAAAACATCCTTCCATCCACACAAACTCTTGGATTAGTTCAAAGTGAGAAGAATAGAGTAGCCATAGGTTTTCATTCTAAGCACATGCAGAAGACGATGATCATGTAGTACCTAATTATTGTGCAGGATGGTTGAAAAGGTGGGTAGTAAGAAGAAAGTAGGGAGTGATGATTGAAATGACGGCTGACAGTGAGGAATGGATGAAAAATGTATCTTGACCCTTTTTAAGGATTGGGGCAGAAAGAAGGAGAAGAAGAGTAGGAAGGAAGAAGAAGGATTATATATGACAACTATCTGCTTTAGTCCAATAATTACATACAGTTTGATTTTACAGTGAAATACTGGCTTTATAAGCTGTTTTATGCTTTTAAAATGAGTAATTACGGAGTGTATCGCCGGCTCTTCTCAGCAAAAGCAACTTTCCGAACCAAGCATTAGAGTGACTGTTCATAAGTGCTTGTAGAAGGCCTACCTATTTGAATTTGAGTGATAAAACATTCTCCGCTAGATATAAATACCTTTCTTCTCTATGTTGTGTTAATAAGATAAACAAATCAACAATGTAGTAATGTTATACAAACAGGCATACAAAACAACTGTAATGCTGTTGCTATATTAAATCATCATTGTTATTTATTTTAACTAGCATCCACCTACGGATTCGCTTGTGTGGAATAAATAAGGTTTACTTGCAAGCACAAATCGCAGCTTGCGCCGCCAATAATATCTATACCTACTATTATAGGAAAGATTTGTATTTTTGTATGTACCTAACGAATAAAGTCAAAAAGTACTGGACCGATTTGAATAATTCTTGCACCATTCGAAAGCTACATTATCTACGAGTAACATAGGCTATATTTTATCCCTGTGTTCCCACGGGAACGGGAACTACGCGGGTAAAACCGCGGGGAGGCAGCTAGTTGTAGATAAAATAGGTACCTCTTCGTTAAACAATGTTTTGTTACTATGTACCTACTTTGTAAAAGGTAAGACTTGTCGCTGTAGACGAAATGCAGTCTTACAGTGGTTATGTTTAGTTTTTGGTGATATAAAATCGTAAATTTTTAATTGTACGACGGTTTTTAAACTGAAATCCAATTATAACTATTTAGTTAGGTACTATTTAGTTTTTTAAAGGTTACAATTAAAAAAAATAATGTCGAAAACTATCGTTATTTTCTAATAGCCTAACTTTAACCGTATATTCGTACAACTTAAGATAACTGAATAAGTTATAATTTAAAACTAAGATAATTAACTTTGGGAGACGCTGAAATAATAATAATAATGAGCTAAGCAAAATATGATGAGTTGTAAACTTTTCTTGTTTATATAACGTCTGTTCGTTCTACTTTAACAATTTCATATTATTATAAACTTACTTTTTTTATAATTAATAAAAAAAAACGATTTATGTTAGAAAAAAACGAAATTGAGATGTTTTTCGTCCTAAAAAATACTTGTCGATAACTTTATTTTACTCTGGAACTCTATTAAAGTATTAAAATATCTTAACTGATTTTTTTTATAATAATGAAAATGACACCGATTAATATTAAAAATATTTTACTTATAACGATTTAAAAAAAACATATCGTCAAAATATTTTTTTTCTTTTCAATGATACTAAAAGTATTAAAATACCGATCCTAAGTTTCAACAAAATCAGGCCAATAATTACACTATGTAAAACAAATATAAGTAGGTACTAAAGTCACTTCATCTTAACGGCTTCCAAGTAATTTTCGGGGCAAAGTATCAGCTATTAAAACAGAATCCTTGCAATCACTCTAAATGTGCCCAACATAAATAACGACTACAGAACTCAAATTACTAAAGCAGATTTGGAACCGAATTGGTCTCGAACCCTGCACTTTCAGAGTTTCCTACCACGTACACTCAGGTTGTGGAATGAGCTCCCCGCCATGGTATTCCCAATGGAGTACAGTATGGGGTTCTTCAAGAAGGGAGTGTAGAGATTTTTACAGGGTCGGCAACGAGTGAGTAACGCCCCTAGTGTTGCAAGCGTCCACAGGCTACGGTGACCGCTTCCCATCAGGCGGACCGTATGCCTGTTTGCCACCGTAGTGGTATAAAAAAAAATCAAAAAAAGATTTTAACCACACAAAAGATTAAAAAATATTGTATATATTTTTTAGTCAGAGGCTGAATAAAGTGATGCAAATGCCAAATGCTTTGATTAAAAAAAAATACGATTGACATTTATTGAACCCTATAACTGACAGGTAGGTACTTTAAAAAAGGAAATTGACAGCAGATTTTACGCTCACACTGGAGTTAGGTGCTTCGACATATTTATAATATTAAATTGCCTTACGCAATACTCAATTTCCTCGTATAATAACGTTTCACGTGTCAATGTCAATTTCTTATCTACATTCTTGTTTGATCCGTATCTAATTTATTGTTAGATTTTCGTGGAAATAATACTTATTAATTAGTTTGGTTTTATGTCGACCCTCATTTATTAAAAAAAAATATATCCATGAAGCATTATTCTATTGTTCCTTAAATTAAATAAAAATATTCGTGAACGTACCTAGATTAAAATTATATTTATAAAAATAAGTAATACAACAAAAATCGACTTACCTCAAAACAGCAGCAGAAACAATATTTATAAACAAACGCGTACACAGCGCATAACTTTCGAACGCAACTTCGATTTTCGAAAAATATACTTCACGGTGTTACTACACGAGGGAAAGTTGGCGGCAACTGATGGAAAACGCGCCAAAACTCCACTACTTACGCTCTCCGTCGACCAATCACAGCGGTCGAACGCCTCCGCGCAACTCGACCGACCAATCGCGTTAAAGGGGAAACACTTAAAAACTTTAATAGGTTTTTCATGTTGACACTTTTGAATGCGTTCGTATTATTGGAAAATTATCATTATCTGTGATAGTTGTGTTTGGATAGAGCGCTTAGTGATGCTTTTTTCGCTACATCAACGGTCCTACATTAATATAGTGATAAGGAGATAAAAGGGCCGCGGTTTTGTAGAGCTTTGGTTTTTTTGGAAATGCTAATACAATCGCCTACACTCATATATGAGCTTACTTAATACACTTTGCTTACGACTTATTTTTTATGACTGGTATTTGGTGATATTTATTTTATACAAATGGCAATACTTCGACACTCAAACTTCATATTATTATGCATTAAAATAGTAGGTATACGCCCGATGTCAATAATCAATCCTGATCCATTTTTTGCTATCTAAGATTGATATATCAATCCATTTTCTGGGTGAAGCTTTAAAATCAATCTATCTTCGATCTACGATCGATCGAATCTGTTCGAAAATGATAGTTTTTGCTTGCCAATAAGCTATCCGTCCATTTTGACAACTCGTTGGTTTTAATTACGGATTGGAGATAGATTATTAATATCGGGCGATAGTCGATAGATGATTGAGAGACATCGTAAAATTTATTTATTGAGGACTGAGGTAGATGTTCGTGAAGCCGTGGTGGCTCAGTTGGGAACGCGCCGACTCACGATCATGAGGGTGCAGGTTCAAATCACTGGCCCGTACCTCTGAGTTTTAAAACTTACGTACGGATTCACACCACTGGCTTTCGGTGAAGGAAAACATCGTGAGGAAACCTGCATGCCCGAGATGTCACAATTAAAGGCATGTGAAGTCCGCCAATCCGCACTAGGCCCGCGTGGTGGACTATGGCCTAAACCCCCTCGATGTTAGGAGAGGCTCGAGCTCCTCGGTGGACACGTATATGAGCTGTCGATGATGATGATGATGATGATGAAGTCCGCCAATCCGCACTAGGCCCGCGTGGTGGACTATGGCCTACACCCCTCGTTGTTAGGGGAGGCTCGAGCTCCTCTGTGGAGACGTATATGAGCTGATGATGATGAGGTAGATGTTCTACAGAACCGTAGCTTTCTTCTTATTGTCTATATCTCTTGTGTTGTCTTTTAAGTTCTGACTTACATAATTAAAAAATAATAAATGAAGTACGATGTTCTTTCATATACCTATAAACGTCTGTTTGTTCGTAAAAAAATGGTACGAACATTATTTAATTAATGTTTTTTATATGCAACTACAATTCTAATAACAAAATATCCTTGAGGAAATTTAGTAACTTTTTTCCATACACTATTCTAGCTGTTAACAATTGTATCGCGAAGTTTTATAAAATGCCGTAACGGGCCTATTCATGAGTTAGGACCGCAACAGTTAAACATATATTTATATTCAGTATATGTATGTTAGATAAGAGAATACATTGTCTGTTCATTGTCAACATTTTTGCGAGGCCTATTTTAGTGGTAGATTTATGGTATTTTCTTTTTCGATGAAGTAAATCGATTTTGATTCTCGATTAAATTATAAATATCCTGGGACATTTTTCACACACGGCCAAACTGATTCCAAAGTAAGCTTCAAATGAAGCTTGTGTTATGGTAATCAGATAGGTGATATACTAAATTTATTATACTTTTAAATACATACATATTATAGATATTGAGATGCAGACACAGAACAAACAGACATATTCATGCATACAAATGTTTTTTTATTTGATGGACGTTTCGATAGCTCTCTGAGATGCAAGCTGTTCTGGTCGGGTTCGATTCACGTCTAGGACAAAAAATGGATGTTTGGATGTAAAGATCAATAGTAAGTAAGTAAACTTGTGTGGTTCAAAAATGGCATACCTATGTTATGTAACAAGCACATTAGCTATGCTTTGCTTAGCTTGGAATCAGATACCGTATGTTAAAAATGTGACATATAAAAAATTGCAAACTCCTTGAAAATCTTACTTTAAATCAATTTTACCCAAATAAACAAAGCCAAATTTAGATAATATGTACCTAGGTATATATTATATTAAAAATAAGTAATGTCCCTGATTTTACAAGCGTCCATAGGCTATGGTAACCGCTTCCCATCAGGTAGGAGACCTCATACTTGCCTTTTTTGCGGTTACAAATATAAATGTCAACATTAATTACAAAATAATTTGACTGAACTGCTATTCCTAACCTTTACACCTTCAAAATATAATTAGATGTCATGTCACTAAAGCAATTTAGACCCTATATATCTAACGATAACGTTGAATATGACTTTCAATATCGGTAATTAGCCATTACCTTCCAGTTGTTTGTCAGTTTCCGTCAATCAGTATTTGGACGAGCGAATTCGGTATAGTTCATTTGATATTGTCAATTAAAATGTCCTAGTGCATGAAATTAATTGTCACATTTATCACTGACTAAAAGACGCGTTGCTGCATATATTTCCACTTCATTATCATCATATCAGCCGTAGGACTTCCACTGTAAAATATAAGTATATAGTTATCCTACGTCCTACAAATATAAACTAGTGGCTCCCCGCGGTTTCACTCGCGTACCCGGGGTATCTTCGATTTTCCCGGGATAAAAAGCCTATGTGTTAATCCAGGTTATAAAATACCTCTGTTCCAAATTTCATCCAGTTTCGTTCTGTAGTTTTTGCGTGAAAGCGTAACAAACATCCATCCATCCAAACTTATTTTCCAATCGCATTTATAATATTGGGTAGTAGGATTTATTTATTAATAACTAGCTGCCGCCCCGCGGTTTCACCCGCGTAGTTCCCGTTCCCGTGATACCAGAGGTATCAAAAATAGATAGTAGCCGATTCTCAGACCTACTGAATATGCATATTAAATTTCATATAATCGGTAAAGCCGTTTCGGAGGATGATAACTAACATTGTGACACGAGAATTTTATATATAAGAATATATATAATTTATTCTGTTTGTTTGATGCAATTCTCCTTGTTACAAATATTACGATGCTATTGTGCGTGTTTCATAATCAGGTTCAGGGAAATGTATGAATTATTCAATGTTTGTTACTAATGACGCAGCCAGTGCCTTTAATTAAAATTAATATTGTGATGAGAGATTATGTGGTTGTTTTTGTATTCATACTAATGTTTGCAATTATATAAATATTTTTTTTATATCACTAAGGAAGGTGGCAAACAGGCATACGGTTCCCATGGGAAGCGGTTACCATAGCCTATGGACGCTTGCAACATCAGTGTCATCACTCACGCGTTGCCGACTCTGTAAAAACGAAGCAAAAGTATAGGCAGTGAAACGGACAAAGCGTAATGGATTCTCGTCGAAGGGCGTCGACAGGTATCACTCCTGCATACCCCTAAGACGCTGCTCCATCCCTAGTCCCCTCACTACTTCAACAGCGTCTCTTCATGGAGCTTAAATTATGAAAATTGTAATGAATAGTCAGACTCTAACGCTCGGGTCGAATGGTTGATTTTGTTGAGAAGAGCCGGCAATAAACTCAGCAATTTATTTTTCAAAACATACTAAGATCTATATACGTTTCATATATTTACAGCTAGTTGCGTTTTCAACTCATAAACATACTTGTCCATTCCTAACAAAAACTATAGCGTCCATCAACAGACGGGCTCCTATAAAGAAAACTTCAATATTGCATTCGCCTTTACATTTACAGAGTAACTTTCAGTACAAGTTAAGCTTGATAAACCTCAAATACAATTACACCACATTCTCTGTCCGCTGTGTACTCTGTGACTGTCCCGAGACGTAGCAATGAAGCCAGTGCAAACTGACCTGTCCAGCAATTAGTACTGAAAGACCATTGAGTGAGCTAGACGCCGCGTTTGAGTTTTGTTTTGAACCCAAAAATATAAAAATAAATAAATATCCTGGGACATTTTTCACACGGCCAATCGGATTCCAAAGTAAGCTTCAAAGTGAGCTTATGTTATGATAACCAGATAGCCGATATACTACTTGTAAATACATACTTATATAGATAACTAGCTGACCCGGCAGACTTCGTACTGCCCCAATCTTTACATCTATCTATACTTATAATAAATCTGTAGAGAGGTCAATTCTGTACATGAAATACATTTTCAAAATAACTATCAGGGGGTGATTAGTGATCGATACTGATGCCAAAAATGCAATCAGTAAATTTTTTGTCTTTCTGTCTGTCTGTCTGTCTGTATGTTCCTTATAGAAACAAAAACTACTGGACGAATTTTAACGAAACTTGGTACAATTATTCTTCATACTCCTGGGCAGGTTATAGGATACTTTTCATCACGCTACAATTAATAGGAGCAGAGAAGTGAAGGGAAATTTTGGGAAAACGGAAGAAGTTACTCCATTTTTTAAGCTTCCGTCGCGTGTGCAGCCTTAATGGTTAAAGTTACATAGAAATTATGTATGACGGAAATATTCTACAAAAAAATTTCTAAAAAATATCCCGCAACAGCATATGTCTATTTTTTATAGTTGACTCAGAATAACACGTGTAACTCCTGATAGCTTAGCAGTTCGGGGCATTCTGATTATATTTGTTGACTCTTACGTTTATAACACTCTCACTCATCCCTTATTTAAAAAAGTTAACATTATTACCTATTCAATAAAAAAGAATCATAGAAATCGGTATAGAAACACCAAAATTATAGATGAAATAAGCCATCGCGTCGTCACATGTGAATACAAAATCATGCTATAAGGATTATTTTTAAACGACTTAAAAAAAAGGAGAAAAGAATTATTTCAGTATTAGAGAGTCCATTTATTGAGGCAGGCTATAGGCTATATATTATCACGCTATGACCAATAAGAGTGGAGTACCAATAAAGAATGTTTAAAAATCGGGAGATTTTTTTTCCTTTTGAGAGCTTCCGCTGCATACGTACGTACGTAAACAGTTTGATGTGCACGAACACCGAAAGGCTGCTCTACACGTGCGCATGCATAAGCTGACAGATTTCGTCCCCATCAAGGGAGGTGTGAGGCAAGGGCATACTCTCTTGCCAAAGCTCTTCACTAATATGCTAGAAGACGTAATTAAATCTCTAGACTGGGAAGAGAGAGGAATAAATATAAATGGCACACGCATGTCGCACCTGCGTTTTGCTGACGACCTTCTACTACTATCTGAGAGCAACGTTCTTTGATCTATGCTTACAGAACTACATGAAGCGTCCCTGAAAGTGGGTCTACGCATCCATTACTGTAGGTAACTCCCCAATAGAACATGTAGACCACTACATCTATCTTGGACGTCGTTTGTCGTTTGACCGGGAGTCTCAGGTGAAGGAGATTGCTGGACGGATCCAGTTAGTTTGGGCTGCATTTGGGAAACATGATGACATCTTCCGCTCTAATATTCCTCAGTGTCTGAAGACCAACGCATTTAACCAGTGCATTCTGCCTATCGTCACGTATGGTGCTGAAACATGGTCGCTTACAAAGGGCAACATGTATAAAATAATGGTTGCTCAAAGAGCCATGGAGCGAACCATGCTGGGCATCTCCCTCGTGGACCGAATACCCAACGTCGAAATACGACGTAAAACGCAAGTCGTGGATGTGGGTAAACAGATCACGGGATTAAAGTGGGGTTGGGCGGGACATCTGGCAAGGCGGGATGACGGAAGATGGGCTAAAGCTATTACATAGTGGTGGCCAAGAAAGAGACACAGGAAACCGGGTAGACCACCGGCCCGGTGGGTAGACGACATTGTCGGAGCAGCGGGTAGGCAGTGGATGTAATTGGCACAGGACCGTATAAAGCGGCATAAAAATAAGGAGGCCTATGCTCAGCAGTGGGTTATTATACGGGCTGATTAGATAGATAGATAGAAAGAAAGTTAAATAGAAGGATGCACTCATAGATATGGTAACACAATATTGTATAACTTTTTTCCGTGTTTTGAAGTGCGACAGGATGGATTGACAGTTGGTTGTCAAATCTAATGTCAAATATTATGATTGCGTTCAAAAGTTAAAATGGTGACAAAACAAAAAATAGATCAATTTAAAAACCGACCAAATTAAAAATCAGGTATTATTAGGTATTATTTTCGGAAATTAAAAATTAAATAATTCATAAATAGTTTACACAAATTAATGTCTAAAAATTTAATTTCTGAACGCACACGAATTGTTACAGTATTTGACAGGAATGGACAACAAAATGTTTGACATGTAATAAACAAATCAGCGTTTATTGAAATGATTATGTATTAATTACACATATCGAGTTTTCATTGTTTTTAAGATGTATTCTGCTATTTGGGGCGGAGACAAATCCAACGAATCAATAACCATGAGAATTGATTCAGCAGATCTCGAGTTATAAGTGTTGTAACAAACCCGTCTTTCTTTTATATATATAAATTTAATTTCTGAACGCACACGAATTGTTACAGTATTTGACAGGAATGGACAACAAAATGTTTGACATGTAATAAACAAATCAGCGTTTATTGAAATGATTATGTATTAATTACACATATCGAGTTTTCATTGTTTTTAAGATGTATTCTGCTATTCGGGGCGGAGACAAATCCAACGAATCAATAACCATGAGAATTGATTCAGCAGATCTCGAGTTATAAGTGTTGTAACAAACCCGTCTTTCTTTTATATATATAAGATTACATCCAGACACAGAACAACCAGACATATTCATGCATACAAATGTTTGCCCTGGGTGGGATTCGAACCCACGACCGGCGGCTTGAGAGTCAGGGTCACTAACCACAAAGCCAATCGGTCTGTTATAATTAGCGAAATATACCTAATATAGCGAAATACTGTCATACATGATTTTTCGCTGACACATAAATGAAAAAGATAAATTTGAGGCAGTTTTATCTCGTTTTAGATACAATGTTTAGGTAAGTAAGTATTAGGTAAACTACCTAAGTAGGTATTTAAAATTTATGCATGTGAAATATCAGTGATTTATTAAAATAGTAAAAGCTCTACTTAGTTTGTAATGTGATACTATGCGTGAAATAATTTCCCAAGATATTTATTTATTTCTTTTTGAATTTTCTAGGATATAATTTATACATACCTAGACCTATACGCGCTAAATTGAGAACCGCCTCATTTTTAAGTTTTAAGTTATCTTTTCGGTTGTCTACTTATTATCCATGATTTTTATAATTTATATATTTTTCTTATTTTCAGGTACCTACTCATGTGCTACAAAGAAGACAGAGACAAAATGGTTAGCAAAAACTATTGTAACCAACGCGCAAAATAGGTGGACTTGCGGTGTATAGTTTTAATCTATGGTCTATGACACAACAAACTAGATCCTTGTCGGGTTGAATGTGTTTACACTCTTCGTGTATTGTGAGGTATTGATAACAAGTACCCGGCTACTGTTGGTAGTAATTGGGAACGTATGTCAATATCAATAAACAGAATTATACTTGGAGGACCTCTGTGTTAGTTAATTGATATATCTACCTAAAAAAAAGTTAAGACTTGTCCACCATTAAAATTATTTGCGATGAAAATTGAATACCTTAGCTTGAAAGGGTTGGCAACCTCAATAAATGCAAGTAAGCCCGAGAGACGGTAACTATATAGTTTGATTATGATTGGTCAATGGTCAGTTGGATCGAATTTAATTTTGAAATCACGATCGTTGGTTCGAACCCTACTTTGGACAAACATCTGTGTGCGTTTTTAAAATAGTATACCTTATAAAAGTTACAAACTATCTACTTAGTTACAAAAGTCCAGCTTAGTTTAGACTCAGATTGGCCGTGATACAAATGTCCTAGGATATTAATTATAATATTAGATACTAAGTCTGAAACACTAACCTAACCTTGTGTAAAGCTTAGCGATAATTGTGCCACGATTATTCCACTCTGGAGATACATTCTGATTCTGAGGAATATTATGTTAAATACAATAGGCATCCTGCGGTTTCACTAGCGAACGCCGGTAAGTGTTTTGCTAAACTACTGTGTAGGAGCAATTTAGCTGAATTATTTATCAGTAGGTACCTATGTTAGGCTCAAAGATTTTCCGTAGTACATAAATGGATCTGTAGTATATTTACCTAGCTGCCTCCACGCGGTTTCACCCGCGTAGTTCGGTTTAGGAATACAGGGATAAAATACAACCTACGAGGTCGCAAGTATCGTAGCTGTCAATTGGTGAAAGAATTATTCAGAAAGGTCCTGTAGTTTCAAAGCCACAAAAATTCAAATCTTTCCTCTTTATAATATTATTTTTAATGTTCTCTGACAAGCAATGATTTGATAACACTACGTCCATCTTTTGTTAAAATATATCAGAAGTTTGCTGTATAATAAACCTCTTTGGATCTTTCAAGTGAGGTTCCAAATTATTATATTGTTTAGTATGAACTACGATAGATGGCGCTTACACGATGTTACATGTTAGTTTTTTCTTGTAGCACTAGGAAGATGGCTCTGCAATTTTTTTGGAACTTCTTTTTTCTTGGTAAACTAGCTAGATCGCATCTGGAATTACGATAAATAGTTTGACGAGGTAACGAATGGTTTTATTTGGTGTTACTGATAAATAAAGAATTGGACTCTACCTAATATGTGAACATTTTTAGCAAATTTAAATTATCTACCTAAACGTGATCAAAACTTCGATTTAAATAATGAATTTCTGTCCAAACAGGAAAATATTATTTTTATATATATTTTTAAAGTATGTTTAAAACTCAAGATTGTTTTTAAGTCAATGAATGAATTCAATTTTATGTATATACATACATCGGACAAAACTTCGATTAAATTTGTATCGTTGTAATATATTGATGGTAGACGATTATTGTTCCTGCCTAATGAAGTCAGTAATTCAAGCAAGTGTCAGTGTGTCAGTTATTATGGCCGCTTTCCGAATTACAACGTCATCGCTCAAAGCGCTAACATGGATAATTGGCGTACCGATTTAGATATCACGACTATGACAGCTTAGAGCCGTCAACAATTAGGAACGCTTGTGATCGCGCTCACACGGCTCACACGGCTCACAACCTCAACGTCAAACGTCAAAACAAAATCACTTGCACCTTGCACCGGTCAAGTCTTAAGTAATTACCTTTCTTTTATAACTAATACAGCGAATACTATTATAAAGATATTATTTGAAAATGGAAGATCAACGGCAACGCCTTGGCACTTAAAAAAATACCTGAATACATACTAGATTTAGCAGTACTGCATAATAATTGTATACTGCAGAAAGATATGGTACCTATTGAAGACCATTTACGGGTGTTGCGAAGAGGGTGCCTTATTAACGACGGCTTAGACGGGAGAGGAGGAATGCAGAAGCGATAAACATTGACCAATAATTAAATAATAAGGACATTGTAATATAAATGAATAAATATTTATTTAATTATTGTATATTTTGTAGTTTTAACATCCTATAACATACACATAAGTTAGTATTATATTGATTTAAAACTTAAATTATACATAATATAACTGGATGCGAGAATGTGCAACACTTGCACAGGTCATATTCTCTTCCTAATTATTAATAAATTATATTATTATATTAGCATATAGGAAACGGGAACATTTTTAATCAATATAATGCTAATGGAAGAGCAGGTCTGTATAGAAAAATGATGGGAATTAAGCAGTTGTTGTATTAACAACAATAATAATTGAATGTGTTTTTTATAGTTCCTTATGTCAATTTCTGCAAAATTTCCATATTTTCTCTATGCTGCCGCTCTTTCATTAGCATATATTTATTAAAATTTTCATGTTTTACTTTTGTTCTTTCTTCCCTATACTTATTCATTTCTTTTCTAAAATCTTCTAATATGCAATCAAAATTTTATTTCTTTGATTCAGCTTGTGGACTAATATTTTCTTCATCTGGTGTGGTGCGGGTCCTAGCTCTGAAGCCAGCGCTACAGGATTAGCCCATCCAGTGGAGTCAAATAACTCATTCATTTGCTGAAAAATAAATAACATCAAGCATGAATTGTTTGTTGTTTAAACTTTCAAACTTAGCACATAGATAAACATACCCTGGAATAAAACAGCATATTTGTAATATACCTACTAAAGAAAATGCTAAAATAATTTTCTTTGAATTCAGCAAGTTCTACAAGTACCTAAAAAACTTACTGCTAAGATACTACTATATGATCAAACAATCAAACACTTTTATACAAACAGTTCTGTTGAAGAATTGAATATTGTAATACTACAACGACTAACCTCAGTTTATTTGGTCACTGTATAGTTAACATGATATGGAAAACACTACAGGCTACTAAGCTTAAAGTATCTACACATAACCAAAATATCTCAATAATTACCATGTTGTTCTGTTTGTTCATTCTGCATCAAAGCATTTGTATCAAAGTTATGCAGCAACTGCTGTACATATTCAGTATCTGTAAACAGCAAGTACCAGTTCAGTAAACATTTAATGATTTATCTGAAAGCATTTTTGCATTAAGAATGCAGTTCTAACGACTGCTCAAAGGATGGAAATCTCAGCCCTTATGCCACTTACCTCTCTGAGCCCTCTCGCATTACTCTAACGTGAGCATAAGAGAAATTTGTCGCTCGTTAGGGCCGTCGGCTATAGTAACTTGAATACTCATGATTCGAATATTTCGTAGTATTTATTGTTTTCCTTTGATACTGTAGTAATTTCACCCAGAGCAGCAATCACTGAATCAGAATACTTGAGCACAAAATGAAATAAGATGCGACTCAAATGAAAACAGCACAAACAACCACTTGTCATTTTTGACAGCGCTCACGGTGATTTTAATTTAGAGCTGGGTCGGCGTGAGCGCAAGATGGCGCATGTCATGACGTCATCTATGACGACATAGGAGATATCGTTATCGCGCTCAAGCTAATATGGAACGGGTTTTTGGGCGCTCAAATCGATTTAATCGTAATTCGGAAAGCGGCCTATGACTTCTGTCATTTAAGTCAAATAAAATAGCGTCCTGTCTTGCAACGTAAAGTAGTTAGAATTGAAGAATTTTCTCATTTTGTTTAGTTTATTGACTTGAACATCGTCTCGGCTGTTATTTCCACTGATATTCAAGGTAAGAAAAACCCGCTGGCAATCATATTTACACCATATTATCTAAACATTTTTTTAGGTTATAAAGATACGTATTTCATAAATAAAAATGCTATTAGAGCACTTTTCCATAGTGTTATGATGAACAAAGGCTTATATCTAAACTATCTAATTTTAATTATGTCTTTTAAAACCACTGGAGATTATTTTTTTTCTAAAACCGCCAATATATATAACGAATTAGTTTCATGTAAAATAAGCATTGTTTGTGTGTTACCAAAGCCATGACTCCAACCAACGAACATTCCAGAATGTCCAATGACAATGACGCCCCAATGCCGGAGGGATGGGAGATGAGGACAAGTCGTTCCACCGGGATGACGTACTACCTGAACACTTACACGAAAAAGTCTCAATGGGAGCGCCCGGACGCCCCCGCTGACCCCGGCGAGATCCGCTGCAGCCACATCCTGGTCAAACATGCCGAGAGCCGTCGCCCATCGTCCTGGCGCGAAGAAACCATAACAAGAACCAAAGAAGACGCCTTAGATGCTATTAAATCCTTCCGTAAGCAGATAGTGTCAAACGACACAACATTTCCTGATATAGCTACTAAATACTCGGATTGCTCCTCGGCTAAACGGGGCGGGGACTTGGGCATGTTCGGACGTGGTCAGATGCAGCTGCCGTTTGAGGAAGAGGCATTTAAACTGAAGGTCGGGCAACTGAGTAAACCTGTGGAAACTGAATCCGGTGTCCATATAATATTGAGGACAGCTTAAACTTGCAATGATTTCTGTAATACATATTTAAGTAGGATAAGTCTCATTTTGGGATTGTTAATCTCTCAAATAATTTGGATATCTATAAGTAGGAAGATGATAATATCTAGAATGAAACATCAGTTTATTTTTGGTTTAAAATAAGCAGTATAAAATGCAACTTGCACATGTTAAAAAGCAATCAGTGTAACTCATAAAACTCTATTAAAATTATCTTTTTGTCTATTATTTTACTTAAAGATATTATTGTTTGAAGCTTAAGTTATAAATATTGAAGGATACTGTATTACTTTGAGGCCGCAACCCTAGTATACTATGTATGTAATTATGTATTCATAAACTACATCATTTTGCTTTCTGTCTCACTTTTATGTACATGAATGTCATATGAGAGAAAGAGACTACAGATTTATAATACTGTGGAACTTTTATATACAAAGACAAACTATTTCCAAATCTTTATTTACTCCTTGACAGATTGTTAAGTCATATTCTGATGATATTATTGGATTAAATCATTAATTTGAATGGGAATAGAATAGAAATATCCATTAAATTAATATTAGTCATTGCAAAATGTTTTAAAGCCTGTTAATTCATGAACTTTCTAGGAAATTATTATGTTTTTGAGTAAATAAATAAATGAAAAAGTTATAGTAAGTCCTCATAAATATGACCTAGAGAGTGTATCTTGCAAAAATCTGTAATTAATTTTTAAAGTAAATTTATTAGGCTATGCATTTAATGTTCAGGTATTTTTTATCATATGGATCATAAGATTAATCATTTTAAAGTTAAATTAGGAAAACAGTGTGAGTTTCTGGTTTGACATTGAGTCAACATTAATTGTTTCATTTCTTCAGCATCATAATTTAAAGGAAAAAATAATTAAACTGTTTTCACTGTATGAACACTATTTTATTTATAGCCTTTGTTCACCATAATGTTATGGGAAAATAAATCGAAACATCAACTAAATACAGTTTAATATTGACTAACAATGTGTATTAATAATGTTAACAATTTCACTTATAATTATTTTGACTTAGCGTAATCATCAGTACAGTGTCTTTGTACGAACCCAGCCTTTTTCGACAAAGACAAGTATCATAACTCCAGAATTTTCATATTTAAATGGTTACAAATTTCTATATGGCACTACCATACACTTATAATACATAGTTAAACAAATCGTCCAAAATTCGGGAGTTATTAACTAAAACATAACATCGGTTCCATATTACAATGCCTTGGCCATTTCGTCTTTGTTTTGACTGTTCCTGATTAATAAGATGGTGTCTAAAGTAGTATCCTTTTTGTCTTGGGGTGCAGGGGTCCATATCGGGCCTATGATAGGAGGGGATCGCTTCCCGCCCCACGCGCTAAACTTCACCTTTCTCTTTCCATCCTTCTTCAGGTTCACATCCGAATAAGGATGGCCGATCTTAAAATACCTTGGCAGAGTTTCGATGAATGTCTTAAATGGTAGCGCTTCCCGTGTTGTTTTATCGTCCATTTTGGCGCTCAAAGCGAGTATTTTGTACGGGTGCCGTTTGTCGAGCGATGGTACGAACTGAAATCCAGCTAAGTTGAACCGTTCTCCGATGGGGGAATAGTTTGAGACGATCCGTGTAAGTTCAGGTACTGATGTCGAGAATATGATCTTAGAACCTTTGTTGGACTGTTGGGTCGGTTTGTAGATCATTTGGCCGCTCCGTTTGCCTCCCCACGGGCTGAAGCGGACTCGCTTCGGCATATTTGGCTCGCGGATGGATGATGCTCGTTTCCACGTCCACATGTGCTCGATGTTAGGTTTATCTCCCCTCTTCCCACCCCAAGGGCTGAAGTTCTTCTTTTCCATTTCGTCCAAAATTTCTGTGGCATTCTCGTCGATAGTCCCAGAGAATCCCACGACGAAAGGGCTAGCCGTGTCTTCGTTTTTGAGATACAAGGTTTTATCGGTGTCGACTAAGTTAGGAAGCCATCTTCTGTCTCTTACTTGCTCCTTGTCCTCGGCAGTCCGTCTCATCCTGAGGATGTCCGGTTCGGTTTGGTGGTAATACGGCTCGGAGTTGGGAGCGTCATTTTGGAAGGTTTCGAATTCGTTTCTCGAGTTTTGAAGGTCGAAGTTGCTGATGTAGGGTAGGGGGTACTGCTCTTGTAGCGTGGAGTCTAGAGGGCCGAGGATGGTCTCCGCCCCGGGACCTCCCGTGTTGATGTACTGGAGGCTGGCGGTGCCGAACCATGAGAATGTGATGAGTAGCCAGTGGTGAGACATGCTTCTGTGGAAGAAGAGACTTGTTAGGATTTCAGAATGATTTTATGGAATATGCCTTTACATCTGTGTGTAGTAACACTAGTAACCTCCAATATTACATAGGTACTGTGCCCCGCGGTTTCACCCAGTGTAGTTCTCATTCCCCTAGGAATACGGTATAAATCGGATAATACTTAATGTAGCTTTTCATTGGTGAAATATTTTTAAATCGGTTTAGTCGTGAACGCGTATAAAATAAACTCACTCTCTCATTAGAATTATTTGCAAATTGCATCTGTTTGTAATATATTAGACAAACCTCATAAAACTTATCGATATTTGTTACCTACTTGCTAGACATCCAAAAACAAATCAATGGATATATTATGTGTCTGGATGTAAATATCTATAATATGTATGTATGTATTTAAAAGTATTATATGTAGTATATCAGCTATCTGGTTACCATATCACAAGCTCTGCTTAGTTTGGAATCAGATTGGCCATGTGTGAAAAATGACCCAGGATATTTATGTATTATTATTTATTTACCTATTATTCAAACCTAAGCTAAATCTATTCTTGTACCCAATAAAGGCTATCAGACAATAATTCCCCAATTAAAAACGTATATTTAACGGTGAATATTATGTCAATAGAATTACTTACACGAGACATTGTAAGGAGATAACGAAATATCAGAATTGTCACATCAATTGAGCGTGAGTAATCAAGATGGCATATAATGGGCAGAATTATATTTAGATAGATATAATTATTTTATATCTACATCTCTATTGTTTTATATAATGGAAGCCCACCTAAATATATACTGGGTTTGTTACGAAAATATATGTTAGATAGGTACCTATAGAGAGTTTTCTTTTAAAATCGTAGTCGAGACTTCACATCTTCGATGGTTGATGGGACGTCTACATAAGTAGGTACTAGGTTTTAGATGTGTTTTCTCAAGATAAATAGGTAAATATCAACCTGTGTATTCCGTCTATACTAATATTATAAATTCCAAAGTAACTCATTCTCACTCACTGGTACAGGGATAGTCTAGACTCTAGAGCCTGAGAAAGGACATAGGTTACTTTTTATTCCGGGAAAATGGGAGATCTCCCGGGTACGCGAGGAGCCACTAGTACCTAGTACATAGGTACTTCTCTAAGTTTATTTATTGGTATCTAGTGCAGGGACACGAGCCTCCCTTAAGAATGAGGGAAATGACAGCCATAGGCCGCCAGGCTCATCCCGGCGACGGATTTCACAAGCGGTTGGCTTTGTGGTTAGTGACCCTGGCTTTCTAGCCGCTGCGGCGACGGTCGTGGATTCGAATCCCACCCAGGACAAACATTTTTATGTTCGAACATGTCTTGTTTTGGATGTAAATATCTAGGTTCCTATATCTGTCAGTAGGTCCTAGGTCCTATGTGTTTAAAAGGAGTATGTCAGCTATCTGGTTTCCATAGTTCTAGCTCTGCTTAGAATCTATCAGATTGGCCGTGTGTGTAAAATATCTCAGGATATTTATTAAAAATGTGACATTTCAGGCATGCAGGTTTCCTTACGACGTTTTCTCTCTGCCCACGTTATCATATTAAAATTGTTTGACTAGCTACTTAACCTGTGCGTAATTATTTAAAGTCAAAATTAAATTATTTAGTTGGTCAAGTCCTTTGTAAACATGTCATTTAACTCATTTCGCTGAATAAAATATGTCAAAATGAAGACTTCTAAAATTAGATCTACCTACGTTGTTCACTATTTATGTAATCCTTGAACATTATAATCCTTGAACATTATTTCTTCGCGCCTGGTAACTTGATCTGAACCCCTTAACCTATTATGGTATCGATCTACATTGAATACTACCATTTTTATTTCCTAATATATAAAATTCTCGTTTCACAATGTTAGTTACCATACTCCTCCACGGCTTTACCGATTTTTATGAAATTTTATATGCACATTCAGTAGGTCTGAGAATCGGCTACTAGATATTTTTCATACCCCTAAGTGATCACAGGAACGGGAACAACGCGGCTGAAACCGCGGGGCGGCAGCTAGTAATATTATAAATGCGAAAGTGTGTAAGTATGGATGGATGTATGTTTGTTACTCTTTCACGCCAAAACGGCTGAAAGGACCGCGATCAAATTTGGCACAGACTTGGAATTGCAACTTTTTATTCCGCGAAAATTTAATATCCCTGGAAACGCGGGTGAAACCGCGGGGAGCCACTAGTACCTACTAGATATATGAATAATGAATATACCTACATAAATACTTACCTACACAAAAATCTGTATGTTGTTATAATCAAAGTTCGAGGTATCGAATCACTGTACCTACGGCTCCTATATTTTCAGATGCATACAATTGTTTTTTGAGCTTTGATAAAAACGGGGCTAAAATTTAACGTACAAATAACCCCTTTGTGCTTTTTTAAAGCTTTCACACCTTTGATAGGCCAAAAGCTTTGTCTTTTGCTATTCGGGATTTCGAATACGATGGAATTTTATTGGAATACATGCTCTATTGTTGCTAAAAAATGTAAAATAAATAAGCAGACATACGATATGTAGAATTATCTATTTATAACGATTGTAGAAGCTTTAATCTTAGGAGATATCCTGCGTAGATTGTCGCTGTCCAAAATCTATACCTATTATGTTTTCAGTCTAATTTCCACACTAATATCGTAAAGGGAAAAGATTTTGTTAGTTTGTAATGAATATGCTCAAAATACTTTACTTTGTAAGACAGTAATATAGGGTATATTTTATCCCCATATTCCCAGGGAAACCTACAAGGGTGAAACCGCGCGGTGGATCCTAGTTAATAATATAAATGCAATAACGAATTAGGAAAATGTGTAAAAGCATAGGTATTTTTCTTTTTTTATTTTCGTTTTGTTAGACTACTAGTTAATTTTATTTGAATTATATTTTTATTTTACTACATAAAGTATGTTATGTTGTACGAATTTAGTACATTAATAAATATGCATAAAAATAATTTGTCTTTTAATGAAATGTTAGAGAAAATTTTCCGGCTTAAATAGTGTTTCCAAGATGAATGTAAATTCAAGGAATTCACATAAAATATTTGTGCACTTTGGCTTTATGCAAAAAAGTTGGAGTAACTTCAGTAGCTTTGAGCTTTCATAAGTGCTTTTCCAATAAACTTTAATCCTAAGACCATGAGAAAATCTACGAACTATTGATTATAGATACCATTTCATTATGCATTGTGAGCCGTTGAAAATATTTTAGATTTAATATGTATTGTTATGCTTATGGGAAGATAATGTGATTTGTTTTGGCATTGTCTTTACTAACTTCACACCTGCGACTTCGCTTGCGTATTTCATAGTATAATGTGATGTGACCATGATTAAAGGTCTTTACCTTGAGGGCATGAATTTAAGATCTGTTTTACAGCTTATTTAAGGGGTGTTTGTTTAGTTAGCAAATATTTCTACGATTATATATTATTAAACATAAATTAAAACATGTGATTTTAGTGTGATAAAATTCCATGAAGCTATTAAATTATTAGTATAATTTTACTTGGTATTTTGTAAATTAAGCAAAATATTTACATAAATTATCAGTACAATTTTTACTCGGCATTATGTAAAATAAGCAAAATTAGGAAGTATCAAATCCATGTAAGATGTGCAATTTTATGTGGATGTTAAACTAATGATTTTAAGTAATACATAATTACTTAAAAACTTTATGATCAAATTAAAATGGTATATTATTTACTTTCTAAACCTATAATATGCTGTTTTTCTTCAAATATTTAGGAGATTTTTAACCTCAAATTAATTTTGATTTTTAACACCAATATATATAGGTATTTAAAACAAATCAAAATCTCAAATATCAATCTCCAATCGTGACTTAAAAGAAATCTTACCTTTTTATAAATTAATCACAGCATAACAGAAGGTAACAACGTATCACCGGTGTTTTCCAACTAGTACATATATATGCTATGTTTCCTATAACATATATACTATGTGTATGACTGTGTGTTTATCCTTTGACACTTTGCGTTGTAATGATGGCTGGGGGATGGTATCCCCTTTTATATAAGAAGCGATGCCGCGCTCGCTTGCGTCTGTGGACAGTTTGCAGAGAAACGCTACGAAGGTACTAAATAAAATTTGTTGATTTCTATATACGTACCTGGTTAAGCTAATAATTTGGAATTTTTCTTATATTCTGTAACATTGGTTAATGTCAGATTTAATTTCAAATTATCTTAAGTTAGGTTATGGTTTTTATGTATCTTTTTTCCCTCAAAAAACAATTTTATAACATGGTTTTGCACGCATTGTCTCTTAAGCACTAAAATTCATAACTCTAATAAATGTAGTAAAAAATAACAAAAATATATTGATTGCTTCAAAATTGATTCTAAAATAACGCAGTCAAATCGGAATAGTTTTTCTTATCGATTTCCCTGTTATTAAGTACCTAGTTAAATAAATACCAGTCTTTTTATTATGTAGCCTTGCGGTAGTCTGGTGTTACTTTATATAATTTAGCAGAATTATAGATTCTAAATAATATAGAACATAAAGTAATTTAGGACCGAAAGCAAAGTGATGGATATACCTATCATATCAATCAGACATATTCTATTTTCTTACATTTTATCACATTAATTGCTACAGTAACTTCGACTTGCATTATTAAGGTCTAAACTCAATAAACATCAATTTCTTTCTCTTTTTTTCCCAACGCCACAAAGCCGCAGCGGCGACCAACTGTTGAATTACAATAGGACATTTCCCACCGAGTCCGTTGGTCGTAACGTCTCTATACTAGTTCATATTCATTATTGTTTTCTACACAAACCCCCGGCAATTGGTTCCCTTATTATTTTCTTGGACTACCCTTAGCACGTGCCAGTTTTTTAACTGTAAAGTTGTCTTGAAAGAATATGTAGCCTTCTCTGGTTCTATGGTTGTTTTATGAAACTGTAATAAATATACATAAAACAAATAGATCAGTAATTTATTCAGCTAAGGGAGCTTATCAGGGAGTAACATAGGCTATATTTTATCCCCATATTCGCACGGGAACGGGAACTACGCGAGTAGAACTCCGCGGAGGCAGCTAGTTCTTAATATTTGTATGCACCTATTTTTTTGGACATTTTTCACACACGGCCAATTTGATTCCAAAGTAAGCTTCAAAGTGAGCTTGTGTTATGGTAACCATTTAGCTGATATACTACCTTTAAATACATAGATATTTACATCCAGACACAGCACAAATAGACATATTCATGCATACAAATGTTTGTCCTGGGTGGGATTCGAGCCCACGATAGCGTCTTGAGAGTCAGGGGCACTAACCATAAAGCCAACCGGTCTGTCAAATACAGAGATACTTACACAGAGTACTATAACATTATACGTGTACTAACATGTATTTGTAAATGATGCTGGCTTCTGGGAAAGCGGAAACAATGATGCGTATGCGCAGCGGACATTGCGCGCATAATGTGTCCATAGTATTGTGTGAACGAGTAATGAAATTTGATAGAAATTAGAATGACACATTAAGAGCTAATATATTTTTTTTTTAAATCGTGCTAGAACCTATCTCTACATAGCATAAAAGTAGCTTCAAGGAACGGCGGTTTGTACGCTAATATCTATTAAACTATGCAACGGATTTAATTGTGGATTTCTTCAATAGATAGAGTAATTTTAGAGGAATGTCTATGTATATAATTAGTAAAGATTTTGTGTTAATTTAGCTGTTGGCTGAAATATGACGATATTTTGTTGTGCTAAGTAAGGATGCGTTGCTATAAAACATGATCAACAAATAATCATGGTTTTTTTCTCAGATTAAATCTAGCGGGGTTACTGAGGGGCTTTACTAAATAAAAATCTACAAAAGCAAAATGTTTAGTATATTATAATAATAATTTAATGACTTATTTTGGCTTCATGTGACCTATATTAAAGACAAAACAAATAAATAAGAGTCAAATTTGTTATAGTTTTCTGTGTCAATGTGAAAATACTGACATACGAAAATAACATACTCTTTTAATACTTTTTTTAACGTCTAGCTGTAAGAATAGATAGTACCTATTAGAAAATAAACCACTTACAATTTTCACTTTATAAACATTAACTGAAAACCTAGTTATTTCTATCACCTAGATACTTATCTAGCCTAGTTACTTAGGCAAGTGCCTAAGTAAGTTTATAGACAAATAACATAATATCACATTTCGTTTTGATGAAATTTTCCACATAGACAGTTTCTTTTTCCAAATTATCTCTCTATCCCATTATATTACAACCATCGCAAACCCAGGCAAAACTGCGGGGCTAAACCTAGTCTTTACTTTTATATAGATGAAACCCTATTTCCTGTTTTACCCCTTAACTTGAACTCTACCAATATGGTCTTAAAATTTTCGGTACAAAATGTTACTTTCTGAGATACAAACCCAACTAGTTGAGAAGATACGTAACTACATTGTTAAAGTAATCTAAACTAAATACCTATACATACACACCTTAGTTTCAAAGTATAATTACAATAATAAACTAGTTGCTCCCTGCGGTTTCACCCGCGTAGCCTATGTCCTTTCTCAGGCTCTAGCTAGACTATCTGTGTACGGTTTAATTGTTTTAGCGTGATAGCAAGACAGAGAGAGTTACTTTCGCATTTATAATATTATATAAGTTAGGATATTACTACATAATAATATAATGCATGCTCCCTGTATTTTATTAGTTAAATAAAGAATTTCAATTCATTACGTTTTTAAGAAAAATTCTGAAAACTCTAAGTTGATTCTCCCGACTAAAACCGCGGCATGATTACTACTGCTGTATAAGGCAAAGTGCGCCTATAATCGGGCGCTACTCAAAGAACCAATACCTTAGTAAAACAGTTCAATAGCGTGTAACACCTGAGACGGGACTGAGTTGATTGAATGAAAACAAACGAAATCTATTAACTGGTAGTCTTGGAAACTGTCCTCGCCCGGGCCGTAGTCGTTTATTTCTACCTACACTGTACGACTTACGATTATCTATAATGAAAATGTAATACACAATTTAAGTGATATAGCATTAAATTATCAAAATATAAAACCAGCTTTTTCAGGCAGGTTCATAGTCCTACTAATATGTAATATAAATGCGTTTTTTTTAAGAATGGATAGATACCATAATTGTTACTCTTTCACGCCAGAACGGCTGAAGGGATCTCATGGAAATTTGGCACAGAATGTGTTCTCGAATAACACATACTATTTTATCCCGGGAAAATTGAAGATCGCCCGGAAACGCGGGGACTCTAGTCTCTAACCCACTAGTCTATATATATAAAACTAGTGGCTCCCCGCGGTTTCACCCGCGTACCCGGGAGGTCTTCCATTTTCCCGGGATAAAAAGTAGCCTATATGTTAATCCAGGTTATAAGCTATCTTTATTCCAAATTTCATTCAAATCCATTCAGTAGTTTTTACGTGAAAGAGTAACAAACATCCATACATCCATACATCCATACTTACAAACTTTCGCCTTTATAATATTAGTAGGACTAGCTGCCTCGCCGCGGTTTTACCCGCGTAGTTCCCGTTCCCGTGGGAATACAGGGATAAAATATAGCCTATGTTGAACGCAATGAACACAAAAACTACTGAACAGATTTTCATGCATTCACCAAATTACGGAGCATTTCATGGGGAAGGTTTTTATGTATACATGAATTTGGACCCGGTAGGTGGCGCTGGTGGGCAGAACGAAGTCTGCCGGGTCCGCCAGTCTATATATATAAAAATGAATTGCTGTTCGTTAGTCTCACAAAAAGTCGAGAACGGTTGTACTGATTTATCTTTCCTTGGTTTCGAAATGTTCGAGTGGGTCCAGGGAAGGTTTAAAAGGTGAGAAAAATGGAATAATTGCCGGGAAAGTAGTTTCTGAGATTAGCGCGTTCGAGCAAACAAAGAAACTCTACCGCTTTATGATATTAGTATTGAAGTATAGATTGAGGCAGTACGAAGTCTGCCGGGTCCGCTAGTAAAATATAAATATTTCTACTGAAACATTTACAATGTATTAACTGTAAAATAAACAAAGGCACCTTTGTAAATAGTAATAAGGTGTCTTAATTATGTTTATTTTAATGCGTTGAGAGACCGTTGTCATGTTTAACTAACCCTCACGTTGTTGGGTTGACCCTTAGTGTGATAAAATATGTATCTATACTAATATTATAAAGCTGAAGTATTTAATTGTTTGTTTGCACGCGCTGTCTCAAGGACTACTCGTTTGAGCTGGGAAATTTGTTAGTGTTGGTTAGCCCATTTATTGAGGAAGGATCTGTGCTATATAACATCACGCTACGACTAATAGGAGCGGAGAATCAATGGAGAATGTTAAGTAATGGGAGATGTGACAGACACGATTCCGTGCTGAAAGATATTTATATAGTTACCGCGGCGAACTTTGTTCCCCATATTCTCCAAAATTTATTGATTTTTATTTAATTTTTTTTGGTACGAACCTTGCCCTGGCTATAACGAATATAAAGAAGAATTAGCGAAATCTGTCCAGCCGTTCTGAATATAGGTACGCATTCATACATTTCGCAGATTCATTTACTTATGATTATTTAGATTTGGCAGGTAAATGAACTATAGTTTTCGGCTCATAACAAAAATATGAACATTCACAGAAGTAACATACTTATCACATAAATAACGTACAATAATACAAATGTGTATAGAGTTTTATAATATTCAATCGTTCGTGCAAATATTAGTATCTGATATTTGATACAACTTTAATATTAAAATTGCTGAGCGGGCGTCTTGTGTTGGATTTTCAATGGAGTCTTAATCCCTCGATACAGCGGTAGTTCGTCGAAACATAATGGAAAAATGCAGGCGATATTATGTTTTGATAGCCTCTGTGATGAAGTCCAAAAATAGTCAAGATTTTCCGATCTCTAACTACTATTATGAATGAGAAAGGTTTAGATTAGATGGATGACTGTTAATCATCCTCGCAGATGAAACATATGTTTTGGAATAATACACACATTGCTATTTTATTATAAAAAATAACTTCACTTTCTTACACACCAACGCTTTTACATTTCATTTATAATCACGAAGAATATCTATCTATCCTAACTAATATTATAAATGCGAAAGTGACACTGTCTGTCTGTCTCGCTTTCACGCTAAAACTACAGAACCGATTTAATTGAAATTTGGTACACAGATCGTCTAGAGCCTGAGAAAGGACATAGACCATTTTTATCTCGGGAAAATGGATGATCTCCCGGGTACGCAGGGTTCCATCTATCGTCGACAGTTGTGACAATTTATGTACTAATTTTCTTCTCGTTTTTCATGTTTTTCTCTTATTTATTCTCCAAAGCGAAACAGTCGAACGAAAGCTAACATAGCAGTTAATGTTTGATGTGGCGTGATCACTTCTACTAACTATAATGTAAAATGTAAACGACACAACATATGTCATCCAAACAGATTTCAATGCAAATTTTATAACACTATATGTCTTGTTTGTTACAGTTCGCTACGTTAGAGGCAATGGTAAGTGTTATTGTTTTTGTGTGGGTAAGTATGTAAGTGATGTGACGCACATCAATGCCAAGGTTTTGGAGGCATTTTTTTACCTAAATGCCTTGTGGTATGCTCCCAGACCAGACGAGTAGGTACAGCATGAGATTCTTAAAAAGGGTAATATATAAATTCCTGGCTTCGAATACACGACCGGGGGCAGTCAGGGTCACATAGAGCCTACCGGCTGTGACGAGATTCCTTTACTTTGTATGTCAAGGATGAGATGGTAAGCATAAATCTCAAAAGGGACTTCATACTCAAGGTATATTCCGGCAGATGAACGATGAATGGTGATGGATGATGGTGATGATGATTTTTAACTCGAGGGTGGCAGCCACTGCGCTCTCTTTCTTCTCGATAAGATCAAGCTCATTGCAAGCTGTGAACCTTGCCGCCTACTATGACATTCGACTTCAATACCACTGAGTTGTCATTGCTATGCGTAAATCTAGTACGCTTTGCCAAATTTCGTCTTAATCTGTGAAAGTGTAACAAACAAACATCCATCCATGATCACAGAGTATTATTATGTTTTTGCTTTCCAGAAGTTCAAATTCTGCTCGGACAGCGATTGCCCGTTGTGGGCATTGGCAGGACTTAATGCCCTGAGCAGTCTTCCAACGCCCCTCTTCAGGACATTGTTGCAATGTGTGATGGAAGAGAATTCTGTAAGTGGTCATTTTTAATAATTTCAGTAGCTGTTACTAGCGTTAGGTTCTCAATTAATATGTTCTCTCAGGTAAATATCCTGGGGCATATAAATATATTGAGACGTTTTTCACACACGACCAATCTGTTTCCAAACTTGCAGAGCTTGTGCTATAGCAATCAGATAGCTAATATACTACTCTTAAATATATACTTGTAAAGATATTTACATCCAGCCATAAATAGACTAGTGGCTCCCCGCGGTTTCACCCGCGTACCCGAGAGATCTTCCATTTTCCCGGGATAAAAAGTAGCCTATGTCCTTTCTCAGGCTCTAGAGTCTAGACTATCTGTGTACCAAATTTCATTTAAATCGGTTGAGTAGTTTAAGCGTGAAAGTGAGACAGACAGACATTGCTACTTTCGCATTTATAATATATTAGTAGGTATGGATATGTTTATGCCCACAAATATTTGAATCTAAGACCTAGCTTGAAAACCGTAAAGCCAACCAGCCAGTCAAAACTATATTTATAATTATATACATAACTTTAGTAAAATAAATAAAGGAAAACAAAATAAGTAATTCACGATTCATCATCAATTGTTATTGATAAAGGTTGCCATGCGTATATATTTATACCTAAGCCACCATTTAATAAAATGCCTGAATTCTACTTCATCGAGTAATGTTTTAACCGTATCCTATTTCACCGCAAATTCAGAAACATTACTGGTATCATATCCTTGATATAAAGTAGGTACTCGAATATCGTCACGTTCTTTCGTAGGTAGACGTCAGAGATGTGAGGTGTAACTTAAACTCAATATTCATAATAAATGTTTCATTCAATTTTAGCGATATACAATTCTGTTTTGAACAGCAATTCTCTGGGAAAAATACTTACTTAATCAGCCCGTATCTACCCACTGCTGAGCATAGGCCTCCTTCTTTTTCCGCCACTTTACACGGTCCTGTGCCAATCTCATCCACTGTCTGCCCGCTGCCCCGACTATATCGTCCTCCCACCGGGCCGGTGGTCTACCCGGTTTTCTTTGTCCATCTCTTGGCCACCACTCCGTAACAGCTTTAGCCCATCTTCCGTCATTCAAGTGGAGTTGGGCGGAACATCAGCCTTGCCAGATGTCCCGCCCAACTCCACTTTAATCCCGTGATCCGTTTACCCACATCCACGACTTGCGTTTTACGTCGTATTTCGACGTTGGGAATTCGGTCCACAAGGAGTAATATAAAAAAATTAAATTTACGAATTCTTACAAATTTTCTTACTATCATTAATATTTTAAAGCTGAAAAGTTTGTTTGTTTTAACGTGTTTACCTACCTCGGGCACAAGTATGGTCCAAGTAGACAAAAAAAAATAGGTTGGATAGTCAATTAATCGCGGAAGGGTGGGTAACATCGCGCTACGACTTAAAGGAGCGGAGTATGAATGTTTAGGGGAAAATTTCTTATGTGATGCAGACAAAGTTGCGTGGGTCAGCTAGTGTACCTAACAATATATAGGTAGGTAAACTTAGATTTTGAAAGTCGAAGATTTATTATATGAAAAGCTTCCTAAAATACTGTCCCTTGAGAAAACAGTAAAAGCTACAGGCTGCTCCGGAAGTCTACAAAAATGTACATATCTTTTTCTTACTTACTATGTTCTTACTATGTTTTAAGAATGTTCTAATATTTTATGAATCACATTTGAATAAATCCTAGGAACAATATCAAACACATCAAGTGTAAAGTTTAGAATTAAACTAGTGGCTCCCCGCGGCTTTACCCGTGTAGCTAGTAGTAGTTTCAACCTTCAACTTTCCCGAGTTAAAAGGTGACTTATGCCCTTTCCAAAGCTCTATTCTATCTCTGTACCAAATGTAATAAAAATTGTCACGTGGTTTTGGTGTGAAAGCGTAACAGACAGACAAGAGTTACTTTCGCATTTATAATATTAGTACTAGTAGTAACTAAAAATGTAATCATTCACGTTTTTAATATTCACAGTTATAATTACTATTAACCTCTTATTACAGGTATCCCATACTTAAAAGGAGGTTTAAAATAATTATGAAGTGTGGTAGGAATTTTCTTAATTTAATAAATGATTTGATTTGATAATTTTAAAGACAAGTTATTTATAACTTTATAAAAAGTTACTGAAATGCAACAAGGCGTATAGGCACCTATTTCATTCGAGATGTTAGAAATTAAGTTTATACACCGTTGCTAGGCAATCGAAAACTTAATGTACCCTAATGTTCCGTGAATGTCGAATTTGAAAACTTTCCAAGATTTGTTGAATGACGATTTAATTCGCTAAAGTTAACAATTTATGTGTAACCATTAAGCACTAAGAAACCCCGGGCCCGTACCTCTGAGTTTAATAAGAGCTTACGTACGGATTTACACCACTGGCTTTTCGGTGAAGGAAAACATTGGTAGGAAACCTGCATGCCCGAGATATCACTATTAAAGGCATGTGAAGTCCCCAATGCGCACTAGGCCCGCGTGGTGGACTATGGCCTATCCCCTTCGTTGTTAGGGGAGGCTCGAGCTCCTCGGTGGAGACGTATATGAGCTGATGATTATTAGGCATTCATAAGGAGGTAGGGCGCAACGGATTCGTCCGTTCGAAATTGGAGCAGCCCGACTGGGGTAGTACCTCCACCTTACAGAAGACCGCAGCCAAATAACACTACTTGTAGTGTTGTGTTCCTGCGGTGAGTAAGGTAGCCAGAGCTCCATGAGGAGACGCTGTAGCGGCAGTGGGGGGACCAGGGATGGAGTAGCGTCGTAGGGGTGTGCAGGAGTGATGCCTGTTTGGCCCTTCGACGAGAAGTGCATTGCGCTTTGTCCCTTTCACTGCCTATACAGTTGCTCCCTTTTTTATAGGGTCGGCATCACGTGAGTGACGCCTCTGGTGTTGCAAGCGTCCATAGGCTACGGTAACCGCTTCCCATCAGGTAGGACCGTATACCTGTTTGCCACCCTTGTGGTATAAAAAAAGGCACTAATATTACAGTTAACAAATTGATAATGCCTATTTTACGATTCAGATAGCTTTCTGGTTAGATATCATGTTCAAACCGCTGCTGATTAGGTTCGAGTCCTACTCAGGACAAGCGTTTGTGTGAATTTACAATAATATTTGTATAAATGGGTACGCCGCGCAGTTTCACCCTCGTAGTTCCCGTTCCTGTCTGTGGGAATACGGGGATAAAATTGTATGTTTAACCCTAATAATGTAGCTTTCCAGAAGTGAAAGAATTATTCAGATCTGTCGAGTAGTTTCGGAGCTTATTCAATTCAAAAAAACAAATATTTCCTCTTTATAATATTGGTCAGGAACTAGATAAAGCTTGCTTACTTTAGAATCAGATTAATCATGTATTAAAAATAGAATGTCCCAGGATATTTATTTATTTTAGTTATTTTCGTTATATAAATATTTACTATGCTCCGTAAATTGGTCAGATGTCCGCAAAACACATTATTACACGAAAAACACTATTCCTTTGACAATTATTATTCAGTATTTTATTCCGAAAACATCTTCGCTAGCCTAACATCTTTGTGATCTATAATTAGATAAGAGAAAAGATCTTAAGGTTGATTTATCCATGTATGTTTACGCGTGTAACAAAGAAAGGCCGTGCTATTTGTGGCCTACGGTGTAAGCGATTTAATGCCCTAATATTTATTTATTATTTTACATCAGAAATTTGTCCAGACTATGTTAGTAAATTTAACAGTTCTATACCTAATTAAACCTATAACTAATTTAAAAACCTATATCCGCCATCTTGTGCACCCGACCCGCAGTACGAGTCTGCAGGCTTCTCCCCAATTATTATGTCTGGAACTGGAGGTAGATGTTATGTTACCTGGAAAATTGTTATAAAAATATTTTCTGATTGTTTAAAACGGATTATATTTAATTTTATAAAGATATGATTTTTGTTTTTTTTTTTTCAGGATGATGGCATTATGGAAATACTGAAAGACACGAGTTTATGTAAGTAATTTTACATTTGTTTTACTTTTTTGTTTATACTGTGAGGAGTATTTGTTAAATTAAGTATAAGTATTTAGTTTCATTTACACTTGCTGTCCTGGGTGGGATTCGAAGCCACGACCGGCGGCTTGAAAGTCAGAGTTACTAACCACAAAGCCAACCGATTGAAAATATTTATATTCTAGCTCTGTGCTAAAGCCTATAGCCTTTCTGGTGTAATTGAGTATCATCCACCCAAACTCGCATTTATAATGTCGTATTATTACGTCTTCATCTTCCGCTCATATACGTCTCCACCCAGGAGCTCGAGCCTCCCCTAACATTGAGGGGGTCTAGACCATAGTCCACTACGCGGGCCTAGTGCGGATTGGCGGACTTCACAGGCCTTTGATTATGACATCTCGGGCTATGATTGTGACATCTCGCGTACGCAGGTTTCCTCACGATGTTTTCCTTCACCGAAAGCCAGTGGTTTGAATCCGAACGTAAGTTTTTATAAACTCAGGTGCGGGCCAGGGGTTTGAACCTGCACCCTCATGATCGTGAGTCGGTGCGTTCCCAACTGAGCCACCACGGCTACTGCCAGTGTCATGTCAATATTACGTATTAACTATTATTTATATAACGGTAGCTTCCCGCGAGGAGTGCGCTCGTGCAGCTGCCGTGATCAGGTGGGTCGTGACGCAGGCGTGGCGCAGCGCTTGCCCCGGGGCGCAGCTCGCGCGGGACCTGCTAGTCCTGGGAGCGCCGCGGGCACACGCCGCTGCACTAGCCGATGTAGCAGACGAGGGCCGCCAGGGATACCTGCAGCGGGTGCACGACCAGGGGTTCATGAGTGAGTGGAATACAGAGCCGGATTAAACATGTAGCAGGAGTAGCAAATGGCCCTGAGGAGTGCCCACGGGTGGTGTTGCAGGCAGCACACGCAGCTGCACTAGCGGACGCGGCAGACGAGGGTCGCCAGGGCTACCTGCAGCGGGTACACGACCAGGGGTTCATGAGTGAGTGGTACCAGTGCCGGATTAACTACGTAGCAGGAGTAGCAAATGGCCCCGAGGAGTGGCCACGTGTAGCTGTGATCAGGTAGGTGGTGTCGCAGGTGGAACACGCAGCTGCACTAGCCGACGCGGAAGACGAGGGTCGCCAGGGATACCTGCAGCGGGTGCATGACCAGGGGTTCACGAGTGAGTGGGATACAGTGCTGGATTAACCATGTAGCAGGAGCAGTTTTCCTTTCTAAAGTATTAAATACTAGCTTCCTCGCGAGTGAGTGTGATAGGTATTAATATTATTGTCAATTTTATCTTGAATGGGGACTGGGGGCCCTTTACATCCATTGGGCCCTGGGCTACAGCCCAAAAAGCCCCTGTATATCCGTGTATATCCGCCCATGCATGTCTGCTATTCCAAAACATATTCAAACTTAATGTAGGTACTTATGTATTAATACTAGTAGAATGTTACTCCCTGATTAATATAACTTTCTATTGGTGAAATAATTATTCAGATCGGTCCAGTAATTTAGCCATAAGTAATTATACAAAATATGCCTTTCTTTTTTCAGTTAACAAAGTAACTGATGTGTCAGCGGAGGCCGGTCCAGGACCTACGTCAGATGACGCTATTAAGCTGACCCTCCACACAGACGATGTGTTCACGGGAGAACAGAAGAGCAGAGAGCTCCTCATCGAGAAGTCGCAAGCCAAGAATCTTCTAGAAGAACTCAAGAAAGCGTATAAGAAGATGGAAGAGATAGACGCTGACGGGGAATAAAGACTTACTTAATTGTTATTTTTAGTTAAGAAATATTGATATATTTAATTCGCGATTAAGCGATGTGATATTCTTATTTTACTCATATTAACTCCGTATTTAGTAAGTAGAAATGTTTATCTCTGAGGCTTGGGATTTTATAGCTTTCTTTCTCATCTATGTGAAGTTGAGGTACAAAAATAGATATAATTTTGATTTTACTTAGGTTTCCTAAAAATACCTATCTAATAATATTTGTATTGTAAGCAGTGGCGGATTAACCACGTTGCAGGAGTAGCAAATACTACGGGCCCCGCGCAAAAGGGGGCCCCGCGAATCCGAATCTGCCCACCTCCACCCAAGATTAACTTTCTAAGTATTTTTTACCCGTAGCAGATCAAGGGCCCCTCGATAATATTTGCTACGGGGCCGGCGCTTGCTTAATCCGGCGCTGATTGTAAGTAAGTAAAACTAACTATGTATTACTTTTTATAGCTCTCCTAGTTAGGAGCTCGATCGATACACAGTTATTTATAAGGATCGTTCTATTTGAAATTACATTCCAAAATTAGCACTTGGTTAATTAATTACAAAGAATGTGGATATTGACCTATTCATTTTGTAAATTGGGTTATATCTATATACATTACAAGGATTATTGTAAGTACTATAGAATTGTGTTTATCAAGTAATAAATAATTGAAAGATATTTCGTTTAATTCATTTAAAACTATTAGTGCAACCAGTCATCAACTAATTGAATCGAATTTAAATCGACTCGACTGTAGTTTAAACTTAGGGAAGAACATTAAAACTTTTTATAGAATCTCTTTATAAGTTCTCGGTATCGATTATTATTATTTGTTATTAGTCAATTTTCGGGTGGAGTCGATTCGTTATTCGACTAAGGTACATTGAAACAATTTTATGTATTTAAGGCTATTATATGTAATGATTTTGTGCTTTTGTATATGTTTAAAACCGTTAACTTTTAGAGTAACAACGGTTGGTTGATAATGGATAAGAATGCTCTTATTATATAGGTACCAATAAATTTCACAACTAAACACAATTCTGAAACAATTTATATTTTTAGGGCTGGCAGTATTAAAGTTTACAATTTAAAAAAAGTAAATTGGCACAGTTGTAGTGTCATCATATGCTTAGATGAGCTATAAAAATTTCTAGCTACGGTTTGAAATGGTTGCAGTTGTATCTGAGACACAAATGGATGTATATGTATCTTTATAAAACACCTAAGTATCTATTAATATAAAATAAGTCTTCTACGTTTTGAAAGTAGCGGGTAGTGTAGTCGATTCTTCCGAAATCTATCGATTACTTCTGCTTAACAAAATGGTCAACACTTCACATGTCAAAACAAAATAAAAGCCAATCGATTGGATTGTCAAATTTAAAAAAAGCTTCTTGTTTTGCCAAAACATATTTAAATAATAAAAAATCACGTTAACTTAACATAATCCTAAGGACAATCTATTATTTTTAGTTTAGTAGTGGTTTGTGGTAGAAAATCAGATAAATTTATATGCCAGACGGTAAGAAAACACAAACTTTAATCGTACCTTATTGTGTCTCTAGTAAATTTTCGCTGCTTAATATTATCGTCATTATTATTGTATCTAAAAATTCTATGACTAGTCTGTGATAACATATTTTATTAATACATATAAGTAAAACGATCTATTTTATACCTACAAATAGAATACTATACACAAATCCTCAAGTCATGTACCTACATAAACAACATTTTAATTTCAGAAGATGCATATCTTGTGTACGATATGCAGTGATCTTGTTAATCAAGCAGACAGTATTTATGTGACTAAATGTGGTCACATATTCCACCACCATTGCTTATCACAATGGATAGAAAGGTAAATATAGGATTACTAGCTTACAACCCAGGAATCTTCGATTTTTCCAGGTCAAATATTATCCTATGCTCTATTCAGGAACATATATTCTTGCCAGTTCCGCTCTGCCATTTTCATATCCAGATACTGACAGATTAAGGAAGACATAAGACTTGAATAGAATCAATACTTACCTTATAATAAAATTCTCGTGTCACAATGTTAGTTACCATACTCCTCCGAAACGGCTCGATCGATTTTTATGAAATTTTACATGCATATTCAGTAGGTCTGAGAATCAGCTACTATCTATTTTTCATACCCCTAAGTGATCTTGGGAATGGAAACTAAGCCGGTGAAACCGCGGGTTGGCAGCTAGTATTAAAGTATTCTATTTCATTTATTGACATAAAATTAGTACTTGTACCTTCAACAGCTCTAACTCACAATTTCAGATCAAAATCCTGCCCTCAGTGCCGTAACAAAGTGACAGACAGGTGCATGTTTAGAATTTATCCAACGGTTTCTAACGAGAGCTCGGGAGAAGACGTGACCACACTTCAGTCTAAGCTAGACGATGCTCACTTGCAGTTGCGACAACAAAAAGTCACAAGTAAAGAGCATGAAGACAAATTTAACGCCATCAATGCTGATTTGAAGAGGAATGAGTAAGTTGTGATATTCATTACTAAATAGATGACTTTTTTTGCGAAATATTTAAACTATCAGCTGAAAAAATGTGTTGTAAAATATTAAGTGAAATAGAATTTTTTACTTATAGATAGCGAAAGAGGCTATATTCATGTTTATTATTACTCATTGGCTTAATATACCCTGGTTACCCTCATTTTCATGTCATTCCCACACATTTGTACACAGTTTTACAACTTACGCTTACAATTTTTCTGTTGGGGGTTTTTTGTGTAAATTTACATACTAAGTAAGGTGTCTATTCAAAGTTTTAGCTACTTGCTGACATTACCAGCTATGCTTCTAATAAAATTGTCCATGTACATATAAAATATAATGTTTTATGTAAAATTTATTAATTCCAAATCAGATTGATAGATTTTACATTTTAACAATTGATTGCAAATGTCTATTAAAGAATGTATTTATAATTTTAAATGTAATATATCAGCTTTCTGGTCACTATATCACACAAGCTCATGCTTAGTTTGGAAACAGATTGGCCATGTGTGTAAAATGTTATTATTTTTATTGTCTACCTTTTAGGGAGCTCCTAAAATCGTATGAAAAGAAACTTGTGTCCCGTGATTCCGCTGTGAATGCGCTGAAGGAACAACTAGAGTATGTGAAGATACAGAACAAAGAGACGCATAGATTGAAAGAAGAAAATGATGTGTTGCAGAAGAATATACAGATTTTAAATGGGTGAGTATTAGCACTGAATTTATTATATTCTAACTAGCTTCTGAACTGCATTCTTGAAGGATCTTCAACTTTCCCGGGATAAAAGGTAGACATCATAATTTTTTTTCATCTAGCTACCATAGCAACAGTGCCAACATATGGCAGGCCGGTTGGCTTTGTGGTTAGTGACCCTAACTTTGACCAGCCAGTTGTGAGTTGGAATCCCACCCAGGACGAACATTTGTATGCATATGTCTGTTTGTTCTGTGTCTGGATGTAAATATCTATATAAGTATGTATTTAAAAGTAGTATATGTATTATATCAGCTATCTGGTTACCATAACACAAGCTCACTTTGAAGCTTACTTTGGAATCAGATTGGCAGTGTGTAAAAAATGTCCCAGGATATTTATTTATTTACCCTACTCTACTGATTGTAAATAATAATATATACTTAACCAATGATTGCCTTCGTCTCCAGCCTACAGAAAGTGTTGAATGCAACGAGTGAAGAAGTGGAGCAGATGTTACAAGGGTACACGGATGTGCGGACTATTGCTACTTTCGCTACTGCACTTAAAAGGTACTTTTCTTTTTGTATCTTTGACTTTATTTCCATGATGGTAAGCCATTATATACAAGTACAAATGGTTTATTTCCAAAAAACTTATCGGAATTATTAAATAATTTTTATGTCATATAATGTTACTGTACCTATTATCGCCTATCTATACTAATATTATAAAGAGGAAAGATTTGTTTGTTTGTTTGTTTGTTTGTAATGAATAGGCTCCGAAACTACTGGACCGATTTCAAAAATTCTTTCACCTTTGGAAAGGTACATTATCCCCGAGTAACATAGGGTATATTTTATCCCTGTATTCCCACGGGAACGGGAACTACGCGGGTAAAACCGCGGGGAGGCAGCTAGTATCAAATATTTTTATAAAATTTCAGGGCACTATGTGAATCGGAATCGAAAAAGAAAGAGTCTCGCGATCGGCTCCACGCGGCCAAACAACAGCTCGGCTTGGAGAAGAAAAACGTTGCAGATTTGCAGACAAGACTATTGTATGTATTTCATCCTAGCTACCTCCACTCGTTTCCACCCGCGTAGTTCCCGTTCCCATGGGAATACGGGGATAAAATATAGCCTATGACAATAGTGTCATGTTTTATCCTCGCATTCCTACGGGAACGGGAACTATGCGAGTGAAACCGCGTGGAGGCAGCTAGTCCTCATTAAATAAAGCCTTATATGATATACCAGTAGCTCCCGGCGGTTTTACTCGCGTTCCCTGGGATCTTCAATTTTCTCGGGATATAAAGTAGTTTATATGAAAAGGGATTTTACAGTGTATCAGATTACTTGTTAGAAAAAGACCCTTGGCAGTGAAATGCTCGCTACAGGCTATTTCACACATTTTGTAAAAATCACTATTGTATTAGATCTAAGCTGGTTTTTTGAAAAGAGTAATTACTGAGTTTATTGCCGGTTCTTCTCAGTAAAAAACAACTTTCAGAACCGAGCATTAATAGTGACTATTCATAAGTGCTTTATTGAGGCCTATTTGAATAAAAAAGATTTGGTTTTGATTTTATGTTAATCCAGTTCCCTGTGTTATTTTTGATACCAAGTGATCACGGGAACGGGAACTACGCGGGTGAAGCTGCGGGGCGGCAGCTAGTATTTATATAAATATGGTATTTAAGGAATCCTTTAATTAAATTATGGTCTATTTAAATCAACTATGTTTCCAATCTACCAGGCTATCAGAAGACAAGGCGGCCACAGCCTCCCGCAAGTACGAGGCGCTCAAGAACAAGAGAAAGGCGCGAGATTCCCTCGACCATTCCACTGAGGAACGGACCACTCCTCGTCCTCACAAGCAGCCCAGGACCTCAGACCCCTTCGAAAAGGTCGACGACGTCATCACCATAGATGATAACATGAGTTTTGTTAGTACTTTATATATGTATCGGATGCTGATAAGCAATAATGTGTTAACCCTCATAAACTTGATTTTGAGAAAATGACGTTTAAAGTTTTTGTATGATTTAAATCCATTTTTTATATATCTTTATGTTTTTGATGACTTGAAACACTTGTAGAATGTTAAATACGCTATGCATTATAAAAATATATCAAAACCTTTGTTTTCGGCTTGTTGTGGGTTTAACACATTATTGCTTATCAGCATCCATATGGATAATTACATCCAGACACAGAATGAACAGAATAGGTTCGCTAGTATTAAATTATATAAAGCTGAAGAATTTGTTTCTTTACTTGAACGCGCTAATCTCAGAAACTACAGGACCGATTTCAACATTTTTTTTTAAAGTTAGAAAGCCCATTTATCGAGAAAGTCTATATATCATCAACCTACAACTAATAAGAGCGGAGTGAGTCGCTAGTACACATTGTACTGTTGTTACAGAACACCATGGTGAGTAGAATAGAGAAGGCGGAGTCTCCGTACTTGAACTTGAAGCAGAGCAGCGTGGCCCTTTCAGCTTTGCAGCGAGCCCCTACACATATCGTCGAGAACAAGATCAAAGTAAGATTTATTTAGTTTTTTTTGACGTGACAACGTCTTATAAATTGGTTTGCCGGGTGAAACTTCAAGAAACTGCGTTACGTTACGTTACGTTACACGCGTCCCTTCCACTCGGGCATGGTTAGCCCGCCTAATGGTTGTCACGTAAAACTTTCGCCCGTATACCGACTTTACAGGCAACCAATTTTTATGAGAAAAATATACATCGGTTAGATATGATGACTATTTGGTATTCTAACCCAAAATTGCGGCTCATCTTTATAACTAAGCCTCGAAAAATATTCACACCGACATAAACAATCATAAACTTTCAAATAAAACCTAGCTGCCGCCCCGAGGTTTCACCCGCGTAGTTCCCGTTCCCGTGATCACAGGGGTATCAAAAATAGATTGTAGCCAATTCTCAGACCTCCTGAATATGCATATAAAATTTCATAAAAATAAGTCTAGCCGTTTTGGAGAAGTATGGTAACTAACATTGTGACCCGAAAATTTTAAATATAAAATATATTTTTTCAAATTCCAGCCTTCAGAATTCGCCATACTGAACTCAGCAAGAAACGCGGCCATTAGGAATCCTCAAGTCGAAAATGTCCCGTCGAACAGTCAAAAGAGAGCCCTCAGTATCTTCCACAAGAAACAAACGCCTACGTTCGACACAGACAAGACACCCGATCCTGATTTCAATATATCCTATGATGGTCTCGGCGGGCATTCCAAACTGGATACATTCCCCATACCAAACAATAAGCCCCTATTAAAAAGCTGTGTCCCAAAGCTCTCAGCAAAGCATAAACTTAAAAGGCCAAATCCAGTCGGCACTCAAGACATAAGCAAAATGCTGGAGAGAATCAAAGATAAGTAGCTTAAGCTCTAATAAGATATGTAGTTGTATATAATCGTAATAAAAAATAGTTACCCTATAAATAAGTCAATGTATATGCCGTGGTGGGTCAGTTGGGAACGCACCGACTCACGATCATGAGGGTGCCGGTTCAAATCCCTGGCCCGTACCTCTGAGTTTATAAAAAACTTACGTACGGATTCACACCACTGGCTTTCGGTGAAGGAAAACATCGTGAGGAAACCTGCATGCCCGAGATGTCACAATTAAAGGCATGTGAAGTCCGCCTCCGCACTAGGCCCGCGTGGTGGACTATGGCCTACACCCCCTCGATGTTAGGGGAGGCTCGAGCTCCGAGCGTGGAGACGTATATGAGCTGTTGATGATGATGGACCCTATAAATAAGTCAATGTAACTTATTATGCTATTGAAGTGTAACAATCTTAGTTTTAATAGTATGCCTACTCAATGGAATGCGGCTTCAATGTGACATTTTACTCGATATTATTATGTAATAGATGTTCATAGAATATGATTAATATCCCACCATAAGTTATATTGTATATCTTCGACTAAAAGTTAAATCATTTTTGCCTTTGTTACAATGTTATTTATTTTCGATTATGTATTAGTTATTTATGGTTAATGTTCATAAAAGACTGTTAATTTTGTAAATTTAAAAATAAATGAGTTGAACTTATTAATAATTCTATTTTTATTTTAAATTTATATAAAAACCAATCGGTACAGCTGTTAATATAGGTGGTTATATGTCGACGGAATAAGCAATTAAATATACATATATTACAATATACCAAATTTGTTAAAGAGACAAACTCTCTGTTCAAACGATGTGACATGGAACCCAAATTATAATTACCGCTTCATTTCTTCATCCACATGATTGCGGTTACATAGAGTAAGCGAACAGTTACACACAATGAAGGAATAAAATCATTCCTTATTTCAACAATAGCTGACATTGGTTAGTAACGGATTGTAAATTTGTTTTATATAACATTACTGCGGTAACCGCTTTTCATCAGGTAGCCCGCATGCCTCTGCCACAGTCGTGGTAAAAAATATATATATAAAGTGTACTAAATGTTATTTCTTTTTCAAATAAATAGGAACGCACCTATTGATTGACAGATAATTTTCGTTGACATTTCTTTTTTGACGGCAGAACGACAGTGACCAGGGGATGGAAAGTTAGTACTTAACCTCCATTCGACTTAATTTTGCATGTAAGGTAGCTCCTCTGGTGGCTGTTTGGCTTAAACTTTGTTGTGACATAAAAGTTCGTAAAGAAACAACTAGATGGCAGTAGTAACCCCCGCTTTAGTGGTACAAGCGTTTTGTTCTACGCATAATTACATTTAAGTGGATAAAAATATTCAAAAAATTATCCCATTTAATAAATTTATTATTTATAAAAAAATACTTTTATACGTTTTCCCTATCAATTTATTTAAAAAATTACACATATTTTAAAAAAGCTGGCTGATTTTAAATAAAAAGAGTTACTGATAAATTAATAAAACTTCATGGAATGAAACGTTGTTCAAGTGACATGTCTGCAAAAACTTTAAGTGAACACGAATTTGCTTGGAAAGTTTTCATGCAAGGCAAATTCTAGTATATCTCACTTATTTGTTGATACTTTTGTTGTTTTTCACTGTTGTTATTATTCCGTTTTTGTTGATAAACCGTTATTGTTCGTTATAATGTTCTCAAAGAGAAAAGTGTATTGCGTATTTGGATGCAGTGAATTATAAATGGGAACCTAAAAAAAAATATATTTTTTTCGAGGTACCAATTCGGTTAGCAAGTAAATAATATTAAAATATGACAGATCGTTGATATTGTAAATAGTATATATATATTTTATTATTGTAATCAGAATTGTTCTTTATAGTTTATCTATTACTTTTTAAAGCTCAATTTTTAGATCTACATGTTGTATAATGTTTTGTTAACAGTGTGTTGTGTGTTTTTGTCAATGTAGACTCAGTATGTGTAGTGTTGTCACAAACCTTTGTGGTTTTTTAAATGCTACTATGTAATAATTGTTTTATTGTTATGTTGAACCTGTGAAATCAATAAATAATGATAACCTAAAAATAGAAATATTATTTGCTTAACCCGGCGTGAGTGAGGTGGGGTATGTCATACCCGGTAAGTTTTTAAACGCAAATTATTTAATGTTATTGGTGTTATGCGAGTCCGGCTTTTGCAGTAGCTGGAGGTAAGGGTGCAGGGGACGAGATGTGGCATCCAGTTCAGCGTTGCGCCGACGGAGACTGGAGATACACGTGCGCAAAAGTTGTATGGGTATGTTATACCCGACCTCGTAGTCGGTGTCACATATTTGTGTTCACAGTAAGTTTATAATTTATTGTCATTTATAATATTTTTTGAATTGTTTTAAGATTTATTAAAATATCTTATGAAGAGCATGAACGTCAGCTTCAAGAATTGTTAGCAAATTGCTCGAGTGCCAGTTCCTGTGACTCTGAGAGCGAAGATGAAATTGACAACGTTTCTCAGAGATGTGAAGAACGTGATTCAGAGCAAGAGGGTATTGTGGATTGTTTAGAAGAGCCAGAATCACTGCTCGCGAATACTAATCACTTACAGAATAACAAAATATTGCTGTTATGTGTATAAGCCAATATATTTGAATATTATATATTAGAACATGCGAATTTTGTGTGCTGAAATTGTGCTGTTTTGTAGGTAAATTTAGCGTTATGTTACATGATGCCATAAAACTTTTAGTTCCTCATTTGCTTATAATTGGAAGAAGATACTATTTTTATGTTGATTTACCCAAAGAAGTTGGATTTTTGTAAGATTTTTATGCGAAAAGTAGTACTACTACCGAAACTCGTAATTTTTCTCAATAAATTGTCACAATAATTGTTTTAATAATAAATATATAACTTTCTGAACTTAAAGCAGATTTTCTTTGTTTACCTTGTTGAATGAATCCTGTTATTATTATATTATCCATTTAAAAATATAATTATACAATCTAAATAAAAAAAAAATAACATCAAAGTTTCGGGTATCTCATACCCACCTCGTAGTTGGTGTAACAATTCGTCACCTCATTCACGCCGGGTTAATAAGCATGGTGGTACGCTCCATTATTTCCTTACCCTTAACCAATAATCAAATCTATGAATTACCTACATACCTATAACTATGCATATGTGTATATATATATATATATACAGAGCGCATGCAGCTTGGCCCATCATACGCTTGGAGGCGCCACTGAGCTCTATACGACCGATTTTATCACGCGAGATGGCTCTCTTTTCCTATAAGGATAGTTACTATACTCTTTGACAGTGACACTGACAGTTAGCCTGTGCTTGGGCCGTGTTGTTGGTTCTCCACACAGATTTTATTTATAAAATCCCACATTTGTCTATTAATAAACCAACAGATTAATTTTGGAACAACATTTAGATACGACTGAGGCGCTCCAAGGTGCACTGTTTATAAATTCGCGTAATTCAGCGTAATACGCGTGAAAACAAATCAACATACGGCCGAAATGTTTTCGTTAGAAAATTTAACATTTCACAGTGAAAATGTGCTCAATAAACAGTTTCTTACGATCATAGGCGTATAATATTACGTCTGTCATTATTATATGTAACGTAACGACATAGTTTTCGTGTAGACATAAATAAATCTGATAAGACCCCAATCTGTTTTTGCAGCTGATTAGAATACACATAAGTGATAATATTGTGAGAAAAAGTGATAATCGACACTAATATGATGTACCTACTGACAGTATTTGTATACTATTTATTGTGTTATTTATGTGAAAATTGGTGTTAAGAAGTTGAATAAATAGAGTAAAAATGCCTGGTAAAATAAAAGTGAAGGTGTTGGCGGGCCGGAATCTGCCGGTGATGGACAGGGCCGGAGAGACGACGGATGCCTTCGTCGAGATCAAGTTTGGTGGAGTCACACACAAGACAGATGTTTGCAGGAAGTCCTTAAACCCTCACTGGAACAGTACAGAATGGTACAGGTTTGAGGTAATTAAGCTAAATACTTACCTTTACATATAATACTACTTATAGATTAGTCCTAGATGAATATTTGATTAGTGCAGTGTAGGGCGCCCACAAGGTGGACTGACAACCCGACAAGGGTCACTGGAACCCGGTGGTGCAGGCAATCTACAACTGGTCTGCATGGAAGTTGATGGGGGAGGCCTATGTTCAGCAGTGGACATCCTATAGCTGATATGATGATGAATGTTTGATTGAGTGAGAAATCTAGCTCAATCAGGAACTGTTTCGAGGGGAAATTGTCCATATTGTACTTTAGGAAATGCTTACAAATTCATTAAAAAGCATTTTGTTTTTAATGGGCTGGTAGCAAAGTGGTTTAAAGAAATTCTCTTATAGATAAACATTTGTTTACAATAAAATTTACAGCTCCATTAATTTTGTAAAATTAGAAAGCTTTTAAGATATTTTGTAAACACCAATATGTTACAAATATATATAGCGGTTTGAAAAATAATGTAAATACCACTATATATATTTCAACATATAGTTCCAAAAACATTATTTTTTGTTTTGTCTTTGCAGTTATTGGGTAAAAGGTTCCAAACAGTTAATTATGAACTCGGAAAAAGATTTTAAATTTTCTTAGTTAATGTAAAGAACTACTAACCATAACAACAAGATCAAACAGAAATTCAGACATGAAGTGCAATAAACCACAACAAATTGAAATAAAAAACACCTTTAAGATCTAAGTAATTAATTAATTTTATAATCTTTTATAAAAAGTCTAAATTCTATTAAAGATTAGGTTTGTTTTTATCTGACAAACTTTATCCAATGTTGAAAAGTTTAGAGAATTAGCACTAGCTTATACAAAACCATTTCTAGTATCTATGCATACTCCATTACATGTCACCAACAATAACAACTCATAAAAACTAGAGTTTCCATCACATTTCTCATCATGAAGACAAAGAGAGATGCAATGATCACCTAGACCAGTGGTTCCATCTTATTTCATACTATTAAGACAAAGAGAGATGCAATGATTTGATCTTCTAGAGCAGTAGCCAAGGTCAGCGATCAATAAATTGATTAAAATTTTCGGGAACATTTGGCGAACGCATGCCATTTACCGTTTGCCACATGCGAAAGTATTTTCGTATAATCGTCTGGCGCGAGTCTGGCACTACATGTTTATACTGCAACATAAATGATATATGCTCTAATTGTATCTACACTAATAAATTAAAAAGAGGAAAGATTTGTATTTTTGTATGTAACGAATAAAGTAAAAAAGTACTGGACCAATTTTAATAATTTTTTTTCATTAAAAAGCTACATTATCACTGAGTAACATAGGCTATATTTTATCATTGTATTCCCACGGGAACGGGAACTACGCGGGTAAAACCGCGCGGAGGCAGCTAGTAATTTATAAAAATGTTTGCCAATGTTTTTTTCTCATCTACGCGTTTCCTAATGCTGTTTAATTTATGGTTTATTATTCATTTGCTAACAACTTTTCTATGCCAATATGTTTGTGAAAATAAATAGTTTTATAGCTATGTTAGATTGTTAAAGATAAATGGGTTGGAATATAGAAAACACTTTTGTTTTGAGGAAAAATACTGGATTAATAATGTTGTCACAACATTGTATTTTATTTTGGGAGCTGTGTCCAATCTTATAGAAGAGCATGTACTATACATAGTTTTAACGAACATTTTGCACTATATCACGAGGGTTTGTGTAGTTAGATTTGGTTGCTTGTAAATATCTAATATTCGGGGATATTTATTTATTATTAGCCGACCCGCGCAATTTCGGCAGCGTCATAACTTCCCCGTTTTTCAGAAAAGTTTATATTGTCAAAAGATTACATTAGAAAAGTTAATGTTTTTAAAAGATTTTCCATGAATATTTCTTATTTTTTATTTTATTGAAACCGAACCTTCTCTAATAAAAAAAAATTGGTCGGTATCGGTCCAGCTTTTGACGCGCGATGCCGTGACCAAATAGGGATTATTTTTTTGTATTTAATAAATAGAAGAATTATGATTATCGTATTATATTTTTTTTACTGAATTTAAGTTCAATCAACATTTCTAGGTGGATGAATCTGAGCTTCAAGATGAACCGCTCCAACTGCGTCTGATGGACCACGACACGTACTCAGCCAACGATGCGATTGGCAAAGTTGTCATCAGCCTCGCGCCTCTCCTCGCGCGAGAGGCCAACAATATTAAAGGAACCGCTGGACCTCCTGGTGGTAAAGACCTCTAGTTTTTCAATATAATGTCAAAATGGGCCTCTAGTCGTTTGTCAATAGGACCCATTTAGAATGCAACACGCGTATGTGTGTACCTGTGTACATTTCAACATGAATTTTACAGTTCTTTGTCTTTAATACAAATAGAAAAATATATTTTTAGTTCAGTTTTTATTTTAGCTCTCAAAGATGAATCATTGTAAGTACCTGTAAAGTATTTTTAAAAAGAAGAATATTCTTTTTCAAATAGGCTTTTACAGGACTTACGAACAGTCAGACTAACGCTCGGTTTGGAAGGTTGGTTTTGTCAAGCAGAGCCAGTAATAATCTCTGTAAATACTCTTATCAAAATAAACTTAAAACAATAACATTACAAGTAGGTCTCACTTTTATATTGAGGAGATATTATCAGATTAACAATTTTACAATTAAATTGAAAGAAGTCAAAGCAGTTCACTGCAAAAACTCTTTCCAACAAATATTCTGATAGAAGAAAGCCTAGAAGAATATAATGAGTTTTTTCGACTTCGCTAAATACACATATTATATACAGGTGCAGTGATGTCCGGATGGATCCCAGTCTTCGACACGATGCACGGCATCCGGGGCGAGCTGAACGTGATCGTCAAAGTGGAGCTGTTCTCCGACTTCAACAAGTATAAGACGTCCAGTTGTGGGGTGCAGTTCTTTCATTGTAAGTCACCTGCATTGCATTGTCTTTCTTATTTGGTTGTTTAAGGAGAGAATGAAAGATGAATGAAATATTCTGTCTCCTTCCTCTGCCCTGTGGAATCACCGCGTTGGTCCCGCTCCCGTAAGAATACAGGGATTAAATAAAGCCTATGTTACTCCCAGGTAATATAGCTTTTTGTTGGTGAAAGATTTTTAAAATCGGTTAGGTGGAAAGCGTAACAAATAAAGTAACATGCATTTACACCATAAAAAAATGTATGTAACTACGTTCATCAAAGATCCCTTCAGCTGTTTTAGCATGAAAAGAGTTACAAACATCCATCCATCCATAATATTAGTAGGACTAATTTTGTATTACAATTATAAAAGTATTACTTTAACTAAATATTATTTGACAGCCCGGTTGGCTTTGTTTGGTCGTGGGTTCGAATCCCACCCAGGACAAACATTTGTATGCATGAATGAATATGACTGTTTGTTCTGTGTCTGGATGTAAATATCTATATATGTATTTAAAACTTAGTATATCAGCTATCTGGTTACCATAACACAAACTCACACTGTGCAATCCGATTGGCCGATTGGTGTGTGAAAAATGTTCCAGGATTTTTATTAGGATTTAACTAGATAAAAAATGTACTATACTACTACTTTGCCTAAACATTATTCATCGCCATTTCCAGGTCCAATGATCCCCCCAGGGTACAGAGCCAGCTCCATCCACGGCTTCGTGGAGGAGCTGGTGGTGAACGACGACCCGGAGTACCAGTGGATCGACAAGATCAGGACGCCCAGGGCTTCCAACGAGGCCAGGCAGGTGGCCTTCATTAAACTTAGTAACCAGGTAAGTGGACCTCACTTGATATCAAAGTTGCACCTTTAAAATATTACTGAAAGTCTTTAGTAAATAGTTATATAGTATGGAATCATCTATATGTATATATCTATGATAATATTACAATAAAAAAGATTTGGTGTTTGTTTGGCTGTTTTGAATAGGCTCCGAAACTACTGGACCGATCTCAATAATTCAATGCTGCGTTATTTTTTACTGTCATAGGTTATAGTATATTATCCCTGTATTCTTACGGGAACGGGAACTACGCCGGTGAAACCGCGGGCGGAAGCTAGTTATAAATATTATATAACTCTACTAGCTTCGGTCCCGCGGTTTCACCTGAGGTCCCGTACCTTCAATTTTCTCGGCATAAAAGTTGATAACTATACTGGTTAGTCTTTTGCAGATGAGATAAAATTACAACCCAAATCTTGTTCCCAATAATGTCTTGTTTTTCTCACAGGTACAACGTCTTGTCGGGTTAAAAGCAGCAGAATTGGGAGCTAATGCCGTGGTGGGGTACCAACAGGACTTCGATTTGGAGGGAGAAGCAGGAGTAGTTGCAAGAGCTATAGGTATGTTTATAACTTATTAGGACTCGGAGAAGTTTATACCCCATATTTTCTAATATTGGTTTTTTGGGCAAACCTTGGCCTGGCTTTAACGAATACAGAAAAAAAAGAATTAGCGAAATCGGTCCAGCCCTTCTGCAGTTATATATAGTAGCTGCCTGCAGTTTCACTCGCGTACCGGGTAGATCTTCGATTTCCCCGGGATAAAAAGTAACTGTCGATGTAGATGTATTTTCTCATGCTCTAGACTAATTCAGTAGTTTTCCAGTGAAAGGGAGACAGACAGATAGTTACTTTCGTTAATACTTATATAGATTAGTGGGATATTCGCGTATGTAAACGAAGTGTACAGTTGTAATTATTTTTTCAGCACCTATCTAGTTTATGAACTTAAATTGCTTTTTAATACACAGGAACAGCTGTCAGCATTACTCCTCTGCCTTTACCGAGCCAACTGATAAATATACCACCGTGCACACAGCAGTGAGTATAAATAGGACAATCTCAATCTTATTTCCATTGCTGTAGAGCTGAAATTCATCTGATTACAGATTAAAGTAGTTTAAAAACCTGTTAAAAGTATTGATCGTTACTTATTTTATATATTTTATTGCCAGACTTTTATTTTATTCGTATTATTTTATGTAAAGATTATAAATCCGAATGTGTTAAGCGAACATAACCTTGAATAATTTTTCTACTCATTTTGATTATAATTATATGTATTTAATGTTATCTATAATATTTTATGTGTCGCTCAAAAGCTGTAAGCTTTCAATGTGCAAATAAATGTTGTCTATACCCAACCAAAAGTAACAAATAGATTAGTACATGACACTAAGCTAAATAATTTAAACGAAATTACTCATGAATTTATGTTTGCATGGTTTGTCGTGGTTGTGCTTTGTCATTAAATAAAAAAAACATTAAAAACATAGACAATTAAAAAAGTACTTGGACATTTTAGCGACTGACGACGAGAGTACAACTGATTTGAATCAGTATTACCAAACTCACCAGGAGGAGTTGCAAAAGATGCTCACTATACTGAATCCTAAGGCGCCATCTTTGCTGGATGAAACAGATGTGGCAGATGATGATGAGAATGTCGATTTGACACGTCATTCTAGTTTAACTAGCTACGCTGGCTCTGTATCACTCTACCAAGACGAATACGCCTCTCAAAACAGCCTAAGACACCTCAGCGAAGATCAAATAGACCTTAATAGACTGTTAAACCGCACCGATGGATACGACTCTGATTCCAATAGCCCATTGAAAAAGATAAAGAAGTTGAAAACCAATTTCTTCTCCAGAAAGTTCCAAGGTATGCGCTCACGCAAATCTGACAAGCAGGACGATCAAATATCCCTTCAATCTAACTCGTCCGATACCTCACGAATTACATTAGAGCTTAAAAAGCTTAAAAGACTGAAGAAACCTAAGTTGGTTCGTAAAACGTACGTCAATAGAGAGGATGAAGGTGTCGGAATGGCGTCTATTCTCGCTCGGTCCGTTATACATGCTAGGACCAGTCTAGCTTGTATCGCTGAGACTCAGGACTCTGAAAACTCACCTGGCTCGACTTTAAGACGTATCAGCGAATCAGACCCCGTAATGAATACGTCTGATGATGATAAATCTAAAGTTACAGTTGCAGATAAAGTTTTAGATAAAACAGACGTCGAAAAAAACCTACCCGAAATACGTTTTACGTCGCTAGGTAATATAAAGTCTGAAGAAACAGGCACAGAAATTGTTGGGAGACAAAGGAAGATATCTGAATCTTGTCCTACGACTCCGATTGTAAGTAGAACCGAAAATTTGCTCAAGTTACCTGGAGAAGTAGGTTATTTTGGGTCAGTTTCGTCTGCACTCTCCGCTTCTGGTGAAAGCTCAGAGTTTTACTCCAGTTCTGATGAAGACGATGAAAGTTCTGACGTTAAAACTGATACAGAAAAGTCAATTGAAACGACTAGTTCCGTGGTACAGTCTGTTTTAAGTCACGAAGTTGATCCAATATTGATTTCTCAAATGGAGAAAAAGTTGAGCATTCTCGTTAATGCACCGCCTGAATTAAACGAAAATATTAATATTGATCAAGCTGAATGTAAACAAACTGAAACTATACAGGAAGAGACTACACATAATATTGTATATACGGAAAAGAATATACCTACTAAAGAAAAAGAAACTGCCGAAAAAAGCGAAGTAATTGTTGTAGATAAAGCTGAACCATCTACATCAGCACCCAAGGAAGCAGAAACGTGTGTAGCAAAACCAAATAGTATTTCTATTAAACTTCATAATCCCTTTGCCCATAAAAAACATTCTAAAAGCATAAGCGCTCCATCGTCTCCTGTAGAAAAAAGCAGTTTTGTATATCGCTCATCCAGACGTATAAGACGTCAGCTATCTAAATTGTCTAATAGCAGCATGATTAAAAGCCTTTCGCACTACTCACTCTTGCCTAAGAAGAAACATGAGACGAAAACAATGAGTCGACCAGTTTCCTCGTCTGATCTTCCTTCAAAAACCCCAAGCGATACTGTTTTAGGATCACCATTTATGTCTTACGCAGACTTGCTCAGTTTAGATGGCAAAGGTGTCGATGTATATAAATCACTTTATAAAAGTGATGAATTAGATCGCGCTAAAGTCTCCATGTATATTGGCTCAGAGCCAGCATCAAGAGCTTCATTCAGCGGCTCCCTATTTCCATATAATGTTAGGGATGAACACCATTTCAAAGAAAAGCCATCATTAAAACCAACTGGTTTAGTTCACACAGCTATAGAAACCATACTCATTGATAAAGTCCAATCCCTGCTTTTGCCTACATCTCCTGACTCTGAATCCGCGAAAAACAAACAGTTCTTTGAAGATGTTAGTGACAAACTAGAGAAGGTCGAAGAAGATAGAAATAAGAGTGCTTCAACCAGTGCTGCACATTATGAAACAAGTAAAGGTAGACATTTAAGTCGTGAAATATCACCTGATTATAGTTCTTTCGTAAAGAAACAACATATTGATGAATTAAAAAATAATAGGACTAATGATGGGAAGCGTTCACGTCATGAATCGACTGGGTTAGTTCATACTGCAGTAGAAACGATACTTATTGATAAAGTACAGTCACTACTTGGGCCTACTACACCAGAACCTACATCTGATAAACAAATTTTCCACGAGCCACATTTATATACTAAAGATACTCACACAGATGACAAAGAATCATCTGGATTGGTGCATACTGCAATGCAAACTATTCTTATGGATAAAGTTACTTCTTTAATTGGTCGTAAATCTCCAGAATCGGATGAAATTCACTTAAATGATTATAACGATACTAAATCAGTCAATAGAGATACAGATTCCCATAGTTCTGTACATACAGTCAAGGAAAATTTTGTTATAGGTAAACTTGTGCCTTTCCCTGACAAAACTAACCAAGAATCAACTGGACTAGTACATACTGCAATGGAAACTGTGCTTATGGATAAAGTGCAGTCGTTATTAGGACCTAAATCACCCGAATGTTTATCCGAACCCATTATTAATAAACATCAGGAGGAAGAATCTCTTCTTGTTAAAGAACCAGTTAAGCAAGACCCTGAATCATCAGGGTTGATCCATACAGCAATGGAAACGATTCTCATCGATAAAATGCAATCTTTACTACCTAAAACAGAGGCTATAATAAATCCACTAACAGTTACCGATAAAAACGAAGAGCCAATAAAAATAACCGAAGATAATGAGGAGACATCAGGTTTAGTTCACACTGCGATGGAAACTATACTAATAGATAAAGTTCAATCATTAATTGGACCTACAAAACCTCATATTGTATCTGCGATACCAAAAAAAGCTCCGGATGAAAAAAAAACTAAAGCTGAAGAACCGGGCTTACTTAATACTGCAATGCAGACTATTTTAATGGATACGGTGCAATCTTTACTTGCACCTACTCCCGAATCTAATGATACAAATAAAACAAAACAAAATGATGATCCAAAAACGGATCTATCAACGAAAAAAGATAAAAAACTTGTGAGACAAGACAGCATACACTCAGTTACGGAGAAAGAGTCGCAAATGTCCAACGAAATAGTACCTAACATAGTCACACCATGTAAAACAACTAAAAAACCGCCGGTCCTACAACATTTCCACCCCATACTTAGCGGTGCACCATTAGAGACCATACCATCTTTACCCGAAAGCAATTTGGATCACGCCGAGAGTTTAGACGTAGAGGGGGTCGGAGATACTAACACAGCTAGTGTGTGTGGTAACTCGCATGCAGCGTGCCGTTTTGACAGGAGCGAGCGAGACAGGGATAGGGGCGAGAAGGACAAGGGATCGCCGCGGCATGCTCGCCACGAGTCGTACGGTAGTCGGGAGCCGGTCGTGTCGGCTCACGCGCAGAATTCCTCGTTGAACGCGCCCTCTACTCCGATGGGCATACATCGCAGATCTTCGGACTCTGATCTCAGTGTTACACCCAAAGGTTAGTTTCTTATTACTTTCATTGTATGAATTATATTTCATTTACAGTATGGGATATTAAATCATTATTTGCCTGATCATTATCTTTTTAATTTACAATCTGGGATCGCCCTATGTTTATTTGACTTTGGTCTTTTAGTAAATTTTATATTTTACAAAAGATTTAGCAGTTACTTGTCGTCAATAAAAATGGCAAATGAAATTGATTTTTGTGGGATGTAGAATCAGGAGCTTCTTTAAAAAGTAATAGCATACACAAAAAACGGATAATACTTTATATTCTAAGATGATATTGCCTTTATTACATCTAAGCTGGATTGGTACAACATGTATTCCTCCATTCCTTCAGCCATCACTCCTTATTTCTGAAAAACATGCGCTTATATTAGTTTCCTTATATCCTTTTTATCATACTATATTAACAATTTTTTTAATTCCTAATTAAATGATATATTTCTAGGTGGTTCCCTAAACACATCAGCAGTGAATGTTGGAAGCGGTGGTGGCGCCATCTTGAGGCCGTCAATGAACAGCAACAACCTCGACATGCTTGAGTACCCGTTTTTAACTATGACTGAATATCCACCTGGATTCATTGTCAATATTGGTAAGTAAATTGTGGGAATTTCATAATATTTAGTCACTATTAACGTATATTATATACGTTTTTTACTCTCCTATGGATGGAACATGGTTAATCCAAAATTTCGTTTAATGCTCACCTTTGGGTACATTGTAAAATTGGCGAAAAACAAAATCAAATCGGATTAGATTTATAGATGTATTAATTAACTTACATATGATTTTGTTGATGTTTAATACATATAGAGTTTTATACCAATAAATTGGCATTGGGCAACCCGGCTCTGCCTGGTCATCATAACTCAAAAATTTTAAACAAAGCTTTGTTCCTATAAATACGTATTTGAATTTTACATAGAACTTGGCACTCATTTAGATCTCCATTCTTTTTGCGGCGAAACACACTTTATATTTCGTTCTTGACATTTATATTTTTGGTGGGATTTAAGTTACGACAGTATTCTTCCAAAGCAGCGATGTATGTTATGAACTGCAGGTGGTACAGTATGCGCTCGTTCGGTGAAGCTAGTGGAGGGTGGCGACAGTGAACGCGCGGCGTGGTGGGCCGAGCTGCGCACGGAGCTGCGGGCGCATGCGCGCGCGTTACGCTGCAATGCCGTGCTCGCCTACCGCGATACTACCGCCATCTGGTAACCACAATACACACTACATAATACACAATACAAAATACACGCTACAGAATACACACTACATACTACACAATACACACTACACACCACATTGCACACCACACTACACAATACACACTTCATAATACACAATACACACTACACACTATGGAACTTCATCTTTAGGGATCATTACTTTACATTAACATTGAAGTCTAGATTGTAATATTAGCTGAAATCATTACCTGTGGTCCCAGGATGAAGAAAAAAATCTATAGGGATGGCTTTGTATGTCTTACCCCTCTATTTTGTTCGGTCACCAGTCAAATCCACATTCTTTCGTATTATCTTTTACGCAATCATACCGTTCTTTCTTTGGCCTTCCCGTTACATACAATTACAATAAAAAAATCCTCTTTATAAAATAGATAAATGAAACATGAAAGATGTTCATGACTAAAATAATTTTCACCAGATCCCTTTTTTCTACTTCTTTACGAGTACAGTTGAGACTCCATAATATTGCTATCTACTTTCTCATTTTCATTTACAGCGAAGACGTATGCGTCTTATCAGCGTCGGGTACAGCGGCTGTTATTAACCTGGACTGTGATTTCGCTGCGGAGTTAGACTTGGTTGGGGGTGGGGGTGGGGTTGGGGGTGGAACGGGGGTCGTGGGGGTTGGGGATGACACAGAGGAGTGTGCGGCGGGACACGTGCCGTACTCTCCCGGGGCAGGGCCGTATAGGGCTGAGCTGTCTACTTGTGGGGGGTGTCGGTAAGTAAATTAAGGGAGGAGGGATTTAATATGTGTTTAGGTTAGTGAGGTGGTAGGGGAAATTATAAAAGGATTATTTACTTCGAGTTTAAGTGGTTGACTATGGTCTTTTTTAGGTACTTGTTACCATCTTGCGTTTTTGGGGGTGATTTTCTTAAGACCAATATAGTAAAATCAGTCAGTTTCTTTCCAGTTTTGCGGTTTATAACAAATTTTGCAATATAGGTTATATAATATATTTTGCACCAATTTTTTTGGTGATCGGTGTAGTTAACCGACTTCAAAAAGAAATTTTATTTTCTTGTATATTTCTCATTCTTGTCATACATATATCTGTGTCCAGGCGCGCCCGCGTCCCTGCAGTACTACTAGCGACGTGCTCAAAGCCCAGTCGGTTGACAGCCTACGCTAAAGCCGTCACCCTTACAGCTGTCGGTAAATACTTCTTTATATTATTTATGGCTTTTCAACTCCATTTTATTATTGACAAGTGGCTGCGTTCCCGGGGGACCTTCAATTTTCCCGGTATAAAAAGTCGCCTACGTGTAAATCCAGGTTATATATTATCTGTGTTCCAAATTTCATCTAATACCGTTTGGTAGTTTTTGCGTGAAAGAGGAACAAACGTCCTTCTATCCATACTCACAAACTTTCGCATTTATAATATTATAAGTAGGATATATATCTATATATAGCCGTGGTGGTTCAGATGGCAACGTACTGAGGTGCAAGTTTAAACCCCTAACCCGTACTTCTAAGTTTATAAAAAACGTACAGATTCACACCACTGGCTTTCGGTGAAGGAAAAACATCGTGAGGAAACCTGCATGCCCGAGATGTCACAATTAAAGGCATGTGAAGTCCGCCTCCGCACTAGGCCCGCGTGGTGGACTATGGCCTCAACCCCCTCGATGTTAGGCTCGGCTCGAGTTCCTCGGTGGAGACGTATATGAGCTGATGAAGATGAAATAATACTAATAAAAATATACAGCGGCTCGAGTGAGGCGAGCAGCCCCGTCAGGCGAGCCGGCCGCGCGGGACATCTCGGACCAGCTGCCCTTCCTCGAGTACGAGCTGCACAAGCTGCTGCTCGCCAAGCTCAGGATGCAGGCATGTACCTACTCTAACATATGTATAAGTACTTAGGTAAGAAGGCAGGCGTAAAAGGAGAAGGCCAAAGAAAGAATGGTATGATTGTGTAAAAGATGATATGAGAGAATGTGGAGTGAATGTGAATTTGACTGGAGACCGAATGAAATGACACATGACGCACAAAGCCGACCCGACATAACTTGTCTAACCGAGCATTAGAATCTAAGAATTCAGAGTGCTAGTGAAAGGATATTTGAATTTTAACCTGTATATAAAAATAAAAGTTTTGAACCGAGGGCGCCACTAGTAGAATCTATGACTTAATCTATGAATGTAACAATTTAGTTCCTAATTCTGCCGCAACATGGCGGATGTCTTTTAACTGACTTTACAAAAGAGTTTTGTCCGACTTATAAGTAGTAAGGCTTTAAAATATATTTTCCTTGTATATATCTCATAGCATGAGAAAAATTGTTTTATATTTTTTGTAATTTCAAGGGTGCCAACGCGTTGTTTTCACTCCACACGCAAATAGCTATAGGCGAGAGGTTTGTGATGGCCCTGGCTAGTGGCACTGCCGTCAGACTGACTGCCCTACCGCCTCCCACTCCGCCTAGGATCAAGGTATGTTTTTATCTTATACTTAACATTAAAAAGCTAATAAGTTTGTTTGTTTAATAGCGATAATTTCAGGTACTACTGATACTACTGGTCACACTGTTAGGTACTATACCCAAATAATATACAACTTTATTATTTTTGAATTAATACAGATAAATTTGTTAACGGTTGAATAGCAGCTTTTTACCCTACTAAGGCAAAAACGGTTATAATTTTGGCCGGTTATAAGAAAATTAGCAATTATTGAATAATTGGAAACATTATGTAGTAGCTTATAAATACCCCCAAATTCCCATAGGCATGTCTTACACAAGAATTATATTAATATCTTTATAACAGCCTAAAATACAAATAAATTTACTTTTTACAGGCATCAGAAAACGATAAAAACGCATTAGAAATACAGAAAGCTCTATGGGATTCCTTCACTGCTAACCGAGCTGCCAACGGGTACGACGTGGGTATGTATATAACTTTATTTCAATACTAGCTGCCTCCGCGCGGTTTCACCCGCGTAGTTCCCGTTCCCGTAGGAATACAGGGATAAAATATAGCCTATGTTAGTCTCTGATAATGTAGCTTTCCAATGGTAAAAGAATTTTTGAGATCGGCTCGACAGTTTTACAAACCTACACACAATAATACAAAAATATGAATTTTTCCTTTAAATAATATATATTAGTATAGAGTAAACAAAAAAAACGTTAGGAGAGACATAAATACCTTTTTTCCTGTGGGCTTCGGGACGGGGTATTTATAAAAACCGACATATAATATAAAGAAAAACAAATACTATAGACTAAACTACTGAACCGCCCCGGCTTCGGTTAGCAGAGCATCATTGTCATATCTCAATCTCAAAAAAGAATACAAAACTTTACAAATAATCGTTCCTTTTGAAAAACTCTTAACATTCTGGTTTCAAGTGATGCTCAAACAAACATTTTTCTATATTTTACACATAGATATTATATTATAGGTTTATCAGACCATACAACCAATGGTGTGCTGCCTGAAGTGGAGGGAGAGGATCTGGCTCCGGTGCTGGATCTGTGCGCCGATAAGGATGCTTGTGTGCTAGAACTAGACGAAGCTGAGGATGTAAGTGGATTAAAAATAGTTTTTAAAAAATATATTTTCTTAAGGGACTGTCAGCAGACATGTGTTAAGATTTTGCAAAAAAAAAGGAGATTGAATTTATCAATTAATTTTAAATTAGTTAACATAGTGTTTATAGTATTTTATACTCTTATTACATAACATAGTTATATGTTTATATAAAAATCTAAGACTCATTTGTTAATATTCCAATAGTTTTACATAAAATCTTATCAGTAGCAACAACTACATAAATACTGTAAATTATAGAAATAATACCATTTTTTTTAAACATGTTTTAGCTTCAGCCACCGTATGAAAAATACAATCAAGAATAACATATATTTTTTAATACTGTCCCAAGTTATCTTAATAATTAATAGTCAATATCTGGAAAATCTTTGACAGTATTCAGCCCCAAAAACCGTCCACAGTAAACATTATTGTTTACTCACAAACCAAAATCAATCAATCCGTTCAGGACACTACTTGAATAATATAACCCTCTTTCTAGCATAGACGGGTAAAACCAATATCCCCACTTAATTTTAAATAGTCTATCACCGATTTTTTACCACTTAATTTTAAGTGGTCTATCACCGATTTTTTACCAATTAATTTTGAGTGATGTATCACCGATTTTTTACCACTTAATTTTAAGTGGTCTATCACCGATTTTTTACCACTTAATTTTGAGTGATGTATCACTGATTTTTTTCCACTTAATTTTCAATAGTCTATCACCAAATTTTACCACTTAATTTTAAGTAGTCTATCACCGATTTATCAAGGCTATCTAAAGACATGTATTATATATTATGTTGGTAGGTGGAGACGGCCCTAGCCCTGGCTCGGCGGCGGCCCCACATGCGCGTGTACACGGGCGCCGAGCCGCTCCGCGCCGCCCCCCATGCACCCCTGGCTTTCGCACAGGTAACCTAGCAGTAGAGTTGTTATGTATGATTACAGTGGTGTTTTTTCTATACTTATATTATAAAGAGGAAAGATTTGTTTGTTTGTTTGGTTGTAATGAATAGGCTCCGAAACTACTGGACCGATTTCAAAAATTCTTTCACCTTTGGAAAGCTACATTATCCCCGAGTAACATAGGCTATATTTTATCCCTGTATTCCCACGGGAACGGGAACTACGCGGGTAAAACCGCGGGGAGGCAGCTATCATTTATGAAAATAAGCAGTAGAGTTGTTATGAATTGAAATTACAGTGGTGTTCCTTTTACAAATAATAGTATGATGGTGTTTTACCAACTAGCAACTTTAGAGAATCCCTCGACCATTAATAGTATTACTTAAATGAACTTTTTGTTTGTCGATACGAAGTGCGTCTTTTTTCTGTATCAATTGCTTCTTAAACACAAAAAAAAAATTGCACTTTCTGATCTTTTATCTGTTTATAAAAGGTATTCTTAAGATTTATTTGATTTCAATTTAAGCTTATTATATATGGATAACTTTTTATTCTACACTTATTTTGTATTTTTCAGCCCCTTAATCGCCAGAACTATACTATACTAGTCAAGACTTATTTTATTTCTCATCTCGTCTTTTAGTGTAGCTAATGGCCTCTTGTAAGCTTTTTATATTTCCGTTTTATTAATGTATTTTCTTTGTTATTCATAATTAATTCTATTAATATTATTGTCAATGCACACAACAAACTTCCAATATTATTATTCCCATCATTAGGTATGGCGAGCCCGCCTCACCCCCCTCTCAGGTCCAGGGGGGGGTGGAACCGGGGCCGGTAGTGGGGGTGTGTCAGGGGCTGGGGCGGGATCAGGGGCTGGGGCATGCGTGACGGCGGAACGACACGTATCACGAGCATTAGACGGCGTCGCGTACAAGTTGCGACGCTTACAGCCTTGTGCCCTAGTTGCCCCACGGTTTCAGTTGGAACTGCCTGAGGTCAGTGGGACATTAATTATTATGCTTTTTACAATATGGGGAGCACGTCGCACTCCGCTATCAGGTCCAGGGGGGTTGGAACCGGGGCCGGTAGTGGGGGTGTGTCCGGGGCCGGAGCGGGGTCAGGGGCTGGGGCGTGTGTGACGGCGGAACGGCACGTATCACGAGCTTTAGACGGCGTCGCGTACAAGTTGCGACGTTTACAGCCTTGTGCCCTAGTTGCCCCACGGTTTCAGTTGGAACTGCCTGAGGTTAGTGGGACTTTTAAAGGTTTTTTTATTCAAATAGGCATTTATGAATATTCAGGCTCGGCTCGAAACTTGATTTACTCTTTTTAAAACACGCTTCAACAATTTCTGTAACTTTTTTTAGTATCATTAATGATGGCTAACTATAATAATATTAGTCCTGCCTGAAAAAAACGCTTTACGCATTGAATTGGAGCCTGGGTTAGTAAATTATTTGTATATAAATATGGTTACTTTTCGATTGATTTATAAATTATTTCTGTAAAAGAATAATGACTATAATATAATAACCAATTCTAAAATGAAATCCTGGTACACTTACAGTAATCAATAATCTTAAAATTACCACAAAAACCCACCATAAAAAGAAAAACCTAATCTTCTCCATTTAGGACGAAATCCAACTGGTAGTGTCAGGCGCCGCTATCCCCCTACAAGACCCGAGCAAACCCGAAGTGAACACTAACGGCACCGAGCCCGGTCACCATGGCAACGGGACAGGGGACGCGGACGACGACATCTTCACGCTAGACGAGGAGCAGCTGGTCAGGAGTACACACAGCGAACCTGAAGATAGGAGTACTGCACCTGTAAGTTTGATCTGGCTTTTTTTTCCGAGTGATTTTTAGGTTTTTCCAGCTGGTTAGTGACACTGGCTCTAAAATCGGTCATGGCGTATTCCAAGATGAATAATTTAAGTGGTTAAGTCACTTGTCTGTTTGTTCTGTATCTGCTGGTAAATGTCTATTTAAGTAGTATATCAGCTACCTGGTTACCACAATAAAAGCTCTGCTTAGTTTAGATTCAGATTGGCGATGTGTGAATTTTTTTCCAGGATATATTGTTATATGTACATATATTTTACACAAACATTACGTAGAGGCATCTGCATCCATTAAAGAGGTATACAGAAAAGCAAAAGAAAACATTTTTGAACTAATTAGTATGTTTAAAAAGAAATTAATTTAGCATTAGAAAATAATACCACCGGCATCGTTAGTGGAAAAATGTGTGTAGTTTTTTAACCCGAATAAATATTCATAAGGAAGAATTCATCATTTTAGCTATTCGTCTATCAAAATAATGAACGATAGACACCACAAGTGCTGTTACAATCAGGTGCCCCAATCTGTGTGCCCCTAACGTCTTTGCCCCACGTGTGTGGGGCAGGGGCGGGGGTCGGATCAGGGGCCGCTCGCCGAGTGTGTGCTCTAAGGCTCGTCTTTAGTGAAAAAATGTGTATAGTTTTTAACCCCCGACGCAAAAACGACGGGGTGTTATAAGTTTGACGTGTCTGTGTAAATGTGTATGTCTGTGGCATCGTAGCTCCCAAACGGATGATCCTATTTTAATGCGGTTTTTTTGTTTTTATCCCGAAAAATATTCAGGAAGAATCCTTAGTATTTTAGCTATTCGTCTATTAAAACAATGAACGTTTCAACAGCCCCAGCCTCAAGTGGTGTTACAATCAGGTGCCCCAATCTGTGTGCCCTTAACGTCCTTGCCTCATGTATGTGGGGCGGGGGCGGGGGTCGGCTCGGGGGCCGCTCGCCGAGTGTGTGCTCTAAGGCTACTATTCGTTCGTGAGACCACCGCTGTAAGGGAGTTGGGTGGACTTAGTGGATTTTTGCATACTTTTACTTGTGAGGTGAGATATTTTCCTTGATTTTAGGTCGTCATTATTGTTCCGAAATCTAGTAAAAATTATATAAAACAATCATGTGCCGAAATACTACTATAATAAAATAAAATAAATAAAAAGCCTTTATTGTTGATTTCTAGTTTAAATTACAAATGTGTGTGTGCCTAAAACTTGATTATTAACTAATAAACTATTATACATACTTATAATAATAATAATAATTAAACTGTTCGTAAACTTAACTATTAGTAAAAGCTGTTATAAGATATTTGACTCTGCAAACGGTAGTTATTCTTCAACTTGTCTTCCGACAAAGGCCTCCTCTAAAAGTCTCCATTCTGTCCTATTCTTTGCTGTTCGACTCCATGTTGGACCCGCTATTTTCCTGAAGTCATCCTCCCATCTCTTTGTCTGTCTACCTCTGCTTCTTTTGCCGTCTAGTGGGTACCATTCTGTTAATAGTCTGGTCCATTTTTCTTTTTTCTCTCTTGTCATATGCCCAGTCCATCTCCACTTCAGTTGCTATATACTAGATATTAAATAACATTATTTATTGATTCAACTAAAAATTTAAACTAAATTCACTGGGTTTTTAGGCATAGGCAAGTCAAATTAAAGATAATAAACATATATTTTTAAATGTTAGAAAAATCATTTCATCATAAAGATTTTCCAACTATTGATAGTTTTTCCCTTATATTAACTTACTTCACCAAATAAGTATAGTATCTAATTTTTAATAGTTATTTTAAATACGAAACAAAACTAAAGGCAAAAGTGCAGATTTTACAAACTACCAATATTTATTTTGAACATATAATTATAGGTTTTAGCTATAGTGCGCGCCTACACAGCAGCTTTGGGAGGAAACGCGCTCACCTCCTTCTACATAACGCAACTTATGCTACAAGACAATGCACATAAGAACCAGGTATGTTAATTTACCAGATATATGAAAAATCTATTAAATATTTCCCACTTTTAGCTCTACAAAAGTCGCTTCTTAGTAACCTTAGAAAAACGGTTTCTATCAATCTTTTAATGAGGCTGGAATTATGCAGAATTTTTAGGTCGAAAACTTCTAAGATTTGTAAAATGGTCTCTTTAGGCTGAAGCCTACTCAAAATTATAACTTTTGTATAATTTAAAATTCTACTGTTTACTCCTCTTTCCTTTCTTCTCTCCTTTTAGTTATCAAATTAAAATGTAAAGTTTTATAAAAATTTAATTATATAGATCTCCTTAGAAAAGTATAATCCTGAGTTATTTGCCAGTTTTCTCAGTTGGTCTTTTGAAGATGTAACTTTAGCATCTTTAACTTTAATCTAAAATTATTTCAAAAAACTTAATTTTTCAGGGTCAATGTCTTCTATCAGTGGGTGGGGACGTAGTACATGTAACATACTGAATGCAAATGACATAAAACATGACATTATTATATATATGGATTTATTTTGTTATATAACAAAAAGTTGAGAGAAATGAATACAGGTTGTTAATGTAACAGGCTTCTTTCTAACCGATTTCTAAAAAGGAGGAGGTTATATATATTAAGTGGCATATCTAAATATAGTCTAATTTTGATATGAGTAGCTAAATTCATACATTTTTATTAATGAATGAATTAATATCAGCCTGTATAGTTTTCTCCACATAAAGCTTAAAATGAACATCCTATATCATTGTAACGTCAAAAGAGAGACTGTTAAAGTATTTAAATTAATATTTGTTTTTCTTTGAAATTGTATAAACATTTTGAAATTGTTTTTATAATATCTGAGTGTTGACTGAGTAGACCAAGGTTCTATGCCTTAAGGGGCTGTAATTTAAGAAAACTTAAATCAATTTGTATTTTATTTTCCAAACTTTAAAATCAAATCGACAAAATTTTGCCATTTGTCGGTTTGTCTAAGGTTTCGTGTGCAATAAACATGAAATATTGGGAAAATACGAGTCAAATTCAATGAAATTTTAAATTTATCTACCAAATGAACGCTGCAAGCGATTATCAATTGTACGTGCTTAAATTAGGTGTTATATTGCGCGAACAGAATATTGTGGACCACCTTGACTGTCTGTATGTTTCAGTATCACAAATATCTTCCTAACAAACTTACAAAGGTTACACAGTCACATACTATTTACTAAAAATCCGAGTAAATCCGCGGCGAGCAGCTAGTCAATCTCCATAAAAGTATTCTCTTCGCGTGAGATAATTCCATTTTTGATATTTGGGCATACTTCAGCTAATAAATTAATATTGTTATTAATTTTCTTGAAAGACACAAGCAGAAATGTAATACCCAATTTTACGTAAGTGTAATACCCAACGTAAGTGTAATACCCAACCCAAATAAATTTATTACACAATAAACTCTAATCTATTTTAACAAAAGATTATTAAAATATCATAGCGAGTGTATTCTCAAATATCGATTTATGGCGTTAATTGCAACGGCCCAAGATATGTTTTGCAATGTAAAAACTACTTTAGAACAAGTATATAAATTAATTATTTTACAAGTTTTTTTTTAAGTTTTATTGTGTGTACATCTTGGCGGATCAAGCGGACAGCGCCTTAAATATAAATATTTACTATTTAGTCAATTTGAATAGTTAAATGTCAAACATTTATCTTAATGTAGCTATATTTTACTTGATATTAAAAAAACGTATTGCTCTCAAAATATATTACTTTAGTTAATCTTGCCAATATAACCTCTCTTTCTCTCAAAGCTCCCTATCTCCCTTATAAATAATATAAGAGTTTTCTGCGTTATTTCTAATTAGGTCAAAACTGATCAAAAGTAATTAAAGTCTACGATATTTATATCCGTTTTGACAGCATATATGTGAAATATAATATAATATGTATATCAGCTATCTGGTTACCATATCACAAGCTCTGCTTAGTTTGGAATCAGATTGGCCGTGTGTGAAAAATGTCCCGGGATATTATATTATTATATCCCTGTGCTATAAAGAGAGAGAGACATAGTGCAATAAATGAGACGCTATCTTCAAAACGGACTATTAAAATATTGTTAACTTTAGAAGGGATAAAGTCTTACTGAACTTTGACTTAACTGTCTTGCCATGGCCTAAAATGAATAAAATCATATACTTATAATAAGCTGGTGAAAATACCTATATGATAATGCAATTCGATAGGCTGGCTTCTGTGGGTTCGAATCCCACCCTGCCCCTCTAGCACAGGCTGGGGATAAAACTTTAATCCACCGGTTATGTCCACTGACAAGGGACAAAATTATTTTATCCATCTGTCAAAGCACGGCAACAGGGGGAAGAGAATTATATCACTATTTGGCATTAGACGTTGATACTCATCCCTTGCCTCATTCAGCATGGCGACTAATGAAAGCGAAAAAGGTCTCTTATTGGTCGGGTACTGTTTTAGTTCGAGCGTGGTTTGTTTGTTATACCAGTTATACGTGACAAATCATTGATGCGTTGCTAAACAAATGGCTTACTATTGCTACTCTACATGGTAATGTCTGGTTGTAGATATCTATATAAGTATGTATTTATAAGTAGTATATCAGCTGTGTGGTTACAATAGTACAAGCTCTGCTTAATTTGGAATCATATTGGCCGTGTGTGAAAAATGTCCTAGAATATTTTACTTTATCTATATATCAATTATGTATATATGTATTAGATTGGACGTTCAAACTGAGGATTTCTAAGGATTTTTGTTTATTATTAAGTATATTAAGCCAGCTTTACAATGCAACAAAACTATATAGGGGTTCTTGTAAATACAAATTGATGGTTTGTCTAAATGTGGTGCTATCTTCATTTACTTTTTTATACTATATACTTGTGTAGTACATGTATCTATTATATACTTGTGTAATATTTTTTAAGTCCCGTGTTTCAATACTGTTTTTGTACCCTTCAAAATTGCTGATTAAAATTAAGAAAAAGATTTTACTTTGTCTAATGATCGGTTAAAAAGGGATACCTAGGTATCTTTTAATAATATCTATTTGATGTTTCTGAATGGTTGATTCTTATTCTACTGATCAAAATGATGAAAAATATAAATATCAAGTAATTTGAAGTCATAAAATCAGTATAATGAAAAAAATGCGACATATAATTTTTTTTTTCATTAATTCTTAAAAAATCATGAACGTTTATTTATTTATGTATTTTACTTAAGTATATGTAATGCAGCTATTTGCATGTTTATGTATTTTGATTATTAAGTATACAAATGTGTGTTGTCGACCGTAATAAAGATGTGACAAACATTCTATTATTTAATTGACAGCCCGGTTAGCTTTGTGGTTAGTGACCCTGACTCTCAAGCCGCGGGTCGTGGGTTCGAATCTCACCCAGGAAAAACATTTGTATGCATGAATATGTCTATGTGTCCTGTGTCTGGATGTAAATAACTATATAAGTATGTATTTAAAAAAGTAGTATATGAGCTGTCTGGTTACCATATCACAAGCTCTGCTTAGTTTGGAATCAGATTGGCCGTGTGTGAAAAATGTCCCTGGATATTTATTTATTTATAGCCCTATAGTTCAAACAGCCTCCTCAGCCTTATGATATTCATCATCATCGGCTCATATACGTCTCCACGCTCGGAGCTCGAGACTCCCCTAACATCAAGTGGGTGTAGGCCATAGTCTACCACGCGGGCCTAGTGCGGAGGCGGACTTCACATGCCTTTAATTGTGACATCTCGGGCATGCAGGTTTCCTCACGATGTTTTCCTTCACCGAAAGCCAGTGGTGTGAATCCGTGCGTAAGTTTTTATGAACCCAGAGGTACGGGCCAGGGATTTGAACCCTCACATCGTGAGTCGGTGCATTCCCAACTGAGCCATCACGGCTTTATGATATTAGTATAGATAAATTCGTGATAAGAAGCTAACTCCATCAAGAAATAAGTAATATATGATATAATAAAAAGCTCATACATCAATTATTTAAGTCATCGCTGCTACAGTATGGTCGTAAAATGTATGAGATGAGTTGAGAACAAATATTACGACGTGTTTAACGACTTATTTTACTGCGTAAAAGTTTTTACATTAATATTATTTCTGCATAAGACTTCAAACTGTAGGTACGTAGGTAGATGGTAATATTTGCTGAGAAAAACTTGTTATGTGTCTATTATAAGGTGTTTTTATAGGTAGTGACTGAAAGCCTATTAAATATATGAATGCAATATGATTTAGCGCTTTACATCGATGCTTAGATATATTTTAATGACATTGGAACTATAATCAGATTATTCATTGTAGGCAGAGATTTGACATTTCCAGTGTTGCAGTTTTTTAGACCCAAATAAATAGTGTTGTGGTAGATTCGAATTTTTACAACTAAAAGTCGGCTAAGGACAAAGGAAACTCGACTAGAGTTTCCTTTTTTTTTATCCAATGTCAGAATGCCTTTATATAAATAAAAATATGAAATTTATGGTAATAAAACAGAAGACATACACGGTAGGTAATTAAATATAACATAGTATATTATTTGTTTTGAGCTATTGAAAGAACTATAGTCATCACTTGTCACGCTATGGACCCCATTTTGTTTTGGATGTGACTATTTGTACGGGTACTGGACAAATAAATTATATTTATTCATTTTTTTTAAATTAAGCATGAATTGGATGATTAGCCTATGTTAGGTTAATTAAATTAATAACATTTATTCGATTTTATTTATTTAATTTTGGTTTCAATTAAATTCAAATTTAGTTTTAAAAAAATGAAATTTTGGGATTTTCGACTAGATTTATGTATCGGATACTATAAGAACAAAACTGCCGTACATCACTATTGTAGCGGGTCACCCTTTTTTGTATCAGTGACAGTTGCACTTGTCATTTCTGTGACTCGAATTATTAATCCGACTATAGGTAGGGTTTCTCAGATATATTCATATTATTGATTTGCATTTTTTCAGAGCTTGGACGTTAGATGTGTTCTAATGAAGGCATAAAGTTATCGATACAATATTGACAAGATCTAGCATGAGTTAGAGGAATTATTCGATTGATCTATCCATCAAACTGCCGGGCTGTTTTGAGTCTACATAGAAACCCAGGTTACTGTAAAGTTTAGTTTTTATTTAATTACAATTTCAAGGTATTATGCGATTTTTTCCCGATCTTATTACCATTTATTGATCTTTTTAATTCATACCTACACATTAATTAACATTTCAGTCATTTTAGGATTTTAGATACTTCCGTAAATAAAACATCGTTGCTTGTCATAAATATGTATTTTATTTATTTAAAACATCATTATAATTATTATTAAATAGTCTTATTTACTAACCAAATGAAATGCCACAAAAACCTCTGACAACAAGATATTTAACTACAACTTACGTCTATTAATACTTTCAGCAATAAGTACAATATTGTTAACATCTACTTAATATTTAGGGAGATGACACAGGCCTATAATCTGACTAGATAACTTAGTACCTCAATTCTTATGAAGCAGACATTTTTTGATAAACTTCACACTCGCGTCGTCTAGTCAGAAAACAGATCTGTGCGTTTGTTCTACCGGATGTGATAACTTACAAATAGAAAGGAACTTTTTAATATTTTGGACGATATAACATAATGGGGGTTAAATTATGCGACGGTTATGTTTTGTGGTCGTTCGGGTTAACGTTTCGTTTGGACGCTGTGGCGCGAGCTGGGGCTCCGGCCAGGTCAGCGGCGGCGGCCGAAGCGGAGGAACGAGTGGACCACGTCCTGACGCTTCATGCCGGTGTCGAGGAGTTGAGGGTAGTCGCGGACCAGAGCTGCATGAGGGAATGATGATTAAAATATAGGTATAGTCATGATTTATTTAAAATAGCTGCCTCCGCGCGGTTTCACCCACGTGGGGACTACGTTCTCGTAGGAATACAGGGATAAAACATAGCCTATGTTACTCGTGGATAATGTAGCTTTCGAATGGTGAAAGAATTTTTAAAAATGGTCCAGTATTTTTGAGCCTATTCATTACAACCAAACAAAGTTTTCCTCTTTATAATATTAGTATAGAAGTATAGATATGGGGCGGTTCTGTCGCTAATCATGATTTATTTTGAACCGAAGGGTGGTAGTCTGTCACGCGTCTTTGTTGTTTATGTGTTACAGAGCTGGTTTTGAGGGAGAATAAATACGAACAGGCCTCCTCTAGATAATGTCAAAATTAGTTCTCTGAGTAGGTTCTGTAAGACTAAGACTGAGACTGTTAAGAACCTTGTAATATTCCAATAGTTAACGATTTATATTTAAACTATTTAGTTTCACCCGCGTTCTCGAGGGACCTTCAACTTTTCCGAGGATGAAAGGTAGCCTATGCCTCTGTGCCACATTGCATAAATTCGGTTCAGTGGTTTAGACGTGACAGCGTAACAAACAAATTGTCAGTATCGCATTTATAAATATCAGCAAAAAATAAAAAAAGAACCATAAAACACTTATATTACAAAAAGTACACCTCGTAGTCTCCATACTATATCGGGCCCAGTGTGCGATAGAGGGGGGTGATCGCGCTTTCTCGCTCCCTCACCTTGGTACTCTGGCACCTGTTCTCCAGCTGCCTCGGCGTACAGTTCGAGGAAGGTGTTGAGGGCTTGGCAGAAGCGGGCGGCGCGGGGGTCGTCCTCGGCGGCGCCGGCGCAGAGCTGCGCGGGAGCTCCGGCCGCGCCGCACACGCACGCCGCCGCTACTGCGCACGCCACCAACACCGCCACGCGGTACGTGTCTAATCTGTAAGCCATGGGATATTGTCTCATAAGTCTGAAGATACGTCCTTAATGCTATGTCTTAGCCTTCATTCGCACGAGCGTTATTTTACCAGACGGTAAAAAATACATCAAATGCTTTCCCATGTACCTACTTATACTACTACGTACTTATATGTTCACACGATAGCGTTTTGAAAAACGCGACGCTTTTTGATCGAGCGGAGTTGCATTTTCAACTTTGGGCGTTGGAAATACTTAGAGCATATTATGCTACTTGGGAATGCATTTGTTGTGTATGAACGCTTTTTTTCCGTCCGTTAAAAAACTCTCGTGCTAATGAGAGCTTAGCGATATGGAAAGACAAGTCGTAAGTTGTGCTTAGTAAGTTACATGCAGCGCCTCCTCCTCCAACTCCTGCTACAGCGCCAACTCCTGCTACGCGGTTAATCCGGAACTAGTTACATGTTATAGTCGAGTCCTGATATTTCAACTTCAGGATATTAATGCTTAAAATCATACATTGTATTAAATTTTAGTTGTTGGTGAATATCTAAATTTTGGAATTATGCGATAGAGTTATCGCTATAGGTATAGAATTTCTGATGCCGAAGCCGTTGAAATGTGCCGGCAGATCGGTTACTCATGACGAAACTATATTAACTAATAGGCACACATACGCTTTAATTAATAAGTAGATTGAGAAATCATCTGTAGATAGTACCTATATCAGTTTTTATTAGCTCAGTGTATACCTATATTTTTTATAAATATTTATGTACTTATAAATACACAATACAATTCATAATACATATCTACATAGGTGCGTATTTAGAAAAAGTACCGTATTTAGTAGGTAATATGTCGTATATCACCTATCTGGTTAAGTACTATAGTACAACCTCTGCATGGTTAGTATGTTAGTGAAACATAAACTAATCATAGTTGGTAGGCGTTTCCACAGTCAGCACATTCCAAGTTATTTTCATAAATCCCATTACTTACTTATATATAAAAAATAAACCTACTATTTTATAACAATTTAGGTATCTACGTAAACCCCATAGTAAAAACGCTAGTAGCCAAATTATAAATAAATAAATAAAATAAATATCCTGGGACATATTTCACACACGGCCAATCTGATTCCAAAGTAAGCTTTAAATGAAGCTTGTGATATGGTAGCCATATAGCTGATATACTACATAGGTACATATAATACTTTTAAATACATATCTACATATAACCATATACTATTGTGCGTAAGGGCGCTTATTTTACATAAATTGTTTTGCGTAACAAACTACCTTCACTCGCCTAAAAGTACAGTAACTCGGTTTAGCAAAGTTAGGCATAAGTTACACGTGTGAATCGATTAAGTTACATACGCCTCTAGCGTAAATTAAAGCGCTCCTATAATCTATCTCTTTTCCTCATATCACAAAGAGAGAGAAAGATAGTATTGCCAGATTAAAAGTCGATAAATTTAAGCAATCATTAATAGCTGCACTTTTTTGATTGAGTCCATATGAGTGGTAGTGCAGTTCAGAAAAAAATAGATAAATAGATTTATTTGCTTATTCATAATTATTATATTGATGCTGATGACCTAATAATAATCTTTCGGGTCATTATTATAATTAGGTCAAATAATATTATTATTCTTATAGGTAATGTCTAAACCAGATAGTCTGTCCTAACCTTTTGAATATCGAGAGATATGTGCAAACAATTTTTAAGGTTAATTTATAGGTTCCAATATCGTCAAATATAGAAATAATCTATACTCAAAAGACTTCGTGGAATCTAGTTAATTTTCCATGTGAAAAATAATAGGTACCTAGGTGTACTCAGAATCCTTTTCATTTTACGCATCGCTGCCATTTAATTTCGATACCAATACTCGTAAAATTTGTTTTTGATATACGAGGTGATAGATTTTTACATATTTTATGATTTTTAATATAAATACCTATCAGAGGAATATTTTTAGAATGCTTTTAAGTTATATAGGTACTCGTAGGTACATTAATTCATAAGTAAGTATGTGCAATATACCTAGACCATAAACTCCTTTGATTACCTATACATTTATAAATATTACACTTATAAACTTAATAAAATAACTTATCTAATATTAATACTTGTATTAATATAATATTACTTGTAATAAACAAGTAAGTAATATTTATAATTATTTTTAATAAGAGAATATTCTTCCATTGATGATTAAATTAATAAACATTTTTTTTTAATGGCAATAAATTTAGACTAAAAGAATCTCGTGATTGTTTAAAAAAAAATTAACCTTTTTTTTAAATCGCTGGGCATAGATAATAATTATCTTAGTTTCTTATGTCAAATTTGGAGGGTAAAATAATATAACAGGATCCTTGTAGGTACCTTACCGGTCGAGTTACATAGTAAAGTTTTAAATAGTTAAGGTAACGTCCAAATAGTTCAGTTAAGATTCACATTTCAGACAAACTACGTCTCGAGGTTGTCCTAGCATGAAATTTTACTGAAAATGTAGTAAAAACATTGTAAATTTTAGTGAGGTGAGAGTGATAATATTTATATATAGGATTTCTTTGTTGTTGCGTAGATTGTTAAGCTGAAAATATCTACGTAAAATGACATGGTCACTAATGTTTTTCGTAATTTTTCGACTATGTTTTCTTTGAGTTATTTTTGACATATTTCTTTGTGTATATTTTTTTTTCCAACAGGAAAATGCATTACGCATACCCCCACACCTAGAAGGAACGGTGTGGGTGGTTATGTGGGACTCTCCTCTGCTGAGAGAGGCATACCCACTAAAAACCTGTCGGTGATCCTCTATGCTTTTTTGCAGAAGTCACGGGCGCACTAATGTCTTTCAACTGCGACATCTGCAAGCTGACCCCAGCTTTATAAGCCGGGGCCTCCGCGCCAAGAAGGAGGGGACCAGGACCATACCTAAGGTAATCTACTTAAGTTATACCTGGCCTCCGTTCCGGCTACTCTATTCGTACTCTAAAGTACCTACGTATAGTCTATCATCTTAATATATATAAATCTCGTGTCACAATGTTTGTCCTCAATGGACTCCTAAACCACTTAACCGATTATAATAAAATTCGCACACCATGTGCAGTTCGATCCAACTTGAGAGATAGGATAGCTTACATATACTTGGACCCGGTAGGTGGCGCTGGTGGGCAGAACGAAGTCTGCCTGGTCCACTAGTATATTATATAGAGTCGGGTCACGAGTGAAACCGACAGACGATTGCTAGTACATTTATATTAAAAAAAACTTTTAAGGGAATTCAATTTTAAATGATATAGGAGACCTTTCGAATCAATTAAAAAAACAATCGAACCCTACTCAATCTGTGGTTTACACACGACGTACAATACTTTTGTTACATGTAGCAAATACAACTTTGCTTAAACCTTTGAAATAATTACTTAATTCTTACTTAATTACTTCTTACTACGAGTATTTTAATATGCACCATTCTGTTATTTATCCATTTGACTTCACCAGTCGTGGCTTCGACTCCCATTAAAGACAAATATGTGTGTGCATTCACATGTCTTTGTCTTGTCTCTGAATATAAGTAAATTTCTATATACGTAAGTATTTTAAAGTATTTGCTAACCAAAAGACCTACAAGTTGTATGGAATCTGATTGTCCGTCTAAGAAAAATTACCCAGAATAATAATTTCCTATGTATATAAAAATGAATCCCTATTTCCCTTGGTCACGGCATCACACGTGAACGGCTGAACCGCTAATTCTTTTTGTTGTGTGTTTTTATTGTCTGAAGCCTGAAACTTAACCACCATAACTTTTGTAATGTTACTTAATGGCGTTTGACATAAGTGTTAGTTGCTTTCATTCAATAATATTAATAGTTCACACAAGACAACGTCTGTCAGTCTATGGTCAACTAATATATAATATAGGTATTAGTTATATATATATATATAAGGGGGACATTCCGACATACGTCACTGCGACAGTCAGATAATGTGGCTACATATTTTCTGTTAGCATAATACGATTTCTATACCTTGTTAGTGGAGAGTAACTTGAGCAAGTAACCAACAAAGGCGCACAGTTACAAAGGGAAAGGTCTACTTGCCTTTTGCAATAACGATATTATCATTGTTATATGATATTAGGGAAATGCGGAGTTTATGTTGCTGTTATTTAAAAATAGGCGTTCGGTTTGTGATGCTCTTTCTATGTAACTGTTTGTTTCTCGTATTTATTTATGTTTTAACATTTATTTGAATGGCTTTGTGGTTAGAGATTCTGACTTTTGAGGCGTTAGTCGATTTTTACCAGGACAAACGTTTGTGTGCATAATCATATCTAGGATTACATATTTCTTGCTTAGCTTGATAGGTTGGTGATTAAATTGGTAACGCGGTTGAAACCGCGGGGCGGACTTTTGGGGGCCGAGAGGCCTCCAACTTTCCCGGGATAAAAGATAGCTTATGTTCTTTACCAAGCTCTAATATATCACTGTTCCAAATTACAGTGCCAATTGCACATTTAGGTGTGAAAGTGTAACAGACAGACAAACAGGCAGAGTAGCATTCGCATTTATAATATTAGTAGGTATAAAAGAGATTAATAATTGTTTTGGAGTTGCTTCATACCTCTTAGATATTATTAAACGTCTTGTTGACATTTTGGTGTGATGCCAGGTATCAGAAATAGCTGTGAATTTACTTAGTTATTTATTAGCAAGTGCACATAAGTAAATAAATATTTTGTGAATTTTATTGTGTCGCAAAGTGAAGTGGCGTGAAATATCGTAAATGATAAATTAGGTCAATGCCGTTTGTTTGTAAAATATGATGGTAAGATTCCCTGGAAACGCGGGTGAATCCGCGGGGAGCCACTAGTAAAAGCTATAATAATATTATTAAATAATCTAGAACATTATTTGACACACAGCCAATCTGATTTCTAAAAACATAGTTTGTGTTACGGTCATCAGATAGCTGATACTAGATACTTTTAAAAGCCCTTTTTACTGAACTGCCAAGGCAGGTTTTTTTTTATACCACAAAGGTGGCAAACAGGCATACGGTTCGCCTGATGGGAAGCGGTTACCGCAGCCTATGGACGCTTGCAACACTAGGGGCGTCACTCACGCGTTGCCGACCCTGTAAAAATCTCATCACTCCCTTCTTGAAGAACCCCATGCTGTACTCCAGTGGGAATACCATGGCGGGGAGCTCATTCCAGAGGATTATGTTTTTTTGATACACAAAGCTTTTCTTTACTCTTTTTTACTGTGTATCTAAATATCTTAGGTAGTTTGTTGAATAAACCATAAATATTTTCCAAAAAAATAGGTATTTAAATCCGTAATAGCTTAAAGATATTGCCGTTTTTCAATTCGACATACGGTACCCTAAATCGGGAGGACCATTGGAATGTACAGACTGTAGTGTGACCTTCTGGCTGGAATGTTTCGCCAATAATATAGGAAATTTGTAATTTGAAACAAAACTTATTGGGTTTTTTGCGTAGGGGTTTTTAGGTTTTATATTCTACGCATGTTCCTAACTTAGTTTCCTTATGTTAACTTTACCGAATGAATATTACCTAATAAGTATATTTAATTTCATTTCATATTTCATTTCATTTCAATGGGTACCAGGGGCGGACTGCTCTATTTGTCCGCGTAAAGGTGTAACAGCCATCAGAGGCTAACACCTTCTAGTCCGATAAAAACAAAAAAAAAGTTGTATGCTCATTAGTTTGCAATCATTATAATGAATAAATAAAGTAATGAATAACTAATAATTTTAATGTCCCATTACCATACATTACTTAACATTACTAACTTCATAGTTCCCCCGTCCATATTTGATCGTGTCACGTACTAGCTCTATATAGTTGAAGAGCTGTTTAAACATAATAAATACGGTTTTATTGGATAATACAACGGACGCTGACGAATAATCTCTCTGTAAACAAGGGCGGAGATACAATCCGCTGGTAAGCTGTTTGGTCGGCAAACTTAAAGTTTCATTATATTGCCTATTTTTATACTGTAAATACACTATGTGGGTGCGTTTTGAATGTTCTTACATTCTTTGTAGATGGTAATAAGCCTGTATTGTATTTTTCTTGGTAAGAAATCGCTTGAAGAAAGACTAGATGTTTTTTTTACATTTCATTATAATATTATATTATTTTAGGATAAAATAATGAGATATATGTTAGATAATTTAAAAATGATAAATGTTAACCATTAAAAAAATACTTTAGATTCTATGTAGGCTAGATACTCACCGTTTCTACGCACGGTTAAAATTTTCGATTTGATGACAATTTGGAAACTGTTTCTGAAGTCTACCTACTAATGATTTTATTGGTGGATTACTTTGGATTTTAACATTAATGAAATTTCAAATCAAGATTGAATAAACTTGTATATTATTTATTTTTTATCTCTTAATCCTACCTAGATTTATAACATCTGAATAGAATTACCTTTTTACAACTTTTTGCTTATGTTCATGTATAAATCGTTTCATTGTGGAATGCAAGTCGGTTAGCTATATACGGTTGTCTAATAAAATAAAGCAAAAAGCTCGAGGATGAGTAACTTTCCTTAAGCTTTGGGAAGTCCGGTTTTTTATTCGAAAGAATTTAACCGTCTAACCACAGTTTCCTAATATTAATTGACAAACATGATTTATGACTGATCGGTCGGCTTTGTGGTTAGTGACCCTGACTTTCCAGAGTTCGATTCCCAGGCAGGACAAGCTTTTGGGGGCATGAATATGTATGTTTATGTAGATGTAAATATCTTTAAAAGTATATCGGCTATCTCGTTAGATTTCATAATAATAAGGCTATATTTAGATCCATGTATAAATAATTATTTAGGTGATTTTATTTATTCATAGCGTACCTACCTAATATATACACATATCATAATATAGATAAGTGTATATATCTTATTAGACATGTAACCAAGAACCACTCTTAAAATATTCATACTTTAAACCCACGCCCCTGGATTTGTGGGGAAAAGTTCTAACTTAAGAAGAAGTTTACCAAATTTTTACTCGAGAATACGGCTTGGTAAGAAAAAAACATTACTTTTGTGTACGTTTTATTAACACTTTTTTAGCTATAGATATGTATGTTTGTACTATCTTCCGTAGGTTCCCAATATTATTCGGAATCAACGATGTAACGTAATCTATGTATGAACGCTTTTCTACTTTTGATTTCGATTATTTATAAAAAAATTGCTCCCTTTTTTACAGGGTCGGCAACGCGTGAGTGACGCCTCTGGTGTTGCAAGCGTCCATAGGCTACGGTAACCGCTTCCCATCAGGTGGGGCCGTATGCCTGTTTAACATCGTATTTTCATTTATTACTAAACTAGTTTGCTTTGTAAACAAAAATAAAATATTTATTTATCTTCATTTGTATTAAGTATACGTTCCCATATTACCTACCTAATTATTGGTTCTCAAGATTTTATTCGCAACCAGTTTTAGAGAAATGCAAAAAGATACTTCAACTTGTTCTCTCCTTTGTATGGTGACCATATTGACGGATTTTTTTAGGATAATGTGAGTTCGTGTCACCTTAATGTGGTATACGTGGTATACACTATAGGTACTAGTGTATGGGAAAATAGTTCATTCTTAAATTGATATTTTTAGATTTTTTAGACAATATAACTTATTCCTTACAGTTTTCCGTTACAATATAAAAACTGACAGATTTATTTGTAGTCTAGTTTTAAGTCTTAATTATTGTAACAACCACTGGCTGTCCATAAATAAATAAATAAAACATTCTGAATTTCACATGGCCATTATTGCAAATTTAATGACTTTTCATATGCAATTCCTTTTATAATATGTCATACTAGTGGACAGACTTTGTCCTGTCTGAACAGCGCCATCTACCAGGTCCAATTGTGAATCTGAACCATTCTCGAATCCCTTTGAACACACACATAAAATCACATACTTCGGTCAATTCGTTTAGGAGTGTCAGTGACATACACACGTAGGTAGGTACACAATAAATATTAAGATTTAAATTTTTAACAGATTGTTATTTTTAAACAGCTTTAATAAAACAGCTCTCAGAAAATAGGTTTCCAAATAAAATTGTTATATCTTCCAGAACGTAAGAATTTTTTTTGTGAACGAAAATAAATTTTATTTATTATTATTATATTATCTTGCCCTACTTAATTTCAAAACTATGGAGACACTATCTAAAAACCTGTTTACGAGTTGGCCTTTCTTCGCAATGTTATGTAATTTCAAGTTCAACTTTTAACAATGAATCAGCGGATGTCTTTCTCAGACATTGCATCATTTAATATTTTACGTATATTTATTTGCGACTGAGAAATACATTGTGTTTAAACTGGTTTTATAGTTGTTATTTATTTATGGAGAGCCAGTGGTTGATACTTAATGTATAAGACTTAAGAATTAAGACTTCAATCTAGAACACAAAGGAAAAAAAATGCACGACCTTTTAAGGAGTCACAACATGAGCTTAAATTAGTAGGTATACATATAAAATGTTTATAAAAATAAAACAAAAATTAAATAAATTAGTTATACTACTTAGTCTTAATTGGGGAATCCGAACCCTTTACTGTTTTACTGTATTTTACATACTTGTATTATCATTAGCTAAACTTAGGCCACTGTAGTTTAATACTATTTTGTCGTGCTGCAAGGCCAGATTAAATAGTCCTTATTTTTAATGGTAAGCGGTCACCATGCCATACTAGAGGGTTGTAGTAATATACAGGCTTTGACGAAAATAATGTTTATTATGGACTAGATAATGTATAATATTAAATACTCAGCTACCGTGGCGCGGTTTCTCTTGCGGTTTTTGAGGGTTTTTCCCGGTGTAGACGGAAACACTTGAAAAATGTAGGTACCTACCAATAGCTTTCTAACTTATAGTAGTTTGTTATGTTTATTTGTTACTAACAAACATACCTAACAATCTTTTCTGTTTATAATATTAGTGTAGACATAGGTATGAAGAAAAGAAAAAAGGGTTACATTTCGATATACAAAGTAAGTACGACGTAAATTATTAAAGATCTATATACAGATTTATATAAATATGTGAGAAGAGTGCGGTGGCTTAGGATCGAGTAGAAAACTACTTTAAATACGACCTTCATGGTAGATTCGAACTGTGAAAAAGGGCGCATTCTCAAGTGAGATTAAATCCTAGACTTGTCACCTTTTTTTTCTGTATAAATATCCTGGGACATTTTTTTTTACGGACTATCTAATACCATACTAAGTAGAGCTTGAACTATAACTTATATGGATAGTGATAAGCAATAATGTGTTATAAACTTGGTTTTCTTTTTGTATGATATATCTAAATCCATTTTTTATGTAGGTACTTTTATATTTTATATGACTTGAAACACTTATGTAGAATGTTAAATAATGTGATGTACCTATTATAAAAGTAGGTACCTACATATATTAAAATATTTGTTTTCGACTTTTTGTGGGCTGACACATTATTGCTTATCAGCATCCATATATGTTTTAAATACTAGATTTAGAACTGACTAGCTTCCGCCGGTTTCACCCGTGTAGTTCCCTTTGCCGTAGGCATACATACAGGGTTAAAATATAGCCTATGATACTCACAAATAACGTAGCTTTCTATTGGCGAAAGAATTATTCAGATCGTTCTAGTATTTTCGGAGCTTATTCGTTTCAAACAAAAAATCTAATCTTTCCTCTTTATAATATTAGTATAGATATGTTTATAGAATAAATTTGTCATGGGTGTGAATCAAACCCAAAAATCATGAATTTGTAATCTTGTCGAAACATTAGGCAATGTGTATTCCTGATGGTAAGCGGTCACCATTTTACTAAGACTTTATAAAAGCTCGAGTAAATAAGTTATTTAAAAATATAAATAAGTAATTAATCATGCTATTTATATCTCATTGGACGAACAGACAACAGAACTATAAATGTCAATCAATCAAAATTATTATTATGTTGCCGCATTGATAACATTATATGTAACACAATCAAATTATTACGCAACTAGCTCCCCCCCACGGTTTCACCCACGTAGTTCCTGTTCCCGTTGGAATATGGGAATAAAATATAGCCTATGTTATTCCCTGATAATGTAGCTTTCCGTTGATGAAAGAATTATACAGATCGGTCCTGTAGTTTCGAAACCTTTACAAATAAACTTAAAATAAAATCTTTCCTCTTTATAATATTAGTGTAGACTAGTGACCTCCCCCGACATTCAACGCAACAAAACACCGTCATAGGTCGGCCATTTTGTAAAAAAAATCCAAATTATATACACAAACCTACCTTATTTATCCCTCTTTATATTAGTAAAAACCGTATCAAAATCCGTTGCGTAGTTTCGCAGTGAGCTGACAAACAGATAGACTATGTTTTATACTAGAGAATAGATAAATTCATGTAATTATATGTAATTGATATTTGTTATCTAAGATTTAGGAGCCCTAATTAGGACTTATTGGAATATAATTGTAGTATATTATTTTAATTGGAACATGGGCCCAATTTTGATGTGCAACTACTAAATTAAACTTAACAAAAATATTTGTCTTTCATTTTTGTGTAGGTATATTATATATATTCATTGTAATTTTTTGTAAATAAGGAAGAAATAAATATTTTTTTTATACTACTGTAGAAATAAACGACTGAAGAAGATATGAAACAGACTTTTAAATTATGTTGTCTATGTTTTCTTGGGGATAGTTTCGATTGAGCTTTAGAAGAGTTAACGTTATTGTTTTTGATACAGTATTAAAAAATATTTCATTTCATTTATTAATCTTTATGTAGCCCACAAATTATATCTTTCCATAATGTCGAAAAGATTTACTTCAATTTTGTTAAATTGTATACGAATAAACCCAAAATTTGTTAACGCGAACTCGGATGAAACCACGGAAACCACTAGTCCTTCATACTCGAACTTTTTTAGAGCGATAGCATACATATTCTTCATATAAACATATATTTTATAATAGCAATAGGGGTAAGTTTGGAAAATATAAAAGGGACTCGAGGAAAATCCGATTTAGAATGTCCTTTGAGGTGGATCAGACCGGAAAACGAATATGAGGACTTACTTTATGCAAGATTTTTTGTGCATATGATTGTGAAATGCTAAACAAAAAGCTATGTACATGCTTAGAACCGTTTAATATCTGTTTTTAATCAGATTGGTCGTGTATTAATTGCCTGTGTAATCTTGGTTATTATATAGATAACTAGCTGCCTCCGCGCGGTTTTACCCGCGTAGTTCCCGTTCCCGTGGAAATACAGGGATAAAATATAGCCTATGTTACTCGGGGATAATGTTGCTTTCCAAAGGTGAAAGAATTTTTGAAATCGGTCCAGTAGTTTTGGAGCTGATACTCACAACTAACGTGGCTTTCTATTGGCGAAAGAATTATTCAGATCGGTCTAGTATTTTCGGAGCTTATTCATTACAAACAAACAAACAAATCTTTCCTCTTTATAATATTAGTATAGATATATCACCCGCGTTCCCAGAGATCTTCGATTTTCCTGGGATAAAATGTAGCCTATGTGTTAATCCAGGGTATCAGTACTCCATAATCAATTTTATCTAATTGCTCCCGCCGTTTAGATGTGAATAAGTAACATGCATGTGTTATGTATGTTTGTTGCTTCTACACTCACTAACATTCGCCTTTATAATATTAGTGTGATGGTAAGAAAGTCTTTCCTCGTCTATATAAAAAGTTAAACTCAATATTTTTAGGGTTTTTTAATACTAGGCTATTAATTTAGTAACGCTGTTAATATAGATTAAATACAGCACTGTGATTTTGTAGCTTCAATTCAGATATTTAGTTATTTTTTTGTGTTAGTTTAAAATCTAAAACCATTGTATTATCACTCTCAGAACTATTTAAATGACGACAAGTTTATTAAAATATAATAAGGAACCTCGTACAGTAATTAAAAATAATAAAAATACTGTATTTAAGGATCGTTATACAAGAAAATATTATTAAGTAACGAAACGATAACTCTTAAATAAAATATATATTTATTAATTCAAATAGGCCTTCACAGGCACTTATGACACTTATGTTTATCGATTTCAAAATATCTTACCTCTTCGATAAAATATGACCAATACTTACATAATTAACGACATCAATCCAAATTATTTATTCACAAAAACAACAAAATACTCTATTGTTTTAACAGAACACGATATCATTTTACAAAATCTTTAACACTTAAAACTTATTAAAATATTTTAATTATGACAATAAAAATAGAGCTGCGCGCGTTATTAAAAGATTTATCGATGATTTATTTATAAGTTTATCGTAGATAATATGCAATGTGTAATCTATCGACGGACGGTGCGTGCGCGCACAGTTGATTACTGGAGGCAGGGTCGGGATACGCATCAATTTATCTTGCGAGCATCCGTGTCTTCAACTAGTGATGTACCTATGTTAATATCGATAGATTTGTGATTTTAATATATATTTATTGTTGATTGATCTTTTCGGTTATTATGTATAGTTGCCTATAATATATTTCTTTTTCTATTAAAGCAATGAGAAATGAAATAGTAGATTCGTCTCCATGATAATATCATATTGTTTAGCGCAGTACCTTTTAACGAAAATACTTATTTTTAATTTCAATAGTTAAATACATAATAACGAAAAGACAGAAATTACTTTGAACTGTATCTATATACGAATAAAAAATATATTAGATGGATTCTGCACCACGGTTTCACCTACGTTATTTCTTAAATCAATATTTCCATAAGAACCGAACTTGAACTAAGTGTTACAAATATCAAGATCAAATCTAGCTAAGCCTTTCTAGTTCTTGATTCTCGCGCTTCCAATATATTCAGCCATTTATTTTTATTCAAATATACATATCTAACATGGTAGGTATCATCGTGTGCTGTCATCACTATTCGTCGATGCATACGTGCGCATACTCACGCAAACGGTCTATTAATTAAACGCATTCGCACATTCACACTACAACCCTATTCTTATTTATACTACGCTGAACAAAAACAAAATTCTAACACTTAACTAAAAATCATTGAAATATCAACCTTATTACTATAGTTTAAAGCTCACATCTCGAACTAACTGACTCGTATTTGATTTGGCAGAAGTGCATTTTCGAGAGACAATGCTCATTTTAATATAGATCGAATGGTATTTAACTTTATTTATAGCAAGTTACAGTTGATTTTCCAATGTCCGGAGATATTTCAATTGCCTTGACAATTGCTTTTAATTAAATGCATTTCGGAATTTTCTTATAAATATCCTGGGAATTTTTCCACACACGGCCAATCTGATTCCAAATTAAGCTTCAAAGAGAGCTTGTGTTATGGTTACCAGTTAGCTGATATACTAGATATAAGTCTTTTAAATGCATACATATTATAATTTACATCCAGACACAGAACAAACAGATATATTCATACATACAAATGTTTGTCATGGGTGGGATTCGAACCCACGACCCGCGGCTTGAAAGTCAGGGTCACTAACCACAAAGCCAACCGTCGAATAATCCGGCTTATCGATAAATTATTCGAAATATCGTTTGTTTTTTTTTCATTGCACATCACTATTGCGTTTTATTTCTTTCCGAATGGTGGTACATGGGGAAACCCGGGGTTTACCTCCGTTCTTGACCGAGGTGTTTCATTTCAAATAACTGTTATATTATTTGTCACTATGTATAAGTACCTTGGCCTAAAAATCAAAAAAAAATATCTATTTTAATAATGATTCGTTTGATAAATATTCAGATTGCAATAACTATGAGTTTCTTTCCGGTTCTGAGGCCTTCCGACCGGTAGTTGCTTCACAATTTTGACTAAAGGCATCTTCGACAAAATTGTTACGCTTTTAGGTAACTATAAGAGAATTTGAAGCTTATTTAAGTTTGTTATTTTGTAATCAGATAGTACTACATTATAATTACATATACCTACATATAAATGTAAATATCTATATAAGTATGTATTTTAAAGTATTATATGTAGTATATCAGCTATCTGGTTACCATTACAAGCTCACTTTGAAACTTACTTTGGAATCAGATTGGCCGTGTGTGAAAAAATGTCCTTGGATATTACATATGTACCTAACTTCTTACCTATATACATAACAAACATAATAATTTTAGCACGTATTTTGTCATGCATCGGCATCGAAATTAAACCTTAAAAAGTCAGGGTAGCTTTCAAAGTCAACGGTTAAGTTAAACGATTACATATAATATTATACATCGTTACTAAATATAAATGATTATATATGCATGTGGCTCGGTCTGTCTGTTTGTTTCAAACTTCCACTGTATATATGATGGAAAGTTAGATTGTTTATTCCGGAAGGTTCTAGTGTTCATAGCATCAGAACTTCCATGCCAGAAAGCCGATAAGCTTATAAAAGCTCTTCATGATTGACGTATATCTATACTAATATTATAAAGAGGAAAGATTTGTATTTTTGTATGTAACGAATAAACTCAAAAAGTACTGGACCGATTTTAATAATTCTTTTTTCATTAGAAAGCTACATTATCACTGAGTAACATAGGCTATATTTTATCCCTGTAGTCCCACGGAAACGGGAACTACGCGGGTAAAACCACGCGGAGGCAGCTAGTATTATATTATTTTTTTTTATAGATTTATCTTACGTTGAAGAAATCTATACTTATCTAATATTATAAATACATATGTGTGTATGTTTGTCATGAATAAACTCAAAAATTACAGTGCTTATATCAAAATTTCTTTCACCATTAGAAAGCTACATTCACCCTGTGTAACATAGGCTATATGTTATCCTCGTATTCTTACGGGAACGGGAATTACGCTGGTAAAACCGCGCGGAGACCGCTAATGTGGTATAAAGAAATTGAAAACAGCTTAGCTATACCAAACGTAGTAGAGATAGATGTTCTAGACACAGATATGAACCTGTTTCTAGCATTTGTCCTGTGCTTTTGGTTTAGTATAAAATCCAACTTATGTTGTAAATGTGAAAGTTTCTAAGTTTGGATGTATGTTTGTTACTCTTTCACGCCAAAACGCCTTAAAGGATCGCGATGAAATTAGGCACAGAGTTAGAGTATGGAATAACACATAGGCTACCTTTTATTCCAGGAAAATTTATCCATGGAAACGCGGGTGAAACCGCAAGGAATCACTAGTAATATAATAGTGATATAATAAAATTTCAAGCAGGATGGATATATTAGCAGAGGTAGACCAAAGAAAAGATGGATGGACTGTGTGAAAGATGACATGAGTGAGAAAGGAGTGAGTGCTGTGATGACGACTGACAGAGGAGAATGGAAGAAGAAGACATGTTGTGCCGACCCCACGTAAGGTGGGATAAGAGCAAGACGATGATGATGATAATAAAATTTCAAGCACAAGATCCAACATGTTTATGTTCTCAAGTTATAGCTAGCAAATCACCAAAAAAATCTCCCTTTAAGGTATTAAAAAAAAGCCGCATTAAGACATAGATTTCTAAGTTATCTATACTAATATTATAAAGAGGAAAGATTTGTTTGTTTGTTTGTTTGTAACGAATAGGCTCCGAAACTACTGGACCGATTTCAAAAATTCTTTCACCTTTGGAAAGCTACATTATCCCCGAGTAACATTGGCTATATTTTATCCCTATATTCCCACGGGAACGGGAACTACGCGGGTAAAACCGCGCGGAGGCAGCTAGTATGTTATAAATGTGAAAGTTTCTAAGTATGGATGTATGTTTGTTACTCTTTCACGCCAGAACAGCTTCATCGCGATGAAATTTGGCACAGAGTTAGAGTATGAAATAACACATAGGCTACCTTTTATTCCAGGAAAATTTATCCATGGGAACGCGAGTGAAACCCCGGGGAGTACTAGTAATTAATAAAATAGAAGGTTAAAATAGCGATATAATAAAATTATAAGCAACATTTTATGTTCTCAAGGTATAAGTAGTAGTATATGTAGTATATCAGCTATCTGGTTACCATATCACAAGCTCTGCTTAGTTTGGAATCAGATTGGCCGTGTGTGAAAAATGTGAAATATGCTAGCCAATCAGCAAAAAATCTCCCTTTAAGGTGTAAAAAAAGCCGCATTAAGACATAGATTTCTAAGTTATTCTCTCATAACTTTATCATTTGTCATTTGTCTAAGTGCCTCTCGGAGGTTGGTCGTGAATAAATAAATACTTTCCCTTTGATCTTGAATATATTAAGGGATTTCCGAGATTATTGCGCTTAGGAGGGGGTTATTTTTATGGAAGTTAATGAGTGAGACGACCGGAGATTGAGTGTTTTCAGGTAGGAAGAAAAGTTACGACTTAAATTGATTTCAATTTGGCTTTTTGACTGTATTTGTTAAATGTATTGTAACGCATTGTCATTGAGGGTACTTTTTGAAATTATACTCGATTTTATAGGTAGGTATATAAAAGAATCCAAGAATACGAATTAAACATTATTAAAGTCAATTACTACAAATAGTAAATAGTTTTCCCCCTCAAGTGAGTATTTATTTAATAAAGGTACAACTACAACTTATGTAGGTATATTTTTTTAATAAAACCCCAAGTAAAATAGCTTCCAGCCAGTAGGTAAGGTATATTTTTATAAAACTACAAGTAAAATCACAGGGAGCCACTAGTCTAATTAATAGTCTAATCTCTAGGATACGGATGCCGAGTTCAAATAGGTAGGTACTTACTATACAAATTGTTAACTAATGAATGAAACTATACTCAAATTGTCGTGTATTTATCAGCGAAGTCAAACAAGTGACAAACTTCATTGTCAAACAGCGCTTCGTAATTTAGGTACCTATAAACGGAGAGTTAATAAACTATGACATGTATAGGTAGGTATATCAAACATATAAACATACTAGTGGCTCCCCGCATTTAAATTTTTCCGGGATATAAAGTAGCATATGTGTTATTCCAGAACATATTGTAACTCTGTGCTGAATTTCATCGCGATCCCTTCAGCCGTTTTGTCGTGAAAGTGTAACAAACATACGTCCATACATCCATACATCGATATATACATTCTCACAAGCTTAATATGTGTACAATTCGTAACTAAGTATAGGTAATCTACACTAATATTATAAAGAGGATAACATTGTTTGTTTGGTTGTAATGAATAAGCTCAAAAACTACTGGACCGTTTTTAAAAATTCTTTCACCATTCGAAAGCTACATTATCCACTAGTAACATAGGCTATATTTTATCCCTGCATTCCCACGGGAACGGGAACTACGGGAGGCAGCTATAACCAATAAACTTAACTGATATTTAAATGCGAATGTTAAATTTGTTTATTTCGTTTTCAATCATTTTTAAAATTTATTTCACCAATAGAAAGCTACGTTATTTGTGAATATCATAAAGCTGTATTTTATCCCTGTATTCCGGGAACGGAAACTACGCGGGTAAAACCGCGGGGAGGCAGTAGGTTTACTTAAGAAACATTAGATTAAATGGTCCTTGAAATAAACGGTTTAACTCTGAGTACTTATATACTTTATTTACTATCCTGGAGGCAAATAAACATCACAATGACAGATAGTAGATTTATAGTAAATTGCTTACCTTAATTTTGTTCTACAGAGTTTTTATGTACCTAAACTAAGCGAGCTTTTTATACCACGTGTATGTTTTAGTACTGGATAAAAATATTAAAATGTGGTATTTCATTATAATATTATGTGAAAGTACATTGTACATCTCTTTCATCTATACTAATATTATAAAGAGGAAAGATTTGTTTGTTTATTTGTAATGAATAGGCTCCGAAACTACTGGACCGATTTCAAAAATTCTTTCACCTTTGGAAAGCTACATTATCCGCGAGTAACATAGGCTATATTTTATCCCTGTATTGCCACGGGAACGGGAACTACGCGGGTAAAACCGCGGGGAGGCAGCTAGTAAATTATAAATAAACAAATCAAACACCATGTTTCAAAAGAGTTTTAGAACCTCTCTTTTCAGTTACATTCAGACTTTTATTGAATAACTAAATTCCTAATTCCGGGATCTAAAATTTTCCCGGGATAAAAAGTAGCTTTTTTTAAACTAACTTTTATTAATAGGTAATATTTATTTATTATTTTGGTCTCTAATTAATTATTAACAGTAACTGTCTATATATATATACTCTAGCTTTGTGAGAAATATCGTTCAGATCCATTCAGCAGTTGTTACGTGAAAGACTAACAAACATCCATATCCTCACAAACTTTCGCATTTATATGAAGATGTGTGTTCACTTAATGATAGGGTAAATGACTTTGATGCTATTCTCTTCTTAGTCATAACACTTTTTTTACCTTGAAGAATGCAGAGTTCATTGTTTTCCTCAATACAAGGCATTGGCCCCGGATTCTGACCTGTCAAACTATTTATTTTTATTCTAATCTCAATTTATGCAGAAATTGTGTACTAGAATCAATATTAAATTTTTGAAATATCTTATCAACATAAAAATAAATTCTGACTTTGCAATTTTGTTGGTATATGATCAGGTACCTACTAATGTTTGACCTGATTGGGATGGAACTCACTGCCTTTAGCAGTCATGGTATCTAACTAACCATCCCTGTATCAATCATTATATTTCTAACACACACATTGCTAGTAAGCTCACATATTTACGTACGGTAACGTAAATAAATAAATATTGCCAGCCTTCCAAAAAAAAAATCTTCCAATACAAAAGATTAGGTAATCATTATCCGATTTTTTTTATCGGATAATGATTACCTAATCTTTTTATTTATTTAACCAAAGTATTAATATTAAACATAAAATAACATTTCAAACCGCAGCACGGTTTGTCGACAACTAATCTCATTAATTTGACGAAAATAGTTACCTCTAAGGGACTGGGAACGAATAGGTACCACCTAAATGATATAAATTGTATTTGTAAACAAATGCCCGTAGCACCTGTCCGGTCTATTACGGCGTATATTGCATCCGGTTGGAGGCAATCCAGCCGACCTTAGACAAACACTGTGACACGACGATTTGTTACAATCATTGTGACAGAGCGAATTTTCTTGGTTCTTTACTATGCCTATCCTTTTCTATTTTTGTATTGGAATAAATCTGTCGACAGCCCAATTGGCTTTGTGGTTAGTGACACTGACTCTCAAGCCGCGGGTCGTGGGTTTGAATCCCACCCAGGACATACATTTGTATGCATGAATATGTCTGTTTGCCCAGTGTCTGGATGTAAATATCTATATAAGTATGTATTTAAAAAAAGTAGTACATATATGTAGTATATCAGCTGTCTGGTTACCATAACACAAGCCTCATTTGAAGCTGAAAGGGAAAAATGTCACAGGATATTTACTTAATTTGTTGCCACACGTGATTTTCCAGCATTCCCAGGAGATTGTCAATTCGGTATGTATCGGTGTTGCAAGTTACGTCTTAATTTTTGAGCTGTTGTATTGTGTAATAATAGTATAAGAAATTGATTCACTAGTGACCCGCCCCGGTTATGTACAGTACCATTCACATATTTCAACATATCAATTAAGTGTAAACCTTTTCCTGAATCACTCTTGTCTATTGGTGAAAACCGCATTAATTCCGTTGCGTAGTTAAAGATCTAAGCGTCTACAGACTAGACTGGAAACGACTTTGTTTTATAGGTAGCTATGTATATAGTAAGTAAGATGAGGAACATAAATGATATAAGTATTATAAATAAGATTCTTCTATTTCTAAATGAACCCAAAACCATAATTTAAGGGTCTTTCTTACGTCAAAAAGTTTCAAAAGACATGTTAATTTTCAGAACACGTGCTTATCAAAATTGTGATTCTTTGAAATGTAAATCGGTTCATAAATTTAAGGTCGCAGCTGTTAGGTGTCCGAAACCGCGGACGGACTGACGGGCGGGAACTGACTGATTACCATATAGATCTCGATCATGAAGTGTGAAAAAAGTAATTAGTAATTATGCATCCATTTGCGTAGGTAACAGGTTGCTTTTTAACGCTGAAATTTATGAATAATTTTGGGTAAAAAAATCCTTTATTTTTCTGACCAAAATCTTAAGATTTATGATATAAATACTTATTTTGAGACATTTTGTATATAATTACGGCTACTCTGATTTCGAAGTAAGCAGAGCTTTTATAAAGGTAACCAGATAAGTGATATTCTAGATTATATTAGGTACTTTAAAATTATACCTTCTTATATAGATTGAAGATAAATAATATCTACTTATCTACTATTATTTAACTTTGACAAGTAGGTACCTTTTTTAAAGTTTTACATACCTATGTGACTATTTAAGAACTTTGTAATGTACCTAAACCAAAATATTAGGTACTGGTCCCCCGGGATCTTCAATTTTCCCGGGATAAAAAGTAACTTTTTTTTGTTAATCTCCTAGGTATCTCAGTTCCAAATTTCATTCAAATCCTTTCAGTAGTTTTTGCGTGAAAGTGTAACAAAAGCATCCAGTCACAAACTTTCGCATTTATCATATTACATAGTAGAATATGTTAGTTACTGTAACTGTATATTCTTAATAAAATGAAATAAATTTATTAATTCAAATAGGCCTTCACAGGCACTTATGAAACGTCGACTCTTATGCTCGGTTCGGAAGGATGCTTTTGCTGAGAAGAGCCGGCAATAAACTCAGCAATTAGCTTATATTCCACAGCCTGACTATATGGATGTAGAATTGTAGACATAAATATTAAGCCTAGATAGACCAAACAGCAAGTTCCACCACACCAAACTAACAACATTACCTAAATTAGTGCGTTCGGAAATCTGATTAGAAGTCAGAGCGCGCCAAAAAGTGACAGTTGACGCGACGCCATGATGAATAGTGGACGGCATTATGCAACGGCACGACCGCGTTCAGCCTTGTTAATTACATCTCCCGTTGCTAATTACTTTTACAATAATAAATGGTGTAAAGTTTTTTTTTTGTATTTCGTAATAGACTATGCATCCTTTGAAATATTTACTATAGATAATGTTGCCATTAATTAGATATATTTGAAGTAGGTACTTATTTTGTAATTCTATATTGTTTGATAGAGGCCTTAGTCAGACAAGCAATAGATTTCCTATCTTAAACTGCTTAATACGTAAAGGTTCATTCAAAAGAAAACATTTTCCTTAAATACAGGAAAAGCTTTTCGATATTTTCATTATAAAATACGGTTATTTCTCAAAGGTAGGTCGTCTAAGTAAAATATAATATTGAAGGAAAACCAATCCTGATGTATTTCCTGAGGGAAGCCTTTCATTGTACCTGAGCAAACAATTAATACAGGTACCTGCTTTCTGACGTCATAATATTTGAACTTCCAATGGCGCCGTTATAAAAATGACTTTTTAAAATCAGCCATTATTCATTCGACAATATTAACTAAATCAATATTATTGTGAAATATGTGATTACTAGTAATTATTTTTCTTATTTATTACGCGTATATTTTAAAGAGAAACCTGGCAAAATCTGGAGGAGGCCTTCACCTCAGGGGTCAAGTCAATCTTAATCTTCATTATTATTTATATAGTTATAACTAAAACTGTAAACTTAGTGGAATATAAGGCTTTTTTATTTTATTTTATTTTATTTATTTATATTTTAAATTGGTAATCCGTTTGAAACTATTGCAATACTTTTAATACTATTTTAATCAAATAGCGTCTGTCCCTTATTTTTATTGAAAAACTGGTTTCCAGCTTTTGCAGAGTAACATAGTCCCCAACTCAGAATAATGAAATTTAACTGCGACCCCCATCTCGTTGTGGACATTTTAGTGACATTCGTTTTTTATATATTTTTAATTACATTCGGTGCATATCAAGAGTTGAAAATAAAGACTAGTTCTTTATTGAATAATGAAATCACACGAAAATGTTTTACCAACATGAGAATATAATCATTTTTTTATATTTATTCTGTGGCAAAATGTGTTAATAAATGGAGGCTCTACTTACAAACTACAAACCTTTATGCTAATTTCATGAATTTCACAGAATTTTAATAACCTCTTTATATTTTTTATACCTTTCCGCTTATGTAAATATACCTCATAAAAATTACAATTTCACTTTTGACGAAAAAAGGCACTCATGTTTTTCTAATTTTCACATGTCTAAGGAAAAAAGGTTACTGCCTAATTTTACGTCCTTTATGGAAACTTGCCTTATTTTTCGATTGTTCTTCAAGATTAGTCTCTTTTAAAACAATATATTTTTAGGTGTAACTTACTGTTGAAATAGACCACTATTTTATTTTAAACACATTAATTATTAAACAGAACGTCAAATATTTATATATACAATAATATTTCATTACATATTATTTAGTAACTTAATCGGGTTCCAGGTATTTTTTTCTATTTATCTGAAATAAAAACTAACCTATCCAGTACATATTAAATCGGTGGGGTGATTTTTTTTTAATTACCTTTAGCTTGTTATTATAAGTATATATCCATCCAACAACATACCTAGTACAAACTTTTGCGTTAACAATATTAGTAAGATGCTGGTTCCCATTAATTAGATATCAGAGCTATATATAGTCTATATTAATGTCTCAAGTGTCACTTTAGTTTCCTAAATAGGCTAGGCCCTGACATGCTAAAGGACACTTTCCGATCCTGGATAGACATTTGTGTGCATATGTGTCTTATGTGTCTGACTAAAATATACGGATGCTTCCTTACACCCCGCGGTTTTACTTGCGTTCCTGGGAAACCTGTAACTTTCCCGGAATAAAAAGTAGCCTATTAAACTGATAAAAAATAACCTATGCCCTTTCCCAAGCTCTAGTCTATATCTGTACAAAAATCATCAAAATCGGTTCGTGGTTTAGGCGTGCAAGCGTCTCAGATAGACAGACTTCCACATTTATAATATTAGTAGGGATAAGTAGGTACATAAGTAATTTTAATTTTTATTACTTCTATTTATTATAAATTAGGTTGGAAGTAAAAAAGTAACCATATTATTTATTTCAATATAAAATCGACATAATAATATAAGTGGTATCATGTAAATTTCGGCCATGTTTAAAACCATGTTACCATCATGCAAAAGATTGACAGCACAATGTAGTTAATTAACCGAATAATACGTTAATTGCAATACATTTTTGCATATGACAACATTGTCATTGTCCGGTAACTTTACAACGCCTAGTGTTGTAGTTATGTAGCGTAACTATCGATAGAATTGATGTCGATATTTTGCATACATGAGTTACATAATAAAAAAATTGGCAAGATAAGGAATAACTGTTTTTATACCTGGTCTCTTCTTATACTATAATAAATATCTTTGGACATTATTCACGCACGGCCAATCTGATTAAAGCCTGAGCAGAGCTGGTAACCAGATACCTGACATACTACATATTATACTGCTTTTTAAATTCATAGAAAATATTTGGGTAACCAATTTTCGTCAAATAAAATCGATTTTGATCTCTAAATACTTATAAGTTATATGAAGAATTAGGTTTGGGAGACAGATTAGATATTTTTTTAATTTAAGGTACAACAAAAAAAAACTCTAGCAATATCGCAAAACAATGTTTTTATTTGTTTACATTAAAATAATTTATTATCTATCGATAAAAGGCGGTACACCTCTATTGATCAATATTGTAATAATAAGCTGTTATTACGTTATCAAATTAAGCCGTAAGCTTTTTTGACGAGCTTTTTGTTAATAAGTAACTGTAATGAGTAATTAGTTTTCATGCTGAGCAATTACGACCGAGAGCCTCTATTTACTTACTAATAACTTAGTTTTATAAGTCCCTTGTTAAGTTAAATGTCCAGAAAATTGTACCGTAGTTTGTGTTAGATTATGGAAATAATTAAATATATTGATTTTTGACTAGTGGCTCCCCGCGGTTTCACCTGCGTTCCCGGGGAATGTCAAATTTTCCCGGGATAAAAGAAGCCTATGTTAATCCAGGGTGTCGGTTAACTCCATATCAAATTTTAATAAAATCTCTCAAGCCGTTTAGACGTGAAGATGTAACAAACATACACACTTACAAACTTTCGCCTTTATAATATTAGTGTGATGATTAATTATAATTATATTATATTTTTAGGGTTCCGTAGTCAAATTGCAATAAACGGAACCCTTATAGATTCGTCATGTCTGTCTGTCTGTCCGTATGTCACAGCCTTTTTTCCGAAACTATTTACTTTTAGAAGGATATGGTATTTTGTGGAATAAACTTAATTTATTAATTTTGTATTAGTACATGAAACGAATTACTAATAATAATAATAAATTTTATTTCTTCAATCACAAAGGTAAGATAACTTAATAACTAGTTGTTACATAAATCATACAGTTTTTAGGTTTGATTTCCTTTGTGAGTGACTGGTGTCTGTACTAGGACTAGCCTGTATTACAGATTACCAGGCCCTAAAAATTAAATGGAATTAAAATTTAAGTAAAACGTACCCACATACCATCAATATCTTCATATTACGGTTTTAAAGTAAACTTTCAGTGGAGAATATTAAATTTCACCGTAAGAACAATGTTGCCTGCCTCCTAAACTTATAGTGCCATAACGACCAATTTGCCAGTCAAAGAGAGTTGTAGCTTCAATTTCGGGACACCTTTATAAACTAAATTGGTGCCAGTATGTGCTTATCCGGTAATTTCCCCTTGTTTCGGAAAAAATAACATTTAATCGTTGATTTAAAGTTATATATTTTATTTGGAAAAGAGACAATCCTATTGAGACAACTTTATTTATCATAAGAATTAAATTCACTTACATTACTTACATGAGAAAATAATGTTAAAAACTACGTACATATTTGTTGGACGTAATAAAAGTTACCCTTTTGTAATAAACCAGCGGACCCAGTAGACTTCGTACTGTCCACCAGCGCCACCTACCGGGTCCAAATTGATGTGTTACACATAAAAATCTTCCCCATGAAATACTCCGTAATTTGGTGACAACCGCATGAAAATCTGTTCAGTAGTTTTGTGTTCATCGCGTTCAGACAGATAGACAGAGGCGGCGGGGACTTTGTTTTATATGTTAAAAAGTAAAGTTTATAAAGTGTAAGAAAAATTTTAGAATACCTATAGAACAAAAATAAAAAATAATGCTGAAAGCTCAAAAGCTGAATCTTCTACCGGTTCATCTGGTCAACTGGCAAGAAATATAGCTATTTTTTTATATTTACAAGCATTTTCTAACATTGTGAAATAAATCCCATTAGCCGAGTTGAGTATGAAACATCTAAGTTAACTTAACGTAACTTACGTATTTATTATAGTAGTAAGATTTAAAGTTATAGTAAACATCTCAATTTACTTAATAAATTGGAGCCAACAAAAGTGCTCACAAAAAACTAAGTTTCTTTTCATATTTTTTTACATGTTTCGTACGTTGAAGTTTTGAACGAAATTTATCATCTGTAGAATTAAAGGGACTAAAGAAAATATACAAGAATCTGTTCAATCATAATTTGACAAAATTTATGGGTTGTGATGAGTAGGTACCTACTTATTATTATTATTTATTATTACGAGCCTGTAGTGTCCCACTGCAGGGCAAAGGTCTCCCCATCTTTCCTTCACCTACTTATAAATTGTTAAAATAAAAAATAAATAAAAAAATTAAATAAAAACTAGATGTGAATTAAAAAATAACATATAACCTTCTTTTTTGAAGTCGGCTAAAGTGTCATAATATTTTTTTTTATCTCTTAATACAAATCTTTTTGTCGCAGATTTTTCTGTAACTTTAGGTACGTTTCAATTATTTTTATTGTTACTTAATATTTTGAATAGATGCTTCCCTTTTTTGGCGAAACCAGGCTATCAAGGACACTAATATGCAAACAGGATTTTTTGGTTATATGTTTGTAATAGGCTCCGAAACTACTGGACCGATCTAAATCTTTCACCAACGGAAAGCTACATTATCAGGGAGTGTCCTAGGCTATATATATACATACGTATTATTAGGGAACTATGCGAGTAAAAACGCGTTGTAGAAGCTAGTTTTGTCAAAATTAAATAGACTATTTGTTTTTTTTTTAACCAAATCCAAACTGAAATGAACAAAACATTTTAAGCACCAAACAGACAAATAGATAGACGTTAAGCGACAATTTAGGGAATGCAATAATGTTGCTTGTTTTGGGTGGGACCCTTAAAATTCTTGGCCCTTTGGAAACATACGGGGTAAGATCGTGAGCGGGGCTGCCGCGGCTTTATAATAGTTTGCTGTTTAAGTTTATATAACTTATTATTCCCAGTTCTTTTTAGCAAAAGTATCCTTACGAACCGAGCATTCGACCTAGATTAGAGTGCCTATTATATATATTTATTTACTCTAATGTCAAGAAAAAGTAGGTATTTACTTGTTAAGGCCTATTTGATAAAAAAATTTTGGATAAATATCTTGAGTTCAAAATAGAAGGACGTTTACTTGCTAAGAAGCTTTTATTCTATAGATTTTATTAAGTCTCTTATTTACTAGTTATTTTTGAAATTTTAATATGCAGGATTCTCTTTACTATATTAAGCTATACGTAAATAATATATAAAACTACATGTATAGACAGACAAAAACGTACTGCCCTTAATTTCAGCGTCCCAAAACGTTTTAATACACCGTATGTTTTCATTTTCGTCAACCGTAGAATGGTATAAATCTGTTTCTCAGCTCTTAAACTGAGCACCAACTATTTTTATAGCAACAGGTGTTATATGGTAATGAAGGGAACTAACCTAAATTACATCTGCCTTAACATTCGATTTCGTTGGCTTTGTGGTTAGTGACCCTGACTCTCAAGCGGGTCGTGGGTTCGAATCCCACCCAGGACAAACATTTGTATCCATGAATATGTCTGTTTGTCCACTGTCTGGATGTTAATATCTATATAAGTATGTATTTAAAAGTAGTATATGTAGTATATCAGCTATCTGGTTACCGTATCACAAGCTCACTTTAATGCTGAATTTGGAATCAGATTGGCCGTGTGTGAAAAATGTCCCAGGATATTTATTTATTAATTTTTTATTATTTATTAAATATCTGTATAAGTATGTAAAATGTAAAGTGTAGTATTTAAAAGTAGTATATCAGCTATCTGGTTACAGTAGGTACAAGTTCTGCTTAGTTTGGAATCAGATTGGTTGAAAAATGTCCCAGGATATTTATAACATTAGGTACCTAAGGGTAGTTCGTAGTACCCCACCGCGGAGAACCCGATCTAAATTGTCTTAATTTGAGGGTATACCCTTTCATTGTTCCCTACACGAAGCTAAGACCCACGTGTGAAACGCTAAACTTTAATTACCAAGGTTTTAATTAGGTATATAGTTTATTTTGTTTATAATATCATGTTGGAAAAGAGAGAATTAGCTGAAGTATTTTGTTGACTTTTTTACAAGAATATGAAGGAGAGTTTGTCTTAATATTTTATTAAGTTATGGCCATACGCTGTTGCGGTCTTTTCATATTTTTTTATCAAATTAATGATAACACAAGCTCACTTTATAGCTTACTTTGGAATCAGATTGGGCTTGTGTAAAAAGTCCCAGGAAATGAATTCTTAAAAATGTTTTAAGGTCATAGATATTAAATTTATTTATATCTGAAAAACATTATAACAGTGCTTTTTATTTTGTAATGAAAATATAATATCTGAACCCCTTTTTTACGGAAGCGAGAATATTGATTTAGATTATTTTCTTGCATATTTTAAATACACAGTTTTCTTTATGGGTAGCTTTATTGTTGTAAATGAAATAACTTTTTTTATAAAACACAAATAGGATTCTATAGAAATCCGGATAAAGGCACTAGTTTTTGCCTACAGTATGTAATTCCATTGGAAAAATAACTACACGTATAAGTAAATTAAATTCACAGTAGAAATAAATTTCCCAAATTGTTGACAAGTTTTTAACTACTTTAGTACAAAGACAAGACCCGTGTCTCGAAGTAATAAAATATATCCGTTTAGAAATACGCAAATAGAGTTTTCACGAAAAAGTATTTACTGTACCTATGTAAATTTTAATAGTTATTTACGTTTCCTACTGGATATATGTTTATTGAATTTATATATTTTTTCTGTATTTTTATGTAGTTTCAATTATTTATATCATTACGTAAATGTATTACATATGACATAATTTGATTTTGTATTAATGATGTTTCCTACAATTTTATTAGGCAGTAAGTATGTAGGTCTTAATAAAAATTATACTGTAAATATGTTGATAAAATATCGTAAAGAAACGGAAAAACTTTACTTTTAAGCTTTCAGTAGTAAAAACTACCTTAAAATTTTAAAGTCTACATTTCTCCCTTCCCGAAAAGTTTCTAGCAAATACAATTTATTTAATATTTCCTTTATAATTTACATATTAAACACAGAAAATATTTTCGACTATATAGTCGACTTTTTAAATAATATTTTCAGTTTCGTTTTCAAATAATATTAATAGTTTAGCTTTCAGTATTAAAAAATATTATTTAAAAAGTCTACATTTCTTCCCGAATAGTTTCTAGCAACTACAATTTATTTAGTATTTCCTTTGCAAATTACGTATTAAACATAGAAAATATTTTCGACTATAAAAACTAACAATAAAACTAATACTAAACTTACCCCAATGCCATTGCTACGAGTGTCGAGTGCTACGGTACGGCTACGGTTTGTGCTACGGTGCTACGGTGACACGTGCCTCAGTTGTGCCGCGGTCGTCGCGATCGTGCCTTTATATTCGACGGGGCATCGCCCACTTGTGTCTTGCTCCGCCCATCGCAAGTATATGCAATATATGTATATCCAGTATATGCAACATTTGCACACATATTAACACATTATTGATATTAATTGCTATTTTATTTTTACCCAAAATAGCCAAGGATATTAGAAAGATAAATATATATTTTACCCGTGAGAGTGCAAGGTTTTTGAAATCTAATTGTTTGTTTTGTTTTGCAATTCTATTCAATGGAAATAAATTGGGAATTAAATCAATATTAAGTATATAAAAGGGTTAATTTATTGATAATAATTTAAATAAGTGATTTAATAGAGGTTTATAAATTTCGGGAGTAAGACGTAAAATTACTTTCTTTGTGGTTTAATTATTATTATTTATTTTATAACTGGCGTAATAAATATTTAATAAATAAAATGTTTTTATTTATTATGAAGAACATACATGATACAATAAATGGTGACAATCGTTTTTTATTGTGTCAAATTTAACCCTACAGAGGTGTCGATCAAGATTTTAAACATGAAAATTTCTATTTTTGCAGAAATGCGTCAATTTGAAGCTGCTGAAGTCACCACCGGTTCATAGTCTTCAGAAATAATTAAATAGTAAGTAATTTAACATTAATAACTTTTACATGCATTTTTTTTATATTTTCATGAATTTTATTAAATACCACATTTTGTCCTAATTAACAAGCAAATAATTTGAGCAATCATATTTTCAAATATGTACTTTTATTAAAATATGTGCAACATATTGTCTAAAATTCTACATCTACATTAGCTAGACTAGCTTCCGCCCCACGATTTCACCCACGTTCCTAAAGAATGTAAAGTTTTATAAACTATCACATGTTGTAATCTAGAACTTATTTTGCAAAGTATCGTCTAAATGCCTTTAGCCGTATTGCGTGATAGGGTAACAACCATCCATTCATCCTTACGATCGTTTGCGTTTATAATATCACTAGCGGATATCCGCGACTTCGTCTGTGCAAGACAATTATTTTGAGTAGCTTGCCCTTTTTCAAAGTCCAAATTAAATGTATTCTAAAAATCATTAAAATCAATTAGGTATTTTGAGTAGCTTGCCCTTTTTTCAATGGCCAATTTAACTCGATACTAAAAATCATCAAAATTCAAAAACCGTGAAAACGTCATAAATAGGCAAAGTAATTATTACATTTATAAGTTTATGTAGTAGGATAATGACTGATAATGGCTGATCCGGGCTACTTGTCTGCGTCACAATCTTTCCCATACTTTCAGTATTTTTTAAAGATGCTCCGCTTATATTCGTCATAGCATGATGTTATTTAAGCCTACCTCGATAAATGTGCTTAAACAATATTTTTTTTAAATTCACACCAGTAGTTCCGAAATCTATTCATTACAAACAAAACATCAAATCATTCCTGTTTATAATATTACTAACTTTCGCCCTACGGATTTATCTTCGTAGTTGCCATTTTCGTAGGAATACGGGAATAAAATGTAGCCTATGACACCCACAATTAACGTGGCTTTCTATTAGTAAAATAATATTCAAAATCGGTTAGGTAGATATAGTTTACCCCCTACAACCTCATAAACTTAGCCTCTTCACAATATTAGTACAGAAATAGATATATGGTATAGAAAAAGATGCTATTTTTGTACCCGATTGTAGTTTGCAGTTTGCAAATAAGCTCAACTTAAGCTTGAAGCCGTCAAGTATGTAGTTTGGTTCAACTTTCGTTGTAAGCCGTCCGTAGTCCTAAACCTATAAATCACAATTTCATACAAATTACCGACTGAACTCATGTATAACTGCAAAACTCAGCATGTTTCAATCAAATACTCATTTTGATGATGATATTTATTGTTTAGGTGTGACCAGCTATTAGTTTTTGGTAATAATTATTATCTATATCTTATACTAGCTGCCTCCGCGCGGTTTTACCCGCGTAGTTCCTGTTCCCGTGGGAATACAGGGATAAAATATGGCCTATGTTACTCAGTGATAATGTAGCTTTCTAATGAAAAAATAATTATTAAAATCGGTCCAGTACTTTTTGAGTTTATTCGTTACATACAAAAATACAAATCTTTCCTCTTTATAATATTAGTGTAAGTAGATGGATATAAATTTTTCGTGTCACAATGTTAGTTACCATACTCCTCAGAAACGGTTTGACAGTTTTTATGAAATATTAGATGTATATTCAGTAGGTTTGAGATCGGCTACTATCTATTTTTGATACCCCCGTGAACTGGGGAACGGGAACTACGCGGGTGAAACCGCGGGGCGGCAGCTAGTAACTATATAAGTAGATTTTTTCGTTTTGCTTTTAGAATATAAAAATAAAATATACAACGGAAACTTCTGCTCGCCCAATTTCCGTGAGAAATGTTTCGTATATACGAAAATTCTAATCTTAATTATCTATTAATATAGGTATAGTTTATTCTATAGGTTTGAATAAAATAAATTCTATGTTACTCCTTGATAATATACATTTCTATAGTCATCAGAATGTCTGTTAAACACTTCTTAATTTTAATATTACCTACTATTGTGGAATGCAAATAAATAATATCAATATGAATATGAATTTTTAAAATCGATTCAGTTGTTTATGCTTGAAAACGTAAAAAACTCATATTAGCGTTCATAATATTAACAGAATATGTTAACTGATTAACTTATATATCCACAAAAGGTCAACGGAAAGTATTCCAAAGTAAATCCAGACTAAAAAAGCGAAGTTTCAATTCAAAATAAGTACATTTATTTACACTGATGGAAACAAACTGCCCTATGGCTTATCCGCAAACGTTTGAAATTAACTCCCACTGTCGCCTTTACGTGGATGTAGTATATATTATATACTATACATTTATACTATAGAGTATAGTAGAAAAGGTAATAAACGTTGAATTGTTTGGGTACCGCTAGAAAATTGTTTTATTTTCAGGCTTACCAACAATTGTTTACACATACATTAAAATATTGATACATTACAGAAAATAAGAAGTAGGTTTAACTCTAGGTTTTTGTAACCTAGAGTTAAAGTATGTAGAGTTTGTATTTACAGGTTTAAAAACCTGAAAAAATCATAAACAAACTAGTTCTGTCGCGTCGTGTCCGCTTACGTAGGAATTCGGATAGTATAGCGTTCCATTGGTAATTTTTTAAATTGGTTTAGTAGTTTAAGTGTGAAAGCGTTACATACAAACTAACGTTGTCATTTATAATATTAGTTAGAAAGTACTACAGTAATCTAGCAAAATTTTGGTTATTGTTTCTCAGTAGAATCTTTAAGATTAAGTACATTAGCCAAAACATATTTATAAATATAATGTATATTACTAATAGAAGAAAAACTCATTCACACATGTGTATTTGTCTTGGGTAGGAATCGAACCCACGATTAGCACAGTTACCATTACTACCAATTAGTAGAAAATAATATGTTCTGCTTTCTTATGTTGCTTACTCTACCAAGTTAAATAAAAATCCACTTGTTAAATCCTTATTACATACTTGTAGTTACTATATCACGTCTTAAGTAAGCGCTAGTTTTTATTAGATTCCTCTGTAATGAAATTAAAGTAAAAAAATATAATACTCAGGGAGAATTGCATGTACATATATATACCTACTACAAATATTAACTTAAATATAGTTTGAAGAAATATTTTTAATAATATAAAGAACCCTAACTAGCAGAGAGAATTTAATTAAAAGCAAAAGTAAGTAAGTACCATCCGAATTTTCAACTGTTTCGGTAAAATTTTATATTATTACAAAGTAACTATATATATATATATGTATAGTTTATTTATATATATATATAATAACTGTCTAATTAAGAATAATTAGACAGTTTTTTTTAAACTCCACATTTGTATACCAAGAAACGGATATAATATGGGGCATTACACACGGCCAATCTGATTTCAAACCTAGCAAAGCTCTACTATAGAATCTAATATAATATTCATCTTTATAACAATGATGCTTTTGTTTAGCAAAATAATTTTAATTTATAACAAGCTACGCCAAGTTCCATCACCTAACTATGGAGATTATGAATATTCACTGTAAAACAAGTTTAATTAGTAAGAGAATCTTATGCATATTAAATGCACAAGTTTGTAACTCGCCCGCTGAATCCGTACAGGTCATTCGTCAGAAGTTAGGAGTTTATTTATTTAGATTAACCAACAGTGCATATTTAGTTAAAATCATTAAAAAAACTGTAACAACATCCATCTTATATAAATAACTAGCGCATCCGGCAGACTTCGTTCTGCTCACCAGCGCCACCTACCGGGTCCAAATTGATGTATTATACATAAAAACCTTCCACATGAATTAGTCCGTTATTTGGTGAAAACCGATAATGTAGCCTTCCAATGGTGAAATAATTTTTGAAATCTGCACAGTAGTTTTTGAGTTCATTCATTGCAAACATACACACAAAAATACAAAATTTTCCTCTTTATAATATTAGTATAGGTGACAGACACACCCTTATATTCTAGGATTTTATCAATCCAGTACCTAAAGTAGGGCTGTCAATTAAATATTACGTGTACAGATAATAAATAATTATCATAATGGATTCCTGAGAGGGACTGATAGTAACACTATCATTTATCAGATATAGGTACATCTGTCAGATAACTCTACATCCTGTAGTTTGTGAGTGTTTTTTGACAATGGATTTGTTACAATAAGCCTAAACAGCCTACATTTTCAATTTATTTTCTCTAAAGACATAATTAACTTGCGTTAGACTGCGATTCGGGCTGGTCTAGGTCTAGAAGGAACTGTATTTTAGCATCATATTTTATAGTAGGTATTAAAATTACCCATCATTAGATTTATTAGAATAAGAGTTTATTGAAAGGAAAGGTTTATTAGATTGACAGTAGTTGGCTTTGTGGTCAGTGACCCTGAATCTCAAGCCGCCAGTCGTGGGGCCGTGGGTTCGAATCCCACTCAGAACAAACATTTGTATGCCTGAATATGTTTGTTCTTTGTATGAATGCAATTATCTATATAAGTATATATTTAAAAGTACTAGGTATATGTAGTACCTATATCAGCTATCTGGTTACCATATCACAAGCTCTGCTCAGTTAAGAATCAGATTGGCCGTGTGTAAAAAATGTCCCTAGATATTTATTAGATAGAAAATATTCTAATCTTGTCTTGTCATAAGATGACATTTTAAAACCCCCAAATAAGCTAAGAATGAGCTAAATGACCTTCAAACGGATGAACCGATTTTACCGGTTCAAACGTGGGTTCTGTCTACCTCTTTACGGGTAATAAGCGTGAAGTTCCACACTCAGCGACACCATGTTAACTGAGTTGCTTCACTGAATCGTAATATGAAAAATACTTCCCATGTTTCCTATCAAACAACCTAATAAACTCGCAGACATATCTTTGAAGAATTCGTAATAACATTTTTCAACGATATGCTGTCGAAAGTATTTGATATCTGATCCGATGTACAAATTACAGGCATATTTCCACTTTGGATTTAATATTTTATATGTCACGGTAATATTGTGAATACCATTCGATTATATACCAAACTAGTTGCTCCCCGCGTTTTCACTCGCTTTTTCAGGGATCTTTAATAGTAGGTAAGTAGTCTAGCTAAGCTATGTACCAAATCTCATCCAAATCCATTATGTAGTTTTTGCGTGAAATAGTAACATACATACATCCATACAAACAAACATTCGCATTTATAATATTAGTCGGATATAGTTTTATTAGCCGACTTACTGCCATCCCGCGGGTTTACCTACGGTTTTATCATACCTGGCATAATTATAATCATAGTTATTTGGATAGAGTAGCATCTTATCTCCGAAAGAATATTTTAAATCGGTTAAGTAGGTACATAAAAACCCTTTACATCCTAACTTATTATTTTTATTAGTATGTATGGATTAACCTTATATCTTATAATTACGTTTTCTGCAAAAACATCGGTTCTTCTTTGAAAATATATTTTTAGTGTTAGACTATTTACTTCAGACTGGTAATAACTAAACTTGCTAGCTGAATATAAAATTTTATTTATTTATTTTTTATTTTCATTTATATATAATATGACAAAATATGTTTAGACACTAAACAAACAGACATGTTCATTGTTCACAAGTGTTTGACATGGTTCTGGAAAGTCAAACCCATGACCAGCGACTTGAAAGCCAGGGCTGCTGACCACAAATCCACCCTTATAAATCATCCACTCTTCAAGTTCACATAAACTATGATTACTCTTTAGGTTAGTAAGATATACATAACAATCCATACTAATATTATAAATGCGAAAGTAACTCTGTCTGTTACCCTTTTACGCTAAAACTACTGAACCGATTTAAATGACTTTTGTACACAGTTAATCCAGAGCCTAAGAAAGGACATAAGCTATTTTTTATCCCGGGAAATTTGAAGATCCCCCGGGAACGCAGGTGACGCCGCGGGGAGCCACTAGTAATAAAAGACAGTTAGGTAAAATTATGCCTCAGTATTCATAGTTCAATATAAATGTTAAACGAAAACGGCAGATGACTGCATATCACCATATAAACAACTCCTTTCATAATCTGTGGATGTCTGATGGAAAACTGACGGGGAACAATATGAGGTTGGACACTGTTTCTCAAAGTTTTATTGTTGACCCCTAAAGGGACAACACAACAACAAGGACCCATCACCAAACAAACCCTGTATCAAATCGCAGGGTTGAAAAACAACTCTGACACCACTTAAATATAATATACTGATTTCTTTTATATTTATAAATTAAGGCCTATTTGAATTAAAATAATATTTAAAAAAAAACCCCTAAAGGGAATATAAAGGGCCTAATTTATTGACCAATTGACATTTTCTTAAGGTATAGGTACTTAGTAAAGGTAAAAAAACTGATATTGAGAATATATATTTTTTTAATACCTTTATGTCTACGTGAACCTGGGCTATGGGTTTTTGGTCGACACCCGGTTTAAAATTAATGTTAGAAGCTTTATAATGGGAAGAAGCAACATGGTTTAAATTCATTTAGTTACAGATGCCTGTTGCAAGATTGAGAAACATTGGAAAGCCTACAATGCTAAGTTACTTACTTGAATAAAGATCGCCTTCTAATAACGAATAAAGAGTTGATGTGTTTGTTCGTCAGACAAAATCTATAGCTGTCTGTTTGTATCTAGGTACGTACATTATCTACATTGATCTATATATAAAAATCTTGTGTCACAGTGTTTGTTATCGAACTCTTCCGAAACGGCTTGACCGAATTATAATAGGTCTGATTAGGTCGTTAAATATTTTAAATTTTTATATCGCCATTTTAGTATTTCTTATACCTGTGCTGGAACAACATTTGCCGAGGCAGCTAGTATTTAGGTATATAAATTGGGTGCATATAGCCCTTTTTGAGTTTTCAAACGTATTACCAAAAAATGTGTTTAGGTTGTAAGGAATAAATGACTTAATGTAAAGTCTCAGGGTCGATAATGCATTAGCGATATCCCTTGCAATGTGGCTTATCTGTTTGTCAGACTACTTAGGTATTGAAATCTATAAATATCGAAAGAGACACCCTGAGTAAGATCTGTACATATAATTGAATATTAATATTTGTTTCATTGCTCGATTCCTCTGCATAAGTTAATAATTTTTCCACGGCTAACTTAAATTGAAAAAGGAAACCCCTCAATGAACTCTGAAGAGACATCCAACTGTTTTACATAGAATAATAGTCGTCCATTCTTATGCAAAGTAAGCCATTAATTTTTAATTCGCTCCAAAGGACATTTCCTAGAACCGAACCGACTATAAAGAAAACAAAAGATATATTAAAATCAAAAGTGTAATTTTGATACACAGAAGACTGTATAGTGAGTTAGCGCTGTCTTTTTCTATCCAGTCGTAATAGGCTGAGACGCGAGTATAGAGAGTGGTTTTGTCGAAGTTTTTACCACTGACAACACCTACTAGAACGTCCCTGTCCGGTTGCTCGATGGGGTCGGCGGTATTCTGACAGGCGAGCGGTCCCCCAGAGTCTCCCTTAGCCACATCACCCACTACAGAATCTGTGCAAATAAAACCACCCATGTTCATACCCCACAAAGTGTTGCAGCGCCATCTCGATAGGACTTCGATTCGAGCCATTAATAATACAGGAGAGATGCGATCTCTTAGTTTATGGCCGACTCTCCCAAAGCCGGCTATTACGCAGGTAGCTGGATAATCAGCTGTTACGGTCGCTGGCATAATAAAGTCTACGTCATCGTTGAAGTCCCATGGTACATCAGTGTAGACTAACGCAATATCGTTGGCTGGGAAGTGGAAATGCGAATGAATGATCACCTTAGTTATTTGCCTCCACTGTGCGAGTAGGTTCGTTTCGCTTGCCCCACTGTGGACTAGGTTATTTCTTAGGCTACCAGCGACTACCCTTAGGGTGTCTGGATGATAGTTGTAATAAAAGCTTTGGCCTTCAAAGCAGTGGGCTGCTGTTAAGACTTTGTTCTCGCCGATAATGCTGCCTCCACATAAGTTTTTCCATACTCTCATGTTAGTGTCCAAGCGTTGATAAGGTTCCTTTATGGAGACCAGATAAGGCACCTGTCCTTTGCTGGCACGTTGGCCGTTCACAATGACAGGCTTCACGCGGTATCTCGAGTATTTTAATGTGGTTATGACGCGGTTGTCAATGTCGCACATTACTGACTGAATTAGAATTAATATAGAGATTAAATACATTGGGATTTGGTTTTGTTTCTCCAAAATTGCTTAGGTTTACTGTCATTTTGTTAAGTGACAGTTATGAGTGGATAATAGACTTGATAGACTAATCATAGGGTATGGTGAAAGAAGAATAAATACTTTTTCATATAGGTAGGATTATACTAAACTCCAATTCAGAGATACAAAAAGGTTTATTTACAATAACTATATACTAATTTTTGTACACTTTTCTTAAGCATTTCCTAGCTTGAATTGTTACATATTCTTAACACACTTACAAACACACTTAAACATATAGGTAGATAAAAATTATAAAATAATTTATTAAAAAATATCTTGGGAATTATCAAATATGATTCCAAACTACTCAGAGCGTGTTGGTAACCAGACTACCTAATTATACTTTTATATATATTTACATCCAGATACTAACATATTTAGGCATAAGCATGGTAAATATAGGTATATATACATACGCGGGGACACGAAGAACTACCCCTTTTTCATCGTCGGTCAAGGTTCCTTGAGACATCGCCGGCTCTCCAAAACAAATGGGGTGTTCATCAAAGAAAATTAAGACAAACGATTGATAAAGAAGTTTGTAATTACCGAGTCCAACGCAGTTCCAACGAGTTATTATATCCAAGGCCGGGGGACAATTTGTTTATAATTATTATTCGCTAATTTATAGACAGTGTGTTAATTCAAATTTGAAATGAGTTTGATTTAATTTCCGTTAATTATTTTATTTTTATTTTGATGGTTTTATGACTGGTTTTGTAGAGTTATGTGATAAAAAGTAAGTGGTGAAAATAATCACTAAGTATATACCTAGGTATGTTAGGACATGGGTGGAAAGAGTTATTTATTAAATTAATTATAAGAGTCATAGTTGAGTTGATACAAACATATAGAAAGTAATTCTCATTTTTTGGGCGTACGTAATTATTATACCTATTTAAAAGAACTGGCTAATCCAGCTATCATCTATCTGGCTACCATAGTCCCTACGAGCTCTGCTTGGTTTCGAATCGGATTGGCGTCATGTAAATTTATGCCTGGAAATTGATTATTGTCTACCTTATTCTTTAATCTTTTTGCAATAGCAACTTTTCGCTCTATTAACCATTTGACTCAACTACCCTTTTCGTCTTATTGACGTGTTTACTGCCACTGTCAAACTTGACCTCAAAATCTTTCTTGTAATGTTTAAATTAAATAAAATCAATGATCGCTTCGCCCCTCACCATCATCTTAATTCTAGCAGTTTTACAAACAACAGTATCAGAAATCGATAACCGTGTAATAACATCATTAAAATACTCAAGTGTAATTGTGAAACCTACTGTGGTAAATGGAAGAATAGCTAAAAAGGGCCAGCTACCCTACTTAGTATCAATTAAAGAGCCTTCGAGAATATTACTAAAGAAGAAACGACTATGGAGTAACTTATGCGGAGGTAGCATCATCAGCGAAAATCAAGTTCTTACTGCAGCGCACTGTTTCGAACTAAACAACTTTTACTACGCGAAAAACTTCAAGAAACTCAGAGTAGTCGCCGGAAACCTAAACACAGACCTAATAAGCACCGGTAAAGAGCAAAAATCAGGTGATTCACAATGGAGGAGAATCAAAAAGGTGCGGTTACACGAAAAATTTAATTTCCCAGCAAACGATTTGGCAATAGCGACCGTTAATGTGTCTTGGGTGTTCACAGATAACGTAAATCTGATAAACTTAGCTCGATGGAGCACAGACTATAATGACTGTGCATCAGCTGGCTTCGGGACGATTAGGCATGGCCAAAAGGCTAAAAGGTCAACGGCCCTGAGGGTTGCTCAAATAAACGTCATACCCAGATATCAATGCTCAGTGTTCTGGGAGATGAACATGGATAATTATATTTGTAGTAACTCAGCTGTCACTGACGTTAGTAACGGAGATTCTGGTGGCCCTTTGACGTGTAGGAGGACCCTAGATAGGGCAGAGGTTAGAGGAAAGGATCTACTAGTGGGCGTAGTCAGCGGGAAAAACTTTGACAAAACCACGCTCTTCACTAGAGTGTCAGCCTATCGAAAATGGATTAACTCCTGTGCCACATCTAGATTGAGTTTACCATTGTTAATTGTATCAGTTTTTTGTATATATGTTTGAATTTTTTTCGTTATGTTAAAGGTCGAAGGTGAAAATGAAATAAACAAAATACCTATAAAATATTTATTCATCTCTAAACAATAAATTTTATAAAACATATTTCGGTATTAAATACCTTACGCTACGGTAAGTTAATATTAGCTGAACTTTTACAATACGCCTTTTATTGAGTTTTAGGTGTGCATAAAAAAATATAGATATACGAAAATGGTTATTTGGAATGCAAAAAAAATACATACCTACTTATGTAAGCTTCCTAAAAATGTTATCAGGAAAAGGCGTACTGACAAAGACGTGGTTGATATTTAACATTTGTAAAAATCTGTTTTATTTGTATACTCTAAATCGAAACATCATTATTAAGAAAATCTAGCTTATGTACCCAATATTGTTAAATGCACGCAAACTAGGATGCTTAACTAGTCGTGTGGATTGACTGAACCATCAAAGCTAGGACGCTAAGAAAACCGAAGTTTGTTTTTAAAAACACGTTTACAGGCAGCTTTTTGTGAACGACTGTTTTGATTACGATCTTTGAACATGCCTAATAATATAAATAATTTCAATAATTATTACCATGAAATATTCATCATTTATTTACGTAAGTCTTATGTGGGGTTCCGTACCCGAAGGGTAAGCAACGGGACCTTATTCCTAAGCCTCCGTCTGTCTGTCACCCGGCTTTACCTCATGATATACCTAAGTAGAAAATTGAATTTTACAGATTTTTTATTGTTTATAGCAAGTGATTTAAATAATATAACGCGATGCGGAACCCCCTTCACACCGGTTTTATATTATTACTGTTCTGCTGAGAACATTTTTTTTGACAAATCAATATTACCATTTCACTAAAAACTAGAGTCCAGAGCTCTCGATACTAGCAGTAATCACGGCGTCAGATTAAGGCTAATTCCACGGGCTCCAAATGAGTTTACCAATTAACCGATTTAGATGCGAATGATTGAGTTTTATTTGATTTGTGACTTCGGTCCAAAAATTAGCAGCCATGTTTACCATAATCTCTTTCTATGAAGTCAGTATTGAAAGTCTGATGTTGCAAGCGTCCATAGGCTACGGTAACCGCTTCCCATCAGGTGGGACCGTATGCCTGTTTGCCACTCTTGTGGTTTGAACAAAAAAAAGCTACATTATCAGGGAGTAACATAGGCTATATTTTATCCCTGTATTTCAACGGGAATGGGAACTACACGGGTGACCAAGTTTGTAAAATCAATCATTCATATATGGCTGAAAGATCTTCGATTTAACGTTGCATACAGATATACTATATTCTGAGTAACATAAATAACTTTTTCATCCCACCATCTCGGAAAGAGTATTTTTAATCTTCAATATCTGAGTGGAAAAGCCGTTTTTATTCTCTAGAGGATAAAGTAAATTGAATTTGGAACATCGTGTGCACTAAGTTTGTGAATTAAAAAAAAACATTAAACCTCTATTACTGCTACCTCTATGGTGCCGAATATATCATACAACTTTTTTTTTTTTTGCATTTAGTCATTTCCTCGCTGAGGTGGAATGAAAAGTTACGTGTTGCACTCGAGTGCAAAGATTTTTCACCTCGTGCTCTTTTGATTCCCTCGCTAACGCTCAGGATTCTAATTTTGAATCACTCGCTGCGCTCGTGATTCAATTTTAGAATCCTTCGCTTGCTCGGTCATCAAAATTGAACACGCGGTTAAAAAGCAACTTTGCACTCTTGTATAACAAATAACTATTATATTGATATCTGTGTGCAATGAAATGTCTCAAAGTCTAGGTATGCCCAAAGTATTGCATACTTCTATAAATAAGCGAAATTTTTTTTTATACCACGACGGTGGCAAACAGGCATCCGGCCCACCTGATGGAAAGCGGTTACCGCAGCCTATCGACACCTGCAACACCAATGGCATCACTGGCGCGTTGTCGACCCTTCAGAAACCTATTGACTCCTCTTTTGAAGATCCCCATACTGTATTCCCTATCGAAAACCTCAGCAGGGAGTTACGTAATCTATTTAACCCGGCGAGCATGAGGCAGGGTATGTCATACCCTGGTAGTACTAAAAAGTGTTCCTATTTTTTTAATATTTGTCAGGCAACACTGCCTCGCTCAGTAGCTGGAGGCAGGGATGTGCGGGAGAGAATAGTGGCGAGATCGCAGTATGGCGTGAGACACCGGCTGAAATATTCGTTCACAAACCTCTCTCGGGTATGTCATACCCTGCCTCATTCTTGGCGTATTTTTTTTAAGTATAAATTTTAAAACATTTTATTCGGTTTTTTGTTATTCTTCATCATGTTTATGCTTTTTTTGTGAATGTTTGAGATTCGTTTATTTATTTTAGGTGATTATTTATTATTATTTTTAGTTTTTAATAAAATATAATGTTGAAAGACAAGAACAAAGGATTCAATGGTATATTAGAGGAGGAAGCATCTGATTTCGATTAGGAACAACTGGGTGAGCCTTCAGCCTACACCTGTAAATGTGTCTGGACTGTATTTTAGATGCCTGAACTGTCCTTATAAGAAGGATAGAAAAACCGAATATTCCTGCAACGCTTGCGGCAAGCCCATGTGTTTGGATCATGCAAGTTTTTTTTGCGAAATTTGTGCTTGTCTCTATGACAGTGACTAATCATAATTTCATTTAAAAAAAATAATTATGAAGTTTTTAGAGAAGAGAATCTCATTAACTTCAATTATTAGGTTGATTTTTGTTCCAAAGAATATTTTTTTGTTTAATTTGTTGATTTTTGTTAACATCTAAACTTTTGTTGCTATGAGTACATAGTGTAAGAAAAGAATTAATAAATAAAAATGAATCCATCATTAAACTGTAATTTTTATTTAATTCGATTAATTAATTCATTGTTTAACAATAATCAATCAACAAATTAAAATAAAATTACTGAGAACTATATTATGGTACATTAAATCTAGGGTATGTCATACCCTGCCACATGCTTCATGTAACTTTTTTTCACCTCATGCTCGCCGGGTTAAATAATCCACACGAGAAGATAAGCATCTTTATAAAATCAAATTGCATACTTTTACTGTTTACAAAACTGCAGTATACAAATCTAGCATCATAATCATGTACAGCGCCATCTGTGGCATTTTCCATAAACTAAAAGCACATCTAAGGGTTTAAAATTTAGGTTAGGGTCGCTAAATTAAAAATAAAATTTAAAATCCGGTGGCTTTAGACAGTTATTTTCTAGGATTGAACTCGATGGTGATAAGCAATAATGTGTCAACCCGCAAAAAGTCGAAAATAAAGGTTTTGATATATTTTAATAATGCATCTACAAAAGTGTTAGGTCATGTTAAACATAAAAGTACATAAAAAAATAATATATATCATACAAAAAGCCGTAAATTACATTGACATCCTTAAACGCAATTTTCTTAAAACCAAGTTTATGAGGGTTAACACATTATTGCTTATCAGCATCCTTTTGTGCTTAACATATTGGAACATTATTTAATGTGGTGATATTGTGGTAAAATATTTATAAAAGTGAAATACATGGATGAACGCCATCTATCGAATATAAAAGGTGACTAATTACCTTAATTTAATTAATTCATATATTTTTATAACGTTTCTAACAACATGATTGTAAATCTTACATTTATCTATCAAATAGAGCAATTATTAGCGTTGTCCAATATAATAGATTTTTCAAGATTACTATACAAACATAAAAACGATATTTCTGTGACAATTCTGAAAATTATTAAACAGTAAAGCTAGTTTATAATTTTTTTAATGACATTACTCAGAATATTAGAGATATCTCATTAAAAAAATAAGACTCTATAGTCGGATTAATAATTCGAGTCACAAAAATGACAAGTACAACTGTCACTGATACAAAAAAGGGTGACCCGCTACAATAGTGATGTTCGGCAGTTTTGTTCTTTCAGTATCCGATACATAAATCTAGTCGAAAATCCCAAAATTTCATTTTTTTTAAACTAAATTTGAATTTAATTGAAACCAAAATTAAATAAATAAAATCGAATAAATGTTATTAATTTAATTAACCTAACATAGGCTAAAAAAAAAATTAATAAATGTACTAATAAATTTAATTTATTTGTCCAGTACCCGTACAAATAGTCACTTCCAAAACAAAATGGGGTCCATAGCGTGACAAGTGATGACTATAGTTCTTCCAATAGCCAAAAACAAATAATATACATAAGAGTATTTTATGTAATATTTAATTACCTACCGTGTATGTCTTCTGTTTTATTACCATAAATTACATTTTTTTTATTTATATAAAGGCATTCTGACATTGAATAAAAATAAGGAAACTCTAGTCGAGTTTCCTTTGTCCTTAGCCGACTTTTAGTTGTAAAAATTCGAATCTACCACAACACTATTTATTTGGGACTAAAAACCTGCAACACTGGAAATGTCATTTCTCTGCCTACAATGAATAATCCGACTATAAGCATAACTTCCTAAAGTCGGTTTTTGATTGAAAGAATCTCTAATGACACTTTATTAAGGCAATCAATCAGAAAACCATTATATCTGTCAACGCAAATTCATTTAATAATGACTACAAAATACTTTACACAAAAATAAACAAATAGTTCTTATTTTAGTCAAGACAATTGGGTTTGATATGATATTGTGAGAATAAATTAAATTGAATGATGTATTTATGATTAATTAAGACATTTTTAAATAGTATTTTCGTCAAAAAAATTATGATCATAATAAGGTAAAAAAGGGTAATCGAACGCTGATATAATATATATTTTATCAATTAAATTACATGTAAGTGATCATGATGGTAATTGGATTTGAACCTAAATAAAAACCGACCAAGAGCGTGTATAGGGTTCCGTAGATAGTTTGAGAAAATTAAATACTTTACGTATATATATACGATTTACTTAAACATATTTTTAATATTGAGGTGGCAGCGAAATGGTAAAAAGTCATTTTCGGTTGATTTTAGGATCTTTTTTACTTGGGCGACTATAACTCGTAAACCTGTTATCTTCTGTTCAATATAATTTCACAGGAATGGGTTGTGAAAGAGGTAGCAAGCATTATAAAATAGGAAGACGATACATTTGTCCCGCTCTCACAAACTGCAGGCCTGCGTCATACAATAATAAACCTTGGTCATAGCAATTAGAGTTGAAATTCGGCCTTCAATACATTTTCACGGTAAATCTTTTAATTTTTTTTTGTTCTAACTACACCTAGCATTAGGCGTTCTAATTTAATTAATTCCATATTAATGAGGTTTGCATTTCACATCATAAGTACGATACTTAATATTACAGAAAAAAATGATTTTGATACAAATAATTACTAATCTATTTACATTATAACACTCAGTTATCAATTTTCTAATAGAATTTCCCCTTTTAATATGTGAGCAAGTTAACTTATATACCTCCCTTTCTTTCTAAAGAGAAAGAGTGAGAAAGAATAGATCTATCGGTTTCTACGAAAAAGTAACACAAAAACAAGTTTCAAAGGATTAACTAATCTCAATAATTTACTTCTCTTTTCATCTTATGAAATATGAAAGAGATAAATAGCTAAGTTAAATTGTATGCATACCAATAAGGGTTTTTAATCTTTGTCACAATTCACTGTATATTTGTTATACGATATTAAAAAAAGACACCTCATTAAATGTCGTAAAGTAAATATCTGATTGGTGTATATTCCAGTAACTTAGAAAATATTCATGTGTTAGAAAGAGACAAAGACATTGTGTGACAAGTAGAGATAGCGTCAAAATTGGTCTAATAATTTTCTTAGATATTTTTTTTTCATGAAAAATAAAAATAAAAAAATTAACAAAATTATTTAACCGAGTGTTATCATAATTCTAATTGATACAACATTAAAATGAGCGCAAAATAATCTTATTTTTATATAATAAAAGTCTTTGAAAAATAACAGTCAAATTCTTAATACATTTGACAATCTCTATATAACTATTTATTTACATCGATGTTATTTATATTACAAATTTTCTTCAATTGAAAGTACCTATCTATTTTTAAGCTATTGCATAGCTTTTATCGCGGGCTCTGAGCGCGGCGACCGAATCAAGAAATTCCGTAACGAAAAAAACCTAACACATCGTCTAACGTCGTTTCAGTTCGGCAGACTTCGGCACGGTGTTTGTGTACGTGCGACTAGACGTATGCTAGATCGAGACGAGCTGCTCCGAAATCGGACGAATACATAAGCAGCTGTTTATGAAATGAAATCAAATGAAATCAAATGAAATCAAATCTAATGAAATCAAATCAAATCAAATGAAATCAAATCAAATGAAATCAAATGAAATCAAATGAAATCAAATGAAATCAAATGAAATCAAATGAAATCAAATGAAATCAAATGAAATCAAATCAAATCAAATCAAATCAAATCAAATCAAATGAAATCAAATGAAATCAAATGAAATCAAATGAAATCAAATGAAATCAAATGAAATCAAATGAAATCAAATGAAATCAAATGAAATCAAATGAAATCAAATGAAATCAAATGAAATCAAATGAAATCAAATGAAATCAAATGAAAACAAATGAAATCAAATGAAATCAAATGAAATCAAATGAAATCAAATGAAATCAAATGAAATCAAATGAAATAAAATCAAATGAAATCAAATGAAATCAAATCAAATCAAACGAAACGAAACGAAACGAAACGAAACGACATAACACTATGAAAATAACTGAAATAGACTAATCTAGAAATGAGAAAGTATATAGGTGTATATGTATTTATGTACAACAGTGAATAGCTGTACTGGTAAAATTTGTGTATGAAGTGTTTTGAATATGAATGAACAAAGTGCATTTATTATTCAAATAAATAAAATTATAATTGCATAAGTTGATACAAAATGCTATGCAATGCAATAGCTTTACCGCGGCAGTCCCCGAGTGCCTCACGTATTTTTTTTACTTTAAAATCGAATCTGCAAGGTATTTTTCTATGTAGGTACTTATTCTATGCTCTACCACTCTCTATTCTATGCTCTAGAATCATTTAGCTCTCTTTCTAAAATTTCCTTTCCCTTTTCATTATATTAAAACAGAAACAGATGTGCACAGATTAAAACAAGTCACACACAATGTAAGACTTGAACCGAGGACGCCACTTGTACAATGTATGACTGTTTCTCAAGAAGTGCTTGTAACATTTTAGTTCCTAATTCTGCCGCAACATGGCGATTTTTTTTTCTTCTTTATCTTTATTTTTTTAATGAACTATAAGGTGGTATCCTCAGATGTCTTTTACACCATTACACGGACTGTTTCGGTGAGCGCTCTCAAACGGAATTTGTATCTTTATATACGAATTAGAACTAATATTATAAATCAGTTTGATTGTTACACTTTCACGCCTAAAATACAAAACCGATTGAAAAATTTCACCAACGGAAAGCTACATTATCAGAGTAACCTAGGCTGTATTTTATCCCCGTATCTGCGTCAACGGGTACTGCGCGGGTAAAACCGTGAGACGGAAGGTAATGTAATATTCATAACATCGATGTCTCACATAACATAATACAGTTTGTAAATGGGAATGTGTTGTACCTAGGTACGGCGCTTACTTATCTTGCAGTTGGACGTAGTTCGCTGGGAACAATCCGTACGCACCTTTGCACAGACCCTGCCACCAACCTTCGTCGATCTGTGAGCAAAAAGTTGGTGATAATGTCGGGGTCGAAGTGAAAATTAAGTCTTATGTAAGTAGAGTAGAGTGGACAGAGAGGAATGGAAGGAAAACACATGTTGTGCGGACCCTGCTTAGGCGGGATAGGGGCAGGAAGAAGAAGATGTATGTAGACTTATTAAAGGGGGGGAAAAGAGGACTCCTCTCAGAGTATTTTTAAAAATAGCGATGCAGCACATCCCATGACAATGTTGGTGATGATGTCGACGGGGTCGAAGGGAAAATTGAGTATTATGTAAGTAGAGTAGAGTGGATGGAGAGTAATGGAAGAAAAACACATGCTGTGCGGACTCTGCTTAGGCGGGATGAGGGCAGGAAGAAGGGGATGTAAATAGAGTCATCAAAGGGGGGGAGGAGATAAAATGGATGATGATAAGCAATAATGTGTCAACCCACAAAAACTCGTATCACATACACAATATTATCTTAAGACGTCATTTTATAAAAACCAATTTCATGAGGGTTAACAAATTATTGCTTATCAGTATCCAAATTACTTCCCCCCCCCGTTCTTTAAAATAGCCATGCACCACATATCATGACAATATTGGTGATCATATCGTCAGGTCGAAGGGAAAATGAAGTCTTATGTAAGTAAAGTCACTAAAGGGGGAGAAAAGAGGACATTAAATTATCCCCCTCTTTTTAAAAATAGCCATGCATCACATACCATGACAATGTTGGTGATGATATCGTCGGGGTCGAAGGTAAAATGTAGTCTTATGTCATTAAAAGAGGGGAAAGGAGATAAAAATAACCCCTCCCCTCTTCACCGCTTCTTGAAAACAGCCATGCATCATATACTGCCTACGGCAGTATTTTTATAGTAATAAGTTTTCATACTAGATGGCGGTGTAGTCATTTTAGATCGCGCTATAAGTTCTTTCCGTAGAAAGTGGCCTCCTCGGCCCTCACCCTCGCCCTCCCCGTCCCCGTCCTCGCCCATCCACCCCACCGGGGACACCACTATGAACACATACCATGACAATGTTGGTGATGATGTCGTCGGGGTCGAAGGAGATCTCGTCGGGCGCGGCGGCCTGGTAGTCGTAGAGCGCGCGCGCCCGGTAGCCCTCCTCGCCCTCGCCCTCCCCGTCCCCGTCCTCGCCCATCCACCCCACCGGGGACACCACTATGAACACATACCATGACAATGTTGGTGATGATGTCGTCGGGGTCGAAGGAGATCTCGTCGGGCGCGGCGGCCTGGTAGTCGTAGAGCGCGCGCGCCCGGTAGCCCTCCTCGCCCTCGCCCTCCCCGTCCCCGTCCTCGCCCATCCACCCCACCGGGGACACCACTATGGTCGGCTGCCGGGTTATCTGCCACAACGATCAACAAATCTCTACTAATTACAATGGTCATGAGTGGTTTTGTTACCTACGATATAAGATTAATTTTGGATATAATAGCCTAGTTAACAAGTTCAAAAACGTGAAAATTCGAGATAAAGGTCCTAAAAATATGAGCGATGGCTCATCCGATTCGGAATCACCACTAGAAAAATGTTTTTGAAGGATTTTGGTGCAGGTAAAAAATTGCAATAGTTATTAACAAAATAAGATGATAAAAAAATTATATTTAGTTTTTTGTTAATAGCTCGAAAAAATTTAATATTTAAGCAATTTTGAAAAAAAGCCCGTTAAAGAAGAGAAAATTTCCAAAAAAAAAGTCCTTACTCCCGGAAGATAGTTCCGTTCCATTATTTATAATTAAAATTTGACGTTGAAATTAGGGCTGCGCACGGCTGTTACGGCATGCGGGCGCCGCCGATAAAGAGTTCAGCAATAAAAATATTTTTTTTTAGCATAAAATGTGATTTTAAAAATTTGAAAAAAATCCAGAATCTTCATAACACATGAAAGAATCAAGCCTTGAAGAAAATAAAGTTTAATAACTATTTTTCAAAAAGTTATCCAATTGTTAACAAACAAATTTTTTCCCAATCTCCATTGGCATAAACAAAGGGAAGGTATAAATAATTGGCCTAAAAATCTTAAACTTCGTGGAGCTCTTTTAATATGTACTTTAAAAGATCCTGCAAAAATTTTTCATAAAAGTTTATTTATTTAATTGAACTCTCGAAAAATTTAAAATCTGAAAAAGGTTGATAAATTATTCTTATTCAATTAATATTTAGCTTCGCCTGTTTTCACTTTAAATAATGACAGTAATTAACATAGATTTTGAATTTTTACGTAATTTAAAGAAATATATATTCTAAATAAATAGAGAAATTCAATAATTTTAAAAATTCTTTTTTTGCTATTTCGTTGATAAAAAAGATGATGATTTTTAAGTAAAATAAATTTTCATAATTATCATTTTTAACAGTGTAAAAACTATTTTTTATATTTCGTTACTTTAAATAATTAGTTAAGAAAAACAAATAACAAATATTGACCAACGTTATATTTTTTTTATGATGTAGAAAATATTATAAATACATATAAAAAGTGCGGAAAAATTATAATATTAAGAAAGTATTATAATAAATTAAAAAAAATAAAAACAATTTGGACACATTAGATGTGCAAAGATCATAAAAACGTGAGCTCATTTTGTACTTTCATGAATATATTCATAATCTGGGCAATTAAAAACAAAAAAATATGCAATAATTTCTAGTTTCTGAAATGTTTTTCATAGTATTTGGTACAGATTAGAGCTTGGAAAAGGTCATGCTACCTTTTATCCCGGAAAGCTAAAGATGCCCGGGAACATCTAGTCACAATGTGCTCTATATGTATTTATATTACATTCTCAAAGAAGTCTACATTTACAAGACAGAAAATCATATTAAAAATAATAGATTGTATATCTACTAACCTCCTCCCTTTCCTCCTTAGGTTCTCCAACGAGGGTGACATCGGGTAAATTGACAAGTTTGCCATCATCTGCCGGGGAAATATCCATTTCCTTCACCGGGGACTTCACCACTTCAACCTCTTTCTCCACTTCCACCTCTTTAGGTACCACTTCAACCTGTTTAGGTATAACTTCAACCTGTTTGGGGGCAGCTTCAACCTGTTTTATCGCTTCAACTTTCTTTTGCACCATATCCCTTTTGGGTAACTCAGAATCTTTGAAAGACGCTGGTGCAGGCAGTGGTTCATCAATTTCGTTACCTATTTTGTCTTTTTCCTGGAAATATAAGTTTATTATCAAAATAACTGTGTTTCTAAACTTATTAAAATTATCGCCTTTAGAACATATCTTATTAACAGTTCCTACAGAATTAATTTATGTTCTTTGGAAATAATAAATAGGTTAGTGTTTTTTATTAATTGCATTAATTTTTATGTTTGTTGTAAATACCTTTTGTGAGAGATCTTTATCTATTTGCGATCTCTGCTGCCTTATTTTTTGCACCGATTGTAATGCCTCCTGAAAAAAGAACATAGTGAAGAACATAGGACAGGTGTATAAATATAAATAATAGCCTTTACTTATATTATAAAGAAGAAAGATTTTTTATTTGTTTGTTATGAGTAGGGACCCGATCTGAATACTTATTTCACCAATAAAAAGCTACGATTTTTGGGAGTGTTTTTATTTTTTACTTTTCTGTATTATTTCTTTCGGCATTTACAGAATCAATAGTCAATTTATATATCATCATAATAGATATTATGACAAAAAATAATCATAAATTTATGCAAAAGCCACTATATTTTACTGTATATAGAAAATAAATGCCTGAAATAAACATATTATTATATTATATTGTTATTATTTACCTCTTCTTTCTCTTTAGCCATATTTTCAAACTTGGCTCTAATAGAGGAGGGTTTGGCGGCGCCGATATCTGGTTTCTGCTTCGTGTAGTTGGTCCCCACTCTACCCACTTCGTCGAACCTGTGCGCCGACTTGTCCACTCTGTCCGTTTCTATGCCGAACTTACCACCGAAACCCTGAAACGACAAAAAAATTACCTCCAGTTAGATTTTTTAAGCCCAGGTGGCTCAGTGGGTAACGCACCGACTTACGATCATGATCGTAATGGTGCAGGTTCAAACCCCGTCCCGTACCTCTGAGTTTTATAAAAACTTATGTACGGTTCACACCACTGGCTTTCGGTGAAGGAACACATCGTGAGGAAACCTGCATGCCCGAGATGTCACAATTAAAGGCATGTGCAGTCCGCCGCCGCACTAGGCCCGCGTGGTGGACTATGGCCTACACCCCCTCATTGATAGGGAAGGCTCGAGCTCCGAGCGTGGAGACGTGTATGAGCCGATGATGATGAGATACAAAGTATTACAATATACCTATAAATGTCAAAGCAACTACCGAATCAGAAGTTTATATTAAATTTAGAAGAACCAGCTAAATACTGCAGCTATGTTACTACACATCAAATTTTTCAATCCATACTTATATAGATACTAGTGGCTCCCAGCGGTTTCACCCGTGTGCTGGGACTTCTTCCATTTTCCCGGAATAAAAAGTAGCCTATATGCTTACTCAGGCTCTAGACTATATGTGTACCAAATTCAATTAAAATCAGTTCAGTAGTTTTAACGTGAAAGCGAGACAGACTGAGTTACTATCGCATTTATAATTTAATATTAGTATAGATTGACCTGTAGACACAACAGCTACATTCACGCTACAATATTTGTCCTGGGTGGGAACCAAACCCACCGCTACCCCAGCCAATATATTCTAAACTAGTGGCTCCCCGCGGTTTCACCCGCGTTCCCGGGATAAAAAGTAGCCTATGTGTTATTCCAGAACATATTCTAGCTCTGTGCCAAATTTCAAGCAGATCCCTTCAGCCGTTGGAGCGTGAAAGAGTAACAAACATCCATACATACTAACTTTCGCATTTATAATATTAGTAGGATATATTTTATCCCGGAAAAAGTGGAATATTAGGATATTTACCTTTTTATGATCAACCTGGCTGGCGTGAGCCGCTGCCTTCTCCTGGTGGTCCCAGCCCACTGCCGACGCGTCTTGTCTGTCTGTTTGTACACCGTATTTACCTCCGAAACCTATGGCGTAGTCTGAAAAGAAAGACAGTGGTCACTATAGTATACAGAACATAGTATACGGAACACAAGGTTTGTGGAAGTATTAGAGTGTGACTATACGTAAGAGATTAAAATTATTTTTTTCACATTCATTAATAAAACTAATAATAAACAAATAAGTAAGGTACTTTTTTCACACACGGCCAAACTGATTTCAAACTAAACTTGTACTATGGGTAATTAGCTGATATTTACACTAAATCAAATATTTCATCTACATTAATATAAAGAGGAAATATTTGTTATTTTTTGTTAGTATTTTTTTGTTTTTTTAACTACTGGATCAAACAGCTTTAACATTATCAGGGTGAATATTTTTTCACCAATGGAAAGCTACATTATCAGGGAGTAACATAGGCTATATTTTATCTCCGTATTCCTACGGGATCAGGAATTCCGCGGTGGTATTGGTGGTCTGTCTGTCAGTCTGAAAGTAAGTAATTAATACTACAAAGTAAATCATCAATATAAGGCTTGCAAGATACCCTTCTGCGAGTGATGGTGTTGATTGTCTTCCCTGTGGTCCCAGCCCAGTGCGGAGGCGTCCTTCCTGTCGGTCTGTACGCCGAACTTGCCGCCGAACCCGACCGAGTAGTCCTTCTGGGAGGAATGCTTCTCCACTTGCTCTTTATGTTCCCAGCCGGCTGCACTCTATGGTATAAAGTGTTGGTTAAAATATTGCACTATATAAAATTCTTGTAATTTTACATCTGTGATAGGATTTTTTTTTATTTTCACGCCATATGTCCCAGCAGCTTTCAGCTGTGAGTTAATCTATCAGTTAGTTTTTTTTTTTCTTTTATATCTAAATATGTACTAATATTATAAAGAGGTAAAGTTTATGATTGTTAGTTTGTAGGGGATAATCTTTGGTTTAACAGAACCGATTTCAACAATTAATAAAAGGTTAGCTAAATTATTTATGAGTATCATCATCACCAGCTCATATACGTCTCCACCGAGGAGCTCGACTAACATCAAGGCGGTGTAGGCCATAGTCCACCACGCGGGCCTAGTGCGGGGCGGACTACACATGTGTTTAATTGTGACATCTCAGGCATGCAGGTTTCCTCACGATGTTTTCCTTCACCGAAAGTCAGTGGTGTCAATCTGTACGTAAGTTTATAAACTCAGTAGTACGGGCCAGGGTTTGAACTTGCACCCTCATGATTGTGAGTCGGTGCATTCCCAACTGAACCAACACGGCTACTTATCCCGGGGAAATTGAACGTTCCCGGGAGATATATGAATATAACAATATAATTTTATTTTTAGGTTTCTTTTTTATTTTTTGGTAATTTTTATTTTCTTTATTCCATTTTACATAGTTTTATCTATATATATAAAAGAAAGTCGGGTTTGTTTCAACACTTATAACTCGAGATCTGCTAAATCAATTTTCATGGTTATTGATTCGTTGGATTTGTCTCGGCCCCGAATAGCAGAATACATCTTAAAAACAATGAATACTCGATATGTGAAATTAATACTTAATCATTTCAATAAATGCTGATTTGTTTATTAGATGTCAAACATTTGTTGTCCTATACTGTCAAATACTGTAACAACTATTCATGTGTGCGTTCAGAAATTATTTTATGTAAAATGTCTCGAAAGTTCGGAATTGTTATATTTGTTCTTTTTAGACATTAATTTGCGTAAACATTTATTACTTATTTAATTTCCGAAAATAATACCGAATAATGCCTGATTTTTAATTTGGTCGGTTTTTAAATTGATCAACTTTAAGTTTAGTCACAATTTAAACTTTTGAACGCAATCATAATATTTGACATTAGATTTGACAACCAACTGTAATATGTCAATCCATCCTGTCGTATTTCAAAACACGGAAAAAAGTTATACGATATTGTGTTACCATATCTATGAGTGCATCCTTCTACTTAGCTTTCTTTCTATCTATTTAATCAGCCCGTAATAACCCACTGCTGAGCATAGGCCTCCTTATTTTTATGCCTCTTTATACGGTCCTTTTCCAATTACATCCACTGCCTACCCGCTGCTCCGACAATGTCGTCTACCCACCGAGCCGGTGGTCTACCCGGTTTCCTGTGTCTCTCTTGGCCACCACTCTGTAATAGCTTTAGCCCATCTTCCGTCATCCAGCCTTGCCAGATGTCCCGCCCAACCCCACTTTAATCCCGTGATCCGTTTACCCACATCCACGACTTGCGTTTTACGTCGTATTTCGACGTTGGGTTTTCGGTCCACGAGGGAGATGCCCAGCATGGTTCGCTCCATGGCTCTTTGGGCAACCATTATTTTATACATGTCGCCTTTTGTAAGCGACCATGTTTCAGCACCATAGGTGACGATAGGCAGAATGCACTGGTTAAATGCCTTGGTCTTCAGACACTGAGGATTAGAGCGGAAGATTCATCATCATTCATCAAGTTTCCCAAATTCAGCCCAACCTAACTGGATCCGTCTAGCAATCTCCTTCACCTGAGATTTCCGGTCAAACGACAAACGACGTCCAAGATAGATGTAGTGGTCTACATGTTCTATTGGGGTGTCACCCACATTACTGGTTGCTGTTCCAATTGGATGACTAGCCATGAGCTTGGTGTTGAACATGTTCATACGTAGACCCACTTTCAGGGATGCTTCGTGTAGTTCTGTAAGCATAGATTGAAGATCAGCAACGTTCTCAGATAGTAGAAGAAGGTCGTCAGCAAAACGCAGGTGTGACATGCGTGTGCCATTTATATTTATTCCTCTCTCTTCCCAGTCTAGAGATTTAATTACGTCTTCTAGCATATTAGTGAAGAGCTTTGGCAAGAGAGTATCCCCTTGCCTCACACCTCGCTTGATGGTGACGAAATCTGTCAGCTTATACATGCGCACCTGTAGAGTAGCCTTTTGGTGTTCGTGCACATGAAGCCGTTTAAAGGAAAAAAAATCTCCCGATTTTTAAACATTCTTCATTGGTAAGCCGTGGTGGCTCAGTTGGGAACGGACCGACTCACGATCGTGAGGGTGCCGGTTCAAATCCCTGGCCCGTACCTCTGAGTTTATAAAAACTTACGTACGGATTCACACCACTGGCTTTCGGTGAAGGAAAACATCGTGAGGAAACCTGCATGCCTGAGATGTCACAATTAAAGGCATGCGAAGTCCGCCAATCCGCACTAGGCCCGCGTGGTGGACTATGGCCTAAAACCCCCTCGATGTTAGGGGAGGCTCGAGCTCCTCGGTGGAGACGTACCTATATGAGCTGTTGATGATTGGTACTCCGCTCCTATTGGTCGTAGCGTGATAATATATAGCCTATAGCCTTCCTCAATAAATGGCCTCTCTAATACTGAAATAATTTTTCTAATCGGACAAGTAGTTTCTGAGATTAGCGTGTTCAAGCAAACAAACAAACAAACTCTACCGCTTTATAATATTAGTATATATGTACTAGCTTCTGCCCGCGACTCCGTCCGCGTGGAATAGTTACTTTGTGCTAACGCTAACTTTCAACACGCGACTTCATTTACGTAGAAGGATGGACTCGCAGAGCCAACTGATGACTGCCCGTGCACGGCGGCCCAGCGCTTAAAGGCGCGCACAGTACTTGATCATTATTTTGCGGCTATGTAATTTTAAATTTGCGATATCTCCTAAGATATTCATTGAAATCGAATGATGTAAATGGCAATTTTGTTTTAAATTAAATACTTCTTATGAATAAGGTATTTATTTGGATAAGGATTAATATCATCTTTATAAAAACACCTTCACAAATAATGCATTATTTTAGAACAAATTTGGTTAGTAGAAAAATGGTTATAGTGAGCCAACCTTAACAGATAGACATATGCTGACGCTGTTTTTTTTGAACTTTTGAAGGGGAACAATTCTGTTCTACATCATTTTAGGGAAACTTTAACCGTTTACGCAGCGTTCGCAGCGGAAGCTCTCAACAGGAAAATAAATCTCCCGATTTTGAAACATTATTTATTGGTGCTCCGCTCCTATTGGCCATAGCGTGATGATATATAGCCTATAGCCTTCCTCTATAAATGTACTATCTAATGGCGAAATAATTTTTCAAATCGGACCAGAACTTTCTGAGATTAGCGCGTTCAAGCAAACAAACAAACTCTACTCCTTTATAATATTAGTATAGACTAACTTCTGCCAGCGACTTCGTTCGCGTGGAATAGTTTCTTTGGGCTAATTCTAACTTTAACCCGCGACTTCGTTTACGTAGAAGGTTAGTATGGCTTATTTCATCTATAATTTTGGTGTGTCTATACCGATTTCTATGATTTTTTTTTTATTGAATGGGTAATAATGTTAACTTTTTTAAATTAGGGATGAGTGAGAGTATTATAAACGTTAGAGTAAACAAATATAATCAGAATGCTCCGAACTGCTAAGCTATCAGGAGTTACACGTGTTATTGCGAGTCAACCATAAAAGATGGACGTATGCTGGTGCAAGATGCTTTTTTGACATTTTATGTAGAATATTTCCGTCATACATGATTTCTATGTAACTTTAACCATTAAGGCTGCACACGCGACGGAACTTAAAAAATGGAGTAACTTCTCCCGTTTTCCCGAAGTTTCCCTTCACTACTCTGCTCCTATTGATTGTAGCGTGATGAAAAGTATCCTATAACCTGCCCAGGAGTATGAAGAATAATTTGTACCAAGTTTCGTTAAAATCCGTCCAGTAGTTTTTGTTTCTATAAGGAACATACAGACAGACAGACAGACAGACAGACAAAAAATTTACTGATTGCATTTTTGGCATCAGTATCGATCACTAAACACCCCCTGATAGTTATTTTGAAAATGTATTTCATGTACAGAATTGACCTCTCTACAGTTTTATTATAAGTATAGATAGATTGGGGCAGTACGAAGTCTGCCGGGTCAGCTAGTGTTTATAATAAATTTAATTAAGTTAGTATAGTTTGAAACATATGTATATTTACGTGTAAAATGTGTTAAACGTATCTGTCACATATCAGATGGTAATACTTAAATTTTATTCTTATTTTGTAAGTGTCATCTATACTAATATTATAAAGAGGAAAGATTTGTTTGTTTGTTTGTAATAGGCTCCGAAACTACTGGACCGATTTCAAAAATTCTTTCACCTTTGGAAAGCTACATTATCCCCGAGTAACATAGTGCAATAAATAAATAAATAACACTTACTTTGTCCACCCGGTCCGTCTGCACGCCGTACTTCCCCCCGAAGCCTTGTGAATGGTCCCGCTGCGAGGCGTGCTGGCTGGCGGCCGGCGCGTACTCGTGTCCCACCGCGCTCGCATCCATTCTATCCGTTTGTACGCCGAACTTACCCCCGAAACCTACCCGCACATATCACTTATACCTATAACATGATTTATTTACCAACTAGTCGCTCCCTGCGGTTTCCCCCGACATAGGCTACATTTTATCCCGGAAAAATGGAAGATTTCCCGGAATAAAAAGTAGCCTATGTACTTTCTCAAGCTCAAATTTCATTTCAGTAGTTTTAGCGTGAAAGCGAGACAGACAGAGTTACTTTCGCATTTATAATATTAGTATAGATACCGCTGGAAAAAAGCAAAGAAGAAATCTATACCATAATACAATAAATCAATTTATTATCACAAATATTGTACAGGAAACACTTTTACATAATGCACAAACAGAGTTTAATTTCACAAAAGAAATAGTGTTTTGTTGAACTTTACGGTTACGGTTACGGTTAAAAAAACTTTGATACCGAAAATAAGATTTAACCAGCACTCTCACATTATGCATGACTTAAAAATAAATTTATGTTACCAGGAGGTGGTGTGAACCAAGAATGAATGAACTATGATACATTCTATTGGTTATTAAGTTATACTAACTTAAAACACTAATATTATAAATGTGAAAGTAACTTTGTCTGTCTCGCTTTCACCCTAAAACTACTGAAGCGATTTAAATGAAATTTGGTACGCAGATAGTCTAGAGCCTGAAAAAGGACATAGGCTACATTTTATCCCGGGGAAATGGAAAATCTCCCGGGAACGCGGGTGAAACCGCGGGGAGCCACTAGTAGAAGATAAATGCAGGTTCACCAACCTTGTGCGTAATCTTTCTGCGAGACATGTTTCTCAGTTTTCCCGACGTAGTCGTGTCCCACGGCGGACTTGTCCATACGATCTTGTTGGACGCCAAATTTACCACCGTAACTGTGAAAAATCAATAAATAAATATCCTGGGTCATTTTTCATATACGGCCAATCAGATTCCAAAGTAAGTATAAAAGTATTAAGTAAGTAGAAGCTGAATCTAAAATGAATGAAAATTAAATGAATAATGTTTTTTATTCAATTAGGCCTTCGCAGACACTTAAACGCTCGGTTCGGAAGGTTGGTTTCGCTGAGAAGAGCCGGAAATAAACTCAGCAATTACTCTTTACATAACTAAGGATTGTGATAATGCGTATATAGATATTTTACATCCAGACATGTTCATGCACACAAATTTTTATCCCGGGTAGGATTCGAACCCACAACAAAATATCATATCATATACCAGCGAGGAGCTCGAGCCTCCCCTAACATCGAGGGGGTTTAGGCCATAGTCCACCACGCGGGCCTAGTGCGGATTGGCAGACTTCACATCCTTTAAATTGTGACATCTTGGGCATGCAGGTTTCCTCACGATGTTTGTCTTCACCGAAAGCTAGTGGTGTGAATCCTCATGCATTAAACTAGTTGTACTTAATTCTCTTACCCAAACGATGACTTAGGTCCTTCTTCATACTGCTTCTTCTTCGACAATGTGTCTGCTTCTAAGACTTCTTCACGAAGCTTTGCCATGCTGGGGAAGGGAATCCATGATAAAATATATAATGGTAGGCTGTCATCTTAATACTAAATGTATCTTTCAAGAAATGTCATTGGAGTATATAATACTAGTGGCTCCCCGCGTACCCGGGGATCTTCCATTTTCCCGGAATAAAAAGTAGCCTATGTCTTCCCAGACGACTACCAAATTTCATTTAAAGCGGTTCAGTACAAGCAAGACAGACAGACAGAGTTACTTTCGCATTTATAATATAAGTTAGGATATTGTTATTTTTTAAGATACAATGTTTAATATTATAATCAATCAACAACTGTAATAGATAATGATTAAAAAATTTTGGGCCACATACAGAATAAAGACTTATATATAAGTGTTTATATTTAAACTGCAGGGTGCAATATTTAAAACATTACAAATGTGAGTCACAAAGAAAATATCAATAACGGAATTCATTTCCTTTCAATTATCTGCTGCTAATTATAGTCATTTCATTGCCCTTTATGTATTTCCAAGCACCACAGTAAATAATATGAATTTGTTATAATTTTTCCTAATAATTTACATAAATAAATATCCTGTATTATTTTACAATTCAGTCTTTGTAATGACTGTTAATTTGACATTTCCTGTCCTGTTTTTAACCTATTGGAGGTTGTGGTCACATAGGATATTGGCCCTTTTTACTTTTGACTTTTACAGAGGACATTAAGTTAAAATAGTTATTTTAACAAACTATTTTGTTTGTAGTAGCTTCATGGATGCAATAGCAAAAGGTGAGTGAGTAGCTAAGTTTATTTAGATTTTTGCTAATTATGTTTTTTGGTAATAAATATCAGTTACAGTCTTACATGTATGAGGTACCTAGCTGAAGTTATGCATACTTTAAACAACTGCTCAGTAATCTATAGATTATAGATAAAATGTTACCCAATAAAGTAATCTAATATAATACATAATGCTACTGTCATACATTGTATACTCATATAGATATTTACATTCAGATAGAAATGAAGTTCATAAATGTATTAATCCTGCATTGAACTCACAACTACTTAGCCATTGCTTATTTAAAAGCCAAGCAGCCAATTAATTAGGTATCTAGTCAATTATTAATTAACAACTTACTCGAGTGCTTCAACATTTCTCCCGCCCGGTCCCCATCTCTGCTCGTGCTCAGTCACATCGTTGACAAAGTCAGGGTCTGTCTCCCAGTCGTCCGCCTCCTCTAGCTCGGGGGCCGCTACACCTGTTGCTGCTTTCCACATCTGCAGACAAGTTGTGTTATTTAGTTAAATCATTATGAATCTTTGCTGAATTAAAAAGAAGAGATCTTTTAAGTTGATAAATAGGTACAACATACAAAATCTATATTAGTAGTAGCTGTCTAGATACTGTAGAACAAGGTATATAAGTTTAGTTTAGTTTATATAAGTTTAGCATGAAAATAGTGATATATGTTTCCTCTGGGCAAGTATGCTCCATTATAGGTTTTGTCAATGTCTTGTATAAACAGGTCAGAGACCAAATGCAAGCTTTTAAATATAATAACAAAATAAATTAAGAAATTTTCAGGATGTGCTGTAAGTTAGTAAAGCAACAACAAACAAGGCATTTATAGAAGGCTTTTTGTAGGCAAAATTCAAATATCACAATAGTTTAATTATTTTAAAGTTTACCTTCCCTATAATATTGTTTATCCTAAACAATTCCCAGAGGCAAGTTATCCTCTATCACAACAATTAATGTGTAAAGCAACTAGTAAAACATAATTTACTAATCTGTATTTATTAATGACTAATGGTTATAATCTATATCTTGAGTAATGATAATTTTAGGAACCTATTGTCTCCTACAGAGAATCGTACATAGGCTTATTATCGCTTTAATGTGGTAAATAGTGTGAAAAGATACCCAAACCGACACACCCATGCAGTAGAGTTTAAATAATAAGTAATAGGTAGTTTAAAATATTACTTTTACCTTACAATCGAAGCCGGTTATCTGAAATACGTGGGTAGGGAGCACTTTCACACTAACAAAGTAATATTCATCACAATTCAAGCGTGTCTTTGTACACTACGAACGAATAATCACTATCCAATTGATTATTATGAATATAAATGAAGACAAATCCAAATATTAAATTCAATTTATCAAAATAATTCCAATTCCAATTCCAATTTGTTGTTTATGGCTTCATCGTTTGTTGACGATGATTTTGCCAATGTCATAGTCAGAAAACACAGTGTATATATATATATTGAAAAAAAGTATAAGAAAGAAGATAGAATAGAGTAATCCTTTAAGCATATTAGATAATATATAGAAATTAAATGTAAGAATGAAAAAAATAAATAAATAACAGAAACACATAAATAAAGCTAAAGACTGATTTCATTAATAGCTAAGAATTTGGCTAGTATTTTGACATAGGGTGTGTGAACTGAGGATAATAAAACATTAATATTCACAGGACGGGGAAATTGGGGACCTAGAAGATCATATAATGGGGTAGAAATTTTGGGGCAATTAAAGAATAAGTGTTCCAAGGTACCATCTTCAAGTCCACATTCACACAAAGAATGATCAAGAATTCTTAATTTAGCGAGAAATGCAGGAGAACATACATGGCCTAATCGGAGACGAATGATAGTGGATGTAACTGATTTTGAAAAGCCGCGAAATTTGAAAAACCATGGCTTAGTAGGTATTGAAGGTTGCAAAAATCCATAGTTCTTCCCTTTAACTGCCCTGGAAGCTTGCCATAAAGAATCCCAAGATTTCAACAAATTTGGTTTCGCAGAATTTTTCAGGTCTCTCGAGAAAAACTTTTTATGAGTTTCAATGCCCAAATGAACAGCCTGTTTAGCACATCGATCCGCATTTTCATTACCAATAATGCCACAGTGTCCAGGAATCCAGGCCACGACAACATCAATACCAGCGGAAAAACATTTATATAAAATACTTTTTATTTTTAAGGTAAGATAAAATCGTTCTTTGGCATGAAAAGGAAACTTCTTTATGTCTTGAAGTAAACTAAGGGAGTCCGAAAAGATTATAGTTTTATCAAGAGAATGAGATTCTACATAAGATACTGCCTCCAATAGAGCTATTGCTTCGCCAGTAAAAACAGAAGTAAGAGGAGGACATTTAAAACTAAGAACAATTTGGTATTTCGGAATCCAGACAGCTGAACCAACGTTCTCCTCGTTTGAAAATTTTGAGGCATCAGTAAACATACAGAGCCATCCACTAAAGTCTTTTTGTAGCAGTCTATTAAAATTTTGATTAGCACCAGGGTCGTCCCTTTGGATACCAAAGTTCAGAACTATTCGAGGTTGAAATATGAGAGAATTAAAATCAAATACAAATAAGGGGTCTTTGTCCATGCAGAAAATAGGATGACGAATACTGGTATACTTATTAAAACTTTTAACAAGAGGAGTAGAGTCTTTATGAGCCCAATATCTGGATTCAGAGGAGAGGCGAGATAAAGAAAAAAGTTTATCATACAACATATGGGATGGGTTTTGGAAAATATTAGAAAGAAACCTATCACACAGATATTGTCTACGAAGGAAAAGAGGGGGTTCCAGGCATTCTACTTGGAGAGCGTTTGTTGGCGAAGACTTCATAGCTCCCGTAATAATGCGCAAGCACTTTGCTTGGATCCTATCCAATTTAGCGAGGGCAATTTTATTGCATGGCTCTAAAATAAAACAACCATAATCAAAATGACTACGAATCAATGCATTATAAAGCAACTTTTGATTGTAAGGATGCGAACCCCATCGGACCCCTGATAAAGATCGGATGACGTTCACACCATTTTCACATTTAACAGTAATATATTTAAGGTGATGCAAGCCGGACAGTTTGGAATCGAAAATGACTCCGAGGAATTTAACTTTATCTTGAAATAAGATAGGCTCATCATTGACGGAGAGATCTAAGCGAGGGATTTGTCTTTTCCGCGAAAACACGACTGCACTACATTTAGCAATAGAAAGAGAGAGATAGTGCTCACTGAGCCAGATGGATAGGTATCTTAAAGCTGAATCTAAAGAATCAGTAACGTTAGAGAGAGATTTCGAGGAGGCATATAAGACAATATCATCAGCGTACTGTAATATGTGACAAAAACAGTTAACGGTCTTATCAAGGTCTGAGGTATATAAGTTGTAAAGTAGAGGACTCAGCACTGATCCTTGCGGAAGACCCTTCCAGACTAAGACGGGAGAGTGAAGCTCACCGTTGACTCTGAGTGAGATGGAGCGTGACATGAGAAGATTACAAATGACAGTTATCATCCTAGATGGGATGTTCAAATGACGTAGTTTTTCCTTGAGCAGAGGAAGATGAACATTGTCATATGCTGATGAAATGTCTAAAAATACGCCAATCAGGCTCTCATCGCGAGAAAATGCAAGACGAATATCAGTTGACAGGACACTGAGGCTATCCATTGTACTCATACCGCGTCTAAAACCAAACTGGCATCTAGGCAGGATTTGTTTACTCTCAACAATCCACTCCAATCGATTTTTTAAGAGATGTTCAAAAATTTTTGATAGAACCGAAGATAGGGCAATGGGTCTATAGGAGGCGGACTCAGAAGGATTCTTCCCTGGCTTGAGGATCGGCACAACAATTTGGTTCTTCCAAGATGCTGGAACACTACCTGATATATAAATACAATTAAAAATATGCAAAAGAAATAATTTGGACGAAAATGAAGATTTAATAATAAAAGAATATGGAATCCCATCAATACCAGGGGAAGAATCCTTAAGTTTGTCCAAAGCACAAGAAAGTTCATCTGAAGAAAACGGCTCATTCATTGGGTCATGAGGGATAGGGGAAGAAGTAGAAGGATAGGAGGGAAAGCTGTCTTCACTAGGAACAAAAGGAGGGGCTAATTTATTTTTAAAATCTGAAACCCATGAAGTGGGATCATTAGAAGAGATATTGTAATTGTTGGTGAGGCTTCTACGAAATGATTTAACTTTTTTCCAAACAAGAGAAGGAGGTGATCTAGGTGAAAGAGATTCACAAAATGATCGCCAACCTTGAGATTTTTTTTTGGATAGTAATCTCTTTGTCTGAGCGGAAGTTTTTTTAAAATTAATATAGTTTTCCATAGATAAATTTGATGAAAATATTTTTTCAGAATTATTTCTCAAACGGACAGCAGTAGTACACTCCGAATCCCACCAGGGAGGAGATGAGATCTTACCACGAGCTATCAAAATAATTTCGGGCGAAGGAAGGCCTAATGCGTCACACTGGCTCACCCAATTTACCAACTGTCAACTACTGTCAAGTCAAGTTGCTGACATGACACTGACGTTTGTGCAATGTGCTGTCACTTAAGGAAACCATAGACTACGACCGATTAAGATGTTACCAGCGTACTTTTATTAAATAATACAGATGGCGCGAGTTCGCATTGTGGTGATCGAAATACACTATATTGCACCCAATAAATAGATGCCTTTTAACCCTAACCCTTTGTTATTGTAATAAGGTTCAATTTTGTATGGCGAGATAAATAAAACTGCTTTGGCGTGTGATCTTTACGGGTGTTTAATTGCAACTGTCTCACACAGAAATCATGACATAATGATATACTTAAATTTAACTCCAACATACCGCCCACCAAAAAACATTAGTTTTTTACATAATCATTTGAAATATTTATAGACAATCATCATATATATATACCTTAGGCAATTATAATAAAATCATCTATATTCATGCAAGTTATTTTACATTGAGTTTACATGTTCATTTATTTTGTTTATTTATATAAAAGATTTCAAGCAATCTAACTATTTTAAGTACAAAAAAATACAATATGTTCTAATACTTGCTATACAATATGCTGTAAGATACTTATACACAAAATTATTTAAAATTTTTGTAAAGTCTTCCTAGCGAACATTATTGATTAGCTTATAAAGCATGCAAGAACACAACATAACATATTAAATTATAAATTTAGTTTAAAAATTAAATATAGGTACATACTTAGTTAATTATCATTTATAGGCAATTCACATAATTTAGAAACGGATCGAGTTATAACCTTACCGTGGCACTTAATACTGTACACCCTGCAAATATTATCCCGTCCCGGATGTTTTTCAACAATGCGACCTAAAGCCCATTTACCAGGCGGTAAATTCTCATCCTTTAAAAGAACTACATCCCCTATTTGAAATTCTTTAGTACGACGTTGCCATTTAGGTCGTTCTTGTAGTCTAGTCAGATATTCAGAGTGCCAGCGATGCCAAAAATGTTGAACTATTCTTTGTGTCATCTGCCATCGAGAAAGCCTATTTATATTTAATTGAGTCAAATCTGGTATTGGAACATTGGTAGGAGGTTCACCTATAAGAAAGTGTCCAGGAGTTAAAATGTCTAAATTATCCGTGTTATTGGAATCAATAGGACAGAGTGGCCTTGAGTTTAAAACTGCTTCAATCTGACAAAGTACAGTGGTAAGTTCTTCAAACGTTAAATTTGTATTTAAAATTCGCTTCAGGTGAAATTTCACAGATTTCACTCCGGCCTCCCAAAGTCCGCCGAAGTTCGGACTGTAAGGCGGAATAAAATGCCATTGTGTACCGTCCTTTGTCAGAACATCAATCAAATCGCCGGGTATATCTAAATTTGCAGCATGCCATAAATCTGCTAATTCTTTATTTGCACCGACAAAATTTGTGCCTCTATCGCTCCAAATATGACTACATCTTCCTCGTCTAGATACAAAACGCTGAAAAGCATTTAAAAAGGACTCAGATGTAAGGTCGCCGACTAGCTCCAGGTGCAACGCCTTTGTTGCCATACACACAAATATGCTTATATAAGCCTTCGAACATTTTGCTCCTCTATTTCGAGATGTTAAAATTTGTAGTGGCCCGGCAAAATCTACTCCAGCATGAAGAAATGGACGTGCTTGCGTGACACGGCATTTTGGTAAGTCACCCATAATTTGGTCTCTTTGTATAGCTCTGTGCTTAGCGCAAATAAAACATTTATGTAGATATGAACGAACTAGGCTTTTCACTCGCAATATCCAATAACGCGATCTTAAAAATGTTATTGTTAATTGCGTTCCTCCATGAAATGTTCTCTTATGAGCGTCAGCTATCAACAGTAATACTAATCTATTATCATGACCTAATATTATAGGATGCTTGCTGTCTTCAGGTAAGTTTGAGTGTCGTAGTCTGCCGCCCACCCTGAGGATATTATCTTTGTCAAGTATTGGATTGAGTAAGTATAATTTGCTTTTTTTGTTGATTAATTTGTTTGCTTTTAATTTTAAAATTTCATCATTAAATTCATTTTCTTGTGCTATTCTTATTATTCTTGTTAAAGCGTCTTCTAATTCTATTGTTGTAATTAATTTATCATTATTTTCTGTTTCAGGTTTCTTCGTGTGCTTCAAAAATCTTACTGCGTGTACAACTACTCTTTGCAATTCATTTAGTGTATCAAATTCTTCAAATTGTATTATTTTGTTATCCTTCTCATCATTTATATTTGTATTAAAGCATTTTCTTTGTTCCAGATTTGTCAAATTATTTTTAATTTTCTTTGCAGGTATATTTGCTGATTGCAGCCACGCGGGTCCCTTCCACCATAATTTGTTTTCAAGTAATTGAGGTAGAAGTTGTCCTCTACTAGCTACATCTGCTGGGTTGTCTTCGCTGATAACATGATACCATCGTTGGTTACCCGTATTTTCTAGTATTTCTACTACTCTGTTACTAACAAAGACATTCCATCTTCCAGGATTCCCAACCAGCCACGCCAGTACAACAGTTGAGTCTGTCCACGCGAAAACTTGTTCATTTGATAATCTTAATGCTTCTCTTACTCTTTTCAGTAACTGCGACAGAATAACAGCTCCACATAGTTCCAGTCTTGGTAGTGATACCGGTTTTACTGGTGCTACCTTCGTTCTTGCTGCTAGAAGACTGGTTTTAATTTCTCCTTTATCTGTCTGAACTCTCATATATACCACGGCTGCATAAGCCTTGGTTGATGCATCGCAGAAACCGTGCACAGTAACAGTGTTCATTTTTGTTTGTAATGTATGCTGCCACCTTTTCATTTTAACCTTGTCAAGATGATTATAACTCTGTCGTATATTTAACCATTCTTCTAATATTGATTTATCAACCTCCTCATCCCAACCAATTCCTTGCAACCATAGTTTCTGAATCATCATTTTTGCAGGTACTATAGCTGGTGCTAACCATCCCAACGGATCGAATAATCGCTGCACATCTCCTAGTATATTCCTTTTATTTATAATTTCAGTGATAGGTGGAAAGTAAAGATTGTACTGAAATACGTCTTCTCCAATATTCCACGTTAACCCTAAAGCTTTAATAGTTCCATCCAAATGTATATCAATATTTACCTTAGAACTTCTTTCTGAAGGTTTTATCTGTTGTATAAACTCCGAATTGTTTGATGCCCATTTTTGTAAAACGAATCCACCCCTTAATAATATAGCTTTTATATCCTTAGCAGTAGTAATAGCGTCTCTCGGTGAATCTGCTCCTGACATCAAATCGTCCATAAAACAGTCTTCTTTTATGATTTGAGCTGCAACAGGGTATTCCTTTCCTTCGTCTTCTGCTATCTGCATTAGCGTTCTTACTGCGAGATATGGAGCCGAAGCTGTACCAAAGGTTACTCGTAGTAGTCGATAATCTTCAACATCGTCCTTAGGATCATTACGCCAAAGAATACGCTGATAGTCGGTATCTTCCTTTGCTACTAAAATTTGTCTGTACATCTTCTGTACATCAGCTATAAAACAAACCCTTTTGGTGCGCCATCTCATTATGAGATTTCTCAAATCCTCTTGAAGCTGTGGTCCTGTAAGCATCTCTTCATTTAATGATATATTATTTTGTCCCTTACTTGAAGCATCAAACACGACTCTCAATTTAGTCGTTTCTTTATCGTTTCTTATGACCGCATGATGTGGTAAATAGACAGCTAATTTATTTTTCTCATTTTCAGGAACCCTTTCCATATGATTCATATTTAAATATTCATTTATTACTTCTGTGTACCTTATCTTTAAATCTTCTTCCTTCTGAAAACGCTTTTCCAGTTGATTTAGTCTTATCATAGCAATTTTTCTCGTTTCACCCTGTAATGATAATAATGGTTGATTAGTTTTCATTGGTAACTTTACTATGTACCTTCCACTGTCAGTTCTAGAATGAGTATTTTTAAATAATTCTTCACATAACCTTTCTTCTTCTGTCCATACTCGTTTTTCCGATAGCTCAATTTCCCACATACCCTTTAACATATTTTCTAGATCCACACAATGGTGCATTGTAATAAATTCTTCATTCTCATTAACTTCACAATCTCCAAAAAGAATCCAACCTAAACTTGTGTTTTGAGCACATGGTGTGTTTGGTGGACCTTGAATTAATCCGGCCTTCAATATATTAGCATATACCTTAGAACCTAATAATAAATCAATCCTTCCGGGCCGACTATAATTAGGGTCTGCCAGGAAGAGTCCATTTATGTGTGACCAATTGCTTGATGAAACGGATTTTGATGGTAACAATGATGTAAGTTGTGTTGACATAATATATGCTTTTGTTTTGAGATTGAACTCTTTATCTACCCTTGAAAGAATCTCAATAAAAGTAGCATGACTTACCCTTGTTTTGACTGAACCAGTGCCTGTGATACTCCCCTTAACTGGTGTCCTCTTAACCTTTAGTAACTGAGCTGCTCTCTCACTAATTAACGTCACCTGTGAACCCTGATCAATCAATGCACGCAATATCGTTATCATACCTGATTCATTTTTAACTGGAACTAGCGCCGTAGCTAGTAAGCCAGGTGAGTCACACATAGTAAAGTATGACGATACTGCTGCTGTTTCTAATTGTTGATTCCCTAACTGATCTACCACTTCGTTGTCTACTTCTACATTTGTATGATTGGAAACAGCAGTTGATTTTAAAACCTCCTTACTACCTGCAGTTTCCTGCTTCCTAATTTGATGTAGAAGAGAATGATGACGTCTCCCGCAAACCTTACAACATACACGCTGTTTACAGAAGTGTACAGAGTGCCCCGACAATAAGCAGTTAAAACACAATCCTTTATTTTTAACAAAATCATTTCTATCATCTACCTTTAAACTACAAAACTTCTTACAGTGACAAAGTGCATGACTATCCATACAAAACACACAAATCTTCTCCGATGACGATGATGCTGTTGTAGAACACGTGGCGTGTTGAGAAAATACGCGTTCCCTTGCAGGCCTCAGCGTTGTGGTTGTCAACTCCAATGTGTGTATACGGTTTTCCAAAAAAGTGTAAAGATCTTTTAGTTCTGGTAATTCAACATTATGCATTTTACTCACATGATCTTCCCATTCCTTGTGTGAGTCACTATCCAATTTTTGCATAGCTAAAAATATTATAATAGGATCCCACGACTTCGTTTCTATTTTTAGATTTTCCAAACCGTTTATACACTCTCTGGTCGTATCAATCAACATTCGTAACTGAGAAGGTGTTTGACTTAATATTTTCTTTTGCGTAAATAACCTCTTGAGAATTGCATTTGCTATCAATCGCTTGTGACTGTATCGTGCCTTTAATGTTTCACATGCAGCTTGATAATTATCACCTGTGATTTGATAATATTTAAGTGTAGCACCGGCTTCCCCTGATAAACATGACTTTAAATAGTGCAGCTTCTGAACGTCGCTCAACGCCTTGTTATCATGTATCAATGACTTAAATGTATCCTCGAATGTTTGCCACTCATCATAGTTACCGGTAAACTTAGGTAAATCTATCCTGGGTAACCTCACATCGACTCTGCGGCTCATGTCGAACTGCGACGTACTGTTGCTTGATGTATTTGCTGAGATAATGTCTGTTAATGACTCGAGGACTTCTTGCATATCAGTTTTTAATGAAAGATATATCTCCTCGCAAGCATCATAATAATCAGCAATTTTCAATTGGGTTTTCTGTTCCGGCGTCAATAACTTAATAATTGAATTGTGTATAGCTTTGAATGATGCCCAATACTCGTCGATACACTGTGTTCGCACTTTAATATAAGCGATTGTTTTTCTTGTTTTTGGACACTTTTTATAATTATCACTTGCTTTTTTAATTAGGTGATACGTATCTTCCAACTGTGACTTTAATTCTTCCATTATAATGTTTATAACTGTTTTTCACTGCCAGTAAATAGTTTTAACAGTACACGATTGTCATTAGTTAGGTTATAATTACACTTCGATCACTGTGGAATGCAGGTGTCGCGATGACGTCGCGCCGACCGCACTCAGGTAGAAAAAATATAATAGCGATAAGGATCTTCGCCCGATCTAAACTCATCCGGCTCGATTAGTGACCATATGTTATTGTAATAAGGTTCAATTTTGTATGGCGAGATAAATAAAACTGCTTTGGCGTGTGATCTTTACGGGTGTTTAATTGCAACTGTCTCACACAGAAATCATGACATAATGATATACTTAAATTTAACTCCAACACCCTTCTTGAAGTAAATTCAAGTTGTTTATTATTTACTGAATTGATTCGCTCTCCCCGTTTATCTAAATCGCAAATAATGTACACATTATTTTTCAAACATTTATTTATGATTTATTTCATACTTATCTAAAAATTACATAGGTACAAAACATACAATGAGCACGTTTAGCGTTTTTCGTCAGTCATAAAGATGTTAATGACATAATAATGATTTGGACATTCGTACACTGTGCTAAAGTTATCATATTTAGAGTTGGAATTACCAATGAGGGAAAAATCTAAATAATTTGAACATGAAGGGCCGTATAGCAAAAACATCCTAAATTACACTAGATGCTACATAAATTGTGAAGCTTATTAAACTAACAGGAACTAAATTAATTGATGCACGAAACGATACTGTTCATGTATAAAATAATATACACTTAAACAAAAAAAAAACACAATAAATACATTTGAAAGGATGCTTATTACATAAAAACAATGTCATAGTCGTAGTTTTCGTATTTTCTTTTATATATATTACCTACGTACCTACTTAGGTGGGTGAATAGAACTATAATTTTATTTAACAAGTTTAAAAAATAGATTTTATTTTGGTAACTAATTCCGTCATTTATGTAAATGAAAACTTATGAACTTAATATTCAACACAAATAAACATTTCTTACACCGTGGGATGCATTAAAGATAAAGAATACATAAAAAGTTACAGTAAACAAAACATTATCTATCTATCTATCTATATATATAAAAATGAATTGCTGTTCGTTAGTCTCATAAAAAGTCGAGAACGGTTGAACTGATTTATCTTTCCTTGGTTTTGAAATGTTCGTGTGGGTCCAGGGAAGGTTTAAAAGGTGAGAAAAATGGAATACTTGCTGGGAAAGTAGTTTCTGAGATTAGCGGTTCAAGCAAACAAAGAAACTCTACCGCTTTATGATATTAGTATTGAAGTATAGATTGGGGCAGTACGAAGTCTGCCGGGTCAACTAGTCTACAATAATATTATTATAATAAATAGGAAAAAAATTACATAATATATGTTTGTTTGTATTGACTGAAATGAAAGATGCATATATAAAATTATAACATAATATTGATCGTGAGCTTAAAGGTAAATTAACTAATAAATAATTTATGTAAATTGAATTAAAATTCAGGGTCAGGCGCGTCGACCGCAAAGCCGCACTTCTGCAGCGCCGTTTTTATTTCACCAAAGACCGTGGGATCCTCAATAGTCGATGGTAGCTTAACTAGTTGGGAACGAGCTAATTTAGCTATGGCTCCTCGAAGCGCTTTCCCCGATCTTGTCCGGGGCAGGGCGGGGACGGCGACGGCTTTCCTGAACGCGGCGATAGGGCCGATCAAATGGCGGACCAGGGCTATCAGCTCTTGTGTTACCGTGCTCTCTGCTACTATTTCTTCGTCTGTGGATAGAAATTATAGGTTCATAATTATATGAGATCAAAAAGATAAGGGAATATGTCGATTTCCAAGTACAGGGGACAGGGGACAGGGGACAGGGGAAAGGGAACAGGGGACAGGGGACAGGGGACAGGGGACAGGGGACAGGGGACAGGGGACAGGGGACAGGGGACAGGGGACAGGGGACAGGGGACAGGGGACAGGGGACAGGGGACAGGGGACAGACGATGGGCTGGCTCACCGTCGAGCGGGGGCCGCATGACGTAGAGACAGAGGGGCACGTCGCCCTTGGTGGCGCAGGGGGCGCCCACCACCACGGCGTCGGCGACCCTGGCGTGGCGCAGCACCACGTCCTCGAGCGCGGCGGTGGAGAGCCGGTGTCCCGCCACGTTGGTCACGTCGCCCTGCAGGTGGCTAGGGGGGCAGGTTGACTCACCGTCGAGCGGGGGCCGCATGACGTAGAGACAGAGGGGCACGTCGCCCTTGGTGGCGCAGGGGGCGCCCACCACCACGGCGTCGGCGACCCTGGCGTGGCGCAGCACCACGTCCTCGAGCGCGGCGGTGGAGAGCCGGTGTCCCGCCACGTTGGTCACGTCGCCCTGCAGGTGGCTAGGGGGGCAGGTTGACTCACCGTCGAGCGGGGGCCGCATGACGTAGAGACAGAGGGGCACGTCGCCCTTGGTGGCGCAGGGGGCGCCCACCACCACGGCGTCGGCGACCCTGGCGTGGCGCAGCACCACGTCCTCGAGCGCGGCGGTGGAGAGCCGGTGTCCCGCCACGTTGGTCACGTCGCCCGGCAGGTGGCTAGGGGGGCAGGTTGACTCACCGTCGAGCGGGGGCCGCATGACGTAGAGACAGAGGGGCACGTCGCCCTTGGTGGCGCAGGGGGCGCCCACCACCACGGCGTCGGCGACCCTGGCGTGGCGCAGCACCACGTCCTCGAGCGCGGCGGTGGAGAGCCGGTGTCCCGCCACGTTGGTCACGTCGCCCTGCAGGTGGCTAGGGGGGCAGGTTGACTCACCGTCGAGCGGGGGCCGCATGACGTAGAGACAGAGGGGCACGTCGCCCTTGGTGGCGCAGGGGGCGCCCACCACCACGGCGTCGGCGACCCTGGCGTGGCGCAGCACCACGTCCTCGAGCGCGGCGGTGGAGAGCCGGTGTCCCGCCACGTTGGTCACGTCGCCCTGCAGGTGGCTAGGGGGGCAGGTTGACTCACCGTCGAGCGGGGGCCGCATGACGTAGAGACAGAGGGGCACGTCGCCCTTGGTGGCGCAGGGGGCGCCCACCACCACGGCGTCGGCGACCCTGGCGTGGCGCAGCACCACGTCCTCGAGCGCGGCGGTGGAGAGCCGGTGTCCCGCCACGTTGGTCACGTCGCCCTGCAGGTGGCTAGGGGGGCAGGTTGACTCACCGTCGAGCGGGGGCCGCATGACGTAGAGACAGAGGGGCACGTCGCCCTTGGTGGCGCAGGGGGCGCCCACCACCACGGCGTCGGCGACCCTGGCGTGGCGCAGCACCACGTCCTCGAGCGCGGCGGTGGAGAGCCGGTGTCCCGCCACGTTGGTCACGTCGCCCTGCAGGTGGCTAGGGGGGCAGGTTGACTCACCGTCGAGCGGGGGCCGCATGACGTAGAGACAGAGGGGCACGTCGCCCTTGGTGGCGCAGGGGGCGCCCACCACCACGGCGTCGGCGACCCTGGCGTGGCGCAGCACCACGTCCTCGAGCGCGGCGGTGGAGAGCCGGTGTCCCGCCACGTTGGTCACGTCGCCCTGCAGGTGGCTAGGGGGGCAGGTTGACTCACCGTCGAGCGGGGGCCGCATGACGTAGAGACAGAGGGGCACGTCGCCCTTGGTGGCGCAGGGGGCGCCCACCACCACGGCGTCGGCGACCCTGGCGTGGCGCAGCACCACGTCCTCGAGCGCGGCGGTGGAGAGCCGGTGTCCCGCCACGTTGGTCACGTCGCCCTGCAGGTGGCTAGGGGGGCAGGTTGACTCACCGTCGAGCGGGGGCCGCATGACGTAGAGACAGAGGGGCACGTCGCCCTTGGTGGCGCAGGGGGCGCCCACCACCACGGCGTCGGCGACCCTGGCGTGGCGCAGCACCACGTCCTCGAGCGCGGCGGTGGAGAGCCGGTGTCCCGCCACGTTGGTCACGTCGCCCTGCAGGTGGCTAGGGGGGCAGGTTGACTCACCGTCGAGCGGGGGCCGCATGACGTAGAGACAGAGGGGCACGTCGCCCTTGGTGGCGCAGGGGGCGCCCACCACCACGGCGTCGGCGACCCTGGCGTGGCGCAGCACCACGTCCTCGAGCGCGGCGGTGGAGAGCCGGTGTCCCGCCACGTTGGTCACGTCGCCCTGCAGGTGGCTAGGGGGGCAGGTTGACTCACCGTCGAGCGGGGGCCGCATGACGTAGAGACAGAGGGGCACGTCGCCCTTGGTGGCGCAGGGGGCGCCCACCACCACGGCGTCGGCGACCCTGGCGTGGCGCAGCACCACGTCCTCGAGCGCGGCGGTGGAGAGCCGGTGTCCCGCCACGTTGGTCACGTCGCCCTGCAGGTGGCTAGGGGGGCAGGTTGACTCACCGTCGAGCGGGGGCCGCATGACGTAGAGACAGAGGGGCACGTCGCCCTTGGTGGCGCAGGGGGCGCCCACCACCACGGCGTCGGCGACCCTGGCGTGGCGCAGCACCACGTCCTCGAGCGCGGCGGTGGAGAGCCGGTGTCCCGCCACGTTGGTCACGTCGCCCTGCAGGTGGCTAGGGGGGCAGGTTGACTCACCGTCGAGCGGGGGCCGCATGACGTAGAGACAGAGGGGCACGTCGCCCTTGGTGGCGCAGGGGGCGCCCACCACCACGGCGTCGGCGACCCTGGCGTGGCGCAGCACCACGTCCTCGAGCGCGGCGGTGGAGAGCCGGTGTCCCGCCACGTTGGTCACGTCGCCCTGCAGGTGGCTAGGGGGGCAGGTTGACTCACCGTCGAGCGGGGGCCGCATGACGTAGAGACAGAGGGGCACGTCGCCCTTGGTGGCGCAGGGGGCGCCCACCACCACGGCGTCGGCGACCCTGGCGTGGCGCAGCACCACGTCCTCGAGCGCGGCGGTGGAGAGCCGGTGTCCCGCCACGTTGGTCACGTCGCCCTGCAGGTGGCTAGGGGGGCAGGTTGACTCACCGTCGAGCGGGGGCCGCATGACGTAGAGACAGAGGGGCACGTCGCCCTTGGTGGCGCAGGGGGCGCCCACCACCACGGCGTCGGCGACCCTGGCGTGGCGCAGCACCACGTCCTCGAGCGCGGCGGTGGAGAGCCGGTGTCCCGCCACGTTGGTCACGTCGCCCTGCAGGTGGCTAGGGGGGCAGGTTGACTCACCGTCGAGCGGGGGCCGCATGACGTAGAGACAGAGGGGCACGTCGCCCTTGGTGGCGCAGGGGGCGCCCACCACCACGGCGTCGGCGACCCTGGCGTGGCGCAGCACCACGTCCTCGAGCGCGGCGGTGGAGAGCCGGTGTCCCGCCACGTTGGTCACGTCGCCCTGCAGGTGGCTAGGGGGGCAGGTTGACTCACCGTCGAGCGGGGGCCGCATGACGTAGAGACAGAGGGGCACGTCGCCCTTGGTGGCGCAGGGGGCGCCCACCACCACGGCGTCGGCGACCCTGGCGTGGCGCAGCACCACGTCCTCGAGCGCGGCGGTGGAGAGCCGGTGTCCCGCCACGTTGGTCACGTCGCCCTGCAGGTGGCTAGGGGGGCAGGTTGACTCACCGTCGAGCGGGGGCCGCATGACGTAGAGACAGAGGGGCACGTCGCCCTTGGTGGCGCAGGGGGCGCCCACCACCACGGCGTCGGCGACCCTGGCGTGGCGCAGCACCACGTCCTCGAGCGCGGCGGTGGAGAGCCGGTGTCCCGCCACGTTGGTCACGTCGCCCTGCAGGTGGCTAGGGGGGCAGGTTGACTCACCGTCGAGCGGGGGCCGCATGACGTAGAGACAGAGGGGCACGTCGCCCTTGGTGGCGCAGGGGGCGCCCACCACCACGGCGTCGGCGACCCTGGCGTGGCGCAGCACCACGTCCTCGAGCGCGGCGGTGGAGAGCCGGTGTCCCGCCACGTTGGTCACGTCGCCCTGCAGGTGGCTAGGGGGGCAGGTTGACTCACCGTCGAGCGGGGGCCGCATGACGTAGAGACAGAGGGGCACGTCGCCCTTGGTGGCGCAGGGGGCGCCCACCACCACGGCGTCGGCGACCCTGGCGTGGCGCAGCACCACGTCCTCGAGCGCGGCGGTGGAGAGCCGGTGTCCCGCCACGTTGGTCACGTCGCCCTGCAGGTGGCTAGGGGGGCAGGTTGACTCACCGTCGAGCGGGGGCCGCATGACGTAGAGACAGAGGGGCACGTCGCCCTTGGTGGCGCAGGGGGCGCCCACCACCACGGCGTCGGCGACCCTGGCGTGGCGCAGCACCACGTCCTCGAGCGCGGCGGTGGAGAGCCGGTGTCCCGCCACGTTGGTCACGTCGCCCTGCAGGTGGCTAGGGGGGCAGGTTGACTCACCGTCGAGCGGGGGCCGCATGACGTAGAGACAGAGGGGCACGTCGCCCTTGGTGGCGCAGGGGGCGCCCACCACCACGGCGTCGGCGACCCTGGCGTGGCGCAGCACCACGTCCTCGAGCGCGGCGGTGGAGAGCCGGTGTCCCGCCACGTTGGTCACGTCGCCCTGCAGGTGGCTAGGGGGGCAGGTTGACTCACCGTCGAGCGGGGGCCGCATGACGTAGAGACAGAGGGGCACGTCGCCCTTGGTGGCGCAGGGGGCGCCCACCACCACGGCGTCGGCGACCCTGGCGTGGCGCAGCACCACGTCCTCGAGCGCGGCGGTGGAGAGCCGGTGTCCCGCCACGTTGGTCACGTCGCCCTGCAGGTGGCTAGGGGGGCAGGTTGACTCACCGTCGAGCGGGGGCCGCATGACGTAGAGACAGAGGGGCACGTCGCCCTTGGTGGCGCAGGGGGCGCCCACCACCACGGCGTCGGCGACCCTGGCGTGGCGCAGCACCACGTCCTCGAGCGCGGCGGTGGAGAGCCGGTGTCCCGCCACGTTGGTCACGTCGCCCTGCAGGTGGCTAGGGGGGCAGGTTGACTCACCGTCGAGCGGGGGCCGCATGACGTAGAGACAGAGGGGCACGTCGCCCTTGGTGGCGCAGGGGGCGCCCACCACCACGGCGTCGGCGACCCTGGCGTGGCGCAGCACCACGTCCTCGAGCGCGGCGGTGGAGAGCCGGTGTCCCGCCACGTTGGTCACGTCGCCCTGCAGGTGGCTAGGGGGGCAGGTTGACTCACCGTCGAGCGGGGGCCGCATGACGTAGAGACAGAGGGGCACGTCGCCCTTGGTGGCGCAGGGGGCGCCCACCACCACGGCGTCGGCGACCCTGGCGTGGCGCAGCACCACGTCCTCGAGCGCGGCGGTGGAGAGCCGGTGTCCCGCCACGTTGGTCACGTCGCCCTGCAGGTGGCTAGGGGGGCAGGTTGACTCACCGTCGAGCGGGGGCCGCATGACGTAGAGACAGAGGGGCACGTCGCCCTTGGTGGCGCAGGGGGCGCCCACCACCACGGCGTCGGCGACCCTGGCGTGGCGCAGCACCACGTCCTCGAGCGCGGCGGTGGAGAGCCGGTGTCCCGCCACGTTGGTCACGTCGCCCTGCAGGTGGCTAGGGGGGCAGGTTGACTCACCGTCGAGCGGGGGCCGCATGACGTAGAGACAGAGGGGCACGTCGCCCTTGGTGGCGCAGGGGGCGCCCACCACCACGGCGTCGGCGACCCTGGCGTGGCGCAGCACCACGTCCTCGAGCGCGGCGGTGGAGAGCCGGTGTCCCGCCACGTTGGTCACGTCGCCCTGCAGGTGGCTAGGGGGGCAGGTTGACTCACCGTCGAGCGGGGGCCGCATGACGTAGAGACAGAGGGGCACGTCGCCCTTGGTGGCGCAGGGGGCGCCCACCACCACGGCGTCGGCGACCCTGGCGTGGCGCAGCACCACGTCCTCGAGCGCGGCGGTGGAGAGCCGGTGTCCCGCCACGTTGGTCACGTCGCCCTGCAGGTGGCTAGGGGGGCAGGTTGACTCACCGTCGAGCGGGGGCCGCATGACGTAGAGACAGAGGGGCACGTCGCCCTTGGTGGCGCAGGGGGCGCCCACCACCACGGCGTCGGCGACCCTGGCGTGGCGCAGCACCACGTCCTCGAGCGCGGCGGTGGAGAGCCGGTGTCCCGCCACGTTGGTCACGTCGCCCTGCAGGTGGCTAGGGGGGCAGGTTGACTCACCGTCGAGCGGGGGCCGCATGACGTAGAGACAGAGGGGCACGTCGCCCTTGGTGGCGCAGGGGGCGCCCACCACCACGGCGTCGGCGACCCTGGCGTGGCGCAGCACCACGTCCTCGAGCGCGGCGGTGGAGAGCCGGTGTCCCGCCACGTTGGTCACGTCGCCCTGCAGGTGGCTAGGGGGGCAGGTTGACTCACCGTCGAGCGGGGGCCGCATGACGTAGAGACAGAGGGGCACGTCGCCCTTGGTGGCGCAGGGGGCGCCCACCACCACGGCGTCGGCGACCCTGGCGTGGCGCAGCACCACGTCCTCGAGCGCGGCGGTGGAGAGCCGGTGTCCCGCCACGTTGGTCACGTCGCCCTGCAGGTGGCTAGGGGGGCAGGTTGACTCACCGTCGAGCGGGGGCCGCATGACGTAGAGACAGAGGGGCACGTCGCCCTTGGTGGCGCAGGGGGCGCCCACCACCACGGCGTCGGCGACCCTGGCGTGGCGCAGCACCACGTCCTCGAGCGCGGCGGTGGAGAGCCGGTGTCCCGCCACGTTGGTCACGTCGCCCTGCAGGTGGCTAGGGGGGCAGGTTGACTCACCGTCGAGCGGGGGCCGCATGACGTAGAGACAGAGGGGCACGTCGCCCTTGGTGGCGCAGGGGGCGCCCACCACCACGGCGTCGGCGACCCTGGCGTGGCGCAGCACCACGTCCTCGAGCGCGGCGGTGGAGAGCCGGTGTCCCGCCACGTTGGTCACGTCGCCCTGCAGGTGGCTAGGGGGGCAGGTTGACTCACCGTCGAGCGGGGGCCGCATGACGTAGAGACAGAGGGGCACGTCGCCCTTGGTGGCGCAGGGGGCGCCCACCACCACGGCGTCGGCGACCCTGGCGTGGCGCAGCACCACGTCCTCGAGCGCGGCGGTGGAGAGCCGGTGTCCCGCCACGTTGGTCACGTCGCCCTGCAGGTGGCTAGGGGGGCAGGTTGACTCACCGTCGAGCGGGGGCCGCATGACGTAGAGACAGAGGGGCACGTCGCCCTTGGTGGCGCAGGGGGCGCCCACCACCACGGCGTCGGCGACCCTGGCGTGGCGCAGCACCACGTCCTCGAGCGCGGCGGTGGAGAGCCGGTGTCCCGCCACGTTGGTCACGTCGCCCTGCAGGTGGCTAGGGGGGCAGGTTGACTCACCGTCGAGCGGGGGCCGCATGACGTAGAGACAGAGGGGCACGTCGCCCTTGGTGGCGCAGGGGGCGCCCACCACCACGGCGTCGGCGACCCTGGCGTGGCGCAGCACCACGTCCTCGAGCGCGGCGGTGGAGAGCCGGTGTCCCGCCACGTTGGTCACGTCGCCCTGCAGGTGGCTAGGGGGGCAGGTTGACTCACCGTCGAGCGGGGGCCGCATGACGTAGAGACAGAGGGGCACGTCGCCCTTGGTGGCGCAGGGGGCGCCCACCACCACGGCGTCGGCGACCCTGGCGTGGCGCAGCACCACGTCCTCGAGCGCGGCGGTGGAGAGCCGGTGTCCCGCCACGTTGGTCACGTCGCCCTGCAGGTGGCTAGGGGGGCAGGTTGACTCACCGTCGAGCGGGGGCCGCATGACGTAGAGACAGAGGGGCACGTCGCCCTTGGTGGCGCAGGGGGCGCCCACCACCACGGCGTCGGCGACCCTGGCGTGGCGCAGCACCACGTCCTCGAGCGCGGCGGTGGAGAGCCGGTGTCCCGCCACGTTGGTCACGTCGCCCTGCAGGTGGCTAGGGGGGCAGGTTGACTCACCGTCGAGCGGGGGCCGCATGACGTAGAGACAGAGGGGCACGTCGCCCTTGGTGGCGCAGGGGGCGCCCACCACCACGGCGTCGGCGACCCTGGCGTGGCGCAGCACCACGTCCTCGAGCGCGGCGGTGGAGAGCCGGTGTCCCGCCACGTTGATCACGTCGTCGGCCCGCGCCACCACCCACACTGCGCCGCTAGAGCTGATCCACCCGGCGTCCTGGGTGTCGTAGTACCCCTGCAGGAGTTGAGGGTCAGGTTAAGTGTGCTCGACGATGTGGTAACTTAACTATGACTAGCTGCCTTCGCGCGGATCCCGTTCCCGTGGGAATACGGGGATAAAATATAGCCTTTATACTCCGGAGATAGTAGCTTGAGCTGGAGAAATTCTAAGGAAACTACCAAGGAAAAAAAAATGCAAATTTTTCTATTGGTCTAATTTTTTTTCTTTTGGTCTATATGCTTCAAAAATGATTTTTTTATTGTTTTTGTCAAATCTTCTTTTAGAATATTTAATTCCCTTTAATTTGTTGTAATTAAGAAGCCTGTACAATGATTTGCCACTGAGTTATTGTCAGTCAAACAAAAAAAGTACTTTTTAACTTTGACAATCAATAACTCTGAGATAGTCATCGTTTAGGAAATCGATAGATAGGTTTTGAAAACTACACAATATGCTTTTTAAAAAATCGTGAACGGCTTTTGTCGAAAACATTTTTATTGAATTGAAAACTTTGACTTTATTTAGATAACTTGGTATAACTTTGAATAAAATGGATGAATGAAGGATATCGTCGGTAATTTTTTAACCCTAGTGTCCCGGAAAATCCCCGAGGCTTTAAATTTATTGTTTTCGCTAAAATCACCAAAATGAACGATGGTACGAATATAATCATTTTTTTAATGAAATTCTTTTTTTTTTTAATAATCTTTATTGCTTTGATGTAAAAGATGGTTTGTTACAAAAATTTCGGATAGAAAAAAACATTCGATGATGTGTCAACATGCGAGAACGCTTACAAGCAGTGATCTAAAACAGAGGCAATACGCGGTACTGAATTGTGACCTCTATACGTGCAGACCCTTCAACAGACACGGATGGACACACAGACAGACGGACAGTCAAACATACACACACACTAAGTCGAGAAATAAAAAGGAAAAATAAAAAAGTATTTTTTTTTTCTTAAAAAATTTCTGGCTTCCAGGCTTCTTAATTAAAACAAATTAAAGGGCATTAAATATTCTAAAAGAGAATTTGACAAAAACAATAAAAAAAACATTTTTGAAGCAGAAGATAAAAAAAAAAACTTTTTTTTCCCCTTGGTAATTTCCTTAGAATTTCTCCAGACCCAGACATGATATAAAAAAAAAACATTCGTATCTGAAAACTAGACACCTGAAGCTACAATATAGTTTTCTTTTTATTGCTGTGCGCTTCCTCGGAGCAGTTCGTTGAAAATCACCAAAAAATTCGAATTTTATTTATATCCCTGTTTGTGCCTAGTGTATATAAATAAGCAATTTCTTCCCTAATTTACAATTCAAGTAATTTGATGTCCTTGAAATCTAGTTAGATACATAAATTATTGATAACAGATTATATACATTTTTTATATTAAATTTTGATTATGGACCCCATTTTGGGTATAGGCCTTTCCAACCTATCCTATATATAACGAAATGATAATAACAGTGTGTTCAAGATGCCTAAATACTTATTTTTTTCCGAAAGATGTTTGTCTTCACAAAAGCTTTACTAACTAATCAAACTAAGTAAGGTAAATGCCCTAATGGTGGCCAGTTTAAGAAAAAAAAACAGTTTTCGTGAAATATTACCAAAATTGTGAAAGCTTCAGCACTGAATATAGTGAATCTGTGAAGTCCAGTCCTTATTTAATATTTGTAATGTGTTACGCGTGAGATACGGCAAAGCTGGATTCAATTAATTTAACAAATAAAAGTTGTAGTTTTGTGACCCAGTCTTGGGACAGGGAAAATCCATTAATGGACACCCCAGTCTTAGTTTATCTTTATTTCATGGCTAACACATCAAACAAAACAAATTTTGATTTTAATTAAGCAATACTATTTTACAAGTGAAACTTTCTGCTCACCGCCTTAACGATTTCCTTAAGAAAAGCCGTCGTTGTCAATTTCAAATCACTTTACACTTTGTATTCGCGCAAATTTGTACATGTAATTGACTGAATTGAATAAAACGTTAAACTTAGATAGTTCGATGTTTAAAGTCTATGTCACAGTGATCCCAATGTAAAAATATTCGATCATGTCCGAATTCTCGGATATGTAAATCTCTTTCATCTGAAAAATAGTCAAAGTTAATAAAATAAAATCTCACCGGGTAAGTATCAAAGTAGATCTTCTTGAACCTATCATCAGCTTGCCAAAGAGTGGAAGCGAAGCCAGGGGGCAGGGGTAGCTTGGCGACTAACCTACCCACTTCGCCTGCTTGGCATTCCGTGCCATCTTCTCTGAGTGTACGAACTGAAATAAAAATTACACAATTGGCTTTTAATACAATTTATGATGTTGCGATAAATAAATAATATAGGAGATTTAAAAAAATGTTTAACTGGGGTATTTAGTGTAACTAGTGTAGCTGGTTGTAAAATGTGGCAAGTGTATTTAGAGTTACTAGTGTAGCCAGATGTAAAATATTACTAGTGTAGCTGGTTGTAAAATGTGGCTAGTGTATCTAGTATATTTAGGGTTACTAGTGTAGCTAGATGTAAAATGTGGCTAGTGTATCAAGTATTTTTAGAATAACTAGTGTAGCTAGTTGTAAAATGTGACTAGAGTATCTAGTGTATTTTGTGTTACTAGTGTAGCTAAGTGTAAAATGTGGCTAGGGTATCTATTATATTTAGTGTTACTAGTGTAACTAGATGTAAAATGTGATAAGTGTACTTTGTGTAACTAATATAGCTAGATGTAAAATGTGGCTAGAGTATTTAGTGTTACTAGTGTAGCTATTTATAAAATGTGGCTAGTGTATCTCATGTATTAAGTGTTACTAGTGTAGCTAAATGTAAAATGTATATAAAATCTAGTATGTTTAGTGCAAGTATTGTAATCTCACCGTCGTATCCAGGCACGGGGTAGCCGGCGGAGTGAGGAGGGACAGCGCGCACGCCGAGCCCGAGGCAGGCGGCCGTGATGGCCGACCCCGACTCCGTCTGCCACCAGTGGTTCAGGATCGGCACGTTGAATACGCGCTCGCCCCATTGCTAGGACATACCACACGACTTCACTACATAATCATATTTTATTATAATAAATATTATTGATTATTTACAGTATGTAGCCAGCATCCTGGGCTCTCTACCATGAAGCTATATATATTTTACGTATAATTTTTTTACATATTTTATACCCGTTATTTAATATCACGTTATATTATAATAATATTATTTATTCAATAATATTTATAAGTTTAAAGCTATTTCTTTAATACTAAGTAAGGCTAAAACATTGTTGACAGCGTTAACTAAATTAAAAAGCATCTGATGCAGAGCTAGGAATGAGTTCCTTTTCGGCAGTCAGCGCCTACTCCCCTCGGAAGTTAATAATATGTTAGCCTAAGCAAATTGGACTATAGTATAAAACAAAGTCACTTTCTCTGTCCCTATATCCCTATGTATGCTTAAATCTTTAAAACTACGCAACGGATTTTCATGCGGTTTTTTTTATAGATAGTGTTTCAAGGGGAGGGTTTATATTTATAATACATGCATAATATGGTAGAGTAACACTGATAATTTTAGACATTTCTAATGTTATGTCGGCGCATAAGCATTGCACCCGTGCGAAGTCCGGTCGCTAGTACGTTTATATAATACTAGTGGCTCCCTGCGGTTTCTCCCACGTTCACGGGGATCTTACATTTTCCCGGGAAACTACTATTATATTATATACCTACTTACTAGCTGAAAGTATCGAATCCTATTAAACATTTTTGAGCATGAACACGTCTGTTTGTTGGCTTGTCAGATTGACCTTGTGTTAAAGATTTCCCAGTACCTATATTATTTTTAATTAATTGACTGCCTGTACTGCCCACTTTCATGGCACTGGACTTGTATGCATTGCTGCGGGTCGGGTGCACAAGATGGTGGACAGAGGTTTTTAAATTAGTAATAGTTTAATTAGTTATAGAACCGTTAATGTTACTAACATAGTATTTAAGTCTTGTTAGTTACCCATATGGATCAATGTCTGATGTAAAATAATAAATAAATCCCTTACCCTGGTATCCTGGTCACAATGCTCTCCAGCAATGAAGACTGTCTTCAGCGAGTTCCCGCAGTACCGCCTCGCGTACTTCGCGTTGGGATCGGCTCGCTTCAGCACGCGGATGGCCGTGGGTATGGTGAAGAGAGCGTTCACTCTATGCTGCTCTATTATCCTAAATAATAGGAAATATCAATAAATTTACAAAATAATTTATTTATTTGGAACGATATTTTGAATTTTTGTGTGTATGTTAGTAATAAATAAACCCAAAAACTGATATTTTAAAAATTATTTCACTTTTGGAAAGATATTATTAGGGAGTGACGTAGTGTATATTTTATCCCTGTGGAGGCATCTAGTATAATATATAATAAATATAGCATATTAAAGCTAGTATTTTTTACCTAAATAGGAATAGTGTAAATTACTCCTCATATAATGTTCCTCTTCCATAAACTTCATAGAATAATGGACCGTAAGTTATCTATACCAATATTATAAAGAGGAAATATTTATTTGTTTGTTTGTTTGTAATGAGGCTCCGAAACTACTGGACCGATTTCAAAAATTCTTTCACCTTTGGAAAGCTACATTATCCCCGAGTAACATAGGCTATATTTTATCCCTGTATTCCCACGGGAACGGGAACTACGCGGGTAAAACCGCGCGGAGGCAGCTAGTGTTCATATATGTTTGATCTGTGAACTTAGATCTAGCACAATAATGATTTTTACGAAGTTCTACCCACCTAAAGTACTGTCCGGGGTCCGGCGTCCGGTCCGGCTTGCCCTCGTACAGCACGGACGTGACGCCGGACAGTAAGGGTCCGTAGCATATGTACGAGTGTCCGACCACCCAGCCCAGGTCGGACGCGGCCCACCACACCCCCCGCTGTAAGCCGTACACCGCTTGCAACGACCAGCAGAGGGTTACTGCGTGTCCACATGGACGCTGGATGCCTTTTGGGGAATCCGTTGTACCTGATAGATGGAGTTCAGTCGAATAAATAGATAATTTGCCTGTTTGCCACCCTTGTGGTATAAAAAATTAAAATTGTACACCAAATGACAAAAATAACAGATATAAATCTTCTTGATAAATTTTTTGGGGTAGGTAATGTCTGTGGGTCGCCCGCGATACAGGTTTATCCTAGCGCCGGCCATTGCTTGTATTAATATGTAAATAAATGTTTTGAATAAAGGCCTATAATAGAAGGGGTTCAGCAAATAAATCCTATTAATAAATGCAAAGTTTGAGAAGATGTATAATGAATAAATAAATATCCTCGGACATTTTTCACACACGGCCAATCTGATTCCAAGCTAAGCAGAGCTTGTCATATGGTAACCAGATATACTACGTTTTAAATACACTTATATAGATATTTACATCCAGACACAGATCAACAGACGTAATACATACAAATGTTTGTGCTGGGTGGAAAGCCCACAACCGGCAGCTTGAGAGTCAGGGTCACTAACCACAAAGCCAACCGATCTGTCATAAGGGCAGAGAGAAGAATTTGACTTACCAGAAGTATACAAGATGTACAACGGCTCGTTAGCCTCGAGAGACACGCAGGGTACAGGATCGGATTTAAGTGCGACTTCCCAAGAGATATCTCTGTTCTTCTCTAGCACACACTCTAACACCCTTCGGCGCTGGTAAATGATGCAGTTGTGTGGCTGGTGGGTGCTTTGACATAGAGCTTCGTCTAGGATTTCTTTATATCTATGGATAAGAGATTTACCTGAGTTAATTTTATCTACACTAATATCATAAAGAGGAAAGATTAGTATTTATATATGTAACAAATAAACTCAAAAGTACTGGACCGATTTTAATCATTCTTTTTTCATTAGAAAGCTACATTATCACTGAGTAACATAGACTATATTTTATCCCTGTATTCCCACGGGAACGGGAACTGCGCGGGTGGAACCGCGCGGAGGCAGCTAGTAGTTAATAAATATCCTAGGACATTTTTCACACACGGCCAATCTGATTCCAAACTAAGCAGAGCTTGTGATATGGTAAGCAGGTAGCTCCCCCCCTCGGGTCGCCACCTTGTCGTGGTGGGGGGGCTCGCGTGTCTCTTAGACCCTTAAGGCTATACCGGTAGGGCTACCCATGCCGGGCAGGCTTAAGGTTAGAGACCAGACCAAGAGCGATCCAAAACCAGGGAGGAAGAACCCCTCCAAGGGGAAAGGCGGGCCTATAAGGCTGCTGGGTTGCTCCTTGAATCCCTTCTCGTATGAGAGGGAACAGAGGATGCAGCAGATGAGAGGGATAGGGGTCGCTCTGGGTGTTCCTCTGAAGTTAGCAGAGGACACCCTGATGCGACAAAGGCTCGTTCTGAGCCTAAGACGGATAGCTGAAAGGCTATGTTTGTGTGGGTGAGGGTAGCTGCCTGTCTGGCAGCTGCTTAATAGGGGAGTTAACGCCGGCTCTCCTTGAATCCCGGAGCCCGTGGCATTCTCCCAAAGATCCTCATTGCTGGCGTTATGGGGTACGGGTGGTGTTACGGACCGGAGGGCTTGCCTTAATTGGCCGGCCCGTGGGAAGGAAAACCCTATAAAACCCGACAGTGAAGTCGTTAAAACCTGTGGATACCAGGCGACCTCTACAGTAAGTAGCCGCACTATCGGAATGGGCGTCACCCGGTAGTGCATTTTATATCGACCCTAATCGTGGGAATCAAAATGAAAAAAAGAAACAAACAAAACCAAAACATCAACGTTGTGAAGTCGCAGTCGGAGGAAGAGGCCGAGAGGTGCGCGGTCTCGGAAACGGAGAGAGGGCAGCCGTCCACCCGAAATATGGTGCTGGAGACGGAGCTGCCAAATGCGGGATCAAATGGAGCAGATAGCGGTGTTGCTCCAGGAGCTGAGGGCGATAGGCATGATAGGTGCAGTCCTATCTTTATCACCCCACATATAGATCCCCTTGCTGAGAGCGGGTGCTCGCTAAAGGGGAGAGAGAGAGGCGTGGAGGGTGAAGGAGAGGAGGATGATATCTGCATGTCAGATATATCCTCTGACAACGAGGGCAATTTCGGGCGCTTGCCCAATTTGCGTAATGCCGAGAGAACTCCCTTAGTGTCGCCACGCGGATCCGTCGTTGACCTGACAGAGGACAATGTTAAAGAAGATGCGGTTGCGCGACACTTGCGGAGCTCGAAAAAAAAGGCTGTGACTCCTGTTCTGGGATCTGCCCTAGGGTTCTCCTCAGAGACCCCTGGGACCTCAAAAAAAAGATCCCTAAAGATATCGTCTGCCGAGAGGGCAGACCCAGCCGTAGCCCAGAAGGTGGCTTCCTCATCATCAAGAGGTCGCATTAGGCGCCCCATAGGAGCTCACAGCTACCTAAAGGAGGCCAAAGATCGCTTGGCCGGGCTGGGTCTCGATACAGAGGGCGAGGAGAGTGGGGGAGTGGACTCCGACCCCACCTACCGGCCATCTTCTAGAAAGAAGGCGAATCCAGCGAAGACGAGGGAGCTGTTGGACAATGAGGCCCGTAACGCTCCATCTGTCGCAACCGTGGAGACCCTTGCCGAGGAGGCCCTCATGAATGTGGACAAAATCCGAGGCGAGGTGAAAAAGAGCGGTCACCTCAAAGGTACGGTGTGGGGTCAAATCAACCAAGCCACACAGGGGTTAGTCGACGCAATAGAGGGGTTGCGCTCAATTACCCCGGAGGAGGAGCAACGCCGGCTTCGCGCGGACAATGCGCGGCTCGCGAGGGAGCTTGAGCTGGTCCGCACGGAGCTGCGCGCCTTTAAGGAGGCGTACATGGAGTCACAGACTAGATCGGCTGCGACTCCAAAAGAGGCACCTAAGCCCCAATCGGGCTTGGAGGGGGTGCTGAAGAAGGCCATGGAGGATATGAAGCGCGAGCTCCTGCAGTCAGTGGGCGGAATGGTCAACGCCCGCTTTCAAGATCTGGAGACGCGTCTCCCCCCAGAACCGGTGATCAGACCACCTCTAAACGCTGACAAGCGCCAGCCACCGCCGCCCCGGCCTGGGGTCCGGTCTGGCCTGGTGGCAGGTGCCATGGGAGGTGAAGCAAGTTCGGGCCAGGCCAGAAAGGCTGAACCCCAACAAGCTAAACAAGGACCCGAGAAGGGCCCTCAAAACGGGGGTGAACAGGGTGAGAGGGATGCAGAAAAGGCTCCTCCACCCGGCGTCGGAGCGGGTCGGCGGGAAGAGATTGCCGAAACACCGGGGAATGGGGTTTTATGGACTGAGGTGGTGGGCCGGAAAGCCAGAGTGAAGGGCAATGTCCCAAATATCCCCTCCACTGTTGCAACCCGACGTGCTGCGGCACCTCCAAAAGCCGTCAAGATTATGGCCACTAAAACGGCGGCCATAGTGGTGACCCTAAAAAAGGGAGCCACTATTACTTTGGAGGGCAAAGAAATTGAGGCGACTTACCCGGAGGTTATGGTCAAGGCTAGAACCTTCATCTCACTCAGGGACTTTGGTTTGGAGTCGGTCAAAACACGAACTAGTATGACCGGCTCCAAACTGATGGAAGTGGGGGGAGATACACCAGAAGAAACGGCCGACCGCCTAGCTGCAAAGCTGTCAGAGGTAATTGGGGTCTGGGCGGACATCTCCCGCCCTTCCAGATCGGTTGACCTTAGGGTAACTGGTTTGGACGAGTCGGTTGGCCGCGAGGAGCTGGCGGTTGGAGTGGCGACGGCTGGGGGTTGCTCCCCCAGTATGGTCAGAGTGGGTCTAATCAGGCCTAACTTTTGGGGTGGTGGCTCGGCCATTATTAGGTGCCCAGCGGCGGCTGCGAAGGCAGTCGTGAACAAGGGGAAGGTGGCTATTGGATGGTGTATGGCCACCATTAAGGCGATGGAGGCCCGGCCTATGCGCTGTTATAAGTGCATGATGCTGGGCCACACGCGTGCCCTCTGCCCGATGGAGGTAGAGAACGGGGCGTTATGCTTCCGTTGCGGCCAGGAGGGGCACATGGCAGCCGCGTGCGAGTCCGCTGCTAAATGCGCGGTATGCGCGAAGGCGGGTTGCCCACATGCGCATGTGATGGGAGGTTCCAAATGCGCACCTCCTACCGTCAAGGGGAAGGCTCTACAGGTCGGGCCATCCCCTAACCAGCCGCAAAGCCGCCAGACGGCTGAGGAGCTCAATATGCAGGTGTCCTAATGTCCAGACGCCTGCATACTGAGTTTCTACAGACCAACGCCAACCACTCCGCCCGTGCACAGGACCTGCTCATGCAGGTTGTGGCGGAGTGGAAGATTGGCGTCGCAGTCGTGGCTGAGCCCTACCTGATCCCCCCCCATCCAAACTGGGTTGGGGACACAGGGGGCCTGGTCGGCATCATGGTGCCACCGGCGGGCCCCCAACGCCTCTCTCTTAGAGAAAGAGGTGCTGGTTACGTGGCGGCAAATTGGGGAGGGGCAGTTCTCGTAGGGGTATACTTCTCCCCAAACAGGAACCTGCGGGAATTTGAGAAGTTCCTGGATGGCCTGGAACCGGTGGTGCAAAGGGCAGCACCTGCCCAGGTCATCGTGATGGGGGACTTCAACGCCAAGTGCGTGGAGTGGGGGTCAGCTGTCACCGATGTGAAAGGGGCGCTTCTCCGGGACTGGGCTGCTATGATCGGCCTGGCTCCGGAGAACCAGGGTAATGCCTACACGTGCGTGCGCGGGCAGGGTGGTTCGGTGGTGGACGTAACGTTCGCCACCCCTGTTATTGGAACGCGTATATCGTGTTGGCGCGTCCTGGAGGAGGTGGAGACCCTGTCCGACCATGTGTATATCCGGTTCAGGGTCTCCAACGCGTCCCAAGGACGGCAGGTGCCGGCGGTGCATGGGCGAGGTGCTGGAGGCTTCCCGAGATGGCAGCTCTCACGCCTCGATGCGGACCTGGTAGAGGAGGCGGCTGTGGTTCGCGCATGGGCAGTTGATCCCCCGCAAGCAGTGGGGGTCGAAGAAAGGGCGGTTAGGTTTCGCCGAGATTTGACGGCCGTCTGCGACGCCGGTATGCCGAGAGCGCGGCGCTTCGTGCCCCGGGAAGGCGTATGCTGGTGGACTCAGGAACTTGCCGTCTTGCGTGCCGCCAGCAACGCCGCCCGACGTGCCTTTACCCGGTGCCGTAGACGTCGGCGTCGAACAGCAGGTGAGCTGGAGCGTCTACTGGACGAACTGCGCTCAGCCAAGAGGGCGTTCGCTGACGCCATCGCGGCTGCCAAGAAAACTGCTTACGCGGAGTTCTTGGCGACCCTCGATGCGGACCCGTGGGGACGTCCGTACCTTATGGTACGGGCGAAAATGAAGGTGGCGCCCTCTACGGAGGAAATGGAGCCGGCCGTTCTCAGAGCGGTGGTAGAGGGACTGTTCCCGGACAGCCCCCCTTTCGAACCGCCGTGTATGGCTCTGCCACAGCACGAGGACAACGCCGCCCTTGAAGCTCCTCCGGTAACGGAGGAGGAAATGGATGGGGCGGTTGGCCGGCTCAGGGGGCCTCGGAAGGCTCCGGGACCAGATGGAGTGCCTAGCAAGGTGCTCTCCATTGCCCTAAAGCACCTCGGGGACCGCCTCCGCTGCCTGTTCAGTGACTGTCTGGCGGTGGGGCGCTTCCCTGTGGTGTGGAAAGAGGGAAGGCTGGTCCTGTTAAGGAAGGAGGGCCGCCCTGCAGACTCTCCTTCCGGGCACCGGCCACTGGTGATGCTGGACGAAACCGGGAAGCTACTCGAGAGTGTGGTGGCTTCCCGCATCGTTCAGCATCTGGCAAGGGTAGGGCCGGAACTCTCCGAGAACCAATTTGGGTTCCGGTCGGGGCGATCCACTTTGGACGCCCTGGCCGCCCTGAAAAGGTTCACAGAGGACGCGGCCGAGCGGGGACAGGGGGCGATGGCGATCTCGTTGGATATCGCCAATGCCTTCGGTTCCCTCCCCTTCGAAGTGATTGAGGAGGCACTCCGATACCATGGATTGCCCCTCTACCTTCGAAGGGTCGTGGGTCACTACCTCCAGGGACGGGTAGTGTCCTACATAGAGAGGGGAGGTGCTCGGAGGGAGAGGCGGATGGCCTGCGGTGTTCCCCAGGGGTCCGTTCTAGGGCCCCTGTTATGGAACATCGGCTTTGACTGGGCTATCCGCGGGGAGGTGCTGCCCCGGATGGCGGTCATCTGCTACGCAGATGACACATTGGTAGCCGTCCGGGATAACACCTGGGAGGCTCTAAAGAGAAGGGCGGAAGTCGGGGCCTCCCTGGTGATCCGGAGGATCGGGGCGCTAAGCCTCCGAGTGGCGCTCAGTAAAACCGAGGCCCTTTGCTTCAAGGGGCCGAGGTGGAGAGTGCCAGCGGGGGCCGCTCTCCGGGTTGACGGCGATGTAATTGAGGTTAAGGCCAAGATTAAATATCTTGGCCTTGTCATCGACGGGGGGTGGCGGTTCGGAGATCACTTCCGGACGCTGACCCCCCGCCTCGTCGGCGCGGCTGCGGCCCTGTCGAGACTCCTCCCAAACCTGGGCGGTCCAGGCGCGCCGTGCAGGCGGCTATATACTATGGTAATCCGTAGCGTGGCCCTGTATGGCGCGCCAATATGGGTAGAAGCCCTCGACAGGCAGAACAGGGCCCTTCTCCGCAGGCCGCAACGCATCATTGCGGTGCGAGCTTGCCGGGCTTACCGCACGGTGAGCCATGCAGCGGCCTGTGTGCTTGCCGGAACTCCTCCCTGGGAGATTGAGGCGGTAGTGCTGGCCGAAGCATACCGGACGCGGGTTGAACAAAGAGCCCGGGGCAATTCACTCGCCCCGGAGGAGCTCGCCCGCGCCCAGGAGAGGAGGAACCTGGAGGTCCTGGGGCTCTGGGCGGATGGCTTAGCGGACGCCGAATATGGCGTCCGCACGATAGAGGCCATACGCCCACAGCTGCAGGAATGGAGTGGGAGAACCCACGGGTCCCTCACCTTCCGGGTCACACGGGTGCTGTCCGGGCACGGATGCTTCGGGCGGTACCTGTGTCGAATCGGAAGGGAGGAGACGACGTCGTGCCACGGGTGCGGCGCCGGCGATGACACGGCCCAGCACACCCTAGAGGTGTGCCCGACGTGGTCGGGCGAGCGCCGCACCCTGGTGGCGGCGATTGGCGGTGACCTCTCACTTCCTGGCGTCGTATACGCCATGGTGGGAAGTGAGAGGGCATGGGAGGCAGTCGTCTCCTTCTGCGAAACAGTCATGTCGCAGAAGGAGGCGAGGGAGCGGGAGCGTGAGGCTGATCCCTTAGCGCCCCCACTCCGGCGCAGACGAATGGGGAGGAGAAGGCGGCAATACATAGCCGCCCTCGCCCCCCCGTAGTGGTGCTTGCTGGCGGGGAATGGGACTCCCTGCCAGCTGCAATAGCCCACATGTCTAGGGAGGGGACCAAGTGATCCTGGCCCCCTCCTTCTTGGCGCGGAGGCCCCGGCTCTTAAAGCTGGGGCCAGCTTGCAGATGTCGCGGTTGAAACACACTAGTGCGCCCGTGACATCTGCAAAAAGAGCATATAGGATCACCGACAGGTTTTTAGTGGGTATGCCTCACTCATAGAGGAGAGTCCCACATAACCACCCGCACCGTCCCTTTCAGGTGCGGGGGTATGCGTAATGCAGTTTCCTGTCGGAAAAAAAAAAAAAAAAAAAAAAAAAAAATGGTAAGCAGGTAGCTGATATGCTACATATACTACTTTTAAATCCTACTTAATTTTATGCAGACACAAAACAAACAAACGTACAAATGTTTGTCCTGGGTTCGAACCCACCACCGAGTCGTACTAATTTAGTGTGCAGGAATAATTTTGATTATGTATTTTTTTGCAATAAATTGCACACGACAATAACAATTTATATTTTTTCCTATCTCTCAAACCGTAGATATGCTGCAGGGGCAAAAAAGTGGTAGTTAGGTACGTCTGAAACTAGTTTTAAACATTTATCTCAGTAATTGATCAAAATATTTATAATACAATTAAAACATTAGATGTTATTGCTAACTATTAGTTTCTTTTGCGTTGCGTTTAGTGACTTTAGGTAAAAAACTTGACAGTTGATATTATTTTAATTATATTACTAATTCCAGTAATATTATAAATTCGATAAAAATTTAATTTAATTTTTATTTAATTTAGGTTTGGTTTGTAATTCAATTACGCGTGAAAGAATGAAGGGATTCGTATGAAAGTTGGCATAAATTTAGAAAATAATCTGACATAGCACTTACACCTTTATCCCGTGAGGTTTATTGTATCTACACTAATATTATCGAGTGAAGATTTAATTTTTGGTTTGTTTGTTTGAAATAAATATGCCCCGAGACTACCTATACTACAATCTGAATAATTCTTTTATCAATGGAGCTTACATAAGGAGTAAAATGAGGGAATAAAATATATCGATTATTACGCGGGTAAAACCGCGCAGTTTTATATAACACTATTTGACCCGCGCAACTTCGTTAGCGTCACTTGCCCGTTTTTGCAACAGTTTTTATCGATGCTCTGCTCCTATTCGTCACAGCGTAATGATTTATACATAAAAACCTTCCTTAAGAATCACTCTATCTATTTAAAAACCGCATCAAAATCCGTTGCGTAGTTTTAAAGATCTAAGCATACATAGGGACGGCGGATAGCGACTTTCTTTTATACTATGTAGTGAGTCTCACCTGACAATTTTGTTTGGTTCGACTCCACAGCTGGCCGCTATGATGACGGTGGGGGCTGCGTGCTCGATCCTCGTCCTCAGTTCTCTGGCGGCGAACCCTGACATGACAAACCACTTTTACCACTTACCCTGTTTTTAGAAACGATGGTGAAAAATAAATGGAAAATAGCGCAGGTTTCTATCAATGTAAGAATCTTTGAAATTAGTATTCTTCATATTAATAACTGTAATATTTAGAAATCTATCGTAGTTTGAATAACAATTTATGCTACTAGTGGCTCCCCGCGGTTTTACCGGCGGCTCGAAGGACCAACTTTCCCGATATACAACCTTTCTCTAACACACAAATTTCTAATATCTCTGTACCAAAAATCACAAAAGAAACAAAAAAAATCTGTACGAAATTTCAAAAAGACAGGAGTTACTAAATGATATAGACCAGGATCAAGACTAACCTCCAAACACAACAGAGTGTATAGCACCGATCCTGTTGGTAGCCAGCATGGATATGATGGCTTCAGGAATGAGGGGCATGTAGATCAAGACCCTTGACCCCCGAGTGACCCCCAGCTCGGACAGTTTGCCAGCTAGCCGCGACACCTGGTTGTAGAAAAAAATTGTCAGATGCACGATATTAAATAAGAATTTGAATTGAATAAATATTTCATAAATGAATAAATATTTCATTGAATAAATAATTCATTTATTCAATGACATTTGTGTGAAAAGTCATCTTTTTATTTTTCTAAGTATATAGAAAAATATGTGATGAATCCAATCAACCCCGATGGTTGAACTCTGATTTGACTGGGAAACGGTTGGACGAGAATTCGATAGCTAGCCAGGACAAACATTACGATTCGGAATCTGCATCTCAAGTGGTACTGACGAAGCATGTTGACATATTACGTATACCCCATCATAAGAGTCTATTCATAAGTCCCTCAGTATTTGAATATAATCTATACTAATATTAGAGATAGGAACAAATATTACATAGGAATAAGTTTTTCTTGTATGCTTTGTGTTTTGCATTTTATGTATACAATTGTTGGTGTACTTTAACGAATTAACTAATTTTTTTCAATGTTAATCCATTTATCGACAAGGCTATATATCATTATTACGACCAATAGGAGCAGAGCATTCATCAAAAATGTTGCAAAAACGGGCGAGTGACGCTAACGAAGTTGCGCCGGTCAACTAGTGAATAAATATAGGTATCATTTCATTTCACTAGAAAGTGGTCGGCGCATGTTTTTTAATACGAAAGTAATAGCCATTTGTATCTATTTGTAAAGTCTAACAAATCCTTGAAATTATAACAATAGGTTATAGTTATCTTCAGTAATGTTTTCTCATCATAAATAAACATAAAAAATTGCTAATTGCATTCTATAATGCCATAAATTCATTTAGTAAAATAGTTAAAAACACTAAATAAAAAAGCAAGATGTTTTTGTCTCAATTAATTATAATTATATGATTATATAATAGAAAAATAAAATCATTTTTCTAACATCGCCAATTTAATACAAAATTTAATAGTAATAAACAGCTTTTACATACTTAAACCTATATATTTACATACAAACGTTTGTTCTAGGTGGAAATCGAATCCACGACCGGCGGCCTGAAAGTCAGGGACACTAACTACAAAGCCTACTGGCCCCGATATTTAGTCTTAAGTTTTTAAGGCCAGAATTTTGGTGATAGAACCGGGTCTGCTAGCAAATAAAAAGCAAATCCTGCAAAACCAACGATTGTTTCATGAATTGGCAGCATTAATATTTCCAAAATATAATCTTACTCTCCGCGGTTTCCCCGGATACCCGGGAGATCTTCCATTTTTCCGGGATAAAAGTAGCCTATGTCCTTTCTCAGCCTCTAGATAATTTCATTTAAATCGGTTACGTAGTTTTAGCGTGAAAGCGAGAGAGTTATTTTCGCATTTATAATATTAAGTATAGATATCAAAGGCAACAAAACCACTGTTGACCGGTGTTATGTGAAAAATCATGGCGAGAATTGGAACTGACCTGGTCCTGGAGCTCAGAGTAAGTGATCTTCTTCACTGTATCTGTCAGTGGGGAGTCGTGTACGAGGGCGACTTGATCACCTTTACCACTTGCAACGTGTCTGTCAACCGCGTTGTAGCAAACCGACATTTCTCCACCTACCCACCTGTGTATGTAAAAAGCATGATTAATTTCCAGGTTTAAAAGCTCCGTCCAAACTCTATATCCTTGTCAGAAAGAGACAAGTATAGTGCGACAAGTGACGCCCTCCCATCAAAATGGTCTTAAATCTCGACAGATTTATTAAGGGGGATGGTCTATTAAAGTTCGTGAAGGTCGAAATCGGTACACTATGTGACGGATAAAGCCAAGGTATGTTGCCAGAATACATCGGACATGTTAATTTGACGTTTGAAATGAAAACATGATCAAACAGAATAATATCAATAAAATGAGATAATAGAGGACCGAAAAATATAGCCAAATAAAGTAAAAATAGTAGGTACCTAGCTTAGTAAATTATTCTTAGACCTATATAAACAAAAAACCGTAATAAAATAATTTCCAAGTCTAATGTCAGTTCTAATACATTCGTCGGTCAAAGTAACAAACTAAACTGTGAATAACAAAACGGTGACATTTGCATTAAAAATAAATCTATTTTTTTTGTCAGTTAAATAAAACTTACCATTTAGTAAAAGGTGGGTTGCTATCGTCCAGTACTTTATCCCATGGCTTTGTCCATTCCAACACATTGGCTATCTCACCCCAGAAGCCTTCAGGGTCATTTAAGGATCGCTTGAGGGCTTGCTGATATTCAGGAGTGATGTCACTTTCTCCTAAAGACGATTCCACAAAAGCGTTCTAGTCAGTTCACATACAATTTTCGTTCAAACATATATTTTTTTAACTATGTATGTAGTCGAGTAATTATCAATTTTGTTGATGCTAACGTGAAACTGATTTAGTAATAATTTTTTAGTAAATATAGTAAGTTTGTCAATAAGAGTTTGGTTTCCCTCAAGGTAGCCACTTGGGGCCGCTGCTATTCAAATTATATAATACCGAGGTAAATAGATACACACCGCACAAATTTTAGGAATAACTGTAATGAAACGGATTTTGCTAATATTTTAAACGTCTATCGTTATAAATTATTTATGATGAACTGTTTTCCTGATCTTTATTCAGTCCATTGTTCAATTTGTTAATGACAATGCAGCTTATTATGTAAAGAACCCTAGTTGTAGTATAAAGTACGTAAATAAGTACTTCAATATACTCGTAGAAATACACCATTACGTATCTACGTACTGGTTTATGCCCGCGGTTCTGCGTGGCATAATTTAATATTTTCTGTAGTAGGATGAATATTAGAATTTAAGATTTTTCACAGGTCCACAAGTGCTAATTTCATTTCTAATATGCAACCAATCTAAACAATAGATGGCTAGTCTCTAATGGATCCGAAGAAATAGTTTCGTCCATGATTAAAATATTCGCAGGATTCTGTAGGATGGGTTCCTGACGCTAATATTACTATCTAAGCGCATGGGTATAGAACCCCTTCTATACCCATGCGCTTAGATAGCGTAGATACTTCCCCAAGTCCCTATCAAAATAACTAGATTCTAGAAGACAAGATAAGCCCTGAAAGTCATAGTTAGGTACCAGTCACCGCACAATGTTTTCTTCATCGAAAGAGTCGGAACCAAAAGTTTCAAACGTCTCAAATTATGAATTATATTTATTGATGATCTATATTGTTTATCTACGTTAAAATAGATAGATATAATTTTATTTATCTTACCACTAAGTAATAAAACAAGCTTTAACACTGATTCCGAACATTTTGCCTAATGCAGAAAGCCTCCTTCCTTAGGGAATCTATCGTGTCTAAAGCTTAAAATTTTCAAATATTAACTCACCATAGCTTTCAACATCAGCAGCGGTCACAAATGTTTTCTTTTTAAGTTCACTTATGGAAGCCTCGAATTTGACATTGTCCACTTTAGAGGATACTTCCTTTTCCTGGTACATTTTATTTTTCTTATAATTAATTGTAATGATTATTTTATTGTTTGCACTCGTGCGGTTTGTACCAACAGTTGGGTGCTACTGTGGCGTGCAGGTAGCGAGGCGAATTCTACCTACCTAATTGTATTGTTATACATTTCGTATTCCTGTATACATAAGTATGAAGACCTATAACCTTACTGAATTATTAAATAAGTTAACATAAAAGAGTTTGACGCATGCGGACCCCAAACAAAGGGTACTATACATATAATATGTCAGTGGGAACGCTGTGTTCGTAGCACAACTTTGGAGGAAACATAAATGGACTGAGATTGAAAGATACTGCAACCGTTATGATTTGTTTAAGATTAGTTCTCTGTTTGTATGTGCGCTTAAAACTCTAGATCTAAATACTAAGCAGATTTTTATGAGGTTTAATAGGTTGAAAATGATCCTGGAAAGACTTCAGGAAACTTCTTACAACTTCAACAGCTACAAAACAAATTTTCTATGTTTGTTCGTACAATTTTTACAACATAGTACTAGTTATGGTCAACTCCAAATTAATGGGTATTATAAGGTGATTCTGAATATTTTTTACACGATAACAATTTATAGTTTACTTTTTTTCCCGTAGATGAAGCTGGTCCAACTAATTTATGAGTGTAAAAGTAAGCCGTAACAAGAGTACCTAACAAGACACATGCTAAGTTAAAATGCCATAGATTTTTTATATTAATTACATATTTAAGATTTGAACCGATAATTATTATTCGTACATTCTTCTATTTAAGATCATCTGAAATTAATTATGACCTTATATTTAGATCCTAATATTTATTTATATCATTGTCTTATTTACACATTATACATTATTTTTTCTTGATGAGTTTGTTTCTTCCAGATTAGGGGAGAGTTAGTGCATTGATAATGTTTGTCCTTAATGGGAATCGAAACCATGACCAGTCAGTCAATTAAAAGCATTTATATAAAATTGGTTACAAGAAAATCCGAGTACGTACGATATATGATAAGAATTTATATCCAATTGAATGAATAATTACATTTTTAATGACCATTCCGCAAATTTTATATCAACTCCGTTAAGATATGAATTAAACACGTGTTTTTTTTTAAGTTACAAATCCGCTATGTATTATTTATTCGTCGTATTTTTATGTAAGTAAAGTTTCTCATTCAATTAAAATACTTATAAAAAAAAAATTCATAACTAGGCACACTAATTACATTTATGAACATTTGTGATTTTTTTTTCGCTTATAGGAATCTGAGTAGGACAATAATTAGCGAAATATAATGAACCACCAGGCCCTAAAAGTCGCCTTTGGAACATTAAAAAAATTATACTTTAAAAAAAACTGCATAATTTTCAGACTCACCGGCCTTCGCCCAAAGTTCAGAGAATCATGAGGGTGGTATACAAATCGGCAAACCAATAATCGACGTTGTTAAAACGTTCATAGACAATATAATCGAGAGGAAAGATGAAGATACTCATTCGGTTAAAAATATCCGACAGGTAAAAGGTGATATAGATGAAACAAACAATGACCACATATCAAATCGTGCATTATTAAATGCGTTAATTGAAGTATTAAAATTGAGACCACCAATCGAAGAAAATGATAAAAGTAAATTGATACCACAAAACGAGGAAAATAACAAAAGTATAGAAAACTATAGAGTTATAAAAGAGGAGTCAGAACACGAGAAACCTGACAAGGAACTGACTCTACTTGATGAAGTGCTAGCGAAGAGGCAGAGCTCAGTACACATCTATGGGTCGCATAAACATAGGAAAGAAAAGAAACCACTCAGGCCGCTAAATAATATTAACATTTGATATTACTGTTGTTTAATATGTATAATAAGAGAAATTAAAAAAAACATCGTTGTATAATTTCTGATACATCAAAGCCTCTAGCTAACCACCTTCGGTCATAATCAACAAAAAATATAGCAATTTCTATTATATTTTTCTTCTTCCTGCCGTTATTCTCTGTGTTTTTCTTCCATTCCTCTCTGTCAGCCGTCAATTCAGTTATCACTTCCGTCTTACACATATCACCTTTCACACAATCCATCCAAACTTTCTTCGGACTTCTATCCTTTACTTTTACGATCCTGTGCATTCATAACTCTCTTCGTCACATGATATTCGTCCCTCCGTATTGTAAGTCATTACAATGTTATATGTAAATTCTAAGTGGACTTATCAATTTTCAATGTTACGGTTGATTGTAGGATATACAAGGACGGGTCAAACAGACAGACAGTCTAGAGTTGTCAATATCAAACAAGGCTATTGATAGTGCATTGTCGACCCTAATAGATGAAGTTATTAAGTCTAGTCTTGCTTGATGTTTCGACACTGCAGAACATAAAACAGTCATATGAGATTAGAGCATTGGTTTGGCTGGAGTTATGCCGAATTATCATCGTGGTAAGCTTAAGCCAAACACGTAGGTATACTTTTGGAGTACATCTTAAAGTTGCTACAGAGATAAAAAAAAATCATATCTTATTTTTATAAGAATGCGAAAGTTTTGACCCAATCACGCCAGAACTGGTGATAGGATCTGGATAAAATATGCTACATAATAATTAGTTCCATGTGTATATTTGAAAATTAATTAAGAAAAACTTAATGAAATATTGTTATCACCTTTCAATAACTATTTTAATTATTCTCATTAAATACCTTTAAATACAAAATTGTCATAGCATTATTTGCTGGTAGATTTATTAATTCAATCCAACATGATATTATATTTATTCTGTGTATTTTTGAGTAAGTTATGTGTTAATTATTTAAATTCAACCTTAAATATTATTTATATGAATGTTTAAATATTAAGATCTCAGCACTGGACGTATCGTACGTGAAATATTTTAGTTTAAATCGAACATTAAATATCTTTTAAACCAAGATAATGTTGAGTCCTGAAACAAATACCCAAACGCGGTGGTTTACTAAATGCCTAATTACTATATCACATTACAGTGTCACCATTGTCGCAGAGTTACAAAATAGATTTAAATTCAAAAGTAAGTGTTGGTACGAACATACTTAAAGTGATAAACACTATCTATGAAAGTATTCTATATGACGTAAATAAGAACAATAATCTACTAAACGTAGAAAACGTACAAAGCGAAATACCTAATAAACTTGAACATATGCCAGTTGTTTTACCTCCAAATTTGGAAACAGTAATTTCGGATAACATAAATAAAATAATACCATATTTTAAAGGTATTGATACAACGATAAAAAATAATGTAGTAAATCGCAATGAATGGGTAAATAGCAATGAAATAAAGGATAGCGATGAAACTGGAGAAATAACTTTAAAAGAAGAGAAGAAAACCGATGTAGCAACAACTGTAGTTAAGAAACACAGAAACCTGGAACCCGAAGACCAATCCCGCCAGGGTCCTTTAAATAACATCGCCGTTTGAAATTTTGTGTAAAAGAAAATAAATAAAAACTTAAATACCCCAAAGAATCTCACATGGTTATTTATCATATAAGCCTATTGCCCATATCCCTAGTTTACATGTGATTAAAAGCAACTTAATTAAAAGAGAGACTTTTCTTTATGGATATCTTCTTTTAAATTGTAATTCTAGTAATCAACATAGTTTCTGCAACTCAAATAGTCTCAATCATCTGCCATATTAGATTGCAAATATCAAAACTTGATCATTACACAGCGCAAAATTCAATAATTTACTTTCACATTGTAGCTACTGCGGTTACTAAATAGCTTCGTTTTACTTTAATAAAATTAAAAGCCAGCCTCGGAACAAATACATGCATAGTTATTCACAACCTTCAGATGTCAGTATAAGTATATAGATTTAACCAACCCCGCAAATTACATCACATTATATAATATGCCATTAAGAATTCTAAAAAATAAATAGTTTATAACCATCTGAAAGAATGAGCCAAAACAATGTTTAAAACAAGGTATGCTGCATATTCATTTGCTACAAAATCAAATTGTGATAAGTTATTTCATCTTTCGACTTGCTCACCAGTAATTTAATCAAGATTTTTATTAGAGCAATTCATTAAACCAATTCGACATTAAAATTTCCGTTGCTTTATGCCATAGATTAAGTAGTTTAAATTCGAACTGCTTCTACGGCGATACGACATGACGATGTATCATTCATTTTATGTAGTGGTGTGTAAGTACCTGAACATTTTGATATACTTAAACAATCGATAAATTTTAATAAAAACAAAAACTTTATCAATTAGTTTCAGTTCTATCATTTGGTTTTTCACAAAGAATAAAAGTAAAAGTGAATGGCGACGCAGCGTTTGGTCTACGTATGCTTGATATATTGAAGGATATCAGTAAAGACATTATGACTGATATAAATGATGGAATATTATATAAACCGAATAAAAATGAAGCCGATATTCGTACAAACAATGGATTCAGCTTGGAATCACTTTTTCAAATGATTAAAGACAGAATTGAACTAAAGCGTGATGAGGGAACAAATTTAGAAAAAGACATGAACGAGAAAGTAACAAATAAAAAGTTCGATTTTAGAGAATTCTTTCAACTATTCAATGCTTCATCGCCATCGAAACAAGATGAGATAAAGAAAAATGAGAATGACCAAAATAAAGAAGGCTTTATTGCCAAGTTAAAAGAGGCATTAGAAAATCTGGCTAAAAAAATCTCACCGGAAGACCACGACATCTCCATTAAATTGCAACAGAAAATTCATGAAATTATAAAACAAATAAAATGTGTAATACAATACATTATTAAAGAGGTAAGTAAATCAAAGGCAAACAAGAATGAAGTGATAACAGAAAAACGATATGGTTCACATAACCATGGGCATGAGAAAAAGAGAAAACCAGGCGGACCGCTAAATAATATCGCTATTTAAATCTGTGCGTAACATATGTATTTTTGAAAATAAATATTTTAATTTAATAATTATCTGCCTATTGTATTGTATTCCATAAATCCTGATTCCTGATCATTAAGCCACAAATATCTCGAATTCTTCTTTCACCTATAAGAAGAAAGAATAAACTTAAATGTAACATACGATGCTTTAGTTAGAAAAATCCTGGTAGACCCTAGGAAGAAGAAATTATTCAAACACTAGCCTGCCTGTAGCTTCGCATTTGTAGCGTTCATAAAATAACTGCATGATTTATACTTAAACTCATTGATTTAAATATCTATCTGGTTCATATTAGTTTTCAGATATGCTATTCTGAATTCACACTCGACACAGAATTCTTCAGCGTGAAGTTCTGCCACCGCCTGAGCATGCTCATCTGTTTACTCGTTAGAGTATCAGGTTTAGAATCCTAGCAGGGCTATTGTAGTTACTGCTTACCAGAAGTTACTGCTTACGGTCATATAAGATCTGTCGTGTGTACCTAAAGATCGTTATAGATTTTTTTAAGGTTCCGAAAGTTATTGGTGATAAAATCTAAGTAATATTCGAGACAAATCGATGTTTCTTGGACATTAAATGATCGCTTTACGACGATCGCATGAAAAAGTGACTATTTTCTTCACCCTAAAGATTTGAATCATAAGCATAGCATCTAATCAAAACTTTGATTGCAGCTCTTTAATAAACCAATTAAAAAGTTTATCTCCCATTACGAAATTTAATAGCTTTATTAATAAACAGTATTTGGATTAGAAGTTAATTTCTTATTTAAGGTTTAAACATTACTAAAGAAATAAGTCTAATGCTTTATCATTTATTTTTTGTAGTTTCACGTAAGTAATATATAGATACACTAGACACAAAAAGTTAGGGATATAAATAAAACTCTAAATTTTTGGAGCAAGAGCCCGTGAACGCCAGACCTTCGTTATTTTATAAAAGCTGAAAGTTCGTCTGCGCATGCTCCCAACACAGGTAAGAACGATGGCCTATTATGAAGTTTGGGTCATCGTGGCTTTGGCAGCTATACGGTACTAAAGGTGTGTATAATACCGATCTAGTTTCGTCAAATTATAAAGTGTGATTTTTTGGTATTATCTTCAGAATATTATAAAAAATCACGTTATTGATTGCCAGACACTTCACATCGTGGCAACCCCTTGCCAGACACCCCTAATGTTCATGAAATTATAATTCTACTTACGTTATAGTATAAAAGCTGATTTTTATATATAATACTTAGGTAGTAATAAGATGATGTTTCCTCATCAGCCAGACATTTTTGATAGTTCCAACCCCTTGCCAGACAATGATGTAGGGTCGCTGTAGGAGCGAGCGCGAGACAGTATAATATGTATGATAGATGGCGAGAAAGGTCTATCGCGATCTCTCACTGCACAGTTGTTATTTCTACTGCGCATGTATTAGTACTTAGTACATGCTTACATCAGCTATAATAACCTTATATGCTTTCTTCAAGTATTATTAATTGAATAATTATTTTAATAATATATGTATACGCATATCTGCATTTCGTTGCTTCTATCCTACTGTAGGCGTTTAACAGAGGTTACGAACATTAAAACTTTTTTTTACTCACTTTGTCTTCAGCTAACCTAACGTACACTTTGTTTTGTACTATAACTTTTTGTTAAATATAGTTTAAACCAACTATTTAGAGTTTTATTAAAGCTCCATTATGTCTTCGTGAGACAATATATATTTTATGTTTTAGCCGTATTAAACATCAAAAATAGACGATCGACAGCAAGCTCAAATATGTGCGTGTTTTCTTGTTTTATATACCACTACGGTGGCAAACAGGCATACGGCCCTGATGGGAAGCAGTTACCGTAGTCTATGGACGCTGCAACACCAAGGGCGTCACTCACGCGTTGCCAACCCTGTAAAAATCTCTTCACTCCCTTCTGTGCTATACGTCCAAGACGTAAGAATAAAAGCTCAAAAAAAGCGTGCACTTTATGCAAGCAATTACCTACTCTGCACCGAACATACCACATATATGTGTTTAGTATGTTTCGAAAGGCAAATTTCTCAAGATCTTATAGAATAGATTTTTTTTTAATTTTTTGTTATATATAATTTTTAATGGGATTTTTATGAAAACTGCCAAAAAATTTAGAATATAATTAAGATGTTTTGGTCTAGAAGTTGAATTTATGTTTCATTGTTTTGATTAAAATACTTATTTTCTTATTTATTAAACCTTGTTTTATTGATATATATCCATTACAAGCCAATTAGTAATACCACGGTAGATATATGAGCGTTTAAAGTGGTGTGAGCAATTTGCTCCCGCGCGCCTTTCCATGTTATAAAAATAGGCGCGCCTCCTCACGGGTTAATTAAATTTTTGAGTATTATTTATTTGGTTTTTTTTTATAATCTGTTATTGAGGGATCGCGATAGACCTATCTCGCCATCTATCATACATATACTGTCTCGCGCTCGCTCCTACAGCGACCCTACATCATTGTCTGGCAAGGGGTTGGAACTATCAAAAATGTCTGGCTGATGAGGAAACATCATCTTATTACTACCTAAGTATTATATATAAAAATCAGCTTTTATACTATAACGTAAGTAGAATTATAATTTCATGAACATTAGGGGTGTCTGGCAAGGGGTTGCCACGATGTGAAGTGTCTGGCAATCAATAACGTGATTTTTTATAATATTCTGAAGATAATACCAAAAAATCACACTTTATAATTTGACGAAACTAGATCGGTATTATACACACCTTTAGTACCGTATAGCTGCCAAAGCCACGATGACCCAAACTTCATAATAGGCCATCGTTCTTACCTGTGTTGGGAGCATGCGCAGACGAACTTTCAGCTTTTATAAAATAACGAAGGTCTGGCGTTCACGGGCTCTTAGTCCATTTTGGGTGAGCATAATTAAGCATTTATATAAATTACATACTGTTTCAGTGCTGCCAATCAATTTCTCCCAAGGAGTGAATTTGAAGATAAACGCAACTGCAGCTTTCAACAAAGATGTACTCGAAGTATTTCAGGAATTTAGTAAAATTGCTCTCACTGAAATAGTAGACGATTATGTAAAAAACCGAGAGTATAATGGTATGGTTACTCCGAACTATGGAACCATAGTTGAAAAAATTTTAATATCAATTATTCAGCATATGGATTCAGCATATGGAGACTCAGAATATGAGGATATAACACATGAAACTGCGAGGAATAGTGACTTGGACAAATTGCTTCAAGAAATCAAAGATGTATATAAATCTAAACAGATTGGAATTAAGATAGTCGATAAAAATAAAGACCACGACTTATCAACTATCCCATCACTAGAGGAATTGAAAAAACTGTTAAACAGCAGTAATTCGAATATTAAAATCGATATACCCCAATATTTTTACGATTTATTAAAGAACTCAACGGAACTTTCTAATATAATGAAATATATAGAAATACTGACGGAATCAAAGAACCAAGATAATTTGAGGACAAAAACAGTATTGGACGAAGTGATCGCTAAGAATGGTATGCATGTCTACGGTTCCCATAAGAGTCATAAAAAAGGAAGACAACAACAGAGACCTATAAATAACATCGCTATTCGATGACTGTTTGTAACATATACGAAGTAATAAATATTTGATAATATTCTTTAAATTATTTAGATAATATATGTATTCTTCTCATAAAGTTGTATGTAAAAGACTGGAACCAAATAAGACAATGCCTGTTTAGAATAGCATAGAATAGCATTTATTTATAGCAAATGGACGTACAATTGCGAAAAAATTAAACAAAGAAATCATGAAAAAAAAATTGGTTGCCTGTAAAGTCGGTATACGGGCGAAAGTTTTACGTGACAACGACGCAAGGGACGCGTGCCTTTCACTTTTTATGTCTGTCTCTCTCGCTCTTAGGCGGGCTAACCATGCCCGAGTGGAAGGGACGCGTGCCTCTCACTCGCTCTCATTGTGAGCGCATAGCGTGAGCGGAGCGTAACGCAGTTTCTTGAAGTATCACCCGGCAAACCAATTTATAAGACGTTGTCACGTCATAAAAATACCAGTCGAATTGGGAACCTCCTCCCTTTTTAAACGACGTCGAAAAGAAGGAGGTTCTCAATTCGACTGGTATTTTTTTTAAGTCGTTTAAAATATAAGTTTGTAAATTGTACGCCGCATTCCCTATAAACTAGGCTAGCAACTCAGTGTTACGCTGTGTCGATAAGCAAATTCAAAACAGTACTGATTTTCAGTGCCAGCCCCCGTTTCTTTCCACTTGCTGCAACTATAGCAGTTTTAATCTCATAGCATCATTTGACAGGCCGGTTGGCGTTGCGGTTAGTGACCCTGACTTTCAAGCCGCCGGTCGAGGGTTTGAATCCTATCCAGGACAAACATTTGTATGCATGAATATATCTGTTTGTCTGGATGTAATTACCTATAGGTATAAGTATTTAAAAGTAGTATATATAGTACTAGCTGCCTCCCCGCGGTTTTACCCGCGTAGTTCCCGTTCCCGTGGGAATACAGGGATAAAATATAGCCTATGTTACTCGGGGATAATGTAGCTTTCCAAAGGTGAAAGAATTTTTGAAATCGGTCCAGTAGTTTCGGAGCCTATTCATTACAAACAAACAAACAAACAAACAAATCTTTCCTCTTTATAATATTAGTATAGATATCAGCTATCTGGATACCATATTACAAGCTCTGCTTAGTTTGGAATCAGATTTGTCGTGTGTGGCGAAGAAGAGTGTTGGAGAAGATAAATGGAGTCCTCTCATTAACTATACGTATTTTGGAAAATCTTGAGTTTTGATCCTCACACATCTGTCGTCAATATGTAGTATAAAGGATGCGTAAAGGTTGAAATTATTTAGCAAAAAAAAATACATGGAAATTTAAAAACATACGACATAGTTATTGCATTAACACTTTATTTTTTTACATTAAACGAATATCAGTGTGCCATACAGTGTGATACATAACTGGCGTTGCTATAGTAACGGATAATTGCGAAACTTTAACGCTATACTGTATTTAAACGTGGCACTTTATCAATCGGACGTCCTTTTAAAATAACAAATTTTCTATTAACTTATACTTTATAGCTGCCTCCCCGCGGTTTTACCCGCGTAGTTCCCGTTCCCGTGGGAATACAGGGATAAAATATAGCCTATGTTACTCGGGGATAATGTAGCTTTCCAAAGGTGAATGAATTTTTGAAATCGGTCCAGTAGTTTCGGAGCCTATTCATTACAAACAAACAAACAAACAAATCTTTCCTCTTTATAATATTAGTATAGATATATAACATGAAGAGATTAAAGATACAATTCGATGCTGATAATCAATAATGTGTCAACCCACAAAAAGTCGAAAGTCGTTTTGATATTTTTTTATAATGCATCACGTATTTAACATTCTACAAAAGTATTTCTAATCATCTAAAACATAAAAGTACATAAAAATGGATTTATATAATACAAAGTCATAGACATAGACATTGTAATCTTTAAACGCCATTTTCTCAAAATGAAGTTTATGAGTGAAGTGAATGACACATTATTGTTATTCATAACAATTATTTGTGTTAATACAAAAAGAGTCTTGCATTATGAGGTTAGGAGTCATTTTGTCATAGTTAAAAACATGTCATCCATATTCTAAACCCTACATATATATATCTACTAATAGAATATTACGTTAAGTGAGTTTGTTGCATCATGTTGTAGGATTTTTTATCTCTGACGTGAAAGACTGGATCTGTCATAACACAGAATATTGTACCTTACTTGGGTTCATTTTTAAAATGACCTAATTTAAAATAATTAAGTGGTTAGTAAATAACATGTATATTGCTAAAATAAATAACACTTTATTGGTGTTGCAACAGGAACATGAATGATAACACAATAAAAATTAAATAATATTATTTTTTTGTTTAAATGGACGTCAAATTAAATAAATGCAACACGCCCCTACTAATGCTGATTCCATCGAAAAATGTAAGCCTAGTTATAAGGCGAAGTATCTTAAATATTATTTTATTAAAACCCACCATTAAACCTTAGCCTAAGGCATCGTACACACGGGCGTATATCAATCGCACGTGTGCAACACACCTTAGCAATTCAGGGAAGAAGCTTATGATTACGAAAACAAATAACGTAAACGAGGGAACTTAAAAAAAGGTAAATTAAAATATAAAATTTATTAACGAAACAATACAATATTTACAACAACAAAATAAATGTTTTGATATAAACATTGAATTTATTCTAAATGAGAACACGCCTCTAATCGATTGTAATGATACAGTGTCCAACGATCATGCCAGATCATTCGATTATTCCAAGTCTCAGTTACACATAAGATTCATAAACGAATATAATTTGTATCGATTCTGAAAACAATTATTCATCACAAACAATAGTCTAAAGGGGTAATTTACCTTCAAAATAAACACACATTCCCCTGGCACCATCACTCCCCTGGCCCTTGACATCGACAGAGACATATCTTTTTAAACACTAAACAATTAAAAATAAATATATACAATACAAAGCCGTAACGGCGTAATTAAACATAATAAAGTAACTATAAACTCGACAAAGAACAAGTGTACTTAGAGTAAATTGTAACGTATTTGTACCCCCCTGATGATTATTATTTTGATAAAAAACATTTTGATAGTTATCCCGTCTTAGTACCTAATTTTATATCGTCTAAATCTTGAATACTAGAAGTTATGTACGCTGCACTGTCAACCCTGGCGATAAAATTATACATGTTCAATTATCCAGGGTAAATAATATATCCCCTGGTTAATAATATATTAAATGTCTATGTTTCGATGTTTGTGACTTCACACATAAATAGGTGAATGAATTTAGATGAACATTGGCACACAGAATATGTTGAGAATATTTTGACCACGAAGCCAGACACGAGAAGTTTTTCTAGTTTAATACCATGGAGTTTATGTGTCTTTCTGATATAGTTAGACGATTAACTATAACCTGGCTGACTGAAAAGCTAATATTGAGTCTATTGTCTATCAACTGTCATTTTAGTATACCAAAAGTATTTGAATCTTGCTGGATATTAGAGATCTCCTCCAGTGTAGTAACAAGTATCATGTGCTTAATGATTTATAGGCAAATAAATTATAGCATATCATCAATCAATGAATATTTGAATGTAATAGAGTAGATATTACCTATTTAATAATAACGGATCACGCGTAGTCTGCACTATAAGTCATTTATTAATGAATGCAAAGTGTATTCAAAAGGTCGACAGTGAAGCATACAATCTCACCTAACCATTACAATGAAATAGGCATAATGAATAGTCTACATAAATACGATGAAAGGAAATCGCCCACATGTGTCGTACGCAGCCTGACGTTTTCGTTGCCATACTCAAAAATATTGAGCAATTGAATAATATTTTCACAGTTAAAAAGAGGTTGTAAGTCCCTTAACACACGGTCTACATTTGAACTGCACGGTAGCTGTAAAATTGCAGTTTTTGTATAGTTAATAGAAACCTTTGTTGTCGAGTGGAAATAAATAAGTCTCAATATTGTATGTAGGTATTGTAGGTGTACTACTAACATTATAAATGCGAAAGTTTGCAAGTGCATGTTTGTTACTCTTTCAAAAACTACTTAACGAATTAACACATAGCTTCTTTCTTATTCTTATTCTTTTTATCCCGGGAAAATTGAAAACCACACTATAATGCGGGAGCAACCGCGGGGAGCAAATGCATCAAACCGCTACGCAGTGTGACCATTTGTAATATTCGACGGCTGCCAGCGAACTGCATGTCAACTACGCAGTCGGTTGAAACTGCATTTTTGCAGTTGGGCGTGCAGTTCAAATGCGACAGTCTGTCTGGACCCTAACACGGCCAGTAGTCGCGCTATCGCATCAATCAAAGCGGAACTCTTAACTATTAGGGAAGAAATAAGGACGAATGTTCGGCGCAACTACCATCAAAAATATCACTAACCAAAGGCCGTAATAACCTTATATCGACGAATCAAAATCACATGTGCATCAATCGATAAATTAAAACCGATTATAATCGAGTTACCGGTTCGGTTTCGCGGTATTGTGAAATCAAAATTACAAATATCGAAGTTACGGTTGTATTATACAAATAATACTTTAACGGTGGTCAAAATAATTGACTCATGCAGTTTGAATAAACATTTTTTTTATACAATAGAAAATTTGTAATGCGTAATAGTATGACATAATCAATTTAAATCCAAAATGAACGATTTTGCTACGAGGTCAAAATTGGCGCGAACACAATACCCTATGTATGTATTTTGACATTTATATGAGACAGAAAACCGTTATCTCTTTCTGACAAATACTGAGATACAACATAATATAGAAAAATGCGCGCGCCAAAACTGGAACAAAGATCTTTTTCATTACATATCAGCTGTATTAACGGACGAATTATAATTTAAATAATACCTAGTGGGGAGCAAAAAATAGTTTCAATTCTTTTCATCGCTAGGTTTTTAATGACTTTTAAACGATGAAAAAACCGATTAAAATGGGAATTACTGAAAAGATACACCCATATCATCGTTTTGGAACACAAAAAACTTAGTGAAAAACTATTTTCTACGCCCGAGTAAGTTTTATAACGGAAATTTTCGCGAAAATATATCTAGTTAGGGGGGGGGTAGGGGAGGCAACTCACGCGACTCGCAGACCGTCGCTAGGGGGGAAGGGACCGACGTTTCAACGCAGGTCAGGGTTGTCGTTGATCTGTTTCTTGATTCGCACCAGCATGGTGGTATACCACTGGTCCAATCTGGATATGCTGTCGTAAGTCTTCACGGATTCGGTGTACGCATCGATGTTCTGCTCTTCGAGGTGCTCAATCAGCTCCTGGGGGGATGGACTTTATTCAGTAAGGGTTAAGGTTCAAATTGGAGTGATTGTGGCGCTGATTCGAACATTGAATGAATAATTTGCAGCCAAAATTCTCTTCAAGGTGCAACATTAGTTTTTGGATGGGGTTGGACAGTGTTTAATCGAAGTGAAGGTTCCATTTGAGTATTTGTAGAACTCAATAGAACATTTTATGAATTTGTACTAATTAGCCTGGGTCACAAGTGCCTTTTGATCAATAATAAAATTATGAAACAATTTTTTTTTAATGTTCTATATAGCTTTATAATTTTTCACCTCAGTAAATTGTTAATTAAAAAATGAAAATTAGCAATTTTTTATTTTGCCAACGGGAATCTATTCTAAGACCTTTGAAGAATATTTCCACGAAAGGAAAAAAACTTAAAGAGTACTTAGAGAGCCGTTGGGAACGAACCGACTCACGATCATGAGTTCAAATCCCTGACCCGTACCTCTGAGTTTATAAAAACTTACGTACGGATTCACACCACTGGCTTACGGTGAAGGAAAACATCGTGAGGAAACCTGGATGCCCGAGTCACAATTAAAGGCATGTGAAGTCCCCCAATCTGCACTAGGCCCGTGTGGACTATGGCCTGCACCCCTCGATGTAAGGCTCGGCTCGAGCTCCTCGGCAGAGACGTATATGAGCTGATGATGATGATGATACCTTGACCAGCTTGCACTCCCTGGTGTCGGCGAAGGCGGGGTACAGCGAGCAGTACTTGTCGAGCGCGTGCTGCGCGTTGAGGATGTCCACGCACAGGTGGCACAGCGCCGCGCGGAACATGTACTCCTTGGCGCTGTACTTCAGCAGGCTGTTGTCCAGGGAGGACTTGGCTATCTGTACACCGTGGTGGTGGAAAAGGAAGTCGTCAATATGGGGAACAAAATATATTGTAAATCTTTACCGGAGAAGACTTTATTGAGGAAGTTTGGGTGGATTTTTTGTCGATCGGACCATAATGGTTGAATGAAATTTCCGGATTAAAAGAAACGACTAGCTAATTGAACCATATTTAAGATGCCTTATGTGCAGATGTAACCCAAACAAAGATATTCAAGAAAAAATTACTTTTCTATATGGTATCCAACTAGCTACCATCCTCAAATATTTGAAGTGTGAGTTCAGAAGAAACGTGATTTTCTTTTTACCATGAGTTCTGGACATGCAGAAACCAAACCTAAAGTTAAAAAAACCCGGTACATACCTGCTCATAGATCTGTATAGCCTTGTCATAGTGCTCCAACTGGGCGGCGTACTGCGCCAGCTTGAGCATGCACTTGTTGGCTGAGGAGGTGGACTCCTCGCCGCGGAAGTAGTCGGCGGCTTGCTCGTAGTGCTGCATCGCCCTGGCGAGGTCCACGCACTCCGTCTCGTAGAGCTCCGCTATGTTCTGTTAGAGGGAGATGCCACGAGACTTATAGATTTCTAGTGAACCGCCTTGGTTACGCACGGGTGCAATGCTTTTATGCACGCGCCGAAATCACCTCAAAAATCTCAAAAATTATCAGTGTTTTCTACTACATTATGTGACATGTATATAAAAACCTTCCTCTTGAAACACTCTGTCTATTAAAAAAACGCAACAAAATCCGTTGCACAGTTTTAAAGTTTTAAGCATACATAGGGATGTAGAGACAGAGTAAGCGACTTTGTTTTATACTATGTAGTCTAGTGGCAGACCACGAAGTTATAATATTCCGAGACTTTTTTCACCCGCGTAACCTGGAGATCTTCCATTTTCCCGGGATAAAATTAGCCTATGTCCTTTCTCAGGCTGTAGACTATCTACCAAATTTACAGTAGTTTCAGCGTGAAAGCGAGACAGACAGACGGACATTAGTTAGCCATAGACTATTCAGTCATTTTCTGGTTTCACTCGATTAAGGGTTTAATTTTTTTTAACAATTTGTTGTGCAAAAATAAAAAGTTGATATTAACGATTGCTGATAAATAGTTGGTATTTCCTATTCAGTATGCATTTAATACAATAAACGTATTTTATTTCAGATATATTTTTCTATATGGGTTTATACAGTCGAATATCGGTCGTATATTAATTACGTTATATATAAAATTGCATTTCAACTGGAAGTTTTTAAGTGAGTCACATATTAAATGTATCATATCCAAAAATAGCATGCTTTTTTACCCCGGGAACATATAAGATCCCCGGGAACGGAAGTAAAATATATGGTTATTTATGCTTCCTTCCGTGGACGCTCAGGTTGTGGATTTAACTCCCCACCATGGCATTACCAATGGAGTACAGCATGGGGTTCTTCAAGAAGGGAGTAAAGAGATTTTAACAGGGTCGGCATCGCGTGAGGGACGCCCCTGGTGTTACACGCGTCCATAGGCTACGGTAACCGCTTCCCATCAGGTGGGCTGTTTGCCTGTTTGCCACCTTTGGGGTATAAAAAAAATATGGATTACCTGATGCTGCTTAGCGGCCACAGTGAATCGCCCCATGTCGGTGTAAATCTCAATGGCTTTTAGAAGACAGGATACCGCCTCTGAAACAAGATATATAATATTGTTAGTAATTTTATAAACTAGTGGCTGCCCGCGGTTTCAAACGCGTTCCCGGGGATATTGAATTTTCCTGGGTTATATAGTAGCCTCTGTGCTCAAATCCTTATAGTAGTTTTTGCGCGAACGAGTAACCATACATCCATACTCACAAAGTTTAGCATTTATAATATTAGTAACATACCTTATAGATTCAATTTTATGGAGTTTTTTATTAGCAAGCTACATTATCACTGAGTAACATAGGCTATATTTTATCCCTGTATTCCCACGGGAACGGGAACTACGCGGGTAAAACCGCGCGGAGGCAGCTATATTCTATATTATAGACTTGTAGGTTACTAAATATCTTATAACTGAACACCTTAAACATATGTTATTGTATTGTACATAAATGTTACAATATGCTACAATGTTTACATCAGCAGATAATCCACTAAGCCGATGATATCACCGATAAACTCAAGGACTGGGTCACTTGATTCTAGTACGAGTCTTATCTGATATGAATTATGTAAGCGATTTTCAAATCACTTTCCATTTTGCCTAGAAATACTCCCTACAAATATTGTAATCTGGGACACTTTCTCGACTATACCAATGAAATTTGGGACAGTGATAGGCCAGTGCTTGGAAAAGGATATATATATATATATATAGGTATTTAGGCTTCCCCGCTCGATGTTAAGGGAGGCTCGAACTCCTCAAGTCATCGCCGACTACTTCGTCGGTCGGGACGTGGTGTTCCCGACGGGGGAGGGCAGCAGCGGCCGTGGGAGGAGAGAAATGACGTGCGGTGTTCCACAGGGTTCGGTCCTCGGACCACACCTGTGGAACATCGGTTACGATTGGGTGCTGCGCGGTGCAATGTTGCGAGGGGTCAGTCTGGTGTGTTACGCTGACGACACCCTCGTGACGGCCCGCGGCGGCACCTACCGGGAAGCGTCTGTCCTCGCCACGGCTGCTGTGGCGCAGGTGGTGGGGAGGATCCGTGCCCTGGGGCTCGAGGTGGCGCTTAGTAAGTCGGAGGCCCTGGTTTTCCATGGGCCCCGACGCGGGCCACCGCCGGGAGCCGCCATCGTAGTGGGCGGAACCTCCATCGCCGTCGGGTCCTCGATGAAGTATCTTGGACTCATTCTCGACGGCCGATGGAGGTTTGAGGAGCACTTCCGGCGGTTGGCACCGAGACTGATGACCACCGCTGGAGCTCTAGGGCGGATCCTCCCCAACGTGGGGGGCCCAGGAAGGGCCTGCCGGCGCCTGTACACCGGTGTGATACGCTCCATGGCGCTCTACGGAGCGCCGATATGGGCAGGGGCCCTGAGCGCCCGAAACCAGGCCGCGTTGCGACGTCCGCAGCGCGCCATGGCGCTCAGGGTGGTCCGGGCGTATCGCACCGTGTCATGCGCCGGCGCGTGTGTACTCGCTGGTACGCCGCCGTGGGACCTCGAAGCCGAGGTGCTCGCGGCGGTGTACTGGCGAGCGAAGGAGGCCGGGGGCCGTCCACATCCGCGGGAGATAGCGAGCTGGAGGGAGGACGCTCGCGGCGTTCTCCTCCGGAAGTGGACGGCCCGCCTCGAGAGCCCGGCTACGAGCCGGGATGTGGTGGCCGCCGTTCGGCCACTATTGAGAGAGTGGCTCGAACGGGGGCACGGGGCTCTCTCCTTCCACCTGACACAGATGATCACCGGGCATGGGTGCTTCGGGCGATACCTGTGTCGGGTGGCGGGCAGAGAGCCCACGGAGATGTGCCACCACTGTGGGGCCGACGTCGAGGACACGGCGCAACATACGCGGGAGGAGTGCCCCGCTTGGGCAACTCCTCGCGCCGCCTTGTCCGCGACGGTCGGCGCAGACCTCTCGCTGCCGGCCTTTATCAAGGCCATGGTGGGCAGCGAGGAGGCCTGGGAGGCGGCCGCAACCTTCTGCGGCCAAGTCATGTCGCAGAAGGAGGCGGCGGAGCGGGTGAGAGAGGACGACGTCAACTCCCTCCCGCTGCGCCGCCGTAGGCGCGGTAGGCGGCGACTGGCCTTCGCGGGCCGGTTGCCGCCGTAACGCCGGGGACCGGGGCGGTGGATCGGGGGATCCGCCGCCCACGCCAACAGTCCCATGCCGGAGATGCCCATTTGTTCCATGGGCATCCGGTGAAGTGAAGGGGGGCGGGACTCTCACGTGTGTTTTCGCACTGTGAGTCCCGCCCCCCCGAGACGGGCTCGGCCTTGTAAAGCCGAGCAGCGCCGGCGGGGCATGCGGTTGTAAGGCTTACGCGTGTCCCGCAGCCCCGCCACACGGCGCCCAGGCGTCATTGGAACACCCAGGGGTTTAGTGGGTAGGCACCGGCACCTTCTGTGCCGGTGAGTCACCACATAACCCGGCGGCTGCCCCCGGAGCTGCCGGGTATCCTATGAGGATTCCCCTGGGACATCAAAAAAAAAAAAAAAAAGGCTCGAACTCCTCGGTGGAGACGTATATGAGCTGATGATGTGGCTTCCTTTTATCCCGGTAAAGTTAAAGATCTTACGCGATCGCAGGTGAAACCGCGGGGCGGAAGATAGTAGTGAATAATGGCAGACGAAAAAAGGAACCAATCCATTTATTTCGTTGAAAACGTTGAAGTTGATAAAATATAGCCTATAAAATGTAGCTAATGTTGTTATTCAGATGGGTCCAATAGTTTCGAAGCCTATCCAATACAATAAATCAAATCTTTTTTCTTTATAATATAAGTGTAGATAGGTAGTCACCGAACGGAAGATATAATAAATGAAATAACTTGGTCGCCAACGCATCGTATGAGTAAATAATGTGTCAAAGGTTAATCAATGGCCATGCTAATTTCGGTCACCACACAACAATAAGGGAACGAATTATAATTTTGTCTATTTTACAAGCTTATATTTCATTTTCCTGTTTGTATTTTTGAGCTTCCAATTCCAATTTTTGTTTAGTCCTATTGTGTACGCCCAATTTTCATTAGTCATTAGAAATCCAAGATGGCGACCGTGACTAATTATTTCCATCTATAAAATGGATATCAGATAAAAAGGTTTTGCAATTAAAGTCATTATAACAAGAATAATATTTTTCTTGTATATCTTTACTGTTGTTTATCTTTGAGAAGCAACGGAGACGAGTGGAGGAATGGGAGGCTTATGCCACCGGGACGCACTCGGGTTTAAAATAATAATAATAATATACTTACTAACATAATAAAGATGAAGTTTATTTCTTTGGTTGAACCCGCTAGGAACTAGTTCGAATTGAAAGTCAAGCCTATAAAATATCACGCTAAGGCCAATAGTAGCAGAGCATTAATGAAAAACGTTGCAAAAACGTGGAAAATGTAGCAAGCTATTATACTTATTTGTTAAGTGAAGAATAAGAATTAATTTAGTCTCTAATATGAAAGTATCAAAACCCATTATTGATTGGACGTAGTCCAAAATAGTCTCAAATCGATCTAAGAGAATAAAAGCTACAAAATCACCAATGTTTCAGATAACAGTACGTAAGTAGGTATAAAATCGTGTCCTTTTTTAACTCAAAAACAAACGACCGACTTACAAGATGTTCTGCACTTTGGAGAGCAGCCAAAAATTCTAGGTTAAAACCCTCTGATATAGGCTAGACAATAACGCGTGGTAGGTTAGTTATTTGATGGTAAAGGCGCTGAATACAGCCAAATCCGTTTAAAAGAAACTATGTGATCTAATTAGTTTATTGCAATTAATATAATGGGTGTCAAGGGACACCCGGATGGAACAAAGTTCCTTTCGATTAATAGGAATTCTTTTGTACGCACATCATGGCAAGTAGTAAGTAGTATAGTGCGCGCGGAACTAGTAGGCCTTTGCCACGCGCCGCTCGGCCAAGCTCGGCCGCGGCTCGGAAATGTGTCGTTACAACTTTTTTGGACTTAATTTTTTCCTTTCCAAAAATAGGTACCATAGGTAATATGACATAGATTTAAATGTACTTAGTACACTATGGATAAAGCAAAAATAAGACAAATTACGTGCTTAAAATTTTAGAGTAGATAGTAGGTACCTAACTTTTCTATGCAGGTTTGAGATCAGATTGGCTGCCTCGAGAAAAGTCTAAGTATATTCCAAATTAATTTATTACGAAATACATGCGATGTTGTTTTAGAACCTATGCTATACTTTAAATATTTTTGTAAGTTACCTATCCAATTCACAGTTAAATGCACCACAACATAATAATCGATATTAACCTAGATTGAGTGTAACGCTTCAACGATATGGAAATAGAAAGTCGACACGTAAATATGAATTAAAATGACAAAGAACAAAGAGTTATTACCTATATACCTACACTATATTCATAATTCATTACATATATGCTTATGACTATCACCAATGTAATTCAAGCTACCTTCCGCCCCATTTATTAGCATCTGTAGCACGGTTGGAATAAAAAGAAAAATAAACATAGATTATTAAAAAAAAAACAAGATGCGTTTCTTGCCAGTTCTTTTCAGTTAAAAGCCGACTTTCAATCGGGTAGTAGCTTCAGCAGCATCGACTCTCATAAGTGCCCTTTTAGTGCGTAATCTGAATAAATAGCTTTGAATTTGAAATAAAAAATAAATATTTCTGTAACCATTTTATTTATGTCAAATAGGCCTTCACAGGCACTTTTGAATCGTCGACTCTAATGCTCAATTCACAAGATTCCTTTTCAATTGAACACATTTTCCTATAGGAAAGAGGTTGCGAAAGCTAGTCTCCTATAAGTAGTAGAACGTACGCGAGTGAAACCGCAGGGCGAAGGCTATATAAAATTGCATTCGAGTGTCAATGCTCAGTCAGTTTGTCTGAGTAGCATAATTAAACTGAGAGTCATATAGTTAGCAGTCTAGCAGTCTAGACTAGTCAATAGCCTTTCAAGGTCTTAACTTAATTAAGTGTAATGATATTGTTCTGTGAAGATCATTGGGGAATCACTATGTACTTCTGTGACTAAGTAATCAAGTTCCAATGATGGATAACTTAGCGTAAATGTGATTCTGCTGGGTTCAATTGCTTGTGTAGATGAATGTTGCATGTGTAGTAGTAACGATGTAAATTTAAAATAATGCATTATAATTATTTATAACGGTAATTTAGCCTTTGTCCATTTATTAGAAGCTCTTGAGGGAAATTCCAAAATGTAGCCGCATTATGTTGAAAATTGTGTGCACATTTCAATTTGATTAATGCTTCAGTTTATTTTGTACATTTAGGACAGCTCTCTTTACCGGAGATCGTAATTACGCTGGTTATTTTCTACCACCAAATCTATAATTTTTTTTGGTTTTATATAGTGTGTTAGGTACTAAACCCACAGTGTAAGGTACCAAATAAAAAAAAACATAATGAATCTATAAAAGTTCAATTTTTTACCATTTATCAACTCTATAAACGACACACAGTAGAATAAATAATGCTTATCCTTTGCCTTTATATAATTTTTTATTCACAGGTATGAAGGCTTATTCAATACCTATATTTATTCTTATTTCTTATTAGGATCTATATTGTAAAGATAAACTAAACTAAACATACCATTCGCATCGCATTTCTTGTAGCAATTGGATGCGTCGACGAAGTTGGTCGCAGCGTCGTGACGCACCCCCGCCTTGAGGTGCAGCTGGGCGGCGTTGCAGAACGCCTGACCGGCTTGGGCCCACTTCTTGGCCATTTTGAACAGGTTGGCAGCTCGGAGATAGCAGTCCACTGCCTCTTCCACTTTCGATGAACCGCTGTATTGTTAGGGAGAATAGATTTATATATTTTTTAAACCACATGAAATTAAAAAACCGGCCAAGTGCGAGTGGAACTCGCACAGAAAGGGTTCCGTACAATCTGTAACCTAATCTTGCAAGTTACAGTCACTTTTCGCACCGTTATTAGTATCGAGCAAGAAGGGAGCTTAGGCCATAGTCCACTATGTGGCCCTAGTGCAGATTGACAGACTTCACATCCCTTTGTTGTGAACATCTCAGGCATGCCATTATATTAAGAAATGTTATTGAGATTTACAATTGAATAAATAAGTCTATATATACGATTTTCTAGAGTTTACTGCCTTTGCCTATCAAAGAGTTAAACACCTTAATTTTTTATTACGTAATACCAAATTACTCATAACATCAAAATGCATAAATGTTTCAGTTTAACTTGCAAAAAGGTCATCTTGTGAGTCATTGTTATTTAATTAAAAAGTATGTCATACCTTTATTAAATAATTAAACAACATACTTATTAGTATTCCAGTTTTTGTTTGGTTTAGCAAGGCATAAAAATTAAAAATATGGTCTATCAGTAGGTACCTATTTTTAAGAAGCTATTACTTATCCCCCTGGCAAATGAGAATATATTATCAAGTGGTAAAGACCATGAACTGTTACACATTTTTATTATTTTACAATATCAATATTACAACAGTTTATTTGTAATTGTAAATTACTCACCAACAATAAAAATAAAATAAAACCAACAACCAACAATAAGTAAGTTGTAAATACGATAATGTGAGCTTACTTGACTCTCTATATGTATTTGCCCTGGCATTACTGCTAAACTAGATCCTGTAACTGAAGTGAATCCTAAATAAACTAGTTGTCTGACTAAGGAGTACCACAATTAGGTCTTCTAAGGTACTTGGTAATACTAATAAATAACTTATCTTGTTAGGTCATTACTCATTCCACAATACACCTTATTGCTATTTAACTAATGACTGTTCTTAGAAAATTAAGAATAACTCAGTGAAAAAAGGTAGGATAGGAATAGTATTTAGAAGCTATGCTCAACTTGTTTCTTTGCGTAAAAAAATCATGAAGGTTTAAAATACAGTTATCTGAAATTGAGGACACTCAAAAATACATATAATTTATTATATGTATCTGAGATTCTGAGTGGATGCCTAAAAATGCTAATGACATCATCTAAAGTTATAGAAACCATGTATATATATAATCTACTGTTGGAATATTTAGCATTGTCTAATCTAACCCAGTCATTTGGAAATGATCAGGGGAATATAAGATGAGTCAGTTTTTATTTTTCTAAGTCAAATTCAGAGATTACTTTTTGGAAATATGGTTAAGTGCATTATATATATGCAGTCCAAAGGTATTCGTATTAGAAACATATTGTTTCATATTAATAAGTAGGATGTAGTGCATAATCGAAGTTAATTAATTTAGATTTTTAGGTGTTAAAGCAGGTGAAAGATTTTGTTAAACTTATAATCATTATAAAATATAAGATCAAAATATGTTTTGAATCTATATCATATAGCTACGTGAATGGTAATGAAGGGAATATCAACAAAATAATGAGCAATTCATTGTCCTCACCCGAATAGCGACCCAAGGAACGATTTCGACGAATTCAACTTTTTCTCCGCCTCCACCATCAACTGCATAGCTTTCTGTTCGTTATCTGCCATCTTCGTGGCTTATTTAACACTACACAAATATAAAACGTGCCTAAACTTTCTTCAATTTTACAATTTATTGACAAAATGTCGTCAGCGACGAAATGCGAAAATCCCGTCGCTGTCATCGATTGATTGTGTGTTGCCAGAAGAAAATTTACAAAAAAAAATTGCCGATGCGTTCAGAGATTTCTCCATTATATTTAAAAAAAATTAAATATTTTAAAAACACTATTAATTATTTACTCAGCCAGAAAATGAACTAAGTATGAAAATAAATGGGCGTAAGAATTGTATATAACTGTTTCCTATAATGTAAATAATAAAAAAATTCTAGATCATGGATCAGTTTACGTGATGGAATCTAGAAAAGCTTTCTGTAACAACAGCAATCAGTAGCTACTAGCAAAATTTGTTGCTACTGTTAATCGGGTATGAACTAGGGTTTAAAGTCAGTATACATTATAAAACTGGCGAAGTATAGTTAGTTACTTTATCTATTATTTTAATTATCTTGAGCAATGAGTATAGCTATACTATATTATGTAGGAAGGATGTCTACCTGTCTTAAATCATCCCTCACCATCACTTCAATTCTCCCGGCGCTGATAGTCGCATGCCACCTCAAGTTAAGCATTTCATTTGTATGCAATATGATGTCAGTTCTAGGTTCACCTCAGGGCCAGTTTTCTTTGAGTACCTATATGATTTAATTATAATATATTTATTATAGACTACATGTAATTGCAGGCTTTTATTGTTCGATTCCCACCTACGAAGATCTGTGTGGATAAACTGAACATCATATTTTCTGTGTCTTAGTATAAATGTATTCAGTAGATAAATAATAATTGTAGTAAAGCCCGCCCTAAAATTTAAAAACGTCGCCATGTTGCGGCAGAATTAGGAACTAAAATACCTATTATGAGCACTTCATTAGGAAGTAACATTCCGCGCCCTCATTACCTACTCTAAAAGATAGGCTTTATATTTAGCTATTGGCTCCCCCCAGGCTCACCTGCGTTCCTGAGAGATCTTTAATTTTTCCCGGGATAATAAGTAGCTTATGCGTAATATTATTCCAGAACATTTTCTTACTCTATGCCAAATCCAAATTTCATCGCGATCCTTCCATCTATACTAGCGTGAAAGAATATGTAACGAACAAACTCTTAAAATCTTTCGTATTTATACTTACTATTAGCCTATGTCCTTTCTCAGACTATGTACCAAATTTCATTTAAATCGGTTCAGTAGTTTTATCGTGAAAGCGAGACAGTTACGTTCGCATTTATAATATTAGTATAGATATTTGAAAGGAGGATGTCTTGCATTTCTGGAATAGGGATGTGTGTCAGGAAAGTTATAGGATATTTTAAGTATAGTTGTTAAAATATTGAGATGAACAATAAAACACAAATATAAACTTGTAATTTTATTTATTGTGTTCATAGATAAATCGATCGCCCAACTATTTGAGTTACAACAAGATATACTTTCGAAAGCATAGTTGGAGTGTTTCGGAAACTAGAACATTTCAATAGCCGACAGGTATTGTATAGTATAGATATAAGCTACAATTAAGAAAATCACTCCTAACAAAAATATATTTTCCAAACATTCAGGTTGCATTTTATTTGTTAGATGCGCAGGAGTTTCTCGCTGTTTCTTTTTTTTGTTTATACCACAAGGGTGGCAAACAGGCATACGGTCCCACCTGATGGCAAGCGGTTACCGTAGCCTATGGACGCTTGCAACACCAGAGGCGTCACTCACGCGTTGCCGACCCTTCTTCATAATTCTTCTTCTTCATTAGTTTCCACATATAAAGACGTAATTTTAACTCGATATTACGATCACGTTGACAAATAGAATGCAACTTGAAATCCACTATGTCCAAGCTAATTTTAACAGCTAAGTATACAATCTCTGATAGACACCTATTGAGTTGACTACATTAATACTGCGATTATTCTGAATATACGACTAGGATCGCCATTCGGTTTGATCTGTCTTAGGTGAGGTACAATTATCCACGTCTTTTGGAAATGTACTATATAAATATGCGTTTTAAGAGCAAAATAAAGTATACAAATACAAAATGCGTAAAGCGTGACCCTAAGACAGATCAAGATCTTTATTTTATCATCAGGCCATTACATATTGTGGTAGTATTGTCATTGTAACAAGAGGTAAATAGACACACACTACTCGTTACACAAATATAAATCTTTTAACTATATACTTTAGGGTCAAATTGCTTCAACATTAATTCTAATGAAGGAATGTCTTTGAACTTATTAATTAGGTACTCGGGTACAGGCTTGACGTGGACCCACGGGTAAAAGCTACCAACATAAAAGGGATAAAAATAAAAACAAAATAAATAATATTAATCGATTTATTATTTTCATAAATAAACTAAATTGAATATCTAAAGGCAAAGTACTAGTAAATAACATAGCAGGGAATATTTACATAAAACATAACTCATTAAATTGATTAAAAATAAATGAAAAAAATTTACAACTTATAATTTTTTCAGGGGCCAAGTAATTTCTAAATGTAAATTCAATAGTGTTTCAGTTATATTTTTCATCTCTTCTTATAAAAATCAAAACTTATATGTTACGTGATAACATATCAAATTATTTCAAAATAAATCAGTCGAATCCATTCATCACAGCATTCAATAAACAAAAGATTGACTATAAAACATTGAACGGTAGGTTTTTGGGTTCTGGCCCAAAACAACGAACCATGCATACTCTAGCTAGTCCTAGAAATTAACTGTATTCAACATCATGACAAAAACTGCATTGTAGTTCGTAAAGTAAACTCGATAAGTACTTCAAACAATTTCACATCACTATATTGAATCTGCAGTGCTGCCATAACAAAGAAAATATTGCACAAAAATACTAGCAATCAACTGAATTTAAAAAAGTAATTAGTCAATCAACAGATCTCACACAAATTGCAAATGATATTTCATACCATTAATTAGATATTTTTCAAATTATTACAACTAATTCATAGGTAATTTTAACACACAAGCTCCATTTAAACGACTACTAATAAATAGACACCCTAAGCGACAATTACTGTTTAAACGACTCTAAGGAATATTTTCATGCTGTTCTTTGCACCAAAGATGTCTATATGTTTAGCAAAGTCGTAGAATAACATATTTTCAGGTATTATAGCACTATGGTCTGGATAATCCGCCATTATTTACAATTTTAGCGGCAATATAACTATAATTAGGTTGGTAAACATAAATGACAGACGTCGCCAAAAAATTATGAATCCACTGGATTGGGATGATAATAAAGTACCTATATAAACATACATAATAATTATATTATATCCTTGCATTTAAACCTACAATTTATAAATTGTGTTTACAAACAGCTACACATTATTGGTGATTATAATTTGTCTACATGAAACACAGATAATTAGTGCAAAACGCTAACCGATGTTGCCATCTCAAATAATATTTTCTACCAAATAATAAAATACGACGATTAATTTGTTGAACGCGTCGAAGATGGTAACATCTCGCACAATACTTTGTCCAAACGAATGTAAATGAAAAACAAACAAAAAAACTATAAAATATACACCAATAAAGCCTATTTTAATACTTTGAAAAATTACAGTCTTTAGAAATCAAAATATCACATGACAATGAATTAATTATTTATTTCAAATAGTGCATTTGTACAAAGTATTGCTAACCGTTAGGAATACATGAGGGGCGTCTTAAACGATACGATTATGAAATATTTGGCAATTTCCAATCGATTTTTATTTAAACGACTCAACGTACTCATTGGTGATTTTATAGGGAATAGTTTTAGGAGTATTTTAATAATAACTCTCGGGTCCGTTCGCGCAGAGCATCAGTCCGCAACTCAATGACAGGACTGTACCTCGACGCAGGGGGAAGCCTAGCTCATATACACAACATTCATGCGATAAAAATATACACCCGTAACACCTAATATAACAATCTATTGCGATAACCGTCTATACATCTCTATGAAATACAGGGTATATATTACACATAAGATTATCAGAGGATATGGAAATATTTTATCTTTTCAAAGTGCACCTTTGTAGTATTAAAATAAACCGACTACAAAGGTACATTCTTTTAACACATAATCTAAATATGCAAGATTATTTTTTTCATAAACATACAATTTTTATTATATTTTCAATTAGGTATATTTGCTATTTTTATGTGACTACGCGATGTAATTTAAACTAGATGATTTTAAACATTACTCGTGATTGTGGTTGACTCCATAGACGTAGGTGTTAGAATAAATCGAATTAAAAATTAATAAACTAGATTTCACTGTCAATTCCGATTCATAAATGCTGACTATGCCAAGGTAGGATAATTATAAGCTACAATAAAAAATACTCTTTAAAACTGAATAAATAAGGATTACTTTTGTACATTATGGAATGTGATGTCTGTTGAATTTTGAAATGAAAATATAATTATATAATTTACGCACCGTTTGTCATAAGATAATTATTATAAATAAATTTGGGTATATAATGAGCATGATTTAAATACATAAGAATTATTAACATTTCATAAGATGACAATATATAACATAATATAATATTTTTTTATTAACCAAAAATTGGTTTATATTTATAATTCGATAATGAATCATAATAAATCTAAATCAACCCACGCATATACAAATATCCTATATACAAACATATATATTCAAATGTCGTATGCTGTGATATATATTATCTTAAATTAAGAATAGCTTGTTGATACAGTTATTAATAATTTTGGAAGAAAAATAATAATGTAATGTAAACCCTAACTTTTGAATTTTTAAGTAGGTGCAACACTGGAAGGTCACCTAATTATGGCGTAACGCACATAGACAGTGTCGCATTTGGAACATTCAATTAACAATATAATAAAAAAAACCACTGCTATTTTAGATTATGACAGTAAAAGAAAAGTATATGGAAATGTAATACCTACCTGTCTTAATAGTCAGCAGTGACGATGGCATATTTACGACGACCCGACTGAACTTACACGTATCGTGGTAACGATCAATTTTCGTGCAAATAACCGTTCCTGCAGCTATTCAGCAAAACGACAATAGATGGCGCTAATTCTTCTAGTTTTCAATCGATATTAATTATAACAAAAACAATCTCATTTCCACAGCTAAAAAGCCATTTTGACTTGACAAATAAGTTTTTTTTTTAACTGCTAAAAACTAGAGCTTGACCGCGATCCCACCTGGTGGAAAGCAGTGATGCGATCTTATGTTTTTCGCTTTATGCCAAATTGATCTTTATACCAGGCCTTATTGGGTTATCAAATATGAATCAGCCGGGTCGTATCTACAAGTTAAAAGTAAACCAATTACTAATATGGTGTGATGCTTAACTGAATTGATTGGTGGCTGGCTGTGGTGGCATTACAGGCCGCATCGGTTGCTGCATGCTCATCGGCATCATGGGAGCACCCTGCATACCCATTACCATGCCTGGTTGTTGCTGAAACGGTGGTCAGGTTAAAAATGTGATGAGGGAACCTGTCCTTTTCTATTGCCATATGGATACTGTTAAGCAATAATGTGTTAACCCTCATAAACTTGGTTAAGAGAAAATGGCGTCTTAAGATAATATTGTCTATGTGATTTACGACTTTTTGGATGGTATAAATCAATTTTTATGTACTTTTATGTTTTAGATGACTTGAAACACTTATAGAATGTTAAATACGTGATGCATTATAAAAATATATCAATACATCTGTTTTCGATTTTTTGTGGGTTGACACATATTGCTCAAAAATATATCAGCATTCATATATGGATTCATATATTTTTGATATATATTTTTATAATGCATCACGTATTTAACATTCTATAAAAGTGTTTCAAGTAATTTAAAACATAAAAGTACATAAAAAATGGTTTATATCATACAAAAAGTCATAAATCAGATAGACATTATAATCTTTAAACGTAATTTTCTCGAAACTAAGTTTATGAGGGTTAACACATTATTGCTTATCAGCATCCATATATAAGACAGAGAAGGCCTAATACCAAGGTTTGTGGTACAGTGTGGTTTATATAATGTAGTGTTTAATATTGAGTTTAAATGCAAAATGTTGCTGGAAAAATGTGTATAAAATATTTTTTCAGTTCCTAGTTATTGCAACTTTAAAAAAATATGGCTTTTGTAAGGCAATCTAAATAGATATAATCATAATATATAATTTTATAATACAAGTATTAAATCACTGCACCAAAGAGATTACACATTATTTTAACTACAGTTTTCGAATAGTTAATATGAAATGAAGTATCATAATAGATGGCAATTCAATGAGATGACACACACATAGAAATAAAGACTATGTCATGCGAACATCCACACACACATGCGTAGAATCATTCAAATTATCAACTTTATATTGAAAGTCATAATGTTCAATTTTGATTAGCAGCTTTTATATTACCTTTTTATCGAAGAAACAGTCGTACTCAAAATAGTCAGGGATAGTTTAGATTTTATAAAACACAATCGACTAACTGCCAATAAATATTTTGATCCAATTTTGTGTACATATCATTGGACGTTACTGAACAATAAGTACCTATACATTTAATTTTGACAAAATAAAAAACCGGCCAAGAGCGTGTTAGGACCCTCGTAGTGTAGTGTTTCGTAGTTAGATTGACAAAATTCAATACTTTAAGTATACATATACAGAACCCTAAAAAACAACATAAATGGATCAAGATCATCACGTAAGGCATTTGTTGTTCGTATTAATAGCTCTATTTTGAATAAAAAAACACAATTCGCTTGCCTGATAAAATTGTTAGAAACAGAAGGCAAAGCTAAAGCCGTCAGCTACTGGAAAGACTAAACCTAAAACTAAGCAAATAATAATAATAAAAATAAACAAACAGCATTACTTACCACAATATAATGCGGGGGGTGGTATGTATGGGGCATAGTATGGGGCATTGGCGGGAGATTCATGCCGGGACCCTGTAAAACGCAAAAAAGGGTGCTGGCATGCTACGGGAAAAAAAACAAAAAAAAATGCACAAAGAAAATAATAATAATACTAGTAAATCAAATCAAAGGATTAAGAGCTTTAAAGTTGTAGCGGTAGAATACTGTTTAGCGTACAGTTGCTAGCGTAAATGCAACATAGAAAGCAACAGAGAAAAGAAAATATGGTAGCGCTTTTTTTAACTTTCTTTAATTGTATTTTTTGTTGTAACATTATACAACATGTATCTAGTTTAATAATATCAAAACCCGACCAAAAATGTTCGCCATGTTGCGGCCGAATATGGAACTAAAATATTATATGGGCTTTGTCATAGGAAACTGCAAGTGGCGCCCTTCTTTTAAATGTTTATTGTTTCTGGTCAGATTTTAACAGAATATAACTTTAGTTTTAACATATGATAGTAGTAATAATATTTGTCCAATTTCAATTGGTTATTAGATTATTGAAGGTTCATAAATCTGCACGTTTTATGAACAATCGATAAAGTAAGATTGCATGCAATTATATTATGCCCTTTGTAACTGTTATAATAGAAAAATAAATGTCTAATTAAAATCTTATGTTTACTTCTGATAAGGTTTTTTACCTATTATTAGTAAAATATGTGTAGTAAACCGAACCTGTTTTAAAGACAGTCGGCAACAGTCGAATAAATTAAAAAGTACATATTCTTAAATATGTCTTCAAAATTAAATTATGATTGAACAAATCATGGTTTAAAACATTTAAGGTAATTAAGTCCTGAACCTACCGAAGCAGCTAAAGTCGGCCTATATCTAGGAATAGCCGGCAAGAAACTCAGTTTTTTTATGATTTGACTTCCCTTCCTAATTTTTAACCAATCTACACTTGTCTCTTTATTATAATAATGTTATTAAAACGGTTATTAGTTACAAAGGGCAAGGGCAGGTGGACGTGTAGTTCTTACCATGGGCCTGTATCCAGCGCCGGTGGTGGCCTGCATCGGCTGCGGACTCCACTGTGCGCTCGGTTTGGACGCGTTCTTGGGCGAATTCCACTGCATCGGTCTAGAGACACCGTGCGGTTTTGTATGCGAAAGCATTTTATGTCTATGTTATACTAGTTTCACCCACTTTTCTGGGGATCTTAAATTTTCCCGAAATCTACTACTACTAATCATAAACTACCTGTGTTCCAAATATTATCTAAATCAGATCAGTGTCTTTGCATGAAAGAGTAACAAACATTCAAACATCCATACTCACAAACTTTCGCATTTATAATATTAGTAGGATTAGATGTTATGTTGCCAGTTGGAAATGTATATTATAATTTTTCGCACTTTGCAAATGTGTTAATTATTTATTTTTATTAAAAAGGTTTCAGTATAAATTGCGACATTTGCGATAGTCATATCGTTTCAGTAAGTTCTTGCGGTATGGCAACAATAATATATTTATAAGATCCACATTCAATATTAGTTTTATTCATTAACTGAACATAAACCTTGACATTTTTTTAATGTACTACAAGGTGAGCGAGAATTTAAGCAACAATCTTTGCATAGTAGATATGTACTAACAACATAAATGCTTTCACTTACAATAATTAAAAGTACCGTTTATATTTGTCATATAATAGAAATGAACAAACAAAAATGGAACTTATTCGCTGGCATAAGGAATCATATTTAAAAATACTGGTCCCATTCTAAAATTCTTTACCAATTCAACTATTTGAATGGGAAGTCACTGTGTTACAAAACGTCAATCAAAAAGTGCTTAAACTTAGTCGTAATTGAAATTCAACCCTGATCTTTGGACGTTAGGGTATATTTTTAAACGACTTCAAAAAGGAGGAGGTTCTCAATTCGACGGGTATGTTTTGTATTTTCGTATAGCATAAGTTTTGATTGTCGTTCTGTATGTACTATGGACCCGAACTAGCTATCTAGATATCACTTACACATCACTTGACAAGGTAATTCAAACAAATAAGGTTCAGACAAAAACTTACAACATTAAAAACAAAAAATCTTGAGATTAATATCTCTTCACTTTTTGATTTGATTAACTTAAGTGGTAATATTTTATCTGAAACTTATAACCTATCTACAAAAACACGCGAAAATATGTATGAGTAATGCGATTTGAACCTTATGGTATAATGATATAAGGTCTAGTCGAGCTTAACTGTAGAATTGCTCTGTTGAATGACATACAAACATTTTCACAATGCAATTACATTAAATAAAATAACAAACATTTTTTTAAACTGTAAATTTTCTTGATAACAATTTTGGCTAAAGACGGAATCCCAGCGATCTTTTAATCTACATAATCACACACAAAGAAAATTAAAACATTTTTTGTAAAAAAAACTCGTGTTTTAACAATAAAAAAATAATTAAAGCCATTCAACAAAGCAATCTAAGTGAAAAATCAAACTATTAACTTGAAAAATGAAAAATGTGGAAAAATCACTCACTTTGGCGCAGTTGCCTTGTTTATGGATAGATTGTTAGCCAGTTGGGCGAGGGAGGAGTCCAAATCGCCTGTAAGCACCTTACTGGGCTGCTGCTGCTGTTGTTGACCTGCGGGGATAGCCTTTGTATTGTAATGTTAGTTTTCCACTATAGCGTATCTCGACTTGCTGAAATGAACTTTGCATGATGGGAGTTGATTAAACAAGCTTGCTTGATTTAGTGGAAAGTTCTACTTGAAATTGTTGCTTATGGAAATAGCTGAAATCAAAATGTCACGATTTTTGAAGCGAAGTTATCCAATGATTAACGATATGACGTTGATTAAATAAGCCGTGATATCTAATATGATGTTACTAAAAAAACAACGAACACTCTAACATAAACTAGAAAAAACAACAACATAAAAACAAAACTACAACTATTTACATATTAATAAACGTGACGGGCAAAACCTTAGTGCGTTTGACAGCTGAAAAAATTAAAGAGAAGCAAACGACGTCGCGTTCTTAAACTGGTCACTGGCAAGCTTTACACAACGAAAACGAAAAAAAAAACAGTCTCATCATTCCATCAGTTAAAATTTCGAACCGGTCATCGGCACCATGGGCTGACGGGCCGGGGAGCCGAACATCATCGGCTGAGACATCGGCATAGACATGACGTCACTGAAAGGCTGGGCCGCCATCGGTTGGGGCTGCTGGGTGATCGGCTGTTGGGACTTGGCAGGGGAACCTCCCAGGGACATACGCATCACGTCCTCGAGATCGTCGAAGGCGGATTTAGGCTGCGGGGGGATAGTGGGGGGAGGGGGACGGGCAGGGGACGCGGATATAGGCTGGGTGGGGTCTCCCATACCCATGAACGGGTTAGCCGCGGCAGCTTGCAAGAAATATACACACAGTTCAAGTTTAACCATCACCTGAAGATTTTGTACAATACAGAATAAGTCTATGTTTAGGTATATATAAATTTTATTTTAGACTAAAGTGGTTGCCGTGTAATTGGATTTATTTGAGGTTTACATAACTATGTTTTTCTGAAACATTATTCACTAAGTAGGGCTTGTAATTCATATTGCTGAGTTTATTGCCGGCTCTTCTCAGCAAAAGCAACCTTCCGAACCGAGCATTAGAGTCGACGTTTCATAAGTGCCTGTGAAGGCCTAATTGAATTAATAAATTTATTTCATTTCATTATTAATTTGTACATTAAAACAGAAACTACCAAATTGGTAGAGTACCCAATGACACGGCAACACAGATAAGTAGCTACGAGTGTGAAAGCGCCTCACCTGCGGTGTCAGTGTTATCGAAAACGTTAGAGAAGTTAGCCTCGGACACAAATGTGTTGTTGGCCTGTGGCGGGAACGAGGTGGCGAACCCATTGGTCGGCTGTTGCCACATGGGGGCGGGCGCGGCGGGCGCTGGTTGCGGCGCGCCTAAAATGTGTTGCCACATTACAATAACAATGCAGTACCATTTGGTAGGATTTTTTGGAGTTCGAGTGAGGAATGGAGGTGTTTTTCGTTGAATTTTGCCTTCAGAATATATTAAATAAATAAATAAATAAATATCCTGAGACATTTTTCACACACGGCCAATCTGATTCCAAACTAAGCAGGGCTTGTGATATGGTAACCAGACAGCTGATATACTACATATACTACTTTTAAATACATACTTATATAGATATTTACATCCAGACACAGGACAAACAGACATATTCATGCATACAAATGTTTGTCCTGGGTGGGATTCGAACCCACGACCCGCGGCTTGAGAGTCAGGGTCACTAACCACAAAGCCAGCCGGGCTGTCAATGTCAATATTAAAAGAATTATAAAATAATTGTGATTGGTAGGTTATTTTCGGTTAAGGCTGACTTCCATAGTTGCTTTAGTCTAGTAGTAGGAGATATATTAAATAGCACTTTCGATTTGTGAAAAAATACAAGAATATTTAGATAGAAGTGAGAGCAGAGCAACTTCGGATTAGATCAAATTTAAACCTTATTTTTATACTCATAAGTCATATATTTGATATTGTTTAAAAACATCTCCATTACAATATTTTTGTACTGCATCGGTATTCATGTTCTTCCAAGTGTTACAGATTTTTTTTATATTTAAGCAGTGTGAATAGAGTTCAATATGGTGCTGGAACCATCCCCTTGAAGCTTGGGATGTGTTTATACAGCGTGATACTATATAGTGCTGAACTACCTCAATATACAGTGTGTTTAATATACCAATCATTATTATATACAAATACTAGCGGACCCGGCAGACTTCGTTCTGCCCACCAGCGCCACCTACCGGGTCCAAATTGATGTATTATACATAAAAACCTTCCCCATGAAATACTCCGTAATTTGGTGAAAACCGCATGAAAATCTGTTCTGTAGTTTTTGTGTTCATCGCGTTCAGACAGACAGAGGCGGCGGGGACTTTATTTTATATATATCGAAGATTTATTTATTTATTAGAATTTTAATTAGCCTATGCACGATTCTTTTAATAATAAGAATTCAGAAAAGTATTAAACAATAGTTTTTTATGAAGTTACATGTTACAGATAAAGTTAGATTAAATTGACTTCTGAATAGTTCAATTAGTGTTTTAGTTTTTATTAATATACATTTTGAGGTTTTTATTGGTTTTCAGTCGAAACCCTTCACTATAATCATGCAATACAGTTATTGATTTTATTTTAAACTATCGCATTAAATGTCAATATGTAATTTGTTACGTTTTTCTTGCTTGGCCAAAGTAAGATTATAGGCACTTTTATTACAAGCAGTCATAGTCTTAAATATAAAAAAAAAATCTATCATAAACTTAAGTATCAGAGATTTGAATGATAAAAAACTTATGTCTACCCATGCGCCCTCTACTTAGAGATTAGGCTTATAGTTTTTATGTACCTCTCAAACTAACATAGTTTAAGATTTTACTAACAATATTGGGTTTTTGTGATGCCTTAATAAACAAATTTTATTATTATATAATACAATTATCTACGGTATCTACGTTTTTATTATTATCTACGGTACTTACCTCCAAACATATCTGCGAATGGGTTTCCAAGGGAAAGAAGATCGTCAGATGCCTTGCTATTAGTGCTACCGTTATCAGTAGGTGTCGGTCCGAATAGATCCACTATAGATTGGGACTGGCTTGTTGGAGCTGCTGAAGATAGGAACGGGTTGTTGGCCGCGTTCGTTGGAGATTGCACCTTATTCTGTAAAGAATATGGTCGATTTTGTAATGGAGTGGGTTGGTTGTGGGTACCATCACCGTTGAGCGTTAATGTGACGAATGATTGACTCATGATTGTACGTTTTTTTTATTGACAATGTGGTTTTTATGGGTTTTTAGGTTAACTAACATTGAATACCCTAATGTGCTTAGCGACAAAAAACACAATTTGCATTATGGCTATTTTAATCCAACCGAGTATTGTTACTAATAATACATTTAACAAATATGGATATATAATATTTTATAAAAACACATATTGATCATTTTAACTATATTGCGACACGTTTTTCTGTATAGTGTGGTGAGAAATCGAGTCCAATAATATATTTTTTATTAATGTATATATTTCTATTCATATCAGATTTATGCCGATTTATTTGGGGAAACGTGGTGGATGTTAAATCTTTAATTTTTTACACAATTCTGCATAATAATAGTCTGAAATGCAGGGGCAAAGATACTAAAAACACTTGAAACAGAAATCCCAAGAGTATCAACCCTCACACACATACACATAATGAAGCCAACACAAGACTATCCTTCACAAAAGCACCGTTAGACAAACGTGTACCTAAAGCGAATGACAATAAAAGCCCTTCTCCTATAATAGCAGTGTCTTACGATGATTTCCGACAAGTCTTCATCGCCAGTCAACTGGTCGCCTTGGAATAATTGTACCTGAAATTGTTTATTACGTGTCTATGCTATAATCGGGACTCAGTTATATGTATACAGAATAAAAGAACATTTTTTTAATAGGCATTATAAAATAAAATATCATAGTGTAGTATTATGCAAGTAAAATATCAAATATTAATTAATTATCATATTAATCTGATTCTAAATGAAGCAGAACAAGTACTTATGGTAATCAAATAGGAGTTACACTACTTCATCGAGCATGTAACCAATAGAGTAGAACTGTTAACAGTTTTGTTAGAAAACAAAATACGCCAAAACGCTGCGCCGGCCCCTGTGTTCTGATTGGCCGACTCAAGGTCAAGTGTTGCACTAGACGTACACACAGGTCTCTTATTGGTCGGGTACTGTTTTAGTTCGAGCGTGGTTTGTTAGTTATACCAGTTAGACGTGACAAATCATTGATGCGTTGCTAAACAAATGGCTCACTATTGCTACTCTATTGGTTACATGCTCTATGCACTACTTAAACAATTAGTTGTGGGGCAATACCCTATCTTAAAATCACAATGCACTACTTTAAAAAAAATACTAAAAACTGAGATAAATTGTTTGGCTATAGAATTAATTAATTAAATTTATCTTAGTTTTTGGTATTGATTTAGGAGCCCGTGCTTCGAGGGCAGATCAATTACTATGAAATTTTTCCCTGCCTGTGACCAATGCTGCCCTTCCTTAAATACGACTATAGCTACAGGCCTGCCTGATGATGATGAGCAAACCTTATAATGGTTCATGGCGTGCTCCTCCTCGGCTAGTGCCTGCTGCTTGAGCGAGTCGTCGATGTAGAGCGAGTCCGGGTTGTCGAAAAAAAGGGGGTCTACCGGAACTAGGAAAATTTTTAAAGTGGTCTTTTGGAAAATAAAGTTTGTGAACCTCTGGTCTAGAGCCTGAGAAAGGACATGTATAGGCTACTTTTTATCCCGGGAAAATTGAAGATCTCCCGGGTACGAGGGTGAAACCACTAGTTTATCATAACTCTTACCCCTGGAGTGGAGCGGACGAGCTGATGATAACAGATATAATGGGTTAGAAGAATACCTTATAGTGGTTCATGGCGTGCTCCTCCTCGGCTAGTGCCTGCTGCTTGAGCGAGTCGTCGATGTACAGCGAGTCCGGGTTGTCGAGCCGAGCAGATGCCGCCGCGTGGCCGAACGACGAAGATGTAGAGGATAAAGCACCCATAACGCTCGCTACGTTCTTCTGGGCACTGTTGGAGAGGTTACTTAATATTCATAACTATTTTCGTTATAGTTACAGCCCAGTTGGCTTTGTGGTTAGTGACCCTGACGTTCAAGCCGCGGGTCGTGGGTTCGAATCCCACCCAGGACAAACATTTGTATGCATGAATACGTCTGTTTGTTCTGTGTGTGGATGTAACTATCTATATAAGTATGTATTTAAAAGTAATATATGTCGTATATCAGCTATCTGGTTACCATAACACAAGCTCACTTTGATGCATACTTTGGAATCAGATTGGCCGTGTGTGAAAAATGTCCAAGGATATTTATAGCTCTTGACTGGTTTTAACTACGTTTAACCAAGTAAATGTAGCGTGTGTTGTGTTTATGTGTGTGTTTTGGATATGAGGACCTATTTTACCTTCTTATTGCATGAACATTCTAACGATATGACATGTATTTATAATTGCAGCTTTTTGGAGGGTTATATAGAGGGTTTTGTAAATCTATTAATTTTAAACTGTGGAGAAGAGGATTTGGAATAACGCTGTAAATCTGTAAATAATCAAAACCGTACCCACGACCATCGGCACAAGTCAGGATGCATAAGCAATTTTTTATACTGAACCTATTATCCTAGTCTTTATTCCATTGCTTTAAAGTCCACATTACCCTAGCAATATAACCAGATACAAACCTAGCCGTCTGTGTGGGTGTGTTGGCTGCTGATCCCTTCTTCCCTTCCAATGTGGCTAGGTGACCTTCCAACGCGTCGAGTAGACTACTCGGGGCTTTGGTCAAGTCCGGGATATCACCCTTGTCTATTCCCACGTTCTCTGCTACCTGAAATAGGAGAATGAAAATTTTAGCGTATGTTATTTTGGTATAAGGGTAATTTTTGGTTTATCGACCGTTCTTTGTTATAAAGGCCATTTTTGGTCGGTCACGACAGCTAACTGATATTCGATTGGATGTTCTTTTTTGGTTATTTTACATGTAATCTTCCTAAATACATGATAAAATTTATGAATAGTAATTTAACGAAGACAAACAGGCAGACGGTCCACTAGATGGTGAGTGTGAGTATCCACCGCCGCGTATAGCCATCCTTAATACCAGGGGTGAATACAAGTACAGTCTTAGGCAGTAATAATAAATAATATTATGGCACTATAATACTGTACTAAAATTATACTGTACATAATGCCTTGACATATAAAATTATACAGCTGTTAAACATTACCTTTAAGAACTCTCCGACCCTATCCATCCTAATGAGGAATTTCTTATAGAGGTCTAGAGCCTCGCGGCAGTTCTTCTTGTTCATGTCGAAGTATTTCTCCAGAAGGTTGATTATGCCGTCGTTGTAGCACGCGAACAGTCTGTAATGTAGATGAGATAACATATATAGTATGTTAAGCTGAAGGAAAAAGTTTAAATTTAAAAAATATTTTACTGGCAGATAGCACTTAGTTATCGAGGAAGGTTGTGGGATATATGACATCATGCTCCGACAAATAGGAGCGGAGCATCAATGAATTGTTGCACCAACGGAGAAAATCACTACATAGTATAAAACAAAGTCGCTAACCGCCGTCTGTCTGTCCATATGTATGCTTAGATCTTTAAAACTACGCAACGGATTTGATGCGTTTTTTTCAATAGATAGAGTGATTCTTAAAGAAGGTTTTTATGTATAAATCATTACGCTATGACGAATAGGAGCGGAGCATCAATCAAAACTGTTGCAAAAACGGGCAAGTGACGCTAACGAAGTTGCGCGGGTCAACTATTTTATAATATGATGCAGACAAAGCTGCACCGGTCGATATGTCATATTAATTATGATGTCCATTCATCACACTCGATCGTTACATACAGTAATATACTCCCAAAGATGAAAGATGTAATCGGATAACAAAACCTCTGTTCCATACCTGATGAGATCCCTAAATAGGAGCATGAAGCACATGTTGATGACGCCATTAGTGAGATCATTGGCGGTGCAGTCGAACTCGAGCAGACCGTCGAGCTGCGCCTGCAGCACCGGCAGAGTCTTCAGGAGTTTCTCAGCATTCATCATGCGGAGGGAGCCTTCCTCTTTCCTGGAGGGAAATAAGCGTTAAGAACTTAGATAAGATGGATTTGGAGATGAAAGAGGCGCAAGTTACTTACTTTTATATGTAGCTGCTAGTTTATAAAATAAAGTATTATAATAAGATTTCTCTTTTCAACTTCCTACATAAGGAAGACCAAGGAACTGCCCAAAAGTCATTATTGCATGTAAAAATGAAAGAAAACGTAACCACGCTGATATTCTTCAGTTTCATCTCATCTGAAGGCGGAATTTTAAGCGTGTGGTAGTTTTATGTCTATGGTGTTCTGTGTGGCGGTCACAATAGTCCTAGTATGGTCGCAGTGATACAAGCTCTGAGAAGACTTGAAATAGCCGCTTAATCCATATAATAATAATAATGGTGTTCTGTGCCTAATTTTAACCATTTGTAGGTACCCTTATTTTTTTTTAACTACAACTTTGAATAGGTATAAAAATGAACTCACCCTCGTTTAACCTTGCAGAAGTCGAAGGCGACAGTCCTGTAGGAGAGCGCCTTCTCATTAAGGTACTTGGCGTACCGCCGGATGAATGGTGACATGTCATATCCTGTGCAACAACAGTTTCTTAGTACCCCATTTAGTACCCTGTTGATCATTTGACTAAAAACTGACGTTTTTGTATGAGAAATTTGGGCAACAAGAACTAATGAGATTATGGAAGCTGACCATTCCGTTTTAAGTCAGAAAATATAGTTTTTTCCTGGATAATTTGATATCAATAAAATCGAATTAAATTTTCCCATAAAAAACGACAATTTCATAATGAAATATCTTAATAATATAGTCGCGAACGATCACAATTTAAAGCGAAGACAATAATGTTCATTTTCACAAACCAATCACTGTTTAGGATACATAATAAGTATGCGTCTTAAACATTGAAATGTTAAGCGAAAATCGGCTTTACGTACACGAAACATTGAACAATTTTATCTTACTTATTGGCTTGGATAGTTAAATGAAACAGTTGATTATTTTTTTATTGGTGTTCAGCTTTTTAGTGACTATAAACTTTGTTTAAAGGCTCTATAAAATTTGCTACAACCATTTATTTCTAGTAATGTCATAATAATGTAGCTGGTTTTTGATGATACATGTTTTTGTAATGTTAAACAAATAATAGTCAACTGTTCATAGATTCAACTTAAACTTCAGCCAGTATCCAATATAATGCCCTTTTGGAATACCATTTTCCCCTGTTCTTATGACATGGATGGTATAACTTCTGATGTATTGAGCCCCATTTAATTTTCCAAGCGATTTGTGTCAATTAATTTTACATACTACGTTGTAAAACTAAAACACTAATTTTCATGTGGTATTGGCAACTTGTTTGGTTTGAGATTATAAAGTAATTAATTAAATAAAGTCTTAATACGCCTTAAATTATTGTCACCGGGGCTTTACATGTCTGCAATTAATGACAATGTTTTTTTTTTCAATTAGGTATTATCAGGGACATTGCCATTAAACTTAGCGCAGGCGACAATACTTTTAAAAATTATTAACCTCCAACCATACAAGCGCCACGTTGTCTTGTCTCCATTTAAATAAAGAAAAAAAAACCATGCAATGATTCAGTCGTGTGCATGTGCATTATTACGGTGCGGTGTAATCTAATTATTATTATCTATCTATTTATAGTAGAGGTCGATTTATCGATTAATTGCGTCAATTATGAAACTATCGATTGAATAGGAAATTAACTCTACGTTAGTGTTGTTTTTTATTACTCGTTCAAATAAAATTATATGCAAAAATATACATGATTGGTTATTGCAATCGCTCATAACAATGTCCAAATATTTGGCATAGACACAACATTTCGAAGATTGGTCATAGTATTTGCCAACTGCGTCACATGAGATACGTAATTTATTTTTAAATTAAAAACTAAATGTCTGAATGTGTGCGGTGCAACAAACGTGAAAAGCATGTGCTTAAATTAAACATCGACAACTATACTGCTAATATAATAAACGTTAAAGTTTTTGAGGATAAATGTTTGTTACTTTTTCACGCAACAACTACCTACTAAGAGATTACGACGATTAATGTTCTAGATTTCCACATAGGATACCAGGAACGCGATTCAGAACAGAAGCTAATAATTTAATGATAATGTTCTTTACTGTCATCAACTGGTGACAAAATTGTCATACAAAGGCGACACTGTGACTAAAAGATGCACTAGTGACGTGGAAAATGAAAAAAGAAAATAAACAGAAAAAAACGGTTTCTAACCCAATTCGTCGGTTTCATGTTTTCTTGTTATACCGTGTCCGAGAAACGAAATTGCAAGCACATACATGCCTACAAAGAAGATTTATCTTTATGACTTTAGAAAAACATTGTAAAAAAATACAGATTTTTAGGGGAATCGGGAGAAATAAAATAGCTTACATATTCGCGTAACTACATTTTGTGAAAGGTGTTATACCATTGAATATAACCTTATAAAACGTAGTTACCCAGATCATATTTTAGTTTTAAACGCAAACTTCGCAATTTAATAGTAATCTGAATCAGCTATTGCATTCCTCCAGCCTCCCCTAAAACCTGTCCTAAAGCGTTGTTCACAAGCCTAAGACACTCCAGTGCAAACAGAACAGCACACCCACATTTCCAAGCGTGTACGACACTACAAATGAAAAAAACTACCAAACGGCACAATGATAACATTAAAGCTGCCATTTTGACCGTAATTTGACTCACCGATTCTTGCGCCGGCCGCGCCTTTCCGTAAGCGATAGGGAAAAATTGAGAAAGTTTCAGTTAGAACATATGTTTTGTGTTGTTTCTTGTATTTATATAGTTTTTAGAGTGTTTAAGAAACCAGTATTGGAAAATTTGAAATATAGGATATAGGACACTTTATTTACAGTCACGATCTTTACATGGGACTATATACTTTAGCAATATATACTATGAACATATAAAATGCAATAAGGTTGAAAGTTTCAAAATATTAGTAAGTAATAATACCACCATCTATTATTAAGCTATTATTCTTTAAATCATTCTTTTGTAACACAAAATTTATAAATATCAAAAGTTACATTATTTTAATATTGCTAAAAGAAATTGTAGTAGGTAATGTACTATATTCAACCTTATCGATACCAAATAAAGATCACGACCATACCTACCTTGACAAAGAAATATAGTGTTGAGTGAAAGTATTTAGACTGTCATTTAATTATTCTAGGATCGTTTAGTGTATTTATAATAATCAAGTTAACCCTAGTTTAGAACGACAATCAAAAACAAAATACCGCGTCAATCGAAAATAAACTCTACACAGTAAATTTAAGGTTCAAATTTACTGGAAAGTCATGTAAATGTTTTGATTGCATTCTAAAACGTGGGCGGAGTAAATCGTGCTATATCTTAAAACTATGGAACATTTGTCTAATAAACAATATTTTAAATGCAGATAAAAATGCAACAATCTTCACCCATGCAGACATGGCTTATCAAATTTATATTACTATGCTAATTTATTATGAGATTACAGAATCATTTATTTAAAAAAATATCGTAAACATGACAATTTGACTGATAATAAAAAAACATTTATTTATTTATAACAATGTACTGGTTTCCTAACACAAACAGATATACAAAACGATTAGACCTTTTAATAAACATAGGCTTATCTGTATATTAATTAATATATTAACGTTAATGGCACAATAAAATGTTGCAAATGAAATGAGTGTTTATCTTATATATAAAATTCTCGTGTCACAATGTTAGTTACCATACTCCTCCGAACCGCCTTTAGCGATTTTTATGAAATTTTATATGCATATTCAGTAGATCTGAGAATCGGCTACTATCTATTTTTGATACTAATGTGATCACGGGAACTACGCGAGTGAAACCGCGGGGCAGCCGGTAGTTTCTATATATATTTTATTTCCAAGCGAATGACACATTCACATTATATATACCAGGCTTTAGTTTCTATTTATCATACTAATATTATAAATGAGTAGGTTTGGGCGGATGGATATTTTTTTTAAAGCATATTTGGGGGAAATATCATCTTTTAGAAGACATTATTTCCACTTCCTATAACTTGTTGCGAGGGTAGAAATCAGTAAAAAGGATTTCGGAATGATTCCTAGATTGATTACTAATAGCAATAAGGTTATGACAATATGTCGGAAACGCTTAACCTAATCCCATAAGGATAATGGGCCTGAAGATATTAATTTTACTGCAAACAAATGTCCCGCTACAGTAAACCTATATTTATCCTTAATGTATAAAAAATTAAAAATATATTATTTCTAAGAGCATCAAACTCATTTGCAATATTGTACCTACATTATTTATTACATTGTAATAAATATCAATGTTTTTATCTAATTGCACAAAGTGTTGTTACAAAAGAAATTAAAATAATTATTGTTATCGTATGCAGAAGCACACACTATTAGAATATCTATATATATACTTCCTAACATTATAAAGCTGGTGAGTTTGTTTGAACGCTCTAATATCACGAACTACTGTTTCGAATTGAAAAGCTAAAATATTTAATGTTGGATTGCCCATTAATCGACGAAAGCTATAGGCTATATTGAATCACGCTACAACCATGAAAAATGTTGCTAAAACGCAGACGAAGTTGCGCGGGTTAGCTAGTATAATAATACGTTACTTAATTAATTAAATGTTATGTAGTATTAGATACATTTTAACATCCTAACTAATATTATAAATGCGAAAGTAACTGTCTGTCTGTCTCGCTGAACCGATTTAAATGATATTTGGTACGCAGATAGTCTAGAGCCTGAGAAAGAACATAGGCTACATTTTATCCCGGGAAAATGGACGATCTCCCGGGTACGCCGGTGAAACCGCGGGGAGCCACTAGTATGTAAATAATAAGTTCACTTTGTTATCAAACAGAAATCTGATGTACAGACGTAATTTCAAAGTAACAATTGGCATTTCTAGACTAAATTTCCTAGAGTATTTATAGACAGACCTAAAGTATGTGTCCATTCACAAGTAGATTGAACGAGCGGCAACAAAATCAAAGCATCAGTTAGCGAGGCCGCTTCAAGTCGACGAACCGTGGGGTCAATGGTCAATAGTATAACTGGCATAGACGTACATACACTTCCGCATCACGATATGTGTACAAAATAATTGCACCGATTGGGGCATTTAACAATTGGGAGTCATATTTTATTCACAATCATCATCATCAGCTCATATCATATACTTCACGTGCCTCTTATCGTGACATCTCGGGCATGCAGGTTTCCTCACAATGTGTTCCTTCACCGAAAAGCCAGTAGTGCGAATCCAGCGTAGAGAGCAGACTTTTCTGCTGCTTTTTGACACGCGAATTACACACACTCGCGACTTCTAGTTACGATTATCCATCCGTAATTTTATTTATGTCTAATGAGCGGATTGTCTGATGGCAAGTGGTGACCATTGTTTATGGAATGGGCATTTGCAGGACCAGAGGCGTCGACGATGCTCAGAGACAAGAAGCTATCTATAGATTTTAATTTTCTTATCGACTTAAGTAAATAGGTTACCTTATAAATGTTAAAGCTTGGATAGATCAAGTGCTGTTTGTTCCTTGGACGAAGAGATCTGGATAGAACTAGGCACCCTGTTAGAATATGTTCTGGAATAGCATTTAGGCTACTAATGTCTGGACAATCGGGGATCCGTGAAACACAGTAAATTTGGAAGGTGGAAGCTAGTAGGTCTCAGCTTACCGGTTACGTTTGGGAAGATCAACATTTACAACCATGATATTACGAAGAACCAAAACCACTATAAACATTCATAAGAATAAATTATAATAAATTAACGCTAATATGTCACACGCCTTGACCTGAAGATCGTACGCGTAATACTGCAAGAATCTAGCGAAACTAAACGTATGGCTTTACAATACATTGTCAGACAATGGGAGACGGGTGTTATGAGAAAAAATCGAATGATTTAATCGAATACAGAAGCCATCACCGATGGAGCGGAATTCACATCCGGCGACACAACCTTGAGTGAAGATCTCACGCCTGTAGACATCCTTACAAATAGAAATAAAACTAAACAGCTTGTATACTAGCTAGATAAGGCTTTGCCGGATCATAAGATAATGCTTGATCAGCTCAAAAAAACTACTTTTAGGAAGATTACCAAGATGGCCTAATTAAAAACTCTATATCGTTATCCAGTCTTAGGTACTCTAGACAATAAATAAAATGTAGATGTCTTTCAAATTAGCAAGGATTATCAAAAACGATAAAAAGCACGTATGTCTCAAAGCTCCGAGGCGATTTAATCATCATGAGGATTTCACAATGATACAACTTTTCGCGAGAAAAAAACTTGTTATGTACAAGACATATAGACTCTAAACTTGTTAAACACACAAAAAAAAACAACGAGTTAGACACTTTGGTCGTCTAGATCCGTCTCAAATTGTGCGACTACGTACCAATTCAAACAAATTAAAACGCAACGTGTGTTTAGGATGAAAGGTTTTGATTAGTACACTAACTAACAATAGAGAATTGGCAAGGGGAATCGTAAACAGGGTATTTTGATTTGAGAAACAAGCAACACATTCTATACTGATTTACCTGTTTACCTATTTGAAATTCAGAATTTTGGAGGTAGCGAAAAATTTAATGGGGAATAAAACAGGGAAGGACCTTTGGACGTAGAATTACACTATATATATATGGGTGTCGAGAGGTCAAGAAAACTTAAACAATAAGAGCGAAAAAGAAACAATATACAGAAGAATGAACCTAACATTTCAGATCAATGTCCTACGAGCTATATAGCGTATAGCAAACGAAATGAGTTCATAGTTCCTGACGCCAAATAGGCGCCAGTACACTTGGCGATAGCCATAGTAGCGGGATGACGTGGAAGTATTTATCTGGCACTTCCTAGGGTTGCATAATATTTACTGGTTACTACCAAAACTCGTTGGTGATATTTTTGTGTATAGGTAGATAGAATTATCAATTTTTACATAGTTGATTTATAAAACAAAGTCGCTTTCGGCCGTCTTTTCAACAATGCAAAGGATTTTAATGCAGTTTCCAACACTATACAGAGGTTCAAAAGAGTTCAACATTTGTATTAATGTTTTAATATTGTTTTGTATTAGCATCAATGCTCTAGTAAGTGTGAAGCCGGGGCGGGTCGCTAGTAAGTCATAAATTTTAGGTCGAATAAATAGTTATAGCTTCTGTTTATGGCCATTTCATTATTTGCGCTATTTGACAAACTTATGTTTACTTATGTTTTGGAGAAAAGCAAATAAGCACATTTTTGGTTTTAAAATATGTAGTTGAAATTCTAGTTGCCAACACGATCCAGTTTTATCACTATCACATGGTATGGGAGATAACATAAGCTGAGAGTTTCATATCCGTTGCGATATCTAGAAATGGAGCAATGGAAACATGTAATTTCTCTCCTCATACGACAGTGTGACCGAATTAATAGTTTTCCTAAAGATTTTTTCGCTAGTAACATTGTTTGGTACATTATTTATTCCAAGTTATAATAATTTTATGAAAATAGTATTTTAGTCCTTGGGATATAAGCTTTTCTTTCATTTCATTTGCAACATTTTCACCGATTTTAAATATGGTTCAAAGCAAAATTAATTAACATACCTTGTACTCCGCTTTTATCTAGAAAATTACTTAGTTGAAATGTGGAATTACTCGACGCTAGGTATTGTGTGAATCTCTGGAAAAGATAGAAAAATATTATGTTAGTTGTTAATATTACAATTTTGGTACATTCATTTAGCTAATATTTTTAAGAACCAACAGTACTTAGACCCATATTGTAGGAGGTATAAAAAGGGTTCTTTACATAGTAACTTCCTGCTTACTTTATCTCTCTTTATATAACAATTAAATAATCATAATTTTAGTGGATACAGCTGCACAAGTTTCGCTTACTTGCGATCAGAAATCGCGCGTTTGAATATTGACCTAAAGTGCAAAAAATATTATTGTTCTTGAAGCCAATAAGCGATTTATTTGTACCCCCTGCTAATAATTAAATCTTCGAAATACAAACTGTCTAATCAACCCTACAAATTAGTCTATAGTCTATATATTAGTCAAAAACGCGAAGTCAAAACTGACAATAGTGATCATAAAGGCAGTTACGCCAACAACATCTCTTCTGGGAACTCTAACTCAAACTCTAATTAACGTCATGCATTAAGTATTGTAATGACTCGTAGTATTTCTCAGTAAAAAGGACATTTATAGAAGCAATTTGAAGCGATGTTTTAAAGCCTAATGAAAATTGATTCATTAATTTTGATGACACTTAATACCTTAGCCTTTAGGTTCAATTTTGTCTAACAGCGCACTATAAAGCCATGAATGATGACATAAAATTAATACAGGCAGGAAAAGACGACGAGTTGTCCTTATTACAATTATAGATGTACAAATTTGTTCTATTGCCTAACCATAACGGGAATCGACTTCATCGAATAAAGACTTCTTGAATAATTCTATAAAGTGTGACGGAAATACCATAAGTGTCTCTTAAACAGTAGAAACAATTATTTACTTTAAAAAGGTATAAAGCTTTCTTATTCGAAATCATAAAATAGGCTTCTAATCAAGATATGATATCAAGATATACTTTCCACCGTTTGCGGCAAATTAGAGATATTTGGGGTACCACAGGGCGCAATCTTAGAGCGAGGCCCCATTGGTGCGGTGCGGTGCGGTGCGTTGCGTCGGGATGCGTCCATACATTTTTTATGACACGCGATCGCAATCGACGCGACGCAACGCACCGCACCGCACCAATGGGGCCTCGCTCTTAGTCCTCAACCTTTCCCACATCATATTGGTGACACATAAATCTAATAGTTTCTCTACTTAGTGTAAATTATTTCATAATAATCACATTTTAGTAAAACAGGTAATTATGAAAACAGCAGTGATCTCACATACACTATAAATAAGGATGTAAATCAATTGACACGTTAGCAATAAGATGAATTCTAACACGTAAGGGTCACGGGGACAATTTCTCGTGTCGTATCGTAACATACATTTTTAAATTAAGAGGGTCAAGATTCAGTACATATATAATGTACTGTAGGTATATAGTGTATCGTTCCTTTATTAATACAAGTGGCCATATTGAAGACGCTTTATTTGTAGTTGGACGTGTTATGTTGTTATTGTAACTAACATATTGTGTGTATGTATGTGCGCACGACAACTATTATGTCGCGGATAGGTTACTAGTGCAGATATGCGCCTTTAAAACCAGTTAATTTAGATCGAAACGAAAATATTCTTGTTTTTACTTTGTACTAGTGGCACCCCAGTGGTTTCCAGGGAACCTTAAATTTTCCCAAGATAAAAAGTAGCCTATGTGTTATTCAAAAACATATTATAAGTTTGTGTCAATTTTCATCCGATCTCTTTAGCTGTTCTGGCGTGGCATATATTCTCAAACACTTTTGCGTTTATAATATTAGTCGAATATATATTTTTGGTAATGCCTGCCTAATTATTCTGCGTTATCGACTGAAATATAAGCTCTAAGTGTTCTGCAAAATGTTACAGTAAAACTATCAAATATTTTGTTTCAAATGCCCGTGATGATCCCGTAGCAACATGTTAGCCTACAAAACGCCGGAATTCACGATATTACTTCGACACATTATGTAAAACAGGCGGTGTTGCGCGTGATTCGGTTTTATGTATGGTTAAAATTAATAACGATAACCGTACAGGCGGTAAATTGATATTTGATAAGAATGTTTAGGTAAAATTGTGAAATAGATTTTTTTTTGTTGATTCATTGTTGTTAAGAAGAATTTGCGGGAGATACCTTATCATAAAACATACATGTTAGTATAATATTGGTATCTCCGAAACCTCTATTCCCAATACTCTTGAGAGACATAGCTTATGTTTTTTCTGAAAACATCCCCTGGGAAGGCGTACAAGAGGAAATATTGTTTGTTTGTATTGATATTGATAGGCTTCGAAACCACTGGCTTGCATAAAAAAATGGATGTTTGTTACTCTACCACGGTAGAATGGATGAAGAGATCTGTATGAAATTTGGCACAGGCAAAGATTAATTTTTATACTAGGAAAAATTTAAGATGAAAACGCGGAGAGCCACTAGTAACAAATAATAATGGATCATAGTTTACGCAAATTTCGTCTATCCGGCGCGAACGATCTCATGCGAGACCGGCCTACGATGACGTCATTGTCAACAGGTTATTTCCATACATCGCAGACGTATGGCGTACGATAACATACCATTGATTGTGCTAGACGCCGCGTAACTACTTATTTTGCGAGCCCATTTAGTAAGATTTCATTCTGAGTCTTTGTATTGTGTAACCCACGATGCCTTAATGTAGGTAAATACATAACGAAAGTTGGCAAAAACTCCAGACAGTTATGCTGTAGGGCAATGACATTGCCGTCTTTTAACAGAAATCCCTACTAATATTATAAATGCAAAAGTAACTCTGTCTGTCTGTTACGCTTTCACGCCAAAACCGCTATACAGACTATTATGAAATTTGGCATAGAGATAAACTAGACCTCGGGAAAGGACCCTAAATCCCGGAAAAGTTGAAGGTCTCCCGGGATCGCCAGGTTAAAGCAAGTACATAATAAACAATAATATGTCGATAGGCTGCACCAAGATTTTCATGTAATTTGTCGGTGTCTAGATAATTTTGGTCTATGGGTACTATATGATAATATAGGAATTATATCTCAGTTCGACACACACAATACGCGGGCCACCGCCCATCGTCCGTTAACGTGTCTGGCCCTAATTAACCGTCTGCTAAGGACAGCAGTGATGTAACTTCGTTTAATGACCGAATTGGCACGTGAAGACTTTTGCACTTTTACAATGACATATAACTACAGAGCTGCCTCCGCGCGTTTTTAACCGCGTAGCTTTCCCGTTGGTTAACAGGGATAAAATATAGCCTATGACACTTACAAATAACGTAGCTTTCCATCGGTGAAAGAATGATTGAGATCGTGTAAGAAGTTTTTAATTTTATTCGTTACATACAAAAATACACATCATTAGTCTTTATAACTTAGTGTGGACGAAGTGTATGTCTGTTGTAATAATGATTCTATGGTGCACGCTTATGAATCATATTACACATAATGTAAATAAATAGAGGATATCTTAATATGTATATTTCTTGTGAACTTGTATGTCACGGAATTCCTCTTACACGGCGAGAAAATTGAAGGTCCCTCAAGAGCAGAAGAAGACAGAATAATATACTCACTTCATTCCCATATGCTAGTAGGTGATGAACGGTGATGAGAGCCTTATACACCACCACCCAGTTGGTGTTCTGCGTCCTCTCCACCAGCAGGTTCGCCAGTTGTGGTATCGACACGTTGGGCTCGTTTGTGCAATGGACTAGATCTGTAACAAACATTCATCATCATCATGGAGTATCGAGGAGCGAAGAGATTTAGGTAGGCAACGCGTGAGTGACGCCCCTAGTGTTGCAAGCGTCCGTAAGCTACGGTAACCGCTTACCATCTGGTGGGACCGTATGCCTCTCTGCCACCTTTGTAAAAATAAAAACTTTATCACAATTTCAACCGTATACTTCTTTATTACAAATCAAATAGGCTTTTATGTATAAGCATTAATTAAAATAGTCTGCCTCTAGCGCTCGGTTCAGAAGTTTAGCTGTTCCGGTATTGGTGAGAGCCACCAATAAACTCGGCCTTTACTCTTTCTAAAACAAACTTAGATTAAATACAATACCAATCTCACTATGACATTAGCTGAATTTCAATCTGCTGGTCGTGTGTTCGAGTCCCAAATAAGACAAATAATTGTGAGCATAAGAATATCTATTTATCAGTAGGTACACTAGTGGCTTCATCCGCGGGGAGCGACTAGAATATTAGTATACATTAGCTATATATATAAATAGTTAAAAAAAGCTCTCCTTAGTTTGAAATCAGGCCGTGTGTAAAGATTGTCACAGTATATTTATTATTCAGCGTGGAAATGCTGCTACGGCTTGATAGCTCGCTTTTAAGGCCTTAATAACCGACCCAGTTGGCAAACTATGCCACTGATATACCTCGTCCATGTAATCAATTATTACTACACAAGTCGCATCAACTTTACGGATCCCACAAATTTATCTGGAAAAAACACTACTTATATATCTTAAGATTTTCCTTACACACGACCAAATTTGGCTACAAATAAATCAGTCCCTCAAATATCATCATCATCAGGTCAGCCCCTGAAGAGCTCGAGCCCCCCTAACAACGAGGGGGTTTAGGCACTACAGATATAATACTTTTCAAATTGAAATATTTGCACCCTTGTAACAAGGAAAGTTATTTATGTGCAGTTATGATGTGCAGGATGGTCGTAAAAGTTTAAGACCGTAGAAAGTATGGATGGGTTATAATAAATGTAGCAGACGAAGTTTTGCGCGGGTCAGCTAGTAAATAATAAAATATGTGGTGTATGTGTAAAATATGGATTGGTCAATTCTAATTTTAGTCATAATTACGTAAATTACATGCTTCATGTATTGTTATAGAACCTTTACGAATCGATACATGAAATACAGTTGCCGTCAAACGCCGTTACATAAATAGTGACTCAACAAACTGATAATAATGTTGAAAAGTATTATGTAGTATCGCTTCCGTACAAAAACTAATATCACGCAAAGTGCTTTGAATAACCGATACCATATTCCCGGGATAACCAAGGGCGTGACGGGTCGACTAGAGTAGGTACCTATATAATGATATACCAAATCTTTTGATAGTATAAAACAAAGTAGCTATCTGCCGGCTGTCCCTACGGATTTAATGGGGCTATCATCAAAGCATGGTGTTTCAAGAGGAAGAGCTACAATCGTAGCTTAGTAGAAACAACAATAATACAGAGTTCTCGAGTGGAGACCACGCACCAGCAAGCGCAGAGTAGGGTCCACCCACAAGGTGGACTGACGACCTGACAAAGGTCGCTGGATGCGTAAACATAGGTCTCTTCCAATGGAGTAGGCCTATGTTTAGCAGTGGACCTATGATATGATAATAGTATTAATAAAAAGATTTGTTATGATCTGCCAGTCGTTCTTATGTCAAAAGCAAGGCACAATGTAAAACACAAAAAACTATTCAATTCAGGTAAATCCATGGATTTTAAGTTATGGTATGTATAAAGAAAATACCTAAACAGCTGATATTTTAACAAATAAATTCGAGTTATCTAATAAAAAAACAGATGTCCCGAAATGCTGTATGTAATTTATGATAAAACAGCATAACATAATAGATAACAACATTGAATACATTGTAATTCATGAAGGTTTATTAGACATTCACTCTGATTACGTGTTTATAAGGTTTATTTTCATTTAACACAATGCTTGAATATTAATTCATATATGTAGGTACTTATATGTATGTAGTAAATTGAAGTCTGGATAGTGTTTGCTAATCAAAATGAAACCCTATGTTGATTGCTGGTCCTGTACATACAGTATACAGCTGGTAGCATTAAGTATAGTTTTAATTAAATTTTAAATAAGTCATGCTTCTAAGACTGCTAAAATAACAACCAATGCCATTCAAATTGGTAATAATGTTTTTGCAATATATACCTTCTATAGGCTAATCAATTAGCAATAAGTATAAGTTGCCGGCGCGCGGACCCACCCGTGTTGTTCTCGTTCCCGTAGGAATACGAGGACAAAATATGACTGACTATCGACCCGCCAGTCGTGGGTTCAAATATTATCCGGGACAAATATTTCTTGTTGTATCTATGTATGTAATTAAAAATAGTACCTATATGTAGTAGGTATATCAGCTATCTGATCACCATAGTACAAGCTTAATTTGGAATCAAATTGACCGAGTGTGAAAAATTACTCCGAATATTTATTATTAATATTTGTAAATCCTGATGTATGGCGCTACCAAAAGATAAACAGTACCAACTACAGCTTCACGACGGATACAGATATTGCAGTGGTATTTCCCCGGACGAGTGCTGCACTATCAAGCTTTAATACAACATTAAACTTTACTAATAATTACGAGATTTTATTATAAAAAAGCACTGAACCTATCAATCCTATTTCAGAAAGCAAATGGTTGACGTATTGATTAAGATGCCTATATATTTGAGGAGTTCCCTTAATTCCTCATAGATTATATCAGAACTGAATTTTAATTAAAATGGAATCAATCAGTAACTGTAATGTTTTAAAATCATTTACTGTAATTCGATTCATAAATGCCGGATTTCTGAGGTAACAAAAAAACTGTCGAACAGAGAACCTCCTCCATTTTTGGAAGTCTGTTAAAAAGCAACAAAATCAATTTCAGCGCGAAGCTAGAACAAAATGTCGGCGTATAAAACGAGGCAATTACGCTACGCCAACGGGGAGGTCGAAGTGGACAGCGTAACAAAATCATTAACAATCATTGTCCGTATGAACTTGACCTGATAACATGGAAATTGGCATAAACATTGGTGTGACTAAAGTCACAATCTAATAAACCCGTTTGTCACATATATTCACGGACAAAAAAGAAACGGCTAAATGTTAATAATACAAGTATGCGCAAGCGCAGCCTGCGCGTCGTCTAGTTACCTAATTGATTTTTTTTTCATTTGTTTGAATTGAATAGGTTTCGGAACCTTTTCGACTGATCTAAATAATTATTTCACTAATGGAAAGCTAAATTATCAGGGAGTAACGTTGGCTACATTTTATTCCCCTATTCCTACGGGACGTGAACAACGCGGGTGAAACCGTGACAGTGCCTCTCTCTCTATTGAAAGAATTTACTCAAATAAAAGCAAGCCAATCTGATATGATAATTTAAACACAGAACATTAATGTATGTTTGTTTGTTACACGGCAGAACGGCTGAAGAGATCACGATAAAATTGTGCACAAAGTTAGAATATGTAATGGAATAACACATTTTTTTATCCCGGAAACTAGCCAAGGAACACGAGTGAAGCCACTAGTCTATCATATAAAATGATCGATGCGTAAATGCTACTATGTCAAAATCTGTTGCCTAATTCCGCAGCTATATCAGAAAGTTTTTAAGGAGCGGTCAAATTAATCTTACTAGATTCGTCACACAACAAATCTAGACGACCTCAAGGTAGGTAGGTCGTAATAAGCAATAATTAATGTGTTACCATCCTAACTAATATGAGCAAGAGACAAATGTGACCATGTTGACTAGACAATATGTAATGACAGACAAAACTATTCTTAAATCCATGTCTTGCAGGTCAAAAAAATAAAATTCTAGATCAAAAAATAAAAATCGTTCTATTAATATTATAAAAGCGAAAGTTTGTGAGTGTTTATGTTTGTTACTTCTTCACGTCTAAGCGGCTGGAGGGATTTCAAAAAAAATTGCTATGGAGTTAGCTGACACCCTGGATTAACACATAGGCTACTTTATATCACGGGAAATGTGAAGGAAATGCGGTTGAAACTGCGGGACGAAAGTGTTGCAAGCGTTCATAGGCTGCGGTAACCGCTTCCCATCAGGCGGACTGTATGCCTGTTTGCCACCTTTGTGGTATAAAAAAAAACATAGTCATTCATAATTGAACACAATACAAACTAACTAACAAATCAAATATTTCCTTCATATTAGTGTAGATATAAACGTAAGTGATGAAGATTTTTCGCTACCTAGCAAAAAGTCATGCCGACAAATTACAAACAGGCTTTGGGCACACCGTTTGACCTTTTGATTAAAGTTTGTGAAGATCCTACAATTTAATCTACTTAGTTAGCGTGTGCAAATATACACAGACCGGTTGGCTTTGCGGTTAGGAACCCTGACTTTCAAGCCACCAGTCGTGAGTTCGCATCCCACCCAGGACGAATTTGTGCATGAATATGTCTGAATGTAAGTATGTCAAAATTCTGGTTACCATAGCTCACGCTCTTGGTAATTTGGTATCAGATTGGCCGTGAGTGACAAATGTTCCCAAGGTATTTTTAGGGTTCCGTACCTCAAAAGGAAAAAACGGAACCCTTAAAAGATCACTTTGTTGTCCGTCTGCCCGTCCGTCCGTCTGTCAAGACCCTTTTTCTCAGGAACGCGTGGAGGTATGAAGCTGAAATTTATATCAATTACTCAGGTCTACTGTCCCTTGAAGCTGTGAAAAAATCAAACTTCTAAGCCAACGCAATCAAAAGATACAGCCGTTTATGCCGCAAATTTTCGACACTTGCAAGGGAATCAAAACCTACAGGGTGCTTCCCGTGAACTCAGAATCTTGAAATTTGGTACGAAGCAACGTCTTATAGCATAGATAAAGGAAAAATTACGAAAACCATAAATTTTTAGTTACATCACATAATATATTTTTTTTTAATAATTTTAAACTTACTACCCATTTCCTCATAAACGCGTAGAGGTATTAAATTGAAATTCATACCAAATACTCAGGTCTATAATACCTTTAAGCTGTAACAAAATCAAACTTCTATGTCAACGCAATCAAAAGAAACAGCAATTTAAGCTGCATATTTTGAAACTCGCAAGTACTCGCAAGGGAATCAAAACCTAAAGGGTACTTCCAGTCGACCTAAAATCTTGAAATTTGGCATGAAGCAATGTTTTATAGCACACATAAAGGAAAAATTCCGAAAACCTTAAATTTTTTGTTACATTACAAAATATATATTTTTTAATAAATATAAACTTATTACTTAACGTTATTAATTGTCGTAATGAACGAACTTTGTAAACCTTGCAGGTTTGTACGGAACCCTCGGTGCGCGAGTCCGACTCGCACTTGGCAGTTTTTTTATATAGAGACAGAGAAATACTTAGTCCATCCATCCATCGCATTTAGCTATTATAAACACAGCCATTAACGGCAGGAGTTTGAAAGTCAACCCTTGCCGTGTTGATAATAGTCTCAATTGTTCACCTAATACTCGTTTAAAAGGTTTATTTCGATGAGAAAAGCCAGTAATATTTTACTCAAGATTCACTTTATTCAGACATTAAATTTATGTACGTAAAGGTAATACAAATATTACTTATTTTGCTATTATGAAGCTAAGAGTTTGTTTGAAAAAGCTAATATTGAAAATAAATTTGTGTTGTATACATAGCTTAAAGCGGAAGCTTATAGGCTATAACCAATAGGAGCGGAGCATCAATTAAAAAATATTGCAAAAACAGGGAAATTCTGACGCAGACAATGATGCACGGGTCAGCTAGTGTAATCAATAAAAAAAGACATCGAATTGAGAACCTCCTCCTTTTTTTAAAGTCGTTTCTAAATACTTCACTTCAATCTACACTAATATAATAAAGAGGAAAGATTTGTATTTTTGTATGTAACGAATAAACTCAAAAAGTACTGGACCGATTTTAATAATTCTTTTTTCATTAGAAAGCTACATTATCACTGAGTAACATAGGCTATATTTTATCCCTGTATTCCCACGAGAACGGGAACTACGCGGGTAAAACCGCGCGGAGGCAGCTAGTGACCGATACAAATAATTCAAATATCCATAGACAAACATTTATATTACTTACAATGAACGATCTTTAGACAGAATTGTTACGAGTAACAAAGATCTATAATTGGTCTTGAATCAGCCTATTCAAGAAGAAATCGATAGTTCCTATTCAAAGTCCTCTCTTGAGATAGATAAAGCTAGATTCAGACTAGACTTACGTTTACATGTCCTGATTATTTCTGACGTCAGATAGGATAACTACTTATGTGTTTTGCTATTGACTCAACCTTACTTCCTATGAGTATCATAAATGCGATAGTTTATGACAATGTGTGTTTGTTACTCTATCACGCCAGAACGGCTGAAGGGATCGCGATGAAATTTAGAACAGAGTTAGGATTTATTCTGAAACAACACATTAGGCTACTTTTTATTTATCCTGGGAATATGGACGATTCCCTGGGAATGCGGTTGGAACCGCGGGACCGCCTAGTAATATTATTAATGCGAAAGTTTGAGATTATGTGTGTATGTTTGTTACTTTTAACGCAATAACTACTGGACGGATTTGGAAGACACACATTGGATTAACACATAGGCTACATTTTATCCCGGGAATTATAGTCCCGGGGATAGCCATCTGATGACGTCACGTCGCGTTACTCGAGACCAGCGTTACAAGTACTCCATAAGTATTATGCATAACCCATTTCCCAACGTATTTGGAATGTAAAGAAGTCGCCTATCGATTAGAATTGTTAGCCAAAACGTCTCTCCGTAACGATTAAACGGCGCAGACTATGTCTCTATTATTACACTGAAAAGTTTGTTTAATGGACCGACTTTTAAGGTATTAAGTCTTTATATATAGGAAAATAACTTGAGAAGATAGTGTGTTTTTTTATAGAAGAGATAGGTTTAGAACTGATATATAAAGAGGAAAGATTTGATTTGTTGTTAATTTGTCATGAATAAATAAATAAAAAATAAATAAATATCCTGGGACATTTTCCACACACGGCCAATCTGATTCCAAACTAAGCAGAGCTTGTGATATGGTAACCAGATAGCTGATATACTACATATACTACTTTTAAATACATACTTATATAGATATTTACATCCAGACACAGAACAAACAGACATATTCATGCATACAAATGTTTGTCCTGGGTGGGAATCGAACCCACGACCCGCGGCTTGAGAGTCAGGGTCACTAACCACAAAGCCAACCGGGCTGTCAAATAGTCATCGAAACTACTGGACCGGTCTGAATCATTCTTTCATCACTAGAAAGCTACGTTATTAGACAGACCGACAGACAGAGTTACTTTCGCATTTATAATATTAGTGTAGTGTAGAATTTTCAATCAGATTACAGGCAGAGTAATTTTACAATCTAAAAAAACCAAGTACCTATTCCATGAATGAACGCAATCGTGGCTCGCACATTTCGCATTGAGGCACATATCATGCTGTGATAACACAGGAAATAGCCCTGTCCCGCTTATCACGTTTCACTCCAATCACGCCAATTAACAACATACATGTGTCTGTCGACAGATAGTTGTCACCAGCCGATGACATTCAGTTGGCAACGGGGGATTTCGTAACTTTTTTTTGACCAGACATCAGATCGTTTTACAGAGCGATTAAAGTTGTCTAGTGGATGGTAGGTTGGTTTTGTGATTAGGCTCCAATTCAAATCTATATATAAAATAGTCCCTGCCGCCTCTGTCTGTCTGTCTGAACGCGATGAACATAAAAACTACTGAACAGATTTTCATGCGGTTTTCACCAAATTACGGAATATGTCATGGGGAAGGTTTTATGTACAATACATCAATCTGGACCCGGTAGGTGGCGCTGGTGGGCAGAACGAAGTCTGCCGGGTCCGCTAATTCAGAATATGTTTATTAAAATAGACCTACACAAACACTCTTTTCCAAACCAACTCTACAATAAAAAACCCTAATTTAAGGTATCGATATAAATCGTGTGAAATAGTGTGCAAAGCGAGCATTACATTGGCAAAGATCTTTTTCAAACCTCTGGTCGAGGGTTTGGATTTCCAAACAATTATGAGCAAGAACATGTCTATGTGTAATGTAAATATTTATATGACTTTGTATTTAAAAGTAGTAATTTGTAGTTATCAGCTATCTGGTCACCATAACACAAGCTCTGTTTAGTGGAATCAGATTGTCCATGTGTTAAAGATTATTCTGTAGATTCTAATTTGAATCTTTCTTTTACTATTTTCGTTCTCAGCTAACAGTTACAATATACCTACCACATATGAAATGCGTGTATGGTAAAATAATTCGAGTTGATACAGCTGTTTGGTATTCAGACTTGATAAGTGTCTTCTGAGAATATGAGTCATCGGTCATCACAAACTGGCGAATTCCAATATCAATATATCAAAACGTTTGAAAAAAACTATTGCATTACATAGCATTTTGTATCAACTTATGCAATAATATTTTATTTATTTATTTTAATAATAAATGCACATTGTTCATTCATATTCAAAACACTTCATACACAAATTTTACATGTACAGCTATTCACTGTTGTACATAAATACATATACACCTATATACTTTCTCATAAACAGCTGCTTATGTATTCGTCCGATTTCGGAGCAGCTCGTCTCGATTCGTGCGAGTTTCGTAGAGTCGTACAATACGTCTAATCGCACACAACGCCGTGTCGAAGACTGCCGAACTGAAACGACGTTAGACGATGCACGGCCTTCAAGCCACACCTCCTTGCCCGTCGGAGTGGGGGGTGTTAGGTTTTTTCGTTACGGAATTTCTTGATTCGGTCGCCGCGCTCAGAGCCCGCGATAAAAGCTATGCAATAGCTTAATAAACACTTCGTAAGAATTCCTTTCATCTCCCATTCATCGAAGCGTAAATACATTTTGCAGATAATTTATCAATGAAATTCAATAATGAAGCTTTGGTTGGGAACAGACCAACCTTCCATAGGATATGTTCATAAACTGTAAATTTCCGATTGACTTAACAGATTTTGAGATGGATTGTTATATTGAGCTTGCTATTGGTTTAACTGAATATATTGTCCTTAAAACGATTTGGTAAGCACAATTGGGCAATCAGGTACGTTGTGCCAAAAATTGCAAGATGGATTCATTTGTCTCAATAACCTCAAAGATTAAAGCGATTTACATTACAAATTGTAGGTTCCAAGAAATCTCTCGATATCATTAAAAGTTTTGAAACACATCTAGTTATGGGCTGAACAATAAATTATCGGTCTCATTAAGTATAATAATAGTTTCTCAAAGCCCACTTTATTAGAATAATGGGCATAAATTGCATGTGGTTATTGTCGTTACTACCACAGTGGACTAAGAATAAAACTAGCTTTTCCAGATTTATAGTATTATTTTTATTATTTGGCCTAAAGTTTATTACCTACTAGCTGCCTCCCCGCGGTTTTACCCGCGTAGTTCCCGTTCCCGTGGGAATACAGGGTTAAAATATAGCCTATGTTACTCGGGGATAATGTAGCTTTCCAAAGGTGAAAGAATTTTTGAAATCGGTCCAGTAGTTTCGGAGCCTATTCATTACAAACAAACAAATCTTTCCTCTTTATAATATTAGTATAGATTGACAAAAGTAGAGAACAGGTTTGCCAAAACTACAACAGGTCTGTAGATAGCATAACCCTGATACCTATCAAATATTTTAAAGCTGAAGAAGTATGTTATCTAATCTCAGAAACTACTGGTTCCAATTGGAAAAAAATTTTTTTGAGTTCGATAGCCCATTTATCGAGGAAGACTATCCTACTAATATTATAAAGGCGAAAGTTTGTAAGTATGGATGTATGGATGTTTGTTACTCTTTCACGTAAAAACTACTGAATGGATTTGAATGAAATTTGGAATAAAGATAGCTTATAACCTGGATTAACATATAGGCTACTTTTTATCCCGGGAAAATGGAAGACCTCCCGGGTACGCGGGTGAAACCGCGGGGAGCCACTATAGGGTATATAACATCACGATACGACCAATAGAAGCGGAGCATCAATGCAAAATGTTGCCAAAACGGGGAAGATGTGATGCAGACGAAGTCGCAGGGGTAAGCTAGTGAAACATATGGCTGTACGCGAACATTACAGCCAGAGAGGGTTCTACCCGGTGACTCATAGGCGGGTGGCGGCTGTTAAGTGTTAAAACAGATCAATATGCGAGAAGTGCCAAAATGCAAAGGAACTTGTGTGTAAGTTCAGTAACCTTATTAGGGGTCATATTCGTATGATTTCATCTCATTCATAATAAATAATAATAATTTCTTCTCCCACAACAAGTTACAAAAAAAAAATATCAAAAGCATCAAAAAACACTTAAATTGCGGGAGACAAGTGCCTAAACTAGGCATAGCCTGTATTTCAGGACACCAGGTCTCCGTCCCACGGAAATCCTAACAAAGAAAATTTTGTACTAGAAAGAAACATTTTTGCTTATAAATTAAGAAATTTTTAAAAATAAACGCGTGAGTGACGCCTCTGGTGTTACAAGCGTCCATAGGTTACGGTAACCGTTTCCCATCCCATTCCGGTCCCATCAGGTGGGACCTAAAGACTGTTTGCCACACTCGTGGTATAAAAAAAATATATTGATGACTTGCTGCTTCACCCGCGTTCCCAGTAATCTTCAATTTTCCCAGGATAAAAAGTAGCTATTACTCCCATAATATAGCTTTCCGAATGAGAATTATCCGCATTATTCATATTTGTCCAGTCATTTCAGAGCCTATTGAAAGGAAAACTAGTACATAATATAGTTATTATTTTGCTATGGTCTGCCTGCGAGTGGTTGGCGGAAGGGGCTGGATGAGAAGGGCGGAGGATCGGGATATGTGGACTAGGGTGCCTACGACGAGTGTACCTTCCTTTGGGGCTTTGTGGTTAGTGACCCTGACTCTCAAACCGCCGGCGGTGGGTTAAAATCCCACCCAGGACAAACATTTGTATGCATGAATATGTCTGTTTGTCCTGTGTCTGAATGTAAATATCTATATAAGTATGTATTTAAAACGTAGTCTGTTACCATAACACAAGCTCACTTTGAAGCTTACTTTGGAATTCAATTGGTTGTGTGTGAAAAATGTCCCAGAATATTTTTTTAAATAATTGATTACCTTTCATATTTATAGTAACACTGCCTTTTCAAGCCTATATTAAATAGATGAGTAGAATGCAAGTGACGTCAGTTAATTGCATTAGTCTCATACATAACCTACTTCTATCACACAACACATAGTAACAGTCAAAGACAATTTAGTCATTTTATATTATGCAAGATTATTTATGTTTTATATAACTTTGACATGTGACTTATAGCCTTAAGCATATATTACTGTACTATGTATGTGTGTGAGTTTATATTGTGACGACTGGTTGTGATTGTAATCTCTTTAAAGATAAGATTTTTGAAGTATAAAACTAATGTGGAACGCCTTTATTAAAGTTTCTTTAGAATTATGTTAAAATTGTTAATCTATCACATTTACCAATCTTATTAAAATAGATAGCAGACTACCTACAGTTTTAGTATTTTTCTAGGTATTTACAAAACACTAGTTCTTATGGTATAAAATTTATTCCATTGGTTAGAAAATTACTGATTCCTATACATATCCCTGTAGGATTGACCCTTTTGAGATATAATTTATTTATATCTGGCTGGTTGTGGGTTCAAATCCAACCATGCACTGTTTGTTCAGTGTCTGGATGTAAATATCTATATAAGTATGTATTTACAATAGTAAGTATATGTGGTATATCAGCTATCTGGTTACCATATTACCTCTGCTTAGTTTAGAATCAGATTGGTTGTGTGTGAAAATTTTCCCTGGATATTTATTTATTAATTAAGATGGCAGTCAATACTTCCATGTAAGAAGAACATAAAACACATGGGAACTATAGATATTGGTATTTTTTTCCTGTTTCCCAACTATGCTACAATAGGATTTTACTAATAAGTTTAATTAAAGAATTCTGTACCAATCACAGTTTTAATGAATAACTAATTTCAAATTATTAGTAAGTAAATCATAAAGCATTGTATAGTTTCCTGTAAGGATGGATCACAAAATTATTATTTTTGTTAGGGAAATTATGTCAAATAAAATAACAGGAAGAATTTTGTTTGTAGTACACCAATCTATATTAAGGAACATAGTATAAAATTTGTATTATTTCAATGAACAATGTCATTAGCATCCTTATCAAATTTAAGGATAATTTGAGCATTTATCAATAAATATTTTGATAAATATTTAATAGTTATTTTATATATTAACAATAAATTTTGTGAGTCACACAGCAGTGACTAAGGGAACTGAAGTGATTTTTCAATAATTATACAAGAATGTTACTTGAATTTTAGTATAATAAATTATTTTAGTGTACACAATTTGAATTTATTTTCCTTTACTAATGTAATATTTTCATGGTTGTCAAAGTTTAGTTCAAAAAACCTACATTTATATTTCATACCATTAAAATCAGCTGATGGGATGATACTTATAAAAAGTCTATACCTATACTATGAACAATAACTGAGCCTGATAATAAAGTATTTTATTTATTCTATAATAAAACTATAAAATTAAATATGTAATTGTAATAATAAATTCAGTATATGTAATATGGGTGTCTGTTACATTGCCCCAGGTGAATCCACAGGGTTCACACTAAACAAGAAAATAATTGAATACACTTTCCCTCCTAATGCAGATATGATAATAATTCTAAGCATGTATGTGTGTATATAATAGTAAGATCACCTTTACCTAGGTTATGTGTGTGTAAAGGTGAGGCATAGTAGGTACTTATAGATTCTTACATAAAAGAAGTGGGTAAGTACCAAACAATCAACTTTTTTCGATTTACCAACATGTTACAACTGAATCCTCCAGTCTAACATGACATAACAGAAATGTATGTCAAACAACTTGCTTATTACAATCGTGGGACCATTATTATGTAAAATATTTCATAATTGCTTCTTTTTCAAATCTACGGGCCATCCCAGTAACGTGTTCGAACTCAATATTTTAGAAGACGTTAGGTATTTGAGTCCAGTGAACTTGAATAGCGGTCGTCACGGCATATATCGAATAATAGCGAAACCGATATCGACCATCCACTCAGTCGCTGTGGAGACGTGTTCGTGATATCGAACGGAACGATATCACTTTCATATTCACTTACAGATCAACCCTAATGCAACGAATGACAATTATATATGTACTTACAATCTAAATGTTTCTTTTTAGGTGCTATCATTTCTTCGGTGGTGGCTTTGCAAACGGACTTCGCGAGCCCTTGCCCGGCGATGCTGTGGCGGGCGGCTAGTAGCCGATCGTTTATAGTTTGACCCGCCATCCTCACGTTCAGTCCTGACATAAACTATTTACACGGCGATATAACACTGATTTTTGCGTTTTTTCAACAAATTCACAAAATTACAACGATGACGGGTAAAATATGTCACCGCCCCCCCGACTGGCACAATACTAAATTAAGATGGCGGCGAAAACTGGGAGGCAATGTTGCCACTCAGTAACAAAATCTCGTAAAAAAAACTGTGAGTAAAATATAAATATAATACACAGGCATTTATATTAAAACTTCACATGATGTGTTTTTTTTTACGACAAATGAATACCATCATCGGTTTCAAAATCCACATATTTAAAGGACTATACAAATTATTGTCTAAATTCAAGTAAAATATTAGGTAAGATGACCACAAACTAGAGAATATCTTTGTTAACAAACTGCCTGCCTAGCTAATGTCAAAAAAAGTTGTTTGTGGTAATTTCATGTTTCTTTCATTCAACGGACCAGCCATGTTGTTCTTCGTGAAATATTTAATTAATTTTGTGGTTATTGTGCCATAATTTCTGTAGTATCAGTTTGAGTCTGTGATTTATATAAATTTCCCATAATAGCCAAGAAGTTTTATCCTTGTCGTATTTAGTTAGAACCACTAATCGGTCCTAAGTAAAGTTATCGTGAAACAAAATGGCTAAGAAAAGGCCTAAATCGAAGACTTCAAAACAATCTATAGCAGCTAAACAGGCTTCTATTTCAGATAAAATTAATGACGAAATTATAGCGCAGGCTTTGAGCTCTGTAAACCAGCCTGTTTTGATGAAGGTCTGCAGGCTATGCGAGAGTAAAGATGGCCCCTTTCTGAATATTTTCGATCCTGATCAAATTACTGCCAAGAAGATCGAAGAACTGATGCCTTTTGGGGTGAGAAACTTGTCTTTTATTTCATTAGCTTGTTTGATGCAGTTTCTCCCGCGTTGTCGAGGGTTAGGAATATATTTGCTTGCGACGGCGACTAACCACAACTCTTAAAACATCTGTTTGGCGATCTAATTGACATAAAAATAATACTCTGGAATAGTGTAGCTTTCATTTAGATGGTTTCTGATCCTATTCAGGGTTGTCCAGATTCCCTTTTTAATATAATTTTATATTTCTTAAAAATAATAAATAATTAAATATTCTGGGACATTTTTCACACATGGCCAATCTGATTCCAAAGTAAACTTCAAATGAAGCTTATGTTATGCTAACCAGATAGCTGATATACTTTACATATAATACTTTTAAATACATACATATTATAGATATTTACATCCAGACACAGAACAAACAGACATATTCATGCATACAAATGTTTTTCCTGGGTGGGATTCGAACCCACAGCCTGCTGGTTGAAAGTCAGGGTCACTAACCTCAAAGCCATCCAGGCTGTATAACTCATTTAAGCAAATTATATTAACTGTTTAAGTTTACCTGAGGGTTATTTCCAATTTCTGTTAGTCAACACTGCCCCTGCCTTGTGGATGTTTTATGTTTACAATTTGTGTCAATAGTGATTAATTTACATTTAAAATATTTTGGGACCTCACATAGGCTACTGAAGAATTAAAATTCATAACATTTTCTATATTCATCTTTGGTTAAACGGCAAATATTACAACTGTTATAATTGATTTGGATCATTAATTTTGCTGAGTAAAGCCAGCAATTACTACCTATATACAAAACATACATAAATCTTTGTATTAAATAATGAAGTTTTTGGTCTCACTGACAATGTTTGTGTTTTGGAGAATTTAAAACTAAAAAAAAACATGTATCTACCTAATTATCTTAATTTTGTCAGAAAAAAATATAAATATTTATGTAAAATATTAACTTTTATTACAATATTCTTATCAAAAAGGAAGTTCTTTGTATATGTATACTTAATTTGTGTAGTTATTGTTGTTACAAACTTCCACCCAGCAGTATCACTATGTTCCTGGGATAACCTTAACCATACCAGGGTAAATAGTAAAGTATATCCTATCCCAAGCTCTAGTCTATATTTGAATTTGTTATGTATGAAACTGGTGGGTAGGATTATTAATAATATTAATGTGATTGAAGGTACTCATATTTCTTATGTTAATAAATCAGTTAGTTACTCAACATCAAATATGTCATATCTTTTATTGGCGACGAGGATGGATACGAACCCACGCGTGCAAAACACATAATAACTGTTCTTTAGTCACACCACTTATCAGTTTTAGAGTTAGAATGTCCTGGAAACACAATAGAATTAAATTACATCTAAATGTATTCTGTCGTTTTGGTGTGAATGTGTAACATACAGGCAGACAGATTTACTTTTGTATTTAATCTTGTCTCAATATAATCAGTACATCAAATTTAAATCCCTAATCTAAATGGCAAGCTATTAGTTGTACAGGAGTGTTAACAGTAATTATTAATTCTTCATTTGCTATACAATTTCTAATTAAATATATTTTCTGTTATAGATTGCAGAAAACGACGATCTTCCGCACAAAATCTGCTTCCGATGTTCAGCTAAAGTGGAGGAACTATATGAATTCATTCAGAAATGTATAAACACCCAAGAAAACTTACAAAAAGCTCTAGGTAAGAAAGGCCAAATTATTCCTAAAGTCAAAACACGAAAAATATGGGAGGAGAAATTAAATCAATCTAATATGTCAAATGACGACATATGTGATGCGTTAATAAAAAAAGCTATGGAAGGTATCAAAGATATTCCGTTAAATCCTCTGCCTATAGAGGAAACTCCACCACCTAGTGTCAAAAAAGGAAAGAAGAATGCTGTAGAATCTATTATAAATACCAAAATTAAAATTGAAGAAATTGAAACTGATGATTTACCAATCAAAAACTCAAAACAGTCAATAGATGATAAATGTGATAAAAAAAGACCATCACGATCCACAACCCAATCTGTAGCTTTACTCGAAGACTCGGAACCCACCGAAACCGTCGTAACTCGAAGATCTATGAGTAAAAAAAATGCTAATCAAGAAAACTCTAATATAAAACCTCAAATATCTAAAGAACCTTTAACTGTTACTAAAGGAAACAATGACTCACAACCGAAACAACCTATCAAAAGTATAAATAGTTTTTCAAATGATTATATATCTAGTGATGATGAATCTGATCGGATAGTTACGAAATTTAAAGAGAAGGAGAAATTAGAAAATGATGAACAAAACAAGAAAGCTAAGGAGGTAGAGCCTGTTGTTCCAGAAGCTCCACCATTTAATATTATGGATCATGTCAGCAAAATTAAAGTGAATGGTGTAGGAGTACTATTTCAATGTAAACTGTGTAACAGAAATTTCCTCAAAAAAGAAGTTGTTCTATCACACGATTGTGCTAAAAAGGGTAAGCCCAAGATAGATTTTACAAAAAACATACCACCGCCCGAACCACCCAAAATTACAACAGTAAAATACATAAAAATAGATGACGACTTTAGGAAAACATTAAATTCCAAACCTGATCTTGATGTTAAGAAAATTTTGTTTCACGATAATAATAAAACAAATGTTTCGAATGTAAACATAGAAATAAATAAACCTGATCCTGAAGTTAAAACAAAGCCTAAAGTAGGTCCGGCTAGTAAAATCAAACGTGATGTGAATAATTTAAGTTCAAGCATTGGCATGACCATTCGGCCGAGAGATCCTTCACCTCCAGCTAAACCACCTCAACAGCCTGTGTCTCAGGACACCAATACAATGATGCCATCGGTCAATTTTCCTTCAATGCCAAGCTTGAACAGCCGGTACAAATTGGTTCCTGGGCCAAATAATACTTTTACACTTGTTGAAGAAAATAATGCAGTAGAAAATAAAACTCAGCCTGAAGAAGTACAGACAAAGGTAATGAGAAAAAGAAAACCAGACCCCCCGAAAACAGTTGAGACTACAGAACAAAGGAGGCAACCCAGTGAGACATCAAATAAAAGCAAAGTCAGCAGAAAAGGAAACTCCGACGTTATTAATTTAGATGACTTCAAACAACAAGAAACTGTAGATAAACAACAGCCGTATCCTGTTGGGCTGTTTCAAACGATGCCCCACCATTCCAGTTTATATGTCCCACCAGTAACTACAGAACAGCCCATATTTACCACACCAGCTATGAAGAAGCAGTCCTACACAATTGTCCAAACTGGTAATCCGAGCAAATTGCTCATATCCACAAAACCACAACCCACACCTATAGAAGAAGCACCCAAAAAACGTCAAAGAAAATCAAAATTAGAAGTGAGAGATGATGCACTTCAACCATATTCTGTCACGCTGGAAGATTCCAGTCCACCAAAAGATGCGGGTTTTTTTACATTCATAAATGTTGATCCTTTATTGCAACCGTCTTACGTTTTGCCAACTGACAATATCATTCAAGAATCCCAAATCTCAACGTCTACGCCGGCTGAAAGGAATGCTGCTGCCGAAAAAGAAAAAGACAAAGATAAATATTCCTGTAACATGTGTGGGGAGAAATTTTCGAGAGAAAAGAAACTCCTTACCCATATACAATCACATTACACAAAGATGGACGAGGAAGATCAAATTAGAGAAAAGACTACAAAGAAGCGTAGTAGAAAATAATGTTTCCGGTGCATGCACTCTGCATTTATAGAATGTTTAAAGATTTTTTAGTGTGGTGTCTTTAGTGCTAGTGCTATTTTTATGTTATGCGGTTCATAATTATATTTAGTTTTGTAAATACCTAGGTTACGGTAAAGATATGTGTAAGAGGAAAGATTTTTTTTATTGAGTAGACTTTATTTCATTCAGTTGACTATGTTTTCTATATTTACCACAATATTAATGCCACAGTAAGCAGTGAACTATTAAACTATCCTATTTAACTAATATCCCATACTTTGTAATTCCCAATGATAATTATCTGGATGGTTTCCGTGACTGTTGAAAGCAATATTCTGTTACTGTACACTGCCATATGATCAGTTCAAAGCCTTTTGACCATTATTGGTTTTATTTCCACTCTGGATACGTATTTGCTTACAAGCCTGTTTGTTCTTTGTCCGCATCTAAATGTCTATATAAGTATGTATTATGTTTAAAAGTAGTATATCAGCAGTATATGCTTTCCTGAGTTTAGAATTATCCTGGTCATCTACAACACTTTGTAGAATATTAATATTTTTATAACAAGCTGTTCTATATAAAGATTTTCGCATTCGCAATGATTTCTAATGTTTAATGGTTCTTATTTTTATTTGAATGGTTATATTTAGGTATAACATTTCTTAAATCAGTTGACACAAACATATGCTACTGTTTGGGCTATGAAGAAATTCAGATTTTCTTTAAATCCTGTGATAAAAGGTGGTTTTGCTTGTATTTGTTTGATGTTTTTTTGCTGTTTGCTGTGATCTTTTGTGTTGTTCTTTTTCGTGCGTATGATCAATTTGCTGCGCAATAGTAACGGGGGCCAGCTGAAAATCAGTGCTGTACTTTATGTGCAGCGTACACTGAGCTGGCCACCTAGCTACACACAAGTTGGTCATATTGCTTCTCTTCTCTAATATGTACTCTCTTTTCTGTGTGTAGAATAAATGGTTTAAATGGTTTAAAATGGTTGAATGTTGAACATTAACTAATTAGATGTTTGTGTTTAAATATTTTCCAAATACATATTTTGTGAAAGTCATTGAAAAATAATTTTGTCTACTTAAAATTGTATATTTTATTTCTAATTGGAATATATGAAAATTGATTTAATTTTTTATTGATACGCATAATAATAAGTTTTTTTTGTTTTGTTATTTTCAAGAATAATTGTGGTTTATGAGAATTTTACTATTTGATCAGCTACGGGGGTGTAAGAGAAATTGAGGTTACACTACATGTCAGAACTAATTGACTTACGCCCGATGTTAATAATCTATCTCCTATCCGAGAGTAAAACCAACGAGTTGTCAAAATGGACGGATAGCTTATTGGCAAGCAAAAACTATAATTTTCGAACAGATTCGATAGATCGTAGATCGAAGATAGATTGATTTTAAAGCTTCACCCAGAAAATGGATTGATATATCAATCTTAGATAGCAAAAAATGGATCAGGATTGATTATTGACATCGGGCGTTAAGCGTGACTTTGCTGAAATCCATTGTAAGATTAAACAAAGAAAAATATTTAGTACATCCTTCTTTGTCCCACGCGAGAAAACTCAACAAGATATTGACACTTCTCCATGAAGCATCATTAGGATATAACATAATATGCTTTCTATATGAGTAGGTATGTATTTAAAAGTATGTTTCAGCTATCTGGTATCGCTATGGTACGTTTGGAATCTGATTGGCCGTGTGTGAAAAATGTCCTGGGACATTAATTTATTATTTTTATTATCCATTGTAGGACTCGACAGAGAAGCGGAGTTATCTACTAAATATTTTTCCATTGTCTATATATATGTCACGCCACGTGTTTTAATCTCTCTTTTGTTCAGCATGTTCTTTGTTGATTTTGTACTTTAAACCACTTGTGTAAAGTCCATATTCGCACTACTAAAACGCTGATAATTAGGTGCCTTAAATACCAGACTTATCAGTTCCTCTAGTAAAAATTGGTGCGATAATCTGACGCTTTGCGATTCAAATGCATTGATTATAAGTAATACTCAATATTTGAGTATATTTTTACTACATAATTGACATATATTACAATGTTATTTGAAATAACAGATAGGTATTCTTTTATCCACAATCCAGAGCTATTAGGGTAGTAGTAGTGTGAATATGGTCTTATACGGTCGTACTTGGAGATTCTAATAACATTTAATAAATTACTAAATCTATGTTCTTTAAAATGTTGTAAAACAATGTCTGCCTCTATATATTTCTTCGTTACTAAACTGTGCAACGGTTACTATAGTTTTCACTTATAGAAAGCGTGATACTAAAGGATAATTTTTCTAATATTCTTTATTAGTTATCTTTACGTGTGAAGCCAGATTTGGGTAACTTCTTGTACCTAAATGTGATGTTAACTAATAAATGTTTTAAAGTATCTAATCATTATAAGAGCTCGTTCCCACTATGTCGTCTATCGGGACGATTATTTATCATGTGTCGTAGCGGCAGAATATTTTATAAGAAGCTATTCACACTCGTCGGACAACGATTTTGTGTCGTATCCGACAAAAATTATCGTGTGTTTTGTCAGCCCTCCCGTCCGGAAAAAAATCGTGTCGGATCAACGCTCGCATATGATCGCATATGGCACTGTTCACATTTGCCGGATGTCGGGCCGACCCCGCCCGCGCCGCACCCCCTGTGCCGTTGTATTTTGATAGTTTATGCTCCCTGATATACGAGACAATAGATCGTTGAATGTAGGTAGTTATTGACATTCTACAATAATTGAAAAACTTAACGTCGTCACTTCTTAGTTTAATTATTAAGTTCTGAAATATTCCCAAAGTAAATCTTTCCCTCAGCATTGGGTGCACCCAATATCTTCTATTTTTAGCTGTCTTTCGTTTCCTTCGCAAATAATACATCCCAACAAAAGCTTCGTCGACGTCCATCGTGTACAAGAATCCAACTAAACTAGCACCTAACTAACTAACTAGCACCAGCTGCGGTCGTGGCCGACAGCCGACTAGTGTGAACAGAGGCGCCGATACCCGATTAAAATAGGAATCCGACACACGACATAGTGGGAACGAGCTCTTATTCAAACGTATTATATAATTGAAAATAATTTCAAAAGCTTGATTTTGCTTTAAATATTTCACTATCGATTGAGTAATAGTTGTTTATAAAATTTTATGAGAATCTCTGAGTGCGTCAGTAAAACATTTAAATCCTTGCATAAACATGCATTTATACTCGCAGTATATTTAGTACCAAATTTTAACAAGATATAGAGAGTAATGAAGGCATTTATTTAAGGATTTAAATGAACAAGTGTGGCGTTTGTAAAAATATAATTATGTGCATTGATTAGTTATTTACGCAGAGTGACCATGTACCGGGAAAATTATTATACCTTTCTATGTTTGTATGTCTTTTAACTAGTTAAGTATCTACATATATATTGTTTGTGACAACAAATAGTTGTGAACTTGTGAACGCTGTGTCGTCCCTCATAAGAATAATAAGTTTATTGTGTTACTATTAAGACTGTAAATATCACATTTTGAAATACATCGTATTAAATAGAAATTATTTACTTGTTGGTTTTATTTTTTGTTTTTTAATATGGCAATAGTTCACAGTTGTCATTTGAGGTCCATAGACAATTAACATGAGTACAATCAATGAATCGACAATGAAATAAATTTAAAAACTAATAATTCAGCAAATGAGTAGGAAGTAGGTAGGAATATAGTATGGAACAGTTCATGAAGGTTTTTTGTAAATCTAGAACTTAGATTGCTATAATTTGTCTTTTATGGGTGACAAAATGTTGAGATATTTATAGACTAAACATATTAATTGTTTAATAAGATATATACTCTTATTATTCGTTTTAAAGATGAAATCTGCTTTCTTAAAGGATTCGAGTTATAAGACAGTCAGAATTAAATTTAGTTTAACTGATACTAGTCTAGGAATAAAAGACAATAGATTAAGTTTAGGTTAGAGGGTAGTAGCAGTCTAAGTTTAAATAAAAACACAAATCCAAGATGATTCATATATTGGTTTGTTATATATAAGAACAATAAGCCATTTATACTTAGTTCGAAAACACATAATATCATCTAACAGAGCTTAAAGATTGCCATTTTGTAGATATTTAATAGACTATATAAATATATCTGACGCGAGTTAAAAATTATATTCTAATAACTCACTGCTTTTAATTTACTTAATAACTATCTACATGAAGATATTTAAAAATGTCTAGTATTTCGAATTAACTAATTGATTTAGAGAACTACAGGTAACACTGAAACATTGTGAATACCTAAAATTTGGCGGTTGAAATGTCTAGATAGGGTCTAATTACTAATCTGTGGGTTGGTAGGTACCTATAACTTCTGACAAATACAGGCTTTCGTAAATTAAAAAAGTTTTTATTTCTTTTCAGAATTTCAGATAAAAGTACCGAAATAATTAACTGGTTTGTTATTTAACATTTTTTCTATTTAATTATGATGTTTTTGTTTAGTTCAGTATTCGTGACTTTGTTCTTAAACCTCCACAATGACAGGTATTTTCCCTCTAAATTGTTTTTTCCAATCGTTCCCCAATACATCTTGTACCTAGCTGTTAAATTTATTAAAATTTAATTTTAATGTCTTCCAACAAGACTATTATAGATACATATTAATTCGTTGTCTTCTTAGCCCGCATTTGACATAAGTTTTATAAAATAGACGACACCGAAAGAAAAGTTAGACAATTTTAAGAAAATTCAATGGCGATGATATAGAAATTTGGACTATAACGCTGATCAATAAGGTTGATAATTTATCTAGAATGTTACGCGTCTACTTATGCTAGGATATGTAACGTACAATCTAACATTTATTTAAATCACATAATTTTGATATGTATCGGGATAGAGAGCAGCACCGTCAAACATGCTTTCTCAAATTATTTCCTCAAAATGACGTTAAAAGTTTCTACTAAAAGAGCCTATAAAATGTCTCGTAAACACTACAATACCGATCATATTAAAATAATTGTACTTTATCAGCTACTGATTATAATCTAGGATATGTATCTTTTTTTTTATTAAATCTCTACAACTAACAATACATTACAATGATATGTATCCGTGGTCCTATTCTGGATTTTTCCAAAAGCCAGATATAAAGCGCATGCATTCTTTCAACGATTCTTAATATTTTATTAATCTAAGGACATTTTTCATCATTCGAACGAAGATCGTTAGCTTTATATCTCGCTTAGAAGGACGCGTGACGTTTTACTGGAGTCGCCTCTGACATAGAGCTGGGAAAGTTTAGGTAGTAAGTAGATGGGGCGACATTCTCTCACATGCATACCGATAAGTGAGGTTATATCCAGGGTCATCACTATGTGCGTCGCGAAATATGATTTTCTTACACCGTGACTCGATACGTTACCAACAGATTAACAGTCTTATGCGCTCCCTAAAAATATTTCCTGCGCACGCACACAGTGATCCAGACGCGAGAATTAAACCCTGGACTAACCTAAAAAGTTTAATTTATACCAACGCAACATGATTTAGTACACTAACGAAGCGTTATGTTTATAAAAATATACCTATCCTATAGAAAATTAATACCCTCTTTTTCTATCTAAGTTGGATTGCGAAAGTTAGTCGTCGTCACCAGATTGAGCCTACGTGGCCGGTTGTAGGGGTCAACATGATAAACGACAAGTCATTTCTCGGAAGGATTATCTCGGCAGTAACATACATAACAACAATCTCACGGGATCAAATGGGATAGATTTATAGGATTTACTTTCTCCTATATTTTGTGTCATATGGAAGGTAGCTGTAGAAGGAGGAGCTGATGGGGGCAAATTGGACGACATGGTAGTAGTCAGAGGCAGACTCCGGTGCTATTCAGTCAAGGAAACCGGTGTTCACCAGCTTCTCGAGGAAGAACTTGACGTCACCAAGCTCGGAGTCCTTGATGCCCAGGGATTTCAGCATGCCAAGGTCGCCGTTCTCGACTGCCATGAATACGGAGCGGAGGTGTTCCAGGTCTGATCGCATCAGGTGTAGAGCTGCGCCGAAGTCTTCTATGGTCTGGGATTCTGTAAGTATACGTCGATTTTACGGTTAAGTTCAAATAGTTTTGATGGCAAGCGATATGGAGAAACACTAAACTGATAGGTATACGGAATTTATTAATTTGAACTTCACCAAAAAGCTTTATTGAAAGATTCGAATTCGGTTGATAGGTACCTTCTTTTTAAATTCTTCTAAATAGATTTAGTAGTTTTGACTTAAAGGACTAGAATTCAATTAATCACACTACCTGATAGAGCAATAGCGACTTTCTCAACGCCACCTAGCGGCTCCAGAGCGTCTCGTGCTTTGCTGCCAAAAAGTTTCTCCAGATAATTGGGTCCATGGGAAGCGAGCAGCGATTGTAGAAATGACGCGGTTTCTTCCACTGGTGGCCTTTTAGCTGCAATAAGAAAAATGTAAAAAAAAGAAAAGTTATAGAAAGTGTGACCACTTTTAAAATTTCTTGAATCCATTTAAAACTATTTTTTTTTGTTAACTAGACAGATTTATTTTCTTCCTTAATTCTCTGTTATCAAGAGTATTTTAAATAGTGAGTTAAACAGCAAAAAAGAAAAGAGAACATATTGCGAAATCCATTAACGAATAACTAAAGTATTATGAAAAGAAGCGCGGGAATCTCGCATCTGTTTCAGAGTCTCAAATAAATGAAAATGTAGGGCGTTTTCCTCGTTAAACGAACTGAAAAGAAGCGATTATAAATCACGTCATAATATTTTACATCTATATTAAAAAATACTTTATCATTTAGGTTCGGTACACAGGTAAGGCATAGGACATATTTACGTTCAAAATTATTGGCTTAGTGAAACGTGGCGTAAATATGCCTATAAAAGCAAATTTAATTATATACCTAAGTAATATTTAAAAATAAATATAGATTACTGGGATAAACGCTATTATCTCAGTAACTATTCGGGAATAGAATTTGTAGGACTATAAACTGACTTGCTCTTAGCGGACACCCCTATTTCAAATTGCATGGAAAATAAAAGAAACGCTGACGTTCATGTTCACTTATCTCGAGTTAATGATTTTCTTTATGGCAACACCGTCCCTGAATGTCAAATTACGTAGAGTAGTAAAAATGCCCGCTAAACTGAAGTACCTATTTGGACACTAAAAACTTTCAAGGCTTATAAATTCTAACTGGTTTCGTGTTCGTGGGATTTTATATCGTTAAAGTTTTCAGTACGTACGTAAATTACGTTTCGCGCGAATAGATACCCTGGTATTGTTTCTTTAAGCTGTACTATTTCAAGTGTCGAAGTTAGTCTAAAGTTCTGAATAAGTAGGTCGTGTTGTTTTGTGCTATATTCTTTGTTATATATAGATGATGTTCTTAGTGTTATAGCATAAATAATTTGTGTGAATTTTGTGCACTGACTGATTTAAATTATTTATTAATACAAACAATTAGTACTAATTTTGTGCAACGGGGTTGGTCGCTCTTCCAAGCGTTTCGTGTCAATCATCCGCCATTGCAAGAAGTGAAAACAGTAGCGAGTGTGGCCTTAGGGGTGCTATGGAGACTTGTAGGTACGTAGTATTTTATTTATTATTAAAGTGTGAGTGTAGTGTTGAAGTACGTCGGAAAGGGGCCCCTTAAACCTACACCCGTGTCACAAGTCTCGGGATCTGTTCGGAGTTTCTCTCTCTGTCACGCGATGGACCCAGCACCCGCACGGTGAATCCATGGAATGCTAAGAACTTCGTCTCTCTCTCTCTCATAAGTTATTTTTTATTGGGACTGGGGAAAAGCAGCTTCAGTTATTCTAGCTTTATTGAAGGATGGCGGTTAAAAAATATGGATGGCGGTTACTAGTGATACTCGTGTACCGAATGCCTATTAGATATAACAAAATGTATAGCCATTTCTTTGTGAGCTTGTTTCCTTGAGTATTTACCTAACTAAAATGCTTAAAAGTTTGATACAATAACGAACTATGATTCACTATTCTTGGTTATATACCTACTCACTATTGGTTAAAAATCCTGCTAATATTATGATTGCGAAAGTTTGTAAGAATGTATAGATGTATGCAGATATATGTTACTCTTTCACGACTGACGGGATCACGATGAAATTTGGCATAGAGTTAGAATATGTTCTGGAATAACACATAGGCTACTTTTTATCACGGGATAATTGAAGATTCCCGCTTGAAGCCTCTAGTGTTCAAATATGCTTACCAGCGGTACACAGCTTGGAGTCTTCATCATATCCATCGATGCAGTCCGGGGCTCCATCACACAGGTACTGGATCGAGATGCAGTTGCCGTCCACAGGGCATTTGAACGGCTCGTAAGGGTGACAGTATTCTGCAAGGAATAATATATTGTATTTAATACACTCTAGGTTTCATTTCGCATATCACGAATCGCCGCGGTTCGGAAGCATTACGGTTCTATTAGACAGAGCGGTCACTTTTCAAGCCTTTAAGAAAACCGTTTTTCGCTCTTTGTATTGTATTACGTTACGGGTCATTCCATCGTTTCGGGCGTTACGTTTGTACAACCAAAGTCTACATTTTAATGTACTTTGAAATGATATTTTAGCGATTTAAATATCTTATTCTCAGCGTTTTTACTTGTTTTATCTTAATTATAAAATTTTAGAGTTTAGCATAAGAATTAACAATTTTATAAGTGGAAAAGTGTGCGTTTCGGGCGTTTCACGATTTTGCCTCTATCACCTGACCACTGTTACATTTATATGAAATTCAGCGAATTTTCTTAGATAACCTTTTCTAAAAATCACAGCGCTCCAAAAGTATAATATTTACTATCCAGCTACCACATAATTACAGTCACAAATAAGGTTCTACTATTTTTTTATAAATTTTTACTTTGTTTCGGGCGTTACCATGGTTTTGTTTCGGGCGTTACGAGTACAAAAAATTTACACATTATATAAACAAAATCGGTGTTTTATTACTTTAGGTACTATACAATAAGTAGGGAACAAATTAACTTGAATATAATGAACTCTCCTTTAACATAAATTAGCAGTTTCTTTAAAAAAAAATCAATTGACAAACAAACATAACTACAATAAATTCTTCTCTAACACAGCTTAATGATGAGCTTCTTTAAAACAAATAAAATTAAGTAAACTAAAATAATTCTTTTATAACTGTTTCTTTGAAATTAATCTTAAAGCACTTTTCAACTTATTTTTATATGTCACTCGTGGCTCCCCGCGGGTTCGCCTGCGTTCCTGGGGGATCTTCAATTTTCCCGGGATAAAAAGTAGCCTATGTCCTTTCTCAAGCTCTGGATTATCTGTGTGCCAAATTTCATTTAAATCGGTTAAGTAGTTTTAGCGTCAAAGCGTAACAGACAGAGTTACTTTCGCATTTATAATATTAGTATGGATGTTCTGTATAAATAATACCCGTCGAACAGCTTGGTTCATCAGTTTTCGTCTTTCCCACATTTTCGCTATTCTATTTTTTGTCGTCGACGGCATGTTCATCTTTCTAAAGAATCACCTCATCCACACACAAACCAGGCATTGAAGATACAAGGAAATATGATGTATAAAAAAGTTGTAACACCTCGAAACGTTTCGGGTGTTACAGTTTTTAATCATTAAAAAAAGCCATCAAATCAGTCTCTAGTTGAATTTTTAGTTAGTATTTTAAATCATTACCATAATAACCTTACTTTTACAAAATATTATTAAAGTAATCAATCTGTAAGTTATAATAATAAAACAATTACCTGATTTTTCGTTTCGGGTGTTACAGTGCCAATGTATCAAGAAAACACACTTTTTACTTGATAATTATAATTTTTTTCGGGTCTGTAACGTATTCCACCAATAATACGAATAATAATCTCAAATCCCAAGGTGGCAAAACGGTTGTCATATGGACAGTTCTTTTGTTTTTGAATTTCCAGTAATCAAAGGCATAAGAGCCATTAAGCCAGTTTACTTTATTGCAGATTTTGAAGACTAATTAACATAAAAAATACGTGTTTTTTTCTGGGTTTTTTTGCCGCATATTACAATTTGGAATGTTTTCTTTCTAAATTCATCAGATTAAATTAAAAAAGATCATATTATTTTTTTTACCCTCAGTAGCGTTTGTCATGGAATGACCCTTACATGGATGTAAATATCTCTATACAAGTATCTATGCATTTAAAAGTAGTATATGTAGTATAACAGCTATCTGGTTACTATAGCCCAAGGTTTTTTTTTATACCATATAGGTGGTACGGGCATACGGTCTCACCTGAAGGGAGTCATAGTTAAGTCTCATATGCCTATAATATTACCAACGTTATATAAAGCTTCCAATTCCAAATTAAAGATAATATAGATCGCGAGTTTTCCCCGTCTAAATAACATCGCTTTTATTCTGTTCCTTGGGATAATTAATTAAATAATTAGAACATTAACTAAAAGTAGGTCCTAACCTTGAATGGACTGTTATAAAGATTTTATCTTTTCATAAAACGATCCTGAAAGAAATCTCTTGAGTGAGTACCAACTCATTTGAAAACATTTTAAGTTAATCAAAACATTCATTTATTTCGCTATTGAATATATATTTTTAATGAGATACATCGGAAATGCTATTTTAAAATACTGGTGAGAAGTAAGTAGCATTTATATATACGTATATACAGCATTCAGTAATGTATTAGTCATACTGAAATCAGCTCGGATATGTTCGCACTAAAGCAAATAGTCGTACCTACTGATCGTGGTTTTTATATTTTTCTTTATTTTTGCTAATATGTTGCATACGTATACCTTTATAGGTAGATTCATCCTTTAGTCTGTCTATTTATCTACATTTTTCAGACGACCATTAAATTAATTAAATATAATTTATAATAATGATAATTATTTAATGATATTTGAGTAAAAAAATCAGTCAATAATTTTTTAACTAGCTGTGATTACCTGTAATTAAGTGAGCACAAGGCATGTTATCTGTAGCATCGTTTCTAGTCTTAGTCCTATCATTTGTTGGTGATCCATAAATAAATAACCCAACATATACAAAGGCATAATATCAGGATTATATAAAGAAACCAATTACACAAAACGCCTGCGCAGCGCCCTTTCATCGCATTAGGCGACGGATTAACTTAACTACTATACAATACGACTATAATTACAAACCCTAATCCTGAAAGTCCAGACGAAGGGATTCGACTAATAACATTAACTGGCCAATAACCATTTCAGAAACGTAGGTGCTTCGTGATTGAAATACTGAAATGTATCAATTTGTTTCTATAAAGACTTATTGGTAAATAAGAGACTTATATTCAGTAAATGTGCCAAAAAACCATTTGACATCTACTAATAACATTGTGAAGAATTAGGTAATTAATGCGTAACTGTTATATTTATTATTATTTATTACTTATAGATATAAATTAAGTAAATGGCCTTTTATATTATGTAGGTATGTTTGGTGTATATGTTTTGAAATTGGTCTAATTAGGTAATTTTGTTATAATATGTTTAATTGTTTATCTATAACTTAGTATACTATACTTATAACGGATAAAAGTAGTAAAAGTTTATATAGTTTCTAGTTACCATAGCACATGCTTTAATTAGTTTTATTACACAAATGAAATTAATAATAATCCTCGAACTGATTTCATCCAAATCCTGTCCGTTACTGCGATTGACTCTCAGCACAGCCATTCAAAGACCATTCACTTAAAAAGGTTTCACTTAGGCTGTTACTACCTGAAAATGTCTAATCATAACGAGTTTCATGCTCTCTGACGTCACAAAACGGTCGTTATGTTTCAAGTGAATACCCTAACTTAATTCAAAGTCGGCTGAATGGTGATGATGCCTGCATTATGCGAGGACAGTACCCAGGGGAGGTACTTTCATAATTGGTGGGGTTACACGTGCATAAAGGGTTTAATGAACCCATTTAGACTTAGTGAAATGTTCGTGAAATAATGATGGAGATAATGCACGTCATAAGATAAAAATGGTCAACATGATTCGCCGGTGGTCTATTGTTTAGGGTCCTAGAGCCATCTGTCGTGAATTTCTGTCGTTCGAATCCTACTTAGGACAAACTTATGTGCATGAATCCATCTGTTTTGTGTTTTGATGTAAATTAGACATAAACTGAATACCAGTTATCAGATTGGTCGTGTGTGAAAAGTAATTCAAGAGAAGTAAAGTCTGTAAATGTTCTGCATTTATAGACTTAATGAAATGTGCCTAAAGAAATTATTATTTATAAAATTTTAATGCATTTCGTGTACCTAATATTTATGCACCGTACCCTAAGTTGTAAATTTATATCAGTTGATCCAAAATATCCTGGACAGATCGTGGGCAAACATATTTCACGATGCAATGAACATGCTACGAATATCCCGGATACCTATTCACAGTCGAACTATTCTGCTTCCGACACATTTTGCAATTCCGATTTCCTGTCCGGAAATGTTCGCGTCGTTTACATTTTTAAAGTTTTCCTTCCGCATATTTTGATACGGTAGTTATCTAAGAATATACCCCGTGAGGTTCGAGTTCAGCTAGTCTATACTAATATTATAAAGAGGAAAGATTTGTTTGTTTATAACGTATAGGCTCCAAAACTATCGGACCGATCTGCACAATTCTTTCACCAATAAAAAGCTACGTTATTCATAAATAACATAGGCTATATTTCATCCCCGTATTCCTACAGGAATGGGAACTACGCGGGTAAAACCTAGGTAGGACAAAGGGCTAGTTTTTAATAAATATATCCTGCGACATTTCATGTAAAGTCAATCTGATTTCAAACTAATTAGGGCTTGTACTACGGTCAACGGATACCGACAAAACCTAACTAATATTATAAATGCGAAAGTAACTCTGTCTGTCTCGCTTTCACGCTAAAACTACAGAGCCGATTTAAACGAAATTTGGAATGAAGATAGTCTAGTGCCTGAGAAAGGACATAGGCTACTTTTTATCCCGTGTAAATGGAAGATCTCCCGGGTACGCGGGTGAAACCGCGGGTAGTCACTAGTTTCAAATAAAAGAACTGCCATGTTCACGCACACAATTATTTGCCCTGGGTGGAAATCCAACTCACCACTGGCGATTTTAAAACTAGGGTAGGTAACTAAGCCCCAAGCTAACTGACCTGTCAAAAACTAAACACTCTTTACAGACAAAAACAAGAATATTTTGTCAAAAATGTTGTAATAGTGATGAAATCTTTCTTCAGGGGAAACATCTCAGCTGTAGGACTTAAGAACTGTACCGTAGGGTGTTGTGTTAACTTTTTGTTATAATACTAGCATCATTATCTTGGACTCTCCAATTACTTAGAACGACATTGTTTGTGGTACAAGGCACTGAGGAAAGAGGTTAAGTATTGATAGTTTTTAATTTATTCAAAAAATGTCCTCATACAATTCTTGATGCGATCTGACTAGTTTCCGCCTTGCGATTTTACCCATGGTCAGGTCCTGGGGACCTTTAACTTTCTCGACCTCAAGTCTATGTCAGAATAAAATTTCTGCATTAAAGCGTGTCAGATTACGGAAGGATTTAAGTATATTTGTCAAGAAAATAGTTTGAAATCAACGCACAATTTTATTCATAGACAAAGATATGTGTTTTCCGATCTCTTTAATTATTGTCTAATAAATCTTAATCTTTCTTTATATTTTAATTGTATTACATGTTTTATACTTATATTTACAGTAATACCGCATTCTAAAGTCTCAACCGCGTTGGAAACTAAAGCGTAGCAACAAAAGCTATTTTCAGCTGAAAACTCGTTACTTGTGTCCGTTATAACACAAAGGGAAGAAATTACTGTAGATCCTACTGCTCAAACATAATACGGTCACATCCCCCCGAGACTTCAGTAATGAGAACCCAGCTGAAAGTAAGCCAATTTAAACCTTAAGTCTTTGTAATAAGGGGAAGATGAAACTGGCGTTTGATGTCGGCACTATGTACATAGTTTTCGTCTTGTTAAAATGTGTCCATTTTCTAGGAAAAGTACTAGTTAACGTAATAGAAAGATAGGACCTATAAGAATCTTCGTTGAGATGGAAATAAAATTTGATCTTTATCGAGAGCCGTAATACCTACTTAGTAACTCGACTGAATTCTCTTTCAGTTCATTCGAGTGGTACTTAAGTCGACGTTTTACTTGGGGGAATGTTTTATTAATACTGCACTTAAATAATATTTCTTTCAATCAAAGGTACTTTTAGGGTATGAAAAATCGGTAAATAAACGCCATCAATTGAATATTCATTCTTATTTCATATTAAGTAGGTAACTTAAGTAAATTATAATATCTATTTATATTATAGGTGTTTAACAATATTAAACGATTTTTAAATTACTCGTAAAGTTTCTGTAAAGGTAACCGTAAGGAAATCATATAAAATACTTTTCAATCTATGTTCGTTATTGACTACTTATTTTATACTTAGACAATATATCTATATAAAAAAAAAACAAATTGTTAACACAAACATATGTTTTATTCGCCACCCAATTTCCTTGTCAAAACCAAAAACCTTCAATTAAAAGTCTGCATAAATCATAGCCGAAGTCCGCAATGAATCTCAATTTGTATACAACAATCGTACTAATGAGTCAGCCGCTTCCCTGTTCAGAATTCAGCATAAATTATCTTTAATGCTATTCCACGAGGGATTCCAATAGGACTAAACGGAATTATGACAAATGTTACTGGCTTATGTTACACCGATACTTTTGTTAAGACAAATTTGGGTATTAAATGGCCTGTGGTTTTACTAAGCTCCCGAGGGATCGGATTCATTCCATTTAAAAAGAGTATACTATATGTGATAGACGAAAGCATGTGACGACATGCGATAGGCTATTTTCGTCTACAAAATAAGATCTAATATACGCTAGCTTCCATCTCGGAAATAAAAGGCATCTTATGTGCTAATCTGAAACTTAATTCCATTGATGTGTTTTTTATCTGCCTCGCACAACTAAACTGTGGAATGAGCTGTCGCCTGCGGTATTTCCGGACCGATATGACCTCCAAACCTTCAAGAAAAGAGCGTTCTCCTTTTTAAAAGGCCGGCAACGCCTCTGGTGTTGCGGGTGTCCATGGGCGGCGGTAATCGCTTACCATCAGGCGATACGTCTGCTCGTTTGTCGTCCAACACATAAAAAAAAATATCCTGGCAAAATTTTGAATCCCCAAGAACGCGGCTAAAACCGCGGGGGCATTAGCAGGCCATAAATCTCATAAGCCTAGACGACAACAGCAATTGATGGTATTCATATTTCAAAGCTAGCGTGTTACGATAAAACGATCACACTCAAGTCAGATTTACAACCGAAAAACGCTATTACAATTTTTCCCTCAATATTTTTTAACAAAGCCTCCAATGAATAAATTCCCAAAATGGTTATTCAATGCGCGGAAAAAGCTTTGTGGCCGGATATGACGTAGTGCAGTAACAATGGAGGATTATTATTGGTTTCTTGTTTTATATTTGGGTGATGTTGAAGCAATTTATAATGAAAAAAATACATATTATGTTTTCTACACTAATATTCTAAAGAGGAAAGATTTGCATTTTTGTATGTAACGAATAAACTCAAAAAGTACTCGACCGATTTTAATAATTATTTTTTCACTAGAAAGCTACATTATCCGCGAATAACCTAGGCTATATTTTATCCCTGTATTCCCACGGGAACGGGAACTACGCGGGTAAAACCGCGCGGAGGCAGCTAGTTTTTAAATAATTATAAAATACTGTAAATACAAAGTTATTAAACTTAAGGCATTATGTATTATCGTGACCGTGATTGGTCAATATACCATCTTAATCTTCGACACTTATTTTTTTAAAGATACAGCCTATGGTCACCACAACCCTACAACAAATAAAATATTAAGTATCCACTTTAAACATCGACCTATATAATTTAGTAATTTTCAGAAAAACCTTCCTCGAAGTTTCACTGATACCTATCTGTACCAATTTATTCCAGCCCCCAAGGTTCAATATTATACACCAGTTTTATTAAGTGTACCAGAAGATTTATTTGCATGTCCTATTTCGACGTGTTTTATCAAGCTTAACATATGTCAGGGAGTTCTAAGAGGCCCGAGGCTGAGGCTTGTACGTGGATTACGTAGCATTCTTGAATTTGGTTTCTGTTTAAAACAAGTTTTACTATTATTACAAGTAAAAACTGTTAATATATTTTATGAAACAATATATCTGCCTGTCCACAATATATTATTATTTAGTAACTTTCTGTCATTATTTTTAGACTAGTGGCTCCCCGCGGTTTCACCCGCGTTCCCGGGATAAAAAGTAGCCTATGTGTTATTCCAGAACATATTCTAGCTCTGTGCCAAATTTCAAGCAGATCCCTTCAGCCGTTGGAGCGTGAAAGAGTAACAAACATCCATACATACATCCATACTTACAAACTTTCGCCTTTATAATAGTAGTAGGATTTACTGAATTTTATTTTCCGTTCTGGCAACACTTAATCAGTCTTTGCACTATCGTAGTTAAATAAAATTAAAATATGACATATCTATAGACGCGCGTTAGGTGATATAATATTTTAATTACATACTTATATAGATAATTAAGTACAGCCGTATCAATTGATATAAAAAAAATATGGGATATATTTCACACATGACCAATCTATAACTGTGTGTGAAAAACGTCCCAGGATGTCCCACGATATAACTCAGTAGAGCTTTACTATGCCACGAAATAGCTTAATACTACATACATATTTAAGCCCAAAAACACTATAGTTCATGCACACAAATGTCATGGTAGGAGTCGAACGCACAACGAAGCAAACTGAACCGAAAATGAAACAGCTTTACGCAATAGTCGCGTTGATTACAGTACTTTCAGTGACTCACGACATGGTATTATAAATGCGCATAAATTCCCTTCCACGGATCGTGGAATTGGGAACGAAATAAGGATTTATGTCGTCATACATTTTTCAGTGGAATCCATAGATCATTGCGGAGTTAGATTACTTTATTAGGTTTAGACATATTTACTCGTGTGTTTACATCGAGCATGTAACCAATAGAGTAGAACTGTTAACAGTTTTGTTAGAAAACAAAATACGCCAAAACGCTGCGCCGGCCCCTGTGTTCTGATTGGCCGACTCAAGGTCAAGTGTTGCACTAGACGTACACACAGGTCTCTTATTGGTCGGGTACTGTTTTAGTTCGAGCGTGTCTTGTTAGTTATACGTGACAAATCATTGATGCGTTGCTAAACAAATGGCTCACTATTGCTACTCTATTGGTTACATGCTCGATGTGTGTTTATGAGAAAATATCTTTTAGTTAATTACGAGTAGGTACCTTACAAGGTTGTGAGTTGAGTTCTAAATTTTGGTATTTAACATGAATGTGACAAATAAACTGAGGCGAACATTGAATGGTTTAAATCCAATAATTGGTTTGAACGAGATCTTGTAAGTATTTTTATTTTAAAACGTCATAAATCGTAAACCGCAACATTATTATAAAAACGATCGATGAAAGTTACAACGAACTACTTACAAGAACTTTTATATTACGTTACCTGCTGTTACGGAACCCATCATGAGCGGCTTTTTTATAGATAGTAATAGATTTGCATGAGCAAAATACCTGATGGTTACAAATAACTAATAACTAAATAACCAGAACGACTAAAATTATCCGAATATCATACGGTTACTTTATCCTCGGAAAAATTAAGAACCGCTACACGGAATCTAAGAAGATATACATAAGTATCATTACTAGCGCCAACCTAACCTTCCTTAAAACCTAACAAAGCTAACCAAACCAAACTTACCAGATCGTTTAGAATGATGGCCATAGAGCCGGTTGAGGTCGAGGGCGAACACGGCAGGCGGGAGGCAGCTCACGGCCGCCAGGGCCACCACGCAAGCGGCCACACGGCACGACGACATGGCTGGAACAAACAACATGTAACTATTAAAAGATATTCATTAAAAGATAGCCAGTTTTGTGGTTTGAGACCTTGACTCTCAAGCCGCCGGTCGTGGGCTCGAATCCCACCCAGGACAAAATAATGATAATAATAAATATCGTGGGACATTTTCACACATGACTGATTCCAAACTTTGCAGAGCTTGTACAATAGTAATGATATAATAATACAAATAGTTTATTTCCACAAAAGTTAACATTGACGCCATTTTTACAAGAAATCCTACAGATAATATACTGCATGAACTACATTTACATACATACCTACATATAATTATAGTTATTTACATACAAAAACAGATCGAAAAGCCATTCATACTACATACAATTATTGTCCCTGATAAGAATCCAATCCACAACTCCTTGAAAGTCAGAGTCGCTAACCACAAATCCATTATAGCGGGTAAGAAACATCTAACGAACTAATAAGCCTATTAAAAACTTATTGATTAACAAGAAGACCTATTAAGGCCTATAGAATATCGTCTAAAGTTCATGATGAAGTGCCCTGAGGTTATTTACGATCGATAACGGGTTTAGAAGACGGTCAAGTGAAGTTTATAAATTATTGTCTAAAATCCTTTACTATATAATATAACTAGCTGCCTCCGCACGGTTTTACCCGTGTAGTTTCCGTTCCCGTGGGAATACAGGGATAAAATATAGCCTATGTAACTCAGTGATAATGTAGCTTTCTAATAAAAAAGAATTATTAAAATCGGTCCAGTACTTTTTCCTCTTTATAATATTAGTGTAGACTACTGACCCGCCCCGGCTTCGCACAGGTACAAAGCTTACCTATAGGCACGCGCCGACATCATATCAGAAATCTCTAAAATTATCAGTGTTTTTCTACTATATTATGGATGTTTTATACATATAAACCTTCCTCTTGAATCACTCTATCTATTAAAAAAACGCATTGAAATCCGTTGCGCAGTTTTAAAGATTTAATGCATACTTTGTTTTATACTATGTAGTGATACTTAGAATAAATATTGTATACTTGGTAGAATAAATTTAGAATATAATATATCGTAAAGGAAGATTATTATTATGATGTTATTAGTGTTAGCTAACTAATGAATTTATTAAACTGTGCTAGCTCTCTACTTAAGTTATCCACTTAGTTATTCTTATTATCAAACGCCCTTCAGACAAAGGGCACCTAAGTATTTTGGATTAATGTTATTAAAATATGAATTTTGTAAGTTTTAAACTTATACACCGCTTATACAACTTTTTACCGCGTCTCGGCAAACGTAGTGTAGGACGCCCTCCAGCCCGGTGGTCCGACGACCTGCGTATGGTTGCCGGGAGGGACTGGATGAGGAGAGCGGAGGACCGGGATAAGTGCCGCGCATTAGGCCTACGTCCAGCAGTGGACTGATTAGGCTGAAGACGACGAAACTTATACAGTGGCTAGCTAGCGTCCATTCGCAATTTTACGCGTAATTCTCGTTCCTATTAAAACAAAATATTCAAATTTTTTTAAAGAAAAAACATAAAAAAGACCGGTCTCGTAGTTCCGGTCAGTCCGTGGTAAGGTAAGGTGTAAAGCCATGATATGAGGCTTCTAGTCCATTAAAAACGTAGTTCCGGGGACAAATAGTCACAAATTAAAATATAGTAGGTATTAGTATAGATAATGTTTAGAAAATCTGACAAAACCACAATTAAATGTTCAAACTGAAAATTAATTTCAATAAGAAAACTAATAGTCTCATAAATCTAAGAATAATAAATGAAATAAGGTTTTCACCTAATAAAGAGAACACTTCATTTTCTAGAATCCACTCAATTAATTTTCGTTTCTCCTAAGTTGAGAACTAATTAAAACTTGACAGTTCACTTAGATTTAAGTTTATATAATACTAGTGGCTCCCCGCGGTTTCACCCGCGTTCCCGGGATAAAAAGTAGCCTATGTGTTATTCCAGAACATATTCTAGCTCTGTGCCAAATTTCAAGCAGATCCCTTCAGCCGTTGGAGCGTGAAAGAGTAACAAACATCCATACATACATCCATACTTACAAACTTTCGCATTTATAATATTAGTAGGAAGTTATATATATTAATTTTGCCAAGTTGCAAATATTACGACTATTCTTTGTGACTATTCATCATAAAAAATAACATTACTCGAATGAAAATTAAAATATTTTTTATTCAAATTCGCCTTTACCAACTCTTATGAATAGTTGACATACCTAAGTCAAATTTATATTGGTGATACAACCTTTTATGTCTATACTTTTTTTATACCATAAAGGTGGCAAACAGGCATACGGTCCGCCTGATGGAAAGCGGTCACCGTAGCCTATGGACGCTTGCAACACTAGGGGCGTTACTCACGCGTTGCCGACTCTGTAAAAATCTCTTCACTCCCTTCTTGAAGAACCCCATACTGTACTCCATTGGGAATACCAATTAAACTATAATTTTATGTCAAGAGGTTATGGACTAAGAGCCCGTGGACGCCAGACCTTCGTTATTTTATAAAAGCTGAAAGTTCGTCTGCGCATGCTCCCAACACAGGTAAGAACGATGGCCTATTATGAAGTTTGGGTCATCGTGGCTTTGGCAGCTATACGGTACTAAAGGTGTGTATAATACCGATCTAGTTTCGTCAAATTATAAAGTGTGATTTTTTGGTATTATCTTTAGAATATTATTAAAAATCACGTTATTGATTGCCAGACACTTCACATCGTGGCAACCCCTTGCCAGACACCCCTAATGTTCATGAAATTATAACTCTACTTACGTTATAGTATAAAAGCTGATTTTTATATATAATACTTAGGTAGTAATAAGATGATGTTTCCTCATCAGCCAGACATTTTTGATAGTTCCAACCCCTTGCCAGACAATGATGTAGGGTCGCTGTAGGAGCGAGCGCGAGACAGTATATGTATGATAGATGGCGAGAAAGGTCTATCGCGATCTCTCACTGCACAGTTGTTATTTCTACTGCGCATGTATTAGTACTTAGTACATGTTTACATCAGCTAAAATAATCTTATATGCTATTTCAACGTGATTTTTAATAATATTCTGAAGATAATACCAAAAAATCACACTTTATAATTTGACGAAACTAGATCGGTATTATACACACCTTTAGTACCGTATAGCTGCCAAAGCCACGATGACCCAAACTTCATAATAGGCGATTCGTTCTTACCTGTGTTGGGAGCATGCGCAGACGAACTTTCAGCTTTTATAAAATAACGAAGGTCTGGCGTTCACGGGCTCTTGCTCCATTAAGATGGCGGTCAAATGCCAGTAAAAATATAGGTATATGTAGCTTTTAAGCGGGAATCGAATCGTTATCCCGTCGCATATAAGACAGAGTATTGAAGCACATTTACCCACGCACGATTCTCTAATATTCGTCCCAACCAAGTATCAATTTTTAATAAGAAATATAATAATGTTTTTATCACAAAAAAAATGCGCTTTTATCATGAAATAGGCACGTAATAAAAATGTTTTCTGAGGAAACAAGATATATTTATGTAAGGTAATGGAGTAGGCGATGGTTTCATGGAAGGATATCTTCCCCGAGAGGGTAGTCTCCTTTCGGAGCCTATATCGCGTCGTAAATGTACCTTACATGTAGGTATAGTCAGCAATACAATTCTATAAACAGAACATGTATGCTTTAATATCCATAATCCTAACTAATATATTGACAGTCCGGTTGGCTTTGTGGTTAGTGACCCTGACTCTCAAGCCACGGGTCGTGGGTTCGAATCCCACCCAGGACAAACATTTGTATGCATGAATATGTCTGTTTGTCCTGTGTCTGGATGTAAAATATCTATATAAGTATGTATTAAAAAAAGTAGTATATGTAGTATATCAGCTACCTGGTTACCATATTACAAGCTCTGTTTAGTTTGGAATCTGTGTGAAAAATGTCCTAGGATATTTATTTATTTATTTAATGTTATAAATTGGAAAGTAACTCTGTCTTTCTCGTTACAACTACTGTACCGATATAAAATTTGGCACACAGATAGTCTAGAGCCTGAGAAAGGACATAGGCCACTTTTTATAGGCGGACACGGGAACGCGGCATCAAGAGAACGCGGGTGAAACCACGGGGAATGCATGTCTTTTTATTTGATGCCAGAAAAAGTAATAAAATTATTACTTTTACTAGGTTTGGTCGAACTGACATAATTTGAATAAGTTATTTATCGTAATACTAACATTCTTCCCCGCGATTTCACTCATATAGCCTATGTTCTGCACTCTACCTAGAACATATCCTTTGGGCCTAATTTAATCTTATAGCTACGGCATACATACATCCATACAAACTTTAGCATTTATAAAAGGGCATGTTAAAAAAATTTATTTTCGTTGTTTAACTTTATCAAAGACTAGCTGCCTCCGCGCGGTTTTACCCGCGTAGTTCCCGTTCCCGTGGGAATACAGGGATAAAATATAGCCTATGTTACTCAGTGATAATGTAGCTTTCTAATGAAAAAAGAATTATTGAAATCGGTCCAGTACTATTTGAGTTTATTCGTTACATACAAAAATACAAATCTTTCCTGTTTATAATATTTGTGTAGATTTTATTTATGTAGTTGGCTGTACAAAAACAGACTATTGCTTATTTCCTAGGCAACATTTTCTTCGCATCCCCAATCACTTAGGATCAAGATAAGTCCTCTCAGTTATTGACATATAAATGTAATGAGGAATTTATGGAGGTGTTTCTGAGTTACGATCTAACGGATGGATAGACGGACGGATATTGATTGTCAGTACGGTAGCGTGTTTATTTTATTTGACTATATCTATTACTTTTGCTTTTCAAATTTGAATATTTAGCGATAAATTGCCCGAATGGATTTTGATAAAGTTTTAATAATACAGTTTAAGAACATAATTTTGTTTTTATCTCAAACATCAAAATCCATTTACACAATAATGGCATGTTGTTAATAAAATATCTTCTTATTTTTGCCTTTTTCTTGTTTTGTCCTGTAGTACCTTTGATTAACAATAACTACCTACGATCAAAGTTTAGTAGGTACACATTTTATAAAATATAGTGTACCATTAGTCTTTCCCGGAAAAACTTAATAATATATATGTAGTAATAATAATAATATATAATATATATATATATATAAGTTAAACCTTTACGTAGTTAGTACAAAAACAGACCAACAAGATCACTTTTGATATCTATTATTTAAGATTCCGCGGAGATGCGGCTTAAGCCACGGGGCGTTAGTGAGTTATTATTAAAAATATATTATTACGGCTCATAACGGCTCACAGAGCAAAGGTAGGTACGATTTATCAGCCGAGCAAGGGGAATGAGGCAGAAAGCGCTCTCACTGTTATATATAAAAGGATTTAATGTGTAAATGAGAATTACTTTCATAGATCTTAAATTTCCCGGGATAAAAAGTAGCCTATGTGTTATTCCAGAACATATTCTAACTCTGTACCAAATTTTATCGTTCATACATACAACATACATCCATACATTGTCACAAACTTTCACATTAATAATATTAGTAGAAATTATTTATGTATTATGTTTCATTGGATGTGCCATCACAAATTGTAAAATCAAACAATATTTTTGAAGTCAAAAGATGTCATAAGATTCAATAGTATGAATATTCTACGAATAAATTCTAATTGTAAATATGAATATAAGATTTCATAAATTTTCTGAGTTTTGAAATTCACCTGCAGACCTTAATATTATAAATAAATGTTAATAGGTAGGTAGTTACAATAAGTATGACCCTTTAAAAAATTTACAAGCTATTTTGAATGGACGCTTTACCCTAAAAGGACGCAGACTGGGGTATGACTATTTTTAACCGACTTCTTGTATAAAGGCTCTGTGAAAAGGTCAGATTTAGCTTAGTGCCTTAGGTAGATATTTTATAAGGCAAACATATTTGGGCTTAATTTAAATTTTATATATTAAACTGGCAACACTGCTGTCACTCTTTGAATAAGTTTAAATGTGAAATGATAAGTTTATGTTTACTTAGATTTAAGGTATTTATATAATGGGCCTAGTTGCCTGAAATAAAGGAATATTATTATTATTATCATTATTTGTTTTCATTTGTTTTTCTCAGTTCATAGAACTGGTAATTTGTGATAATCACGGGCCTAAGTGAAGATTACATGGGGGTTTGCTCTAAACTATTTCCGGAATCGCTGTGGTGTTGGGTGTGGTTGATTTGTAGAAATTTCCGGACTATCCTGCAAGTATTAAGGATGGCTGCTTTCTGTAGAGTTGTGTAGGTATATATAGGGTGGGAAGTCTAACGTCTGGATGGATCTATGAAGCTTCGGTATAACACCAGTGGTGGAAAGGACGATCGGAACAATAACTACATTTCGTAACTGCCACATGCGTGTTATTTCTTCTCTTAGGTCAGAGTATTTTGAAAGTTTTTCGGCTATTGTGTTTTGAAGATTGTGTGTGTTAGGTATGGCGATATCTATTATTAATGCTCTCTTATTATCTTTATCTACTATTGTTATGTCAGGTCAGGTGTCAGGTGAATTAAATGGTATTTTTGGGCAAGTTTTTGATGAATTAGGTAATATTTGCAATTTGGTCATGTCTATGCTTATACTCAGTCTGTACTATAGCTTTACATGCTCCTGTGATATGTTGAATGGCTTCAGGTGCACTGCTGCATCTCCTACATGTATCTGAAGCTAAAGTTTTTGTAATATATTTCTGATAATTGCGTGTTTCCATAACCTGGTCTTGAATTGCTAACATGAATCTTTCCGTCTTATTATTATTAAATAGAAAAAAAATATGAACAGACAAAAAAAAGTCTCAAATCATGTTTATTTACGACATGAGCCATCTAGTAAATTTATACATTAATAGTAGGTACCTACCTACCCACATGTAGGACCAACCGTAATGAATTATTTGTAAAAGCTTCCTAACATTTGTGTGGGTGTTTCCAAATTATATTTGTACCTATATAAACATTAAATATAATGCTTGTAGATTCAAATCTAAAGCTCACTTGTTAAACAATATTTTTCATCGTAAAATAGATCGGATCTACCTACGCAGGGAAATAATTTTGGTAATGTTAGTCACGTTTTTAGAATAAAAAATATAAACTTCATCGCAAAAATCATTTTAATATTATAAGCTTCAATGTTTTTACAATTTTATCTACTCTTTCACGTCAGAAAACTTAAAACGGTTAAAATGAAATTTAGCACAGAAGTGGAGTGTTTTCTAAAATAACACATAGGCTTTTTATTTAGGTAAAATTGAAGATCTGAACCGAATTAGTCTCGAACTCTACGGTTTCAGAGGAGTTTCCTACTATAGAATGAGCTCCCCGCCTGAAGCTTAAGGCTCAACGGCTGAGGGGATTGTGACAAAATTAGGCACACTATTAAAATATGTTCTCCAATAACATAGTAAGTAGCATATTGTGAAAATAATGTTGTATTTTTAATTATAAAAATGTTCTTGTTGCAATACCCTACCAGGGTCCTTGTGATTAATAAATTATTACGGTTTTTCTTTACATTGTGCAATATACTATACATAGGCTACTTTTTATCCCGTGAAAATTGGTCCTTCGGAGACGCGTGAATCCACATTAGTTCTATAACTACGTTATTCTCCACAATAACATATGATTCCAATTTCCACAAATATAATAAAGCCCCGAGGAAAACAATGTGTTTTTGCTTCGACATTATTCTTTTAGAAATAATAGCTGTCAGTTTCGAGGCACATTTTAGGGCCGTTAGTGCGTTGAAATGGAATAATATATCTAGTGGCGTGCCATTTATCAGCTGGCAACATTTCGATGGTGCTTTGTGTAATGTGCCTTTTAGTATTTTTGCCAGTGTTATACCAAATGGTGGTTATATTCAGACAGTTATTACCCTTTTCTATTTAGTGTTTAGGTATTGTTTATCAAGATTATTGTGCCTATATACCTATTTTTAAGGATATCTTAAGTCAATAATGTAAGCAACTCCGGTTATGTATAAGAAGTTACATAGAGGTGTTTATGTATAACAAAATGGCAGAAGAATAAATTTATTTATCAATTTAAAATCTCGTAAAATAGCGATCCCGTTATATTGAAAAACGAACTTCCAATATTGACTGACATTTACTTTGCGTAGAATCATCGAGCATATTATTATATACTTGTTTTTGAAACAATATTCATTCCATACTATTAAAACCACAGCCAGAAACTAGCTTAAATATCCCAAACTATACTGTAAATTAATTTCAGTAGCGTATCAGTAAAAGCCTTTGTATGTAAAATAAACTTCGCCGGCGAGCGGAGTTCGGACCTCTCACGTGATAACATAGTTAACGAAAGAGATGACACATAAATGCGGCGTTGAAACATCGTTTAGGTACTCACCCATAGAGCTATAATCTAACTAGACGTAGCGGGCGTATAAATAAATAAATATCCTGGGACATTTTACACACACGGCCAATCTGATTCCAAATTAAGCAGAGTATGTGGTAACCAGAAAGTTGATATACTACTTTTAAAGAAATAGGTACTTATATAGATATTTACATCCAGGCATAGAACAAACAAACATATTCATGCACACAAATGTCAGTCGTGGGTGGGATTCGAACCCAAGACCGGCGACTAGATAGTCAGGGTCACTAACCACAAAGCCAGCCTGTCAGTATGTACTTCGCGTGTCAAAAAGCTGCAAAAATGTCTGCTCTTTACACAGTCATTTAGTCCGCGATCGACCGTTATTGTCTTCGGACGTCAATAAAACGTCACGGTTGGTCTTCATACAAATTGAGGTATTTACGTTATCTAGTTTGATATAGGTCTGTGTACTTACCCTTAGGTACTTAGTAAACTTGTTAAACTAATTTCGTCGCCGTAGTTCCGCTAGTTGTTTGGGCGATTTAATTAAAATAAACGACAAAATGTTAGTTTTACATTTCATTAGCGTCAGGGGTTACGTGACCTCTTCCCTGCCTTGACCTTATTAAGGGTTAGCTTTATGTACTTCGACTCTAGAATTACTAGTAGGTATATTAAGAGTATCTTCCTGATATTTGTTACTCTTATAGGTACCGGGCAGAAACTAGTTGGTAGTACCAAATAGTTTCGCAAAAGTACCGCAGTTTCACCCGCGTTCTCGGGGGATCGACAATTTTTTTTTGCATTAAAAATAGCATATACGTTAATAATAATTCTGGTTGTCAACTAACTTCATATTCTAACTTCATATGTACATTGCATAAGTAACGTAAGTTAACAAGGTAAGTTAAGTGTGAAGTAACATTTTTAACATTCACAAACTTTCACTTTGATAATATTAGTATGATAAAAAATGCAAAAGAAACTTGGCACATTGACAGAAAATAATATTTTCTATTATGAATTAACAAAAATTAATTAATATACCCTAAAAATACGACTAAAACCGCGAGGCGAAAGCTAGTATTCAATAACAACAACATGAACATAAAAACGACAATTCAAATAGCCTCGTCTATTCAGAAACATGGAAAAATGTAAACAAAAGCAACGTTTAAAAGTAACCATTCAACGTAGAATAATAATTGTATCCCAGTGGTGGTAGTGAATAAAATGCATTACTGACCTTATTTCACTCTCCCCAGGGTACGGAGTAAGTTATTCTTGATTGCCAGGGGCAAAAATGTTGGGAGTAAACGAGCGGTTTTTAGCCGCACACTCTAGAGCGACAATTACTTATTACTTTTGTCTGAAGATGAAGGCATGCAGGTGAAACCGCGTACCCGGGAGATCTGCCGTTTCCCGGGAAAAAAATTTGCCTATGTCCTTTCTCAGGCTCTAGATTATTTGTGTACCAAATTTATTTTAAATCGGTTTAGCGTGAAACATTAGATTTAGCGTGAAAGCGAGACAGACAGAGTTACTTTCGCATTTATACTATAGTTAGGATATACACATAGGTATATTTGTAGTTTTAAATAGCAAAATAAAAATCATATTGGCTACCCAGATTTCGCTTAGTTAGAGCTTAAAGACGATGTAATTTTTTTTATGAAATGGAAATGAAAATCTGAAAATAATTGTATGTAAGTAGGTACCTATTTGGTTAGGTAAATTCTATTTCAAACAGGTATCATTCACAAACAATGCCAGACGCTAATTTGGCACTACGTTTAAATCGTTATTAATATTACAGATTTATAATGACCTAAAAACGCATCAACAATTCATTTTTCTAATGCGTTTTTTGGAAGCGTTTCCCACTCGCGTCAAAAAGCTGCTCGTCTGTCCTATTGGTAGTTATTCCCGCGGGCTGGCCACGACGCTAACTGATTTCTCTCGGCAGCCCCTTTTGTCTACGCAGAGCTGTGGTTAACGAATCGTCCAGAACGCCCTCTGCCGTTGGAAAACTAGTTAAGAATTACCGTTTTCCTAGGAAAGTCATGCTGGAGTTATTCTACGTTCCACTATGGATTAATTTTTTAAATAAGAATGCAATTTTTATACCTTAGTGGTAAGGTTCTTGACAGCCCGGTTGGCTTTGTGGTTAGTGACCCTGACTCTCAAGCCGCGGGTCGTGGGCTCTTCCCACCCAGGACAAACATTTGTATGCATGAATATGTCTGTTTGTCCTGTGTCTGGATGTAAATATCTATGTAATTATGTATTTAAAAGTACCTACTATATTATGTAGTATATCAGCTATCTGGTTACCATATCACAAGCTCTGCTTAGTTTGGAATCAGATTGGCCGTGTGTGAAACATGTCCCGGGACATTTACTTATTCCCGGGATATTTAGGGTTGGTGGTTTGGTACCTTTTGGTTGGTCGTATGTTTGACTCTCACTAGGACAAATTGAAGTCTGTTTGTTTTGTTCTGATATAAATACATGATTTATTCATTAGGGCAGTCAACAATTATGATGAAAGTATATCAGCTATCTGCGTAGCATAGTTAGGCATACCTACACTTGGCTTCATCAGAGTCTGGAATACCTAATTGGCCATGTTAAAAATATCCTAGAAAAGTTATTTTTTAACTAAACATATCAATTAGGTACGCGATTTTTTTATTGAATTTTCTCATTGTGACTGTAAAGTTTGTTTACTTTCCTGTTTATATCACTGTTTATTCAATTGGCTCGTCAACGCACCACCACATTATCAGCTCGCGCCATCTGCACAGCACACTGTCAGTCTGACCATATACTACAGTGTCCATAAAGCTTTTAAATACATTGTAATATAATTTTATGGCACGTGATAAAATTTATAAAATAAACAAAGGTTGAATTTTATTAGAGACTAATTAACCAACATGTTTCGTTTTCAATAACCAATTAAGAAATTGGATGTATAGAACTTGCAATAGGTATATGCTTTATATTGGAAAATTAATTAAATTTCTGTATCAATAAATGGCTGAATTAATTTTAATGTTAATTGTCTGTCACACTGATAAATACGGGAATTACGTAGTATATGAATATAATATATATTTTTAAATATCACGGATTTTATTAAATCACTTAAACGAGATTATTTATAAAATGGAGCTTAGGAAAATATGTAACGACTTATGTATTTTTCTTTTTTCCTTTTCGCATTCAATAGATAATGTTTTAATTATATAATGTTAATATAGCTTGTATTATACAAGATTAATAAACAACTTAAACGTATCATAGAGACATTATTTTAAAAGTTTCAAAAAGTCGAGTAATAAAATACTGAGGGGTTTTACCCCATGGTGTGAAAAGAGCGTAGGTTATATCATCCTTTCGAATATTTTTTCATTCTTTCAGCCAAAAATAGTGTAGGCACATCTTTATACTGTTTACGAATGTCTTTTATTCCTTACAAAATGTTCGGAAAATATTCTCTGTTTCCTTATACCTGCCACTCATGACTTCTAAATTGTCTCTTTGACACATCTGGCTTTGGAAAGAACAAACGCAAAAAAATACAGAAATCTTCAATGTTCATGTAATATTTACAAAAATGGTGCCGAGAAAAGTATTTCTAGGGAACGATAAAAATATACTTTTCCTTGTAACTTTGTAGGTGGGTGGCGCGTGGGTCGTTCGTCTGATAATAATATAATATAACCAGCTCTATTTTGTATGTAATAAGATCTATATTGGCTTGTAATGGGAGTTTTTGAGGCCCGTTATCACTTAATATGAACACAAGATTTTGTTTGAATGACTAACTATTAATACGTATGTCGTGATAACTAAGAATTTTATAGTAGGTACCTACGCATAAAAGTTAGAACACCTTATACCTATTTGCTAATCCTTCTATCCTCGTAATATTATAGGTAAATCAAAAAGTTTAAATAGATGGATAGATTTTATTAATCAATCACGACAAAGGCACATTTGGCACAGACTTCGAATATGATCTAAAGTACGAAAGCTACTTTTGTCTCAAAAAATCTAAACATCTGCGGGAATGCAGGTGAAACCACGGGGGAGAAGCGAGTATTATACAGAATAGATAGGGATGAGCAGCCATTAAAGCGTATAACCTATTATAGGGCTGCAGGTGGTTATTACAATATGAAGGTGGGTAAATTGAGTTCTCATATGTGTAATGCATTTAAATTGAGTACTTATGGCAGCAATCAGCCACTATAGTCGTATTTTTTATTAGACGAAGCTACCTGACAGTAGCTAATGTCACTTTGTAAAATAATGTGGCCATATTTAAAGTAATAGTGATGCGTTCAGTTCTCGTTCAATCAAATGAATGAACAATGAGTGAATCATTTCAAACTATAAAAGATTTTTTTTTTTTTTTTTAATAAAATTGTATAAAAGTGCTCTGATATAAGTTACTAGTAGTATGTAACTACAATTAGTTTTATTACGGCTTATAACAAAGTGCGGCGCGCGCGCCGGTCGCCATTTTGTTTGTTATTCGGCTTCTAACCTCTGGTCTGAAAGCACGTATATTTTTTCTGCGCTCAAGCTGTTTAATTATTGTTTTTGTTAAGTTTTTCGTTACGTTGTGTTTGTGCAGTGGTTCAGGGGGGTCTTGCCAAAACTGAAACCAAATTCGGTACTAGTGATGGATAATGCCCCCTACCACTCCAGGAAACTAGAATCGCTACCTACAACGTCTTGGACTAAACCTAGAATACAAGAGTGGCTAACAAGCAAAAATATTTCATTTGACAATGGTTAAAGCTACTCTTATAGACATTGTACGGCAGCACAAAAGGAACATTGCGATTAGTATGTTGTGGAGGAGATGGCAGCGCAGCACGGGATAATTGTTTTACGTCTACCCCCATACCACTGTCAGCTCAATCCCATTGAGTTGGTATGGGCGCAGGCTAAAGGATATGTTGCAAGAAATAATAAAACCTTCAAAATGACAGAACTAAAAAAACTTTGCGATGAAGGACTTCAACATATCACACCCGAAAAATGGAGTAGCTGTTCTCATATAATTAAAGAAGAAGACAAAATGTATGGTGTCGACCACATGATCGACAATGTTTCCGACAGATTTATAATAAATGTCACTGATAGTGATAGTGATGATTTTTTAATCGCTAATGAATAAAAAAATATGTAATAAACGATGTTTTTTGTTTTCATTACCTACCTATAATTGTCATATTTTATACATCTAAAGTTTCAACTATGTACATTGTACATGATGTATTGAAAATAGGAGAGTCTTTCCTCGCAATGTTTTCCTTAATGTTTAACACACTTGGTATTCAGTATAGGTAGATACTAAATAGGAACATAGTCGCCTAAAACTCGTTGGTGTACAAAGTACGACTAAAAATCGAACCCCGTACCTGATATCGGCTTTTCGGCACACTAACTATTCACTAGATAATTGAGGCAATTTCGTTCATTCAGGAGTTTTTTCGTTCATTCACTTTGTCACAACACTATTTTTATTTCATCAAAAACTGACAACACAGTAAACGTCAGGTGGCTTCGTCTAATTAAAAATACGACTATAGTTGGTAGCAGCTTTGACCTGCAATGTGCTATCATAGGATGGCATTTTTAATCTCCTATCATACTTAATGGAATATTTATATAAGTGTGTATTTAAAAGAAGTATATCAGCTATCTGGTTATTATAGCACAAGCAATTACAGCTGGTCTACAGCTTAAGTACTGTCCTAGGACCTTTTTTTTATCATCTAGCATGCTTAATGCAAGTATATTTAAATTGTGTTTATCAGGTCTGGTTACGATGGCATAAGTTCTGCTAATTTGGAATCTGATCGGCCGTGTGTGTAAAGTGTCATTCGACATTTTTTTACTTCGTTTCTTAATACAAAAAACTTTGTGCGAGAGTTCAGCACAAATTAACAATTGTTATTATTAAAATACCTATATAAAGAATAATAGAAAACCACAGAGTAACCAATAAGTATACTAAAAATATATAAGAAAGTCATGTCAAGAATTCATTTTTTATTATATTATAATAAAATTTATATACCTATTCAATACATTTTACCCCCATATATGTTATGAAAATACGCAAGACTTTTCAATCAAAGAATGAAATAGAACAATAATAACGTTTCGGCGTATTTGTTCAGCCTTTAGATAGATTCATACAACCTTATTTCAAATATCTGCCTCCCCGCGGTTTTACCCGCGTAGTTCCCGTTCCCGTGGGAATACAGGGATAAAATATAGCCTATGTTACTTGGGGATAATGTAGCTTTCCAAAGGTGAAAGAATTTTTGAAATCGGTCCAGTAGTTTCGGAGCCTATTCATTACAAACAAACAAACAAACAAATCTTTCCTCTTTATAATATTAGTATAGATAGAAACGTTGGAAGTGTTGGAACTACTTGGTAACTAGTTGTAGGCGAAATTGAAATCACTGGGTAGGTACAGTCGCGATCTAAAAATGTTTTCAAATAAAATTCTTTAGCACACTGTGTGCTGTAAAGCAGAAAATACTATAACCAGGTACTTATTACTTTTTGAATGTTATTAAGTATCATTTCCTAATATAAAATTTGACATAAAATATAATCGACATTCCATTCACATATTTCGACATTTATAGTAACTCTGTCTGTCCGTCGGTCTGTCTCGCTTTCACGCTAAAACTTCTGAACCGATTTAAATGAAATTTGGTACACAGATAGTCTAGAGCCTCAGAAAGAACATAGGCTACTTTTTATCCCGGGAAAATGGAATATCTCCCGGATACGCGGGTAAAACCAAGCGCCACGAAAATAATTTCTAGTAATATGTTGGCTCCTTTTTGGTCTCGTCTCTGTGCTTGGTAACATTTTCAGACCACAACTGTACTAGGTATAGTACAGATGAAGTGGAAACTAATCACCACTCCCACATGTTGTCTAATGAACTTATTTAATCAATATTTAGTTGCCGTCAACGTCCTGGCGTGTTCTACTTCGCTTAATTACTTTAATTTGCAATTGAGATAAGGCACAGATTAAATTTTCATAGTAGCTAGAATTATGTAGTAAGTCTTACTTAATTTAGTTTATGTACATACCTTTTTTATTTCTTTTCCAAATGTTAAAAGCAGTAAGGTAAGTAACAGATTCATCAAAATCTTTAGTAAAATGAGAAAGCTAAATAATTTGTTATTGGGCTAATACTAGGAACTTCTGCATCGAATTGAAAAAAAATATTGTAGCGTTAGATAGCATATATATCGAAGAATGCTATATGTTATGTAACATTACGCTAAGACTTCTAGGAGTGGAGCATTATTGGGTAACGTTGCAAAAACCGGATAGATTCGACGCAGACATGCGCGGATCAGTTAGTCTTTCATAAATGCTATACTTTTCAACTAGAAAAATAACAGTCTTCCAGACGCCATGTTATCTCAAAAATATACCCTTAATAGATACAAGATGGCCTTATTTAATACAAACCCTATTACTATTTTTCATGAAAAGGGCTTTTTCGCGAAAAAGGGAAAGGTTTTACCTCCGAGAATATAGGGTGGAAAAATATTTCATCGAACCAAAATAAATATTTTTCAGCTGAGCATACTTTAGTCTGACCTTTGTAGGTTACGCAAGGGTACCTTCCAAAATATATCTGGTGAAAACAAAGGGTTTGAGACGTGAGACCTCGCAGGTGGAGCGATAGAATTATAAATTAGCTTATTTATTACATAGGGGATTTTAGATATTGGCGTGAATAACTATTTATTGTACATTTATAAGAAACTAGCTTCCTTCCAAATATGTTTTGTTCATTACGGATGTAGCATTGTTTTATTGGAAGAATTGTTCAGCTCTATCCAGTAGTTTCGGAGCCAAATAAACATAAAATCAAATCTTTCCTCTTTACATTTTAGTGTTGAAAATGTCAAGAAAAACAGCTTATGTTTCATAAGAGCTATCTGAAAAACATTTTCGAAAAGGATACGATAAAATGCTTTCATAGTAATCGTGGAAATCTTGTTTAGAATTTTATTCAAAAGTGTGTTATGCTTCTTACAATTTAAACTTAGATGGTTAAATAGCCTAACTGAAAAAGTACAGCCAACATAAAAATTAAGGAGTCATTTTAAAATATATTACACACAACTACTCATAACTAGGTATATTCCTGACGGGACTATCAAACGACTGACAGTTATGTCAAACACCATCAGTGTTATTTGACATGTTAATATAGTCGTTAAAATTATAAGTTGTGTGTAACTTTGTAATCTTTTCCTGATAATAACAAACTTAACAAAAAAAAATGGCGAAATCGGTCCAGGCGTTCACGTGTGATGCCGCCACCAAGGGTACCTACCTAATTTATAATTTTTTAATAGGGTTAAAAAAAGGAGGTTTGTTCCAATGTTTATCTTTATATACATACAGTTGACGAATAATATTACGTATAACTTTTTTTTTTGGTTTCGTCCGTCCACAGGTATTTCGTTAGTTATTTTGTTGATAGTACTTTCATGAAAGTTTCTTCAACTAAGCACTTAAAATGTTAAAGCAAATACTTTGACAAAGTTTGGTAATTTTAATAATTCAAATAGCTCATGGAATTATAGATAGAGCATTGAGTGCTTTCTGGGGATTTAAGTTGTAAACTTATTTTGTTCCATTTGAAAATTAAAGGAGCAAGGTACTTATTAAGTATAAATTAAGTATTGTAGAATAAAATATGATCTGAGGCTGACTTTACTTAAATTAGTAGTAGTTAATTTGTACTTATTCTTTTCAAGAAACAAAGGATTGTTTTATTGTACCAGAGTTATCTAAATGCTGCTGTTTTTCTATTTAATATTTCATATATAAACATATTTTCTATTTAATATTTCATATTTAAACCTTGCGGTTTAAATTTTGTTGATAATTTTTTTATTATAATTAGATTTTCAATTTGACTGTACATATTTTGTTTATTATTTTTTTATTTGAAAGCTGGTGTTTCCCATGTAATCCTATTTTAGACTTTGGATTTTTTGTTAATTTTTTATTATTTCTCTCTGCCAACTAGCATTTCACTTTAATCCACAAACAAAACATGTCACATTTTCGTTAATTTCATAGTAAGAAAAATCTATTTGTTACCTAAAAATTTTACTGAAAAAAATAACCGCGACCCAAAATCCTTTTGTTTAACATTTCATAATTTAAACACATTAGACGGTTCTGCAAAAAATCTCCGAGGCGTTTATCGCTGACCCGTGGCTTAATAAGGCCCCTGTGGCTCAGTAGCACTGCCGGACTGCCTACGTTGTTCATGGGTTTAATTTAGTTGTACCTCCATAAATGTAAATATACAAACTAAACTCAAATCTATAAAAAAGTGCCGTTTTTCTCAAAATTTATATAAGAGAACTAGCTTCTGCCTCGCGTTTTCAGCCGCGTTCCCGGGGGATTTTCAATTTTCCTGGCATAAAAAGTAGCCTATGTTTTAATCCAGGGTTCTAGCTAACTCCATACCAAATATTATTAAAATCACTCTAGTGGTTTGGACGTAAAGAACGTTATGCATGAATATGTCTGTTTGTCCCGTGTCTGGATGTAAATATCTATATAAGTATGTATTTAAAAGTACTATATGTAGTATATCAGCTATCTGGTTACTATAACACAAGCTCTGCTTAGTTTGGAATCAGATTGGCCGTGTGTGAAAAATGTCCCATAATATTTATTGTCCCAGGAACTATCAAATGTATATACACTCACAAACTTTCGCATTTATAATATTAGTAGGATACAAAATCAAATTACTTATTACCACTGGGAAAAATAAAATAAATAGAATCATTCTCATCTCTCGTTATCATGGTAAATGTTTGTGAATTAAATCTGTGATGGCGGAAAATGGCTTCAAATGTCGACCAACTTAGCGTGGGCTTTGATGCGTAAAATTTCACTACATTCTACGTTATTATTACTCTGTTTTATTATTTCTGACTGAGTTCTGTTGTATGGATGTTATTTTTATGGGAGTTTTTGACACAGGTCGAATATTATGCTTTTTATTTTGATTTGAAATATTATTACTTGTTGGAAGTGGTACAAAAGGTTTGAAAAACAAATTAAAGTTAATGATTTTCTAATGATCCTTAAATAATCTGATTTCTTGATGTGTAAGTATTTTGTAAATAATTGAACTATAACGAAACGGAAGTATATTAGATTAGCTCTAGTTATTTATTTTCTTTATCAAATAATAAATATATGATAATATAAAATGGTTGAGTCTCTCCCCGAATTTTCTTCATTTATTCTACCCTTTAAAAAAATTGCTACATAACTTTATTTTTTTAATGATTTCTCACGCATCAAAACTACAAACAGATATATAACTTTTGGTGCAAGTATAGCTTAGTGCTTCGTCAAAATTCGATATTCCTAATACTCCAAAAGCTATTTATTCGCTCACCGAGCGTCGCGTCGATCAATCATAGTGTGGCGTCACCTGCAACTCCATTTCATTTCAATTTACTTTCCGCTGAATGCTTTAATTCTCGACGGTTCGATGTATCGCTTCGCATCCTAACGCTTCACCACACTTGAAATTGTTTCCAAAACGATCGAATAGCGAATTACATGACATTGTTCCAATCTATTTCTGTTTCCAATGATTGATATGTAAATAAAGATTGAAAAGAACTTTTAAACCACGTTTTAGGTTCTCAAGTCGACGTCAAGTTGAGTTGAAATACTTAAATAAAAAAATTTACCTTGAGTTTCTTTTCGTTTAGGTGTCGAAAATTGTTTAGGCAGGGAAAGTCTTCCAATTCCTAAGTCTTCCAAACAATTTTCGACCATTCAAATTTTGTAAATTTTTGTGACAACTGGTTGTTGTTATTGTGACAACAAGTAGTTGTGTTGAAAAATAAACCATTATATACCTGCATTTCAAAAGATTCAGTTTCCTAATGTTTAAAGAAGACATTCTAGATATTTTAAAGCCACAAACATAACATTAGTTCCCATCTCACCACTCAACCATAAAGAAGACTTATCCTAAAATCTAGATGCAGTCTAGATTCTAAAAAGCCCGTAATCCAATGCACTAGTTCTAGTGCTACGAGCTACGAAATTATATCCGCTACGAAGTGCTACGACGTTGCTACGACGCTACAAAGTATACTTGATGCTTTTGAAGTAAAGGTTTTGAAGTAAATTGGTTTTGAGTACGTACGCTGTTCATTTTAAAATATCAAAGTGTATGCAATATTTGAAGGTAAAATATGAATGCTAGTCTCATATTTTATACAGTATTTTCTCAACTGAAATATTAAGGTAGGTAGGTACGTGTACGTGTACAGCAGTTGATAAATGGAACAATGTATTTTCAAACTAGCTTTTGTTTGTGGCTTTTCCCTTTATTCTATATGATATTCTATTTTTTTTTTCAATTAAAAATGGGCTTTCATTATATCTATTCTACCTTACTGAATATTGCTAATATTTATTAGAAAGTTGTAAAAGTTAAAACTCCTTTATAGTTATTTACTAGTGGCTCCCCGCGGTTTTATTTGCGTTCCCGGTGAATATTCGATTATCCCCGCATAAAAGTAACCTATGTGTTCTTATATATATTCATACAAGGTACATCCATAATCACAATTTTTCCCATTTATAATATAAGCAGGATCAGTAAGATAAATATTAGTAGGATAGGCCCAAAAGGTCATTAAAATAGGCGAAGATAACGCTTTAAAAAAACTTCCTTATATAAAATCGCTTTAAAAATAACCTAACCTACCTCATATAGTATGTTGTTATTTTTATCTTTCACCGTTCATTATGCGAAGTAAAGCTTGTGCAACCTGCACTATCAAAGGCCCTAGTTTATATTCAGCAGAAAGCTGCGGCTTACCAACTCGTGTTTTGGTAACTAAAATATACAATATTAGGTAAACAGTGTGCTTATTTTCATCGGAGTGTAGACAAGGACAGATAGAGTGTGAGTGAGAGGACGATAGAGGTGCAATCCATTTTAAATCGTATCGTATAATGTTAGAATCTGTGTTCCCTTTTCTAATTTATATCTAAACTAGCTGCCGCCCCGCGGTTTCACCCGCGTAGTTCCCGTTTCCCGTTCCCGTGATCACATAGAAAAAAAAATAGATATGTGGCAGCCGATTCTCAGACCTACTGAATAAAATTTCATAAAAATCGGTCAAGCCGTTTCCGAGGAGTATGGTAACAAACATTGTGACACGAGAATTTTAATATTCAATCTATTGTATGAAACTTACGGTCTTATTTTAACTAGCTTAAACAATAAGCAGTGATTCGTCCCCTTTTTTATGGAGTGTTGATTTTAAATAAGTTAATTTTTGGAGGTTTTCCCTAGAGAAAAGATTCCGATGTGTTAATCCAGAACAAAATCTATAGGTGTGGCAAATTTTGTCGTTAACGTATAACCGTTGTTGCGTCAAAGAGTTTCAAACATCCATACGTCCTTACATACCCTCAAGCAGAATATTAGTAAAATTACCTAATAATTATATGATTTAATATTATTTCAGAGTATTGTGTGCTAAGTATCCTGCAACCAATTTCATTCCTCGCATGATTATGTCACGAACATACAACAATTCTCACAATATTACTTAGTTATATTGTATAGTAATAAACCGTTAATAGAATAGGCCGTTTCCTTAACAGCTCACTTAGAAATGTATAGGTTTCCAATTCAAAGGTGTGTTCCCATACTGAATACTAATAGCTTAGTTAAAATAAATAAAATAAATAAATAAGCCATTTATTTCTTGCTTTTACAAAGTATTTTAAAAAAATTATAAATAACAATAAGTTTTACTATTAGTTATGTAAGTTATTTAGCAAGAACCCCGGATTGGGTAAAGGCCTCCTCCAAAGATGCCCATGCGTCTCTGTCCTGTGCTACGTCTATCCAGTTTCGGCCAGCTGTCCGTCTGAGGTCGTCTTCCCATCTGGTTAGAGGTCTGCCTCGGCTTCTCTTGCCCGTCGGACCGCACCACGATGTTACTCTCGCAGTCCATCTCTGGTCTCTATATCTCGCGACGTGGCCAGCCCATTTCCATTTTAGCTTTAGTGCATAAGTTACTGCGTCGGTCGCATTGGTGGTTTTTCTTATCTTAGTATGTCTTACTTTATCTACCTTCCTTATGTTGAGCATACTTCTCTCTAGCCCCCTTTGACAGGTCCTGATTTTATATGTGGCTTTAGAGGAGAACTTCCACGTCTGGCACCCATACGTCAGGCATGGTAAGAGACTCGTGTTCATAACTTTCGTTTTCATGTCTGCGGGCATATTACTCTTGAAAATTTCTTTAAGGTTCCAATATTTGTTCCATGTTGATTGAACCCTTCTTTCTATTTCTAGTGTGTCACTGTTTTTGGCAAAACTTAGTAATTTTCCTAAGTATATGTATTTTCCAACATGCTCTATTGGCTCTCCGTTGATTTTAATAGGGTTTTTCCAGCTGCTGTTGGACATTACCTTGGTTTTAGTTAGGTTCATCTCAAGTCCCACCTTGGCACTGGCTTGGTTTAGAGACTCTATCATGCGTTGCATCTGGCCGGCCGTCTCAGACAGAAGTACCAGGTCGTCTGCGAACCTAAGATGATTTAAATATTCACCTTTTATATAGAGTCCCATTCTGTGAAAATCTAGCTTGCCAATGATATTTTCCAGGATTGATATAAATAGTAATGGGGAAAGGGGGTCCCCCTGTCTTACTCCTCTTTTTATGGGAAAACGTGGGCCGATGTTCTCGAGTTTAATCCTTCCTTTATTGTTATTGTATATACTTTGGATAGTTTTTATATATATTTCTTCAACTCCTTGCTCTGCCAGGCTTTCCCATATGCTGTTATGCGAGACGGTGTCAAAAGCTTTTTGGTAGTCGATAAAAGTTATATATAGAGTTCTCTGTTGTTCTTGGTACTTTTCAATTATTAACTCTAATGTGTGGATGTGGTCAATTGTTGAAAAGCCCTTTCTAAAGCCCGCTTGTTCTATAGGCTGTTTTGTTTCTAGTGTTTTACTTATTCGTTTATTAATAATTGTAGAGAACAATTTGTAGAGGCTAGGAAGTAGGCTGATTGGTCTATAGTTGCCAATATTTCTGGGGTCGCCTTTTTTATATAATAATATGATGTTTGCTTCCGACCACTGAGTGGGAGTTGCAGAGTGTTGGAGTATCAAGTTGAAGAGTTTGGCTAACGGTGCAGCCAGAATTTCTTGAGCAGCTTTTAGCGCTTCGTTTGTGATGTTGTCGGAGCCTGGGCTTTTTTCTAATTTAAGGTTTTTTATTGTTTCTATAACTTCGGCTTCAGTGATCTCCATATAGCCTTTAAATTGGTCTTCTTTGCTACTGTTTGGCGTTGTTATATCATTATTGCTATTGTATAAATCTCTATAAAACTCCGTAGCAGTATTCACAATATCGGTTCTTTTGTAAACATCTTTGTCCAGATTTTTCAATCCTTTTATCCAGCAATTATTTGTTCGAAGCTCCTTAAATGGTTTCTTTGTGCTACCGCAGAGGTGTAGGTGTCTCATTATAGTGTCTTTTCTGTGTTTTATATAGTCTTTTTTTATATATTTGTTGACTATTTTGTATAAGGCTGAGAGTTCATTTATCATGGAGCGAGTTTTATTTTTGGTTGACTGTAGTGCTTTCCGTCTGTGTAGCAGTTTTTCAGTTCTCTCTTGTAATATTTTATGTTTATGATTTTTCTTGTTTATTTTTGCAAGTTTTAGGCTTTCAGAAATAGCATTACTAATTTTATCATAGCAAGTATTTACAGGTTCGTTTGTTTCGTAATTTGCTGCTTCAGCTAGTTTACGTTTAAGGTTATCCTTATACTTTTCTATTTCCTCTACACTACTAAGTTGGTAACCTTGTTTATTGGTAAATCGGGCTCTGCTTAGTTTTTGTTTGGAGAGCTTTACTGTTCCTCTTATAGCACGATGGTCAGACGGGTAGTTCAGGTTTAAAACTTCGAGGTTCTCAAATGATTTTGGTTGGTTTGTGAGAATGTAGTCAATCTCGTTTTTGTGAGCCCCGTTCGGCGAAATCCAAGTCCATTTTCTGTTTGGATTTTTCTTAAAGCAGGTATTTATTATTGTCAACTTGTGTACGAGCGCAAAGTTTACAAGTTTTTGTCCTCTATTATTTCTTGTGCCGTGTCCATGTTTTTTCACGACCAAATCTTCGTTTTCTTTAGGTGCTCCTACCTTCGCGTTGAAATCGCCCATAAGTATGATGTGTGTGTGTGCCGTTGTTAGTGCTTTTTCAATTGACTCATATAATTCGTCAATTTCAGTTTCTTTTGCATCTGCCGTAGGAAAGTAGACTTGCAGAATGGATATCTTGTGTTCTCCTATGTCTATGTTGAGTATAGCTAAGCGCTCTGATATACCGATGAAGCTCTCAATATTGTTTTTTATTGTCTTGTTTATTATGAAACCTACTCCATACTGTCCTGCTGTCTGTCCCATGTAGCAGAGTATAAAGTTCTCGTGTTCTTTAATTTCACAACCAAGACGTCTTACCTCTGAGATTCCCATAATATCATAGTTTATAGTACTTAAGCATTTTTCTAGTTCCAATAAACGTTCATATGAAGATAGAGTCTTAACATTGTATGTTAATATCTTTAGTTGGTGATTTTGTTTAGAGTTTGTGTTTGTTGAGATTGTAATTTTCTTTGAAGGGTTATGGTCATAATCCTCCACGGTGACCAGCCGGGTTGGGGGATTTGTTATGTTTTTTGTATTGGAATATTTCTTTGTTGGATCTGTGTGGAGAGGAGCAGCTAATTGCTATGTATTGTTCTTTGAGATATCTTTATTAGTTGCAGTGTTTTTATTTATTAAGAAGTTTAGCATGCCGGGTTTGATTACTCCTTCTGAGATGCTGTGTGTTCTCCTCGCCGTGGGGTCGTGCTGTTGCGGTTTGTTCTTTTTATTTGTTTGTATGTTAATTTCCATTGGCATGTCCACGGTAGGTTTTGTTGGTGAGGGAGAAAACTTTCTCTTAGATGTTTGTTTTGGTATGACTAGTTTGTCATATTTTAGAAAAGCCATGTTTCCTTTCTCTCTTTCTATTTTTAACTGTTCTTGTAGTTGTTTCCTCTTTTCTAAAACTTGTTGAGGGTAGTCTTCTTTCATATAGTAACTAGTGTCACGGAGTGCTCTTTTTTGTTTAAAGATTTTGATCTTTACACCCAGGTTTAAGAAAGATACCACTACCGGGCGTGGTCTATCGTTTTTCTTCCCTAGCCTTTTGACTTCTTGTAGGTCACTATAAGATAGTTTGACTGAGAAATGTTGTTCTAGCCATTTGAGCATATTTTTTTCTAGAGTATCATATGAAGATTCCAGTTCTTCAATGCCGAAGAAAACTATATTTCTATTTCTTGCTTGTTTTTCTAGGAAGTAGATTCTTTTCTCCTGATTATCTACTATTTCCTTTAATTTTTCATGTTTCTCTTCTAACGCAAAAAATTTATCCTCTAATATTTTATTGATATTTTGTGTAACTTGTTCTGTCACGTTTATTCCACTTTCTCTGATCTCCTTTCTCTGATCATCTAATTCCAGCTGGATTTTTTTAAGAGCTTTCATAATTTCATCCATGATTGTTATTATGGTTTTCCAGTCAGAGTTTGTTTACATGTATGTGTCGCCCTCTAGTAGCGTGTTTTGGTGTTAATTTTTAAACTGAACGTTAGATCGATGCGCAGTCTCTGAACCCAAGTAGCACTGTCGGATTTGGAATTAGTGCGTGCTTGTTTTAACAGATGGCGTTACTAGGATCAGAATAATGTTGGATGACCTTAAAAAATATTCTTGGTTTCTTATTATAAGAGGTTATGTTTTCACTTAAATGTCTTTATTAGCACTATTGATCGTTCATAATCACTCCTAAGCACCAAATAATGATCAGAAATCCGGCCAAAATTACTTATACTTGGTAATAAACACAAAATGTCCACACGAAAACGTTCACAAGTCACTAATGTTTTTTTGTTGTTTATCTTTCTTCGGATGGTTTTTTGTTGGTAACTTCAATATACAATGATATTTGTCCAGTTTTCTTCCACAATATCTATTTATTTTGAATTTATGTACTGTTTAAATATTTTATTTTGAATGTTTATAACGGACCCGATCTTAACTGTGGCACTGTAGCGCCCTCTCCCCCAAAGTCACTTCAATAGCTTAGTTAACCTATTTAAATAACTGGTAGATTGGATTTTTTTAAGCTAATAATAATAAATATCCTAGGACATTTTCACACACGGCCAATCTGATTCCAAACCAAGCAGAGCTTGTGATATGGTAACCAGATAGCTGATATACTACATATACTACTTTTAAATACATACTTATATAGATATTTACATCCAGACACAGGACAAACAGATATTCATGCATACAAATGTGTGTCCTGGGTGGGATTCGAACCCACGACCCGCAGCTTGAGAGTCAGGGTCACTAACCACAAAGCCAACCGGGCTGTCAAGCTGTTTCTTTTGGTTGCCTTAAAGCTTAGCTCTGCTTAGGTCTCACAGCAAGAGACGAGTCTTCCCTAAAGAAGGGATAACGGTCATAGTCTGCCGCGTAGGCGCAGTGCGGCGGCGGACATCATATCTCTTTAAATATGGTTGTCTATCAAATCATACGCAAATTCACATCAAAGGGACATTGCAAAAATGCGATTTATTGTTCGTATATTAGTTTTCTTTTATGATAAATACTTATTCTTTAACTAGATGATATGTTTATAAAATTACAAGTACCTAGCATGGTCTAGTTTTTTTGTAAGAATGTTAATATTTATCATTGACTCTAAAGCTAGTCAGTGTCTAGACAGGTACTTTTGATAAACAGAAGTATTAATAGTGCTTAATTTTTTGTCTTTACCTATGTAAATAATAATTAAAATATTTAAATAACTCATGATGTAATATAGATATTATGCACTGAAAACATACCTGCTACATATTATTTTAAATTATTTAGCATATAATTAGTGATACCACGAACCGTCGAGCTAATTATATATACTATGTACCTACATTATATGTATATATAGGACATAGGTTGGTACTAATTATTTAGCTTCATTGTAGGCCAATCGATATTATGAAATAATAGATATATTATTATATTACTAACTTATGCCATCGCTTTCCTCCACAAAATTCATGGGAAATTTCTCAAATGGGTTCAAGCTTGTATGGGATTTGACTATATTAGTGACTTCCCGTGGTTTTACCCGGGTTCATAGTAGTCTATGTGTTATTCCAGTACATATTCTAACTCTGTGCCAAATTTCATAGCAATCCCTTCAGCTGTTCTGGCGTGAAAGAGTACATCAATACATTTATACATTCTTACAAAATTTCGCATTAATAATATTAGTAGGTATTTTATATTAGGGTTGAGCCTCGCGTTATCTGTGGCTCTTTAATTTACCTGTATGAATATCTTGTACCGGTGTGCTAAGATTTGTCATCTATTGTTGGGTAAATGAGCTAAGCTTTCATAAATCGACCCTTTAAAATATTTGTGCGTTTGCTGAAGCTACATTATAAAAAGAATGTTCGAAATTTCTAAGTTAGTTATTGAATAAAACTGGAACTTTTGTTTTAATAATATTTATTTATTTGCAGGTAAGTGAATTCTCACCAGCAGCTTTTGATGCGTCGGTAAGTACCTATGTACTTGTATATACGAATGAGTAAAAATATTTTTTCCTTCCAACTGACGAGTAAAAGACAAATATATTTACTGCCAAAAGTCTTGAAAAGGTATTCCAATTTAAGCCGTACCAGGTTCTAGACAATTCCGGCTTATATCAAAGACCTTTTTACTATAACGTATCGGATCCCTTTAAAATATATTTCCTTAAATAACCATAGATTAAGGGACTTACTGAATCGAAAGCGAATCCCTGAAGTTTATTTGAATAACGCATTTACATGCGGCCGATGTCGGAAGATGAATTGGGTCATTATTTAAAAGGTCCATCTTTTTGGAAGTTGATGGATAAACGACTTTACGAATTTTATGACTTTACCTACTATTACGGTTAATGGAACGTCGGTCTGTCTGTCATAGTTTAGTGAATGATATCATTATTTACTGTTTTGTCCTTGTAACGTAATTTGATGCGATGATTTAGACTTTTTATTGAGTTTTTGATGTTGTCTATTATAATAGAAGGAACATAATTTTGGTATTTTTATGGCCTATAACATACTAGACTACTTTTATTAATAATGCAAGTTTATGTTCATCTATACTATCATACTTATATTATAAAGAGGAATTGTATTTTTGAATGTAATGAATAAACTTCAAAACTATTGGACCGATGTGAATGATTATTTTACCTATGGAGCTACGTTAGTCGTGAGTATCATAGGCTATATTTTATCCCCGCATTCCTACGGGAGCAGGAACTACGCGGGTGAAACCACGAAGCTTTCGCATTATATAAAATAATACATTAAAAAGAGTTTCGTAACATATGACGCACTATTTACTATTGTACCTTTTTAAGTTTAAACTCATCCATATCAAAATGTATAAAAAACTTAAATTAAAAATTAAAAAAAATCCCCGACTAAGTTTTATTAAAAACGGCTGAACCGATTTCAGTAAAACTTAGCTATTGTAATGTACGAATCATTTCCTTTCATTTGATACCCCACTCGGGCATATTTGGAAACAATCGGTTTTTCATTCCCACTTTCATCCCCTATATCTTATAAACGGCTTAACCGATTTTAATAAAACATAGCTAAGAACACGCTCGATTAAACGACCTTTCAAACAAAAAAATCTAAATCAAAATCGGTCCACTCGTTCGGGAGTTATGGTGCCACAGACAGACACACAGACAAACACGTTAAACTTATAACACCCCTCTTTTTGCGTCGGGGGTTAAAAATTTATTTCTCCACACAGATAATGCTAAGAAAGTTTACAAATATTAGATTCTTACTATAGGTATTGGTACAAGGCCCTTTCCTTTCCTTGTAAGGCTTCATTAGTTAGGCTCACACAAAGCAACAAAATATTCATAGCAATTTTTTTTATCTGTATTCACCGAGTATAACAACGTTCAGCCTGTAGGAATTGTAATAATAATTTTTATTTTGGGAATTGTAAAGCTCTTTGATCCTTGCATAATGAATTCCTTTGGCACAAATCGAAACCAGAAAGGGTATTTATGAACTGGATAAGTATTTGATTGTTTTGGTAACAGAATATTGGTTTATTTAATTTTGGGTTTATTCCGAAAAATACTGAATTGATATAATAATGAATATTCACACAATACACTGATAGTCTGGAGCCTGAGAAAGGACATAGGCTACTTTTTATCCCGGGAAAATGAAAGATCTCCTGGGTTCCTCTGAAAGCGCGGGGAGCCACAAGTAGGCTTATATATCTTTTGACGTATGAAGCTGCAGGACAAGACCTAGTTAATAAATAAAGCTAAACAAACGGCCTTCAATCTATACATAGATTTATTTCATGGTCACTTACCTAAACAAAACAAGTAGTCCGACAAGTTAGTACATGTTGCGGTGAATTCACTTAGGCGTCGAAGTTTGGCACAAGTTTCTACTAGACGCGTGTGCTCTACGTGTTTGTGTTTAATTAGAATATGGATCTGCAATGCGGTTGGTGTGAAAAAAACTAGCTTATGTCCCGTGGAATCACTCGCATGGTAAATGGAACCTAAATCCTTACCTGTCTTGTAATGTAAAATGTAGGACCGAATGTGTGTGTAAATGTATGTGTCAAAATAAAAATAAGTATAACATTACTTTTATTCTACGAGGTAGTTAACAAATATTGATTTAAAGTTTATTAATATTTAATAATGAAGATTTTAAAAACCCTCGCTGCGGTTTTGACGAAATTGCTGATGATCTTTAAATGGCTAAAATATAGCTTATATTTTAAGAATATCAGTATTTTATAACCGACTACAAAAAAAAGGGGAAGATTCTCATTAAACTGTGCAAGACAAACAAATAGTTACACAATGCAACTACAAAGGTTCTTATCGTGAGTAATCCGCAAAGGTATCGTTAGATCTCTTCAGCAGGGGATATAATGCGGATTTCTCACCGGTTTTTCCACAAGATTCTTACTTACATTATGATTCGAGCCACTGGTTCAAAATAACTGGTATTCACAATATATTCTAATTTTTGTCAATACCATTTTAAATGGAAAAATTATATATGTAAAAGTAATATTACTAGATGCTGGTTCTTCTTAGTGCAAGCTCTTTAGTGACTTATAAAGGACAAAAAGTATTTCTATATAAATGAAAATCGTGACTGATTTGGCAACCGCTCATTAGATCTTCAGCTAAGAAGGCAATCAATTTCTCATCATCATCATCATCAGCTCATATACGTCTCCACCTAGGAGTTCCCCTAACAATGAGGGGTGTAGGCCAAGTCCACCACGTGGGCCTAGTACGGATTGCGGACTAATCATTTAGCACCATAAAAACTATCAAAATTTGACCATCCGTTTGGGAGCCACAGATACACTCGTTAAACATTCTATTCCGTAAATTAAAATACTTTATTTAAATGTAAAATCGTATTCATAAGCAAAACGAAAGACGCCTGAAATTATGTGTCGTAGCAAAATCCACCATTCGCCTCGTGTACAGAAATAAAAATACAAAAAGGAAATAAACAAACAAAATATCGCAGGCGAAACATAATAATGAACATCCAATGTGGACGCAAAGTAAATGCTGTCGAAAACACTCGGTACTCGAGTGAAATGTGAAAGTAACTTTATTCTCATCGATGTAAGGTTGAATATGGAATGGTGTCGTTCTAGCTGAATTGAATTTTTCGTAGCTCTGTGTGTATGCTAAATTAATAAGTTACACGTGTTTCATGTTGTCCTGGTAGCGACAGACGGTCTTTTACTTCTTAATAACTGCTACTAAAGAAGCATTTTAAAGCTTTATGTAGATTTTGGTCACATCCAAACTGATATTATAAATGCGAAAGTAACTCTGTCTGTCTATCTCACTTTCACGCTAAAACTACTGAACCGATTTATATGAAATTTGGTGCACATATAGTTTAGAGCCGGAGAAAGGACATAGGTTACTTTTTATCCCGGTAAAATGAAAGACCTCCCGGGTACGCGGGTAAAACCGCGGGGAGCCACCAGTACATAATATGTCTAATTCGATTTGTAATAACTTTTCTAAATATGTTTTCTTTATATTGTAAGCGTTTTAAGTATAATATTGTATGAAGAAGTATTTTTTAACGTAGCAATTTTGTAACTGCACTAGCAACCCGCGCAACTTTGCCATTTTCCATTGATGCTCCGCTCCTATTCGTCGTAGCGTGATAATATGTCTTTCCTCGAGAAATGGGCTATCTAACTATGAAGGATTTTTACTAATCGCACCAGTAGTTCTTGAGATGCGCGTTCAAACAAAATAACTCTACAGCTTTATAATCTGATATATAAAATTCTCGTGTCACTATGTTAGTTACCATACCCCATAAACCTTTGCAAAGGCTAGTCTTAACATAGTTAAAAACTACAAGCTAAAACTACAACATTATTCACATAACTTCTATGAAAAATACCTACATAACTAAAGGCACTACTCCAAGGTATTTACCAATCGACACCTGACCTTAACACTACCTCGTTAAAGTAAATAGCACTGCAAACATAATACCCTCCAATCAAGACCTTCTCCTATGGGATCAAAGTAACGCGATACCCTTATGTCTTCTAGGCCAAGAAATCTGATAGGCTCGTGAAAACTTAAACAGGTCGGAATCTTATTGTAGTTTCGTGTATCTGGCTCTGAAAGGGTCTATGTTAACTCTGAAACTCCTTTTCTGTAGTCAAGAATACCTTAGCTGATGGTAAGTGAACTTTAAAGATCCTGGACAGTTTTCACACACGCCCAATCGGATTCCAAAGTAAGCTTCAAGGTGAGCTTATGTTTTGGTAACCAGATAGCTGATATACTACATATATACTACGTTTAATACGTTTCTATTGGTGGAGATTTATAAATGGCAGTTGTCAATATGCATGTTTAACCTATAGCTACTATTTTGCTGTGAATCTTCCTAAAAGCTAATAAATTAATTAATTAAAATACATAGGTACTTATATAGATATTTACATCCAGACACAGAACAAACAGACATATTCATGCATACAAATGTTTGTCCTGTGTGGGATTCGACCCACGACCGGCGGCTTGAGAGTCAGGATCACTAACCACAGAGCCAACCGGTCTGTCAAACTTTAAGTAGAATGATAAAAAAAGATATTTTTCTTAGCCAGTAAATATATGAGCTGAATATTATGATGCTAAGCTAATTTGTAATACTGGTTTGAAAATATTACTTCGCTCCGTAAAATCTCAACGTAATAAACCTGCAAAATTACGAAAAGCAAGAATTTAGTTTGTGAAAGCTTTAAAAAGTTTCCCTTCCATAGTTAATCCAAGGGGATTACTTCCTCAAAGTTAATTCTCCTTTATATATATAATGTACCTATATATAAAGTTTGTAAGTATAGATGTTTGTTAGTGTATAGCGTAAAACCTACCTACTGAACAAATTTTTAGTGAAATATGGAACACTGTCTATGCATGGATGAACATATATGCTACTTTTTATCCAGGAACGCGGGTGAAGCCAGGGGCCACTAGTTATATATAATACTAGTGGCTCCCCACGGTTTCAGCCGCGTTCCCGGGGATAAAAAGTATTCTATATCCGTCTCCTGGGTCTAAGCTACCTCCCCACCAATTTTCAGGGAAATCGTTTCACCCGTTCTTGATTAATAAATAGTGTAACTAACACAACTTTCTTGTATGTATCTATGTATTTAGATAATTTTATAATTGGGAATGTTTGTAAAAATGAATGTAGGTATGTTTGTAACCCTTTACAGAACAGCTGAAGGGATCACGATGAAATTTGGTACAGAGCTAGAACATATTCAAAACATTTTTCATATTTATAAAATTGATGAACCCCGGAAACGCGAGTAAAGCCGCGGTACGGAAGTTAATCTTAAATAATGTATTTACGTATATATTAAGCACTCACGGCGCCTAAAAAGCCGGATGATCCGCGGCCGGATGAAAGCCTGTAGGTGGCTAATGCATTAGGGATCCATAATTAACTAGCTCTCTTTCTAACGGGATAGGAGTGACAAGGTAAAAAAATAAGAAAGACAAATGGAGGTCATATTGTCACGTGCTTGATTGTTAAACCGTTATTAAAAGTAAAGGAATGATTGATAATAACATTACGTAAAATAAACATTTTACATAGATAAAATACTTATGGACCGTTTTCTCATGCATAGCATTTTCAGTGTTTGCTTTGTGGTATCTACGATTTCAAAAATAATAATTTCACCATTGCAAAGCTACATTACAAGAGAAGTAATATAGGTTATATTATATCCCTGTATTTCCAAAGGGGATGGGATCTATGCGGGTGGAACCACGCGGAGGCATCTAGTCAATAAGTAAAATAAAATCAAGGATGTTTTTAACGCAACAACACTGTCAAAATTCTACCGCTTTTTATACTTCTAACAGACATCGCAAAGGTTATTTTTACAGCGGTTCACACCAGTTAGACAGCCCGTTTGTCGACACTGGAATAAAATTGCTCTACCCTCGCGTGATCACACGACCATGGTATAGTCACCATTAGCCAAATAGCGACGTCATTAATATTCTATCGTGTCACGTGTCCATGTCGACATATGTAAATTCTTGTAACTGAAACGTGAAAATCAATAGGAGAATATACACTCAACAACAAGCTATGTTTATTTCATATTATACATAACATTTCGCTAGTAACATTCTAAGTAACTGATACCATCAAGCCAAAAACAATCAGGTAGAAATGAAATGAAATATATTTTATCATTCAAATAGCCTCACAGACACTTATGAAACATCGCCTCTTAATGGAAGGTTGGTTTTGCTGCAAAGAGACGCCAGTAAACTCCGCAATTAGTCCTTTTAAAACAAATTTAGATACTCATAGATCAGACAGCAATTTACCTTGATATACAACCGGTTCTAACAATAATATGAATATTAAATTTATTCAAAGTTCAGGTTTTCTAATATTCACTCACTAAAGGTGATGAAATAACCGTATAACTGCGAGTCTGAATGCTTGTTTTGGTGTAACATAATATTATAAATACAAATCTGTCACGAGTAAGAGAATTGGCGTGTTTAACTTTATCCATCTATAAAAAGTAACGTTCAGGATCTGATATGGTGAACATATTGGATGATTTTGTTATAATATAAGCTTTATTGTAATAAAAACGTTACATAAAAGATTGTGTTTCGTTTTACGGAGTCTGAGTCAATATATGATTATTTTATCAGAATTATGTAATATAATTTGGTAAATAAAGGATTTTTATCGGTGGAATATTATATAAATAATCTAATCCAATTAAAGACCTTGAAAATATAACCCACTTATATCGTGATAAAACGAAAGTTAAAGCCCAATTTGTAATAACTTAATAATAGCGGTCCCATAATGTATCCTTGTGGGATCCCACCGTATAACATTTATTAATACCACTTACCGGTTCCTGCAGATAGTCTCTTTGTCCCTTAAAGCCACGTAAGCGCTTAAGTAGCTTACCTGAAAAGATAACGCCGATTAGTGATCATAAAGTTGATTTTATTACGGAACCCTACTAAAATTAACGATGTCAAAAGCATTATCGAAGTTCGTGCCGTACCTGTTCTTAATATGTGGGTATGTTGTAACATGATATGTAATATGGAGAAGTTTAACAATCCTCTTTTGAGGTCTGTGTTTAATTTTGAATCCATCATAATGAAATGAAAAAAAAAATGAAAAATATTTATTCAAAATCAAGGCACTTATAAATAGACAGGCATAATCAACTTATGAATTGACAGATATATTCAGGCGTTAGAGACACCTGTTTCGGAAGGTTGGTCTTGCTAAGCTAAGCCGGCAATAAACTCAGAAGATCTAAGAACTTAATGGATAGACCTAGTAGTACATATTTTTGAGTGGTAATAGATATATCTGATTTTAAGATTGGGTGCATTTATGTTTGTGCCAACCTTTACACGGTATCTAATGATATGCAAAGCACACAAAGCTTAGACAAGGTTCTCAATGCCACCTTTACATTACCAAATCATATTGTATTATCGTCAGGAATCATAAAAAAGCAAAATAAAATGAAATTGGGCAACTTTCCGCGTTCTGTCTGAACTGACAAAGGTGATTATCTGGCTTTGATGTAGGTTGGGTAAAGTTTAGTAATCCACTGATGTTAGGATTGTTCACCGAATGGCAATTGTCAGCGGTATTGATAACGTGACCTCAGATGACCTCAGGAGATTTGAGTTTGTGAACATTTTGATATTTATAGACTTTAGTTTACCATCGGTTAAAATGTCAAAGCTTTCGAACTGTAAGAGTCGACGTTTCATAAGTGCCTGTGAAGGCTTGATGAGTTAATCAATATTTTTAAATAGAGGCTCCCCGGGGTTTCGCCCGCGTATTCGGGAGATCATTCCATTTTCCCGGGATAAAAACTAGTCTATGTCGTTTCTTAGGCTTGAGAATATCTGTGTACCGAATTTTGTTTAATCGGTTCAGTAGTTTTAGCGTGAAAGTGAGACACACAAATTATAGAGACAGACAATATTAAAATATTAGTTAAGATTTAATTTCACCATCTTTGGACTACCTATACATTCTAGATTGTTTCTTTAATATTTTGAATAAACAAAATCTTGAGTGGTATTTTCAGATTTATATCGTTACATAGTTTTATATAATATCGTGGTTGCATGCAAATAATGCATTAAATTGTAAGTTAAAACGAGATTGTTTCATCTCGATTATTAAAACATATTGTTGGTTATACAACTGAGAACGAAACAACGTTATGAAACAAAATAAATCATCAGATAAAATTTTATTACCAACTTCATGTGGTGTATATATTCATGAAATTCCATATTTGTTTTGGAAGATTGTGATCGTACGTTGTAACAAACAACAATTAATATGAAACGGCACATATATGCATAACAAAGGGGAGTCATTATTTCTGTCATAAACTTTTACAACGTCGCTGTATAAATCCAAATCTCGTTTTATTTGAATATACTCGTATGTTCTGCGACTCAAATATTTTGTTTTAAAAATATCAAAGGTTTCGGATCAGTACCTACAACTAACAAAAACTGATTACAAACTTAGTAATTTGACAATATACCTATAATACCTATAACAGATTCCTGTAATACAGGTCGTCTAGAGCTATCTCAGGCACCAGTCTCTCACAAAATAGGTTTCCAAAAAAATTTTTTATAGCAATTAGTTATATCTTCTAGAACGTACTTAAGAAACTTTTTTTTGTGAAAGAATTTTTTTTTTTTCAACAATAATGCATTCAACAAACCTGAGCGATAACAAGCAGTTACATAAACCATTAGTTATTTACCCATTTCTTATTTTGACGTGACAACGTCTTATAAATTGGTTTGCCGGGTGACACTTCAAGAAGCTGCGTTACGCTCCGCTCACGTAACGTGACGTTATGTTTTAAATTGTTACTATTATTTCATCCTTCTTCCTACTATACGAATGAATATTCACATTAAAATTATTTTACCACTCAAAGTCGTTGTCACGTAAAACTTTCGCCCGTATACCGACTTTACAGGCAACCAATTTTTTTAACTTGATTAAAGAATAAAAGCCAATACTTTTCACGAAAAAGAAGATTGAATGTTCAAAAACGATAAAAATAAAATCACTTTATTGAAGTTGAAACTGCATTCACTAACAGAAGCTTTGCCTCAAAGGAAACGTCGATGCTTTTAAAGTTGCCCAGGTAACTTGATAGATCAATTTTCAGATGTTTCAGTTCAGTATTTTTATCTGAAACGCGATATTATGACGTTGTATTAATTTTCTTTTAGTTCTCTCACTCAATTACGTTCTTAATTTTGTTTTCATATATTTTCTTAGCGATACCTTTCATTCGACTAACTTTGTTAGATATTTTTAATTGATTTCGAAGCAACTAATATTTACTTTAGTATATTAAATTGTTAGTCTAACTGTATAACATTTCTTAAGGTTTCTAATATTTTTTATGTAAATAAATATCTCCTGGGACATTTTTCACACACGGCCAATCTGATTTCAAAGTAAGCAGAGCTTGTGTTATGGTAACCAGATAGCTGATATACTACTTATAAAATACATACTTATATAGATAATTACATCCAGACACAGAACAGACATATTCATGTTTGTCCTGGGTGTGATTAGAACCCACAACCGGCGGCTAGAAAGTCAGGGTCACTAACAAAACCAACCGACCTCCATGAAAATTGTATATATGTGTAAAGAAAAATATTTTCCACATTTACCTACGCAGGCTAGATCTTAGATACCACGCAACCCACGCATCGCGTATTCCACGCTATTCCCAAGCGATATAATATTTGTTATTCATTAAAAACTGAACGCCTGATAGAATAACGTATCGTTTCGTTAGTTACGTAGCGAAAAGCCGAAAAAGAAATAAAAGTTCGCTAACAATGTAGTGTAGGTATCTGCAAAAAATACGATGTATTTTCACGGTCGTAAATGCTGGCAAAATATAGGGTACAGTTAGCAATAATGTGGCTAAAGTATTTGTTAATATTTGGTTTTGGATTGTTTAGTTTTATTATGTTAAGACTAATATTATAAGTGTGAAAGTTTGAGAATAAATGGATGGGTTTGTTATGCTTTTACGCCAGAACGTCGTAAGGAATTGCGATGAAGTGGCTCAGCTAGAATATGTATTTATTATGTTTTGGACTAAGACATTGACTTTTATTATCCTGGGAAAATTGGAAACGGTGGTGAGAACGCAGTGATCCGCTAGTTAAATACTATTTCATGTTCCCCGTCTTTGGAACATTTTTCTTTGATGCTCCGCTCTTATTAGTCGTAGCGTGATGTTTATATAGCCCAAAGCCTTCCTCAACAAATGGACTATGCAACTATAAAATAAATTTTCCAATTAAAAACAATATTTCCTATGTTTAGCACGTGTTTAAACGCGATTCTTTGGCTTATAATATAAGTATCTATAGTATAACTAGCTGCCGCCACGCGATTTCACCCGCGTAGTTCCCGTTCACGTGATCACAGGGGTATCAAATATAGATAGTAGCCGATTCTCAGACATACTGAATATTCATATAAAACTTCACAAATCTCGGTCAAGCCGTTTCGGAGGAGTATGGTAACTAAAATTGTGACACGAGAATTTTATATAAAAGAAGAAGGTATTAGATACAAAGGATGGCTGTACGATAGTGAGCGATAACTGTTGGTTGGATAAAACCAGGTCTACAAGGACTTAGTGGCTGGCAGACAGTGAATGACAGTCACTTGCCTCGTGGAGTTAAAGATCGGTCAGTTGAGATTGGAATTTTTAGGCGCATTGTGTTTGGGATGCAAAAATGGTTCTATAAACGATCTGTTGGTAAAAAACTTGTAAATGGCCTTTTCTTTTTCTATTTCCTGTATTATTGTTTCAGCCTGTAAGGTTTTCCATTTATTATAAACAAGTCGAAAATAAATAGAAATGAATACTTAAATGAGTTATCATCGATACCAGACTTAATAATCCAAATGAGGTTTTAAGTAGGTACATCTCTGGTAACTCAGATGAAACAGCGTGGTTAAAAACTTCTTTATTTTATGTATTTTAAATATGAAAACAATACGTTTTAAATAAACTATTCGCCAAACTGTGAAGTTTGATTGCAAGATGTATTCGGATTTATTCTTTTCATAATTATCGAACCCACCACTATTAAACTAATTATACTTATATAAGTATAACTAAGTTATTAATAGTAACAATAACTATTTTAATATTTTAACTTTGCTAATGTAATTTCTTTTTAAATTACAAATCGATTTACACTCCAATTTATTAAAATGGAATATTCTTTTAGGTACAGTGGAACATATATAAATATACACATACATAGTCAGTTAAAAACATGACCCTACTTTTGGCTTCACCGTAATCGGGTAACAAGGAACATTTTTCACACACGGCCAATCTGATTTCAAAGTAAGCTTCAAAGTGAGCTTGTATTATGGTAATCAGACAGCTGATATACTACGGTTTTAAATACATACTTATATAGATATTTACATCCAGACACAGAACAAACAGACAGCTTAAATATATCTTTTCGCGTACATTAAACATCATTATCCATCCATGTTGTAGAACATTCGAGATATTTATATCCACGGCCGTACAGAAACCACTTTATTTAATGAAAATAAATATAAATACAATATCTGACACACAGCTCCATTACTTTGAGTGCTTGTAATAACAATTGAGTTTTTATTATGTTGGCAGCAGTTAAGGGGTGCCAACGGTGCATTTTCAAGCTTAAATAGTCATTTTCCGTATCTTGAATTATTCGGGATAAAATTACTGTATCTGGATTTTTAAAGCCATTTCGCTATGTCTGTCCGTCCGTCCGTCCACGGGTAATCTCGGAGATGGTTGATACTACAGATCTGTAATTTGGTATGGTAGTAGAATTAACAACGTCGACCAAGTTGAAACATATAATATATAATGTAATAATCGTACCTATATTCTATATGTATACTTTAAGTATTGAATTCTGTCAATCTAGCTACGAAACCCTATACTGTGCTTATCCTAACACGCTCTTGGCTTTTTGGTAGTGGGATTGCAGGTACTAAAACACGCTAAAGGTAAATATATGTACGGATTCAGCACTGGATTTCAGTGTAAATGTCGAGAGGAAACCTGCATGCCCGACATGCACATTCAAAGGCATGTGAAGTTCCCCGCACGGCACTAAGCCTGTGTGGACTATGGCCTAAACCCTCGTTACGGGAGACGTGTATGAGCTGATGATGATGACTTTCGATTGAGTTTTTATATGTAGGTATTATTATGAATTCTTATCTTATTTTCATCTTATTATCATTGATAATCAATATGTACCATTAATCACAATATTTCTGCTAAGTATTAATGCAGATAAATTAATTATTTGGTTATTATATTTAGTTTACATAAAATATATTCCGTGTACATTATAAATTATTATCACGACTACAATTTAAATTCTGACAACATTCTGTATTACAAATCATAATAAATTCAAAGCCGGTTTTATGCGAAATGTACCTAATGAATTGATTTAGTTATAGATTAATTTGTAACACTAGCGACCTGCCTCGGTTTACATGAAACTTACGTCTATATTTACAGGCCAACCTAATGCGACAGAGTAGTTGATCTTATTATCTATTTTATATGCTAATCAGCAATTATGTGTCAGCCCATAGAACCTAGAATAGTATAAAAGCTAGTAGTCTATATTTTTAAAATGTATTCCTACAGGATCGGGAAATATGTATTATATTTTTTTTTTTTTTTTTTTTATACTACAAGGGTGGCAAACAGGCATACGGTCCCACCTGATGGGAAGCGGTTACCGTAGCCTATGGACGCTTGCAACACCAGAGGCGTCACTCACGCGTTGCCGACCCTATAAAAAAGGGAGCAACTGTATAGGCAGTGAAAGGGACATCCCTGGTCCCCCACTGCCGCTACAGCGTCTCCTCATGGAGCTCTGGCTACCTTACTCACCGCAGGAACACAACACTACATGTAGTGTTATTTGGCTGCGGTCTTCTGTAAGGTGGAGGTACTACCCCAGTCGGGCTGCTCCAATTTCGAACGGACGAATCCGTTGCGCCCTACCTCCTTCAAAAATCCTTATAATTGTGTAGGCATGCCAAGTTTTCTCGTAGCTAATCTTAGAAGTATGAATGTAGGTACATTCATCATTTGTAACTTCTTGGAACCCGTACAATGTTTACCCTTATCTCAAGTTATACCGGGAATAAATCACGTGAAACACGTGTGGGTGAATTTTGAGACTAAAGGTTACCCTAACCTAAATGGTTTCAAATCACTACATATTATAAAACAAAGTCGCTTTCCGCTGTCTGTCCCTATGTCTTCTTAAATCTTTAAAACTACGCAACGGATTTTGATGCAGTTTTTAAGCTATTGCATAGCTTTTATCGCGGGCTCTGAGCGCGGCGACCGAATCAAGAAATTCCGTAACGAAAATAAACCTAACACCCCCCACTCCGACCGGCACAGCGTTGAAAGCCGTGCATCGTCTAACGTCGTTTCAGTTCGGCAGACTTCGGCACGGTGTTTGTGTACGTGCGACTAGACGTATGCTAGATCGAGACGAGCTGCTCCGAAATCGGACGAATACATAAGCAGCTGTTTATGAGAAAGTATATAGGTGTATATGTATTTATGTACAACAGTGAATAGCTGTACTTGTAAAATTTGTGTATGAAGTGTTTTGAATATGAATGAACAAAGTGCATTTATTATTAAAATAAATAAATAAAATTATAATTGCATAAGTTGATACAAAATGCTATGCAATGCAATAGCTTTACCACGGCAGTCCCCGAGTGCCTCACGTATTTTTTTTCATAGATAGAATGATTCAAGAGGACGGTTTTTATATACAATACATGCATAATATGTTAGAGAAACACTGACAATTTTAGAGCTTTCTAAAGTGATGTATAAGCATTGCACCCGTGCGAAGCTGGGGCGGGTCGCTAGTCTATACTAATATTATAAAGAGGAAAGATTTGTTTGTTTGTAATGAATAGGCTCCGAAACTACTGGACCGATTTCAAAAATTCTTTCACCTTTGGAAAGCTACATTATCCCCGAGTAACATAGGCTATATTTTATCCCTGTATTCCCACGGGAACGGGAACTACGCGGGCAAAACCGCGGGGAGGCAGCTAGTACAGTATAAAAACTAAATTGAAAACTGATATTAACTACATTAGATACTATAAACATAACATACCTTTTAACCGTTTGATCCTAAACATATATCATTTATGACAAACTTATGATCCTTTTACTGTATGTTTATTTTTAGTTTTATTTTTAGGTGTATATATAGATAATTAAATTTCATGTGTGTACTTATACTGATGGTTGTAAATAAAATAAACTAAAAATCTGACAAACTTAAACGAAATGACGCAGTTTCTGTAGGACTTCCCACCCACTTAGAACACACAATCAAAAGAAAGCCACGCGAGTAGGCCGCGGCCGCGGTTGGAATATTTTGTTTTATACTTACCACTTTGTTGGGATCTCGTTAAAACTTCCGAAGGGTGCGGCTGCGTGGGGAATCACAATGTTTTTGTTCAAAAGATTCCAAGAAAATTGTCTGCCGAGTTTGTGTTTGGAAATACTTATTTTGAAGTTGGTAAATGGTGTTTTTTTGATTTAAGAAAGGAATTCGGTATAAATGTTAGTAATATTAATGTTTTGGTGTTTTGTGGTTTGTGATTTGGGCACGCAATTAATTAGCTATTTATACTAATATTATAAATGCGAAAGTAACTGGCTTTCATGCTAAAACTTCTGAACTGATTTAAATGAAATTCGGTACACAGATAGTCTAGAGCCTGAGAAAGGACATAGGCTACTTTTTAAACCGGAAGAATTGAACTGGGGGCCAGTAGTTATTAATAAAGTTATATTAGTGGTAAATTTGACAGTTTTTGAAAAAAAAATAATTAATTAACAACACTTTACTTAGGTGGTCAAATATCTAAGTAGGTACATAATAAAAATCACCGAAGAGCAAATTTATATTACTTCTTTAAATTCCAAACTGCTTAGTTTGGAATTTAAAGAAGTAATATAAATTTGCTCTTCTAAATTAAAAAAATCTAAAACTTTATTTCAAAATCTAGATTTTTTTAATATTACTTCAGTTATTTTCCATTTTAGTAACGTAACCCTAAAACTGATTTGGTAAAGCATGTCACTGGCATACCACCCTTTTAAAGGTAATTTAGCATCGTTGATCGTGATATTTGTGGACTCGTAGCAGACTCGTAGACCCTCGTAGCAGACTCGTAGCGCCTCGTAGCGGTTCCTATTCGTAGCGGTCCGTAACGGTTTCCGGTCACTGGTCTCGGCCGGATGGGCGTTAACTAACCAATAGGATACCGTTTTGAATTAAACTACTGAATACTGTATTTGATTCTTGACTTTAATGTAAGGGATTTATGTGTCAGTTATGTGGATACAATATATACAATAAGAAATAAGTAATTTAGGTATTTATAACTTAAAATTGAACTGCAATTTTTGATAGAAATGTTAAGTATATAATTGTTTACCGTTTCTAAAAGATTTGTAATATTAATATTTTGTAACGTAATGAGTTTAAATCGAATAACATGTTTTCTTTACTACATACAAATCGGCCACTCAAAAAATAATATAGGACATACAAAATAATATCCCAGTAATAATATAAATTCGAAAGTTTGTGAGAATGAATGTGGATAGACAATGGATAGAAATATATCTATTATCTCAAATAGGCCTTCACAGGCGCTTATGAAACGTCGATTCTAATGCTCTCAGTCAAACATTCTCAGCCAAGTTTGATTCTCTTTCACGCAAAAACTTCCAAACGAATTTAGTTGAAATTTAGAACACAGATAATTTATAACCTGAATTAACATATGGTCTACTTTTTATTCCGGGAAAATCAAAGATCCCCCGGAGAAACCCGCCTTAGCCTCTACTCTTAACATATTTCTAAGATACTATCATAACACAACTACTAGGTAAGGCCTCACAAACTTGTCTGGCCTCATTCACATGTTAAATTTGACACAATCCGCACAAAGGCCCCTCACAGAGGCCTACGTTCTGTATAATTTAATATACAAAGGCCTTTTCTACGTGAGTGAAGAATACTTCAGATATTATGTAAGTAAAGATGGATAGAATGCGTGTTTATGGATATTCATTTTCTTACTATAGACAATATCTTTTTTCTACTTGCTGGTCTTGTTTTTGTCTGTAGTGTTTTTTTTTGTTATATAATTATCTTTAGTTGGGTAGTAGGAAATAATGTTGCTTTTGTATTTCTTTTTTGAAGATGGTAAAATATTCCTAATGTTTTAATGGGAAGAAAAACATATATACTAAATACCTATCACGATAAAATAAACTGTTTTATCAAAATAATTATAGTTACAAAATTTTTCTGCAATTCTTGTAAATTGTAAGAAGTGGTTTTTCTTAAATCAGGTAATCTAATTTATTATACCTACAGGCCATTTATTGCCTAGTAAAGAAAGAAAGAAAGAAAAATGTTTATTGACAGCACACATTATATGTATAACGATTACACAAAAACAATTTACATAAAATTAAGCATAATAAAAAACAAATCAATAGCAAATAAGCGGTAGGAGTGCTGTCAAAGGGGGACCAGCTCAGCATGTGCTGCTGTAGACAACAGCGCTGATTTTCAGCTGGCACTTTAAGTGAGATTTGCACTGCTTATCTTTGATACAATTTCTTTAACAGTATTCTTAGCATGATAGCTAATAAGGTGGATTGTCCTCTGATGTGGAAGCTCGCTCAGAGGACAAAAACAAATTTTGTATTAGGCTTATAGTTTTACGTACCGCTCAAACTAACATAGTTTTAAGATTTTACTAACAATATTGGGTTTTTGTGTTGCCTTAATAATTTTTTATTTTTATTATTATTTTATTAACCTATTCACGTAGCATAATAATTAGGCATAGGCAATTTAATTGTCCCCATTAGAAACAAAGATTTTTTCACATCTATACATATAATGAAAAAGTAATCGTTACCTTGGATAAATCATTGCATATTTGTATGTTTTCATCTGCCTAGATTATGAATATATTCATGAAAGTACGTGCTTCTTTGTTATGATTTTTGTATATCTTTTTTTTTTATATCCTGGGACATTTTTCACATACGGTCAATCTGATTCCAAAGTAAGCTTGAAGCTTGTGTAATGGTAACCAGATAGCTGTTATACTACATATAATACTTTTAAATACATATTATAGATTTTTACATCCAGACACAGGGCAAACAGACATAATCATGCTTACAAAATGATTGTTCTGGGTGGGATTCGAACCCACGACCCGCGGCTCGACACTGAAAGTCAGGGTCACTATAGTATGACCATTAGTGCTGTGCACTCCCTGAGGTATGCGCGCGGTGAGACGGGGGGGTTAGAATCGGCTGCTGCGCTGTCAGTGCGCCGTCAACGCTTGTGACGGCAGGTAGTGTTATTTGTATCGGACTGTCTATGTCAGACGCACACGAGATAAATATTCAAAGACTAGTGGCTCCCCGCGGTTTCACCCGCGTACCCGGGAGGTCTTCCATTTTCCCGGGATAAAAAGTAGCCTATATGTTAATCCAGGTTATAAGCTATCTTTATTCCAAATTTCATTCAAATCTATTCAGTAGTTTTTACGTGAAAGAGTAACAAACATCCATACATCCATACATCCATACTTACAAACTTTCGCCTTTATAATATTAGTAGGATGGGTCGTGCGTTATCTCGTGATATGAAGACTGTCATTTTTAAGGTGGCTGAATATTTTAAGAAAAGAAAAGCAGACAAAGAAAGCTTTGAATTTAAAAATGACGTGAATATTGCTAAAATCGTTGCGGAGGCTACGGGATACAGCAAAAGAACCGTACATAATGTGATTTCTGCGGGTTATTTATCAATTGAAAATTCAAGCCAATTAAAATTTCAATCGCCAAAAAAACCAAAAGTTCTAAAGAAAAAACACGTTGTGGATGATTTTGACCTTGGAGTTATCAGAAGAAAAATTCATCAGTTTTACGAAGTTGAAAAAAAAATACCAAGTGTCCGTAAGTTACTATCAAGTTTGAGACAGGATGGCATATTGGATTGTGGACGGGAATATTTAAGACAGCTTTTACACAAAATGGGCTACCGTTACAAAAAATGCAAATCAAAGAGACATCTCCTTATAGAGCAGCCTAATATTACAGTGTGGCGGAAAAAATATCTTACACAAATCAGAAATTACAGAACGGAAAACCGAAACATATATTTTCTTGATGAAACATACATCAACGCCAGTCACCATGCCAGCAAATGTTGGCAATCATCGTCTGAACCCGGTATTCATGCTGATATTGGGAAAGGACGGCGACTAGTAATACTCCACGCTGGGTGTCGAAATGGCTTAGTGGATGATACATTGACTATATTCAAATCCGATGCTAGAACCGGTGACTATCATGGAGATATGAGCGGACCTACTTTTTATAAGTGGGTAGATGAAAAGTTAAAAGATAAGTTGCTGCCGAATTCTGTGGTTGTAATGGACAACGCGTCTTACCACAGCGTTCAGATTGAGAAGAAACCAACTATATCAAGCCTCAAAAGTGAAATGCAGAACTGGTTGCTACGCCATAATGTAGAATTTTTAGGAACCATGTCAAAGGCTCAACTGCTACTTCTTATCAAAAATACACAAAAAGAACCCGTGTATAGAATTGACGAACTCCTGAAAGCCAGTGGACACACTGTTCTGCGTTTACCTCCGTACCATCCAGATTTAAATCCAATCGAGTTGGTCTGGGCTGATATTAAAAACAACATAGCCCAAAACTATATTAATTCTTCTCTAGACGAAAAGATAATCTTATTGGATAAATTGTTTTCGGAATTCACGGCGGAAAAATGGCAGAAATGCGACGATCATGTCCAGAAAAATAAAAATGATTACTGGAGTCGCGATAGTAGGTTCGATAATGTTATCGATTCATTCATAATAAATTTGCAAGACTCTGATTCAAGTTCCGGTGGCGAAGAGGAAGATGAAGATGATGACGAAATGGAAGATGAAGTTGAAACAGAATCTATGTCAGAATAACTTTCGTTAGAATATATAATTGTTTGTAAATATAAAAATGTTTAATAAAACAAGTCCTGTTGTGAATTATAACTTTCAATTCTTATTTATCACCTGCATATTTTTAATAAAATATGAGTATATTTGGGTTACATTTTAATCAACAAAGTAAGTATATATTACAGATAGATAGCCTCCGACCAACGCAACGTCCCGCCACAAGTCTTGCCTTAGAAATGCAAACTGATATCGTAAGATCTGTCCGACATGTATCGACCTCATGTGAACTCATGCACTTTTTTCTTCGCCCCCCACCTCGCCGTGCATACCTCAGGGAGTGCACAGCACTCATGGCCACACTATAACCACAAAGCCAACCTGGCTGTCAATCTTATGTTAAACTGGTTCTTTTAAAGATTGTAAAAATAAACGAGAGCAAATCGTACCTACATTATGGTTCATTTATTAATTAATTTATTATTTATTTATTCACTAGCTGCCTCCACGCGGTTTTACCCGCGTAGTTTCCGTTCCCGTGGGAATACAGGGATAAAATATAGCCTATGTTACTCGGGGATAATGTAGCTTTCCAAAGGTGAAAGAATTCTTGAAATAGGTCCAGTAGTTTCGGAGCCTATTCATTACAAACAAACAAACAAACAAATCTTTCCTCTTTATAATATTAGTATAGATATCCAAGTCCAATTCCATAATATATTCAAAATTAATCTTGACCATCACCATTATTACTTATTTATCGTTCTTTCATAGTATTTTAGTCAGCTCTTAGTTTTACATATTATTATGTAAATATGATCGAGTCCCTCAAACCTTTGAATCTATAATACGACTTTCTATCTCCTACCCTCCGACGTGACGCAACAGTAAACTTCACTGAAACAAATTGAATCACCTCCTTTCTTCATTCCACAGCCCAAATTAAATTGCAGGTGTAAACGAAATGAGTTCTTATTAAAAACGTGACTTGAAACACAATTTAGGGTTATATTTTTTAAATATTTTTATAAAAATTTAAGTAAGTACTTCTCTTTCGTCAGGATTACAAAGCAACTAAAAATATAGCTAAACACCCTAAAAAAGAGTTAAAATTTTAGTCAAAAAACAAATCCGTGCACTGATTTGTGATATAAGGTGTATGTGTATATAAATTTTGGAAATCGTTATTTATTCATGACCGTTAAAAATACATAGCCAACTATATTAAAGAGTATTAGAATTCATTCAATTATGTCTAAAGTTACTTTTATTACTCCCAATTAAAAATCAGGCATCAATTTATCAAACAACATTTTTAAGTCTCTTAATAAAATCGTAAAAAAACTACATCAAAAAGTAATCATGAAAACCTAGTGAAGAATTTAATCAAACAATTTTTTTAATTAGTTTCACCAGAAAACCTTCGTCCTGTATTTATGAAATATTCAAAGAAACCTTATAATAAATATTTAATTTAGACTCGTTCATTCGGACTTGATAAATTCATTTAGTTTTTCCATTCATATTTAATAAATTCAATCCAAACGAAAACAGTGGCAGAATAATAAGAGAAAACTTTTATATTGTTTCTGACGAATATAATTAAGTTGGTTAGAAAAATAGTCTGGTCATAAAAAAATACTAAGACACGTGAATAAAAGATTTTTTCTAGTTAGTTAGGGTTCCGTACCTAATGGGTAAAAAAAATAAAATAAAATACCAGTCGAATTGATAACCTCCTCCTTTCTGAAGTAGTTTAAAAACGGGTGTCGAAGCATTAAGTTCTACCAATACATATAAGATGTTATATGTATTGGTAGAACTTAATGCACACATCGACGTGAACGAGCGCCGAGAGTCGCGACCGACACTCACTCACTCGCTCATTGGACATCCAACAGTGTTACACGCACCCCATGAATTTTTCAATTTCAATACATCAGTTAACATAATCCGAGTCATCATTACATCACCCGCCCCAGCTTCTCGACGTTACAACGGGACCCTATTACTGAGACTTCGCTGTCCGTCTGTCACCAGGCTGTATCCCAAGAACGGTGATAGCTAACAGTTGAAATTTCCACGGATAATGTATTATTGCCACTATAATAACAAATAAAATAAAATACATATTTAAGGGAGCTCCCATACATCAAGCTTGATTTTTTTACCGTTTCTTGCTCGATACTAATAAAGGCGATAAATACATGATAAGGAACCCTTCGTGCGCGAGTTCGACTCGCACTTGCCCGTATTCAGAAGATGAGATGTATTGTTTCAGAACCCTCGGGGAGTTACAAAGGAAAATTTATATTATGGGAAACCGATTCGAACCCTTCCAACATATTCTAGATCCCGGTTAACTTTATTACATTCGGGTAGGTAATATAATATTTTATTAGCCATATTATCTGGGCAATTGATAGCTTACCTATCTACACTAATACTATAAAGAGGAAAACTTTGATGGTTTGGTTGTAGGCTCAAAAACTAACGGACCGTTTTAAAAACCGTTTTACCATTCATGTCCCAGGATATTTATTAATTATTTATTCGAAAGCTACATTATCTACGAGTAACATAGGCTATATTTTAACCCTGTATTTCCACGGGAACGGCAACTACGCGCGTGAAACTGCGCGGAGGCAGCTAGTAAATGAAGTGAAGAAGCTAGTTCATGTAGAAATCATTCCTAACAGACGCGTTATATAAAGTATTTTATCAGTAATTCCAAAACGGAAAAGACTCGTATTCGTTACTCTCTCTGTTTAATACGCTGATGTTAGTAAAAATACACCTATGTTGATTTGTAATTGGTGTGGGATTAGAATCAATATTATTGCAATTATTTTTTACAAGTGGAAGTTCTCCCGGGTACGCGGGTGAAACTGCGGGGAGCCCCTATAGACCTAAACCTATATATATAATATACCTAATATACCTATACTAGTGATAGAGTATACCTACACCTACCAGCCACACTGAAGGTTTGTCTGAAGTTTAGATCTAGCTCTCAGGTGCAGCATATTATTCTGGTTATACACAAAGTGATTATATTATGGGAGGTTCACGCCTCGCGGTTTATCATTATGCATAATTACTCCAATTATGTATCGCTATCTCGCTCTATATACATAGAATATAGCAAGAAGAAGCTTCTAAGTACAAGGTGACATACTGTTATAGCCGTGTTCTCCGTGGTACTTAAGTTTTCCCGAAACAAGTCCAAAGTTTAATTCAAAACATATTCAATCTGTGTCCCAAAGTTAATTTAAAATAAAATATATAAAATAAAATAAAAACATTCTTATAAATAAACAATTACGTTCATAGCTTGACTATAATAGTTTTATCAAAAATCTTAACTAATATTATAAATTACTTTGCATGTAACGCTTTCACCCCCACCACTAGAAAGAAACCAATAGAGAGATAGATAGATATAACTCTATTGTTACATCACATATAAAACATAAAATCAACAAGAAACATTAAAGACAAGAGTGTTACAATGGGCGGCCTTATCACTTATAGTGATCTTTTCCAGGCAACCTTAGGATGGAGAGGAAAGCTACATTATCAGGGTGTAACATAGGCTATATTTTATCTGCCTATTCCAACAGGAACGGAAAACGCTAAGCTTATCAATCAATCTTAATCATGCTGTTTTATAAACATAATAAGGTTCAGAAAACACGTTATTTTAATAATAAATTCGAAATAAACATAACCAACAATTCAAATAACTCCAAACACGAAAAATATTCAAATAAACTTATGTAAAGTAGTAAAATTCTCTCTTCAACTGAATTATTCCCATGTTTTATTGCCAGAGTCGTGATGTGACATTTACGTCGTAAAATCTCAGAGGTCTGATCGCATTATACATTTTAGAAAAGGCCTTTTGGTTTTTCTGTACACCCAGTGATATGAATTTTGAGTATATGCCTTGCTTTCCAGTAGATAAGTTAGGTACTAAATGATAAACAGGTAAGAACTATGATATGAAATTGTGTGCCTATTATGTTAAAATTAGAAAACATTAAATTTTATTGTTATAGATTTTGAATAAGCTCCAAAGTTTGTGGTTTGAATAAAAAAAAACACCTTCTAGTGTTAGATAGTCGATGGGGGAAGGCGAGAAGAGGACAACTGCGACTAATAGGAGCGGAGCATTGTAGAAAAAAATTCAAATATAGGGAAAAATGTGACGCAGACGGAGTTCGTGGATCAACTAGCCTTTAAATAAATATATAAATTCTAGGACATTTTTTTAGACGCTGTCAATCTGATACCATAATAAGCAGAGCTTGTACTTTTGTATAACGGATAGCGGATCTAATCCTAATAAATACGACTATAAATTACAATCAAAAAAACATTAATCCTTCATTACCACAGCCACAGACGTATTAATCTAACTAGATAACGTTAGTACCTTAATTTGTATGAAGATCAACCGTGTCACTTTTTCTTTGAAATTCGATGGTAAATTAATATGTTATGCATTTGTATACATGAAAAGTCCAAATGTACCTACTATATTCTCATGTAATCTTCTAATATATAAAATTCTCGTGTCGCGGTGTTTGTGATTAAACTCCTCCGATACGGCTTTACCGATTCTCATGAAATTTTGTGTGCATATTAGGTAGGTCTGAGAATCGGGCAACATCTATTTTTCATCCCCCTGTAATCACGGGAACTACGCGGGTGAAACCGCGGGGCGGCAGCTAGTAACTTATACAAACCACATTTAAAGAAAATCACACTTATATTACAAAGGGGAAAGCTTGTGAGTGTGTATGTTTGTTACTTCTTCACGTCTAAATGGCTGGAGGGATTTTAGAGTTAGCTGCCACCCTGGATTAACACATAGGCTACTTTTAATCCTGGTAAAATTGAAGATCGCCGGACACGCGGGTGAAACCGCGGGGAAACAAATAAATATTAGACGATCTCGGACTAAAAGAAGACATTTTAGCTGGTTTTTGACACGTGCAGTACCAGCGACGTCTAAATAACAGGTCTGTGTCGACAACCGTTACATATCGATTGCATTTTCGAGACAAGCCGGCCACCGACCTTGGCCTACTGACCAAGTGATTATGTCAGAACGGACTGGGGTTAAATCTTATATTTTAACAAACAATGAATATTTAAATGGGGTACTTTTACCCGCGTAGTTCCCGTTCCCTTCGGAATACAGGGATAAAATATAGCCTATGCTACTCAGTGATAATGTAGCTTTCTAATGAAAAAAGAATGATTAAAATCGGTCCTGTACTTTTGAGTTTATTCGTTACATACAAAAATACAAATATTTCCTCTTTATAATATTAGTGTACATGCTGACAAATATCAACTAATATAACTTTTTAATAGCTGCCTAGATTATATATATGCATTTATATAAGTTCACCTATTAACATGTACATATATAATATTAAAAAAAACGTTAGGAGAGACGTAAATACCTTTTTTCCTCCTTTGGCCACGGGACGGGGTATTTATAAAAACCGACATAGAAGTCGAGAAAGTAAAATAATTAGTGTAGATGTAGATATTATTGTGTAGATATAGAGAATATGTACGGACGTAAATAAACCGAAGTTTCCTATGTATTTGTGGGTAGTATTGATTCAGATGGTTCGCTCGTGAATTATGCATGATTGGGACGCGCCGCTGAATATGCGTCGTACTCATACATGATGTTAATATTTGAAAGATAAATATATCATACTAGTGGCTCCCCGCCATCGACGTATAGCGATAGACAAGAACGTTCATGTAAAACATTTGTTTAAAAACTGGTAAGAGTTAGAACTAAAGTTCGCTGCAGCGCTGTATAAAGCTGTGTCAACTAACCAAACTATTTTAAAAGATACAGCGCTAGATTGCTTAGAGTATAGTTTTCTCGCGACCAAAACGTCGTAAGCGCCGCAAATTTCATGGCGCTTACGCGTTTCGTTCAGTTAACTACACTAAGATGTCGTCCCTATAGAGTTCACACCGCAGATGTGACACATCTTTTTTACCTTCTAAACTTCATTAGAATAAAACTCGATTTCAAAATGTATTATATTAATATTAGGGGGGCCTAGTGCGGATTGGCGGACTTCACATGGCTTAAATGAGTACTCAGAGGTACGGGCCAGGGCTTGAATTAACATAAAACAATTATTCAAAATATCAAACTATCACTACTAATTAAAAACTCATTAACAATTAATCAAATTAAAACCTTTCTAAAAAAACATATCAAGTCTGTGTTCAGTTACATATTTTTACCTACAACCAGTTTTAAGGGAACATCTGCACGTTTTAGTATATGATTGTAGAATGGCGTGGTATTTAAATAGATAAATTGTTTTTCTACTCTGGAATTACGGAATTATCACCTATTAATTCACTTAAACAGGTAGTAATTTTACTTAGTTGACTACTGACTAGTTATTTTCGTCCAGGGTCTACTTTGATTCGGATTATCGTTGTTATTAACGCTGCTCCGTGCGCACCCGCACTGAATGAATGTCGAAGCCACACTAAAGTCGGGTGTGGGGACTGCAGTTCAGTTGAGTTGATAAAAGCGAGTGTTCGGAACGCCCTATCTAGTACGTAGTACATATATATCGATGCTCCCCGCGGTTTCACCCGCGTACCCGGGAGGTCTTCCATTTTCCCGGGATAAAAAGTAGCCTATATGTTAATCCAGGTTATAAGCTATCTTTATTCCAAATTTCATTCAAATCCATTCAGTAGTTTTTACGTGAAAGAGTAACAAACATCCATACAAACTTTCGCCTTTATAATATTAGTAGGATTTTTATTGTAATATAGTGGCTCCCCGCGGTTTCACCCGCGTTCCCGGGATAAAAAGTAGCCTATGTGTTATTCCAGAACATATTCTAGCTCTGTGCCAAATTTCAAGCAGATCCCTTCAGCCGTTGGAGCGTGAAAGAGTAACAAACATCCATACATCCATACTTACAAACTTTCGCATTTATAATATTAGTAGGATTTATGTCGGTGGTTGGAAATCCGTTCAGATATTTTCTTTATAGGCATTTTATAATTAACAATGGCAATGATACTCTCAAAGTTCCAGCTTGATATATTAATAGTACAATAAAAGAATTAAAATTAATTTAATTTTTTACTAACTCACAAAAAGCTAATCTGTAAACAGTTAAACAGAATTTATTAAATAAAATTCAAAAACGCTAAGTATCAATTAATAAATTTATTAAGTCTAAATAAAATGCCACAAGTTAACATACGGGCAATTTAAACACATATTTTACTGTAATTAAAATGCCAAATTCTTATTAACTCCTCTCTAACCTGGCTTCATCAACAATCCCGAAGGTTAGTCAAAACGCTGATGGTTAGTGGTCACCATCACTAAAGCAATACACTATTCGCCTTAAAACAATAAGCCTTCAGAAATTTCGTAGAGCCACTACGTCGTAGCGTCATTGTGCTACGGAATTGCAAGCTACGAGCGTGCTACGGTCGCTTACGTAGCACTCTGTGACGTCATCATTTATGAGTACCTGCACTTTACCTACTATTTCTGTTGTGTATTAGATGCCTATGTGTGCGTGAGCGCACATCCCCGTATACTGTCATGTTCCGACGAATAAATCAGTGTGCTACCAGCTACGCGTTGTTTCACTAGTCCCTTCGCATATCTAACAGTGGCGCGAGACAATTACCCACACATAAAAATAAAAAATGAGTTCGAATACTTTCGGCATTTTATCTACTTTTGACCATACCTTTCAACCTTGGAAGGCATACAAGAGTAGAATAACGCAATGGTTTATTGCAAACTCAATCACAGAAGCGGATCCGTTGGGGATAAAACGACGCGCAATATTGCTAAGTGCACTCACAGAAGGTACCTACAAACTGGCAGAAGACCTAGCATTACCAAAAAAATTGGAAGATGTACCATTTGAAGATATTTTGCATTTATTAGATAACCATTTTACTCCGAAACGCATTGGATTTGCCGAGCGGCATAATTTCTATGCAGCCGTCCAGCAGCAGGGTGAAAGCCATCAGCAGTGGGCCGCGCGACTGCGCGGGCTCACCGTTCACTGCAGCTTCACTAACATAGAGGAAGCACTCCGTGACAAATTTATTATGGGGATGTTGCCGGGCATTGAAAAGGAGAAGCTGTATGCTCAGGATATGGAAGCTTTGACACTGGCAAAGGCAGTCGAAAAGGCAGAAAACATCCGATGTGCGCGAGCCGGCGCCGCAGCGAGCTCCAGTGTGGGTGGCCAGGCCACTCACCAATTTTCATCGGTGAACGACCAAGTGCTCAAAATTTCACAAGTGTCAAAAAATAGTGGTGCGTCATTTAAAAAGAAGTGTTCCGTTTGTGGTTATACAAATCATGACTCATCTAAATGTCGTTATGCCAAAGCAGTGTGTAATAAGCATCGACGTATAGCGATAGACAAGAACGTTCATGTAAAACATTTGTTTAAAAACTGGTAAGAGTTAGAACTAAAGTTCGCTGCAGCGCTGTATAAAGCTGTGTCAACTAACCAAACTATTTTAAAAGATACAGCGCTAGATTGCTTAGAGTATAGTTTTCTCGCGACCAAAACGTCGTAAGCGCCGCAAATTTCATGGCGCTTACGCGTTTCGTTCAGTTAACTACACTAAGATGTCGTCCCTATAGAGTTCACACCGCAGATGTGACACATCTTTTTTACCTTCTAAACTTCATTAGAATAAAACTCGATTTCAAAATGTATTATATTAATATTAGGGGGGCCTAGTGCGGATTGGCGGACTTCACATGGCTTAAATGAGTACTCAGAGGTACGGGCCAGGGCTTGAATTAACATAAAACAATTATTCAAAATATCAAACTATCACTACTAATTAAAAACTCATTAACAATTAATCAAATTAAAACCTTTCTAAAAAAACATATCAAGTCTGTGTTCAGTTACATATTTTTACCTACAACCAGTTTTAAGGGAACATCTGCACGTTTTAGTATATGATTGTAGAATGGCGTGGTATTTAAATAGATAAATTGTTTTTCTACTCTGGAATTACGGAATTATCACCTATTAATTCACTTAAACAGGTAGTAATTTTACTTAGTTGACTACTGACTAGTTATTTTCGTCCAGGGTCTACTTTGATTCGGATTATCGTTGTTATTAACGCTGCTCCGTGCGCACCCGCACTGAATGAATGTCGAAGCCACACTAAAGTCGGGTGTGGGGACTGCAGTTCAGTTGAGTTGATAAAAGCGAGTGTTCGGAACGCCCTATCTAGTACGTAGTACATATATATCGATGGTAATAAGTGTAAAACCAAGGGTCATTTACAAAAAATGTGCACGAAAGTGAACTACGTTGATACGGTCAGCGAGTCGGGTAGTGATGACGATGATGACGGTAAGCTTCAATTATATAATATACGGTCAGTGAGGGGTGAACCTATGGTAGAAATTATTGATATTAACGGGTTACAATTAGAATTTGAAATAGATAGTGGTTCAGCTGTATCTGTGATTTCCTCAAAGTTTTATCATTTACATTTTAAAGGGGTACCATTGTCAAATACTAATAAGAAATTGATGACTTATACAGGCAATAGTATTACCTGTTTAGGGGTTATGAATGTTCCTGTGGTTTTTCAAGGAATCACGCATAACTTAATTTTTTATGTAGTAAAAAACGGCGGCCCTCCCTTACTCGGTAGGAATTTTATTTCACAATTCAAATTAGAATTAATGCCCGTAAATTATTGTGCGGAGACTAATTTGATCCAGCAATTAAAAAAAAATTTTCCCAAATTATTTTCAAATAAATTAGGTTGTTTCAACAAATATGAAGTAACTCTTTCCCTTAAGGATAATGCGAAACCGGTATTTTGTAAAGCGCGACCAATTGCTTTTGCTTTACGCGAAAAGATCGACAAAGAGATAGATAGGCTAGTCGGGTTAGGTATTTTAAAACCGGTCGAACACTCACAATATGCCTCGCCTATTGTGCCAGTACTAAAACGTAATGGTTCGTTACGATTGTGCGTGGATTATTCAATAAGTATTAATAAACAGTTGGTTGTAGAAAAATATCCTCTTCCGACAGCCAAGGAGTTGTTTGTTAAATTGTATGGAGGAAAACAATTTACTAAGCTTGACCTTTCGATGGCGTATAACCAATTTTTATTATCAGAAGAGTCACAGGGTATAACGTGTATAAATACTCATCGGGGGCTTTTCAAATATACCCGTCTCGTATTTGGGTTAGCCAGCGCGCCGGCTATTTTCCAGCGCGCGATGGAGTGTGTGCTGTCGGGGCTGGACGGTGTACTTTGTCTGTTAGATGATGTGCTTATTACCGGGGAAGACGAACGACAACACAGGGCTAGGCTGAAGGAAGTGCTTCAACGATTAGAAAATGCGGGGCTTACACTACAACAAGAAAAATGTGAATTTTTCAAGGAGGAGATAACTTATTTAGGTTACGTTATTAATAAGGACGGATTAAAAAAATCTCCTCAAAAAGTGAAAGCTATCGTTGAGGCACCGATTCCAACAAATCTTAATCAATTACAATCGTTCTTGGGTCTGATTAACTACTATCGAAGTTTTGTTCCAAATATAGCGACAATTCTAAGCCCTTTATATGAATTATTAAAAAAGGGGACTAAATTCAATTGGTCATCAATACATACAAAAGCATTTAATAATGTTAGGCGTATTTTGTCTTCGGATCAAGTGTTGACGCATTTTAACCCGGATGCTAGGATAGTGTTGACAGTGGATGCTTCACCGTGTGGGCTAGGAGCAGTGCTATCTCAAATAGATGGAAATAATATTGAGAGACCGATTTCGTTCGCTTCCCGAACCTTAAATGCAGCTGAGAAACGGTACTCTCAAATTCAAAAGGAAGCGACTGCGATAATTTTTGGAGTGCGGAGATTCCATCAATATTTATACGGAAAGTCAGAGCCCTTTTTATTACGTACGGATCATAAGCCACTCATCTCCATTTTCGGTCCATATCGTGGGGTCCCAGAAGTAACTGCAAACAGGCTACAAAGGTACGCCTTATTTTTAAGCGGCTACAATTACGAAATAGAATATGTTCGTAGTAATAATAACTGCGCAGATTACTTGTCACGGGCCAGCCTGCCCGACGTCGACGCGATCAGCTGTTCGAACAGTAGCTCGTCCGCAGTGTGCGAGCATAGCGGCAACAGCGCGGACGAGGCAGCGATGCTAGATCGCGCCGCCTATATTTGTTTTGTGCATGAAGGCAAGTTACCGATCACATTAAACGAACTACGTAATGAAACAAAAAAGGATTTATTATTGAATAAAGTAATTGGGTTTATATCGAAGGGCTGGCCAAATAAAAGTTCTGAGAGTGAGATTAAACCGTTTTACCTTTGTAGGACACAGTTATCATTTGAAAACGGTTGTGTTATGCGGGGACATAAGCTAGTCATTCCGGAAACATTACGTAGTAAAATTATTTTAGAACTCCACACATCTCATTTAGGAATTGTTAAAACCAAATCAGAGGCTCGAGCGCGATTTTGGTTTCCCGGCATTGATAAAGCAATCGAAAATATGATTAACTCATGCGAGATTTGCATAAAGTTACGAGTGACGCCCCCCCGCGCGTCTCCCGCACCTTGGGATCGTCCTCCCCACGCATTTCATCGCATTCATATAGATTTCTTGGGCCCGATAAACAATCGCAATTATCTAGTTATTGTAGATGCCTATTCTAAATGGGTAGAAGTATACGATATGTCTACGTCGACCACCTCCACAGCAGTAATTAATAAAATAATTGATTTTATATCAAGGTTCGGCCTTCCTAACACTATAGTAAGTGACAATGGTACCGCATTTTGTTCCCAAATATTTGAACATTTTTGCAATTTGAATGGAATATCACATTTAACATCTCCGGCCTATCACCCGGCCAGTAATGGACAGGCAGAAAGTTTTGTCAAAATTATAAAAAAAGGCATTAAGTCATGTTTACAATCAAGTAATAAAAATCAAATGTTAGGCTTATTAAAATATATTTTCGATTACAGAAACTCAGTACATTCTGCCACTGGGTTCTCTCCAGCTGAACTAGTATTTGGTCATAAATTAAGATGCCGACTGGACTTGCTGGCACCATCATCGTCCTCACGACCCCCGCCTGTAACAAATGTTTGTAATAAAACCCAGTTCTCACAAGATAATGTTAATAACGATAATGAAAAATCGAGTCGTAGTTTTAAGAAAGGTAATTTCGTTTTATTCAAAAAGTTCACAAGTAACAATAAGTTTGATTGGACAAAAGGTGTAATAGTTAAAAGGATAGGTAAAGTTGTATATCTAATAAAAGACCTTTTGAGTAATAAGGATGTAAAAAAACATAAAAATCATTTAATACATTTTAAAGGAATAATAAAAAATAAAAACTACTGGGACTACGATCAATACGACAATGAGGAGTTATTACCTAGTCCGTATTCCGCTACACAACCATCGAAGTCGCCACCGCCGTCACCGCCGTCACCGCCGTCATCGCCGTCATCGCCGTCGCCGCCGCCGTCACCGTCGTCACCGCCGTCGCCGCTGTCACCGCCGTCACCGCCGTCGTCGCCGCCGTCACCGCCGTCACTGCCGTCACTGCCGTCACTGCCGCCACTACCGCCGTCGCCATCACCGCCTAGTTTAGGCTCCACGGATTCTGCACCGGAAATTCCACCAGCAGAAACCTCAACTGATGGAGGTTGCTACGTGCAGGGAAACGCAGGAGAGGGAGGAAACGAGGCCGCAAGTATCCAACCAGCTGCTAGTGCAACCACAGGCGTTCCGGAAAAATCGAATGATATTGACGAGTTTCATGAAGCCCTGTCTGATGTCCCAGTAGAATCTCATAAAGTTCCTCAAAGGTCGATACGTAACCGTACAAAAGTAGATTACAAAAAATATTTGTAAATTGTAATTATTAGATATTATTTATTAGTTAAGGAACTAGGGGAAGGAATGTTGTGTATTAGATGCCTATGTGTGCGTGAGCGCACATCCCCGTATACTGTCATGTTCCGACGAATAAATCAGTGTGCTACCAGCTACGCGTTGTTTCACTAGTCCCTTCGCATATCTAACAATTTCATACAAATTGCAAGCTTTGAATAGAAAAATGTTGTTTAAAATGTGTGTAAAAAATATAAGAAATTTTCTGATTTTCATTCAATTTCTCAAAGAATATAATGTATTAAAACAATGCCAGAATTATATACCTACTTTTTTACCTTTTTAGATTTCACTGAAATATAATAATGATTCAAAAATCAATGCGAAACTAAAAATAAAACCGAGATAAACCATATACATTTTATAATCCAGACACAAATTATTATCATTATTACTATTTAAAGCCTAGCTTGTCCCACTGCAGGGCAAAGGCACAAATTGCCCAACAAAATTTTATACCAATGTTAGACTGTCATACAATCTAATATATAAAATTCTCGTGTCACAGTTTTCGTTGCCATACTCCTCCGAAACAGCTTGACCGATTTTTATATGCATATTCGGTAGGTCTGAGAATCGGCTAACATCTATTTTTGATACCCCTGTGATCACGGGAACGGGAACTACGCGGGTGAAACCGCGGGGCGGCAGCTAGTATACTGTATTATTATACTCATGGTCAAAACCTTCAAACAAATTGAAAGCCATTATCAACACAAACATTTGCCCATTAATCTCAAGATGGTGGAAATTTAAAGGAGTGGCTCACACGACTCGAATTGTTGACCTAATTTGTCGTGAAACGTGATCTGCGAATTTGAACCTTATGACCTTGTTATAAAGCTTTTCAGCTATTACAAAAGTTTATTAAAATAATTAAGTGTAAGTAAAAGGACGATTGATCCATTAATATCATAGACAGTCATCCAGACTAGATCCAGTATTTAATAGGACACACTTTAAAATCGTTTTAAGATCTTATTCTATAAAATTATTTTCAGTAAATACTGAAATTTTTTATACCATCGTATGTATGAAAAATATTAATAATAATTATAAATTTATGTAGTAATAAATAAATAAATATCCTGGGACATTTTTCACACACGGCCAATCGGATTCCAAAGTAAGCTTCAAAGTGAGCTTGTGTTATGGTAACCAGATAGCTGATATACTACATATACTACATATAGATAATTACATCCAGACACAGCACAGACATATTCATATCGAACCCGCGACCGGCGGCTTAAAAGTCAGGGTCACTAACCACAAAGCCATCCGGTCTGTCATGTAAGTACATATATAATATTGAAAATACCTAATTGAAGTGATACATAGATACATTTTACCATCTCTCTGTATTTTTATACTAGCTATACTAAAATACCCTAAAATATACCAAAGAAAACTAAACTAAGTCTGACTCTATTGAAAATAACTAAAACCAAACCGTCAGTTTTCATTAAACAAGAATACATTTCTAAACCCAGTTCGCTTCGGTCTAGACGCGACTAGTTCTAAAATAGGCTAGGATCGATTGTCTAACTCTTCAAAAGGTAGACTAATATTAGGTGAAGTTTTCTACAGCTTTTGTATAGTCAAGTCGTAATTGAGTCAAGGTATTTTGGGCTTGTTTTTCGGTGAACCATTTGTAAAATTAAATTTATTAATTACTAGCTTCCGCTGCACGGTTTTACCCGCGTACCCGGGAGACCTTACGTTTTCCCGGAATAAAAAGTAGCCTATATCCCTCCTGCTAGACTATAAGTGTAATAAATTTCATTTAAATCGGTTCAGAAGTTTTACCGTGAAAGCGAGATAGACAGAGTTACTTTCGCATTTATAATATTACTAGTGGACCAGGCAGACTTCGTTCTGCCCACCAGCGCCACCTACCGGGTCCAAGTATATGTAAGCTATCCTATCTCTCAAGTTGGATCAAACTGCACATGATGTGCGAATTTTATTATAATCGGTTAAGTGGTTTAGGAGTCCATGGAGGACAAACATTGTGACACGAGATTTATATATTTTAAGATAGTATAGACTAGCTTCTACCGCGCGGTTTTACCCGGGTATTTCCTGTGTAACACATTTGAAAGTATACAATTGTGAAACCAACATCGTTGAATACGGATTATAATCTCAAACTTTACTATTACTGGAAAAATCTTAAGCGAATTTAATATTTATAGCATAAAAGCTTAAGTAAAGTAACCTCACATAAAAACAAAAAGGTACAATTGAAAACTCAGTTGATGTCTAGGATTATCCTAGATTATAGAACTTCGCATCCACATTCATACGAAATGTTTAGGATATTAACATATAAATGTGTTGTCTAAAGTGAATAAAGCCATGGTATTTGATAAAAGGCACCGGTAAATGTTGTTTCTTTGTGTAAAGAAGCTTTCTGGTTTAAGTAATTTTTGGGTGAAAATGGCGGTTATCGTTTTAAGGTAGTCTCATGTTCGTAATAGCCAAAGATACTCTGGTTTTAGGGAAAATTACATTCTAAAATATCCTTTTAAAATGAAAAGTGTATTTTAGCATATTTTAGAGGTGAAGAGGAAAAAAAATATAGAACAGAAAATTTAAATTAAAGAGTTCCATTTATTCTGAACTCACACATCAGAGATGTACAGAGGATAATTTTGTATTAAAATCGATAAACAAACATAAATACTTTAGGCCGAATTGAGAACCTCCTCCTTCTTTTTGGAAAGTCGGTTAAAAATATACCGGAACATAAAACCTCATCCTTAAAGTCAGTTATAAATATTGTAATAGTGTGCTAAGTTATTTCAGAATCCTTTTAAGTAAAAGTTACATAATATCCATACAAAGCATGGCGAAGTTATTGTTTACCTCAGCTATGAAACACGTAATTTTTTGACATTTACCACATGAAATGAAACAAAAGACGTACTGACTATGAATAATTCACTTTAAACGTTGTAGGTATGGCGTTTGCTGACGTAAGTTTCAGGTATTTACGGATTAATATTTAAACTGGAAGACACTTATAAAGGCTATTTGCAGATTTATTTTATTTATTTATTTGGAACACAAAACAGAATACAATCAAATCACGATACTGATAACATAAGCAAAGGTCTTAAACAGGACTGCATTCCTAAGCATATGTACACAACATGACTAAAAAACAAAAATACACAACAAGACAGTGGGCATGTTAGTAAGACTACTACTAAAAAACATTAGTTTAGATACCTAACTCTTTATAATAGAATTGATTTATACTTTATTTCTCATGTCACGTAATTGAATTTCCCATTTTCACTTACCTCGACGTTCTAGTTGCATAGATCGTGATCAGGAAAAGAGAGTATCCTCATCCTAACTTATTTTATAAATGCGAAAGTAACTCCGTCTGTCTCGCTTTCACGATACTGGACCGATTTAAATGAACTTTAGTAGGTACACAGATAGTTTAGAGACTGAGAAAGGATGCTATATTTTATCCCTTGAAAATGGATCATCTCCAGAGTACGCGGGTGAAACCACGGGAGCCGCTAGTTACATATAAATTAGTCCATTCCTTCATAATTCATACATTCACGACTAACACGTTAAAATAACATATTCCTTTAGAAGGTTACAAAAATAGCTCACATAACTAAATAACTACACGGATCTAAAATAGAATGCCCTAAAACCCTTATGAATAAACACCCTTGTACTTAAACATTTACATTTCACCTTTTTACAACAAAAGGGTTAACAAAAACCCCACACGGTTTTAAAACAGGCTGTTTTCTTAGGTGAATATATAACGTTAATATAATAAGTAAATGTTAGAATAACTACACCTAATTATGCCATGAAAGGTCACATGTATATAGATAATAACCTACTTACAGGTACTCAAACTTTTAGCCGAACACCCCCGATAAGTTTTGCTTTGAAATAAAATATGTTCCTAGTTAAATATATTAAATTTATGTAGGGTTTCAATGAGGATTTCAATATATATGTTAGTAGGATAAAATAATACCAATCTATCATAAATAAGCTCATTCAAATTGGTTTTCGTTCAATCAATAAATAAATCTTACGTCGTCGTATTGGATTGAAGCTTTTACTTAAAAACCGACGGACAACTCAGTAATTTATTTATGAGGATTTTCAATTGGGATTTTTTCGAAAAAAAAGGTGAGAATACTACACTTAAATAAGTAATGATTGATGATATTCATACAACAGTAATTTACCAATATTTTACCTACAGTAAAAAACAGCCGGTTAATTCATATATCATGCGCACTATAATTTAATATACATTTGAAAGTCGAAATTAAACTAGATTTCTTTTTAATTATATGGTAGGTATATCTAGACTAACCAACTAGAGGCGTGGTAGCTCAGTCCTGTAACTACTTTGTATGTAAATTTGTGAGATCAAAGGATTATTGAGGAAACGCTCATAGATTGAAGTTTTCTTTGTATGGGAAATTACAATCGCCATGTCTATTTCTGTCAAGCAGTTCACTTAATTATAATTTTGTTACGATTGAAGAAGTCAGTGAGACTTAAGAACTTGAAAATCCTAACTGTAGTAGTAATATATCATCAGATAGATAAATACGTGAGAAGAAATATCGAATAAACTTATCTCTCTAGGAGCAAAGTATTTATTTTTTTATAAAATTAGCAATATTATCACGTTTCAATAAATTCAAAGAAACTTATCCGTCTTACAAATTATATAAACTGTCAGAGAGTTCAAAGTTCACATTAAAACAAGGGCCGAATAAATTAAAAAGCTTTTATTGATAATTTCTTTATGAATTATTCATGAATCGATCAGTCAAACTTGAGCTGAAACAATAATGTCATTGAAACTTATTCGAATTCGTAATGAGCTTCAAGATGAAAGATATTCAATATTTTTAGCTAATCTTCCAATCACATTTTTGAAAAGCACCTAAATTGGCCACCATTTTCCTTTAGCACAAATTAATTGGTGAGCGAGCGCAACGTCGCCTCGACGTAGCAAACTGCTCAGATAACAAACAGATCTATACTAATATCCTAACTAACATTATAAATGCAAAATTAGCTCTATATGTCTGTCTCGCTTTTATGTTAAAATACAGAACAGATTTTTATGAAGTTTGGTACACAGATAGTCTAGACCCAAAGAAAGATTATATGCCATAAAGGGCTTTTATCGCGAGAAAATGGAAGATCTCCCGGGCACACTGGTGGAACCGCAAGGAGCCACTAGTAGAATATAAAAGCAGCGCTTAATCATGTAATTCTACATCATTTAATTGAACACCATCTAGGTATAATTAGTATAATTAGTTTTGGTTCGTATTACTGTCGAGTAAAAGGGCTAATGATCCAGGTAATATTACAAGCCCACAAGCCTTAATAGGTTTATGTCTCAGGTTAGACAATACTGGCTCTGGTATTGCAATTAAACAGTAAACTACCTTGTAGTACATAATTGACTAAATACGGATTAATTTAATTGTGCCAAAAAGTTATGTTTAAAATGTAAGTTTGAAGAAGAAAATAATGTTCTGGCAACATTGTTTTCTGAATTTTTATGTATAATTTTCATCCTAAATATGTTTCCTAATCGTCAGTATTAACGGATATATATGAGTTATAATTTAAAAACGTCAAAAAAATTTTTTTAATAAGATTAAATTTCTTGATAAATAAGAAGGTAACGTAATTATCTCAGGCATCTAATTTACGTAAATGGAGTTTTTCCTTCGGGACTTTCAGTAAAAAGGATCTACGTACTTTAATATTTAATATGAAGCTAGTACCTTACTTGGCAAGAAATGAGGTAGAATAAAAATATCTTCCGCGCCCCCTCGGGAGCCTATATCCACCATTTTGACAACCAGTGACTTCGCTACTCTAACAGAATGATAAATTAGTTTTCGTAGAAATAGGTATAACATAAGCCTTATATTTATAATGTATATATTATTATAGAACACGGCATGGCCTTGTTATATTAATTAAATCTTAAGACGATATGTTCATCAAATATGCATGGAATAATTCGAGTGGCCTGGTATTTATATAGTGTATTACGTTTTTTTCGAAGCTTATTATTTATAAGATATATGTAGCATTTGTATTTCAATTTAGATAATATACGGCTATTGTAAAAGAATGCTCCAAATACTGATATTTGAAAAATAGGCCACTTTTCACCGAAATATGTTCTATATACTATTTTTAAGTATTAGTTTCTAGCTACCGCCCCGCGGTGTCACTTGCTTTACTAAGAGAAACATAGCCTTCACTCGAAATATAAGTTTTTTCAGATGTATTATATTGATATATTAGAAGATTACTCATACGTTACCACTTTATAATGTATATTTAAAGTATCTACGTATATTTTGTCGAAATTACCTTCCTATCGAATAATGATTTTAACTGTGTTTTTTATTTGATTAAAATTACTACCAAAAAGCGGCGGGATACGTTGATCACGATAATTTAATAACAAGGATTCTAATTAACTTAGCTGACTTTATTATACTTGGCTTTTCTCAGCGAAACCAATCTTCCGGCCCGAGCGACTTACCATTCATAAGTTCTTGTGAACTATTGAACCTAAAATTCCTATTTGAACAAAAATATTTTGCATCCAGTTAATTTTCATCAAAATAATTGTTTTTCACAGTTCACAGTTCTCGTTTTTTTACAATACTGTGAATTTCTCTGCTTAGGTAGCCCATTGATGACATAATATGAGTATGTGTTTGTATATTTAGACCTTTGTTAGTAAGTTGTAAGTAAATTTGTAAGTAGAATTGAAATGGAATGAAATATATTTATTCATTTAAATAGGCCTTTACTTTAAAACTTCACCTCCAACGCTGCTTTTCGTTAGATTTTTAACCTTTTTATAAAACATTTTTAATTTAATATCATACAATATAACTAACTAACATTAAAACTTAATAATTACTAAAGTGTCTAGACAGGGTGATAAAGTTGAAACTTTCAGTTTTGAGATAACTTTATTATATTAAGACTTTAGGGGCGTTGTCAGCCTAATTGAGAAACGCTGTCACGTTTCTTTATTAATTTCTTTAACAAAGGGGCGTCGACCTTAGGTCATTTCGGCGTTTGAATATTTCATACAAACTGCGGGTTTCCGCACCCATTTTAGGGGTGACTTTAAGTTCATTTTTGACAACCATGTTTAAACTTATGCTATTCATATTTTGGGTACGTTCTGCCAGAAATTTTGAACATAGTTAAAATATGTTCTGGAATAACATATAATGTTCTATTCTTTATTCCGGGAAAATTAAAATCCCCGGGAACACGGGTAAAACCGCGGGGACCCATTAGTACCTACTATAGTAATACCGGACAGTACTAAACAAATATTTGTCCTGTCTAACTACAAATTGGCTAGCAACCACCAAACGGAGGCTTTCAGCCTGTTACTTAGAGGAAAGTCTATATTTAACCTTTATTTTCAACATATTAAGGTTCAATACAGAACACTTTGATTAATTAAATTAGTTGACTATATCGAATCGAAGATAACATGAGCTTTCATCTAGAAGGAAAATCCGATTGAAGTAGGTACAGAGTAATTAGGTACTTATTTTATGGCAATGAAGGTTGGATTTTCAATAGATTTAAAAATTATATATACATAATGATGATAAAAATTGTCTTAATTTAAATCCACATTTTCGGGTTATAATTGTATAAAGATCATATTGACAAAGGAATGATAAAACCCGCTCTATAATATAATATGGCAAGAGCGATTTTAATAAAATTTGGTACGAAGTTATAGCTTCCTGGATTATAACATAGGATACTTTTTATGTCGGGAAAATTTAAGATCAGGAACGCGGGTGAAACCGCGAGGACCCACTAGTTAAATTTATAAACGAAATACTTAGGTACGCACAGTGGTTGAAAATAAATGTTATTTAGACAAAAAGCTTCTCAACTTGTTGATTATACGCAACAGTTTGCGTTTTCCTTTGTTTGAAACGAAATTTATATCTAAGCCCGCCTTTCCCCAAATAAGGGCGCCTTTGTTTACCGTTTGTGTGTTAAATAGATTGTATGGTAAGTATATATTTTTTTTAATTATCATTTGTTACCAAAAAGGTTTCGACCTCAAAAAATTTATCATCTCATCATTGTCCTGTAAAATCGTAAATCGCGACTGATTTTTTTATACAAGCGTCATAGATATTATTTAAATTATAAAAAGAACAGCCAAATTTCGAATCTGTGAAAAAAACTTACCTTTTACAATTCGGCCAGGAGATAGACGTCAAAATCGAAATCGTTCACTGTTTTAATTTGGAATATTTTTATTGGTTTTATTTTCCGTACCGCGCAACTGTCCCCGTGTGCCGCTCAGGCGCGACTGCAAGCGATGTGCTGAAGTATAGTACACTGTATCAAATAGTACCTTTACCTGTTACTTTGTACCCCTTGGCGAGGGGGTGGTAGTGTTGGGCGTTATGGAACTAGTATATAGTAACTGTTACTTTTGTAACTAGTATTTTTTATGATACGTACGTGGTAAAGTAGGGACAGGGTTTTGGTGTAAAGCTAAATATAATAGTTTTCAACTGGAGTAATAATGCCTAAAAGACATCTCAGTAAGATTTTTTTCTACCAAAGGATACAAAGCCACAAAATAATAACATTTTATAAAGACATCTTGTTATGAGTTAAATAAACATTAAATATGGTTTCGAAAGAGTTTAATATTCAACATGCACTTTTAAATACTTTTTTAATACCAAAATAACAGCTACAAATCATACTTTATAACGTAACCATCTGCTTTCCCACAACCATATTTTTATTCCACATACGTCACGGTTCCCCACCCTGTAACACTGTAACCTATTGCTATCCCTTTCGCTCGCATTGTTTCAGCAAGAATCATGAATAGGAGTGAGGGAGACGGACTGAGTTTTAAATGGCCGCGTTAATGAGTGGAAGTGTGAGTCAGATCTTGTTAGGGTTGTCATACATCGTATTAACTGTTATTATTAAAGTTTTCCGGATTTTCCGAACATAATTGACATCGGGGATTGGCTACGTCCCTATTAATAGGGTATCAATGTGACCTTATTGAAAGTTTTGCTCTTTGTGTTAAGCTTTTTACGTGAAGGCGTGGTTAATTAAGCTTATAGTTTGAGCTTTTATCTCATTTATTCTTTTGATTGTATATTGCTGAATTTTGAGTTATATTTACCTATAATTTTAATACAAAATAGTAAATTCAGAATCTTTATCGTACTAATATATAAAGCTGAACAGTTTGTTTGTTTGCTTGAACAAATTTCAGGAACTGATTTGAAAATTTATTTGAGTGTTAGATAGCCTATTTGTCGAGGAAGCTATATGGTATATATCATCACGCTACAACGAATAGTAGCAGAGTATCAATCAAACATGTCGCAAAAACGGGCAAGTAACGCTTTCAAAACTGCGTAGGTTACCTAGTTTTAATATAAAATAGTGAATTCAGAATGCAAAAAATCCATTTGTTTATATTACGTTATGCCAATGTTACTCGTAAGATAAATATTTGATTATTAATTTAGATAAAAAACATACTTTTGCCGGATACGGTTGGTGGATTAATGAACTTTCTAACACTCTTTTCCCAAAACTCGATAAAAATTTGGCGGACATTAGGCGCAACCAGTTGGTTTTTCCCCGTGTCAGCCCTAATTACAGTAGAATGGTGAATGTTTCGTGTTAGGGTGGGGAAAACCGTAAAATTGCGCTTTCAGTACGGTTCGCGGTAATTACTTACGTTTTTATTACACACGCCGATGAACATTGTCGATCTTGCGGATTACGTTACTTTATTTATGCTAATAAAGTGGAAAAAAAATATTAATTGTGCAAATGGCCTGTCATAATGAAAGGAATGGGTTTTTTTAAGGATGTATTCAGTGATATATTGAATTCTAGTCGTTTATTTGTTGGTACAGATATTATTGAAAATATTCTGAAACATTTTTCAGACACGGCAAATGTTATTTCAATCTAAGGAAATAGCTATACCTATATACTACTTTTATATAGATATTTACATCCAAATTATGCAGACAAAGGTGGGATGTGGGCCTGGGAACCTGTAAAACAGGGTTTTTACGCATGCCTGTTTCCACCGTCGTGGTATAAAAAAAAGCTTTTAAATTAATATTATCTACAATAAATAAATATTAATATAAAAAGGGATAAACTTATAAACAAGAAAAGAGAGGATATTTCCAAAAGAAGTTATTGCTTTAATGGCGGGTGATAAAAACTTGGCAACTTCACAAAGCTGGAGGAAATTTCTTCGTAACTAAATCAGGAGGTTTTTCTTTAGGAAACTTTAATATAATGTTTGGAAAGTCAGTGCTTAGAAAAGATTATTGTTTACGAGCTTCTGCCCTGTGGTTTCACCCGCGTAGTTTCCGTTCCCGTAAAAAACATAGCCTATGTTACTCTCTGATAAATGTAACATTCAAAAAAATATTTTACCAATAAATATCCTGGGACATTTTTCACACACGGCCAATCTGATGCCAAAGTAAGCTTCAAAGTGAGCTTGTGTTATGGTAACCAGATAGCTGATATACTACATATAATACTATTAAATGCATACATATTATAGACTAGCTGCCATCGCGCGGTTTTACCCGCGTAGTTCCCGTCCCCGTAAGAATACGGGGATGAAATATAGCCTATGTTACTTATGAATAATGTAGCTTTTTGACGTGACAACGTCTTATAAATTGGTTTGCCGGGTGACACTTCAAGAAACTGCGTTACGCTCCGCTCACGTAACGTGACGTTATGTTTGAAATGAAATGAAATGAAATAAATTTATTCATTCAAATAGGCCTTCACAGGCACTTATGAAACGTCGACTCTAATGCTCGGTTCGGAAGGTTGCTTTTGCTGAGAAGAGCCGGCAATAAACTCAGCAATTACTCTTTTCAAAACAAGTTTTAACAATTTCTTTAACAATAATAATATTAGTCCTGATAGAACGAGCGCTATACCCATGCCTCGCCATCGTTAATATAATCGTTTATACTATGTAAGCCTTCTGTACCAAAGCTGACTTAACTCGTTCCTTAAATTTATTCATAGGCAAATCTAAAATATTTGTGGGGATTTTGTTATAAAACCGTGCACCAAGTCCTAAAAATGATCCTTGCACTTTCTGTAGTCTATAAGCAGATGTTACAAGTTTGTGCTTATTTCTAGTATTAATGGAGTGCAAATCACAATTTTTCGTGAAAAGACTAATGTTTTGACGGACGAATATTATGTTTGCATAAATGTAGGTACTGTGATGCAACTGTGAGAATGTTAATTTCCTTAAATTTATCTCTGAGGGAAGCTCGCGAGCTTAAATTATAAATAGCACGGACTGCTCTTTTTTGCAAAATAAAAATTGTATCTATATCAGCTGCTCTGCCCCAAAGCAAGATACCATAGGACATAACACTATGAAAATAACTGAAATAGACTAATCTAGCTGTTTCTACATCCGTAAGTAGTCTGATTTTTCTAACCGCGTAAGCTGCTGAGCTGAGCTTCCCCGCAAGAAAATTTAAATTGTTTTAAATTGTTACTATTATTTCATCCTTCTTCCTACTATACGAATGAATATTCACATTAAAATTATTTTACCACTCAAAGTCGTTGTCACGTAAAACTTTCGCCCGTATACCGACTTTACAGGCAACCAATTTTTTTTATTGGTGAAAGAATTGTGCAGATCGGTTCAGTAGTTTCGGAGCCTATTCTTTACAAACAAACAAATCTTTCCTCATTATAATATTAGTATAGATATTTACATCCAGGCACAGAACAAACAGACATATTTATGCATATAAATGTTTGTCCTGGGTGGGATTCGAACCCACGACCGCCCCGGCCTGGGAGTCAGTCTGTCAAGACCAATGGAAAGGTACATTATTAGGGAATCACATAGGCTATATTTCATCCTCGCATACCTACGGGAACGGGAACTACACGAGTAAAACAGCGCGGAGACAGCTAGTGGGTATAAGAGACTAGATATATAGGACGCCTTAATACAGATACAGAACTGTTTACTTAGAGTTGGAACAAGAACAATATCAGTGCTTTGTGCATCTAAAAAGTCCTCAAGTGCAGTTTTTCAAAATATAATATTTTGTAAAGTAATCCTCTTGGCTGCTTGATCCTTACTTTCAAGCTGGCTATAGGTTCGATACCCACGCAGGACAAAGAATTGCATGCAACAACATCTACTTGTTCTGTCTGGGTGCAAATATAAGTATATTTCTATACAACTCCCGGTTTCACCCGCGTTTTCGGAGATCCTCAATTTTCCCGGGCCTAAAATAGCCTATATGTTTATCCAGGTCATAAACTATCTGTGTTCCAAACTTCATCCAAATTCGTACAGCGGTTTTTGTGTGAAAGAGGAACAAACATCGTTACAAACTTTCGCGTTTATAATATTACTAGTCGACCCGCGCAAATTCGTTAGCGTCACTTGGTTTTACATTATAAATCTCAAAAATAAGAATATTTCTCCACTATTTATCGGATGTTTTTATACATATAAACCTTCCTCTTCAATCACTCTATCTATTAAAAAAAACGGCATCAAAATCCGTTGCGTAGTTTGAAAGATTCAAAGCATACATAGGGATATAGGGACAGGGAAAGCGACTTTGTTTTATACTATGTTATGATTAGGATTTTGAATAACCTTAACGTTTCGATAAAATGTACTTGATTTAGTGTCTGAATGGATATAAATTACATTAAATTCTGCAGTATTGGTGAATTGACCATTTTAGCCGCCCGGACCTCACCGCCGAGAGTTAGAGCAATTTCCAAAATGCATTATGCATTTATTGATGTCAAAACTTTAACACTAATAACATCCTAAGTGAAACATGCTTACAATCGAATATGTATCTTATTTAGGTCTACAAAGGGCTGGTTTTCGGTTGGATGTAGATTGGCTTTAGTTCTAACTTCAAAGATATTCCACATCTCTGATATTACAAGTCCTGTTTAATTTTCCTTTGGATAGCAAAATCTATCTATCTTCTATATATATAAAAGAAAGTTATGTTAGTTACACTATTTATAACTCAAGAATAGCTGAACCAACTTGGCTGAAAATTGGTGGGGAGGTAGCTTAGAACCAGGAAATGGACATAGTATACTTTTATCCCGGGGAAATTGAAGTTTCCCGGGAACGCGGTTGAAACCGCGGGGCGCCACTAGTACTGTAAGTATAAAGATAATTTGAGCTTTGTATGGTGTTAAGGGATATAATGTAGGATAACACCAGAGTTTAAGACTAATATTATAAATGCAAAAGTAACTCTGTCTGTCTCGCTTTAACGCTAAAACAACTGAAGCGATTTAAATAAGGTACATTGAATTAATAATGAAAATGAAAATTAGGAGTTTAAGAGAGCATATACGCTACTTTCAATCCCGGGAAAATGGAAGATCTCCTGGGAATGCTTTATGAAGATTTTGAACTAAAACGATGATTATGTATACTAAAAAAATAACAAAATCTTTATGCTTATTGCAGTGTTAGTCTTTATATATACATGACTAGGTTCTTTGATAATTTTCATGAATAGACCTCTTGAAGTCTATTTGATAGACGTAACCTTTTCTTACTACAAAGAAAATTTCTACAATCTTATATTTTCTGCTTTAACAAAGATTGGCATTAATATTATTCTACCACAAATACCTTACTACCTCATATTATAAATGCGAAAGTTTGCGAGTGTTCGGGCCAAACCTTTACGGATGGGAATGTCTATGTGTGAATAGACACCTGCCTAGACGGTCTAATTAAGAACAATAAACTCACTTGTCATATACATCTATACTAAATATTATAAATTCGAAAGTAACTCTGTCTGTCTTGCTTTTACGTTAAAACTACTGAACTGATGTAAATGAAATTTGGTACACAGACTATAACTTGGATACATATTTTTTATCCCGGGAATCTTCATCCCAGAAACGCCACAGAGCCACCAGTACCTACGTAATAAGCTAATTAAATATTTTCTTTATACTTGCTTACTTTTATAACAGCTGAATGGATATAAAATAAAATATCAGAAAGAATAAATGGACTGAACAAAATTAAATGGAACAAGGATTTTTATCTATAATCCCTGGGGCTAAAAAAGTTCGTCTGTCTGTACTAGACATTTAAGAGGGGAAAAGTTATAATAAGTTTTGCTTTCATAACTGTAACACTTATAAAACTGGCTTTACACCCTGGTTTTACCTCTTCGACAAATATATAGGCAAAATATTCATAAAGACAGACAGTTCCGTGGAAATGGTACCTATCTTACATTCTACAAAATATGAAAAAGATAAATAATATAAATATTTGTGGTTCCCCGCGGTTTCACCCACGTACACGGGAGATTTTCCATTTTCCCGGGATAAATGGTAGCCCATGACCTTTCTTAGGCTCTAGACCATTTTTGTACCAAATTTAATTTAAATCGGTTCAGTAGTTTTAGCGTGAAAGCGAGACAGACAGACAGAGTTACTTTCGCATTTATAATATTTGTTAGGATTAGAATGCTAATATATTGTTAGAAAGTTATCATAAAGGTTATTTTACTTCATTTATTTTGTGACTCATTTACATAAATAAAGTTAAATATTACCAGTCTGAGTCAATTACTTACAAGCTGTTTTCAAAAGATATATCTAAGAACTTCAATTACCTAAAGGTATACCTGTCACTATTGGTTTCATATAGAACGACAAGGACGGCAATATTTTTGGGTCTAGATTAAGCTAAAGAGAATCAAATGCTGAAAAATATGTCTGTGTATATCTGCGTAGGTTTTAAGTAGGTTGGAGTTAAATTTAAGTGTATGAATATGACATGATTTATTTCTTAGATAGTTGCAATTAAGCACCCGTGAGGACTGTACGTCAAAGCAGATTAATTTATCTCGCCATACAATATTTAACCTTATTACAATAATAGTACGTCTATACGATATCTAGGTAGGTATCTAGATACTGTATAAAAATATCTAGGTAATTAGTTTATCAGTTATCTAATTAGTACAAGCTTCGCTTTTTACTCAGTATCCGGTAGTAATACAGAAATAAAATATACCTAGTCTATGTTACTCCCTGATAATGTAGCCATCAACAGGTGAAAAATCTTTAAAAATCGGATCAGTTGTTCAGGCATGAATGCGTAACAAACAAAGAAACTCACTTTTTGATTTATAATATTTACTAGCTAGAATGTACAGAAAACAACCAGGATTAATTTATTAATCACAAAAACAACAACACCAAAAAAAGTCAATTATATTTATTAATTCCAAAACCACATTACATGAACCCTTACCAATCATTCGCACAATCATCCAATCACAATTTCAACTCCATCCCAACGCAATAAAGTCTAAATTACAACTCCGTGTGACTTGAAGGGAACTTCTTTAAGACGGCATGGTAGAGATTGTAGAAAGCATACACTGATACGCTTAGGATGACGAAGAGGGATCCTCCGAAGACAAAGCTGAGGAAGTTTCCATCGATCATTGTTGTTCCCTGGAGACTCCTGGCTTGACCCTGGAACAGGTCTTTAGTCCCGGAGCCCTGGGCCTTCCGCTCCTCCATCATCTTCTTCATCGATGTCAGCCGTTCTTTGAGCTCATCTATTGATTCCATCATATCTTCTGTCGCTGAAAATGTAATTTTTTTCTTTAGTGAAATGTGGTTATATTGAAGTCCTATTACTTATAGCATAAAGATTATTTTTGGATAATAAAAGTTTTAGGTAATCAGATGTCAGTCATCTATATTGACAAGTACTTGAAAATGAATAACATCTCTTTCTAATTTTATACAAATAACAGAGAAAGACGAGGGGAGCCACTAGTCTATTTATATAAAAGAAAGTTGTGTTAGTATATGTTGTCGTTGTTGTGTGATATTTATAACTCAAGAACGACTTAACCGATTTGGCTGAAAATTGGTAGGGAGGTAGTTCAGAACCAGGAGACGGACATAGGATACTTATTATCCCGGGAAAATTTAAGTTCCCCGGGAACGCGGGTGAAACCGTGAGGAGTCACTAGTATTAGTATATTTATAAACAAAAACAAGCGTTGGTGGTAACTAAATTAACTATTTATGAGTTTAGTTCTAGTTGTGCATACAAGTTTCCAAACATGTTGAGTCGGCACTTGAGTGACGGGCGTGATTAATTCAGCACAACTTGAGTGGTAGTTTGTACTTTGAGCGTTTGAATTGAGGTAGGTGTATGCACGACCACGTATTGTGTTGATGGAAATTTGTTATTGCTTTGTTCTGAAGGTAAACTAATTATGCTCTGAGTACAAATTTATATAATCAACATTTTGTGTGAGAGAAGAAATATACTTTGCGAATGCCTTTGGGAAGGTATTAGGCGTCGTTGCATAGCTTTTTTATTGAAATACTTTATAAATTGTGACTGTAAAGAGTATTTATTTAAATGTACAAACAATGATTTCATATTATTTTATGTAGGACGAGTTTCTTTGTAAATAAAGCATTTCAGTCCTAAAACAAAAATCCATATTAATTCATACACTCTATTGATATAAAGTTTTCTCTAGTATGTTATATACAAATATTTTTCGTGTATTTTTTATTGTTTTGATGAAAAGTTTACGCTCTTCAAGACATTTTACCTATATGAATAACCCATATTTATTTTCTAATACTCACTGATATTGTAACGCTTATTAACAGTCTAACTTTATAATAAAAGCGTTTGCTACATAATATTATAATTAAATTGAACACTTAAATCCTCGTTGAAATACTGAGGAGACAAGATCAAAATATCACTATGAAATATAAACTATGTCTGCTACAAAAACAAACAGATTTACAAACATCTTGAAATCATAATATAAATAGATAGACAACCCTCTTTAACTTGGAAGAAGATTCGCAAATGATAAAATCAATTTTGCACCCTAAAAAAACAAACATATACAGCATCACAAAGGGGATTACTGACCACAAAAAATTATAGAAAACTATTAAAAAACACACCACTTACTTTCACTTTCTCGATCTGGACTCATTTTCACCACAATATATTTTATTTACCACAATATTGAGCTATTCGAGACTTGTTGTTCCTGTCGCCTATCCCGGTTTCCAAAATCCAATATGGCTGCCGGGCATGCGCAGTGCGGAGTAAAGGATAGGCCGGGACTATTGATCGGAGACCCGGGCAGCCTGGATTGTAAGTCTAGATTTTTTTTTATGTTCCATTTGTGAACTGAGTTTAACGCAAAGTAGTTTGTATAAAAATGTGCTGTTGAAAGTTTTTATCTAACTTTATTGTATCTCGCTTATTAAATTGATAGAATCTTTTTGATGTTTAGATCTATGATTTAATTGGATAGGTTTTCTTGGGGATAAATTCTTTGAGTAGGAAATCCGTTGGGTTGTTACATATCACAATTATTAGAAAATTATGATTCATTGGGTTTACTGATTTTACTCGGAGAATTTTTACATAAAACTAGTATTATCAAAATTTTTGTCTTTTATAATTTTCTTTCCGTCGAAATCGTAAAGTAACACGATTTATTACTCTGAATTGATAATAAAAAGTTACTTTAAGTATCTAGTTCATAAAATTATATGAAACGGGAAGTATCTTATTCTCTATCTTATTCTTCCCGTTTCATCTCAGCTGACGGCTGTATCCCCAAATAATAACAACAGTAGCTTTGAGCTTCATAAATTTATCTATTAGAAAACTTGTTTTAGTTATTTCAATATATTTGGCAGAACCAAGTACGGAGGCTTAAAAAGAGCCAAAATATCCCACAAATTGTTATAAATAAACCGTGCACTATGTCTGGAATGTTATTTGAAGGGATTTCTTCTGCCTCCCATGGGAGACGGTCGTACTCCATACATTTCCCAGTAAAGTCTTATTAGTCTTTAGTCTCTGGGAATAAAAACAGGAAAACGGTTTCATGTTTTCTTAGAAGTAATGCTTACAAACGGTCGGGCAAGTGTTTTGGAATTGGCTTTGAGATAACTGAACTGAACTGAACATTTGAGTAAATTGATTTGTATGTACGGTGATTTCTACGCACCTTTTAGCTTACAGACAGAGCACCTTCTCTGACCTAAACTACTTGTTCATCGGTTAACTTAACTGTATACTTCACAACAATACAAGTAGTAAATTGAAGCATTAAAATTACTTTTGATGAGATCCACTATCAAAATTTATAGTTCTATTATTTTCCACTAGATGGTGCTGTTTCAACCACTAACTACTTATATCAAGCAGTTTTATATGCACAGGAAGTAAACCTCCAACTATTTTTTAAGCCCCATACACGATGCAGGCAAGAACAATACATAACTGCTAAGGTGTTGCAAACTGCATTAATGCTGAGTTTATTGCCGGCTCTTCTCAGCAATACTTACCTTTCAAATCGAGCTTCCGATTCTAACTAATCATAAATGTTCATGAAAGCCTATTTAAGTAAAGCACTTGATTAACAATAACAGAAGAAAAAAAAACATCAGCAACCCTCCAAATCTTTATTGCCCCAACAAAATTAAGATAAAGTTGCAACGATCCAGTTGGTGTACGAAGCAACTCTGGTGCTGACTCCTGGGAAGGTGGCGTTGGCACAGCCTTGTCCCCAGGACACGATGCCGATCAGGACATCGGTGTAGTAGAGGGGGCCACCGGAGTCACCCTGGCAGGCGTCCTTGCCTCCAACATCGAGGATACCAGCGCAGATCATGTTCTCGGTGACCACGCGAGGTCGTGGCAGGGATAGGTAGCGGGCTGCGCAGATTTCACGGTTGATCGTGTAGATGGTGACGTCACGGAGAACTGATGATGAGGTGCCTCCTTGCTGTTGGTCAATGAGGAGTAACGTTGTAAGCTTTTATTGTAGTTAGGGGTTTTAATGTATTTTTTGTAATAAATCAGGTGAGTCTTTTATTAATCGAATAGTGTAATTTTTTTTACCGTCTTCGGATGTCTATAGTAAATATTATTTTATGTTTGTCCGGGCATAATATATATAGACGGAGTTTTAGAAATCCATTAAGCTTTATATGGCCGCTTAAGTCATATTTACCAAACTATATTTAAACATTCATATTTCTACTAGCTTCTTTCCGGGGTTTCAGCCACATTCCTTTATGAAACTTAGCCCATGTACAATACCAAACATGCAAAGTTGTCTGTAATATTGTCCATATAGTGAGATCTATAGTAGTAGTTCTAATAAGATTCTACAAAAGAAAAGTTCTAATAAACAATCTCACCGTGGTAGTACCCCATCCGGCGTGCACAACAGGTAGACCGTCAGGGATGTCCAAATTATGGGGTATAAGGGACGCCTGTTGGATCGCATTGCTGTATACCAGTGCACCTGAGAGTTCAACAATGCTGATGTCTCCGTCAACCGTGATAGGGTTGTATGAGGGGTGGTTGATGACCCTAATGACTCCGATCACGGTGCCTCCGCGGCCGCGGGTGGACGTACCAGCCCTGATGCGGCGGTACTGCTCGCTGAAGAGGCTGGAATTTCAAAAAGGGAATGATGATGATTGTAAGAGTTTAATGTCTTTACTCCACTGAAATACTCGGTCAATATAATTTTGCAATCTTTGACAATCAGAAGTACTGTGGCGAGGAATAATTTGAGGTCGTCAGCAAATAGCAAACACCTCGCTTGAGTCAAGATCGATTGTAAATTGTTTATGGTGTAGCTACAAACAGCTCTTGTTGCGATTTAAGTGAATGATTTTACTGTATTTTAATGTTCTTTTTGATACAATATAAAATGATTTAATTAAGCTAAAGTTTTGAAATCTAACAAGGGCAATTATTTCTTTATACACGAAATACACGAGATAAAACTGAACTACCTACCTAATTAAAAAAATAATTTTAAAGTTCACAACTTTGAACAAAATAAAACGTTCTTAATGAAATATGTGCTAACTGAGATAGGCGGACTTCACATGTCTATGAATGTGACATTTTGGAGATGCAAGTTTCCAATTACAATAAAATACTAACTACCACCCCGCGGTTACACCCGCGTAGTTCCCATTTCCGTTGCAGCACGGAGATAAAATATAACCTATCTTACTCCCAAATAATGTAACCTTCTAATGATGAGAGAATTATTCAGATCGGCCCAGTAGTTTCGAAGCCTATAATATGAAATATACCTACCTATTATTGATTCAAATAGGCCTTCACAGGCACTTATGAAACGTCGACTCTAATGCTCGGTTCGGAAGATTGCTTTTGCTGAGAAGAGCCGGCAATAAACTCAGCAATTACTCTTTTCAAAACAAGTTTTAACAGTTTCTTTAACAATATAATAGTAATCCTGCTAGAACGAGTGCTACACCCATGCCTCGTCATCATTAGTATTATCATTTACTTATATTGTAATAAGCCTTCTATACCAAACAAATATTTGTATATAAGTGTAAAAGAAAATACATACATTCCTGAGAAGCAATGCGCGGCGGACAGCACGAATCTAGTGGTCAAGATGTTTGCTGCACAAATCTGGCTCCACAAAATGGAGGTTCCTCTGTCTACCTGCACGATCGAGGGGTATTCCTCAATGCTGGTCTCCTGTCCACCAACTATCCTGTCAGGGTTGTAAGCGGACGCAGCTACAGCTGAAATAAAAAACTAGGTCATTTCTTTATGAACGATAATTTAAACATAGCTTGTACCTACTTGTACGAGCTTGTATATTATATATATTTCTTCTTTAATTCTTGTTCTTTTTCTTTTCAAATTAATAAATAAAAAATTTAATATTGGTCAATTAAACATTACATATGTGTATAAAGAAATAAAAAAGTTATGTTATATAAATAAAGCTTATTTAAACCCAATAGTTAAAAGATTGACTGACTCGTAGCCTATTTAAGTTAAATACTGCCAAGTTAAATAATATATAATTTAAACTAACCTGCTAAAAGCAAAAAAGCCCAGACAAGAGTCGCCTTCATTTTGTCGAATTTGTGAAACAAATCCAGATTAATGTAACATATTTATAAGAATATGTATTATCAATTATATCTATAAAATTTATGACATGTAATTAAAGTAGAGTGCACGTAATGATATGTAAGGGCTACTAATCTAGTTTTAGGGTTCAGTGTGATATTTTTAAATCCATTTGTCCATTGACTAAAAAAATATGATAAAACTAGTGGCTCCCCGCAGTTTTACCTGCGTAATGTTACATATGTGTATAAAGAAATAAAAAAGTTATGTTATATAAATAAAGCTTATTTAAACCCAATAGTTAAAAGATTGACTGACTCGTAGCCTATTTAAGTTAAATACTGCCAAGTTAAATAATATATAATTTAAACTAACCTGCTAAAAGCAAAAAAGCCCAGACAAGAGTCGCCTTCATTTTGTCGAATTTGTGAAACAAATCCAGATTAATGTAACATATTTATAAGAATATGTATTATCAATTATATCTATAAAATTTATGACATGTAATTAAAGTAGAGTGCACGTAATGATATGTAAGGGCTACTAATCTAGTTTTAGGGTTCAGTGTGATATTTTTAAATCCATTTGTCCATTGACTAAAAAAATATGATAAAACTAGTGGCTCCCCGCAGTTTTACCTGCGTACCCAAGGGTCTTCCATTTGTCTAGGGTATAAAGTAGCCTATATTTTAATTCAGGTTATAAACTATAGGTATGTGTTCCAAATTTTATACAAATCCGTTGAGTACTTTTTGCCTGAAAGATTAACAAACAAACATACTCCCTAACTTTCGCATTAATGAAGTATTAGGTACCTAATGTCTTTTCTTTGTATGTACCTTATGATAGGTCCATCCATAGCTACTACCTAATAGCATTTTTAGTTTTTACATGTTTTTCATTTTTCATTTCTGGTATAAGTTAGGTATATTTGATTAGGCATTACATAAATCTGTCAGTTTACTTCGGAACAATACCCATAATAATATATTATGAGATTTGAATAAAACCCTGTACTAATCTATAATCAGGCTTAAATTAATCATTCTATTTGAAGGCTGCCTAATCATAGCATTAGAAGTATTCCATCGGGGACGAATAAATCTATATGGAAATAAAAAAAAACTCTATATAGAACAGGTATTTATTGTTTAAATTAAATAGGTAAAGTTGTTAAAGAAATTTAGGAGGCAGTTGCTACGATCCAGTTGGTGTAAGAAGCGACTCTTGTGCTGACTCCAGGGAAGTTGGGTTGAGCGCACCCTTCTCCCCAGGATACAATACCGACGAGGATATTGTCGAAGTAGAGAGGGCCACCGGAGTCACCCTGGCAGGCGTCCTTGCCTCCAACGTCGAGGATACCAGCGCAGATCATGTTCTCGGTGACCACGCGGGGTCGTGGCAGGGTTAGGTAGCGGGCGGCGCAGAGCTCACGGTTCACCGTGTAGATGGTGACGTCACGGAGACTGGCCGATGACAAACCTCCTTGCTGTTTGAAAGAAAAATAAAAAAGATAATGTAATGGGAGATATTAATTTTTGTTGCTGTTCTCTTGAAATGCGAATGAATTAATGGCGGACCCTACAGACAATATTATTTTTTAAGCGCCTGACTATTTATAACGAGCGACGCGGCCGCCAATCGTAAAGAAACAAGCCGGGAGGCCCATGCCGCGCCGCAACATTAAACATTCCATTAGATCCAGAGAATGTTACATATTTAACAAAATAGATAATGGGAGGAATTTCATATAATGTTGCTTTAATGAGATTTGATCATCATCATATGAGCTGTAAGACGTCCACTGCTAAGCATAGACCTCCCCATCAATTCCATGCAGACTGGTTGCTGACTCATATACGTCTACACCGAGGAGCTCGAGCCTCCCCTAACATCGAGGGGGGTGTATGCCATAGTCCACCACGCGGGCCTAGTGCGGATTGGCGGACTTCACATGCCTTTAATTCCTCACTATGTTTTTCTTCACTGAAAGCCAGTGGTGTGAATCCGTACGTAAGTTTTTATAAACTCAGAGGTACTGGCCAGGAATTTAAGCCTACACCCTCGTGAGTCGGTGCGTTCCCAACTGAGTCATCACGGCTATTGAAAATTACTTGGTATCAATAGATTTACTTGCTAGAAATGATCTAATACTAACCGAGACACTGCCCCATCCTGCATGCACAACAGGCAGTCCATCGGGGATGACGAGGTCCTGGGGGATGATGCTGACTTGTTGGATCACATCACTGTACGTCAGGGCACTGGACAACCTGACCACGCTGATGTCGCCATCGAGTGTGTTGGAATTGTAAGAGGGATGGTTGACGATATTGTCGACATTGCTGACGAAGCCTCCACTGCCACGGCGGGACGTACCAGCTCTGATGCGGCGCGAGCGCTGGACCAATCTGAAATTCGTGAAGATGCTTTCATGTTATTGTGTTATGATATTTATCCGACTCTAATGCTTGATTCGGTTGGTTGCTTTTACTTAAAAAAGCCGGCAAGATTTTCGAATTTTAATTACAAATTAAATTGGAGTCCATGGCAAAAAATCGTTTTTATCTTATGAAATCTTTAAACCACTCTTACTGGTTCTCCTAAGCTACATTGATATGATAAATAAGAAGAAAAAAAAACTACTTGCATTCCAGAGAAGCAATGTGCAGCGGACAGTACAAATCTGGTTGTCAGGATGTTAGCTGCGCATATTTGGTTCCAGAAGATGGGGCCACCACTTTCTACCTGGACGATGGTCGGGTAGTTCTCGATGGTTGTTATTTGTCCACCGACAATGCGGTCCGCATCCTGGGCTGATGCAACTGTAATATGAAACCAGTTAGTTAAAAACCGAACGGCGAACGGCTATACAGATTAGCTAAGTGGGCTCTCGATCGGTCTGCTTTAAAAGTCACTACAAACTTATAGCATTCCTTTCTTCACGGACGAGGTTCAAATGAAACTAAGCATAGGCAAAGTTGTCCACGATTCTGATCACTTTGATCATTTATACAAACAAAAGGCCATCAAGGGTGTCAAGTGAAATAGCGAAAATTAAAATTATTAATTTTGGGATGACTTGTCAATTAGTAATGTGGATACAGAATCTACCTATGATAACTTTGAGATAAAGAAAGTTGAATGTAACATTTTGCTTACTTGGTCTCTTTAATAGTTTTAACTAAATAATTATTATTGAAATAGCGTTTGGGGATAAAAACTGGCTAAATATATTTTCAAAATTGATACGGGCTGATTAAGTAAGTAAGTAAGAAAACAAACCTGCCAAAACCAACAGAGTCCAAACAAGAGTCGCCTTCATTTTATCAGATTGGTAACTGGTTAATCTTATTTTTTCATATTTATAATAGTATATTTTATCTATTGTAATCTATAAAATTTATTACATGTCTGCAAGGATCATTGTAATGTTTTGGGTACTAATTGGTTTTAGGATTCAGTGCAATATTTTTATTTCTGAGAAGAAACCTGATTATTAAATTTTTGTAGTTTTAGCGCCTCAAATCACATTTAAAAATTAATTCTGTCCACTCTGGGAAATAAACAGAGTAGATAGAGGAATAGAATAATAAATAAATCCAATAAGTATATTATATAACCCACGATACAAATGAAGTTTTGAACATAATGTTTGACTGGCATTGTAGTATCTTAGCAAGTTATTTAGCCTTGGTTGACTATGGGGCTATCCAACACCAAAATAACGAATAATTTCGAACCAGTACTTACTGAGATTAGATCAAACAAACAAACTCTTCAGCTGTTTATTATACTAACTTCTGCCCGCGACTTCGTCCGCGTAAAATAGTTAGGTACATGAAGCTAGCACTAACTTTAACCCGCAATATCGTTTACGTAAGCTCTCATAAGAAAAAAAACCCCGTTTTTGAAACATTATTTATTAGTGCGAAGCTACTATTTGTTGTAGCGTCATAATATATAGCCTATAGCCTTCCTGGATAAATATGCTATCTAACACTTATTTTTTTTTATTGGACCAGTAGTCCTTAAGATTATCGCGTTTAATTTAATTACGGAACCCTTTAATTTAGTTTATAAATTCGCTTGCCGCGTAATTCCAGGAGCGATTATAATTATTCGTGAGTCAAATCTTATCGTTATTTTCCTATTGCGAGTAGATATTCTTTACGTTATATTAATCATCGTAAGTAATTCTTGAAAAGATAACTTAAATTAACAAATCGGCCTAGTCATCTATGTGATATATGGTAGGGCTAATCAGCTACTACTTGTTTGACCAGGGACAACTTTCAGGGTATTTACTTTGTCCTGGGACTAGAAATACGACTATCAGCAATTCTTAAATAATCTTCTTGCTTCTTATATTATTAACTACTAGCTGCCTCTGCACGGTTTCACTCATATAGTGCCCGTTCCCGTAGAAATAGAGGGATAAAATAAAGCCTATATTACTCCCTGATAATGTAGCTTTTTAACAGTGAAAGAATTTTTCAAATCAGCACAGTAGTTTTGAGTTTATCATTACAAGCATACACACAATATTATTTTTTCCTCATTATAATATTAGTGTAGACTGGCTTTTTCGTTTTACCCGCGTTCCCAGGGGACGGGGACTTTTCAATTGTGAATGAATTTTTGAAATCGGCTCAGTAGTTTTGAGTTTATTTATTACTATATCCGCGCGGCTTAACCCGCGTAATTTCCGTTCCCGTGGGAATACAGGGATAAAATATATCCTATGTTTGTAGGATAATGTAGCTTTCAAATGGTGATATAATTTTTAAAAATGGTCCAGTAGTTTTTGAGCCTATTAATTATAACCAAACAAACAAAGATTTCCTCTTTATAATATTAGTGTAGACTAGCTTTTTCGTTTTACCTGCGTGACAGGAACATGGACTTTCAATTTTCCCAGGATATAAGAAAGCCTATTCTTTCTATTAAGCTCTAGTCTATTCTTTATTGTGTTCAGAAAGTTATATTTTGTGAATCATTTGAACACCTAAATAAGCCGTTATATTTCAGAATCAGATTAGACGTGTGTAAAAAATAAGTCCCAGGATATATGTACATTGCACACTAGAGGCTCCCCGCGGTTTCTCCGGGATTCTCTTCTTAATCTTCCATTATCTGTGTACCAAATTTCATTTAAATCGATTCAGTAGTTTTAGCGCGAAAGCGACACAGACGGACAGAGTTACTTTCGCATTTATAATATTAGTTAGAATTTTACGACTAAAGTCAAATATTCGTAACATTTTTAATGCAAGCTCAGTACATTTTGTGAATTCCAGTTTTGTAAAACAACCCTAGTAATGGAAGCAATTTCATTATTTCCCTGAGGAAATGCATTTCACTGTAGAAATTAAAGTATGACAATAATTATATGACAGGCGTATGGCTGTTTGTTTCCATTAGTTTCTATTCGCAGACAGACAAAGCCATTTTAATTTCATAGTGTAGTAGTTAGTACCAATAAAATCTCTTGAGACTAATTTCATAGAACTCATTAAATCAGAACATAGTAATACAAATGTGACTTTACAGTAGTAATAAATATGGTTCTTACAATATTCCTGCACACTATATACTAAAAATTAATAATTATCCTAGGACATTTTCATACACGGCCAATCTGATTCCGAACTAAGCAGATATTGTAATATGGTAATCAGATAGCTGATACACTACATATATTATTTTTCAATACATATATCTATATAGATATTTACATCCAGACACAGAACAAACAGACATATTCATGCATAAAAATGTTTATCCTGGGTGGGATTCGAACCCACGACCGGCTTGAAAGTCAGGGTCACTAACCATAAAGCCAATCGGCTGTAAGTTTAGGTCAATATGCCGTCAACTCATTCCACGCCGTTTTTCTACCTATTGTTTTTACAAGATGCGTCGGACAGGCGTGTTTAAAAACGCATAGGCTCTTCAGATTAGGTACTTTAACATGTTACAATCCCACGGTTTCACTCGCGTTTCACTCGCGTTACTATTTTAATAATCTAGCTTTCACTAAAAACATTTTTAAAATCAGATGACTTTAAAGCGTACGAATACCTATATAAGTAATTAAAGCTACAAGCTAATGATTATTTACTAGAGCTTTAGGAAGAACCAGCAAAATAGGTATTCACATAAAATAAACACATCCATATTACAGGTCGGCACAAAATCGGTATAATTTAGGTATAAATAAACATTTAAATATCATATTTTTAATAACCAGAAGTGGTAACGTCGATGATCCAGTCTGTGTAGGAGCTGATCAGGGTGGATACGACGGGGAATGTGTGGTTCCCGAGGACATGACCGAAGGAGACCACACCGATGAGGTTCTTCTCCCAGTAGAGGGGGCCACCGACGTCGCGAATGTCCCTGTTACGGCCACCGGTCTCCCGAAGACCAGCGCAGATCATGTTGCTGGTCACCGTGATGGGTAACAGCAGGGAACCGTAGAGTTCGGAGCACTCCTCATTGTTGAAGGTCAGGAGGTCCACCTTTTCGAGATCCCGATTGGCGATGAGGTTTCCTTGCTGTGAATGGTTGAATGAGTTAATATATTTTTGTGGCTAAATGATGAGGATAAAGTAGGTAATTATAAATTGAAAGTAAATAAGTTGTGTGATAGTTAAATAAATATTATTAAATAGTAATAACGTGGACAAACAGATCGTAATGGTAAACATAATCCATAATACATTGGTCATACGAAGAAGCTGTGTTATTAATGCTATGCCTTCAGGGAAGGTGTTCATTCCTTCAGCCAAAGTAAGCGTGCCTGATGACCCCAGTTCAGGTGTCTAAGTTGAAATCTAACATTATGTGCAGAATCCGTAAGAAAATCTCTTTTGCGCGATGTAGGACTCCTATATTTTATTTACTTGAGCGCCATCTATCCGTGGATTCTATAACTATCATTACGGTGATAGATGTCGCTACGGTTTAATTACGAAGTCGATATTATAATCAAATACAGTCTATATATCTAATCGTTTATCCAATCACTATTTTAATCTCAATAATATTACATAACAAAATAAACAATTATTCTGTTCATCAGAACATGATTAAATAATAAGCTTAAACCGCAAATACAACAAGCCGTCATTTGTGTAATTTCCCAAACGCTATAATTACAAAGGTACATGCAGTACGTAATTAACACCTTTTTTTTTTTTTTTTTTTTTTTTTTTTTTTTACGCTGGGAAAAATGCGTTACGCATACCCTCCCTGTCGGGGGACAGGAAGGGTTATGTGGGACTCCCCGGTTGCTAGCCAACCGGTATACCCACTAAACAACCCAGCGACACTCCTTCCTCGCCTTTGTGGGGGGGGGACTGGGAATCTGGCACAGCCCTTGCGTCCAGTCCCCCCCGGCGACCGCCCGCCCTCTCGGCGAGCCCTTCTCGTCCCCCTCCCGTGCTGGGAGGGGGATCTGGGAATGACCGCGAGTGCTAGGCCATTCCCTCCCGCTACGGTGGTGCACCGTGCAATGCGGGAGTGGGCGCCCCCGCGCCCTTTCTCCCGCTGGTCACCACCGCCACGTAATTAACACCTGATCCAACACAATTTGTTGCTAATTAATGAGTAAGAAGCAAATTATATGGTTGAGCTCGAAATTGAATTCACTTAGCCATTATGTGATCTAGCTATATTGTTTCACTTGTGACACAATATAGCTACATCAAACTAAACAAAAGCCAAGATCAATATTTGTACGGGATATCGTTTTTCTATCTTTAGAGCAAACATTCTTTTAAAATTAAATAATTATTTTCAAAATCATTTCACTAACTTCCCGATATTTAAAAACACCCCAAATTATGTACCACTATTTAAATCCTTTCAATATTATTTTACACACGTCCAAAATATTAGAGCATATACTTATGAGTTTTAGCTGAAATATGCAATACTTACAGCGGTAGAGCCCCAACCAGCATGCTCAACAGGCAAACCAGTAGGAATGGCAACACCCTGACCAATGATGGGGACTTGGGCTACTCCAGAGCCAAAGACTAGACTAGTGGCGGTAGTGAGGATGCTGATGTCTCCATCGAAGCCGTCGGCACCGAAGCTGGGGTGGTTGGAGACGCTCATGACTCCGACAATGTCGCCACCTTCACTACGCTTGGTAGCGCCAGCCCTGATGCGGCGGTTACGTGGGTGGAATAAACTGAAATAGATATTTTAACATTTGAAATATGTAATGATGAACAAGCTCTGGGCATTGGTGATTACTTTCCATCAGGTGGCCCGACTGCTCATTTGCCTTCATTGGCAATAAAAAAAGCTCATGTTAATATGGCTTTAATATCTTAAGAGGTCGACTAAGAGTAGGTATACGGGTAACACCTGCAATTTATCTTTTGTAATTAGTGGTAAAAAGGTGGCCTGATTTTATCAAATATCGTGCTTAAAAATAAAATAAATGGCTAAATGTGTTGTTATGTTCTAAATTCAGAGTGCCTTTTTTGGGTTATTTTTCTCCATACCCATTAACTTCGCCTTTTTAGTAACGCTTAAAATCAATGTAACTTAATCTAGACTAGATAATAAGGGTTTGGTTTCACAACATCAAGTAGAAGGCATTACATATGTTTTGTTTGTATGAGCCCGCTTATCTCAGGAACTACTGGTCAGATTGGAAAAATATTTCAGGGTTAGATAGCCCATTTATTGAGGGAGGCTATAGGCTGTAATCATCATGCTACAACGTAGCGAAGCATAAAAACATGTTGCAAAAACGGGGAAGTGACGGTAACGAAGTTGCGCGGTTCATCTAGCTAATCATAAGTTAAGAAATCATAGAACTTACCGTCCTGAATAGCATCTAGCAGCAGACACGACGTGTCTGGATGTCAGAATGGTGCCAGCACAACTTTGAACCCACACCACACTGGTACCAAACTCAATCTGCACTAGTCCGGGGTAATCTTCGATTGTTACTTTGGGTTCTTCATCTTCCCTGATGACGTTTGCTTCTGCGAGGCAGAGGGAGCCTGGAAATTAAATGAAAGAACTCTGTCACCAATGATACATATTTGGGAAGAGTTTCCTTCTCGCAGTATCGGCTGTTCTAGGGGATTGAATAACAAACGGCTTTAAAATCAGTAAGAAGTAAGATAATTATTATATTACTAGCTGCCGCCCGCGGTTTCACCCGCGTAGTTCCCGTTCCCGTGATCACAGGGGTATCAAAGATAGATAGTAGCCGATTCTCAGACCTACCCAATATGCAGACAAATTTTCAGGAGAATCGGTAAAGCCGTATCGGAGGAGTTTAATCACAAACACCGCGACACGAGAATTTTATATAGATGAAATAGTTTAGTAAAAGTTGTATTCTTGACTTTGTCTAAGTCAGCTAGAATGAAAATGATCCTTGTGCTATCAATAATGTAGCATGAAGAAAACACATTTAAGGGTTTCTAAGATCATGACATCTTACCTTCGTTACCGAAATGCAATTACTAAATTGACTCTTAATCAGATAACATTCAAATATGTTTTTATTGGCTTTAGATAATAAAGACCCCACCTAATGAAATAATAAAGGTTTTTGATACGTAATAAAAAAATTGTAGTGCATAAGATATATGACATAATGCGCCTTGTAATAAATTGCATTGAATTGAACTGAATTTAGTTTTTTCATAATCTGTAATTCTACCTTATTTAGTGGAAGTGGGGCAATGTACAAATCAAGGGTTTGTGACCTTACATAATCATACTGTCGGTTGGTAATGGCTATTTTGGCCTTTTTGACATAAGAAAAGACAGTGCAAAATTAAACAAGCACGGGATCCGTAAAAAAAATTACAGTGCTCTTCTAAATTATACAGTGGTTAAAAAATTGTTTCTGAGAAAGGTGATAGGTAAGAAGGGGTGATGACTGAAATTACGGCTGACAGAGAGGAATGGAAGAAAAACATGTATTGTGCCTTAGGGGGATAGGAGCGCAAGAATAAGGTAAAAAAAAATCTCCCAAAAAAATACTATAGACAACTCCTTTACGGTGGGAGCTACTTTTAGTATGTGGTTAATCCAAAATGAACTGGTTTTGTTTCCATCCAAAGGGATATTAAATCAGATAACGCTGGTAAAACTATAACATAGTAAATAGAATCAAGTAAATAATTTGCCTACCTGCAAACAGCACCAGGGCCCAGACACAGAACGAAGCCATTATTCCACTGGTTTTTTACCAATTGTATCCATCTATATTCGTGGAATGCCTTTTATAGTATGAGGGACTGCATTTTACAACGATTATCTAAAATATTTACCACTTCGTAAGCTACTGCAACGATATCACATCGGTTACTAAATTTAGGGATCCACCATTTTGTTTCGTCAAAAAATTTATCGGGTTTCTTCTGAAACAAATTATTTCGTACTAGCATCAGCCGTGTAGTTCCCTTTGTCGTAGGAACACAGGAAGAACAAGAAGAAGGAAAATAAAGTCTTTCTCGATAAATAGGCTATCATACACTAAAATAATTTTAAAATTCAGACAATTAGTTCCTGAGATTAGCGTGTTCAAGCAAACAAGCTCATCGCATTGCTCATTAGCTTTATAATGTAGCTATTTATCCATTAATAGAAGATGTGTCTAGTAGCTTCAGAGCTTATGCAATACAAAGTAAATAAATCTTTCCTCTTTATTATTAGTAGAGCTGTAGACTTGTAAGAATATATTCGTCGTCATCAGCTCATATTCGTCTCCACCGAGGAGCACGAGCCTCCCCTAGCATCGAGGGGGTCTAGGCCATAGTCCACCACGCGGGCCTAGTGCGGATTGGCGGACTTCTCATGCCTTTGATTGTGACATCTTGGGCATGCAGGTTTCCTCACGATGTTTTCCTTCACCGATAGCCAGTGGTGTGAATCCGTACGTAAGTTTTTATAAACTCAGAGGTACGGGCCAGGGATTTGAACCTGCACCCTCACGATACGGTGCGTTCCCAACTGAGCCAATACGGCTACATTAATATATTATGTTGTATTAATTTTGTTCCAACAAATGATTTATTTATTACAAAAATACGAATTTACCTTCGAGTAGGTATGTTCGGTTTGTATATTCAGTACATAATAGACTTTGTATGTGTAAATAAAACGAAAAGTACCTACAGATAATATTTGAGTATTTTCTACGGGACCACAAATCGATAGGAATGCAAGGGGTATCTATTTTATTAGAATAAATTGTTCCGACAAACAACGGATATGGCAGATTTGTGTTATCACCAACAATGTGTTTACCACAGCTGTTTACAATCATTATTAAAATTAGCGATAGGTAATTGGAAAATTCCTTGTTTATAGATAGTATTCACTTTTCCTTATGTAACGATCTATTTAGATTTTAGTCGTCTAAGAGCGTTAGCATATATCGAGAATAAGACGCAGCGTTTTTTTCTTCGGTTGAGAGCCCTATGCGCTCACCGAAAAAATCCGCGTAACGGTGTAAAAGCCATCTGAGGTTAACACCTCTAGTGATTTATAAAAAAAACAAAAAGAAGCGTTTTTCATTTCACGAAGCAGTTTGTTTCAACAAGCGTGAGTTGAGAAGGCGGCGGCGGTGTTAAAGAAAACGCCGTTGCACCGGATACGTATTATACTGCGAGGCGAAAGCTAGCTGTATTAAAATTTAGAACCATTATTTAGTACTAGTGGTTCACCGTGGCTTCACCCGCGTTCCCAAGGGATCATAAATCTTACCGGGATAAAAGCCTATGTATGTGTTATTCCCGATTTATTATTATTTAGATATTTTCAGCGCGATTCCTCTAGCCGTTCTGTGTTCTTTATACTTACATTCTTAGAAACTTTCGCATTTATAATTTTATAGAATAGACTTATAAGGTCGAAGGTACTATCGGTGTAATATAAGTCCTTAATTACTATATTTGTAAGTCCTTATAAGTCCTACGAATAATTATAAATGCGATAGTCTATACTATAATATTATAAAGAGGAAAGATTTGTTTGTTTGTTTGTTTGTTTGTTTGTTTGTTTGTTTGTTTGTTTGTTTGTTTGTTTGTTTGTTTGTTTGTAATGAATAGGCTCCGAAACTACTGGACCGATTTCAAAAATTCTTTCACCTTTGGAAAGCTACATTATCCCCGAGTAACATAGGCTATATTTTATCCCTGTATTCCCACGGGAACGGGAACTACGCGGGTAAAACCGCGGGGAGGCAGCTATACTATATATAATATTATAAAGAGGAAAGATTTGTTTGTTTGTTTGTTTGTTTGTTTGTTTGTTTGTTTGTAATGAATAGGCTCCGAAACTACTGGACCGATTTCAAAAATTCTTTCACCTTTGGAAAGCTACATTATCCCCGAGTAACATAGGCTATATTTTATCCCTGTATTCCCACGGGAACGGGAACTACGCGGGTAAAACCGCGGGGAGGCAGCTATTACTAATAAAGTTACTACCGTGTTTCCGTGTCAGAAAGTTTCTACAGTGTTTAAGTTTTTTGTTGTTTTTTTACATAAAATGTTAGAAAATCATATAGTGTTACATATTTTTCTTAGTTTTCGTTGCAGGCTGATAATAGTTCATCGCAATATTAGGATTCCGTATCTATTTTTATAATGGAACTTTGTCATATTAATTCACTGTATGTAAATGTAATTTTGATACATAATATTCGTGTGAGTTTATTTAATGATAGTTTCAGGCAACTTTTTAATAATGACTCATACATAAATGGAAGCAATTCTCGTTTCGTTAGCGTTAGTTCTTTGGCAAAATAAAAATATACTAGGTAGTTCAAGTTGTTTTTATTGCATTATATAAATACAAATCTGTTTCTGGGGTAGACGAAATACTGAAAGTTTAATAAATATAAGTTTGTATTAAAAATCATAATTGCTAACATTCTCAGTTATTCAACTCTTCTCGGCAAAACCAGCCTTCTGAACAGTTAATGTTCTGTTTTTTAGAGAGGTAGGGCGCAACGGACTCGTCCGTTCCGAATTTGGAGCAGCCCGACTGGGGTAGTACCTCCACCTTACAGAAGACCGCAGCCAAATAACACTACCTTGTAGTGTTGTGTTCCTGCGGTGAGTAAGGTAGCCAGAGCTCCATGAGGAGACGCTGTAGAGGCAGTAGGGGGGACCAGTGATGGAGTAGCGTCGTAGGGCTGTGCAGGAGTAGCGTGTGGGTGCGGCGGTTAGGGAGACCCAGTGAAACGGCTGTCCGCTGGCCGCCCGCAGGTTGTAGGGGTCCCGACCCCTGGGATTACTTAATCTCCGCCCAGGGAGGCTGACCCGCCGCCTCGCGCATAATCCGTGGCACAGTCTGTCGTGCCGGAGGAGGAGACCGGAGTGGACCCGACCGATTGTGCCACGGGGGGACTGGGGGCCCTTCCAGCCGCCGCCTCGGCAAACTGCCTACCTGTCTAGCCCTCCGACGAAAATGCATTACGCTTTGTCCTCTTTACTGCCTATACGGTAGCTCCTCTTTTAATCTCTAACTCTCAAATAATCATGGCCAGAAAAAAAAAAGGAAACCGACACTCAGCGGCCACCCCGTTGTCCACACTTACAGTGGACTTTTGTAACATTAGGGGCCTTCACGCTAACATCAATGCAGTCCACCAGCATCTAGAGACTGCACAGCCGACCCTACTTTTCCTCACGGAGACACAAATATCCTGTCCTGACGATACATCTTATTTGCACTACCCCGGGTACAAGTTGGAGCACAATTTTGTGCGCCGTGCCGGGGTATGTATGTTCGTCAGGGAGGATATTTGCTGTCGCCGTCTTCACGGCCTTGAAGACCGGGACCTGTCGGTATTGTGGGCGCGCGTAGATCACGGTGGCCACTCCAGAATTTACGCGTGCCTTTACAGGTCCCACAGCGGTGACCTGGACACATTTCATTTGTTTGAGCACCTGCAATCGACGACTGACAAAGTTCTTGAGCAGTTCCCCACTGCGGAGTTAGTGATACTTGGAGACTTCAACGCTCACCATGTTAAATGGCTTGGTTCTCGTTCCACTGACTGCGCGGGGAGAGCTGCTCATGACTTTGCCTTGGCCTATGGCTTCTCACAACTGGTTCTTTCTCCTACGAGAATACCAGACATTGATAGCCATACCAGCTCCTTACTGGACCTTCTGTTGACTACGCGACCAGACGGTTATTCGGTCACAGTGGATGCGCCTCTCGGCTCATCAGACCACTGCCTCGTCCGGGCGCAAGTGCCTTGTGCACGGCTTACTCCGCCCCGACCGAGTGGCCGTCGTCGTGTGTGGCACTACAAGTCAGCAGACTGGGATGGATTGCGAGATTTCTTCGCATCGTACCCGTGGAGGCAGCTATGTTTCGCATCGGATGATCCTGACACCTGCGCAGCTGCCGTCGCTGAGGCAATACTGGCGGGAATGGAATGTTATATTCCCAACCCGCTAGTGGCTGCGGGGGTGAAAAAACGACCGTGGTTTAATCGGCCCTGCAAAGAGGCTAGACGTATCAAGCAAACCTTGTTTGAGGCTTGGACCACGGCCCGTTCTAATCAGGATCCGGATGTATCCAATGCGAGACGTAAACTCAACGCTGCCTCGAGGTTCAGTAAGCGAACAATTGCCAAGGCTAAGTTCGAGTTCATCAGCAGAATTGGCGAGAGGCTTTCGAGCCTACCCTCTGGGAGTCGCGCTTTCTGGTCTCTTGCCAAAGCTGCTGAAGGAAACTTTTGCCAGTCGTCCTTACCACCACTCCGTAAGCCGGATGGAAACTTGGTCCATAGTGCCAAAGAGAAGGCCGATCTTTTAGGCTCTCTCTTTGCCTCGAACTCGACTTTGGATGATGGAGGCGCTACACCACCATCCATCCAGCGGTGTGGCAGCTCTATGCCGGAGATCCGTATTACTCAGCGGAAAGTCCGGCAGGAGCTGCTTTCATTGGACGTCCATAAGTCGAGTGGACCAGACGGCATACCGGCAGTGGTTCTAAAGCAGTGTGCTCCTGAATTGTGTCCAGTATTAACGCGTCTTTTTGCGCTTTCCTACCACAAAAGGCAAGTCCCGTCTTCGTGGAAGACTGCCTATGTGCACCCAGTGCCCAAAAAGGGTGACAGATCAGACCCGTCGAATTACAGGCCTATCGCAATCACCTCCCTACTCTCCAAAGTGATGGAGCGAGTGATCAACTTGCAGCTCCTGGGATACCTAGAAGATCACGACTTATTAAGCGACCGACAATACGGGTTCCGTCACGGTCGTTCGACGGGTGATCTTCTAGCGTATCTCACGCACCGTTGGTCACTTGCCATCGAGAGTCAAGGTGAGGCATTGGCGGTGAGCCTAGATGTAGCGAAGGCGTTCGATCGGGTCTGGCACAGGGGTCTTCTCACGAAGTTGCCAGCATACGGGCTTCCCGAGGGATTGTGCCAATGGATTGCCAGCTTTTTGTCCAACAGATGCATAAGAGCCGTCGTTGACGGCAGTTGCTCCGAAAGTATGGACATTAATGCTGGCGTCCCCCAGGGTTCTGTGCTATCCCCTACACTGTTCTTGATACATATCAATGATATGCTATCAATTGGCGGCATTCATTGTTATGCCGATGACAGTACGGGGGATGCACACTACACGGGACGTGCAAATATCCCTCGATCCGTGGTAGAGGAAAGTCGCGAACGACTTGTGTCTGAAGTCGAGAGTACACTTAGTAGTGTCTCCGATTGGGGTCGAATGAACTTAGTTCACTTCAACCCCGCTAAGACACAAGTCTGCGCGTTCACCGCTAAAAAAACCCCATTTACTGTAGCTCCACAGTTTCAGAACACGTCCCTTAACATATCGAAGAGCATCGGGATCCTCGGCGTCGACATTTCTAGTGACGTTCAGTACCGTAGTCACTTGGAAGACAAGGTCAAGCTGGCATCGAAAAAACTTGGTGTGCTCAATAGAGCTAAGCGGTACTTCACATCTGGGCAAAGGCTGCAACTTTACAAGTCGCAGGTCCGACCCCACATGGAGTACTGCTGCCATCTATGGGCGGGAGCGCCTGGATACCAGCTTGGGCCTTTTGACGCGGTACAGAGGCGAGCGGTTAGAATTGTCGACGATCCCGAGCTCACAAGCGGTCTAGAGCCCCTTAGTCTGAGGAGAGACTTCGCCTCCCTCTGTGTGTTCTACCGCATGTATAACGGACTGTGTTCTGAAGAACTGTTTGACTTAATGCCAACAGCAACCTTCTACCATCGCACTTCTCGCCATCGACGGGGAGCTCATCCCCACACTCTGGAGCCGAATTGGTCTCGAACCCTGCGCTTTCAGAGGAGTTTCCTGCCACGTACACTCAGGTTGTGGAATGAGCTCCCCGCCATGGTATTCCCAATGGAGTACAGTATGGGGTTCTTCAAGAAGGGAGTGAAGAGATTTTTACAGGGTCGGCAACGCGTGAGTGACGCCCCTAGTGTTGCAAGCGTCCATAGGCTGCGGTGACCGCTTCCCATCAGGCGGACCGTATGCCTGTTTGCCACCTTTGTGGTAAAAAAAAAAAAAAAAAAAAAAAAAAAAAGTTACTAAGTACTCGATTGCTTCTAAAGGCCAAAGTTTTAAATTAAATTTTAGTACCTAACTTGATTTATTCATACAGAATCCTTCTTAAATTAATCAAAATTCCACTTGACAGGTGTTTCATCACTTATCGCTTGGTTGCATTATCCTTTTATATTCTACATAGTTTTTGTGACGTCACAACTTAATATAAAATTGATAAAATTTATTTATTTACATAAAGATAGGTTAATTATTACCCAATATAAATTTTTGTTTTGTATGAAAATACCTTGAGTTGTCTAGATTTAAGATGGCTGTTTTAACAAGTCGTTGTCTCTTTTTGTCGCGCTATGTTTGTGTCTTTTTGCCATATAGAAATTATGAATGCTGATAAAACAGACTTTTTATAAATGGATAACTTTCGGTATGAAGAATAGTAATTTATGAATGGTGTTAAAAATGGTAACATATTCTTTGATGATATAATATATAGATAAAAATGTGTTATCTTATTTGTTTAGGTAAAATTGCTTAATGGATTAAATAGTCGTATTTGACGGTAGTTTTATAGGTTAATATAATATGTACTTAAAGTTATTCTTCAATGTCAATTCGAGAAATAGGTACTTATAATTTTTTAAATTTACTGTTTTTTACTATAGCTAACCTTCGTCTTTATTCAAATTATTTGACCTGTGTATATTAATACTTTACTAGCTTTCGCACCCCGGTTTCACTCGCGTAGGTCCCGTTCCCATGGTAGGAGGTAGGGCGCAACGGACTCGTCTGTTCCGAATTTGGAGCAGCCCGACTGGGGTAGTACCTCCACCTTGCAGAAGACCGCAGCTAAATAACACTACATGTAGTGTTGTGTTCCTGCGGTGAGTAAGGTAGCCAGAGCACTATGAGGAGACGCTGTAGCGACAGTGGGGGGACCAGGGATGGAGTAGCGTCGTAGGCGTTTGCAGGAGTGATACCTGTCTTCGACGAAAATATATTACGCTTTATCCCTTTCACTGCCTATACAGTTGCTCCTTTTTACAGGGTCGGCTCTACGGTGTTCAGTTCGACGGTGACCGCTTCCCATCAGGTGAAACCGTATGCCTGTTTGCCACCTTAGTGGTATAAAGAAACGACGTATCTTTGCGTTTTATTTATTCAACGTAACTAATTGAATACTTATGAAATGAGCACATTATTGAATAAAGCTATTTTCTAGAGTTTTGGTTTTTATATAACACAAGATTCAGCCGCGCGGTTTCACTCGTGCAGTTTCGGTCCTATAGGAATTAAATATAGCTCATGTTACTCCCTGATAATGTAGCTTTCTATGGGTGAAATACTTACTCAAATCAATAGTAGTTTCGGAGCCTATTCCGTACAAATAAACAAAGAAAGTATGAGATCTTTCTCATTATAATATTAGTGTAGATTAGCTGATAATAACTTTCTAAAGATCTATTAGTCCTCTTAAAGCCTTCACTACATAAACGATATTGTATTTTGCAATTTATTTTTAAAGTGTGGTTACTACTACCACAAAAACCCTTAGTTATTCGTTAATATTTTAATATAATAAATTTAACCCAAAACAAACTTAGAACAAACTAAAATGTAATAATAATAAATATTCTGGGATATTTTTCACATACGCCCAATCTGGTTCCAAACTAAGCAGAGCTTGTGCTTTTGTAACCAGATAACCTCATATAGAAATTTAAATACAGACACAGAACAAACAGACATATTTATGCATTCAAATGTTTGTCCTGGGTGGGATTCGAACCCACGACCAGCGGTTTGAAAGTCAGGGTTACTAACCGCAAAGCCAACCGGTCCATCCATACAACCAAAACAAAACCGTTTTAATAAATAAATTAGCGTACAATAAATACAATAAAAAAACAGCACAGACTCCTCAATTCAAAGCTTTATTAAAGATATGTGGCGGTTTCGGAGATCCAAGCAGTGTATGATCCGATGGCGGTTGCCACGACAGGATAGTTGTCTTCCCCAGTGTTCACACCAAAGGAGATGATGCCGGTGACCACTCCATCGTAGTAGAGAGGGGAGCTGTGGTCCCTGTAGTCGAAGTCACGACCAGCTCCACGGAGGCCGAAGCACATCATGTTCTCGGTTATATATTTAGGTTCAGGAGCAGTCAGGTATTTCTCCATACAATGGTCGCTGTTTGATACGAACACGTCGAGATTGTATAGGTAGTTGTCGGCACTGGATTCGGCGCCTTGCTGTTGAGGAAATAGGGTTGTTAATTAGTTGGACATGTTTTTATGTAGTGGAGAAGTTTATTTTCAAGGGTATTCATTGATACCCTAAATATTAACAGTTCATGTCGAAATCGACCACTCATATTGCAAAAAGTAGGAATCCTTTAAAAATGTGTTTTGAATGGATCGATAACTAAAAGCAATACGCTTTTAACTGTAATTGCAGACGGGAATAATAAATAGACGGGAAGAATAATAGCATCTAAGAAATATAAAATAACTATCACAAATTTTTATATGATTCTATAAATCCTTAACCAACATAATAAAAAATTACCACTGTTACTATACGATGCACAAATCCAATTACTTTTTCATCAAAGCTATGTAAGTAAAGTTATTTTAAGCAGAAATGTGCAAGAAGAGCGTGTGCATACAATACTAAGCTTGCTACACAGGGTCCTACGTTAGCAATTACATTACCTAAATGCTTATACCATTGCATATTCTGAAATGGAATTGGAAAATGCAAATGAGGAGTCAGGAAACCTCTAAACGATGATTGCAAAGTTTTAGCTTCAACAAGCGTTTTTAAATATATGCATTAGAATGGTAAAGTCTAAGCTCATGGAAGTTATATAATATTTGTTCTGAGCTCTTTTAGAAACGTTTTAAGATATTTTCAGCGAGTAACTTAAAGGGATTTTAGAACTTGTTTGTTTTGTATGCTGTAGCTGACCTGGCATAATATAAGAAATATTAAAATCGAAATTAAAAAATTAAGGATGTGGTATAGGAGACAGATAAACGCTTTACGATGTATTGTTGGACCAACTAAATCATAAATTATACACAAAAAAATCATAAAAATCGGTCGAGCCGTTTTGGAAGATTTCTTAGACACATTAGATAAACAGTCAGAACCATTTAACTATGAGGTATTGGACTCCCATCACTACCAAAGACCTTTAGCATCCTGTGTCAGCCTTTAAGATTTTAACTGGCAGGCTATTAAAAAAGACTATAATTACCATAGTGTTACCCCATCCAGCAAGATTGACCCTCAATCCTTCGGGAAGCTCAATGCCCTGACCAAGGATGGAAGCTTGAGCTATGGACGGGCTGAAGGTCAGGTAAGAACGCAGCCTGACGACAGAGACATCACCATCATAATCCAGTTCTCCAAAGGTAGGGTGGTTGTACTCCCTCTCAACTTCGTAGAGGTAACCCCCGGTGCCTCTAACTGATGACCCAGCGCGCATACGACGGAGTTCTGGTAGATAGAGGCTGGAAGATAAATGAGGGTTGGTGGATTTTGGATCATATGTTTGGGGTGGTAAAGTCGAATGTCAGTTACGGCGATGTCGAGTGTCTCCTTAGCTGTATCTAGCATTATTTATATGTAGGGTATAGACATCTCTTCGTTGTTAGTTTGGTAAATTTCTTCTAATGAACTCCTGTCAATCAGTCAAAATATATTTTATTAAACTAAATTGTTCACGTTGCAGTGCCTTCCTGTATGGTTTAAGACTCAAAATATATGTTTAAAGAACCTTTAGAAATCGATGGCTGATGTTAAATCTCATGTCATATTTGATATTGAGATCAGCTGTGCATTTTGGAAAATTAAGCTTGCCTCCACGTAGAGTGAAATCTTATAGAGTTTGCGCTGAAACATTGCCTTTGAAAGGAATTACCTAGTAAAGAAGTCTCTAGTTATTAATATAGTTGACCTAAAATGTTATTAAGCTTTGATGACGTATGCATTTATGAACAGAGCATGTGTGAGCGGTTTTCAGTCATCGATCAATGTCAACAAGACAATTTAATTGGGGTAAACTAACTTTTATAAACACAGACGACCCATTTACGAGTAAAATTGGAAAGGAATGTTTTGACCTAGCTATTAGACAGTGTTGTAACTAATGGATAAAAATGTTTGCTATAATGTCCTTTGACAGACTTTGTGCCAAAATGAAGCAAATATGATGCGAGACGAAGCTGTGGATTTTAAAAAGTTCGGATTATTTTGGGGCAAAAATAATGTTATAAACACTGGTCCGCTGGACCATCCCACATGCACAGCTCCTCAAGCGCAAGTCACTGCGAGTCAATTGCAATTGCGACACTAAGGATTACATGACCTAGGAAGGTACTGAAAAGGTCAGCTTTCTAGATAGAAAGCTGAATCTCTTTCACTCCGGTAATTAGACGCGTTTTTGCATTTCGTATGGTCTGTCATCTGTGAGACCGATGTTTATGATTCTAGGGTTAAAAATAAGCGTTCGTGAGATACGATTGTAATTTTTGTTTTTCTATTAAAACTGGGCAGAATCGTATTTACATGTTCATGCTAGCAGCCGTGTGTAACAGTCAGAAAAATTAGTAAAAATTCACAAAAATTACAGTAATCTTTGTTTGTTTGTTTCGGAATTTTTATCGGTTTCTGCTATAGGTACCTTGTCAATCAATATATATAAAAGAAAGTCGTGTTAGTTACACTATTTATAACTCAAGAACGGCTGAGCCGATTTGGCTGAAAATTGGTGGGGAGGTAGTCTAGAACCAGGAGACGGACATATGATACTTTTATCCCGGGAAAGTTGAAGATCCCCGGGAACGCGGGTGAAACCGCGGGGAGCCACTAATATTTTTATAAAGGTAGTTCAAAGTTACGGAAACATTTAGGATCTTAAAACTTACGGTCCAGAGAAGCAGGTGGCAGTAGTCAGGATATGGCGGGAGGTCAGCACGCTGCCGGAACAGATCTGGGTCCACAGCAGCAGCACCCTCGTCTCCACCTGCACCAGGCTGGGGAAGTCCTCGATGGAGGCTTTAGTGCCGAGGTAGTCCTCTGATGCGAAGGCTGCACCTAAAATTTTATATAGAAAAATGTTTTATAGAAGGAAAGCTTGTGGGACCGGTTGTAGGTTCAAAAAGACAATGGATAACAATTGTGTTGTACATTTGTCTGTTTTTTTTATAACGGAAGTAGGTATATAAGTTTATACAGTGAAACTTGGTTAAGTGGGACCTGGATAAGTGAGAAACCTCCATAACTGGAACTCATGCTGAGGTCCCAACACTTTGGCACTGAATTACCTCTGTTAGTGGGACGAGGTAAACCTCTATATCTGGGATTTGTTCTTTCGATTTATCAACATAGTTACTTCTATAACTGAGACAGCGAGTAAATTTTATATGTATAAACCTCTGTAACTGAGATAACACTGTTTGTTTACTACCTCTATAAGTGAAACGACATTGCAGGTCCCTTGATGTCTCACTTAACCAGGTTTCACTGTATTTAAAAGAAGTATAGGTATGTTACTAAACCGCTACCTGATTACCATGATAACAAAGTCTATAATCAGATTATTCATTGTAGGCAGAGATATGACATTTCCAGTGTTGCAGTTTTTTAGACCCAAATAAATAGTGTTGTGGTAGATTTGAATTTTTACAACTAAAAGTCGGCTAAGGACAAAGGAAACTCGACTAGAGTTTCCTTTATTTTTATCCAATGTCAGAATGCCTTTATATAAATAAAAATATGAAATTTATGGTAATAAAACAGAAGACATACACGGTAGGTAATTAAATATTACATAGTATATTATTTGTTTTGAGCTATTGAAAGAACTATAGTCATCACTTGTCACGCTATGGACCCCATTTTGTTTTGGAAGTGACTATTTGTACGGGTACTGGACAAATAAATTATATTTATTCGTACATTTATTCATTTTTTTTTAATTAAGCATGAATTGGATGATTAGCCTATGTTAGGTTAATTAAATAAATAACATTTATTCGATTTAATATTGGTTTCAATTAAATTCATATTTAGTTTTAAAAAAATGAAATTTTGGGATTTTCGACTAGATTTATGTATCGGATACTATAAGAACAAAGCTGCCGAACATCACTATTGTAGCGGGTCACCCTTTTTTGTATCAGTGACAGTTGCACTTGTCATTTCTGTGACTCGAATTATTAATCCGACTATACTGAGTTTGGTACCAGGCCAAGTTTGCAAATTTTACCGATTTGTTAAATGTAAAAACAAATACTAACATCTCTTTTTGTGAGCATTTTACAAATGCAGTACACAAAAACAAATTGTTCGTTTTCAAAAAGGTGGTGTTTCCCAATCAATAGTCGTTAATTTGCAAGTATTTTATGTATGTTATAGTTATGAGAGAAACGTTTCAGTCTGAACTATAAAACATATACCTACTTAATCTTTGGTAAAGTTATATAAATATTGATAATCGTATCACATACCTAACCTTTAAGATATATAATATCCTGCTATCTTACTAATCCTATCTACTGACGCGAAAGTTTCTATGGCAGGGTAGATGTTTCTAAATCTCGACAGAACAGCTGAATAGCTGAATTTTGGCACAGCACATTTCGCTCGAGTGAAAACGCAGGACGGAAGTCAGTCGTTAAACTTACCTCAACTAATACCTGAACGATTGTACCACCACGGCTACTCTATAGATAACTAGCGACCCGCCCCAGCTTCGTCACTGGAAAGACAGCGGAAAGCAACTTTGTTTTATAATATGTAGTGATAGTGACAGTGATTCTTACCTGCAAAGAACAAGAGAGTGAAAGTGAGGAGAGACGCCATCTTCTTGACTTCGGTCGTTGATTACAACTAATAATACTTATCATTTACCTTTTATACTTATTACGTTATTTAATTGTTTATCTAAATAGTAATAAACGATTGATATGCCTAATTCATCAATTCTACTGCTTTGATACCTTTATAGATAAAGAAAGATAGTTGGTTCATGTACTCGTTACTACACGATTGAAGTATGAAGATACTAGTGTCTCCCCGCGGTTTCACCCGCGTTCCTCGATCTTAAATTGCCTATATATTAATCCAGGTTATAAACAAGCTTAGTTCCACATTTCATCCAAATCCGATCAGTAGCTTTTGCGTGAAAGAGTAACAAACATTCATCCATCCATCCATCCATACCCACAATCTTTCGCATCTATAATATTAGTAGGATTTTCAGTTTTTGCAGCATATTTTATGATGCTCCGCCCCTATATGTCGTAGCGTGATGATATCCTATAGCCTTCCTCGATAAATGGGCTATCTAAAATTGAAATCATTTTTCAAATCGGACTAGTAGATCCTGAGATTAGCGCGTGCAAGCCAACAAACAAACTCTTCAGATTATCATAGATATATGTAGATATACCCAACAACAAAAAGCTGCCACTTTAGGCTCATGTCATGTAGAATAGTCTTTAGATTAACAACACACGCCCACTTTCTTAATCTTTATATTATATACTAGCCGCCGTCGCGCGGTTTTACTCGCGTAGTTCCCTTTCCCGTAGGAATACGAGGATGAAATATAGCATATGTTATTTATGAATAACGTAGCTTTCTATTAGTGAAAGAATTGTGCAGATCGGTTCGGTAGTTTCGGAGCCTATTCGTTACAGACAAACAAATCTTTTCTCTTTATAATATTTTATATACTGTAGCGGCCACCTAGGGCTTCGTGTCCTGAGAGTGACCCTCCACTATGCGGATGCTGCTGGTTCCGGTCAACCCCACACGGAAAAGAATGCCTATCTATAAATGCACAGACTTACCCTGGGATCCTCTTCAGGGGGCTTCTCCCGCGCGGGAACCGAGTTGCACAGTTCGTAATATTTAATTAATTATGGTATATGCGGAGAAAATATATAATGCGGTGACACGTAATATTATTGAAGTGAAGTGACAAGTGTCAATTGATTTATTCTTAATGAGGACCGCCAGGGCGGGTGTCTATGACTTACACATAGACATTCCCCACCGTGAAGGTTTGGCCCGAACATATACATATTAGATATTGTTTCGTTTGGCCAAAAGTCTGCGGTAAAACGAACAAAAGAAGAAAAACTTTATTTTGTTATTAGACTTATTTAGTGTTTAGACATGGCCTTTTCATTAATCTCCGACGGTTTTTTTCGAATCAAGTTTTTAGATAAGGACGAAAAAGAAAAAAGACTAAGACAGTTACTTACTACATATGTACCTAGATATTCTGTACTAGTGGCTTCCCACGGTTTCACCCGCATACCGGGGAAATCTTCCATATTCCCGGGATGAAAAGTAGCCTATGGCCTTTCTCAGGCTCTAGACTATCTGTAGGTATACCACATTTAATTTAAATCAATTCATTAGTTTTTGCGTGAAAGCGAGATAGAGAGACAGAGTTACTTTCGCATTTATAATATTAGTTAGAATCAAAAAGAGTTAAAGAAATTAGTTAGAAAAGCAGTCAGATTTTTCGATAAAATTTAAATAATAATTATTATAAAACTGATTAACGAACATGTACCTATTATGAGTAATTGCAACTGATAAAAGATAGGCTTAGTGTTGATATGAGAATAATCTTACAGTCAGGTGTAATTCAGGTGGGCAGAATATGATGGGTGCGTGGGAAGCATCATAGGGGACCCTGAGGCCACTAAGACTCGAGTCACTGCAATTACGCAGAGACGTGGCCTCAATGGCTGTCTTCTACCGCATTTATCACGGTGAGTGTTCCGAAGAGCTCTTCCAACTAATCCCACCCTCCCCTTTCCTATCCCGAACAACACGTGCTGGGTTAAGGTGCCACTCATATACGGTAGAACAGATACCGTCACGCACCAAACGGTTCAGCGCCTCCTATCTGTGCCGTTCTATTAAGATGTGGAACTCCCTACCAGTCCACGTGTTTCCCTCCACTTATGATCCTGGGTCCTTTAAGCGGGGCGTGAAAAAGCTGTCAAGGTGAGGGCCATCATGCCACATTGCTATGCCGGCGTGGGATGATGGCCACCATTATGGGACTCCACTGACTGCTTTCCATCAGGCAGCGTGGGGTCAATTTGTGCGGCAATAATAAAAAAAGCAGAATTGCATCTGATCTGAGACATTTTTCAAACTTGGCCAACCAGGATATTTTTTTATTATTTTATTAAACGACGAGACGAAATTTTATTACATGTACTATGTTACTAGTGTTACATTTACGTTTCGTCATAAATGATTTTAGTGCACAATAAAGATTAAACTATTAGGTGGCTTGTACGGAAATATGGATTATGGATTACTTATATCTTACGAATAATAATTGTAATTTGATTATTGGGTAGGTACATAGGCCGGTTGCTGAGCATGCACGACTGAGTGATAGGGTTCAGATTTCTTATTAACTTCTGCCCCGTGGTTTTACTCGTGTTCCCGATAAACATTAAATTTTCGCGGCATAAATTTGCCTGCTCCAAGCTCTAGTTTCTGTCTGTACCAAATCACAGTGGTTTAGGCGTGAAAGCGTGACAGACAGACAGAGTTACTTTCGCATTTATAATTTTAGTAGGGAAGTAGGGGTTGCCAAATAGGCTTTCAGGTAGGATTGTGGTTTTTGGCCTTGCATAAAATATGGTTACCTACACATTTAAATAGTGAAATTATGAGTGATTATACTGGTAAGACTTGGTGGGTTGTTTCTTGATGTAATATGGGTCCAATTTTTGTGACGTTACACAATTCGAAAAACATCAAAATGTGACTAACTATACCTACTGTCAGATTTCCTACATAAACAAAAGCAATTAAAATTACACAATAAGCCCGCAGGTACTTCGGACTATGTAACAATTTAATACAATTATTCCATTCTTCAATTATTGCGCCATCTGTCGCAGAAGTTAAGAACTAAGTACACACATTCATAGAATTTTATTAGGAGTCTTTCTAATGTGAAGTAGGTTTATTCCACTAGATGTCACTTAGATGATTTGTAATTATTTAAAATGATTAAATATTATTACAGTAAACCTAAAATAGAATTTTTACTTTAATAATTCGTTATTTTTCAGAAAAATAAACACTTGATCCATATTTCTATAATTAGAATTAAAAATACCTTAAGAATTTGCTTTAGCATTTGAATTTTCATTATTATGTCTTCTGTATGGTTTTTATTTTTATACATTTATTTTATTAACCCTAATCAATAAGATTATAATTTACTAAAATGTATATTTTATAATGGAATACTGTAACGGAACGTAATTATTATAAAATACTAAGTATATTAATTGAGTGAGAGAAAGAAATGAGAGAGTACCTAAAAAAATCTTCCAAATCATTTAGAATTAAAGTGTAAAAATAAGTTTAGTAATGAAGTACACAACACTTCAATTGTACCAGAATATTCAACACCTCATATTATAACAATCAACAGGAAACAAATAAAAGTCAATTTAATTTCAACAAACATATTCAACTCATAAACTAAACAGCCGTATCAACGATCCAATCGGAGAAAGAACCGACATTAGTGCTGACGATAGGATATGTAGCATTGGAACAACCAAATCCCCAAGACTTGATACCGATGACCGTGTTGCTGAAGAACAGGGGACCACCGAAGTCACCCTGGCAGAGGTCATCGTCCTCGTAAGTCAAGGGTACTGAGCAGATCATGTTCTCAGTAACGGGAACAGCTCCAGGTACAATGGAATAAGCGACATCGCAGAGGTAGTTGCTGAATTTGTACATGGTCGTTTCGAGGAGACTGTCTGATGGGTATTCGCTTTTCTGGAAGAGAAGGTATGGGTGTCACATTATTTTACTTGACCTCTGAGGACGAGGATTATGATTCACTGTTTTGGGACGTGTGCTGAAGTTATCAGGCGCTATTATACTTTCGTGATCTCTGATAGAGTTCGAATAAAGCACTTAAAAGTTTTTGCCACAATGTTTTGACTTCTATCAAGTGCATCTAAGCCTCCTACCAAAGTCTAAAGAATTTTAACATTGTTTAATTAACATTATTTCAATAATTGGACTACTTGACTTCGTTAGCGTCACTTGCCCGTTTTTGCCACATTTTTGATTGATTTTCCGCTCCTATTCATCGAAGCGTAATAACATATAGCATTCCTCGTTAAATGGGCTATCTAACACTGATTGAATACTTCAAATCAGACTAGTAGTTCCTGAAACTAGGAAACAAACAAAAAACTCTTCAGCTATATATATTAGCATAGATTCAAAACATACCCTTGTAGTGCCCCATCCAGTATGTATGATAGCCAAACCGTCAGGGATCACAGCATCCTGGTAAATGATATGAGCTTGCTGGACAACTGGACTGTACGTCAGCTGGGTGGCAAGGCGGACTACGGTGACGTCACTGTCGTACCCGACCACGGCGAAAGCAGGATGGTTGTATTCCACCTCGACGTATGCGAGGAGACCACCAGTGTTACGGAAGGTGGTACCAGCTCTTATTCTTCTGTTTTCTGGTCTGTAGAACCTGAAATGTGGATATGAATATATGTGTTTATAAAAATAGCTAGTAAGTGCTTATTTTTACCACCGTAACAAATCATAAACCTCGAAATCAGATATATTGTCTCTGGTTTAACAAGGCATTGGGGATAGATCATGTATTGCCAAATTCTATGCGTTCTAACTGACCACCCATAGGTAAGTATATCACAACTTTAGGTAGGTATCTTAAAATTAACTTAAGTGGGCTACAATCGATTCTGAAAATGCACTTGATAGTCGGTTGTGTGATTTCCACGAATGAAATGCTTCTGAAAGCGCTTAAATATTTCTATTTGGAAATACTTTCGAGAGATCAATGATTTGGAGATGCATAACTAGCTTTTAAATAGCATTTGAGCAATGATAGTCTTGATTACCACATCGAGAATTATATAATTTTGTTTTCTATAATTTAAATTGGAATGGGAACAAAAACTTACAAGCCACTAAAGCAATGGGCCGCAGACAGGATATAGTGTGAATTTAGGACTGATCCAGCACAGGACTGCGACCAGAGACCGGAGAAGACACCCAGGAAGTCAACTTGGACAGCCGATGGGTACCGGTCGATGGTTGTTGGTGAAGTGGTGCGAACTTCACCCTGGTATGCTGAGCTGGATGTGCCTGGAAATTATTGTGTTTATTCACATAATAAAGGGTAAAAAGACATGTTAGTGATATAGCTGATGAAATAATAAAGATTGTTACAGATAAAAAGTGTCTCAAAATTAAATCGCCAATATCATCACACTCAATACTGCTAATGTTATAAAGGCAATTTTAATAAAATTTGGTATGGAGTTAGGTGATAATCTGGATTAACACATAAGTTGATTTTTATCCCGGGAAAATGGAAGATCTCCTGGATATGCGGGTGAAACCACAGGGAGCTACTAGTCTTTTATAAGTTAAGTTTATTTTTAACTTCCATCTTACTTTTTGTGCTGGCTTACCTTTGCCTAAATTATAAAAAACTACCTTTTGGGTATAACGGGTGACCTTCAACTGTTCTGGGATAAAATTGGTATAGATAGGAAGATATAGATGGATATTATATTTATGTGGACTATGGCCTCAGCCCCATCCATGTTAGGGGAGGCTCGAGCTCCTCGGTGGAGACGTGTATGAGCTGATGATGATGATGATGAATATATTTACCTGAAATTAGCACAAGAGTAAGAAACAATAACGCCGCCATGTTGACGTCAAACTGCCACAATTTAAAACAATAAATACATATTTATACAGTTGTAATTTTATTGTAATCCGTTGTAAAGATTACAACGCTTTCAATACAACTACTGTCTTCATATCTTTGATAATGTGCCGGTTTATTGTTGTTTTTAAACTAAACAGCAGATATTGGAAAAATAATTGTGGGTTGTCTGAGACTAGACTTGAATAATTTCTAATATTCTGCTGCTTTGAGATTTTATAATTGCTCTTCGTTGTTTCGTTGAACTTCTTAAGTTTACCTAAAACCTGGTATCACTCAGACCAAGTTTTAAAGACCAATTAAGGGTATTGCCTCATTCCGTAGCTTATTACCTACATCCTGCTATCACAAAGAGTAAGATAGAGAAATATGAATCTTAACAACATAATGTCCCAGGGCTCACAATTCATTAACAACGCATCTGGCATTGCTTAAGTCCATTTTCGGTGACCAATTACCATTATGACCTTAAGCCTATTTTATACGATTCTTGACTGCACCAGCTTATCAGCTATAGGAATGCCAACTTTGAAGAGTAGGTTACTGTATAATTTTATTAAATAATGCATTTTATCTAACCTATATCATGCAATAAAGATAAACTGATTAAATAACCACCAAAATGCTTTATGGTTCTTTAGGGCGATACGCTAATATAAAGAAGAAAGATTTGATTTTTTGTTTGTTAATTTGTAATGAGTGGGCTCTGCAACTACTGTACTGAACTGAATAAATATTTCACCGATACAAAGCTACATTATCAGGGAGTGTTATAGGCTATTTTTTTTGGATTGTATTCCCACGGGAACGAGAAATAAGTTTAGCTGCGCCATCTGTTGTAGCATTAGCAAATTAATACCAAAAGGCAGATGACCTACAACGCATGTACAAGGCAAGCAAACGCTTTGTGATGCCATTTCTGAGACATGCCGCTAGATGTCGTTAAATTTTATTTTACACATAACCTCTGTATACTCTGCATCTCTGTGTTTTCAGAAAAATATAAAACAAAGCAGCTATTTAAGATTTACCTTTATGTATTTTAAACAACATTACGGATTTTGTTACGGTACCCACTAATAGATGTATTTATAAATGAATAAAGTTTGTTAATACATTTTGTTTTAAATGACTAAACTTTTAGACGACTTCAAAAAAAAGGAGGAGGTTCTCAATTCGACTGGTATTTTTTTCTTTATGTTTGTTACCTCATTATTATTTATATTAGGCAGTCGTCCGAAGCTGAATTATAGGTACTCTTTCTTCATATTAAAATAAATTAGGTTGAAATCCCAAGCCTTTAGCAATGAGTTTTATTCAAGTACAAATTAGCTAAGGGAAACATCGTGGAAAACCACGATATTATATTTAAGGCATGTTAAGGGAACTAAAGGCTGCTGCACCTAGACCCGCGTAGTAGACTATAGCCTAAACCTTGCTCCAGCAATGGACACGTATATGAGCTGATGACGATGATAAATAAAACAGTATCAAACATTTAAACTTAATATTCCTTTTATGAGATGTCCCGAATTTATTAGACAGCCGTCTCAATAATCCAGTCGGTGTAAGATGAAACTTTAGTGTTCACAGTGGCGAAGGAAGAATTAGAGCAGCTGGAACTCCACGAGGCGACACCAATGACAATGTCATCGTAGATTATTGGACCACCAAAGTCAGCTGTGCACATATCGGCTTCTTGATCCTCTTCAATTTCCGGGAGACTGGCACAGATCATGTTTTCAGTCAAACGCAGCGGATTCTGTATTGCTCCGTATTGCTCAGCACAAGCTTCATGGTCGAGTAGCGTCATCTTAACTGCCAGCATAACTTCAGAGTTGTAGAAGTATATCTGAGGGTAGTAAGGTTTTTTAAACGCTTTGTAAATTGGTAGGTTTCCTGTGTATGATGGAGATTACTGGTAGATTTGTATATAGGTACGAAATGCTTCACACTGTGTATGCTGTTTTTTAATGATTCACGATTAACAAAAGATGTAGGCAAAATAATTCTCTACCTTTTTCTTTACACAAAATGATCGCCGATTGTGATCATATATAGTAGCTATTGCCACACAGTTTCACCCATGTAGCTTCCGTCCCCGTCAGAATACGGGGATAAAATGTAGTCTTTGTTATTCTCTGATAACTTTCCGTGCGGATTGGTTCAGTTATTTTGGAGCTTAAACACCTCAACTTTACTTAGTATGTAAGTGCAAATAGTAATTGTTTCATGAGCTGTCCTACCTTTATAACAACACAATGTGTCAACTCACCCCATCTAACAAGGCAGGCCACCCAACATGCACTGCGGGTAGTCCCCCGGGAATCTCCCCACCCTGGATGACGATGGTGGCTTGCTGGATGCTCGGGGAGAAGATCAGTCGGGACACGAGGCGGATCACCGAGATATTACCGTCCATATACTTGGTGCCGAAGGAAGGGTGGTTGTGCACGCTTTCAACATTGATGACATCGCCGCCGGTGTCGCGGTATGTGGCGCCGGCTCTGATGCGGCGGAAACGGGTTTCGAAGAAGCTGTTTCGATTTAAAAAATTGATTAGAGTTTGTGATTGAACAACATTGTGCATAGAACGGTTCTCTAACTTAGCATTATGCTGGTCTTGCGTTGGGGAGTTCTGACTAAGTATACAACACTAGCTGCCTCCGCGCAGTTTCACCCGCGTAGTTCCCGTTCCCGTGGGAATACAGTAACATAGTATAGCTTTAGTTACTGCCTGATAATGTAGCTTTCCAATGGTGAAAGAATTTTGGAAATCGGCGCAGTAGTTTTTGAATTTATTCATTACAAACAAGAAATACAATTTATTTATCTTTATAAAATTAGTGTAGATGACATTTGTTGTTGTTATGGTTTCATCAACATCAGCTCTTATACGTGTAAATTAATTTAAGGAACGTGTTAAGTTAGCTATGGTACAAAAGGCTTATTACGGTATAATATATTTATGATGACAATCCTTGGGTATAGCCCTTGTTCTAGCAGAAATTGTTAAAATTTTAAAAAGAGTAATTGCTGAGTTTATTGCCGGCTCTGCTCAGCAAAGCAACCTTCCAAACCGAGCATTAGATTCGACGCTTCATAAGTGCCTGTGAGGGCCTATTTGAATGAACAGATATTAAATTACATAGATTTATCATACTCACTATCCGGTGAAGCAGTTAGCACCGGACAAGAAATACATTGAAGTCAGGATAGTACCCCCACACTTTTGGGTCCACACTGTGTACCATTCGAAGAACTCCACCTGTACCACTGTCGGGTACTCTTCGACTGTGGTCGAAGCATCCTTCAAAATACCCTTAAGTGGTACGCAGGATATACCTGTATACATAAATAAATTTATGAATGAATAATTTATTTGATTAGGATTATATAAATATATACGATAGCGTCACATCCCCGTTTATACAGCATTTATCCTTTATGCTCCGCTTCTATTGGTCATGGAGTGATGTTATCTAGCCTATAGCCTTCCTTGATATAAGGGGCTTTATATACGTATACCAAAAGTGAGATTAAACAATTTTAGGTATATGTAGTATCAGCTATCTACAGCACAAGCTTAGCAAAGTTTGGAATCAGATTGGCCGTGTGTGAAAAATGTCCCGGAATATTTACTTGTATAAGACTTACCTGCGACCAAAGCGAGTGCAGCCACAAATATAAGTTTCATTACAGTGTTCACTGTCTAGTGAGTCTCATACATTAACAAACATTAATTTTATACAGTACCCGAGTACATTGTAATCTGTCTTAATGATAAATTAATTGGATGATTGAATTGATTATTGGACAAAAATAGACACGAATTGTCATGATTAGAAGATAATATCTTTTGAGACCATATCTTATTATGGGTAGTGATACTAGTGATCAATGGAACGGAAGGTAATTAAATAATTTTAATTTGATATTTTGTTTGATAGTTTGTAAAAAATGTTATTTTAATTATAATATCAACAGTTACTTTTACCATCGCACTTCTCGTCATCGACGGGGAGTTCATCCTCACACCCAGGAACCGAACTGGTCTCGAGCCTGCGGTATCAGGAGAGCTTCCTACCGCGGACACTCAGGTTGTGGAATGAGTTCCCCGCCTTGGTATTCCCAATGGAGTGCAGCATGGGGTTCTTCAAGAAGGGTTCTAGTGAAGAGATTTTTACAGGGTCGGCAACGCGTGAGTGACGCCCCTGGCGTGGCAATCGTCCATAGGCTACGGCAACCGCTTCCCATCAGGTGGGACCGTATGCTCGTTTGCCACCTTAGTGGTATAAAAAAAAATAGTTATTTAAAAAAGAGAAGGGGTTATTTATGGGGCTCCTATTGGCTTTTACATTTTCTACACTAATGCGAGAGGAAAGATTTGGTTTTTTGCTTGTTTGTAACGCATAGGCTCCGAAATTGCTGACCCGATCTGAATTTGAAACTAGCAATGCCCCTTATAGAGCAAATAAATGTGTATACGTAGTAACTATTCCCACTGCATGTTTATCTACCCGTCTGCATTCTTATCTATATGATAAATATAAAAATCAAATGATTAGTTTGATTAATCAATACATTTTTTATCATTATCTTTAAACCTAAGTTCCGGAGATAGGCGTTTGTCGTCATAAGTACTGTTAATAATGTTATCGCGATCCAGTTAAACACAGGATACAGTTTGTACAAACATATTTTTATCACTAGTTTCCGCCGCGCGGTTTCACCCGCGTAGATACCGTTCCTGTAGCAACAGGAAGATAAAATATAACCTATGTTACTCCCTGATTATGTAGCTTTCCGGGTGCTGAATTGACTCTACCAACCGTGACTCTACCGGGCTATCAAAACAAAATACCGGGTCGCAACATTACCGCCTTGTTTTAAAAATAATACCTGCTATCTTAGTTGCAACTTGAGTTTAAAAGTAATAAGTGGGTCATAAGGGGGCAGTGGTCATGGCGGAACATTTCCACCCGTTTCGGTCTCTTCAGAATTCTTTAGGCAGTGTAAGGTAAACATCGTCAAACCACTTGTCGCGGCATTTTGATCAGAAGTCCCAAAATTTCTATAGCAATGGGATCATGTCTCTACCTACAAGATTGCAAAAAGTTATCGAACAAAATGGTACCTACTTTAGTTAAATATAAGTAAACTATAAAAAAAATGTTTTGAATTTTCTCAAAAAATGCGAAGAAACTTTTTCCCCAACCTTTTATATAAATAACCTCTGTGAACTAAAAATCAGAAACGCAAAAATTTTTACTTATGCCGACGACACTGCCATTGTCTTTACTGGGAGCTCTTGGCGTGAAGTAAGTAATACTGCTGAAATCGGAATGGCCCAACAACCTAATTGGCTAAATAATAATCTGCTCACACTAAACACTTCTAAATCTAATTATATGTGTATCAGTATTTACAATCGTACGCAACCGGGAGGAGATTTGAATATCAGAGTACACGCATGTCGCAACGCTCAAGGATGCAGCGAGTGCTAAACTCATAGTTGGTCATACCAAATACTTAGATACTACCGAGATGCTTTGATTATGCTTAGTCAAAGATATACATACCACACACACACTCACACTCATACACACACACACACCTCGTATCATATATACAAACACACTCTTATCATCAACATATTAGCCATAGGACGTCCACTGCTGAACATAGGCCTCCCCCATCGACTTCCATGCAGACCGTACAACAAGTCATCCATGCCGTACATCGTGGAAAACCACGATGTCCCATTCTAAGGCATGTTAAGGTGTAGTACCTAAAAGCCGCAGAACCGCACTAGGCCCGCGTAGTAGACTATAACCTAAGCCTTGCCCCATTAGGGAACACGTATCACGTATCACATAAAAAAGCTGATGAAGATGATAAATAAAACGAAATCACACATTTTAACTTAATATTCCTTTTATGAGATGTAACGAATTTATTAGACTGCCGTCTGAATGATCCAGTCGGTGTAAGATGAAACTTTAGTGTACACAGTGGCGAAGGAAGAATTAGAGCTGCTGGCACTCCAAGAGGCGACACCAATGACAATGTCATCGTAGATTAATGGACCTCCGAAGTCAGCAGAGCACATATCGGCTTCCTGACCCTCTTCTATCTCCGGGAAGACGGCACAGATCATGTTCTCAGTCAAAAGCAGCGGGTTTTGTATTGCGCCGTATTGCTCAGCACAAGCTTCATGCTCCATTAAGATCATCTTAACTTCTAGCATGACTTCGGATTTGTAGTAGTATTCCTGAAAGTAGTAGTTTTTATAAAACGCTTTGTGGGTTGGTAGGCTTCCTGTAAAAGTATGGTGAAGATGATTATGATACAGGTACGAAATACATTCACACTATTTACGCTGTTTTTTATATGATCACTAATACAATAAACGTAGGTAAAATAATTATGTACCGTCTTCATTAGTCAAAATGATTTCCAATTCTGATCTAACTAGCTATCGCCACGCAGTTTCACCCGCGTAGCTTCTGTTACCGTCAGAATACGGGGATAAAATTTAGCCTTTGTTATTGTCTGATAATGTAGCTTTACGTTCGTGAAATGATTATCCAGATCGGTCCAGTAGTTTCGAAGTTTTGAAAGTAACAAAATACAAAATCTTACCTTTAACATTTCAGTACGTAATAGTAGTTATTTGGTTAATCATCCTACCCTTCATCAAAATACTATGTGTTTCAACTCACCCCATCCAACAAGGAAGGCCACCCAACATGCACTGCGGGCAGTCCCCCGGGAACCTCCCCACCCTGGATGATGATGGTGGCTTGCTGGATGCTCGGGGAGAAGATCAGCCGGGACACGAGGCGGACCACCGAGATGTTACCTTCCATATAGTTGGTGCCGAAGGAAGGGTGGTTGTGCACGCTTTGAACATTGATGACCACTCCGCCGGTGTCGCGGTATGTGGCGCCGGCTCTGATGCGGCGGAAACGGGTTTCGAAGAAGCTGTTACGATTAAAAAATGTTAAAAAGAATAGAATATACGTTAGTTTGTGAGAGAACAAAAAATCGTGTACAGAACGGTTCTCTAACTTAGGATTATGCTGGTCTTGTGTTGGGGAGTTCTGACTAAGTATACAACACTAGCTGCCTCCGCGCAGTTTCACCCGCGTAGTTCCCGTTCCCGTGGGAATACAGTAATATAATATAGCCTTGATACAGTAGCTTTCCAACGGTTCAAGAATTTTTGAAATTTGAAAACTACTTTTGAATTGACATTTAATTGTTTTTGCATCAGCTCATATACTTGTGAATAAATTATTTCTTTCTTTCTTTATTATTGTTAAAGAAATTGTTGGAACTTGTTTTGAAAAGAGTAATTGCTGAGCTTATTTCCGATGTTTCATATGTGCCTCTAAAGGCCCATTTGAATGAACAAATATTAAATTTCAAAGATTTATCATACTCACTATCCGGTGAAGCAGTTAGCACCGGACAAGAAATACATTGATGTCAGGATGGTACCCCCACAGCTTTGGGTCCACACTGTGTACCATTCGAAGAACTCCACCTGTACCACTGTCGGGTACTCTTCGATTGTGGTCGAAACATCCTTCAAACTACCCTGAAGTGGTACGCAGGATATACCTGTATACATAAATATGTTAAAAAGTGTCGTTACAATATCCGTGTGTGAAAAATGTCCCAGGAATACTTATTTGTTTCTAGTGGCTCCCCGCGGTTTCACCCGCGTACCCGCAAGATCTTCCATTTTACCGAGATAAAAAAGTAGCTTATGTCCTTTTTCAGGCTCTAGACCAGAGGTTCCCAAACTTTTTTCTTTGGTAGACCTTTCCAAAATTTTGAATTTTTTTTTGGCCGTTCTCACATTATAGATAACACTTTATTGTACACCAAAAGACAAAACAGATATATATGAATACGAAAGTTATTACAATCTGCCTACATTAATCTAACTACGGGTAGGTGAACTCAAGCCAACATATTAGTTCTTCACTATCGAAACCAGATGAATGTTCGTGGACCCCCGCGCTTACGCATTGTGGACCCCCATTTTTTTGTCACGGCATCGTGGACCCCTGGCAAGTCTCTCGTGGACCCCTAGGGGTCCACCTGGATCACTTTGGGAATCACTGCTCTAGACTATCTGTGTACCAAATTTCTTTTATATCTGTTCGGTAGTTTTAGCGTGAAACCGAGACCGGCAGAGTTACTTTCGCATTTTTAATATTAGTTAGGTTATAACTTACCTGCGACCAAAGTGAGTGCAGCCACAAATATAAGTTTCATTACAATGTCTACTGTCTAGTGAGTGCATTAACAAACATTAATTTTTATACAGTACCTGAGTACATTGTAATCTGTCTTAAAGATAAATTAATTGGATGATTGAATTGATTATTGGACAAAAATAGACGCGAATTGTCGTGATTAGTAAAGTAATAGACACAGAACTAATTGGACACATAGCTATTATACAAAACAACATGTACCATGCACCTATATTATGATTGAAATAGAACCAAGAATCAGCAGGTTCAGTCAGGGTTGCTTACCAACAAGTCAGAAGACAAACACAGGAAAAAAACCGCTTATTTACGATAAACGACACACGTCAATAGATTATAATATTATGAATCTTAATTCATTGATTACATCTTTATTAAATCGATACTCACAAAAATGTCCATTGACGTTTTAACGTACTTAGGTACTGTCTTGCTTATTCGGTTCTTTGTCTTAAAAAATACTGATTTATAAAATCACTACGTGTCATTAAAAAAAAATGTGATGAGTTTATAGCCTCTATAGTTAGCCGCTATAGTTCTATTATATTTAACTAGCTTACGCCCTTGGTTTCGCTCCTGTTTCTGGGATCTTCAACCTTTCCAATATAAAAGTAGCCATGCTCAAGCTCTATCTTTTTTCATCAAAATCGATTCAGTGGTTTAAACGTGAAAGCACAACAGACAGATAGAAAGACAGAGATACTTTTGCATTTATAATATTAGTAGAGATAGTTAGGTACCGTTTATTTTACTAAAAGTATTTATTGTGCAAACTATTTGACTGTTTGACACGTGACACCAGAACATGAAAAAGTAAAATAAAATAAAGTTGCCAAAGATAAAAATAATAAGGCGACTCAACAGCCACCTCTGTTCCAAAATGGCGGCGCCTGTATCCATCAAAACACATCGCGAATAGCAACTAATTGCGCTAGTGATTCTCTGCGAATGTCAAACCTGCATACCGACACTGCATAACCGCACCGCACAACTATTTATGAACTAGATTGCTAATAATCTCAGGTTAATCTATACTTATCTATACTAATATTATAAACAGGAAAGATTTGTTTGTTTGTTTGTAATGAATAGGCTCCGAAACTACTGGACCGATTTCAAAAATTCTTTCACCTTTGGAAAGCTACATTATCCCCGAGTAACATAGGGTATATTTTATCCCTGTATTCCCACGGGAACGGGAACTACGCTGGTAAAACCGCGCGGAGGCAGCTAGTAAAAAATATAGGTACATCCAATGTTCGAATATGTTCTGGAACAAGACACACACAAAGGTCCCCAGGAACGTGGGTGTAACCGCGGGGAGTCACTAGTCTGATACTTATATTCCTTACTTGTTTGTCCCATTTCATGCTTGTTTGTCCCAAGCCGGAATCGAACTTAAGCCGCTCACTTTGAAGCTTACTTTGGAATCAGATTGGCCGTGTGTGAAAAATCCCAGGATATTTATAAACGTGGTAAATGAAAATGAAAATGAAAAATGTTTTTTATTCAATTAGGCCTTCACAGACACTTAAGAATAGTCAAACTCTAACGCTCGGTTCGGAAGGTTGGTTTTGCTGAGAAGAGCCGGCAATAAACTCAGCAATTACTCTTTTCAAAACAAACTTAGATTTATTTACATATCAAGGAATTAGTCTCACTGACAATATTTGGGTGTTGGGGAATGACTTAAAATAAAATAATTTAAAGTGAAAGTTTACAAAAATAACAATAGCAAACTTAAGCAGACCAGCCCCCACAAGCAGCACCTGTTCACAAGCATGACGCATGTGGCAGCCATCGCCCTCTTCGCCATATTTTAGGGAAGTGAGCGACCCGTCACACGACGCCGCCGCAAGCAAAGACTTTTAAGTGAGCATGACTAGCCCAAGCTTGCAACAAACCACAAATATAATAAACCACAAATGAATGAACAAAACACACACCCCCAATGTTATCAGTGTGACCATTAACATGTTTATATCAGGTAAATTACATCATATAAGTATCAAAAGTATACAAATTAAACAAATCTATAACCAAGCATTGTTATCATTAAGATATTCATTTACATTATAGTAAGCCCTTTTTATTAATACGGCTTTGATGTGGTCTTTAAATTTTTGTGAAGGCAAATTTACAATTGGTTTAGGTATTTTGTTATAGAAGCGTGTCACAGTCCTAAAAATGAACCTTGCACTTTGTATAATCAAATTCTTATGAGTAGAACGGAACGCGAACTGGATCAATCATGATTGGTCGACGGCAACTGCCCGCCATGTTGTCCCCTTTCCTTCCCTTCCGCTCACCCCTCTCTCTCAAAAAAACCAATAACGAACGACACGCGTGTGCGCAATTAATTAATTCAAAAAACACCAAAAAATAAAGTGAGTGTGTGAACTGGTGTCCCAAGTTACTTCCTACCCTGTTCCTCAACAAAAAAAGGTAAGTGGTTGTATCTATCCATCATTTTTGGTCCTTCGAGCCGGATATTGTAAATCACGTACGCCGGCCGGCCGCCATTACTTTTGCTATATTCAAATACCTAATAGAATTGTTTTTTAAGTTTAAATTTCTTTCGTTTCATTTAGATCGGCACATTTTATTTTGAACTTTGAAGCGAGTGAGACGGTTCTATGTTTGGCGCCTTTTCACTGCGATGTATCGACTCGGACTGATAAGAATAATTTTCAAACTCCGGCGATGATTGAGTTAGTTGATTATCATTTGATGATGTAGATGCGTTATAGATTTTATCAACCTGGTCGTTATTATCAAACTGAACAATGTTTACGGGCGTTTGTTTACATAAATGAAGCAGTGAGTTATGTTTTCAACGCTTAAATGCTAGGTGTGAAAAGGCGAACGTTTCTATAACGGGCATAGGCGGAGCGATTAATTCGAATGTAAAAGGACAATTAAAATTATATGTAAACGTAAACAGTGAAGACGAGTCCTCCATGTGTATTGATACTTTTGTTTTACCGCGGATTACGTGCGAATTACCTACAACTACAATAGATAGTAAGTTTCTAGAGAGTTTCAAAACTTTAAACCTCGCCGATCCCCAATGCTATTTGAGAAAACCTATTGACGTACTATTGGGTGCAGGCGTGTGCGCTCGCATCTTTCAAGGAAATAAATTAGTACTTGGTGACAATTTACCTATTGCTTATGACACCTTATTCGGTTGGGTTTTAATGGGTGATTTTAGTTTTGAGAATAAAAATAATTCAGTAAATTTGCAAGCGTTTTCATGTATTACTAATATTGATGAGACTTTAAAACATTTTTGGGAGATAGAAGAAGTACCTAAAGATAAAATACAACATCCAGATGATGTTTATTGTGAAAACCATTATAAGCAGACGCATTCGCGTACTCGTGATGGTAGGTTTATAGTGCGCTTGCCCTTCAAACAGGGTGACCATAAATTGGGTGATTCTAGGAATATAGCAGTGAAGCGATTACATTCACTCGAAAATAAATTCTCACATGATTTAGTTTTAAAACATAAGTACAAGGATTTCATGCGAGAATATCACATGCTAGGCCACATGCAGCCAGTTGAATTCTCAACTGCAGAACGTTCTCCAAAATACTTTATTCCTCATCACGGGGTGTATAAAAAGGGCTCTGAAAAGATTCGTTGTGTATTCGACGCTTCTTCAAAGAGTAGTACGGGGAACTCTTTAAATGATATATTGTTAGCTGGACCCAAATTACAACAGGATATAGTAGACATTATTCTCCATTTTCGATTGCACGAAGTAGTATTCTCCGCAGACATCCGCCAAATGTATCGGCAAATACTAGTTCATCCCGATGATCGTAATTTTCAATTAATATTGTGGCGGGATGATGATGGTAATGTTCAAGAATTTCAGCTCAACACCGTGACATACGGGGTCACGTCGGCTCCGTTCTTAGCAATGCGGTGTGTGCACGAACTTGCAATTTTAGGCAGGGAGACTCACCCTCGTGCTTCTAAGATATTGCAAAATGATATTTTTGTTGATGATATAGTCACGGGGACAAGTAGTATCGTCGAGGCCCATCAGGTTAAAACCGAGCTTATAGATTTATTAGCCCTCGGAGGTTTAGAACTGCGAAAGTGGACAAGTAATCATCCGCAGTTGTTATCGGATTTGCCTTCAGAATTTTGTGAAATACAGTTTTCAGATGATAAAAATACATCACTCAAGATATTAGGTTTTAAGTATGATCCGTGTACGGATAATTTTAGTTATCAGGTTTCAATTATGTTTAATAAATGTAGCAAACGAGAAATTTTGTCTAAAATCAGCGGCATCTACGACCCTAACGGTTGGTTAGCCCCATGTATTATCAAAATAAAAATATTGATGCAACAATTGTGGAAATTAGGATTACAGTGGGATGACACACCACCCAATTCTATAATTGAAGAATGGCAACATTTTTGTAATAATTTAGATTATCTCACTAATTTATCAATTCCGCGAAAGGTCTTAACTAATGACGTTGAATACTTTGATTTACATGGCTTTAGCGATGCATCTGACGCAGCATATGCGGCATGCGTTTATATACGATGCGTCCATACCGATGGTAGGGCGTCCATACATCTTATTATTTCTAAAACACGTGTAGCGCCCATAAAACAGAAACTTACGATTCCTAAGCTAGAATTGTCAGGTGCGTTATTGTTAGCTCGTTTAATTAAGCGTATTGCTGAGAGTTTGAATTCATATACTAATATATTAAGACACATGTTTGCATGGTGCGACTCATCCATCGTATTGTGCTGGTTACGAACGGAACCACACCTTCTTAAGGTATTCGAGTCTCATCGGGTTAGCGAAATACAAAATATATTGTCACCGGAGTTTTGGCGATATGTGCCATCCGAATTAAACCCAGCTGACCCAGCGTCGCGCGGCATTTCCCCTCAGGAGCTTGTACACCATGACCTGTGGTGGGGTCCACGTTGGTTATTGCGGGATGAGTCTTGTTGGCCAGAGCCATGTGAACAACTTAATTATAATACACTGCCTGGGTTAAAGAAACCCAAAAAGGTTACAGTTACAATCGTAGAAAATGACTCAGTGAATGATCACATAATTAATAAATTTAGTTCTTTTACTAAGCTTACCCGTGTAACAGCGTGGTGTTTACGTTACATAACCAATTGTAGAAAAACAACGGTACTCAGAGGTAACTTGTCTATTAAAGAGTTAGAAAACAGTTTGTCAACATCAGTTAAAGTAGTTCAGCAAAATCATTTTAAAAACGATATTCATTTTATTAAAGGTGGTAAACTATGTAGTACTGGTTTAAGGCGTTTGCATCCATTTATTGATGATCAGGGTTTTTTACGAGTGGGAGGTAGGCTAGTACATTCGTCACTTACATATACAGCTAAATATCCGTTAGTGTTACCCCACACTTGTCATTTTACTACTTTGTTGGTAGATTATTATCATTTAAAGTATTTACACGCTGGACCTAACCTTTTAATATCGCTGTTAAGAGAAAAGTTTTGGATTTTGTCGGCAAGGCGCGTAATACGAACAAGAGTATTTAAATGCTTACGTTGTTTTCGTTTTAAATGTCAACCTCCAGAAACTCTTATGGGTAATTTACCTTCTACTCGAGTCACTCAATCATATAGACCGTTTGTTTCGGTATCAATAGATTTTACAGGCCATTTTAATCTAAAAAGCAGTTCGATCAGGAATGCCAAGATTATAAAGGCTTACGTGTGTGTCTTTGTTTGCTTCACAACCAAATCAGTACATCTCGAACTTGTTAGTAATTTATCGGCTGAAGCCTTTCTGGCAGCATTGAAGAGGTTTGTAGGAAGGCGTGGCTTACCTAAAGACATTCGAACAGATTCAGGAACAAATTTTAAAGGAGCTAGTAATATTTTAAATCAATTTGCAATAGAAATAAACAAGGATCTTATCTTAAAACAATATTTTTCTGAAAACCTAATTAATTGGAGTTTTTCACCACCTCTTAGCCCTCATTTCAATGGGTTGGTTGAAGCCGCTGTAAAATCGTGCAAAGGTCACCTAAAACGAGTTGTAGGTGATCGTAATTTAACATTTGAAGAGTTAACAACTATATTAGTTCAAGTAGAGTCTATACTTAATTCAAGGCCATTATGCCCTATGTCTAACGATCCTAGCGATTTATCAGTATTGACTCCGGGACACTTCATAATAGGGGCGCCGTTGGTCGCTGTGCCTGAGATGCCAGTTGACGAGCGCATGAGCTTAGTTTCACGGTGGCACTTGCTACAGTCTATTGTCACTGACGTGTGGAAGAGATGGAGTCATGAGTATCTCCACACATTACAACAACGAAATAAATGGAATTCTGCTAAATATGACATAAAAGTTAACGATCTTGTGCTTGTCAAAGACGAAAATTTGCCGCCCTTACAGTGGTGTATGGGTCGTGTTGTTAGAGTTATGCCTGGACAGGATTCAGTTATAAGGGTCGTGGAAATTAAAACAACCAAAGGTTTATTTGTAAGATCGCTGAGTAAGATTTGTCCACTACCTGTTAACGAAAGCAAAGACTAACATAGTATATTTAATTATTTTCACTTAGTATCTAGTTTCAACCTTTACCATAGTACGTATTATTACGATTAAGAAAATGTTTTCTGTTATAATATAGGTTATATATAATATTATCGAGCACACATTGTTGTTAAAATACAGTCCACTAAAACTAAAACATAATAAAATAGAAATAAACTCATATTATTTGTGAATTGCCAGCATCTGACTACATATAATGTTATAAAAAAAGGGCAACACCCTTTTTTTGGGGGGTGTATGTATAATCAAATTCTTATGAGTAGAACGGAACGCGAACTGGATCAATCATGATTGGTCGACGGCAACTGCCCGCCATGTTGTCCCCTTTCCTTCCCTTCCGCTCACCCCTCTCTCTCAAAAAAACCAATAACGAACGACACGCGTGTGCGCAATTAATTAATTCAAAAAACACCAAAAAATAAAGTGAGTGTGTGAACTGGTGTCCCAAGTTACTTCCTACCCTGTTCCTCAACAAAAAAAGGTAAGTGGTTGTATCTATCCATCACACTTTTTGGAGTCTATAAGCAGAGGTCACAAGTTTGTGCTTATTTCTAGTGTTGATGGAGTGCAAATCACTGTTTTTAACGAAATCGCTAATGTTATTATGAACAAATATTATGTTGGTATATATATATTGTGATGCAACTGTGAGTATGCCGATTTCACTAAATTTATCTCTGAGGGAAGTACGAGAACCTAAATTGTAAATAGCTCGTACCGCTCTCTTTTGTAAAATAAAAATGGTTTCTATATCCGCAGCTTTGCCCCACAGTAAAATACCATAGGACATAACACTATGAAAGTAACTAAAATATACTATTCGAGCTGTATCTACATCTGTAAGCTGTCTAATTTTCCTAACTGCGTATGCTGCTGAGCTGAGCTTTCCCGCAAGTGTAGAAATTTGGGTGCCCCATTGAAGTTTCGAGTCAAGAGTAATTCCTAAAAATACTGTTGATTCAACAAGATTCAAAACTTCATTATTTAACATTAGATTACATTGTAAACATTCATCCATCCATCCATATTATCTTTTTATATAAATAAGATACTTACCCCACAAATTCCACGTCCACTCTTAAACTCCCACACAACGTTACATTAATTTCTATCATAACTCAAAATTAGATAGTATTCGAGACGTGTGGCGCCATCTACCACGTCTATTTCGGTGTACAACATTGGCACGTGCATTAATCAACCAAATGCACAATTTAATCACTTCAGACGAGTTTATAAAGCATACGGTGACCTGCAACGGCGTTACAGACATGCCTCCCAATTTAGTCGGGTTATAGTTAGATTAGAAATAGGGTGGCATAGAGTCGCGTATCGACGAAAAGAAATTTTGTCGTATCTAGAAAAATCGTATTTTTTTTCCTGTTTTGAATCGGAAAAGGATTTAGAATAAATTGATTGAGTCCGCCTTACAACATTATTTACTTACAAGTTTTTATTTAGGACTTTTTACAATATATTTTCAAGTAAACCTTTATTTTTTAAATATGACAATATTGCTTTCTACCTTCGATATGTAGCTCGCTGTTTTCGGTTGGTTCTCATTTAATAAGCATTTGTGTGCATGAACATGTTTCTTTGTTCTATGTCAATATCTATACTAATTCTTATTTAAAATGTAGTATATGTATGTATATCAATTTGGTTACCATACTACCATATCGGCTTTGTTAGCTATCAGATTGGCCGAACGTAAAAAATATTCCTATACTATGAAGTTGACCGCGTCACTTCGTTAGCGTCACTTGCCTGTCTTCGCAACTTTTTGTTTATGCTCACATGTTTATTGATTGATGTTCCGCTCCTATTAGTTGATGCGTGATGATATATAGCCTATAGCCTTCCTCGATAAATGGACTATCTAACACTGACATCATTTTTCAAATCGGACCATTATGAGATTAGCGCGTTCAACCAAACAAACAAATTCTTCAGCTTTCTATATATTAGTGTAGATATTAATTATGTATTATGAATTAAGTTTGCATAATGTTTGTCAACATAGTCAGACCTAAATCAGTTCATCTGCTAACTTATTAGCTATCTTAACCGTGCTCATCCTGACACATTTATAAATCTTTTAGCTTAAGTCAAATTCAAGGTCAGATAAATTAACAATAAGTACCAGGCGTTCATAAGATCAGTACAAGTATTTCTACCATAAAAGATGGTGATACTTCGGTATGTAGTAGGTATTTAGTCCGTTAACTGACGCGGTATTCAGGTGCCAGCGGTATCGTTTGATGTCTGATAGAAAAAAAACATCTAAGACTGGCTTTGCGTATACTGTGTAATTACTCGCAATTATGTATAGGCGATGATAAAAGAGCTGGGTTTGTTTTACTAACAGTGTAATATATTGGACTCATATACCTTGCTACTTATTTTAGGTTGAATTTGATATTGTGTAATGTCAGATACAAAACGGGACAGGGTAATTAAAATGGCAGCTTAACTTGGTTTAAACCAATCATTAAAACTAAGTAAAATGTACATATATAAGAAATTATATAGTAAGCAAACAAAGTAAGGTAGAATTTTATTAGCTTTATTACGCCCAAAAACACCAGATACATACTTTTCTTAAGACGATTGTGACTGAAATAAATAGTAAACAGATATATAACTCTGCAGACTTAACTAACTCTAATTCATTTTTGTGTCAAATAATTCCAAAATGGAATAGAGACGCCTATGACATAAAACAATTCAGAATCTTTGTGTTACAAGTAAGTACCTACCTATTACAGGACGACAGACAGACAACAGGTAAGTTTATTTTTATATTACAACAACTACTCAACTCTATTGGTCGGTGCGGAAGGTTGCTGTATCTGGTACCATGATATTTTTTAATTATATTTATTTATTTATTTATTTATTTATTTATTTAAAACACACAATTACACTATTCTGACAGGGAAACCCCAATACAATGGTGCAAGTACACTTAAATTAAAGTTTAAGAAAAAAGTTAACAAAAACAAAATATTAAAAATTCTTATAAAATACAAATAATACATATTGCTTATCACAAATAATACATAACAGTTTGTTTGAATACATTCACAGAACATGAAAATAAATCTATTTTTTCAGCAGCTAGATTTAATGTCCCTAATGTTCTTATTAGAGGCATTCCTTTTAAGAGATTAGTCCTCGCTCGTGGTACCTCAAACAGTTGCGGCCGCCGCCGCCGCGTCACGTACCGCTCCGGCACCGATAGACTCATCAGCCGCAATATGTCCGGATTTGATATACTGCCCCGAAACACCCGCATCATGTAATACGCGAGCGCCAATTCCCTTCTAGTTTCCAATTTGTTGTATCCAACCATGCCCAAAACGAACAGAGTTGGATACATCAATGGGTAGAAAGGGTAGACACCATATAACCTTAGGTACAGGTACCTTGTAAATTTATTTTGTATGCGCTCCAACATGAGATTATACTTAACTTCATGTGGAGCCCACACTACAGCGTTAAATTCCAACTGGCTCCGAATGAGAGCGTTGTAAAGTGCCGATATAGCTTTTACATTTTTGAAGCCTTCAGCGCGGCGCAGCACAAAGCCCAACGTCCTATATGCCTTTTTGCAGACTTTAACGATGTGGTCACTGAATGTTAAATTCGCATTGAGATTAACCCCCAGATCTTTGACTGTGACTACCCGTTTCATTATGTCACCGTCAACTGTGTACTCGTGCTGAAGTGGAGCTTTTGCCCTACTAAAAGATATTACTGAGCATTTTGTAGTATTAAAACGTAACTTATTTCTTTGACTCCACTCTAAAACTCTATTTACATCCTGCTGTAAACGCCGGCTATCTGCCTCGTCTTTTACCGCCAGTAGTAATTTGAGGTCATCCGCGAAGAGTAGGCATTGGGCCTCTCGTACCACCTCAGGCAGGTCGTTTATCATTATGATGAATTCAAGTGGACCGAGATTTGATCCTTGGCTCACCCCCGTATTTGTTAAATAAGGTTTAGATTTATGGCCTGCATATTCAACATATTGCTTCCTATTCCTCATATAACTCGCAAAAAACGATAACAATTTGTTTGTGCATCCGATTGCCGCTAACTTTCTCAACAGTACGTCATTATCTACCAAATCGAATGCCTTTTTAAAGTCAAAATAGGCGGCGTCTACCTGGATCCCCGCGTCTACGTGAGGAATTATGTAAGCCATCGCATTCAGTAAATTGCTTGCGGTGCTACGCGCCGGCCTGAACCCATGCTGGGCGTCCGAGAGTCTCACCGATACCTGCCGCTGAATACTACGCTGTATTGCTGATTCAAAAACTTTAGCTGGCGTACAGAGGATCGCCACCGGTCTGAAACTGCTCACTTCCGAACCACCGTCACCTTTAGGTATCGGAATTACCCGTGTTATTTTCCAACATTCCGGAAAAATTTATTGTGTTAAACATATATTAAAAATATGTAAGAGTGGTTTCTCTAAAACTAATCTGCAATCTTTTATAAGGAATGAAGGAATACCGTCCGGCCCTGCGGAGCGCTTCGGCTTGAGCCGCGCGAGCGCCGCGGCCACCTCCGACAGCGCAAGCTGCGGGAGTTGCACGACCGCGGCGCTCGCGCCACCCGCCATAGCGGCCGCATTTACATCTAATTTTGCAGGATTTATGCCGTACACCGAGTGAAAAAAATTTGCAAATTCTGTTGCGCAATCTGCTTCAGACAAGACAATTCCTTCCTTGGTAATTGTTTTACGATTTAGAGTACCTTTTTTTGATCTTACGTAATCCCAAAAAGACTTTGGATCATTCGCTAAATTCTTTTGCACCGTTTCTTCATGCATTTCATGCGCCTTACTTATCATAGTTTTAACCTTTGACCTACATACGGAGAAAGACTCGTAGTTACTTTTCGTTCCACTAGATTTGAACCGTTTATGAAGACGTGCCTTTAAGCGTATGGCTCTGATAATGTCAATGGAATACCATTCCGGATAAGTATATCTACCTGGTGATTTAAACAAGGTCTTTTCAGGTACACAGTCGCTAATGATTCCGTTAATGATACTATAAAAACAATTAACCGCATCTTCTGGATCTCGCATGTCATATAAAGGATTCCAATCGACGTCTGCCATAAGCGTGTACAACAAACTAAAATCAGCTTTAGCGAAGTTCCACCGCCGTGGATGTTGGTCCGGTGGCGGACACGGGCACGGGCACGGGGGTGAGGGGGCGGGCGCGGGCGCGGGGAGGGACGGGGGCGCGGCGCGGCGCGGCAGGCGCACTGTGACGGCGAGCGGCGGGTGATGCGCGTCCACCGGCACCAGCGTCTCGTCCGACGCACGTACCTCTGTTCCTACCGCTATACCTACAGAACATAACACTAAATCTAGCTGCCTGTTATTACAATTCGGAATGTTATTGAGTTGAACAAACTCACAAAAAGCTAAAAAATATTCATAATAATTTATTACACTATCACTACTGGAATGCAAGTTAAAATCTCCTAAAACTATCATAACTTTATATTTGGTATTCCATTGTTCTATTATTCTAAATAAAATCATATATTCACTTTCCTTACTACTAGGGGGAATGTAAACTACACAACATAAAAATAAAAACCTATTATTTAAGTACAGTGTCGCGCCGACTAGTTCAAATGTACACGCGTGTATGTCGATGTCGCTCGGTAGGTTCACATACCTTAGCTCAACTCTGTGTGTGGCCACGAGAAACGCGCCTCCTTGCTTTCGCCCGTCGGTGCGATCACATCTTATTATTTGATATCCCGGTGGAATAATTTCTGCATCGTGTATTGATTCATTACAGCTTGTTTCAGTTATTGCAAATAAATCTACACCAGAGGACTCCATATTATTTTGTAATAATTTCAACTTAGTACGTAAACCTCTCGCATTTTGGTAGTATATATCAATATTGCTATACTTTGTCGATTTGTTTATTTGTTGTCCTCCGAAACCAAATCCACTCCCCGAATTCGGCGTTAATTGGCCATACTTCCGGTTGAAATAACTTTTCATAGTCATTCTCAGAAACAGTAATAACAAAAGAAGAATAGTCCCTTTCTGTCTTATGATTAATTTTGACTATTTTTACCACAGCATCCGAGCCACAAAATTCTTTTACATGAGCTGTTAATTTTTCAATCGTAGTATCAAGCATCAGTCTCCATACATGTAGATGTTTCTTTTTCGCTAATCCCTTAATTTCCGTCACGTTATTATTTTGACCTTTCTTGACATCCTTGAATTGCGATTTTGCTGACCACGTATCCGATTGTTTTTTATTAATAGCCTTATTTTCAGTTTTAAGAATTTCCGACTGATCAAGTATGGTAATAGTAGAATTATCTTCAGAATCTTTAAGGTTGTGTTTGCTTATTCTTGACTTTTCGGTGGTTTTTCTACGAACAGTGACCCATTCATTTTGGTTGTTGTCTAGTACTTTCGACGATTCAGTATCCTTAGCGGCATCTGTCTCAGAAATCAATTCCTGTTGTTGGGATACAAGATCGCTTGTAGCAATCTCTGGTTTCGTGGCCTCATGATCGGAAATTTTATCAACGAAGGTGTGGGTATGCGGTATCGCAGTGTCGGTGTTGAGTTTTTTGGTTCTACCTGCTTTTTGCTTTTTATTAGAATTAGTCATTGTTATATTGTAAGATTCCTCCAAATTATTTGCTAATATCTCGTTCTCCTGGTTACGATCACTTAGCTTTTTTAACTGTTTTTTTGAATAGGAGTTATCAATATTTTTCTGACCAACTTGCATATTTGTTTTTAATTCTTGCAGTTCCATTTTAGTGCTATAACACATCTGCTGAATATCTAATATGCACCTTTCTTGACTATCTAATCTATCCAAAACTTCCCGTCGAAACTGTTTTAACTCTGCCAACAAATTGCATTCTTGGTCTGGTAATAACATCTCTAATTTCTTACTTTGACTTCCTCTTTGAGCATTGACACTCAAATCACTGCGATCTGGGATAGTTTTCCTTTGCTCCGATGAACGACGGACCGGTGTGTCATTGCTCATGTTTTTAGGTTTGGAGCAAACACATTCCGGACATACCCATTGGCGTTTAAAATCCATTGTAAAAGATTCGAAATCATTTTGACTAATGCCAAGACACAATAAGTCGTAGACTTTATCACACTTAGTTTCCGAACACTTCATCATCACTTGACCAGTCACTTTCTTACTACAAGCTCGACAATAAGTCGTCATTGCGACAACAAATTTATTTACTGCAACTAACGTAAACAGTTAAACACGTCCACTCCGTGCGCGTGCCGCGGGGGGTATCTTCTAAGTATATATATGCTATATATACTTAGAAGAGTAAAAAGATGACAGGTTTCATAAATGTCATTGAATAAAAATATGTGCTTTGATAAAGACTATTATTTTAGAATTCAATATTGGCGACGATGGATGACGAATTAAAAGCCCTAAAACGGGCTAGGAGTTCAATAAAAGCTCAAATTACAAAGAATTACAATTATTTACAAACTGTGAGTATCATTTCTGATATCGAATACACTACAAGACTTACGTCAATTGAAAAATACGAACAGAAGTTTGATACAATTCAGGAACAAATAGAGAAATTATGTAATGATACAGAACAAGAGACGGATTTACATTTTGAAATGAAGGAAGAAATGACACAACTTAAATTATTATTATTTAATCGATCATCTCAAACAATTACAATAGCACCTACATCTCAAGCCTGCACTACGACAATTCTGACTGAAAAGACACAGAATCAATCTCCGAAAATTAATTTTCAACCTTTCCAACACACAGAAAGTTTCAAAAATTTTGTTAGGCGACTAGAAACATACTTACATGTTACAAATTGCAAAGATGTAAAAATGAAAAACTACATATTGCTTAGTTCCGTAAGTCCAGAACTTCATGAAAAGGCTTACGATTTGTGCACACCTGATGATCCGACCCAAATAGAGTTTATGGACTTGATAAATATATTAGAAGATTATATAGACCCGAAACCTACCGTGTGGGCACGTCGACATAAATTCATAACGCGCATACAAAACGTTAATGAGTCGATACCTATTTTCAGCACAGAGCTGAAACATTTAGCACATGATTGCGAATTTAACTGCAACAACTGTCAAAAACCCATAACGGATAACTTCTTATCATTACAATTCATCCGTGGAATTCGAGACAGTGAAATTAGAACGAAGATACTACAAGATACCCACAACAAGAAATTTAACGAATTAGTACAGTTAGCGACAACTACGGAAATCGCTAAAATGGACAACGAATTTATGATAACAAAATCACAAACAAATATAGAAGCACCATTACATTCAGTCCAAAACAAAAATAACTTTCGGACACAACATACGCAACGTAATATAACATCAATCAAAGATTTACAAGGGAAGTGTTATCGTTGCGGAGATGCTGACCACAGAGCGAACAAATGCAGACATATAAATACTATATGTACAAAATGTAAGAAGACAGGTCATTTGGCGCGCATTTGTCTACAATTCAGTAAGCAAAATACAAATAATCAGGTGGATGAAAACTATTTAAGCAACACTGAGGAGGTAGACTGCGGTATCAATAATATCAGGTATAATTATTCTGATAAATTTATGATTGACGTAACAATTGAAAGCAAGAAGGTTCAGATGGAGCTTGATACTGGAGCTGCACTTTCTTCTATGTCACTAAGTCATTTTCATAAATTACAATTAGGAAGTAAAATTTTTAAAACAAAAGTACGTATGCGAACTTATACAGGGGAACTTATTATACCCATTGGAGTTGTCTATACAAAGTGCAACTATAGAGGTCAACATTTCTTTGGAAAATTGTTTATAATCAAACAAGATGTTGACGCCATATTTGGTAGATCATGGATAAGAGAAATTGAATTAAATATTGCAGACATGAAGAAAGTTGTCATTGACAACAATCATTCCAAATTAGATGAAATTCTATTAAAGTTTGCTCCCGTTTTTGATGGAAAATTAGGGTGTATTCCAAATTACAAAGGCCATTTAACGTTACAGGAAAACACAACACCCATCTTTATAAGACCTAGACGTATTCCATATGCACTAAAAGAAAAAGTTGATAAAGAAATTGAACGTCTATGTCAAGAAAACGTCATTACAAAAATTGAAAATTCCGAATGGGGAACGCCGATAGTCCCAATCGTTAAACCTAATGGCTCCATTCGTTTGTGTGCTGATTACAAAGTGACACTGAATAAGGTAATTAAAGATGAACAGTACCCGATACCTATTATAGAAGATATATTTGCAGAAATGAACGGTGGAGAGTATTACTGTACTTTGGATATATGTCAAGCTTATCTTAATATGCAAATGGATGAAGAGAGTGCCACATTACAAACACTGAGCACACATAGAGGAACATTTAAAGTAAATCGTCTAATGTTCGGAGTAAAAATAGCTCCAAATCTATGGCAAAAATTTATGGACAGGATCTTACAAAATATACAGGGAGTTAAATGTTTTTTTGATGATATAATAATTCAAGGATCAACAGAAGAAGAACTGCAGGAGAGATTAGAACAAGTTTTAGAAAAACTACTACAAAATAACCTCAAATTAAATAAGGACAAATGTAATTTCTTCAAGAGAAGTATAAACTATTTAGGTCACACTATAGATAAACAAGGGTTACACAAGAACAAGGAAAAAATTCGGGCAATAATAGAAGCAGAAAGACCAAAGAACATTAATGAATTAAGAACATTTCTGGGTATGAGTAATTACTACAACAAATTCATTCCTAATTTAGCTTCTATTACTCATCCACTTAATAGACTATTACAGAAGAATATAAAATTTTTTTGGTCAGATGTATGTGAACGAAGTTTCAATAGAATCAAACAAGAAATTGTAAGTGATAACATTTTAGTACATTTTGATCAAAATAAACCTTTGGTTCTTGCAACAGACGCTTCACCAACCGGTCTAGGGGCAGTCCTTTCGCATCGCATGCCTGATGGCGGTGACAGACCTATTGCATTTGCATCGAGGTCTCTGACATCTAGCGAAAAGAAATATAGCCAAATAGACAAGGAGGCTACAGCTATATATTGGGGGATAAAAAAATTTTTTCACTATTGTTATGGAAGAAAATTTACACTGATCACTGATCATAAGCCGCTTACCACAATATTTCACCCAAATAAAATGTTGCCAGCGATGAGTACGATGCGATTATTTCACTATGCACATTTTCTGTCCGGATTTGATTACAAGATTGAGTACAGAAATTCAGTGAGTAATAGTAATGCAGATTATCTCTCAAGATTTCCAGTTGAGCAGACACCGGAGCACATAACTGATCAGCACAGTATATTTCAACAAAATCAAATAAACACACTTTCTTTCAATCGTAACGTAATAGCAAAAGAAACAATGAATGATCCCGAATACAACAGAATAGTTCATGCATTAAAAAGGGGTCAAACTCTAAGAACATTCGGATATTACGACAACGAAATTACATTAGAAGATGATTGTCTCATTAAAGGAGTTAGAGTCATGATTCCGCAGAACCTACGAAGTAAAATATTGGAAGAACTACATTTGAGCCACTTAGGCATTTTAAAGATGAAATTGTTGGCTCGTAGTTACGTCTACTGGAAAAATATTGATAAAGATATAGAACAAATGGTTACAAATTGTCGTGAATGTCGTCTTAAACAGAATGAACCAGTTAAAGTCCAATTACATCATTGGGAGGTACCGACAGAGCCATGGCAACGTATACACATCGATTTTGCCGGGCCAATACATGGTTATTACCTTTTTATAATAGTAGACGCTTTATCGAAATGGGTGGAGATAATTCCGACAAAAACAATTACAAGCTCCTGGTGTATTTCTAAACTCAAGAATTTATTCGTTGATTTCGGCATACCATACATTTTAGTCTCTGATAATGGCAGACAGTTCACGTCAAGAGAATTTACAACATTTTTGGAAGAATCCGGAGTAGTACATAAAACTTCAGCGCCATATCATCCAGCGACTAACGGTCAAGCAGAAAGAGTCGTACAGACCGTAAAGAAAGCTTTACACAGTATGGATAACGAAACTGGATTGATACAGGACAAAATTTTAAAAGTTAAATTACAGTTGCGTAGAACGCCTAATACAGCTACTGGGAAAAGTCCTTATGAGCAAATTTTCAGCGATCGACCTGTGAGGACACTACTGCATGCTATGTTGAATAAAGGGTGTGTAGCGTTTCGCTCACCTACGGAGCATACTGCCAATGTAAGGAATTTCCAAGTAGGGCAGAGAGTCCAAGTAAGAAACTATAGTGATAACAAGAAATGGGAATTCGGAACTATAACTAAACGTTTTGGACGTCTACATTATGAAATTATAACGGACTCCGGTTTAACATGGAGAAGGCACATCGACCAGATGTTGGGCACGTCGGTCAGGAGGGGATAATTAAGGGGGGAGTTCTGCTATATATACTTAGAAGAGTAAAAAGATGACAGGTTTCATAAATGTCATTGAATAAAAGGGTTGTTCCCAAAGTACTCCATTCTTTTGTTCTAAAAAGATAAGAATCTCATACATGGGTTCCCAAACTACTCCAACGAAATAAATATTAATTTAAAAATATTGCATTTAAGTTCCATTCTACTCCAAATGTAACTGGCGTTGTTCCCAAACTACTCCAGTCATTGTTCGTCGACAATTCTCAAACTGCTCCATTGAAAACATCGAAATATATTCAATCTTCATATTTAAGTACCATTCTACTCCATGAAATATTGAAAAGGTACAGTCAGGCACAATATGCAAAATTATACGTATTTTAAAATAATGTTTTCTCAAGTTTTTTTAATGTACATATTAGTCGTTTTCATTTGTGGAGTAAAAATCATGATTTAGTCAATGTTGCGCTTACTTACGCCAATTTCTCAGAATTCACGTATTTTTATCAGGTGGACAGCTCAGACCAGATGATTACAATACAGCCATAAAACTATGCCGCTCTGTCTATCGGGTCAGATGACTTATCAGGAATAACACGAAAGTAAAAAAAAAAATTGGTTGCCTGTAAAGTCGGTATACGGGCGAAAGTTTTACGTGACAACGACTTTGAGTGGTAAAATAATTTTAATGTGAATATTCATTCGTATAGTAGGAAGAAGGATGAAATAATAGTAACAATTTAAAACATTACGTCACGTTACGTGAGCGGAGCGTAACGCAGTTTCTTGAAGTGTCACCCGGCAAACCAATTTATAAGACGTTGTCACGTCAATAGTAACAATTTAAAACATAACGTCACGTTACGTGAGCGGAGCGTAACGCAGTTTCTTGAAGTGTCACCCGGCAAACCAATTTATAAGACGTTGTCACGTCAAAAAGTGACAAAAGTGAGTGATTGTGGATAAAAAATATGTTGAATGACCAACCTGACTAAATGATTAAAAAAAAAAAAATTGGTTGCCTGTAAAGTCGGTATACGGGCGAAAGTTTTACGTGACAACGACTTTGAGTGGTAAAATAATTTTAATGTGAATATTCATTCGTATAGTAGGAAGAAGGATGAAATAATAGTAACAATTTAAAACATAACGTCACGTAACGTGAGCGGAGCGTAACGCAGTTTCTTGAAGTGTCACCCGGCAAACCAATTTATAAGACGTTGTCACGTCAATAATTTTAATGTGAATATTCATTCGTATAGTAGGAAGAAGGATGAAATAATAGTAACAATTTAAAACATAACGTCACGTAACGTGAGCGGAGCGTAACGCAGTTTCTTGAAGTGTCACCCGGCAAACCAATTTATAAGACGTTGTCACGTCAATAATTTTAATGTGAATATTCATTCGTATAGTAGGAAGAAGGATGAAATAATAGTAACAATTTAAAACATAACGTCACGTTACGTGAGCGGAGCGTAACGCAGTTTCTTGAAGTGTCACCCGGCAAACCAATTTATAAGACGTTGTCACGTCAAAAAACAAATCAGTCACTGTGTATTATTTCAGTTTTATCTCATATTAACATCTAGCTAATTAGCCCGTAATTACCCACATCTATAGTTGTATTGACATAGTTAAAAATATTAAATAACTTGAAGTTATGCACCTGACTGTACGTCTCATCTACTGGAGTAGGATGGGACAAACAATTTATCAATAATACTCTTTTTGGTGTTGTTTGTGAATAAATGTACCTACTATTTATTTTTTGAAATCAGAACCTTGGAGTACTTTGAGAACAACGTTCAAGTCTCTTGGAGTAAAATGGGACACATTTAATAAAGTCGTTTTTTATCATGGAGTAGTTTGGGAAGGAAACTTGGAGTACTTTGGGAACAACCCAATAAAAATATGTGCTTTGATAAAGACTATTATTTTAGAATTCAATAATATACTATCTACTAGCGAACCGCCCCGGCTTCGTACGGGTGCAATGCTTACACGTCACATTAGAAACCTCCAAAATTGACAGTGTTTCTCTAATATATTATACATTTATTGTAATATAAAAACCTTCCTCTTGAATCACTAAAAATCCGTTGCGTAGTTTTAAAGATTTAAGACTTGTTTTGCGTAGCATACATATAGGGATATAGGGACAGAGAAAGCGACTTAGTTTTATTCTATGTAGTGATGTACTGTACAAATTATCTGATTTTAAGTTTTACAGTTTTCCGTGCGACTATCCTTCATATTAGCAAGGTCATATGTGCGCAGTCGCAGACGCGTCGCATTACCGTTTAATTGTTTATTGGTGGGCTCACCCAGATTTACCGGTGGACTGCCGACTGTGGACTGCGGACTGCGGAGCTATAAGCTGACGTTAGACATACATGAACTAGGTATTCATAAAGTAAGGTAAATAATATTCATCAGTTAGTACTTAATAATATTATATTTCAGTAACTGACTCGATATCACGAAGAGTCTTATGTTTTGCTTTCATTAAATCAGGAAAAACATGTTTTAAAATAAATACAAAAAACAACCTATATATTTTTATCAAATTATGCTGTCTTTACCCTGCCTCCTCTTTTTTCTATTTCCAATCCTTTCCATCCTGAGTTTTCTGAACTAATCCAAAAACATACTAGGTATAACTTTTTATTACGATTTTCTTACTTTTTGTTTCGCTTTTTAAACCTACTCTGATAGAGTCAAAGGTATCCAAAACTTCGTATTCAAAATCATAATCATTCTCATAAATCCAATTAGGTTTTAAAAATACCCTCAACTTAACCACCTGGCAAATTGTGGTACAATACTTCATTATGTGATGATCAAGTTACATCAAGTACCGTTACTTGAGAAGGTAAATCACTTAATTATCGCCACCCAGTAAACAGCGACAGATGTGGATTTTACTTCAAGACTATGGTTATTAGGGCGGACATCAATCAGATGGATGTAGGTACATATTCCACTTGTTAAGAATTCCTGCAAAATATATATTGCAATAGGACATTCATCATCATCATCATCTCAGCCATAGGACGTCCACTGTTGAAGAACATAGGCCTCCCCCATCGACTTCCATGCAGACCGGTTGTAGGACATTGCAAACACGAAAATGCAAAAGGGTAGGTACTTATCGTGTTTTTGTATGTTAAAAATAGGAAATCAATGGGAGTCTTTTTTAAATATGAAAATATGGCTAAGTAGCGTTGCATTTTGATTAATTCGATTTTGATATTTTTTTATTTGTGGCCCTTTTGTATAGAAGCGAATTATCTCATAACGTAATATCCACGCTAGCTAAAAGCTATATCTATAAGCATAATGTTGGAGAGAGGATTCACAACGGCATACTCACTAAGGTCGCATTATGTACACGCATCATGTCTAGCTAAGTGAACGGGAATGCGGACGTGGGGACGCGCCGCGCCGCGCGACGCGACTAGTTAAGGTGCGATGTTAGAGGTTGGGTGCAGAAAGGGTACCGGTATGCACTAGTGTGTTACAAGGCTTATTTTTTATATATATGTAGTAATAGTGGACTTGGTATACTTAGATCAACGCCATCTATCGAGTAAAAATGTGAATCTAAATCATTCTCGAATCTCCTTGAATATACACAAAAAATATATAACAAAACATAGCTTATATTACTCCCTGATAATGTAGCTTTCTATAGGTGATAATAATTATGCGGATCGATCCAGTACTTTCGGAGCCAGTTTATTAGAAACAAACAATTACATCTTTACTATTTATTATTAGTGTAGATAAATGTTGCACTAAGTATATAATTTTTTTTCAGGCTTTAATAATGCGGAAATACAATTTCGGTTTATGTATGGAAATTTCATTGCCCTAACCGTAATTTCATCTACATACGCCATACTTAAAAATTTAGTAAATAAAACAATAATTTATATAATAATATAAATACACTATAATAACATTGCATATTTGCCCTTGATCGTGAACTGACTGCAAGACATGCGCAAGCGCAATCTACGTCGCACGAGAGCCTTGCTTATCTAACGCACACCACACAACACCATTCGTTGAATCAAACAAACATCACTTATGTAAAAAATACTTTTGTGTACAGTTGCTTACATACATAGTTTTGCTTACATAGTTATTTGAAATAGGATTTGTTTTGTAGAAAACCAATGACGACCAACATTAACATAAGATTCTAAAATAAGCACAGCACCTTCTTATGAAAGTGAAATATTTAACAAAATATTGTTTGGTATAAGATATTTTGTAAACGTAATTTTACATAGTATTACTGAAGCTGGTTGTACACTTATTTGTTAAAGCTCAACAAATACTACCTGATGATAATACCACATAATACTGATAACAGCTAAGATTATTATCAAAGTAACAAAGCCAAAATTTACAAACGTAATTTACTTAGAAATACATACATGATTCAAAACCTTTATAGCACATCGAAAAATCACAAACAAAAATACCCTGATTTATAAAATAATTAACTTATTCTATTTACTATTACATTCTGAGGTACTGCTGGAGAAGAATACGGGGGATTCCGGTGAACAGGTTGGTGTTGCAATATGAGATGATCTGTAAGGCATCACATCAGTGAATTTGAATAAATTATGTAACAACGTCTGCTGCTCCATCAGCAAAGTGTTCAGATGCCTCATCTCCTGGTCTATCTTCTTTAAGTTAAACGTTGTCTGATCAATCTTCTCCTGCATACCTCGTATCTCTATATTAAAGTTGTGCTCATTAGTCTGCCCTTCGTTCTTTATCTTCGATGTATTTTTGTATTTGTACAGAATCTCTTTCACTGATCTTCCAGACTTCACTTTATTTAACTGCGCCAACTCGTATGCAGCCATCATGATATCAGTTGGCAGTCTCTTCTCTCGGGGGTTTAGAGGTTTCACGCTTAAAATTACTTTGCCAGCTTCCGGAGACACCAACGCTGTTCTGTATACGTATTTGTGTAAGCATTTCGGGAGCCACGCACTGAACATACCCATTTCTACGAATAATATCAACTTGGTTTGTCTAACAAGCTTCGATAGACCAGCAGTTTTTCTAAGTCCTTGGATATCGTGTACTGCGATACCAACAAGCAGGTTCATTAAGCTGATTGTGACAAACATGAGGAATAAAATGAAGATTATCTGTGAGGACAATTCAAATACCAACGGTGGATCAGTTTGTAGCGGATCATTGATTAGTATATTCAAATTCAGCTCTCCAACCATCATAGATAAAGTACTTATGAAACCCATTAGAGGATTCGAAAACATTTCCTCGTTTGGAAACACGACGCAAAAGCATATAGTGAAACCAACCAGAAGACAAATATATGCTAAGAGCAATTTAAGAAATTCAGTCATAACTTTCTGGTACATAGCCACGTAGTCCCCGAACATTGGAAGTTGGCCCATCATGAGCATCAAGTTGGTCCAAGCTCCTAAAACAGCGTAGCCTCCAACATGGTTCTGCCAACTGTAGTCATTGTGAATGTTGTAAAGGGAAAACACGGATAGGAGAACAAACCATTCCATCAAATTCTCAAACGTAGTGAAATATTGAGTTATACTTGAGTATCCTGTGATGCCGGTCAGTTTCCTTATTATTTCAAATGCCGTGATAGCCATCAGGACCCATCGTTCAAATTCGATAGGATTGTGATTTAGCATTACGCCAAGAATCGATTGAGCCTGACAGAGTTCATTCGGCACACCGTATTTCATAGAAAATTTTCCTTTACATGTCTTTACGACTGTCGTCAGTACATAAGTTGAGAGAAACGACACAAATAGGAAACAAAATATTAGTCTCGCCAAATAGAATTTTCTTATCTTACGCCACTTCATGAATAGAAACGCTGAGCACAGTGGGTGTAATAATATATCTTTTTGGCCTTCATCGACGAGACTATTTAAATATGTAATCTCACGCGGATATGAGAACTTCAACAATCTACCAAAATCAAACTCAATCTGTACTTCTTCATTGCCTTCCGTTGATCGACTTAGTGAAATGCCACAGTCTAAATTGTATCTCAAAATTGCTAGAGATTTTGGCGTCTTTCTGGCTATTACACTCAATGCCGTGTGGCCTTTCTTTGATTTAGATGTGACATCTCCACCTAAGAATATAAGTGTTTCAACACAATGGGTGAGTCCGTCCATAGCCGCAAGGTGAAGTGGTGAGTACCCATATTCATCTTTTTTATTAACCTGAGCTCCCCAACTGACCAGCATATCGATGATGTCACAAGCACGTTCCGATCGATTAATAGCAGCATGTAGTGGAGTTCTCTTATCATAATCCTCAGAATTTGGATCCGCGTTGCCATCACGAAGAAGAACTTCAATACACTCTATACTTGAACACCTTGCTGATAAATGTAAGGCCGTAAATCCTCGGTAGTTCTTTGCATTTGATTTAGCACCTTCTGATAATAGAAGCTCTACACACTCAGCGTATCCTCTCGCAGCAGCTAGGTGCAATGCAGTACATTCCTTATCTCTTTGTTTCGTCGCACCGTTGACGCTTATTTTCGTTTCTTTCAACAAGAAAGATAAACAACGCTGAGCACCCAGTTCAGCAGCCAAATGTAAAGCGTTCAGTCCGCCCGAAGTAACGTATCCGGGGTCAACACCTCTATCAATAAATAGTTCCATACACTCTACTGCATCTGTTCTTACAGCGCAATGAACAACATTATCTTCACAGCCGGCTCTTTGAACGACGGCATGTAAACCCGCTCCGCTGGTTATCAATATTTCAGCCACTTCCAAGGAATTTCCAAATGCGGCGCAATGCAATGGCGCGAAATATTTAGGTGCGAAATCGACATCGGCGCCGCGGGAAAGTAAATAAACAACTGCCCTACCTGCACCACTGAAAGCCGCCATATGTAAAGCTGTCAATCCCGCTGTCTCCGAGTAATGTATCTCCGCACCCGCGTCCAAAATAGCTGGTAGCAACTCATCGCGAGTCAAAAACGAAGCCCAGAGCAACGTCAAGTTTAAAACAACTTCAGGCGCTGAACTAATGTGTTCCTGGATATTTTCCGTTGTTATCAATCCGCACTCGAGATCGTCGAAAAATCTTGCGGCTCCCAAAGATAATGCTTTTTCACAGATACTTCGTCTTACTGCCTCTTCGGTTAGCCTCGCTTCTGGGTCCGGTGCGAGTATGTCGAAGCTGTGGTACATATTCGGGGCATCTTCAGCTGGTGGAGAAGGTCCAACGAAGAGGTATTCCTTCGCGATGCCGCCGGGCTCACGAGCTGCCTCCAATAAATCGATGTTGCGTACATTTTTGAAGTTTGAATTTAGTGGGAACTCTTCGGGCTCTCGAAATCTGTTGTTAGATCGGATGCTGCTCGAGAGACGAGACCTGGTCGGCGTCGGCACGGGAGTCTGCAAGGGTGACGGCCACCCCATTTCGCGGTAACCGAAGTTGTCCATGATATGAACGTGACTGAAAAGTAGCTGGTGTCTGCGCTCATTATCTTATCTTGTTTGTTCTACCTGAGCTGAGACAACTAAGATTTCTGTTTGACGTTGTGATTTATGAAGCTATTTTTATTACTGCGCGCAATTTTAAATTAACAAATGCTGATGCAAATTTTTTTGGTTGTCTATAGATTGTTATTCTTTGATACCAACATTTAATAGTTGATAATGATGATTTCTGATTGGGCATCCATTTGGGCTGATTGGGCAAATGGATGCCCAATTGGGCTGATTGGGCTTCTTGTCATAAAGAGGGAATAAATAGCAAAGATTAAATAGTTTTTGGACCTTGGATTATATTCTTGTTTACATACATTACAGAGAAGTAAGTGCTATTTATATATATAGTTTTTTTAAGTTTTTGTATCAAGAATGTAAATAAAAATATAATGAGGATGCGGCAGGTGTTTTAAAAGTATACAATATGTTTTATCAAAGATCTAAAAGATCAAATAAACTTATCACTTTTTTTATTATCTCCGAGTAATTATCATCATGCGATTTGAACATTTTGTTTGTTTAAGACCAATAACCGTTGAAAAGTCTTTCGTTCTAATATTTTTCCTATATTTATTTGCAAAATTAGGTATCTTTTTTTTTATTGCCAACGGAATTTTATTGGAAGACAGACGAGCAGTCGGCCCACCTGATGGAAAGTGGTCACCGACGCCCATGGACACCGGCAATACCGGAGGTATCACAAGCGCGCTGCCTACCGTGAAGGACTCTTTTTACACCTCGTTTATCTTAACTTTATTATTTACAAATACGCCTTGAATATTGTTTTTGTTTCCACGCATTTCAACGTAATAATAACTAACGAAAACTCTCGGTTATTATTAGCTTCAAGCATCAAGACCAATCAATTCAGTAGGTACAAATTTTCAGTCATTTCAAATTTCACATATGAGATCTTTTTAATCCCTCAGAAATCTGCATATTTTTTAGTATCTAATAGGTACTAACTCATGTGTTTATTAGTGTATTTTATATTTAAATAAATAAATATCCTGGGACATTTTTCACACACGGCCAATCTGATTCCAAATTAAGCATCGTAGTGAGCTTGTGTTATGGTAACCAGATAGCTGATATACTACATATACTACTTTTAAATACATACTTATATAAATATTTACATCCAGACACAGGACAAACAGACATATTCATGCATACGAATGTTTGTCCTGGGTGGGAATCGAACCCACGACCCGCGGCTTGAAAGTCAGGGTCACTAACCACAAAGCCAACCGGGCTGTCATTTTATTCATATTTGTAAATGTATGCTCAATTTTAAGGATAATGTATATTTCAGAATCTATGTAATATTGATAACCTTAAGATATTTTAATGGAATTATTGCTGCATATTATTGCTGCAACGGCATACAAATCAAAACCGAAATAAAACATTTATTTAAAATTTTAATCATCTCCTAGGTTCATTGTTATCTACTGAAATCATATACCATTTCCTTTCAAACAGTATATATACATATCTCTACTCTTATTTAATTAAAATATCTCTAGTAATTAATAGTCAGGCATATTTTCTTTGTTTTATTTTCATCATTCACGAGGTAGATAAAGCGATTTAAATCTAAATTCAACAAAATACCTACTTTCTCTTATCAGCAAACAAACGAAACGGTTGCAAAATGCTTAATATTTATATTTTTCTAAGCATTATTGCAATGATCTTTTTGTATCATGAAGGTATGTATACGCTATACGCTAGCCCGCAGTTTTATTCGATTAAATGCTTTATATATTTTATCCGAGGATAGTATAGGATTTTGAGCCGTGGTGGCTCAGTGGGTAACGCACCGACTCACGATCATGAGGGTACAGGGCCAAACCCCGGCCCGTACCTCTGAGTTTTATAAAAACTTATGTACGGATTCACACCACTGGCTTTCGGTGAAGGAAAACATCGTGAGGAAACCTGCATGCCCGAGATGTCACAATCAAAGGTATGTGAAGTCTGCCAATTCGCACTAGGGCCGCGTGGTGGACTATGGCCTAGACCCCCTCATTGTTAGAGGAGGCTCGAGCTCCTCGGTGGAGACGTGTATGAGCTGATGATGATGATATTCTATCGCTTGTACCTAGTCCTTTGATATTCAGTATAATATAAATACAAAACCACTCTTAATGCTTGAATCCTACTACTATTATAAAGGCGAAAGTTTGTAAGTATGGATGTATGTATGGATGTTTGTTACTCTTTCACGCTCCAACGGCTGAAGGGATCTGCTTGAAATTTGGCACAGAGCTAGAATATGTTCTGGAATAACACATAGGCTACTTTTTATCCCGGGAACGCGGGTGAAACCGCGGGGAGCCACTAGTATGATAATAATTCCAAAAATCGCAAACTTACATGTAAAACAGCTGGTCCAAAATATTTATTTTTAATCAGAATAAAATTTTGTAAAATTCAATAGAGAACCTGCTCCTTTTTTTAAATACTGTTAAAATGACTTTTGGGTCTATGTCAGATAATATACTATTTAATTTACCCACAGACCTACATTCAAATAACCAGGTTTATGTAAAAATCTAGGCATATTATTATCTAGATGTAGAACGAGATATAAATTAGTTTACTTTTCTTCTTATCATTTCACAATAATGTTGGATATAATTAAATATTGATTCTTACAGTCCATACAAACCAGTAAAAAATATATTTATATATTTCAATCTGTATTTTAATACTTTTTCTCTATGTATACACCTTTTTTACAGGGTCGGCAACGCGTGAGTGACGCCCCTGGTGTTACAAGCGTCCATTGGCTACGGTAACCGCTTCCCATCAGGTGGGACCGTATTCCTGTTAGCCACCTTAGTGGTATTAAAAATGTAGGGATTTGATCCGCGTAACTTCATCTGCGTCACATCTTTCCCGCTTGAGTAATATTTTTCAGTGTTGCTCCGCTCATCACCTCATAGCCTTTCCTGATAAATGGACTGTCTAACTATATATGACAAACAAACAAAATAACAAATCTTTCCTTTTTATAATCTTCTTATAATATTCATCTTAAATTCTCGTGTCACAATGTTAGTTACCAGACTCCTCCGAAACGGCTTGACTGATTTTTATGAAATTTTATATGCATATTCAGAAGGTCTGAGAATCGGCTACTATCTATTTTTGATTCCCCTAAGTGATCATGGGAACGGGAACTACGCGGGTGAAACCGCGGGGCAGCAGCTAGTATTGGTGTAGAATTCAACAAGATAAGATCACTTGTATCGACGCCACCACTTCGCTCCGTCTCTTTTCAATCGTATGAGAAGTCAGCTCATTAGCTCACTCTCTCATCCCGCTCCGTTCCCGTGTCGTGTCAACTCCGTTTTCCATCTGTCACACTCAGAACGTCACGCTGTCAGATCATCAACCCCATTATGTCATAACATAACACTGTGTTTGTCCACTGTAAATATTAACTCGGCCAGTGTTCTCTGGGACATTAGCTGTCTGCAATGACATTATCATTTATCACAATTTCTCTTATTTTTATAAGCTTACTAGCTGCCGCCCCGCGGTTTCACCCGCGTAGTTCCCTTACCCGTGACCTGCGGTATCAAAAATAGATAGTAGCTGATTCTCAGACCTACTGAATATGCACACAAAATTTCTTGAGAATCGGTAAAGCTGTATCGGAGGAGTTTAACCACAAACACCGCGACACGAGAATTTTATATATTAGATTTATATGTTAGGTTGTGTAGGTCATATATTGCATGTTGAGTTTGAAACAACTTTTGATGAGTACATATGTAAGTATGTATATATGCTTCTCTTTCACGCCAGAAATGCTGAAAGGATCGCAATTAAATTAAGCACAAAGTTAGAATATATTTTGGAATAACTAAGTTACTCTTTATCCCCTGGGAGCACGGGTGAAACCGCGGGGAACCAATAGTATTATTTATATTTACAAATTTTATACAAGTGTTTATTTAGAATAAAGAGTATTTTGTATTTTCCGCATAAAACCGCGGGGCGAAAGCTACATATCAGTGTCAAGGTATGCCATAGCAATCTTGACCGTATCAGCAAATCGGCGACAATCTATCGGACAGGTCTGCCCGACCGGGGAATCGAACCGACGACCGTGAACATGGCAAGGTACTTATGTACTTGACCGTTATGTGAAATTTGATATATTGCGGTATATTTGCCTACGAGGTTAGTTTAAATTGACGTGTGTTTATGAGCGGATTAAGGAAAGACATGATAGTCTGTAGACTCCTAATTACTATACCTATTTACTCGCTATGGATGTGGAGTGCGGCCGCGGAGACAGGGACAATGATCGCGAAAAAAGATTGTCACTGTCGTTACTAATTAATCTTTCTAATAGTAACTCCTCGCAGTTGCACTCGCGTTTATGGGGACCTCTTAGACTTTCTTGAGATATAAGGTAGCCATGTACCTATTCCACGACATTATAATATTGTAGGATAATCTGTCTAATATTGTAGATAACTCAGTGCCAAATTTCATCCAGATCCCTTCAGCAAAACGTCGTCATAAACGTCCTGACAAACTCGCATTTAAAATATTAGTAGGTTTTACCTAGAGTGTTATCAAAAAGCGTTTACATTATACTAGCAGTCTACTGGCTAACATGTCGATGGGATTAAGATAAGCTACGGTTAAGCTTGCTACTTGTATAGTTTAGATTGAAGAACCAGTTTTAAGTAGATTATTGGACATTTTAGCGGGATTTTACTTGTTTGTTTTATGAAATTACTAGATGCCAGTTGGCTTTACCTGGGATAATATTAATTTGTGAGTGACGCCCCTGGTGGTTTGAAATAAAATCTAATTTATTATGTGTAAAATATTTACAATTACATATCTGTATATTAACAATTGGTAGTCGTGGTGACTCAGTTGGGAACGCACCAACTCATGATCATGAGGGTGCAGGTTCAAATCCCTGGCTTCACACCACTGGCTTTCGGTGAAAAACATCGTGAGGAAACCTGCATGCCCGAGATGTCACAATGAAAGTCATGAGAAGTCCGCCGCCGCACTAGGCCCGCGTGGTGGTCCGTGGCCTTAACCCCCTCGATGTTAGAAGAGGCTCGAGCTCCTCGGTGGAGACGTATATGAGCTGATGATGATGATTGACAATTACGTACTTATTTTCGAAACACTTATATACGCCGAAAATTATTACTATTTATTAACAAAATCTGTGTCTAATTTCCTATTTTATTTAATATTGTACTTTGCACCAAAAATATATATTATTCCATTACTATGAGAGCATTCAATATAGGTATCGCCAACGGCCTATCTCCATATGTACGTACCAACGATATATTAAATTATAGTTATCATTGAAACTTAATTGAACATTTTATGTGAGTTTAAAACCATCCTTTCTATTGGTTACTTTGCATTCCATTGAAATAGATAGGAAGGTTATCAGAGTTATTTTTGATACACTAGTGATGGGATCGATGGATACATAATCCATCGAGTCGACATCGACACTCGAGTACAAACTCGAGTGTCGTATTAACGCGTGAAGCTTTGTTACAACCATAAAAATATTTCATTTATATATAAATATCCTGGGACATTTTTCACACACGGCCAATCTGATTCCAAACTAAGCAGAGCTTGTGATATGGTAACCAGATAGCTGATATACTACATATACTACTTTTAAATACACACTTATATACATATTTACATCCAGACACAGGACAAACAGACATATTCATGCATACAAATGTTTGTCCTGGGTGGGATTCGAACCCACGACCCGCGGCTTGAGAGTCAGTGTCACTAACCACAAAGCCAACCGGGCTGTCAATTTAAAAAGGAATTGAATTTTACATCACGTTTTCACAAAGAACACACTCGTAAATATTGACAAAGTATGTTATTCAACAATGTTCGAGCGATGATTATTTAGAAGAGTTAAATTTAACCTACATATAAAGAATTTGTAGTTTAAGAATACACAGTCAATTATTGTGACACCTCACAAAAGTGAAAACTTAAAATTATCAAACAGTTTGATGTTGGTATTTTTTCCATCTACACTAATAGTATTTGTGATATCTATACTACTATTATAAAGAGGAAAGATTAGTTTGTTTGTTTGTTTGTTTGTAACGAATAGGCTCCGAAACTACTGGACCGATTTCAAAAATTCTTTCACTTTTGGAAAGCTACATTATCCCCGAGTAACATAGGCTATATTTTATCCCTGTATTCCCACGGGAACGGGAACTACGCGGAGGCAGCTAGTAATTAATAAACTCACAAACTATTGCGCCAAGTTAAAATACTATTTCACCATTGGAAAGCTACATTATCAGGGGGTAAGATAGGCTGTATTTTATCCCCGTATTCCCACGGGAACGAGAACTACGCGGAACCGCTCGGAGTCAGCTAGTAGGTAGGTACTCGATAAAATAACTCGAGTAAATAAAACGCGTGTCCCATCACTATTGTCGATTCGATGATTTTATTACAGCAATGATGTTCGCAAGCAATGTCTCGATCTAGCGATGATATTAAGTTTTTAATGCTTACTTTAATGTGCTTTTTAACTCGTTTATTAAAGGAAAAGATTATTGAACGATTTGTTCGTTGTTAACAACGTTAAGATTGTGATAAGCTCTACACACTATTAGGGATAAAGTGTGTAAGTAGCTAACAAAATAAACTAACACTGTATATAAAACGAAATAAAAATGGCAAATAGACCTTTAGTAATAGTCAGACTCATGCACGATCTTTTCAAAACATAACTAAGATAGATTATATTCAAAATTGTTTAGTGGTAGTAACTACCTACTATATAGGTATATGATAAAGAAATACTTTTAGTAATAGAGAAAAAGGAATTCCTTTCATATTTCTCCGGAATTAGGTAGTTTTCTAAACATGAAGGAATTCAAGTTTTCGTAAAAATCCCTCTTTAGGTATAATATGTACATTATTGTAAGTGACACATTGAAATCTGGGCCATTGATAAAATTAACTAAAATGAAATTTCCGAAACACACCACATGATGCGTCGTGAACTTGTTTCCTTTGGCATTCGTATAAGCCCAGTAATCGAATCATTTATACCACACACGTAAACAAATCCACACATAAACAATTAAAAAACGATTCCACATCTCATAAATATCGCTAAAGATGGCGCGTATCGCAAAAGGCATTATTCAGTCGAAAATAAATATACAAACAGACAGACAGACCTTCTTCGAGGTTATCCTTTGTTATTCGATGTGTTGGAGGTTAATTAATTTAGTGAGAAAACGACTATAAAGATGATACGCAAAAAGTGAGATGTGACGTGTATCTAAGTATCCTGGGAGATTATTCTGATTTTCAACCAAGATAGGCTTTATAGAATTATACTACTTATAGGTATTTTGAATTTGAATCTTTTGTTTATTAGTCAGATTTAAAAAAAAAAAAAAAAAGATAAATCTTATGTCGCGGTGTTTGTGATTAAACTCCTCCGAAACGGTTTGACCGATTTTTATGAAATTTTATATGCATATTCGGTAGGTCCGAGAATCGGCTACTATCTATTTTTGATACCCTTGTGATCACGGGAACGGGAACTACACGGGTGAAGCCGCGGGGCGGCAGCTAGTTTTTATATAATTACCTACCTACTAGTTGACCCGCGCAACTTCGTTAGCGTCACTCGCCCGATTTTTGATTGATGCTTTGCTCCTATTCGTCGTAGCGTGATGACATGAATCCTATAGCCTTCCTCGATAATATCTGAAATATTTTTTTCAGATTGGGCATGTAGATCCTGAGATTAGAGCGTTCTGGCAAACAAACAAACGCTTCTTGTTATACAATAAAAACCCTTAACCTATCCAAAAATATATAACCAATATAACGGGAAATTATAATATACCTACTGCTTTTCCCCCTTCTATTTACGGTAGGAAATTTCAGAGACAGTTCATAAATCAACATAACAATGAGTCCAGACGTACAGACAGACAGAAAACAAACAGTCGATGTATTCAATGCCATTCAAAGCATTTAAAGATAATATTTGTATTTTTATGAAAATGTGTTTTCAATCAAAAGTTTGTGCGTAAATGCTTACCAAATTCCAATTATTTTGCGTGTTACTCAAATTAAAATCAAAATAAATAAGGACAATATAAACTATTATGATGATGATGATGATTGGTCCGACCGATTTCGGCCATGGCGACCACTTTGACTCCTAGACAGACTGGCGCTGATGCACCCGAAGATGGCTAGTAAAAAGTAAAAATAAACTAAACTACATATTATAAAGTAGTTATTAAATAGTAGCCTTTTGAATAATCATACTACTATGTATGTATTTAAAACGTAGTATATTATATGTATCTAATATATCAGCTATCTGGTTACCATAACACAAGCTCACTTTGGAATCCGATTGGCCGTGTGTGAAAAAATGACCCAGGATTTTTTATTTATATTGGGTACAAGGGCCATTAATTACACTCATACGGTCTGGCTTCACATTAGGTAGAGCTTGGACTATGATAACCAAGTAGATATTAGAATACATTTTTACATAGTCATATCCAAACACACGTGTTGATTTACTTATTAAGTACTAGTGGACCCGGCAGACTTCGTTCTGCCCACCAGCGCCACCTACCGGGTCCAAGTATATGTAAGCTATCCTATCTCTCAAGTTGGATCGAACTGCACATGGTGTGCGAATTTTATTATAATCGGTTAAGTGGTTTATGAGTCCATTGAGGACAAACATTGTGACACGAGATTTATATATATTAAGATTTATAAATGTTTCTCGGTGGGAATCGATATAATGAAATAAAATTAAATATATTTATTAATTCACTTCATTTCATAACGCTTGTAAGTCCAACCAGTCTTTAAAATGGCTCAAGAATGCAAGTGAAACCGCAAAATTTAAGCTAGTATTTTAAATAAATACTAAATGAAACAAACCGGTTTCCAGGAACTAGTGGGAAATATAATAAAATCAGCCAAGACCTACAAACAACCTAGACTGCCTACGGTAAATGAAATCAAATATTTAGCTAAGTTATTATATAATTGATATACATAAATTGCACGAAGTACGTACATGTAAATGTTCTAGTAATAAGTAATTTGATTTCACAGGTATAGTTGGCAACAAGATTATTATAACCCTTGGCAGTGAAATGCTCGCTACAGGCTATTTCACACATTTTGTAAAAATCACTATTGTATTAGATCTAAGTTGGTTTTTGAAGAGTAATTACTGAGTTTATTGCCGACTCTTCTCAGTAAAAAACAACTTTCGGAACCGAGCATTAATAGTGACTATTCATAAGTGCTTGATTGAGGCCTATTTGAACAAAAAAGGTTTTGATTTTGATTTTGATTATCCTACTAATATTATAAATGCGAAAATGTACGAGTATGGTGTATGTTTGTTACTCTTTACGGGCAGAACGGCTGAAGAGATCGCAATGAAGTCTCACACAGTTAGAATATGGAAAAACACATAAGCTACTTATACCGGGAAAATCGAATATCCCCCGGGTGAAACAGCGGGGAAGCACTAGTGAATAATTTTATTTTATTTTTTAAATGGACTAGCAGGTGTTAGCCTCAGATGGCTTTTACACCGATAGAGCGAGGCCCCATTGGTGCGGTGCGGTGCGGTGCGGTGCGTTGCGTCGGGATGCGTCCATACGATTGCGATCGCGTGTCATAAAAAATGTATGGACGCATCCCGACGCAACGCACCGCACCGCACCGCACCGCACCAATGGGGCCTCGCCCTTACGCGGACTGTAAAGAAACATAATAAAAATAAATACTTTGACAACCGAAAAATTATTTTCGCTCAAATGTACAAATCTTTTCTTTTTGCGCCTTTGTTTAAGTTAATAAAGAATACAATCCGATTAATTCATAAAAAAAACAATACAATTTATTGAGGTGGCAAAAATGGCAAGACAGCGCCATTTAATAGTTATTACATAATCCAATATAATTTAGACATAGATATTATAGTGCTTTAATAAAACATATAATAAAATAGAATATGACAATAATTTGATAACAAAACAAATCAACTCCTAACATTTCACGAAAATCAGCATATTTCTAATCTCTACCAACCAATTTTTACACATATCCCAAGTGCTTCTAGTGTTAATTTTTTCGTGAAGCAATCGGTTATCATTTTTCTTTTGAACTCGTCGAAATATAGTATTTATGCGGACCGTATTTTTAGATATTACCTAACAGCTTTGACATTTCCAAAGAATTGTTACTTAGCCACAATTCAAATGAGGCTGGATCTAGATATTACAGAATTCTAGACAGAAATGCAGTTTGGCCTTGTCAATGCAACTTAGAAGGTTATGTTAAGTAATAACTACTTAATAACTACCTTTGGGCCTTAAAATTGGTTAAATTGTCTCTGGTGGAATATGACAAAAACTAAAAATTAACTTGTTCCTACCAAAAATCTTAGATTGATATTAATTTTTGACAAAAGTTTCATCTAAAGTTGGAAATAAGTAAGTAGGTATCCCTATTTCCCTATGATATAATATTATAAATGTGATATTTACTCTGTTTGTCTGTTACTCTGTCTGTATTTTCTCGTCCAAGCCATTGAACAGATAAAAAAAACTGGTACAGGGATGCTTTATTTAGAGCTTGGAAAGGACCCCCGGGAAAGTGGGTAAAACCGCGGGGTGGGTGCTAGTACGTTATATGTTTAAACATGCGATATGACAGTTGGTGAAGTTGGTGATCCAGATTCCAGACTGATCGTGGGTTTGATTCCTACTCAACAAACAATGGCAATGTACAAAAAGTACGTAATTATATCAGTCACTCCTAGTCTGGACGTAAATATGTATATAAGAATGTACAGTTAAAAAGTAGCTCAAAAGTTTATTACCTATCTTACTATAGTACAAGTAGCAGAGTTTCTGATCAGATTTATCAATGTCTAAATAAATATCCAAGAATTTATATACCAACCAATAATAAAACATGATCTTAAACGTTCATCAAATAACTACACTATAAACTAACAGATAAAATATGCACTAAACAAATTAATCTTCTTCACGGACATGTATAATTAAGCAAAAACCCTTTTTCCGTTCTGAGATTATTAAAAAAGCCACCGTTTGATCACAATCGATGAATATAAATTAGAATATGCAATAGACGGCTAGCCCGGTAGTCGTACGTCATTTAGATAGGCAGTAACTAGCGTGGATCTCTTAAACAGTATATAATTAAAGCTGTAGAAGTAGGGTTGCCAGGTCGCCAAACCCAATAGCCGGACAGACCAGCCTGTTTGGCCGGACATTTGGGTGGAAAGGCCGGGCACCCTACATTATAACCTATTAGTTTCAGTATTCACAATATATACCTATATCAAGTTTTTTTAGGGTTCCGTAGTAAACTACGAACCCTTATAGTTTCGCCATGTCCGTCCATCCGTACGTCCGTCCATTCGTGGGTTAGCTCAGAGACGCTTGAAACTACAGAGCTTTTGGTATGGTAGTAGATATTAACAGCGCCGACAAAGTTGAAAAATTAAATATTGAAAAATATTTTTTTAGGGAGGTCCCAAACACGTAAAACGGGGACTTTTTTTTATTCGGCATTATTTTTATTCATGCTATAAACATCATATAAACTACTTACATGATTCATTTTATTTTATGAGAATTTCCAACAACAAGTACACTGTGTATAAATACAAACTATTAGATACAAAAATAAAAGGAAAACTATCATGGCTACGTTGGCTTTACAGGTTAACGAGAAATAGTCGGCCAAGTAAAAAACTTCCTAAAATCAACAGAATACGACTTTTATTTCGTCCCTAGTCCGTCCGAGTCCCTCAATATTGAAAAAAAATTTAAGTAAATCGTATAACTAAAAGTATAAAATTTTGACAATCTAACTACGGGACCCTATACTGCTATACTGCGCCTGACAAGCTCTTGGCCGGATTTGAGCTTTTTATTATTATCATTAATCTTGTAAAATTTTAGTGAAATAAGAAAAAAACAGAATGTCAAATCAGTCTTACGTATGTACTTACTTTATTGTTAATCCGTTAAATAGTCTTTAGTCAAAATTTAATTCTAGATACTTAAACATATCAACAAATTCAAATTCTTCTTGAAAGGCTATAACAAATAAGACTTTTTTAAAGAATAAGAAAAATTAATCAAAAACTTCCTCTCTTCATTTTAAACAATGAAACAAGACGGAAATTCTTCTCTTAAATTTATCAATAAAAGAAAACTTCTTCTCTTTGAGTTAACCAATAAAAGAAAACAAAAACTTATTTACTTTGAATTGCACTACAAAAAAAATTATTCATATTTTTGTTTTGCCGAAACCTGCTTTAGAGTTCAGCTTGCAAGATGTAAAAAGCCTAACAAAAGCCGGACAAGCCGGACACCCTTTATTTTGGCCGGACACGCAATCAAAAAGCCTAACTATGTCCGGCTTTATCCGGACGCCTGGCAACCCTATGTAGAAGTATGTCAACTCTGACCGAACTGTCAAATTTTCGATGTAAAAAAAAAACATTGTTAAGTAGAGAAATCCTTTGTTTTGTGGTTATTTTAAAATATGTAGCGAGCTAGTGGGGCAGTGGTTTTGGCTTTATACTATGAAAGACAGGCATTTTCAAAAGAATACTATATTTATTTCGCTTTGGTTTTTTCTAGAAACGCTGTTATTTAGTAACTAAAAATATTTTTACCATCACATATTCCTAATACAGAATACTGTTTGTGACTATATCTAACTATAAGTACTGAAATATAATATATCAGTAACTTCATAAAATGTATCAAACTGATCTAGAATATTATTTATACTGTGCTAGACTTTATATACATACTGCACCATTTTTATAACAATACCACATGTCATGCGTTATCAAAACACATAATCATACGAGGCTACTGTATGAAATATACTATGTCTTCAATCTAGCTGATATATTGAAATTACAGTATCCCGTCAGACATGTACAATATTTTTTTTATAATATCCTTATTTTTTTTAATCCTTGTAAAACGTCTTTATTAATTACGCAACTAGATTGTATGTTGTAAACTAGTAAGAAATTATAATTATCTGCCAACTATCATTATTAATAAAACTTTATATTAGAAGGTATATAATTGTTTTGATTAAAAGACAATAAAATATTTTTGACCTCTTAAACAACAATAGATTTAAAAACGACAGTGGAGTGTTTTTGCTCTTAGCATCATATCAGGCGTTAAAATGTATCTATTTAGAACTGGCTTCCACGCAATCCACGGTTTCAGTAATTTTACTTGGAATAAATAGTTATAGTATAATAGTCTAGAATAGCCCAAATGCCTATCTGTCTCTGTGGCAAATTTCATTCAGATATCTTCAGCCCTTATTGCATGACACAAACTTTCGCTTTTACTTATGACTAGCTGCCTCCGCGCGGTTTTACCCGCGTAGTTCCCGTTCCCGTGGGAATACAGGGATAAAATATAGCCTATGTTACTCGGGGATAATGTAGCTTTCCAAAGGTGAAAGAATTTTTGAAATCGGTCCAGTAGTTTCGGAGCCTATTCGTTACAAACAAACAAACAAACAAATCTTTCCTCTTTATAATATTAGTGTAAATTTAGATACTTAATACTAGCTTCCACCCGCATTTTCATTTGCATTTCCAGGGGACTTTCAATTTACGGAGAGTCCATTTCGTCCATTTACTCCATTTCTGTACTAAATTTCATGCACTGAGCATATAGGAATATGAAGATGATGATGATAGAAGTGTCTCATAAACCCCGCCCAAAATCCACTGTATGCACACTTTTCCATGTTTATTTATATATATTTTTTACAGCTGATCGCACGCAAATACATTCTGAAGTTATATAGGATTAGGGTCAATGCCCCACTGCACTGCAGTTAATACAGACGGACGGAAATAAACAACTTTATATTGGTACTTTACCGATATATTTCAACGGTGCATTAGTATGAGGTAATCCGTATTTTGACCACTATGTTACCATTGTGCGATTTTGACTAAAAATTAAATACAAACCTTCGTTAACCTTTCGAAAATTCATTGATTCAAGGTTTATATATTAGGTATATTAGATTTTGGGATTTCAAATTATTTTACTATGACTAACCTCGACTTTTCGATCAAGTTGCGAATTTAGTTCACTTAAGTTTAAGAAACACTATAGGAAAGTATTCATTTAATACCTCAAGTTAACGCAAACCAATCTAACATCGATATTTGCAAAAAAACAACAAACAATCGATAGTAAATCGAGTTCCAATCAAACTTTAGTCGAGTCGATATTTGTTTAAATTTCACCCTTATTATGTATACAAACTTCATCAGTTCCAGAAAAACGGACTTCTCACCTAACAACATAGTAAAGGAAAGGGACAGCATAATGTCCTGGCTGAAACTTCATCTAGCAGTAGTAGAATTGTACACTGTAAATGGGAATAAAGTGTAATGATTGGTCGGTCATAAAAAGCTATTGTTACCGGCACGTGCCGAGTCTTGGAAACCATGAATATTTGACTTTTGAGTTAAGTATGTTGTGGTTTTATGTCACAGAAAAATTGTGGGTATGAAACTGGTGGTGGCATAAGCGGAGCGAGAGCGGATGGCGTTAAACTTTTCTCAGTTTATTGCACCCCCCACTCGCTTACAAATATTATAAAAAAAGCCTCCAGGTTACGCTTTTACGCTAAAGCCACAAAACCGATTTATGCAAAGGTAGATTAAGGCTTGGGAAAGGATATAGGCTATATTTTATCCCGGGAAAGTTGAAGGTCCCCGGGAAAGCGATGGGCCACAAGTAATAAGAATCAAGTGATAGATGGGTACTACAGTTACAATCTAACGTGTAATCTACTGTGCTTTTGCTAAATAAACATTTTGCTAATTATGCTAATATACCCTAAATACAATGTATTCTTCTATTGAAATAACCTCAAAAATATAACTTAACTTGTAAATCTCATGTAATAATTTAATTAGCGTGAGGCACGTCTAAAAGTGAAGGAAAACATCGTGAGGAAATGATGCCCGAGATGTCACAATTAAAGGCAGGTGAAGTCCGCCAATCCGCACTAGCCCACGTGGCGGACTATGGCCTACATCCCCTCGATGTTAGGGGAGGCTGGAGCTCCTCGGTGGAAACGTATATGAGCTGATGATGATGAATAAATTTATTAGCGTGAGGAAAGTCTTATAATAATTCTAACACGTTTAGTGGCCCCGTCAAACTTTAATATTACCTGGAATGTAAATTACATTTATAAAACATGTGGAAATAAACGAATAATCAAGTTTATTAGACAATATAGACTTATGACATACACATCATGAATGTATGGAAAATATGACATTTACTGTATATTTAAAAACGGTAAGTTTAGTTGAAAATCATGATTATTTTAAAACCTGTCTGCAGTGTTTCTGAGTTAGGTATTATGACGGTGACTCACAGACAGACACTGTCGCGTGGGTGGACCTTGACATTAAGAATGCATTTTTTAAAAGTGTTAAAAAAACGAATGGTCTCAGAGTAAATTAATTATAGAATGTCATTTAATTTGTCTGGAAAGGCATCTGATGATGCTGATGAATGCGAAAGTTTACGAGTATAGATGTATGTCTGTTACTCTTTCACGCAAAATCTACTGAAGGGAATTGAACGAAGTTTATAACGTGGATATAAGCTACTTTTATCCAGGGAAACTGAAGATCCCCTGGGAACGCGAGTGAAACCGCGAGAGCCATTAGTAGTAAATAAGAATTATTAAAATTCGTTTTAAAATATTGTCACCTTTTCGATCTTACATCCTTATTCGATTAACACACACATGCACAACACTACATTTCGTAATTTTACCTGTCACACACACAGATAAATAAAGAATGTAAAAAAACATGCCAACAAACGCCAAGTCGCTTTATGATATTATGTACCCATTTTTATTACCTTTAAGTATTATAAAAGGAATCTCAATTTACAGATTAAAGTTGTCGATATCTGCAATGTCTGTTTTTCATTCTCCATAGTTATTTTATAATCATACTAGCTGCCTCCGCGCGGTTTTACCCGCGTAGTTCCCGTTCTCATGGGAATACAGGGATGAAAAGTCTATGTTACTCGTGGATAATGTAGCTTTCGAATAGTGAAAGAATTTTTAAAAACGGTCCAGTAGTTTTTGAGCCTATTCATTACAACAAAGATTTCCTCTTTATAATATTAGTGTAGATTCTAAGTTAAGTCAAGGTAAAGTATTATATAAAATGGCGCGCGTGTAGGATATCCTTATGTAAGGTTTCCTAATGCGATTGATTGTACCGATTATCGAGAACACTTCCGATTAGATACAGACTGAATAACTGGACTAAATTCCCATATTTGTATTGTTTTAATTATAAAAATGTTCATTTATTTTCTTGTTAGAAGATGTTCCACGAAATAGAAGACATAGCGGAAGGGCAAAGTGGAAGGAAAAAGAAATAGAGGCCGCAGCCCGATGCGTTGGTCTGACCAGAGGGCTTACTCCCGACGCTTTCGAGAAACGAGTTCGAATCGAATAAATGTCATTTCATACATTTTTGATAGCGAATCTAGCGCACAATCGTGCGGTGACACTTTTTGGAACTAACTTCGATCAAGAATTTCGTTACAATCGAAACCGAATCGAAAAGTCCGTACTCCTGCCATTAAAAGACATTTGTGAATCGAATGGCGGGAACGACTTTAAACGTCAAAATACACGATCAGTAAAAAGGTACTTTTTCAGGATCGAGTTATCACATCTAGGATAAATTTATCTAATCTAAAAAATTACATCTAATGTACAAGATTTCGTTTTAGAAAAAAATAAGGAATTGAATATTTATTTATTTCTGTAGAAACGAACCACACACAACTTAATAGAAAATTCTGAAACGTCAAATACCGTTACCGATCGAATACATGTCAATCTTAGCGGCCATCTTAATTTTTTTTAACCAATAGGAGTTCAAATTGAAATTTTTTGGTTCGGGATTAACCAATAGGAGTTCAAATTGAAATCAAAACAAAATCAAATTCGAATCGTTTTCGGGAGTAAGCCCTCAGATTCGCACCGCACTCGACTCTACCGTGTAGGTACAAAGCTCTCCGAGTGGCCGGCGATAGGAAGAAATGGCGGACCATAGTCAGAACGAAGATCATGGATAGTGGTGTTCACGACCCTCAGACATGAGAAATGCGACTTACGGAGGAGAAGACATAGATTAAACACCTTGACACGCGGCAGCGTGTCAAGCCAAGTTCAAGCAAAAAGTAGCAAGATTATCAAATGCCATTAATAAATTACCAGTAGTAGAATTATTATTCCAGAATACTCTCCTATTGTAAATGAAACCTGATTCTTCAATTTTCTGTGATATTATGTATTTCTCAGTGGTGCAAAAACTATTTTTTTTTATTTTGAAAGAGTCGCATACATTCACATTTTTGGAAGAATATGGTATGCTTCGTTTGAATATAAATTTGAGTATTTTTTTTACTATTTATTTTTGACTTGAGTTGTCTCTGCTATCTCTACACAGACACCTTAATAAGTTGAAGCCGCACAATCTCTTACATGTGACGTATATGCTATAATAATATTTTCAATTAAGTACTGCTGTTTACGTAAACATAACTTTAGTTGTCTAGATCTAAGAAGCCCGTTTACAACAAGGGTTTATCTTTTCTTCGCGCTACGTATGTCTCGTTTTGTCATCTACACTAATATTATAAAGAGAAAAACTTTGTTGGTTTGGTTGTAATAAATAGGCTCAAAAACTACTGGACCGTTTTTAAAAATTCTTTCGCCATTCGAAAGCTACATTATCCACGAGTAATATAGGCTTTTTTTATCCCTGTATTCCCACAGGAACGGGAACTACGCGAGTAAAACCGCGTGGAGGCAGCTAGTAGTAAAAAAACCCACAAATTATTTCCAGCAAATAAGTAGTATTTTATTCAACTCTAATAAACTTAGATCCCCTCGTAGTCTCAAACAAATACCTAAATCTATCCATATCTTTAGTTTCACCTAAAATAATGATTTCTGTAAGTGCTTTAACTTCATCTTTAGTCGTTTTATTTAGATTATGCTTTAGTATACCAACAATATGATTCACAAATGTATTTAGAATTGAATCTACGTCCCTTCTATAACCTGCAACGTAATGTCTTAATCCCTTTACAGTAGAATCGAAATGCATGTTCATTATAGACTCATCTTCCATACCAAATGCTTTATCAATAATATCTATAAGTATTCTTATAGCTGATGTCCTCAATTTAACACCTTCATCTTTGCTCTGCACCAATTTGTACCTTTGAACTATAACAGCACGCACCATTGATAGTAAATCTCTCATTTCTATATCTTTTTCGGCTGTAGACTGCATTTTATCACCGATCGAAATGATAACTTCATCAGCAATAACAGTTCTTAAAAAGTTAATTTTACTTTTAACCAGTTTACGTAAATGTTTCATTGCTAAGCCAAATTTTCTATTGTCTAAGTTTAATACTTCGCTTATGAGATCTGCTATGTAATCAGAAAAGCCAGGGTAAGTATGACATACTTTGACTTCGTCGCAAATGTATTTCAATTCATCTCTTTTATCATAGACGCTTTCTTTGAAAACTTTCACAATTATTTTTTGTACTTTCGTTGTATCTGCATTATTTTTAATCGTTATCTCATTTATAAGCTTCTTCTTTCCGCTGTATAGTATTTTATTTGATGTCTCGATCATATCTAAGAGCACTAGCATCTGATCGTGTTCGAATTCAGCTTTTTGTTTTTCAATCATTTCGAAATTGTTTCTCATTTCTGATATATAGTATCTTATTATTGGTTCTATGATTTTGGATTCATTCATATTTAGATTTAGTTGTTCTTTTACGGATTTGTCTAGTAATTTGAGGCTACGAACCCCCTTCTCTATTAGATTCTTCATATAATTATGCACAAACGCGTCAAGATTTGATGATTTTCTTGATGGTATGATCTCTGATAGTATATTTACAAATTTGAATGGATTGGCTTCTGGTGGTGTTTTATCTGATTGCAAGTTATCATTGTTCTTTGGAATGATCTCAATCTCAGTTTTCGCATTTTGTTGAGCGATTGGATCTTTTGATGCGAAGAAATTAACAGATTGTTCTCCATTTAATTGGTCTAGGAAATCCTGCTGCATTCTCATGACACCTTCCAGCTCTATGTCATAGCATAGACACACGTGAAGAGCTGTAATGATGAACTTCGATTATATATTTGGATCATTTAATCCTCTCTTTGTCTCCTTAGAAATACATTAAATACCAACACCATAGACTCTCTAAGACTTTCAATAAAGACCAATATTTCAAAGCTTATTTCTAGCTACATCTTACCTTGTAATATTATAAATTTAATTAACATGCTACTAAATGTACGTACACTGATATTAATGCAGCTAAAATAATTATATTGCGTACTGAGGTAGTAGAAATATTACATTATTAAACTTTTATAGCGACATCATTATAAATTTACGTAAAACAAATCGTTAAGTTTTATATGTCATAACATTATGAGTAGCTAAAATGAAACGTGTGAAATCCAAAACCAACCGATAAAAATAATTAAATACTTTATACTATTACAATTACGTGTCCCGAGACACTCATATTTACATTACAAATAACCCCATAAAATAATTCGATACTACAACAAAATAAATATAGTCCGTATAAATATCATAAAAAAGTCACCATTGCTACCGAAAAGAAAAAACAACTGACATGCGCGTGCGCCGTTCCCAAACGCCATCTATTGGCAGAACTTAGAACACAGCCACTGACAGCTAGCAAATGATCCTGTGTTTGCACAAAGTAGATATTTTGATAAATGTGATAGGTCATTAATTTGTGCGTAGAACATGGTGTCCAATGAAATCTGCGCCTGAAGGCTCAACAACAGTGTTAATCATTCACAGTTAGTTTCAGACAGCTCGGAGAATAGTTAGCAATCGCCCTTAGGTGGTAGTAAGGGCTGCTACGTTCAAGTTTCAATATCACTTGAATTCATACCGAACTGTAGATTACCTTAATGTAATTTTTAGTAATGATTTCGGTCTTAAAAATGGTCCTTAAGTCGAAGCAGAAGCGAATAAAGTCACTTGACTCCTTAGAAGCAGACAAAGATTGAATAAACAACAATACGACTTTTCCATATAGTCTCCTAAATGTTGGTTTAATGTTATTGTATGATATTCTATAGCAATAACATAATCAAATATTGAAATTGACAACCCTACGACAAAGAAATCGCAATAAGAGCGCGTGCGCATTATACAAGCTATTTGTAAGCAAAACACCGAGTTCTATTAATGCAAAACTATTGTTAAATATCCAGTGCCTTATCTAACAGATGGTGCTAGCCGTCACTTACAGTTTATCATTTACTGTATCACTGTTGCTCTTGATAGCTATAATGATAACCGGCTTGAATACAGGTGATGCCATCTAGCGGCGGACACACGAACTATCTGACAATCTATGTAGTTCTTGAAACAAATGTCAGTTGGATTGTTTGATTTCTAATTGTTTGACGTGGGTTTTGTTCAAATTTTATTAGACTTTTTAAACTCTTTATGATATGTTATTTTATGTAGGCTGATCAATAAACACCCCCAAAATTTTCTGATTAACTTTTAAGGAAATCAAAAATGAAATAGTCTTTTATTAAAGGGTGGTCACCTATTTACCTTCAACTGTTATTATTATGTAACAATCCTTCCAAATCCTTTTTCATATGACGATGTGTTCAGACATAGGTGGGCCCTAAGTATACCTCAAAATTTTTGTACGAGACGCAGATTTTGTCAAAATCCGATCCACACACTGGTAAAGATCATTTGCTTCCTTCTTTCTTCATTTAAGTGATATGTAAGTACCAATATCTATCTCTATATATAAAACAAAGTCCCCGCCGCCTCTGTCTGTCTATCTGAAAGCGATGAGCACAAAAACTACTGAACAGATTTTTTTGCGGTTTTCACCAATTTACGGAATATTTCATTGGGAAGGTTTTTATGTGTAATATTTCAATTTGGACCCGCTCTAGTACAATATAATTTCATTTCCCATTTATAGTACTTATTGCATGGTTCTCCCTACATTTAAAGTAGGTAACTATTTTCTGGCATCTCATAGGCATTCCATTCCAAAAATGCGGACTATTTCCGCAGATTTTCCTAAACTAAATCCGCATCACTAGACACATGGCGCTATTAAACATATCATCGAAGCGGTAATTCCCGTTGACGGAACGAGTGGAATGAAGTGGCGCCTAACCAGACTTGGTGCTTGAGGGTTGCGAGTTAGGAGACGAAGCGACGAAGAGATATATCCTGGGACATTTTTTACACATGGCCAATTTGATTCCAAGCTAAGCGGAACTTATGATGGTCATCAGACAGCATGAGCTGTATATACTACTTCGGTTGAGAGCCCTCTGCGCTCACCGAAACAGTCCGCGTAACGGTGTAAAAGCCATTTGAGGCTAACACCTTTTACTCAATTCAAAAAACAAAAAATAGCTCATATACTACATAATACCTATCGGTACCTTTTTCAGTGCATACTTATTTAGATATATAATATACAGACAGTACAAATAGTCGTGTTCATCACAAAAGGTGAGGATCGAATTTACGACCACCGCCTTGAAATTTAGGGATCGCTAACAATAACACCAATAGGCTAAAAAATTATTGAACTTAGCCGGTGTATTGTCAAGCTATATATTAAGATTATAATTAAATGGCTTCTGTGTTAAGCCAAGACCTATATAAATTACTAGGGGAGGGGAGCCCCCCGCGGCTTCGCCCGTGTTCCCGGGGGATCTTCAATTTTCCCGGGATAAAAAGTAGCCTATGTCCTTTCTCAGGCTCTGGATTATCTGTGTACCAAATTTCATTTAAATCGGTTCAGTAGTTTTAGCGTGAAAGCGTAACAGACAGACAGAGTTACTTTCGCATTTATATTATTAGTAGGTATGGATTTATTATTATGGTATATAATAGAAATATTAATCTGATAATCACATACCATGAAGCTTATATCTTACGCCACATACATCAAGTTTTATAAGTCAGACAGTAGCTCTCTGAAGCTCCTTAATACGACTTTAAGTCTTTAAATACTAGAATTGTGGATAGCAAATTCAGTTAAAAATGTTAAATTACTTACATTCTTTACACACGGCCAATCTGATTTCTAAGCACAGCTTTTACCTTTTGTAACTTGATGACTACCTAGTATATTACTTTTAAATCTATACTAATATTATAAAGAGGAAAGATTTGTTTGTTTGTTTGTTTGTAATGAATAGGCTCCGAAACTATTGGACCGATTTCAAAAATTCTTTCACCTTTGGAAAGCTACATTATCCCCGAGTAACATAGGCTATATTTTATCCCTGTATTCCCACGGGAACGGGAACTACGCGGGTAAAACCGCGGGGAGGCAGCTAGTATATAATATGACAGGTACTTATAAGTATGGGCACAGAACAAACAGACATGTTCAGGCGTCCAAATCTTTGTCCTGGATGGGAATGTGATGACCAGCGGTTTGAAAGTCAGGATATGTACTGTAACCAGTAAGCCTATTTAGTGATTTAGTAAAAAAATGCAAAAGTATGTTTCTTTGTGCTTGTTTAACGGATCATAGGATCATCAAGATTATTTTGTATAGGGATAGGTTAGTTAGGAGCATGAAAAATAATATAAGCTAGTTTTATCTCAAAAAAAATTTATTTCAAATGAGCAAAACCGCGGGCTAAAACTAGTATTTCATCGGTAGGTACTACTGGAAAATAACTCATTTAACTTGACATTAGACTTTGTAACGATCAAGTATTTACGTAATCTAGAATCATTATCTTAATCTAGGTCATCTAGAGTAAATTACTTAGTCCCAGATAAGTCTGAAAATCGTTTTAGTTAATTTTAACAGCTGTTTGATTGGTTTGATTTAAACGCCATAGAATGGCCTGAGGTCATATTTATTTGTAGCTACCGTTCTTTCATTTCATACCTTCGAGTGACTAATTAAAAATACCTGGATATTTATTTTTATTTTATTTAATTAGTCAAGTTTGATACATATATATAATCCCCTACACAGCCTACATAACCTACCTAATTTGTACGGAAATCAATATTATCACTAGTGTCCAAAAGCAATAACGGTCGATCGCGACTTAATGTCGACGAAGAAAGCAGATTTTTTTGCTGCTTTTGATACGCGACGCCTAGTGAGGTTACAGGTCTGTGATCCGCCATCTTGGTGGCGGCCATTTTAACGTATTCTAAAAGGATATTGTATTGTCATTATAACTAATATATAAAGCTGTAAGCAAACTTTCAGCTCAATCGAATAAAGAAGAAAAAATCTAATTTTCAAAGTTGTTATTTAACTTGCAAGATAATACCAAAACTAAGTATATATTGCAAGTAGGAACCTACCTACAATAATTTCTGATAATAAGTCATGAATCTAAAGTACCTACAGATATTGTAAAAAATGAGTAGATATGTAGGTATGTGTGTTATTTATGTATATATATAAATAAATACGGAAAGTGAATGTCAGCGGCAGTGACCTTGCGTGTCAAGCATCGGTCCGGGTTGTCGCGAGTGCGCGCGCGCCGGTGGGCGGGCGAGCTTTTTGTAACGCCATTGAGCTTTCAAGCTCGGTTCTGATTATGCAGTTTTCGGGGTAATGCGTTTTTCTTTTAAAATTACATACATTTCAAAATATGGGTATATAATTTATGACATTAAATATCAAATTAAATCATGTTTTGATCAGTTCTAAAAAAACGACAAATGTTTCTTTTAAGTATATCTAAAGACAATACGTATGACCTGATCGTCTCTCAGCTGATGTCGTCACCGCCGGTTTTTACCACCCGTCTTAGTCAAAGAAATACCTACCAACGATAAAATTCTTAGTATTGAGTAATAAATGTTTTTATAATGATATCGTGGGAGTGAAATCTTCGTTTACTAACCACACTGTTATGGCATTCACCACAGACCTATAATATAATCTAACTAGATGATGTAAGTACCTCAATTTGTATGAAGACCAACCGTGTCTCTTCCTTCGACGTCTGAACATGACGGTCGATCGCGAACGACTATATGTCGGGTTTTTGGAACGTACTTAGTTCCTTATCGCGCGTTGCAAAAGACGGAAAAATTTAAGACCAAAAAGCTGTAACGACACCTTTCCGAGCGGGGCCGAGGGTGGCCTAGCGGCGCGTGGCCTGCTAGTTCCGCGCGCACTACTACTTGATGTGCGTACTAAAATATTATTGTAATTAAAAAAAATTAAATTATTGCAATTCCCTCTCTAATTAATCGAAAAGAACTTCTTTCCATACGGGTATCCCTTGACACCTCTAAAGTTTTTGTTTTTTGATTGGTCTACAACCTCTGATGACTTTTACAACTTTACGTGGACAAGTCAGTGAGCGTAGAGGGCTCTCAACCGTAAGTAGTTTAAGCAACAGCGCTGAGGGTGTCCCCTGTGGGACCGTGCCTCGGCTCAGGGCGTTGCTGGGGGTGAGGGACTCACTGGTTTGATTATTAAGGGTTTTATCGGACATTAAATGGCGGCGTAGATAGCAGACATTTTTGCTGCTTTTTTAACTCGCGTAGTAGGTATGTACTTGCGACGTCTAGTTTAAATATACATAGTTCTGTGTTACAAACAGTGTTGATAATAATTGTTTAGATTCTTTACCTCATCTATAATACCAATTAGATCTGTGAAGTCAATTTTATCATTAATTTTTATTCTAGAATTTGTTTCTTTGTTTGCTTCATTAAACTCTGCAGTCCATTTAATCTATTGTAGTTCTGATTATTAATCGAAGGTCAAATTGCAATTGTCGTAGGTTTTATAATGTTTGCCGGGTTGTATATACTCTATTTTTAATGCTATGTTACGTAAATAGTCATGTATTGTTATGGAATTGTAAAAAAACTAAAATAGCCTTAGCCAGATGACAGAAATTTTGAATTGTGTCCATGGTAAGTTTCTGGTACAGTCTTCAAATCTTCGGAACCGTCAATAGTTTCAGAAGCTTTATACTAAATGCCTTATTAGGGCGTCGAATTTCTTCGATTTTTTCGGGCAAATCCACGTGGCACAACTAGTTTTAAACATGAAAGATTAACATTCAACATTGTATCGCAACTCCTTACGACTTCCTTCACCTGTTCAACTCTGTCGATGGCTCTGTGACGATATTAAGATAGTTATTAATGTACCAATGTTTCCTGCAATGTATCCTGTTGGATACAGATACGTGTATCAGCGAGATGTCGAGACCCTCGCTCATATACAAATCACTTTGTAGAAGGTCGATGTATAATTTTGTAGTTTAAAAGATCTTTTTGCTAAATCCAATTCAAATTTTACTGTTCCATTTTCAACAGTACCTACAATTTGAATTGGATTAGATGGACTTTCGAAAGTTCAGAGTGGAAGTAGACCTTAAAGTGACCGACCCGCTCTTATTGCTCGTAGTGTGATGTCGTATAGCCTTTAGCTTTTCTCGATAAAAAGGCTATCATTTTTTCAATTCTACAGGTCCTGACAAAAGCGCGATCAAAGAAATAAATATATGGCTTAACAACAATTTATCCTTGGAATAACAAAATCTATAGGTGATTCTTTGAGGCGCTAACCCAAAAATTTTATCTATTTAGTAAGAAATCTTCTTTGTAAAGATGTTTAATTGCTTGAATGAATAAAATATATATAGGTTTATATAAAAGATTTAACTACTTATATAATGCAACTTCTTAAGGCCTTTTCGATTTGGTGGTTTTACATATATTTTACTTATCAGTGCAACTGTAGGAAATGCAAAAGGTGAACGCAAAGCTCATCCATATTAAATGCATTAGCATCAAAGCTTAAATCCTCTGAAAGCTGTCGAGTTAGTAAGCTTATAACGGAAACAGATACTTCGTATCAGGAATGGCACTGTCGATGGACTGGGAGATTTATTTTACGCAAATCACTTCATAGGAAGCCATTAATTCTATGAGAATCTTGTTTTAAAATCACCGTATATTACTTATTTGAAGTCTATGTTGACAGACTAATTTAGTTTTGTGGCTTCTGCTGTATTTATTCACCTGGATTTGATTCCGAGGCGGGTCGATTACATTGCAATGAAATTAAATTGCTTAGGGGAACTGGCAAGCTACGGGCACAACCGTTTGCTACCACATTTATAATGCGGCAAGCGAGGTAGTGGAACTTGCTTCCCGTGACTGTGTTGCCTGACTTCTACAATCTAGGGACTTTATTTTTTTTATACCATAAAGATGGCAATTTGGCAAACAAGCATACACCTGATGGGAAGTGGTTTCCGTAGCCTATGGACGCTTGCAACACCAGGGGCGTCACTCACAGGTTGCTGACCCTGTAAAAATCTCAATGTAGCTGGGGGGTAGAGTGAATAGGTTTCTTCTGGGCAAGCATGCTCCAATCTACTAGTTTATTTATAAGTACGTATATGCAGTGATGGATTAACCGTTAAACAATTTAAGCAATTGCCTAGGACATCACGTCCGGAAGACACCAAAAATAAATTATGATTTGGTTTTCATTATTGTCGCACATCATCGAGGGTTAAATGCTCGATGTCGCACCTCTACCATTTATAAGATACGTTAGATCTCATCATCTTATTTTACAAAAAACTAGTATTCAAAGACCGATTCTATTTGACTTATGAATAGGTGGGCCCACAGCCGTGGATTGGTTAGGGCATCAAGTAGTGTTAATCCGTCAGTGCATATACATATAATATACTAGCTGCCTCCCCGCGGTTTTACCCGCGTAGTTCCCGTTCCCGTGGGAATACAGGGATAAAATATAGCCTATGTTACTCGGGGATAATGTAGCTTTCCAAAGGTGAAAGAATTTTTGAAATCGGTCCAGTAGTTTCGGAGCCTATTCATTACAAACAAACAAACAAACAAATCTTTCCTCTTTATAATATTAGTATAGATGTCTTACTGGTCAACACCAAACCCTTATCATAAATAAAGGAAAGTATAACATAATAGAGCAAAATATTGACTCATAAAATAATCTAATTCCGCATATAATCTATTCATAAACAATTGTCTGTTCATATGCGGGTCGACAACTACGGGCTAATAAACAACCTCGTAAATCATTATTAATGTTTTTTAATATTCCATCATAAAATATAAAGCTATATATAATAATGATGATGAGAACTTCACAAGGAAGGGACGTGGTTTGACTTCTTTGTTTATAGGGTCGACGGATGTCCGTCAGTGCAGTTTTATATTAACTTTGGATACTTGATCGTTATACCATTTTTTTTATTCATGGTGCGTGAACGAACTTAACTATGTATATTAGGTACCTGTTTGTCTCAAGATAGGTATTTACTGTGATTATTACTACTTCCCTACTGATATAAAAAATAAAAAAGTAAGTCTGTATCGCTTTCACGCTATAACTAGGTACTAAATTGATTTAAATGAAATTTGGTTTCACAGATAATCTAGAGCCTTAGAAAGGACATAGGTTTCATACCTATTATACTTCGGAAAAATTAAAGATCTCCCTGGTACGCGGATGAAACCGCGGGGGCCTTTAGCCTAGTTCTAAATAAATAGTACCTACACAGTTCATACATTTCTTTTGCTCCTTCGGATGAGGGCCCTCTGCGCTCACCGAAACAGTCCGCGTAACGGTGCAAAAGCCATCTGAGGCTAACACCTTAAAAAAATCATTTCTTTGCGATATCCCAATTTTTTCTTTCAAGGTTTTATATATTAAGGTAATCTAATATAATTGGTATTTGTCACAAATTCATTTTACATAATTGTCAATATATAAATTTTGTAAATTAGCGTAGCTAAAGTTTTAATATTGACGCCATTCGCTTCGCAAGGTGATCCACAGATTAACATAGTGACATGCCGGCTCCAGTCTGTTATGTATTAATAAATTATATATTATGTAGGTATTTAACAATATCTAGATTAGTTTATAGGTAACATTATTTAAGACCTATTATGATAGTATCGATTCATATTTGAAGGATCGTCAGATGATCATCGCTGAAAAAATTAAATTAAATAGTGATCTAAAATTCTTTAAAAAGGAAGTCCGGACATATCCGTTTGAAAATCAATACAATTTGCACATAATTTGCCATTGTACCTACATAACTAATATTATAAATGTGAAAGTAACTCTGTCTCTCTGTTCCGCTTTAACGCTAAAACTACTGAACCGATTTAAATGAAATTTGGAACACAGATAGTTTATTAAAGCCCGAGAAAAGACATACATATATATTTATCTCGGGAAGATAGAAGTTCTCCCGGGTACGCGGGTGAAACCGCAGCCACTAGTGTCATATAAGTGTTCTTGGTATATTTTAAAAGTTTCCAATTATTGGAGGTATGATGATGGAGTAGGCGTTAGTCAGGCGCCGGCGTGCGCCTGCGACCGTACACGGCCGGACGGCGCGGGCGCACCGAGCGTTCAGATATTGGTCCAAAATAGAAATGCATTGATGCACTTTTAATTTAGCTTAAACGTGATCTATGTGCTGTTATTTTTAGGTTCTAACTATGTTTGTTGATGTTTCGTTTAGAAATTTATGTGGTCGAAAGTTTTGATAGTTAATGAAATACGTTTTTAAACAGGTAACAATTTATCAAATTTGAAAGTACCCAAACCATAAAAACTCATTACCCAAAATAGTTTTGCGATATGACACATAACTTACACTAAATTAAATTTAACGCAATACATAAGAGTTCACTTAATATTTTATAGAAAAAAAAAAGAAAATAGTTTATATTTCAACAACATATCCGAACGCCGCAGCGAGAGATCGCGCGCTATGATGACGTTTCGTTTCGTTTCGCTCCCGCGCGCACCCCCCCTCTACCGTCGCCCGCCGCCCGCTCAGTCCGCCGCGCGGCTTCGCGTAAGTTCCACGCATGTCGGATCTCGCCGCTCCATTCCTAACTGAACCGTGCACCGAATATAGAACTGACCAGTGAATACAAATAACACTTATGGACACTCGTGATCAACAAACGTTTCTGTGACCAATAACAGTGAACTCATAACCCGTGCAGTGCCCACACTACAGCCTAAAAAACGTAATCTATCTAAACATCTTGGCAAGCTGTCCCTCGCCGCGTAAGTATTCTTAAGTTATTTTAACTGTACTTTCCATGCTTTGCCGTGGCACGCCATGGCGGTGTACTTATTCGCGGAAAAAATAATATACATAGCTTGTTCATAACATTTTGTATGATGCTTTTACGTGAATGTGTCGATGTAGGTCGCGTCGCGTTACAAAATGTTATCTGGCCGATTTAAGATGAATGCAATCTTGAATGATTAGCACCGCTTTACACGTTATCTCAAACGGGTCGGCTGTCTAATTTACATTTTGAATGGTCAAAGGTGTGCACTTTTTGCTAAAATATCGGTTGTTTTTGTGTAGTTTTCGAGTCCATTTAGATGTAACTTAGCATGGAGCTATATATTATCTCTAAAAACGAATAAGTTGTGTAGGTATGTTCTGAGGTAGGTACTAAAATCTGCGCACTTTCGTTACGCAAATACAGAGGTTGGTAGGTGCCTACTTAGGTATAGCCTATAGGTAAATACCTAACAATTTCACGATAATATAACTGAACTATTGTTTACCATTTCGCTACGGATTTGGTAAATAACGTACCTAAATCGCTACATATTTACATTCCAATCATGCAGCTTACATTGTACGTATGTTTTGAGTTGCCGGTTGATCAATATCGACTAAGCATTGTTTACAAAACACTTGAGATGTAGGTAGCCTAGGTACCTAGTGAAACACTAAACACATGACTGACGATTCCAGCAGACCATCATAGTGTGGCGATCACAATAGACCTAGTACCTTTTTCACGCAAAAACTACCAAATAGATTTATTTAAACCAAATTTTGAACATAGTTTTGCCCTGGGAAAGTTGTAGATCGTCCGAAAATGCGGGTTAGACCGCAGGTAGCCGCTAGTATCTATATAAGTAGGTATGTATTCAAATTGGTTCCCGTATCTCAAGCTCTGCTTAGTTTGGATTCAGATTGGCCGTGTGTGAAAAATGACTGAGGATTTTTATTTATTAATATAGGTTATACCTAACTACTGAAACTCGGATGTCTCTGTCACGCTACATTATGTTAACTAATAGAAAGAGTGAGAGATGTGGTCGCTTTAGCGTATAGCATACGAATAGTCTGAATTACCGTATTCAGACTATAATAGGTAATTGACTTATTTTTTTTATACTTTATTTTACAAATTTAAAGGTTTTTAATGAATACATAATTAACGTTTATTATAAGAAAGTCACTACAAATAAAATTATTAAACTATGATTGAACGACTTTCAAAAGACAGACTAGTAGGTATCGAAGAAATTAATTCAAACTAGACGAATTACGTAAAGATGTAATTACACACTTCCGTTGTGTATTGCAATAATATCAACTATCATTTCCCTTATTCCGATATTATGTTGATATTGGACTATAGCCCGTTTTACAATAGCATAAAGTATTAATTAGCTTCTACCCTGGGTTCCCGTGAGACCCTAATACTTGTATATAATGTAGCTTGTATAATCTGTAACAAATTTCTTCTAAATCAGTTCCCAAGTTTGGGCGTGAAAGCATAACAGAGAGTTACTGCATTAATAAGTAATATTATTAAGGAAGTATTAGATTTAAGTTGGTTTTTTGAAAAGAGTAACCACTGAGTTTATTGCCGGCTCGTCTCAGTAAAAAACGACTTTCAGAACCGAGCATTAATCTTTGACTATTCATACGTGCTTGATTGAGACCTATTTGAACAAAAAATATTTGATTACCTGAAAGTCTTTTAGTTTTGACAAAAAGTCGTGAAACTAAATGAGAAAGCGTTATCTTTCGTCCACACAATTTATTACCACGATTTGGTGACAGCATTTTACATAATTACAAAAATCGGTTACCATGACGCCTCCACCTGTTCTTATTTCAATAACACCGTAAAACCAATTTTTAACAATCAAAAACAAACAAGAAACATTATAATTATCCACGGTGTTCTATAACGGTAGATACTGCGAGCGAAGTCGCTACAACCGGCCTAGTGCATTTTTTTACGAAATCTGTAACGTGCAAAAACTGGCGATTCTATTCTAAATTCGCCTTGACATGGTGTTCCGTTAGCCGATCCTCCTTTCGTCTCAGTTGTGCAACTCATCAATTTGCAATGTTAATTTTTGCTACCATTTTAGGATTTGATCAAATAAAGATACATTTCATTTAAAATGTTCGTGTGTCCACAAGATTTCTCCACATTAATACTCAATATATGCGTGTTGTAAGGCGTGTCATAATATTATAGTTTGATTACGTTTCCGGCCCTGTATACCTTCGTATGATTGCACAGAATTAATCAAATGTCGATGGATATTTTCCTTACCACAAAATGGTACAGAGATACAAGTTTTGTTTACAGTGATGCTTCTTCATTTGTTTCACAGTGTGATCTTGACACGAGACTATTTTACCCTCAAATCGTAGCTCCCCCTTTCATTGGAAGGTGTGGATGCATGTGTTTTTATCATAACATTCAGAAATAGACTCGCTTACGGACACGGTACTGGCAACGGCGTTCGAGTTAAACAATTCGTGTTTACACGCCTTCAAAAACAGTCCGTATTGTGTTTACATTTGTTATTTTCAACATCATCCTCTGTCACATGAATATCCGGATTTTAGTGAGCATATCTTGTTTTTCAAATCCTCAGGAATCTTTATTGTGGCGGAATGCCTCAGGGGTCTATCTTTAACCCCGGACTGTTTATATCCTTGAGATCCGGCTCAAAATATATCGTGAATACAATTACGATTCGATTGCGATGTCTGTATAGATCTAAAACAAAAGAGAGTGCTTATTCACTAGTAACTATTTCTCAAGCAATAACCAATGAGCGTGTCTATTTGGTTTTACTTACGTGTTGAGAAACCTAAGCAATAAACCTTTTGAACTGTGCAATTTAAATCATTCATTATAAATCATAAATACTAAATTCACTTCATGTGCATGTCAAACAGCTCGTTTGCATTGGTTATTCGTATAATAAATAATATCGGTACCTAGTTATAAATGGTATTAATTACTGGGGGGGACGGGCTTGAAAGTAAAACAACGCAAACAATGTCAAAGGCGCTAAATAAGCTGACAATAGTAAAGTAAACGATTGAAATGATTTATTCAAGGTGAATATGGTGATTTGTATTGTCATTACTGGTAATAATTGCTATAAGTAGAAACGCTGTGGGCATTGAGGTAAAGAGAATGGGCTTATAAGCGTATTAGCGTGTAGCGTTGTCATGTTACGCTATTGTTTTTATGTTAATGTAACAATTTTGGATAATCTCGGTTGTAACTTTCCGCCCTTCATGTTCCTGATATAACCGTATCTGTTACATATGGTAACTAGCATAGAGTTTACTTAAATAACAAACTTCACATAAAGATGGGCCCAATAATAGGTCTCAAGAAAGGATCTAGTCAAACTGCAGCTGCTAAAGCAATGGTAAGGCGATTGACCAAACACTTACTAACGTTCTACAATCCTTCACTAGCTCAAAAAAAGTGTAACTATAGCCTTCCCCGAGGCATCGTTCATCGATCATAGATAACAAAAGTATCACATACATGAACTAGTTCAATCATATCGTGATAAATTTCCACGCATTTGGTAAGTCCAACTAGATCGACACAATAACTTATCGTCTCATTAGAATGAAAGCTCATTACAATAATCGACCTCAAGTGTCTTAATTATTCAAACAAGTTCTAATCAAATATCTATTATGCTCGCATGATTGGACAATAAGGGCACATTAACCTTAAACTTGTCTAGTTTACTTATCGTTATTTGTACATGTGTATTTGTGCAGGCATTATACAAGCTCATAGATTCTAAAGGTTACTTTCGCAGGGTTGTATAAGCGCAATTTGCAATTCTTTTGCAACTCCTCACTTTGACATTAGCAGTTGAAAATAATTCTGTCTTTGCTGTTTTCAGTTTTCTTCGTCTGTGTGTTTCACCACTGTTCCAAACTTGACCTCATTATCGTTATTTAAAAAAGAAAAACAATTTTAATAATGGCCAAGTTCAACAAAACTTTTGAAACGTTAATATTCTTCAACAGTCTCACATCTTAACAATTCAATACTGTATGTGAAAATAATTTTTAATTCAACGCATCGCCTCACCGAATGTCTTGTAAATAACATGTGACATGCCGTCAGGAACATATGCCATTGTTCCTTTTTCCATGTTTTATACTGTCGTATCTCTTTATTCAATCTCGACTGGAACCTTTTTTTTTAGTAGTGAAGTTTTTGCCGTCTGTACGTACATTCTCGCCGACCTTGTTTCGATCTTGAAACTCGAGAGGCGGTCTACCAACTCTTATCACATTGTGTTTGTTTAATACAGTTTTTAAGGGTACTCCTTGTTTAAAAACAATCCTACCATTTTCATGCATTATGTATGTTATCTTCAAAATGAGGTAGAGCTATAATTAACATAGCTTTTAATCTTTCTACGAAACGTTTCTCTAATATTTCATTTTGAACCGCAATTATTGTTTAAAAAACAATAATTACCTCCATTATAACACTGACATGGCTATCATTAATTGTTTCAAATATATTCATGGTTGCATCTTCGCATTTCCCTTATAAAATGTTAACACTTTCACCCATCAAATGTCATATTTTACATACAATTAAATGCTAATTTTTAGTATCGGCAACACTAATGGCCACGTGTCAATATGTGTATCTTGTGACCCGGATTTTCACTGTATTTAACGTGAAATATAGCCGTCGATAATGGGTGGAGCATGGCCAATTTTTCCCATGTTCGAGCAATAAGTGCTATCGCTCATCGTTGTATATCCTCTCCGTAATTATTGGCTTGTGGTCATAATTGCTTTGGATTAATCACTACATATCTCTGATTCACTGCGACGATATTACCATCGGTTTTAATATCTGGAATTTTATTGATGTCTTCATCAATATAATGTCGCCGTCTATCTGAAGTATGCCCCTAATCTCTACGTTAAAATTTGATTGATACGTGGATTAAACAAGAGAAGCTTTAGTAATGCGGTCGCTGAGTTCACAATCAAAATATTTGGGTTAATCTTTTCATGTTGACTTATTTCCCAAAGAGAAAGCATGGGGTTGGCGCCGGCTTGCACTAATGGCATTTTAAAATGAATCTGTATCAGACCCACACGCGTCCATAGAGAATTAATCTTTTAATCTCAAGTCTCCTACATATCAACAGCCAATTTTGCATACAATATCCTCCCGCTTTCACTCTGCCATTAATCATTTGTCATGATATTTTTAACACTTTCTTTATCGTATACTGGTTCCAACGATAGTTTATCTGATCCAAACCCAATAGGTTTCCAGTAGCAGCGAGAGATAAATCACTTAAAATGAATCCGGGCCAATATTTTCTGTTCTCGTACCGTTCGCACACTAAACGTTGTTGTTCGAACGAAAGTGTTTTCTATTGTGTTGTCGATTGGATTTATTATCCGTTGATGTTCCCACTTCATTCACGTCGAGCTGTTCATAGAAATTTAATTTGCAATCACGGAATGTCCGCTGCTCTGTGAATATTCAGTTTTTGCCATAGCGTATAATTTTACACACTCGTCTTTAGTTGTAGTTTCTTTGTAACAGCTACAATGCATTCAGTTGAATATTTTGTTTTTCAATTCTATATTTGGTGTGAAGGTGATTGTCATTTTCGGGGTCTTCATCCTTTTTCGGTGACGATTACTCAGTAACTGTATTTGAAACTTTAAGAAGTCGGTGATTCAGTTTTATGTTAATAAAATGGTGAAAAAGCCATTTGAATTTTAAGTATCTGTCTGTTGAAATCATGAATACAAGCAAACATAACTAACTTGGTGTTACTTATTTACCTGTGACTTTGTTCGTGTTTATGCAGCTCATTCCATGCTGTTATTTAAATTGACATTATTGCTACCTTCATTGTAATTTTTAATTTATCGGAAAATTTGCATCATCATTTTTATTTCCTGTCCTGTTTCTCAATTATTTTAGATCTAGGGGAACCCTCCTTTGATATCCTTGTCTCGTCTCCTCCTATGACATCCTAAAGATAAGTTGAAGTAATTATTTCATCATAAATCTAACATTATATCCAAACGTACAATCTAAAGTTAAAACCTCTGTACGCATGTCAAGGTAACACCCACCGCGATAATCTCGACTTAAAATATTGACTTGAACCAATTTCCTTCTTGGAATAAATCGCTTACTCATATCACCCTTTTCGGTTAAAAGTTGAACTGTGTTAACGATGTGGTAAACTGCGTTCTATATTATTGAATATTTGTGACCATTATTATTTATAGGTGGTAAGTAACGGTATTCAGGATTGGTGGTCAATTTTTTTTATTAAAATTTTTCATGTTATGTCTTTACGCGATGTCTGACGGAACGTGTACCATAAAAAATAAAGGCATTAAAATGAGGTCGGCTAAAATTACAGTAATTGTTAATGCCTTTGATTTCATGCAATGATGCAGTATTTTTTGCACCAGAATTCTGATCGGTACTCGACAGAATTGTACTGTATATTATACGATTATTGAATCTCTTTTGAATAATGTTGAATTTGTCATCTTGTTTACACAAGTAGTAAGCTTTAAACATTTAAGAATATTCATAACCTTTCATGCCTTAGGTACCTTGGGACTTGAAGCTACTACCTATTAAATTCACTCTTCAACTGAGAAGAATGACCAAGGTCCCATTAAATATTTTCTTACGATCTGACATTACTTTAATGGTGGCATAATAGGGTTACCAGCGTTGCAATCGTCTTTGTTGTAACACATGATCACACTGCTCCATAGGCTGTAACAAACGCCTCGCAACTATATATTAACACAGACATGGCAACATTATGCTGTGTGGCGTGAAATATAGTATAAATACAGGCATTGTTCCTCACTTTTGTCTACATTGTGGGAAACGGTGATTCTTACACGCTTATCAATGTTTCAACACATAATTATCTGGCCATAGTGTTGCTAATTTGGGTATTTTAGTAATTAACTTTTATATTGGTTCTTAATATTTTACTGGAAGATTGGAATGGTAGGTCGTCTTGCTACGTTTACAAGAAAAGGCATTTGAAGTACGCCAATCTGCACTAGGCTCGTTGGGTGGACTATGCCCTACACGATGTTGGGGGAGACTCGAGCTCCTCGGTGGAGACGTATATGAGTTGATAATGAAGTGGTCTTGGTTTACCTTGAATTGATCTTCATAATTAACTATAACTAAATATCTGCCTTAAAACTATGCATTTAATGTCTATTTAAGTTTGCAATAAAATGGAAACTATGCTAATGTTAGCGCATATGGTGACACCAGTGCAGTCAAAGTCAGAAGATAACTTTTTTTAAGTTTAGGAAAAGAAAGATGGTAGAATAAGGTTTTTAGTTGGATTCACTACAGAATTGGGACCCAATATATCACATTAATTTGTAAAGACAAAATAAAATCATGTCTCGAAATAAATATTGATTGAACTTTAACGAGCTTTTAACGTCCGATTTTAAATCTAAAATGGTACCTACCTTCATAAAGTTTTGTAAATTCCTGCAAGTTTACTGCTGCATTTTAATCGTGTTTAAAATTATTTTATGATTCTTGGGTTCCTTTGATTTTTGAGAAGTTATATCGCTAACATTTTTCATCTATGTTGTCAGTATGTTACAAGATTTTAAAGTTTTCAATTTTCAAATAGGCTTACTAGTATATTTCTTGACAAATTATGGCAAAACTATCAAGGTTACTTCTATATTAATTGAATACTAGTGACTCCCCGCGGTTTCAACTGCGTTTCCGGGATCTTAAATTTTCCTAAGATCAAAGTGTGCTGTGTCAATCCAGTTTATAAACTATCTGTGTTACAAATATCATGCAAATCTGTTCATTACTTAGCTACATTATTTACAGCTAAAGTGTTACAAATATACATCCATACTCACACCTGAAGATCAGTGTCAAAAAGACGGAGGTGATGTCCCTGGACATACACGGTCACGAGACACTGACCATAAAACTTGGTGAGGATGTGTTGAAACAGGTCGATAAATTCCGCTATCTGGGAAACACTGTAACATCCAAGTGTGATCTTGATGCTGAGATCAATAGCAGGGTGGGTGCCGCAGCTGCGGCATTCGGCAAGCTATGTACCAAGGTCTTCTGCTCGCACGACCTTAAGTTGGCCACAAAAATTTCTATATATATGGCAATTGTGCTGCCAAACCTCCTATACTCATCTGAGACGTGGTGTGTGTACCGCCGCCACATTCGCACTCTAGATCGCTTCCACCTTAATTGCCTCCGTACCATCATGAAGATCAGATGGTCCGACAGAGTGCGTAATACCGAAGTTCTGCGACGAGCCAATGTTGGTGGCATTGAAGCCTACTTAATGCGTCGACAGCTTCGGTGGTGCGGTCACGTATCTCGTATGGCGGAGGAAAGAGTGGCGAAGCGCATTCTCTACTCAGAACTGGAGAAGGGCAAACGGAATCATGGCGGTCCCCTTCTCCGGTACAAAGATGTCCAAAAGCGACACATGAAGAGATGCAACATAGAGCCCTCTCGTTGGGAACGTTTGGCAGCACAGCGGCCAGAATGGCGCAGGATGGTAAACAGCCAAGTACGCGAGTTCGAGGTTCAGCGTAAAGCTGACCTTGATACCAAACGCGACCAGTTAAAGGCTCGCCCGCCTGCTGCCATATCATATAATTATGAGAACGGCGTACTCACGTGCCCCCAGTGTGCACGCAGTTTCGCCGTAAAGATAGGCTACATAAGCCATCTTCGGGTGCATCAGCGCCAGTCTGACTAGGAGTCAAAGTGGTCGCCATGGCCGAAATCGGTCGGACCAATCAATCAATCAATCAGGATAGTCGTGTACTGAACCATCCTCATAATATTAATCTCCTTTTATTACACTCTTAATCTGATTTAATCTGTCACTTAATTGCATGATAAGCTTTTTCTTTGTTTTATATGCTGTAAAAGATTTTTTATGCTTTCAACTTCTTTGTAATGACTTTTTAATTTGTTATGGGGTTTTTGTTATTTTGTGTGTCTGCAGATACTTTTAAAGGCTTAGGACAAAGGTATCCTGGATTCTGAAAAGACTTCTGTACTTCAGCCCTTCTTGACCCTTAACCAATTCATCAGTCACTCGCTGATCCGCGCAACTTAGTCTGTGTCACATTGCAATACTTTTCAATGATGCTCCGCTCTTATTGATCGTAGCGTGATGTTATATGTAGGTTATCTAGTAAGTAGTTATTTTTGAAGCAATTTTGTACTAAAAAAGAATCTTTAGAAATAGAAATATTTATTTCTATAAATTTGGGTAGGTACATAGGTGTTATACATTATATGTTACATACAGTTCAATCCAAATTCTGCCTTTCCTCTTTGCCTCATTTCTTCATTATAATATAATTTAAGTAGTGTAAATAAACCAAAGGTGTTTAAACTTAAACATTTTGGCTGGAACAACGATCATTTATCTACCGACGATCATATCGTGTTTCCCGCACGGTGCGCGGGCGCATACAAAACGCCGGAAGGGGTGGGCGCTTTGTTTGTACGTTTGTTTGTTCCGATACCCGTGACCGCGCCGTTTGGAGGTCTCGTTTTCATGTCAATAATGAAGTTAATTATTATCTAGTGTCTTTTTTGTGATCTCTAACCTGAATGATTTTTTTTATATCAATCATGTGACTAAAGACAGATAGATAAATGGACTGATTATATTATCAAGATTCTCTCATAAGTTCTAGTTCTTTCATTAAATATTTTTTCTCCTCCTCCCTCACTCCATTCGCCTTCATATAAACTCTTAAGCTTTATGATATAAGTGTATAATATTAGTCATAATGTGCACATGTATGAACACTTTACGACTTAAAAATGTTCGTATAAATAAGAAACCCAATTTAGCTTCAAAAGACATGCGCCTAGGCGCCTACTGTTTACCTTAAAAACAAATAAGCGTACAAAACTATAATTCGCGGATCCACACAAAATACGCGCTAATCTTAACCACATGTGGCCTTCAGTCATCAGCTTTGGATATAGTGAGCCATGATCTAGATATCTGTTCCGATTGGTCCAGGGCAATGCCCCATGAATAAATACCAAACTGTAATTATTATTCTATTTGCGTACTTTAAAATGTTAATGTTCTAGATTTCGCTGCGTATTTTTAATCGTCTATTAAATATTGATACGGGATATATTGAAGAAATAATCGAGTGTGTCGGCTGTTTTATTTGTATTGAAAAATCGTTCGTTAGCTAAACTCGTTTAGAACTACTTGAGGGGTAGGCTATTTATAGAGGAAGGCTATATATAGGGTATATAATATAACGCTACGAGCAATAGGAGCGGAGCATCAATGAAAAATGTTGCAAAAATGGGGAATGTGACGCTGATACAGTTACATGGATCAGCCAGCCCTACTAATATTATAAATAAATGTATGGATGTGTGTTTGTTACCCTTGCACTTCAGATAGGCTGAAGAAATCGCTATGAAATTTGGCACAGAGGAAGAATATATATTCTGGAATACATAGGCTACTTTTATCTCGGGAAAATTGAAGATCGCCTGGGAACGCGGGTGAAACCGCTAGTACGAGTATACTTACTTATATAAATTTATTTCGAGACCTAAATCTCTTTCCAAACCTAAAATTTGTTAATGACACTTAACTATCTGACAAAAGACAATCATATTTAAAGATTTTTAAGTCTTTATAGTTAATAGCTAAGTATTAAAGCTAGGAAGAGTATGTGCTTACAATAAATCGTGTAACAAATAACATGGAGTCATCGTATCTCCAAATGCCAGTGGTCCATTCATCCAGAGGCGGCGCGGGCGCAACTGTTTATGTCTTGGAGGAATAGAAACGGGTGGAAGTGCTATGTAGGCGGGATGTGCGTGTGCTTATTATTGAGCGGGGCTAGGCATAATGAGGGAATGAAGCGTACTTTAATACCTCTTTTTTCGTGGCAATGGTAAATAAAATGGTCAATTTTGTTGTCTAGATCTTAATCGAAGTGAAAATACAATATCTTCAAAATATAAAATAATATCGAGTTAACAAGCCTTTAAGACTGCTGCCTTAAATCATGTGATTTATCTAACAGTAATAATAACTAGTTATCCTTTCTTGTAATCAGTGAATAAAACATTCTGCTTAAAACAAACAGGACTATTCTCATATTATTCATGTTGATTATCTACTTTCTACAGAGATGTGGCTTTTTGACATCGCTGCTCGATATAATCACGCTCTATACCACTTCCACCGTAATCCCCATGCAGTGGTTCCTGCTCCGGCGCCAGGTGGTGCTAAAATTAGCCCAATGCAGATGCCGACTCCAGTAAACACGAGTTATGTTGAACTTCCTGGGGGCAATGACGTTTATAGATTTTATTATTTTGTTTTAGGTTACACGTGTTTTGTAGTTTCAAGTTAGATCGTGTGTAACTGAGGTGGTGTCGTAGTAGGTACCTACTGCAAATTTCTTTACTCTTTGGGTTTTTGGTACGTGTCTTACCGTTGGTCCTGCAGCTTTCTTGTTTGTAGATTTAATCCTTTTACTATTGACTACGTTATCTTTTATCGGTTTCACCTGCGTTCCCAGGGGATTTTACCGTTCCCCGAGACATAATCAATGCCTATGTTCCTCGAGAATGATTTTTAAAAGCGTTCCAGAGGTGTTGTACGTTATTCATACTCTTTATGATATTTAGTAGTATAGTGTTGGTTTAGAATTAAACTTTAGTTTATAATCTTATTTTCTACTATATATATTTAGTCTGTTTGGCATCTATATTTAGATAGATAAAATACATAACGTAACTAAGAGTTAACGTAGCAGAAACAATTAAAATATTTGCTTCAATATAAAGCTAGATTCATGCTCGTGGGCTGGAACTAATACAATTACAACAATAAAATCCCATTTTATTTCCTGTTTAGTATCACTATCATCTAATATTTGTTTTGAAACATCGACAAAACATTCATCATCATCGTCATCATCAGCTCATATACGTCTCCACCGAAGAGCCCGAGCCTTTCATAACAACGAGGGGGTTTAGGCCTTAGTTCACCACGCGTGCCTAGTTCATATTTAGACTTCACATGCCTTTGAATGTGACATCTCGGGCATGCAGGTTTCCTCACGATGTTTTCCTTCACTGCAAGCCAGTGGTATAAATCCGTACGTAAAGGATTTGAACCTGCTCATTCATGATCGTGAGTCAGTGTCTTTCTAAATGACCCACCACGGCTTCCAAATCGATTCATAACAATTTTAAGCACGAAATTTCTATTTATTACGTTTTTTTATATTTATAACTTCAAATCGATATTGAATTGTTTTCCACGACCTCGACCGCTTCGATTTATCGGCTATAAAACTAGATCCCCATGTAATCGATTGAACACATGAATCGAAATATTAACATCGATTACGTACTCGACACATACCATTGCTTTATTCGACTCGTTAAAATGGTGTTGAAGTGAGAGGCATGGCATAATGGCAAGGTCGTACGGCTGGTCTGTTTATGTTGATCTCTTTGGTGCTGTGTGTACATTTGCCGAGATTTTACCGAGATATTCGCAAGCATGCGGCTAATTGCCGCCTTGCGTATAAATGTCAGCAGGTAGGGTAACTTATTTGGCATTTTGAATCCTATACACGTATCTACAAGTTAAAATATCCGCATTCGTGCTGGACAATTTCCAGGGCTCCCCGTGGTATTTTAAGGGTACAACCAAATTGGTTTTACGTCTAGAAGTTTTGTTTGGAATCTGCTAAATTATATGGTGACTGTTTCATCTCGTTGCTACTTTTACATTATGTTTTGTGATCTTTCCTTTACATGTCATCTCACTATCTCCTTTTTAATTCATCATCGTTTAGTTAGACCAGTATTTTAAGTAATTTTTCATATGGTTTTTAAAAGACTTCTATACTTATATATCGAGATGTCATATTATTTTGACTAACCTAGACGTTTTCTGTTTATTAGTTACACGCCAAATCTGTTTAATCCATCTATGACAAATAATACGTTTCTTTAGTAATACCAGAATCATAAATGTTCTGTTCTGCTCCAGCAAAATATTGATGATCTTTATAAAAAAAAAACATCAAATGAAATGTTGGCAAGTGCGTCTGTCTGTCACCTTCCTGTCGTATGGGTGTCACACACAACAGAATAAGGAAATCCGGCGGAGAGGCGATGTATGTAAAGTGAAATGGCAGGCCATATGGGTTGAAGAGACTACCGTTGGGAATGTGGGTCTGTGGGAATTGAATGTGATACTTCTGTACTACCAGTTTGGTATCGATAATAGATTTGCATCCGAATGATTGCTTTATTCGCGATTGGCAAGGAAGGAATTTGTCCCGCATTTAATTGTGTCTTTGCTTTTTTAATTGTTTTTATAATATTTATGACACTTTTATGGCAGAATTATTTTCTGCCCCGCGGTTTTACTCGCTTTATCGTCATTTTACCTGGTTAAAAAGTTGCATATTTAATCCCAAATCACTTCATCCGTTCTAGCAGTAACAAACATCCATTATCAAACTTTCACGTTCATAATATCAGTAAGATTATTTGTGAAACTTAGTATAAAATTCTCTTTTTGTACGTAAGTAAATATATATTTTTTCTATACAAATGTTTCGACCCTTGACTATTTTAATACTCACTAGGTGACCCGCGCAACTTCGTTAGCGTCACTTGCCCGTTTTTGCAACAGTTTTGATTGATGCTCCGCTCCTATTCGTCATAGCGTAATGATTTATACATAAAAACCTTACTCTTGAATCACTCTATCTATTCAAAAAACCGCATCAAAATTCGTTGCGTAGTTTTAAAGATCTAAGCATACATAGGGACAGACAGACGGCGGATAGCGACTTTGTTTTATACTATGTAGTGATAAATGAATAATCATCATGGAAAACATCTGTAGGTATGTGCCTACGAAAGTACATATATGGTACGAGGAAAAATCAGTAGCTAAGAAATATTATTTAGCTTTGTAAAAATACAGTTTGTTCAGCAATTAGGTGCCAGCCACTATGTAGAGAAACCAGTGGTTCAAGTACTAAGTGTGTTCAAGTTATTAGGTAAGCAAGTAAGTAAGTACTGGGTCTAGTTACGTCACTTGCAAGTTATTTAACCTGTCGCGCCTATGCCATACTTATTTCTTTACTTTATACACTTGGTTATAATCTACACTAATATTATAAAGAGGAAAGATTTGTATTTTTGTATGTAACGAATAAACTCAAAAAGTACTGGACCGATTTTAATGATTCTATATTCATTAGAAAGCTACATTGTCACTGAGTAACATAGGCTATATTTTATCCCTGTATTCCCACGGGAACGGGAACTACGCGGGTAAGAGCGAGGCCCCATTGGTGCGGCGCGGTGCGTTGCGTCGGGATGCGCCGACGCAGCGTCGACGCTGCGTCGTTTTCCATACATTTTTTATGACATGCCCCATTAGAGCGTTGCGTCGACGCGCGCGATGTTTCAACGGATCGACGAACAAGAGACGAAGCGGGAGGGAGGGTGATGCGCTGCGTTGACGGAGCTCTGTTGCGACGACGCACTGCGATCCACTGCTGGGTGGACTGAGACGCAGCTGCGACGGCGTGCGTACCGCAGTTGCGTTGCGTTGCCGCAGCGTCAACGCAACGCAGGTGTGGCATACAATGCGTTGTTCCGTTGCGACGACGCGACGCAACGCACCGCACCGCACCAATGGGGCCTCGCTCTAATACCGCGCGGAGGCAGCTAGAAATATATGCCTCGATTTGTTTTGTGAAGTGGCTTTCGTATTCCCTATAATGAAAATCCCTTATGATTTTTAGTTTGTAAATACTACAGAGTATATTCTTTTATTTTCTTTGTTATGTTAAATGCAATTAACTACTTTTTTAGCCTTTTTTTGTACCGCTTCGTGGGTTTAGTTGTATAGTAAAATGGGGTACCTATATATTTAAATGTGGTAGTTAGTTGGGTTCCTTTAGTATATTCTCTGCTTATTACATATTGAGTACATAGTAATACTAGCTTCCGCCCGGCGTTCCCGGGGGACCTTCAACTTATCTGGGATAAAAGGTAGCTTATATCCTTTCCCAAATTTAGTTTATCTTTCTACGAAATTTCATAACATAATAACCGTAATAGACACACAGACAGACAGAGTTACTTTTGCATCCTAACTAATATTATAAACGCGAAAGTAATTTTGTCAGTCTATCTGTCTCGCTATCACGCTAAAACTACTGAACCGATTTAAATGACATTTGGTACCGCCTACTTTTTATCCCGGGAAAATGGTAGATCTCCCGGACGAAGCCACGAGGAGTTAATAATATTAGTACGATTGTGACCTGTAAAGTGTATTTAATGCAAATCCCTTTTCAATTTGCCGCCGACTGTACGCTCTAATTACAAAGTAATGTCATGAGTAGGTACCTAGTACTTATTATATAATACTTTGGTTTAGCTTGTGTGACCTTGCCTTGTGTTTGATATTTAATTTAACACAGCACGGTGACTTAGTTTTTTATTAACTACCTATGGTTGGACACATTAATATTAAATTAAGCTTTAAAGTAGGTATGGCTTTTTATTTTACTAATTTTGATACTTTAGGTAGGTATGAGATATTTGAGCGGACGACGTCGCAAATTAAAATTAATTCTTGCTATCGTAAGTGATCGTGATCCAAATGATTTTTTACTAAAATATATCTGTACCTACTAGCTGCATCCCCGCGGTTTTACCGGCGTAGTTCCCGTTCCCGTGGGAACACAGGGATAAAATATAGCCTATGTTACTCGGGGATAATGTAGCTTTCCAAAGGTGAAAGAATTTTTGAAATCGGTCCAGTAGTTTCGGAGCCTATTCATTACAAACAAACAAACAAACAAACTTTCCTCTTTATAATATTAGTATAGATAACAAGTAGTTTTTTAAAATGGGAAAGGTCATTGACATATCAGTCGACAGACAACGATAGGTATTTCATGAACTATATTTTTACAGTAGAAATGAAAGCTCTTCGAAAAACCGAAAAGAGTTGTATGTATTTATCGTATTATACTTACCTCTCTTTCTTTTCCTAAAATTAAAAGGAGCGAGGGAGATTGTTATTTAAATATTTTTACATGTTTTTAATCTGTAACTCCATAACAACTTCATAGAACTAAAACAAATTTAAGAGTGTTCTCTTTTCAACTTATTAAAAATGACAGAGACGAGAGATGTTACATTCATTTTACAAATCCACAACAGAATCTAGGTTATTGACCGCTGTTTTAATCTAGGCCACTATAAATAATATACTGTTTATTTACTCAAATAGGTATTTATTCAAAAATACATGCATTATTGGCTACTTGTTGTATGAGTCATCCTTATATAGGTACCTACTTAATTCTGATTTATGATAAAAAATATTCCCCTATTCTGTTTGACTGTGACTGACAATTATCTAGGTACTTTATTAAATTACTAGCAGCCTCCGCGCGGTTTCACCCGTATAGTTCCCGTAAAAATACGAGGATAAAATATAGCCTATGCTTCTCACTGATAATGTAGTTTTCCAATGGTGAAATAATTTTTGAAACCGACACGGTTTTTGAGTTTTATTCATTACAAACATACCTTCACATAAAAACAATTTTTTCCTCTTTATAATACTAGAATAGGTGAATAAATTGACATTGAAATAAAAATTACTTAGCTCCTTCAAATTCTGAAAAGCCAAAATCTCGACTATATAAGCAAAAAATATTACCACCAAATATACTCCACCTATAATCAAAATACCATAGTTATTACATCGAACACAAATTCGTGGTTCCCACAGGTTAAAAAGTAATCACGCTTGAGAAATAGTCTACTCGCGTGGTCCCCCAGCCACGGTTAGCTGATCTCCCCACCCCCTCCTTCCAGGCCGTCGATGGTACTGCTGGCAGTTCTCGGGAGGCGAGGCGAGGGTCAAGCGATGCTGGTTAAGGAAACAGACTGGTCATTAGACCCGATGAGCCATGTCTTCCGGATTTTACCCGTATTGTCTTAAAGTTCTCACATTATCAGTGTTACGTGAAAGGAGATTAAATCCTTGATTACTTCGCTATACTAATGCATTGCGTAATGTGTCATTTGCGATTCTTTCTGCTGTTTGTGTGTTTGTTTATTTTATTTGAATTGCATATTTATTTAAAGAGATCTGTGTGAAAGATGACATGAGTAAGAAAGGAGTGAGTGCTGAGATGACGACTGACAGAGGAGAATGGAAGAAGAAGACATGTTGTGCCGACCCCACGTAAGGTGGGATAAAGGCAAGACGATGATGATGATTTATATAAAGAGATTTGATGCCAGGTGTCGAATCAATTATTTCAAGATTCTTCTCTCTTGAGATCTATTTCTATTTTTTGTGATAGTTATACCAAAAAAGTTCATTTCGTTGCAGCAATAGTGCTATTTTATCAGTTTTAGTTAAAAATATAGAATGGCGCCATTCGATTTATTATTATGATCCTGGTGTAAATGGCAAAGACACCCAAAAACTAAGGAATAATAAACTCTATGGTACAGAAATGAAGTCAGTCCACTCAAAGTTAGTAACCAATACGTTTTATGTAGTTTACAGTTCGGGTACTCAAAACAATGGTAACAATGGAAAGGACCTACACAATAGAGCCTTTCATCCGTCCTTGGCGACGACGAAAACCATAAAACAAAGGTACTGACAATCCAGACAAAACAGCTGTTAGGCACGTAGGGTCTCTTATTACGGGAAGTACCATCACCACTCTAAAATCCACCTTATTCTTTGCTGAACAACGTTTATCTCGCAACAACACTCCAGCTAAAATGTCTCCTGCAAGGGATTTAAAAGCTTACGTGGTTAAAAGAGAGTTTAGTTTTGTTAGAATAACATCCATAGCAGAACCCTTCCTGGAAGGGGAAAGCGGTGATGGAGATGAGTCTGGGATTTGAATTATAAACGAGTGTCTGGGATGCAACCCGAAAATACTGGTTATCAGACCCCGCAGAAGCTATATTTATCTACTGAATTTATATCGAATGATCTGATGTTTAGTTGTGATATTGTGGAAAACAGCAATTAATGTAGATTAAAAATAATACTTACTGAAATATAGAACGGTGGCTCCCCGCAATTCCACCCCTATTCTTAGGATACCCTCAACTTTCTCTAGTCTATCTCTGTACTTACCAAATTTCGTAAAAATCGTAACGTTACAGACAGAGTTACTTTCGCATTTATGTTAGTAGGGATTATAGAGTGTATAAAGTAGCCATTATGATACAGATCTTACGATCATTAGACTCAGAAGGATACCGCGCGGCTCACATTTTCCTCGAATGATAAATCAATGATAAATCACTCGTCATTGTCAACTTCACTACTTCAATACAAGCTGAACATTTCTCTATAAAATTACCCCGTTATTACGAGGGTCTTGTCATGCATAACTTATGGAGATACCTGTCAGCTATGCAATCCTCTAAAGATCCATTATCACTCTTGACGCTTCTGCTTTAAGATCGCTTTTCCACATTTCGACTATTGCTTAAACTTTGTCATACACAAGGACATTTTGCAAAGCGTACAAGTCGAAGAATGCATAATGATGGATTCGCAAGTTGCATTGCTAATGCTGCATCTGAATAAGTCTTATTATAACCCTTTTGTGTTGATGCGTGGCGTTATGAATGTAAAGTTGTTGGTTATGTTTTGTGTTGCGAAATTGTAGGCACGGCAGAACGAACAATTGTGGCAACTGATAATGGCAATGCTGAATGTTGTTTGTTCGTTTGAATTTAATGGACTGGATTGTTGTGGCATTATCTTGCTAACTGGCCGAACCCTGTTCTGGTAGTCGGTTTTTGACATCCTTCGTCCTGCGTTGTCTTGTAAAATCAAAATCTAAAAATTGTTTCATTCAACTACGACTTTACTTATGACTGGTTTAATGCTCGGTTTTGAATGCTGCTTCTTGGGGTTTAATATAAAATATCGGAGAATCGAATTTGTTAAAAATGCAGTATTTTTACGCTCCACAGGGTATATAACATTTTTAATGTAATTAGTTCCAATCAGATTAGTTAATTTTGTGGACTAACACCTGAAATGTACCAATCACGTCACCCGCCGTGTGGCGAAAACGGACGAAGGTCGACCGTCTCGAAAAACACATTTATTTTCATAAAACTGAAACGCATTTAAAGATTACTCAATTGAAATCGATTCAACGACCTTCACCGAACAGTTTTCGGTCACACCGCCTCATGGGACATTGGCAAATTGACAAAGTAAACTTCGTTTTACATCGATTTTTTTTTCAATATAAATGTTTTGGGTGATCTTTGTTGTGACGTGTTGGCCTTGGAACGGAAATAAATGTTGATTGCGGATCAGGATTTCCGTTGTAGCAGGTAGGTATTCGAAGTTTTTGTGCGACAGTGTCCCGATTCTTTCAATTCTTAAAGTAAGAAAGAGACAGGTTATTTTGGTTAAATGATACTATAATTGAAATAAGCCTACATGATTTTAATGCCATACGGCGGTATTTATTACATTGTTTGTAATATTGCTAATGTCCCTTAAAAGTCACATCTTACAACTAATACAAAATCAATAGGATTGATTTAATATTTCACTGATAGCAACCTAGACTATTCCCAGTGACATAGGCTCTGATTTTATCCTGGGAAGCATTTACAACCCTGTGATCGTGGGTGAAATCTCATCACAGTAGCTATATAAAACAGTAGTCCACAAAAACGAACTCCAGTAATAAATTTAATACATAGTTTAAAACCTACATAGCCTTCAAACATTTCGTAAGAATCGTACTTGTATAGCATAAAAATTTATCGTAACTGTTCAACCTCTTTTTCGAACAATGGCCATTGATGATTTGATCCAACATATCAATAGTGGCCGAATAACCGGTTAATTGAAACACCGGTTTACGGTTTTATTCAATTTCCGGTTCGTGTTACGCTTTCCGCACTACATAGATATGAACGCTGGATTTTTGCATGCAAATGTCTGTGAAACTTATTTCTTATCAATTAACATTGCGTGTAGGCACTTAAGGGGAGACTGTCTAATGACTTATTTGACATAAGTGAAAATAATGTGGATGTAGCTATATCAAATCAAATCAAAAATATTTTTATTCAAATAGGCCTTCACAGACACTTATAGATAGTCAGACTCTAACGCTCGATTCGGAAGGTTGGTTTTGCTGAGAAGGGCCGGCAGTAAACTCAGAGCCTAAAAGTAGGGTGGGATATAGGGATTACTTTCTGATTCTTAATCTATGTTAAGAGTTATTTTTATGTTACATATAACTATTGTGAAGGAAATAAAATCTTTATAAGGTTTATTAAATAAAATTAGCCTTTATTGCTGAGTCTACATTTAAAACTTAACTTTTTATCGGTACTATTTTCCCCAGTTGATCCTTAGACATAGGCCTCCTCTAAAGATTTCCACTTATCTCTGTCCTTTGCAATTCTCATCCGTTTGTTTTTAATATAATTATGTAAATCATAAGAATATCGCACTCTCAAAATCGTCTTCTTGCTGATATAAATTTATTATTATATTTATTACCTTAACACTGATCATATCCCTTGAGAATAAAGAATATTATTTTATTTGACTTCCTGCATCTTTGCTTGTTATTTATTTTCTTTATCTTGTACGCGTAAAACTTTTACGATTTCATTCATTATTTTAAAAAACTCTCACAATAATCCATGGATTTTATAGATCCGTTAAATAACGGAAACCATACAGTAAACGACACTTCCGTTCGCAATAATCTTAATTTATTTACTTTTTAGCAAAAAAACGAGTTTACGAATTGTTAATTTTATCTCTTTTTTTAATAGGTTTTTAATATTGTCTCGACAGAACAAGGTCTAATAGAGTACCTGCCTAGGTAGGTATATATTTAATCCATGCTAATCTGTTGCTGAAACACACATAGTTTTTTAGGGTTCCGTAGTTTTATATTTAGAAACGATTTGTACTTATTTTTAAAACCGTATTTAACAATCCAATATTTTTATCATTGTCTATTTCAAGCGAGTAAAATTCCAAGCATAATTTTCCAAACGCGGTTTATAAAATGCTATGTTTACAAGAATGTCAGCAGCCGGTGACATATTTGTAACTGTACGGTGACACCGATGTAATGTACGGGCAGGTAATCAAGTTCAATGCCACGACAAGGCCACCGCAGTTTGGCAACCGTCTCGGCACAGTCCGACATGTTGATATGTTTTTTTTTTGGTTTCACATCAATTTCAGGTTACCTAAATAACGCATGTGTACTATTGATATATAAAAAGATTAATGTTTCATGTAAAATGTTTGCTCATATTGTATTTTTAACATTCATTCTGGCAGTTCTTAAAATATAGCTGTTTATTTCATACTAGAAGCCGTGGTGGCTCAGTGGGTAACGATCATGAGGGTGCAGGCTCAAATCCCTGGCCCGTACCTCTGAGTTTATAAAAACTTACGTACGGATTCACACCACTGGCTTTCGGTGAAGGAAAACATCCTGAGGAAACCTGCATGCCCGAGATGTCACAATCAAAGGCATGTGTAGTCTGCCAATCCGCACTAGGCCCGCGTGGTGGACTATAGCCTAAAACCCCCTCGATGTTAGGGGAGGCTCGAGCTCCTCGGTGGAGACGTATATGAGCTGTTGATGATGATGATGATTTCATACAAGCTGCTCCGCGCAACTTCGTCTGCGTCACTACTTCCCCGTTTTTGATATATTTTTCGTAGATGCTCCGCTCCAAATTGGATTGGTTGTAGCGTGATGTTATGTAACTTATAACCTTACTTGATAGATGGGCTAACACTTAAATATTTTTATATGCGAACCAGAAGTTTCGAAACCCATTCAATACAAACAAAAATCAAATCTGTCCTTACATAATAAATGTAAAGATATGTTTAGGAAGGGATACTATTATAAGAGACTAAACCAAATACTTTCTTACTTTTGGTAAGGATTATTTAATTGAGACCGTAAGTCAACTACTTTCACATACCTATTACTAACTTAATTAATTTAACTGTCAAAATATTGATAAAAACCTGTATAACATGAATAGGTCATCTGCAAGTCAACTCACTATAGTTTATACTAATCTACACTAATATAATAAAGAGGAAAGATTTGTATTTTTGTATGTCTATACTAATATTATAAAGAGGAAAGATTTGTTTGTTTGTTTGTTTGTAATGAATAGGCTCCGAAACTACTGGACCGATTTCAAAAATTCTTTCACCTTTGGAAAGCTACATTATCCCCGAGTAACATAGGCTATATTTTATCCCTGTATTCCCACGGGAACGGGAACTACGCGGGTAAAACCGCGGGGAGGCAGCTAGTAACGAATAAATTCAAAACCGCGCGGAGGCAGCTAGTATTATATAAACATGCCTATAGCAAAATAAACCTATTAATTAATTCTTCATCAGTAACAGTAAACTTAGATAAATCTGTCCATAATTAAACCGACCGACCGGAATCCGCGAACCATGTTTTTTTTTATAAACTAACGCCCATTAATTAATCGAATTCCTAGATGACAAAAAATATTCCAAGAGATCGTAAAACTAGATTCTGATCATCGGAATCGAGATGCCAAAATCGGTATTAGTGCTTTGGTACTGATGAAAAATCGACTTTCGAAATTGTATCGATATTATTTTTGATGCGATTAAACCAATGCAATTGTCATTGTATGTAGGTTGAGAAGTTAGACTAAGTAAGTAAATATAAATATCCTGGGACATTTTTCACATACGCCCAATCTGATTCCAAACTAAGCAGAGCTTGTGATATGGTAACCAGATAGCTGATATACTACATATATATACTACTTTTAAGTACATACTTATATAGATATTTACATCCAGACACAAGACAAACAGACATATTCATGCATACAAATGTTTGTCCTGGGTGGGATTCGAACCCACGACCCGCGGCTTGAGAGTCAGGGTCACTAACCACAAAGCCAACCGGGCTGTCAAAGTAAGTTATAAGTTTGTGAGAATGTGTGTATGTATGTATGTATGTTTGTTACACTTTCACGCCAGAACGGTTGAAGGGATCGCGATGAAATTTAGCACAGAATATGAATATATAACATAACACATAGGTTACCTTTTATCCCGGGAAATTTAAGATTCCTAGGGAATGCGAGTGAAACCGCGAGGAGCCACTAATACTATATTTATTTATTCGGTTGTTTAAGGATTATCAATACTATTAACTTACAATGACCGCTTTAGGCATTTATGTATATCAAACTTGACATAACGATAGAACATGTTCCGGACAAACTTATTTATAGAAGATTTTTTATTACTGAAACTTGGGCATAAATACATTAATCCTATTTGTCGCCTATTATACTCAAAAATTTCACTTTGATTTCTCTTTATAACTATTTTATATCTTAAATCGATAAGATGGCAATGTTAGGATCGCTAATGTCACTTTAATTAGAGCCGTGCTATTGTAAAATAAAAAAAACCGGTACGAAACTAAAAACCGGTTTTTATTATTAAAGAATGCGGATTATTTGTAACCATGTTTACTTTTACCGAAACGCCTTTCTTCTTGTGTCTATTGAAGTTATTTTTAATATTCATTGAATGAAAGTACTTTCAAACATTAGTCGTAACTCATAAATGAATATTCTGTAGATTTTTGATAAAATTTGCATTAAAATATCTGTGAAATTATAATTTAGTCCAACGATTATAGGTTTGTTCCCCTCTACCATAAATTTATTATTATAACAAAATACAAATCATATTAGATTATGTTTATGACATTTTTGATGTAGGTATTCAGTAGGTACCTACATAATTTCGATTTCGATAAAAAACTGCTTTACCAAATCTTTCTTGCAATTATGCGAGACAGTCAAACAAATCCTCTATGTAATTATTTTCTGTCGGGTTCAAATTACATTTACCACAAATAACTTGTTTGTCAATTTGGTAATCTTTTCAAATAAAAAAATCGATATTAATACATATGTCTAACAAAAAACCATCTTCGCATGACAGCATACGTTCGTTCCAATTCAACTAATCCAAGCAAGTCACCGAATCGTTAAAATTAATGCCACAGAGTAAATAAAACCATAGATACCTACAAACCGATTAAAATACCGGTTTTTTTTGTCACAAAAGTCTAATACTCCCACGATCTACTCTTAAAAATATTATCATAAAAACCAAATCTATTTCAATCCTTATTTATAACTTCCTCTAGATCAAAAGCTAGATTAAATCCTTAGGAAAGTTCTAGACTTGAAACGTTAATTATAATTTTCCAAAAATGATGGTTAAAAGACGGAATCGACAGCAAAAACTTATGTTTTTAGAAAAGTTACGTAAAAAGAAAGTGTTTTTTTAATATGTCATTAATTATACATTTAATGGTTGTCTAATTTTGAAAACAAATCTAATTAAGTTTGTTTAGTGTTAAATTGATTTATATCTTTGTTATTCAAATTAACTACTTAGTACTTTTTTGAAAGAAAGAAAATATATATTTACAGCACATTAATTTCATAAGTGTTACAGTGATTACATGAAATAAAACAGTTTATGATTATTATGAAACTAGAAAAAACTAGAAAAAAGATATATCATACAAGTTTGTTAGTATGGATGTAGGTTAGTCTTGAATGCAAAAACTACCGAACGGATGTGGATAAAATTGTCAGTGTTTCTCTAACATATTATGCATGTATTGTATATAAACACCTTCCCCTGGAATCACTCTATCTATTAAAAAAGCCGCATCAAAATCCGTTGCGTAGTTTTAAAGATTTAATAAGACATAGTGAGAGACAGCGGATAGCGACTTTGTTTTATAAATATTATGTAGTGAAGAGAAAACAATCACCAAATAATTTTCACCAACAAAACGAAAGGATATGAAAATGTCAAAGACATTAACTTACTTTGCCTTCGTACAGTATTATTAAGATTTTAACAAGTCACGAGTGCGGCACAGTATCACGTCATGATATGTAGAAAAAATGTCACATTACCGAACTTTAGAGTGGCAACATTTAATCCATGTTTTTTTATATATATTCTGCATTCGAATTTGAATGGAACCACTGGAAAAGTATTTACCGAGTATATAGAAATCTGTCTTTTAAACATGTTTTTTTTAGCGGACGGTAAAAAAACGTTCAAATACAACAAATGCATTCCCATGTTAACACGACAGCGTTTTTAAAACGCGACGCTTTTTTATCGAGCGGTGTTGCATTTTCAACTTTGGGCGTTGGAAATAGAGCATATTATGGTAGGTACTTGGGAATCCCTTTTTTGTATGAATGCTTTTTTACCGTACGTTAAAAAAACTCGTGCGAATGAGGGTTTACAGTAAGGTTTTTTGTTAGCATATTTTTTACTATACTTAATTTTGGTAAGTTATAATCAATTTAGTCTAGGCTTTATGTTCATACTACTCTCACCTCACATTATATTGACAAGACAAACTCAAGCACTTATAAAATAAATAGCAAAACATGTTTAAGGTTATGAGACTAAGAATTAAAGTGTTACCATACACCAAAAATATACTTTATGGAACCCTAATAATTAATTAATTAAATACAGTCCGTCAGACGGTAGTCGGAGAGTCGTGACCATAGATAAGTGGCGAACAGATGGTAGCTCACAGATAATGAATTCATTAAAATATGTAGGCTTGGTCCTACAAAAAATTGTGCCCAAATTGTTGGCAACTTATGTCGCTATTCCTGAATAAAAAAAGAAAAAAAACTCTAGAATTAATAATCTTAAAAGAGAGTTAGACTATTCATAAGTGGTTATAGATGCCTAATTTAATTTATGTACATATTCATAATTTCATTTTATCTAAGAGTTCTAAGACTAACTTCCACCAAGTTTCACCCGCGTAGTTCCTGATTCCGTAGGAATACAGGGATAAAATATATGACATATGACACTCTAGATAATGTAGCTTTCTATTGGTGAAATTATTCAGATCAATCTATTAATTTCGGAGCCTATTCATGACAAACAAATAGGTCTTTATAACTTTATAGTTTATATGGTTTCCATATCATTACTACTGCTTAGTAAAAATGTATGTTAACGTACGATAGTTTCAATCTATACTATTAATATTATATAGGCGAAAGTAACTCTGTCTGTCTGTTTGTCTCGCTTTCACGCTAAAACTGGTAAACCGATTTAAATGACATTTGGTACACAGATACTCTAGAGCCTGAAAAAGGACATGGCTACTTTTTTTCGCGGGAAAATTGAAGATCCCCCGGGAACGCGGGCGAAACCGCGGTGAGCCACTAGTAGACATATATTATTAAGTTATATTATTTAATTAAAAAGTTACTAAACATAAGTAATGCCTCCTACGCGAAATTGTGAAACAAAATCCATATCTAGTATCACAATTTCGTGATAAAAAATCATAATTGGGATATATTCGCATAACAGTAACTTGCATCAGTCATACGCAGTTAAGCCTAATGGAATTGAATTCATTTTGGATTTGTTGTGTGGTCTCAGTGCTAGCGGTTTAGCGTTATTCTCCATAATATTTTTTGTAAGACGATATAACACGACTGTAAGTATTTTAGCCTAAGTATGTAAATATTACTTGTTGTACAAGGAATTCAATTTTTACAGATCTATGGTTTGTCAGTTTTGGACTCGGTAAAACTTTTGTACCTAAAGTTAACTAATAAAGCGTAATATATAGAATATCAAATTAGGTAACTTCAAATATGTTTTACATAAACCCTTAAATAAATATTGTTTATGTAATTTTTATCCAAAAATATGGATCTGAGTGTATATGGATCTGTTTGTAATACCTCTTTTCTATTTAGCTTTGGTAAAATAGATTTTATAGCCAATTACTATAGTGCGTATTCACTTAATCACTGTTACTTGATCTCCACCAAGTTTTCTTGTAATCGGGCCTTTGGGGCACTCGTGTGGTACGATTAGTTACGCGGATTGACCCACTGCGGGTGCGCGTGCGACGGACGCCATATTTTTTTATTTATCATTATTGTTAAGCCGATGGTTTACTTGTGATCGGACGGTGACGTCAGCCACGAGAACGCGACTGGCTCTTTCATAGCTCAATTTTGAGTTTTCCTCAAAATTTCAGATCTAAAAAGCGGCTGAGGTCATAACGTGCTTCATGGCGTGTGCTTCTTGGATCCATTGTTGTGGGTCGTATTTTTCACGATTCGTGATCGCTTTTATATTCGTAAATTGCGTCTAGGTGTCTTTTTTTTACTAATTTTACCTAGTTAATCAATATTGGTCCCTGATTAATCCGTTCCTTAAAAGATGTCATTTGATAGACTCGGCGACCTCTCCCAGGCTCAGTTTTTGCAACTCTCGCCTTCGCTACCCACTGGCTTACATCCCATCGTGTGACAGACGCGTTTTTACCGTCGCGTCGGCCGTCAGCGACAACGCGCGTAATTGGTTTAATAGCATCTTTAGTTTTGTGTGTCGTCTCCCGGACTTTGCCGGACAATTATTGCGGATCGTGGCCATCATTTCTGCGCTTATTTGCTTGACCTTCGGTGATTTCTATTTCTGATCAAGGCTTTGAAGCATGGGAACGGAGATTAGATGAGTTCTCGCACGTTTTTTTAATTCAGTTGATACATATTGACTACCTTTGCTATCTCCACGTACATACCTTCGTTGGAGATAATTATTCTTCCGCAACTCTTACGTGTAAATTATCATTGGCACGGGTTTTTTGTCAATAGTATAGAAACGCTAGAAAAAGTAGTCCCAATTTGTAATTTAGATCCTGGTGAATGTCGAAAGACATAAAGACCTTTACTGGAATGGCGTTAATAAAAACATCGATAGCTTTTTGTACGACACACACGAGACATATCTATTAATGAAAATGTATGTTAGTCTCGCCCAGACGTATCTATATTGTCTCGCACCCATTGCACTGGAAATTCTAGTTTAATACCAGATCTATCTGAGATATCATATTTATTGCTAGACACTTTTAGATCTACTGAACTAGTATCAGTATCACCGGTCGTGTTTCTTGGAATAATTGACGAAACTATCTCTTGTTAAAATTGAATCTTTAAATCAGCGTATGACGCCATTGTTCAATTAGTAATTATTATTGCCAGTGCCGTTGCCCCGCCACGGCTAATTGAATTCATAAACTTGTTTTCATAGATTTTATCGTACAATTATGTCTTTCAAGGCTCCACATTTAAATATTTGTCTGAATGCGTCATCGCTTCTTTACTGTCATTTCGTCTGCTTTCGTTTGTTTTTTTCTCATAATTATTTCTAAGTTGAGGCGTAATATTGCTATTATATTCATATTACATACTTATACTTTCCTTTCATCACTTTTTGTGAAATCATTTGCTTCTTTTGTGTTCACTAAACGTGCACAGCATCATTTTGTCTTCTAGTCAATAAGAATTTAAAACATTCATCATCATCATCTTATCAGCCATAGGACGTCCACTGCTGATCATAGGCCTCCCCCTATTAAAACATTATCTGAAACAAATTAAGGTGAATTAAAAGATGCGACACAATTAAGTCTAAGCACTAAATAAGTAAAAGTAAGTTACCCTAACTTCGATATACCTCTACAATAGAACCGCTATTCATAAGTAGATTAAGCCATCTCGTGCCTACCACCCGTAAGACCTTGCTCTTATTCGATAATTCAATGTCATCCATTTCAATTGACGTCCGAACGGAACTAAATATCTTCTTTACACGAAATGAGTCGGTCCCGTTTGGCTTTTACTCTTACTGTTACTGTTATGTCTTATTCTGCTGTGTGACTTGTAGTTTCGGTTTTGATTCGATCTGTTTTGTCACTGTGCTCAAATATAAATAGAACGTCAGGTTAATTTGCGACGATTTCTTTAATGACGACATTAATTTTGCCTGTTGTACCTTTATCCAATTTAACAAGTTTTATAGCTAGTTTATCTAAATCACCATGTTATTTGCATTTCTTTTCTGCTGTGTCTAATTTTCCATTTCTTTTTTTGCAGATGGCAGTGGCTCATTTAGAAGATTTCGTAACGGTAAGCAAATTTTTCGTACTCATAAATGAGCTTGTAATTGTAGGGTATAATGACTTGTTTGGGTTAGTTATTTCATTAACTAGCGTTATAAATTCCTAGCCAGATTTACCTACTTACTTTTACTATCTTAAAGTGTTTTATTTTTCATAATACAATGATCAGTCTCAATTTTAGAATATTAAGATCATAGTCGAATCTAATAGATCACAAAATGAACACGATGTAATTGGTAACATCCATTTCAATACTATATCTAATAGTCAATATTTTATTCCACTGATTGCCCCGATAACCTGTTGATTAGGGACTGATCATGGGTTTTCACCACGACAAACACTGGTTCATAAACACTTTTGCGTATGAAACCTATATATAGGTAACTAATACTAAATACGACTCAGCCAGTTATCATAGTCCATAGATTGGGCTTGTGTGATCCCAGGATACTTACCTCTTCTCCATATCACCTCAGTTTGAGGACACACGAAGTTCGAAGCTAGAATGAACAATGGCTGTGCATAATTCAGTACAGCTGTTATAAAATCGATAACATTCCGTCACAATCGCCAAGATGTCACGTACATGGCACATAACATCCTAGATTACTGTTCCAGAGGCTCCACCACAAGTCATGAGCTTTTTACTTATTACTGACCATAATAATGTTGACCATAAGTCTTCAGTAAGAGTATCTGAATATTCATTCAGTTCATTTAACTCAGTTTACAAAGAAGGTTGATAAATGACATAGGGTGCTATTAAGGATAGGTATTTTACAATGATAGCTAAAGATTTTTTTAGTTTCGTTTTCTTTGTATCAGTTATTATAAACAGCATGATGCTATTAGTAGGTATTTATTTTTTTTAGTATCCGCTCCGCAGTTTCACTCGGAGGATCTTTTATTTTATCAATATTAAAACTTAAAAAAAAGTATCTGTGTCCGAAATTTCTACCAAACCCGTTTAGACATGTTAACATTTATAACATTAGTGGGATTCATTGTGTAATAACGACTCTTCACTGTAAAAAAAATAAAATTCCAACATGATTTATATCTGTATCAATTAATTTCATGATCATTCCAATTAAAACGAAGCTCGGTACAAAAATAAATCGGACCCGTTTTTAGAGTCGTTGGTTATCGCCAACTCTCCCCTCACGTGTCCCGCGTCCCGTGGCATACTGGCGTGCGCGTGCGCCGACCCAAATACTCGCCTCTAACGGTGCGCGGCCACTGTGCGTCGACCTTTAAGGATTACCCACACCGGCCGCGGCAGCGCGAAATACTACCGTGTGACGGAAATTAATATTTTGATTATAGATGATATTAAAATTATCGTGATCAGCGTCTGAGTTTAAAGGTTTTTTTAGTAACTAAGACATTAAAAACGTGTGTATAATGGCTTTTTTAACACTATTACTTATTTAACTATGCTTTAGCCCTTTTTAAATTAAATGTAGGTATAGTTTAATAATATTACCTATCAAATAATTGTTTATTTTACTTAAAAATTAACTAATTTTATTTTCGTAGTATTCACGCAATTTTAAAATACCAGCTTCTCATACAAATTTATGGGGATATCTAAAACTTAGTTTGCTTTGCGCGCTAAAACCGCGGCGCTTATAAAACCGTCGCGTCAACGCGCTGCATAGCAGTGTGGGGCGTCCCTTATAGTCCAGCTCATAGGTCCAGCGAGCTAGTGACACTCATAAAGACATAAGTTAAGTTAGTGTCCAGTTATTCCGGGCAATTAGGGTCTATGTTGCATTGTCCACATGGCATGGTATTCCAAATGGTTTACCTCTTTTGATTACATAGTATGTTTGGTGTTGGGTGTTTGTGTAGCTAATGAGCCCTTGCTATGGGTGGAGGAATCTAGGTTCTATATCAGTTAAGGGTCTACCAAAATTTCACAATGAGTTTTTTTTCTTGTATTCCTCTCTGTCAGCCGTCATTTCTCTCTTCTTACACATTTACAACTTTCACACAATCCATCCATACTTTTGGTCTTCCTCTATTTTTATGACAATCCGCACGTTCATAACTCTCTTACATGCTCTTCATCCCCCACATTACAAGTCCCATACCATGAAAGCCTATAGCTCTATTAATGTCGCTACTTTCAGATGTCTATATAACGCAATAGCAATAAAATAAATACAAATGATCATGGACGCACAATGCTTGTTGCTTACATCCTAATAACTAATAACACTAATAAGTATCTAATAAAGTCGATTAAAGTAAAGTAAAATCATTTTGCCATATGAAATACAATGTTATACATCTTTTGAAAATTGTGCGACTAAAGTTTCGCTTGCTGTACCTACCCTGTTTTATTCTTTATTAGATAATATCTGATTTGACCCCTGCTCCAGAACCTAGGTACGTACGCCCATGCAAATGATCATAAACTATACTTAGTGACAAATAGAGCTGATCTAAAACTGTTGCAGGCCCCGATCAACAATTAACAGGCATGCTTAATGAATAGGTGTAAGTATGACGGCGGTACTGTAATGTGACCATAGACAGACCTACATGTGCACTATGGTAATGAATGGTAGACCTCGTTACCCAAAGTTTTTTAACGGCCCCTCAATTTCTTCTTTGATCGCCATCACGATAATTGAATTGAATTGAATTACTATAATATAATAAACCAATATTCTGAGACAATTTTCACACACCTTAGTTTGGCAGAGCTTCTGATGTACCTACCACTCATACTACTTTTAAATATGTACATCCCGACACAGAACAAACAGACGCATACATATATTTGTCTGGGTGGGGTTCGAACCCACGACAAGCGGATTGAATGTCAGAGTTAGCAAAGCAAAAGTATGTCAATATAGGAAAATACTTAACGTTAAAGGAATGGCGTAAGTCATGAAGAATTATCCGTAAATAAATAAAATCTTAATTAAAAATGTTATTTTATAATGTCACAATGTCAACTGATATATAGTGTTACCTACAACATTATTTATTGTGAAAGATATTCTGGGACATACTTCATACATAACCAATTTGATGCCAAACTACACGAGAGTTTGAACAAGAGTTTGACAGACAGATCAGTTAACCACCCAACCAATCTATTTATTTGCATATTTTTAAGGATCTCTTATTTTTTTGGGAACCCCTGACATATATACACCATTAAAAACAAAAGACTCCAACAACCAAAGCGCAATTAACAGACGAAATGGAAAAAGTTTTCAGTGAAAGTTTAAACGAAAAGCTCGAAGCTCTGTCGGCTCCCTTTGAGCCTTTTTGTTTTGACGTACCGTTTAATTTTTGCATTTATATTAGTTGTGATTTCGATGAGTTTTGGATGGATGTTGCGTGGGTTCTTGCGTGAAATGGATTTGTCAAGAATAAATGCAGTTATGTAGAAAGACCTGTGGCCATCAAGGTCTGACAGTTTATGAGGTATTGCCAACCGGACTATAAATTAATAATTATTGTCTATTATTCGTTACGTTCTGGTTCATTATCTTTGTGTGACATAGGGAGTTTGTGATCGTAGCTTCGTTATGTATTGTCGATTAAGTTTTTAGTTTTAGGTAAAAAAAATCCTGCCAAGTTTTATCCGGAAACATAGACCAAGAACTAGTTATAAGTGGATCATCATCGCTCATCCTTGATACTTTTAATAATATAGATTGTTTTCATTTATCAATACCAAATCACTAATGTGATATGGTTCGACCAAGTTTTATACAACCAAGGTTGTAACATAACACAAGCTCACTTTCAAGATTACTTTGGAATCCGATTGGCCGTGTGTGAAAAATGTCCCGGGATATTTATATATTTTCTGTTTATTTGTATTGTAAATAATAGGGGAGACGCTTATAATCACACAATATGCTAATATGCATAATAAACTCAGTAAACCAATCCTCACACAAGACATCCGTAGCAGAGTTCATTAAATCTTCTGCAGCGAAGTAATCGCCAATTAATGTAAACATGCCTTAAAGGGTTATCCTCATGTTTTATACCGGTGTATAAGTTAAGGAACACGTGATGGGTGTACATTATGGTCTTGTGAAGGATATTATTGCTGTAACTTCCGCCACGAGGTTTCTACCGTTCGTGAGAAGAAAAACGCTATAAGAATCTGGTAACAAGTTTTATTAAGAAATATCCCTGTAAATTGAAAATAATTGGAACTCTGTAAAGTAGGAAATATGAATAAATGTACATAAAGATATATGAAATTGAATCGAGTAAGTACCTCCTTCTTCTATATATTTATTATATATTTTCTATCTATATGAGTATTAAAAAGAGGAAAGTTTTTTCGGATTCTAACTATTAACTATAAATGCGAAAGTAACTCTGTCTGTCTATCTCGCTTTAACGCTAAAAGTACTAAATCCTGAGAAAGGACATAGGGCTACTTTTTATCCCGGGAAAATAGAAGATCTCCCGGGTACGCGAGTGAAACGCCACAAGTCTTCTATATGTACAATAGTTTTTGAAATTTAATAACGTTAAACCAACAAACGTGTACTGTAATATTTGAATAAACAGCAGTAAAGTGTCAATTTGTATATTTGTCATGACATTAACTAGTAATGAGGGGCTAAATGTATCCAGAATTGCAGGTCGTTATTTACTTACTAACTGTTTCGTGTTAAACTAAATATAAGGTTTGGAACACTATTTGTTATAACACAATATAACCATCAGTATTTATTATACAATCCGGCCAGTTTACTGTCTTAAACTAGTCTCATGCTGGAATTACTATCTTGAATTCAGTGAGGGAATTTATCTTATTTTTTTTTATTATATAGTTGTTACCACAGGCTATAAATTTAACTAGACTACGCGAGTCTATGTACTTTGTGTGCCATAGCCCTGTGTTTGTTCTGATTACAATGCGTTTGTAATTGCACTTAGACCTTCTAGTTTTAAATACATGGTATTTACGACCTTTTCATTCGCTGATAATTCAATTATCTTTATCTATATGTCCTCTTAACTTACTGCAGTTTAATGTGACATAACATCACGTACATTGAATTTGTGCCAAAATCGGATTCCCATCATTATGGTAATGGTCAGGTGTCCAAGATAAGATAGTGATGACATTCATGCATTATTCATCTACCTAACTGACACTTTATTGCCATACGTGTTAGCAGTAAACTAAAATAGATACAGCTAGTCAGTCAAATTTTAGAGAGTAATGTGACTTTCAAATTTCAACGTTCAGCGGTTGCTGTAAAGATTATATTAGCACTGCTGTTTTGAAATTCAATAGCCCTAGAAATTCCGTATATCTATGCCATTTAGCTTTTCAGGACGCGGTCTCCTTTCAATAACTAACTGGCTAATATCTTGAATCCATTATGATAAATATAGGACGCCAGCCTCAGTCGCAGATATCTGGTTCTGAACAATGAACCGACCACCTTTATTGACGACAACGACCTTTTCTGTCGATTTTGCATCAGCACTATTAAAATCTATTTCATTTCCCCGGGATTATCAAAGATTATACAGATAAATTCTCCAGTTACTTTATCTACATTGCGTTCTTTGTGCGTTTCCTTTATAACGGATTCTTCGCCACCCGCTGCAGCCTCATTTCAATATCGCTGTAACTGTTAAGTTTATCTAGCGTTGTCCAGATTAGTGCTAAGTTCTCTTCAAAGAGAGTCGCATACCGGAGTGAACCAGTAGGCCGCCTGCAGTTAAATTACGACAGTTACTCGTAACTTATCTAGCCTTTTGACTTTCCCTGTTGGATACCTTTCTCGACGAATGTCAAAGTCGCACTCAATAGGTAAATATCAACCGCTATCAATGCAATGTTTGACACTGCTATTTGTGATGGTAATTTGTGGGACTTGCTATTTTCTATAAACTTGTTATTTGCATGCGGACGCTATTATAAGTCAAAATAAACAATTAACTGAATATGTTTTACATATCGATGCCAGCCTATACCGTATAATAGCTCATTTAAATGAATCCTGAACATCTTTAATCTAAACATAAAGAGGCAGAGTTTAATTAAATTAAATTCTTACAAGTAGATATGACTTACGCAGAATCGACATAGTTCCATCAGTAGACAAGTACAGTAAGCCAACTATTCGCGTAGCCGCTTCCAGCGACAACTTAGGCCAGTGATAAACGGACAATCTAATGTACAGAAGTACTATTTAGAATCTGGGCTACACAGTAGCTGATTAATGAAGATTTATTGTGGAGATTTCTGCAGCTGAAGTCTGCGGTTTAAATTACTGATAGCAAAAGCATGCCATTTGTCAGTGAGGATAACGATGCTGATAGTACGGGATACGCTATAAGCTATTGTGCTGTAGCACGAGCTAGGCTACAGACAGGAGATCGTTGAAGAGAACAAATTGAATATGATATTGTAATCGATCATATAGACAAAAGTGTTTGCTTCAACTCGTACCACTAACAATTGTTGCTAATGACAAAGCATCGGTTATATTTAGCAACGTGTCTACTGAATAATCATCTCATTTGTGCGTTGTATTGGAAGTTAACAAATGTCTGACAATTACTGCTACTACAGCCTCATCAGAATTAGAAGCAAGTGGCAATAATGATTGATTACCGAACCACTCCACGAGTTATCATGATGGATGGGCGACTGTTTGGCCTTCGACACGTCTATGAAACATTGGGTTAGATACAGGGGTTAAAGCAACTTGGAATCCATTCCAAATAAGTCTATTTATTAATTAATTTGATTGACTTAATTTAATTCATCGGTTGAAACAAGCCAAGTCTTTTTATAGAGGCCGTAACAAGCACATCATCTACGTATGGGCAGTGTTTTTTTCTGTGATTATAAATCTATTTGAGCTTTACAATTTAGGCATATCAATACAATGGCAGAAATATTAAGTTTTCAATTCTTTTAAAAGGTACAGTTACATACATAAAGCATTTAGTGGGTCTATTCTAAGTTGAACACAGACCGCTCCCTGTGTTTGAATTAGCGCAGTGTGGGCGGTGCTAATATCGCTGTTTAAGAGTTTGGTGAACTCTATTGCTTGGTTTTCAACAATATTAATGGAAATAACGTTGTTTGTTTGTGTATCTTATTTGATTTTTTACTGTTGTACTTATTTACAGGTCGAAGGACCAGTATATCTATAGAGGTGATTGTTAAGTATGAGTTGTTTTAAGAAAACTAGACGTGGTTTTAGTGTGATACAAAACTTTGTCATATATTAGCGTCAACCTTGCTTCATATCAATACTTTCAGGCATTGCGCGAAAGACTCAAATATGCGTATAAAAAGATTATAAAACGTTTCATATATAACATTTTCTGCATTAACACACTTATGTATTCTATATCCCCGGGAAATTGAAGATGGATAAAACGTTGGGGCAGTAACTAGTTACTTCTATATATTTTGTCTGAAACCACATGCACTAAGCAACAAGATTATGTCACATTGGAGATGCCACTTGGTGAGTTTTGAAGATGGGATGGATGAAAGACCATAAACAACCTCCCAAAGTACCAATGACATTAAATCCAGTCTTACCAGTATATCGAAGTATATTTAGCTGCACTCTTCATCTCGTAGAGCATTGCCCTTGAAGTTTATTTTGACTGCCAAACGTAACTGGTGGTTCGACGAACGATAAACTCGATACTTTAATGGTTCGATTATAGAACGACTGGTTTTAGATTGGGAACCGGTATTCTCGGTATATTCACACCGGTGCTTATCATTTCACTATTGTTTTGCATGATATGTTATAGATATCATTAATGTGCCTTAAGAGAGTTGGCGTCATGCGACGACTTCAGTCGACTTCAATTTGACCGGGATTTAAGGTAGGTTCTTGTCTGTCTTAAAATTGGTTTAGGTTTAGGCGTGAAAGGTACTATAGACAGACAGAGTAACTTTCGCATTTGTAATATTATGAGATCTTTACCTCGTTTATTTACCAAATCTCTATTGGCTACATCACTTTGATTGAAACATCGATAGGTACTTTTATCGTTCTTAAATGCCAGTGTCGCAAAAATCGATAAAATAGTTAATCGATTGTTCGATTCTTTAAGCAAAAGCCGTCTTTAACAGCTCCATCGAAGAGGCTGTGAAAAAGCATTTTATTGAATGTCTAAAGTAACAAATTGTAATTTAAAACTGGCGATAGAAAGCTAGAAACATTCGATTCGAGAGAGAAAGATTAAGTTACAACTTCATCCCTAAAACGGAGAAACATTAAGTTTGCAACAAGATTGTTTCAGTCCTCCATATTGGACGATGTTCCGCGTTGTACCGTCGAGGGAAATAGTATTATTTACATTTGCAAGTATAGGTTTAAAGAAAGGAATTTATTCTCAACTGACTTTTGCCCTGTGGTTTTCCCCGCGTAGTTTTCGTTCTCGTAGGACAAATGACAAAGTATAATATATCACGTAAACGTAGCTTTCTTTTGGTGAAAGAATCGTTCAGATTGGGCCGGTAGTTTCGGAGTCTATTTAATGCAAATAAATAAACAAAAAATCGAATCTTTCCACTTTTTAAGGCTAGTATAGATTTTCTATGACATTTTCGGAAAGTTTTAATTCAAATGTGTTAAATGAGTTTACATGTTTACTTTTAAAACTTTTATGTAATTTTCTCTTATGGTTTTACTGCCTTATGTGGCCGCGAACTTCTATAATATAGCTTTGATTCTCCCCGTTACTACCAGAATTTCTTAAAGAACCTCTAAAGACAAATAAATATATAAGAACCCAGTTTGCTACCTAACAAATAATATTATACCAAATCAATTTGGAAAGTGTCATTTCACTAATAACCATTTGATACCGCGACGGTACATGCGTAGGATTTGAACTGACACTAGTTAGGTATTACAATAGGCAAATCTTCGATGATAAAGACGCATTTACGATTGCGAGGGCGGCCGGCGGATAGTCTTATAACGATCGGCCATTTTGAATAATGGCTCGATCACTGGCTATGTTTGTAAACGTGGATTACTTAGTTGATCCATATTGTTACTATTATATTTATTATTATACCTTTAACCTAGAATCTGACAAGGTTCTTTAATTACATACAAAAATCGATTTTACTTTACTGCCAATGTATAAATACTTACTGCAAATATTTTTAGGTTACATGAGAATGAGACAAGCCGGTTGGCTTTGTGGTTAGTGACCCTGACTTAGAAGCCGCCGGTCATGGGTTCAAATCCTACCTAGCACAAACATGTGTATGCCTGAATAAGTCTGCTTTTTCTGTCTCTGGATGTTTCTGTATAAGTATGGATTTAAAAGTAGTGAGATTAGCTATGTATGAAAAATATCCCAGGATATTTACTTAAGGTAATACACTATTTTAAACACCGAAACGAAAATACTTTTACGTTATAATAGGGGAGCCGAAGAGGGGATTCTGGGAGTTCCTCGAGCGCGGCAGATTAGTATATGGGAGGTACCTTAGGTCTAGTTGAGTGCGTCAACCAAATCTAAGCTCTCCATGTGGAGCCGCGCGCGTACAGCAGCCGATCAGATTAGTAAAAAAAAATTGATACGTGAAGATACTCGAGCGTGTCAGATTAAAGTATGGTGGTTTAATCACATGCTGAAAAGAGTGTATTTCAATAATCTGACGATTTGAGCGTGACGTATGGGAGTGAGAGGGTCGCAAAGTTGCAAAAAAAAATCGATGAGTGGACATTCTCGAGCGCGGTTGAATTTATTTTCATTTTAGAGAGAATAATTCAAGGATCACAGAAATCATATAATCTGCCGATTTGGACAAGCCGAAGTAACAAAAAGTTAATTCCTTAGTTGCTATATAGTTTCAAGCAGCAAGGGTAAGCTCAGAGACCCTTGATACTACAGAGCTATAATTTGGTGTGGTAGTAAATATTAACTATATCGACAAAGTTAAAACATAAAATCTAGAAAAATATTATTTTTAGGGTTCCTTCCATACATGTAAAACGGAGTCATTTTTTATTCGCCATTCCTATAGTAGGGCATGTCGTTCGATAGCTAATTGAAAAATAGTTAAGGTTTGCAAATAACGCTAAACCATTGTATGTAGATATGTAAAAAAAAACATCCTAGTAGTTTAAATGATGAATGTAAAAGATTAATTAATTTATTATATTGATAAATTTTTTTACTCGAGCGCATCAAATTTTCTTAGGGGGTGTTAAGTGCTCTTATGCAATAATGTGACGATTTCGTCGTGACGCAAACTCGCGGCCATTATTACAATATAAAAAAAATCGCCATTTTCAAATACTTAAGCGCGTCAGATTAAGATATATATGGTTCATCTTTACAAGTCTGATTATTCTTAAGTGTCTGTGAAGGCCTAATTGAATAAAAATCATGTCCAGATAACTATTTTTACAATTTTGTAGCCCTCCACTTTCTTTACGTTACTCTCAAATCGTCAGAATAGTGGAATATACACTTATTAGCATGTAATGAACTCACTCTACCCTAATCTGACGCGCTCGAGAATTTCTGATGGTCAACTTTTTTTACTAATCTGATCTTTTATCCTGGATGCGCGGCGGAATCTTTTATGAGGTTCATGTTTGGTAGAGGCACTCAATTAGATGTAAGGTATCCTCCCATATACTAATTTGCTGCGCTCGAGGAAATCCCAAAATCCCTGCTCCCTACAAATGTGTTGATTTTTTTACAATTACTGTTTCTAGATCTCATAATATATCCGTGATTTATATTATTTATAATTTTATTTAACACATTCAATGATTTTATAAAATTACGGAAGAAAACAAATCTTTAAGCCGTCAGATTAAGAAAACCCATCCATATATTCGTCAGATTATGGCATCGCACGCCCAGGGTATCATGCTGAACCATCTGTATGAAAATCTGACGCGCTCGAGTATGTCCAGATGGCGATTTTTTTTTGCATTTTCAAGAAGCCGTCCCGAGTTTGCGTCGCGTCCGAATCGTCAGATTTTTGGATCTGAGCTTCGTTTAGGCTCACTTAACATCCCCTGTAAATATCTGACGCGCTCGAGCATTTTTTTTTTTTTTACCATTTTTAAACCATCCGTACGGCCGGCCCCACCATGCAAACTGGCAGATTAACATTATTCTGTCATCAGAGTTACATGGAGTATATACAGTATCAATATCTGACGCGCTCGACTATGTCCATGTATCAATTTTTTTTTACATCTTTGCAAGCTCGTAGACGCTTGCCCCACCGCTAAAAGAGAAAACATCATATAACCTTTTTTTCTTCCTATTATCTGATCTTCAAAATCCAATAGGTCTCCACGACGCTCGAGGACATCCCCGATTAGCATCGGCGCCTCCCCAGCTATTATAACGCTATAAAAATCCCTATGCTATTCTATATTCAAATCATTAAAAAGTTAACTTTATTCGGCACACTCTTGCGCAACAACTCTCTAAGTTTAAAGGCGCCATCTTTTTCGCTATTCGAAATTCTAACACTCAAAAAAAGGAATGTTATTTTTCGCACACCGCTGCGCAATATTGCTCTAGTTTCCATAAGGCGTATTTTTATATTACTTAAGCGGCTTAGTTTACGTAAGAGATAGTTTTTTATATATTTTTTCGACCTTGTCTTGTGAGACTTCTAGTTAACGCGCGTCTGTAGAAAGTAGAGATAGTAGAAAGTTGACACTTGATATCTATTGATAAGTTGGATGTATATCATGTGAAGTGTATTGATAGGCTTTTGATCAGAATTTGATATTATGTAAGATTTTTTGGAATATGTTGCTTGAGGCAGGTAAATTAAAGACCTGCAGGAATTGACTGATATGAAGGGTTTTGAAGTAAACGTAGGTAAAAACCACCGCCAATCCGCATTAGGCCCGCGTGTGTATGGCCTAGACTCCCTCATTGATAGGGGAGGCTCGAGCTCCTCGGTGGAGACGTGTATGAGCTGATGATGATGAGGTAAAAAACGTTGGTGTGATTTTGGAAAATCATAAAATATTGTACTTTTCCCCTTAAATGCTAATTCTGACTGCGGTCATAAAATAAGATAAATTTGTTACACATAAATGAAGTGTCATTAAAAACCGGCCTAGGCTTCGAACTCTAGACCTCTAAACTCGGGCTGACTAATGTTGCTAGTAACGAAAAGTTTTATGATATAATATGTCGTTAAAATGTCTTTAGGAGCGTTCTAGGGGATGACAATAAATTACGTTCCGAGAAATAATAAAAGTAGTTTATAAAGCACTTAATTATTTAAATACTTCATAAAGTTTGAAGTGGACGTCGTTTTATATTATAAAACTTAGTTTCTTGACCGTAGTGATGTTCGACAGTAGGCGGATCATCCGCATTATTTTAATTTAATACATTTACCACCCCCATTTCGGAAATTTTAAAGTGAAAATAAAAACACGAGTAGTGAAGGTGAGTTTTGATGTCGGAAAGTGGCCCCTTAAACCTACACCCGTGTCACAAGTCTCGGGATCTGCTCGGAGTCTCTCTCTGTCACACGATGGACCCGCACGGGAAATCCATGGAATGCTAAGAAGTTCGTCTCTCTCTCTGTATAGCAAAACATGTAATTATTTAATTCGTACCAACGTATTACTTATGCCACATAATCAAATAGAACCAACAAATCCCTCTTATAACGCCTAGATAACTTTCTAATCTGTTAATCTTTGCTTAAAGTTGAATATCTCATTTATAATTCTGCTATTCATACTTGTCGCACAATTTTTTGCATATTATCTATCAGTGTCATATTTTGACAGCCGGCTTTGTGGTTAGTGATCCTGACTTTCAAGCGCTGGTCGTAGGTTCGAATCCCAGTACACACATTTGTATGCATGAATATGTCTGTTCTGTGTCTGGATGTAATTATTTATATTTAAATTTGTATCTACCATATCATAAGCTCTACTTAGTTTGGAATCAAATTGGCCGTGTCTAGAAAAAGGTCCAGGGATAAAAAAAATTTAAAAGTCATTTTAAATCCACATCCGCAAAACATCCGCGGCACATCATTATTTTAAACTGGCAACATTATTGTGTAATAATCTCACACTCATTAAAAGGTAGTCGTTACAGTGATACCGGGTTATTAAAGTGTGGTAATAACTGAACTAACTTTTCCACTGTCGGTTAAATGTATGTGCGATTGTCGTAATCTTTTTATGAAGGTGTGTGACTTATTATACGGATAATGTTTACGTTTGTTATATTAATGTCATATTTAACCCGGTTCTGAATACTTTTTGTGATAATAAATATTAATGTATCATAATACTAATTTATATTTTAAACTAGTTTTGGCCCCGCGGTTTACCCGTGATTTATAAAAAACTAGCTGCCTCCGCGCGGTTTTACCCGCGTAGTTTCCGTTCCCGTGGGAATACAGGGATAAAATATAGCCTATGTTACTCGGGGATAATGTAGCTTTCCAAAGGTGAAAGAATTTTTGAAATCGGTCCAGTAGTTTCGGAGCCTATTCATTACAAACAAACAAACAAACAAACAAATCTTTCCTCTTTATAATATTAGTATAGATGTTTTTTATATGAACTATTTATTAATAAAAACCCAACTAATATTATGCGAAAGTAACTCTGTTTGTTACACATTCACGCCTAAACCAAAGGGCAGATTATTCGAAATTTGATATACAGATAGACTATAGTTTCGAAAAGGCCAGGCTTCCTTTCCGTTTCCCGGGAACGCGGGTGAAACCGCTGGGAGACACTAGTTTATATATAAAATCTTACCAGATAGGTGGATGAAGAATTGTGATCATCATGAGGATGGTGAGGTTCTAAGCCTCAATTTTATTAAACATATTGTCATATTGTTTGCTTTTCCATTTGACAATAACAATAACAATAAACACGTCCGGAAGTAATTAGTTAAACAATTAGAACAATCCAATTGTATTGTTTACAAATCAAACAATACAATACAATAAATATTTGTGGGAATGTCAATAAAAATTCAAAATGGTGCTATCATGAACGTAAATGTTTACTTAAGATAAACTAGTGGCTCCTCGCGTGTTCCCGGGGATCTTCAATTTTCCCAAGACAAAAAGTAGCCTATGTATTTATTCCAGAACATATTCTCTGTGCCAAATTTCAACGCGATCCCTTCGGCTGTTACGGCGCGAAAGTGTAACAAACATACATTCTTTCAAACTTTTGCATTTATAATATTAGTAGGATGGGATAAATTGGTGGTAAATGGCACGAGCCTCCCCTAACAACTAGGGGGGATAACGGCCATAGTCAGTGCGCGGGCGCAGCGCGGCGTACTCATATAGGTACGTCTCCACCAAGGAGCTCGAGTCTCACCTAACATCGAGGGGTATAGGCCATAGTCCACCACGCGGGCTTAGTGCGGATTGACTTCACATGCCTTTAATTGTGACATCTCGGGCATGCAGGTTTCCTCATGATGTATTCCTTCACCGAAAGCCAGTGGTGTGAATCCGTACGTAAGTTTTTAAACTCAGAGGTACGGGCCAGGGATTTGAACATGCATCCTCATGATCGTGAGTTGGTGCGTTCCCAACTGAGGCTGCCGCGTATTCATAAACTATGTAAGACGCCTTAAATATATATATATATATATATATATTTTGTTACAGGTATGTTCACCTTCTAACGTCGCAAATTGGATAAGGATTACTTTAAAACGGGCTTCACAGGTAGGTACTTATGAATGACTCTAACGCTCGGCTTGGAAGGTTGTTTTTGTTGATACATTGTCAGCTATCTATCCTTCACACAAAAGTATCGGGAAATCAATATATTCAGGCCTTTCAGCCGTTTGGCGTGATTTGGTAACAAATCTTCCTAACAGTCGCATTTATTACAGTAGAACCACGAAGTTAAAATATTTTAAGTTAGAGGTTTTAAGTTAGGTATCAAGGTTCTATGTTAGAGGATCTGATGGGAATTGAACATATTATTTTTTGAAGTTATAGAAGTTTCTATGTTACCGAGGTTCTACTGCATTAGTCTATACTAATATTATAAAGAGGAAAGATTTGTTTGTTTGTTTGTTTGTTTGTTTGTTTGTAATGAATAGGCTCCGAAACTACTGGACCGATTTCCAAAAATTCTTTCACCTTTGGAAAGCTACATTATCCCCGAGTAACATAGGCTATATTTTATCCCTGTATTCCCACGGGAACGGGAACTACGCGGGTAAAACCGCGGGGAGGCAGCTAGTAAGATATATTTTTAAGTACAAACATACCTACTTACATACTTATAGTAGATGTTAAGCTACATTTTCAAGAATAAACGTGTCTTTCTTACCGCTTAACTATTACATAATTATTCCATTTCAAAATTCCATAACAATAAACAAGCATAAAATTAAAACCAATAAAATGTTATCTAAATCAATAAATCAGCACAATATAGTATATAATAAATAGTGATTGTAACTTGGTCACGATTCCTTTTCATTATTGGAAGTCGGCAAGATTAAATTATTACCAATTTATTTCTCGTCAGCAAATAGAAAATATTTAGAAATTAATTTATTGGCACGTGCTGTGACCTACGAGGTGATAGATAATTATTGCTAACTAGATTCTGCTCACGGGTTTGCTTAACCTGTTAAATATGGCTACCAACTCGTGTCGATTCATACTTTGGAAGGACTAACAAAATTTCATTAATGTGGCATACAAATAAACGTTTTCTAGACTACGAGGAAACATTTTAACTCAGATATCTTATCTCACTACTATTTATAAATGGGAAAGATAGAATGATATAGACATAAACCCTATGCATAGCTTTTAAAGCATATTTAAATTGGCAACCCCTTCCCTGGCTATATAAAAGTTGTTAGAAATTTCCATGAAAAACCGTTTCTAAACTCAGTAAGGTAAAAATCACGATTACAAAAATATTTAAAAAGATTAAATATTAAAAACTCCAGTTCATAGACTACCATCAAAATATTAACTTAACCCAAATCCCTCAAAAGCGGAGCGTTCCGCATTTTTTTTCAAATTTATCGTTTTTCGCAACCAAAGCCCTAATTTAATTAAATATTCAAATAAATACACATCGACCTCGTTTAAGGAATTCCAATGATCCAGTTGTAAAGTAAATACCATGTTTATAGCGCACACATCCTGTATCTCGTTAGCCTAGTTGAAAAACCTCTATGAGATGTAGGTTTGAGAATTATCATTTTTCGATACACTAATTCAAGGACAAATATGGCGGAAATCAAACTGGTTACTTAATACCGCCTGGTTTTGGACTAGTTGCTTTTTGTCCTGTGCAAAAATCATGCACATATTTGTCTTTTCATATACTAGCGACCCGCCCCAGCTTCATACGAGTGCAATGCTTATACATCACATTAGAAACATCCAAAATTGACAGTGTTACTGTAACATATTATGCATGTATTGTATATAAAACCTTCCTCTTGAGTCACAGTATCTATTAAAAAAATCGCATCAAAATCCGTTGCTTAGTTTCAAAGATTTAAGACGACAGGGACAGACAGCGGATAGCGACTTTGTTTTATAATATGTAGTGAAGTATGTATATGTAACCAGGGTAATTAGGTAGGTAAATAGACAGGACACAAGATTTGAACTGAAACAAAATGGAGGACTTTTTTTGGATATGTTTTCTTTCACAAATTTTACAAGAGATAAACTTCAGAGAAGTAGAAAAATAAGTTTATATTTAGCCCCCCTTATTGTTAGTAAGAGGCCATACATGGGGTCGTATATAAGGTGAGAATTAAAACTTTGACATTATGTGGACATTTTATGTCATGCAGTGCCGTGATTGGTCAACGCGTTGTCGGCACATCGAAAGTACAAACAACCAGTGGTTCTCAACTATTGTTAGTGGTCACGCTGTCTGACTGAACCATCGGCATGATAGCTAGTAGACTCCTAGTATACGACGAGCGAGATATATCACGTTAGAAGTAACAGGTTTGTAAAAAGTTTGAGTGAGTGGATGACTGTGTGGACAGTGGATTTCATGCTATAACGACTGAAGGGTTTTAGACAAATTTGACACGCTGATAGGAAATCTTCTATGTAACATAGGATATTTTTATTCCTGGAAACGCGTGGGAAATTGCGGGTGGAAATTAGGTTTGTATTAATGATCCATTAACGATAGCCCAGTCAAGCCAGTTTCTTTGATGGGACTAGAAGGTTTTAGCCTCTGATCGCTGTTACGCCCTTACGCGGACAAAAGTAAAGTCAGAGTCGACTAGTAGGTCTAATGAGCCCCGCGCCTGCACACCTCAATTTTACCCAATAATTCCTAAGACTAGCTCGTTTAAACAACTCTTCAGCTCAACCTCAGTTTGCTTGCGCTGCGATCAAATAGCTATTAGGAGTCTACTGTATCATGTCGTTGGTCATAACCAACATCTGTGACGTTCATTTGATATGCCATTGTTGGACCAGGTTGGAGGTCGTACTTGTTTTTATATAAAATACATTTAATACCGCACTTTTTATTACACATTGTATATAAAAGTAGTTATTTAGTTATGGAAACGCAAAACGTACCTAATATTTTTTTTTCGTCTTTCGTTTGTAAATCGACTAAGAAATATTTCGTTGTTTAAGTAATTTTACTTTTTAGGTAGGTATAGTTTTGTAATGGAATCTGGCGAAAACAAATCTACAATAAGACATATTGTCACATAGTGAAACTTAAATGAAGTTTTTTTTTTGTTTTAACGTAAAAGAGTATCAAACATGCATAAATCATCAGTAGCTCATATAGGTACGTACGTCTCCACCGAAGAGCACCTTCCCCTAACAAGGAGGGGGATAAAACCATAGTCCACCACGCGAGCCTAGTGCGGATTGGCAGACGTACGGGCCAGGGGTTTGAACCTGCACTTTCATGATCGTGAGTTGATGCGTTCCTCGGTGAGCCACTCACGGCATATACCTACCACTAGCTTCTGCCCGCGACTTCGTCCGCGTGGAATAGTTACTTTGGGCTAACGCTAACTTTCAACCTGTGGCTTTGTTTACGTAGATGGATTGTCTCGCAGGGCTAACAGAATAGATGACCGCACGCTGGCCCAGCACATAAAGGCGCGCGCAGTAGGTACTTGATCCTGAGTACCTAGTAGTTCCTGAGATTAGCGCGTTCAACAAACTCTACCGCTTTATAATATTATTATAGATTAGTTGACCAGACTACAAAGCCGATATAAACCTTTTACGTATCATCTCGACAGATTTACTTACACTTTGAATTGATTTCACAAACGTCAGTGTGACATCTCATTACATCACCATCATCACACATCACACATTGAACCTCACGTAATTCGAATTAACGGCTAATCTGCGCGTGCGCACGATTTTTCATCAACATAAAGGGGTCCCTTACAATTATCGATTACAAGTTACAAGTCATGTTACAAATTTGTTATTGTGCAAGTCGAGTCGACATTTACTAACTGTTGGCCCGCGGCTTTGTTTGTATTACCATAAACATTATCGGGTAACCTTTAGTGTAGCGATTACTATTTTTGGAATCGGTGCATTATGATTTATTGACGATTTAACGTTTTGCTTTCTAATTGCGTCCTTAGTCTGGAACAGTTACTTAGGTAAAGTACCTACAGGTTACCTATGATTCCACAAATTGTTTCTAACAATTTGTGTTTTATTGATGACAGCTACTGCTCTAACCGCATTAATCCGCCAGTCTATGTTTTTATAAAGTATTTGAAGATAAAAGCATCAGACTGACGGAATAATAGTCGTATACAAAATGATATAAATGACTAAAGACTATAAAAATTTTTGACATGCACCACTCATTGTCATCGAGTTATTATAACAATGTTGACATAAATAAAATATTGTTTCTAAAGAATACTAGTTAACCTGTAGGTAGGCACATTACAAAACATACATAACAACGTGTCCAAACAGAAGAAATTCGCTATAGACCTATGCCTTCTTGAACTTACGACCTCACTGCTCCGTCAATAAAAACCCATGTATCATTACAGCATATAGTTCTCGATCGTAACACTATCGGCGCCCGCGCACGACCTACGGCATTTCCTTTAAACGACGTGTTTTGTCTCAAGTTCCAAGCTACCTTGCGCAAGCGCAGCCACTGAAAGAGACTTATTATACGTAGGTATTTAGTAGGGGTTTTAAGGGAAAGTAGTTCACTTGTCTTATTGTGATGGAGTTAGATAACTTGATAAGGTATTGAAGATCAGCGCTGCTGACTTCAGCAGCACATGCTGAGCTAGTCCCCCTTTGGCAGCACTTCTACCATTGTATTATTTGGTTTTTTTATTTTGCTTTATTTAATAATTTCTTGTTTGTTTTTATTGTTATTGTTTTATTATTTTTCTGCTGTCAATAAAATTATTTCTATTCTATTCTTCTATTCTATTCTAAGATCCTTCTGGTTCTCCCAATGTGAATAAGTAGGTCAAAAACTGAATTTTATACTAATATAATAATGATGAAGAGTTTGTTTAAACGCGCTTATCTCATGAACTATTTATTCGAATAGAAAAAAATATTCTAATGTTATATAGCCCATTGATCATGGCAGGCTTTAGGCTAAAAACATCACTCGATGATCAATTGAATCGGAGCATCAATGAAAAATATATGAAATACGGGGAAAAACGTGTCTGTAAACGGCAGCTAGTTTTTGATATAGGTACCTATAATATAAATGGTCGTAGGCAGATAATAAAAAAAAAAATCTGAGTTTCCTGCCAGTTTCTTTCAGTTGACTTCCGAATCGGTAATACCTTCAGCTGCTCAACTTCATATGTGCCTGATAAGCATCAAAACTGGATTTTAAATTTGAACATAATTTCATAAAAGAAACATGAATTGATATAAATAGCAACAACAATTCATATCTGGGTCGGCTATTAACGCGCAGTCTGGCCAAATTGCGACAGACGGACAGTCTTACAATGGACGTTTCTTATGATTGTAAATTAGAAACAATTGGAGCTGTGTTCAATAGGGCCCGTGAAATAACGTGTTGAAAGTTTAGTATTCTAATGGTGATAATGAGTAGAGAAAAGGATAATGAAAATGAGATTGTGGTAGTTTAATAAATACATATCTTTACACACGGCCAATCTGATTCCAAACTAAGCAGAGCTTGTGCTATGGTAACAAGATAGCTGGTATACAACATATACTATTTTTAAATACAGAACATCCAGACACAGACACGTTATCTACATAAAAGTTTGTTCTGGGTTTAGAACCCATGACCACAACCCGGATCTTCATGATAATCATCATTCTTATTCGTCGTTATTCCCCAACATACAAAAAATTACAGATAGATAAATACTATTTATGTTGAGTTTGAAAAGAGTTACTGCTGAGTACCTATATTGCCGGCTCTTCTCAAAAAAGCTCGGTTTTGTTAAAGTCTGACTATTCATAAGTGCTTGTAAAGGCCAATTTGAATAAAAATATTTTTTATTTTCACTTATATATGGGAGAATATTAGGGGGCGCCCATAAATTACGTGAGGTGTTTTTTTTAATTTTCTGCCCCTCCCTCCCCCCCTGGTGAGATGTCGTGAGATTTTATTCAACCCCCTCCCCCATCTCCCAATCTCACGTGAGATTTTTCAAAATGTGAGTTTCTTACGTAAACGTGTTGGATTGTTATTGTAAAAAGAAAAAAACAAATTTGCTTCGTGCTTTTATTTACGACTAGTTATGACTAGTAATCAATGTACATGTACATGCTTAAGATTAAATCTTATGCATGTACAATCTGGATTAAATGGACCAAAATAGTATAATTTTTTTTTTGTTTCAATCAGAAAAAAAATTGCGTGATATTTGCCGAGACCCCCCCTCTCTCCAACGTAAGATTAGATGAGATTTGACTCGACCCCCTCCCCCCCTTTAACACCTCACGTAATTTATGGACGCCCCCTTATAGGTCGTTGTTAAGCAACAAGACTACAACAATAATAAAAGTAACAGCTTTAATTAATTAGGCCTTCATTCAGTACCTTCCATTTCATCAAGGTTTCAAAACTACCTCACGAGCTATGTCAATGGATACGGTACATATTCTGTGAGGGCAGCAGCCAGCTCAACAAGTAGAACAGAAAAGGCATTTATCACGTTTCGTTCACACTTCACTATTGCAATTCTAGTGGTGTTTTTGGTGCAAGTCATGAGAGTAACGGAGTATCACCCACGTGACGGGGAAATTTATTTTTTTCTGGAATAAAAGATATCTCCTTTCCTAAACTAGAGCTTGGCGTATATCTGTACTAATAGTTTAGAGGTGAAAGCGTAATAAACAGAGTTAATTTCGCGTTTCTCATTATGAGTAGGTAAGTAGGGATTTTAATTCTTCTTAGACATTAGTTTGTTGGAATACCCATTTTTTTTTTCTTGGGTTGACTTCATTCGCATAAAAGTCTAATCATCATGTTTCTCATGCACCTACGTGTGTATGTCGCTGAACTCCTACTAAACGGCTGGACCGATGTTGACGACATTTTGGATTCAAGAATGGTTTAAATTCACGATTGCACCCGGTAGCTGGCGCTGTTCGGGCACAACGAAGTCTGACTGGTATATTCTATATATATATCTAGTATCATTTCGAAGAAAAAATGGACTAGTCAATATCGCTCCTCGCTAAAGACTTGCAGTAAAAAAAACAAACATGAATTATGTCATGTGAGGTAATAACATTGTACAAAAGCCGCAACATCGACTGTTATATCATCAAATTGTTAGCAGATGAACATCTCATGCGGTTAAACTACATATACACTAATATTATTTAGAGAATTATTTGATTTTTTGTTTGTTTGTTTGTAACGAAAAGACTCTTAAACTACTGGACATATCTGTTTATTGTCACCTTGTCTTATATAATAATAATTAAGCCATTTAATCCATAAGCCCTTAATTTTACATACAATTTTTTTATTTAGTAATTTGTGCTTAAGATGAGTGTTAGTTTTTTTTTATATATATTTTTTAATTTTGACCCTTATCTTACACATCTCTTACATGCCACATTATTGATCTTGTCTGATCCATATATTAACAATCGCAAAAGCCGAAGCAGTCCGCTGGGTTTCGATGTCGATATTTGTATATATACTTAATTTGGGGCATTATTTCGTTTTCCACGACATATACGTCTCGGTCTATTTATAGCAATAAATTAATAATCCCTAAAGTAAAAAGTTGCTAATAGTTTTTACAGATCATTTTCTATTTCTTTAAACTTTATCCCGATCCCTTCAGCTGTTTTAGCATGATCAAGTAAGAAACATAAATCCATCTAAATTTTTCCATTCATCACGTACACACGGTCACATAAGTTTAGATAAGGTTTGGAAAACCCTTCAATTTATCACCAGCAGGTCATAAGCGGTCATAAGCCCTTAAAATACTGAATTACCCTTAATACCCTACGTGATCATCAGCTCGTCGACTAAATAATGTGCTACCACGTAGGAGTTCATTGAATATCAGCATATACCCCTCATTATATATGCATTTGTCAGTCACACTGGAAATTGTTAATTTCACAAAACGTCGCCATGTTGCGTTGCGACATACTTGCACATCGTTTGTGAAATGGAATTATTAAGCTAGCTTCTGTCCAGTGGTTTCACCCACGTTGTTCTCGGGTAAGTTAACGGGGATAAAATGCAGCCTACTAGTGGATCCCCGCGGTTTCACCCGCGAAACTGAAACTTTACTTGCGGTATATGCTAATATCTTCGTTATTAAGTACTAGTGGTTTCCCGCGGTTTCACCCGCGTACTTGTAAGAACGTCCATTTTCCTTTCTCAGGCTCTAGACTATCTATGTACCAAATTTCATTTAAATCGGTTCAGTAGTTTCAGCGTGAAAGCGAGACAGACAGAGTTAATTTCCCATAGATGGGTATTACGTTTGTCGAGGTAGGTACTAAGTAATGCCACTATATGCTAGTAGGTAAGTAACAAGTCCAAATGACTGGTAGGTTATTTGTCAACCAATGAATGAATTGCATAACCCCCCATGTTCGACCTGACTCAATAAATATTAATTTTAATGAAATTTCAACAAGAAGATGTATGGGACGACATTATGCAACACGTCAATATTAATTAATCATCCAATTCATCGCCGATGTTTGACTATGATAATAAATGTGGTTTGCATAATTAATTGCTTGACTCTTTCGCGTATGTGTTTTCATTGGATGGATAGGCGGACTAATAAATAAATATCCTGGGACATTTTTCACACACGACCAATCTGATTCCAAGCTAAGCAGAGCTTGTGATTTGGTAACCAGATAGCTAATATACTACTTTTAAATACATACTTATATAGATATTTACATCCAGACACAGGACAAACAGACATATGCATACAAATGTTTGTCCTGGGTGGGATTCGGTCCCACGACCCGCGGCTTGAGAGTCAGGGTCACTAACCACAAAGCCAACCGGGCTGTCTAACTAAGAATGCAATGCGCAATAATTGGGAAATAAAATATGCGGATTAGACTTTATACGTTTGCAATAGAGTTGACATTTGCTTGACATTTATTAAGCTGTGAAATGGTGGAAAAAAGCTATAGTTTACGATAACATATACAGTTTTAATATTATTATTTTATACTAGCTGCCGCCCCGCGGTTTTACCCGCGTAGTTCCCGCTCCCGTGGGAATACAGGGATAAAATATAGCCTATGTTACTCGGGGATAATGTAGCTTTCCAAAGGTGAAAGAATTTTTGAAATCGGTCCAGTAGTTTCGGAGCCTATTCATTACAAACAAACAAACAAATCTTTCCTCTTTATAATATTAGTATAGACATAGATATTTTTATCGTAACCATACTGGTTTTGTTGCAAAATTCTCTTAACATACCTAACATAATGTTATTATGAAGGAATGGCGCTTAACAGCATTTCATAATATCTTGTTTTGACTGGCTTCGTCTTCACTAGCTATTGTCCCCGGTTTCTCTTGCATTTTTAAATCAATATAAACATATATTATCACTTTTCGCCCATTTTATTCCATGAGGCAAGTAACAAAAGTATTTCCTCTCATTTCCCAGAAAAACTATGTTAATAGTTTTAATGTAAAATAATAGTATTTTTCGACTATAGAAAGAGATAGACAGACTATAGAACTATGAAAATTGTATCATTTCGGATCACCTAAGAAATTGCGAGAGATCAGGGCAGGAAGAAGAAAAACGACAACGCAGTATCACATATCTATATAATGTTTCCTTAGAGGAGTATTAAAATAACCTAGATACATTATTATTATCTTGTTTAATAAAGCTTTATTCTATGCAGAAGGTACATATATATATACTTCGAGATATTAAATTAATTAAATGAAAGCGTCATAGACAAAGTTATCTACTGTTGCATTTATAATATTAGTAAGGATGTTTCTTGCTTCATTTCTGTATGGGTTTAACAAAATACGATATTAATTTATTTTAATATTATTTTCATCATACCTATATAGGTACATATTGTATTGCAAAATTGGTATTACCAGAGAAATTAATTTTGAAATAGCAATAAATATTTTATTTTAGAAAGGTTTTCCCCAAACTTGTTGCTACATAAAATAATATTAGATAAACATTTTTTTCCATACTAGTGGCTCCCCGCGTTTCACCTGCATTCCCGGGGGACCTTCAACTTTCACGGGATAAAAAGTAGCCTATATCCATTCCCAATCTCTAGTGAATATCTGTACCAAATTTCATCAAAATCGATTATGTGGTTTTGGCGAGAGAGCGTAAAAGACAGACTTTCCCATTTCTAATATTACTAGGGATTTACATAGTACATGGTAAATACTCAAGAATGTAGGAAGAAGTTGTAAGTAGTAGCGAGGACTCTTTGTGGCTTTGAGAGGCAAGCACTTAAAGCGCTTTACTTGGCAAAGAGGTCACAACTTCAAAGCAACGCTCTTAGTGACCGCTTGAAAAAGCTGGCCTGAACTTAAGCTGTAAAAAGGATCTATTCAAGAGAAGTGGAACAGCAAAAATGCTTTTAATTAATCAGGATTTTTTGACGTAAAGAGACGTTGATTACCTCTCGAATATACATATTAATGATTTCACATACATATTCAATCAAAGGGCTTTTGTTAATCTGGTTTTCAGATCTGCTAACGTCAAGTTGATTGACCCTTCCGTCATTATTTAAAATGATGATCAAAGTTTCTGGAAATATCTCTTAAGCTTTTAATTAAAGCACAAATTCTTGTCAAACATCGTAGTAACATTTTAAATGACTCAACTTTTTTATTTAAGAGTGTCACAAGGTTACATATTGGGACCGGTTTTGCTTATCTGACATATTATTGGTATCAATTACCAAGAATTGTGTTTGGCATTATCGTTTTCTGTTATCTGAGGTTAAATGTCGAATATTTGCTTACCTCGCCAATTGAATTTGGCTTAACGAACCATATTTTTTTTTTACTAATCTAGAAAAACTAATGCTGAAACTTACAATGTTAACACGTGGATGAATATATTTAACTAACTTTCATGTTTAATTTGCCCCTAACTTTAACATACTCTTATTAAATAGGTACTTACGTTTTCTTTTTTTCCTACTCAATTTTTCATGTAGTTCATTTATGTATTGTTTATGTTTAAATTAGTTGGTATTTTTTAAGAACCTTCATTTATTTTTACATAATCTGATTAACCTAAATGGATGAATCCTATTTATCATACATAGTATGATGTCATAGGAAAACTGAAATTACAGTGTATGTATGTATTTGCAACAATATTTTTACTATGTCGTAAATTCTCCTACCTCCGTTCTAAAATTACTAAAATTTTATAGCTAACAGATAACAAAAATCATAACACCCATAAATCAGTGTGGATGCAAATAAAACTCAGTGATGCGTCGCAAAACTGAATAACAACCAAATGGGAGGCTTTTGTAATTTATGGTCATGCTCTGTTAACCGACAACACTACTCCATAGACTATGGTCAAATATGGCTGACTGGGAGCAATGAACTCGCACCGACAGTTGGCATCGAAAATTAACATTCACTATGGTTATTTTAACATCATTAGTACAGATCAAATCAAAGAACAAAAACCAATTATGTTTAATTTTACGTATTGAGGGTCATTTCTGTATGTTACAACTTCCACACGTAATCTTTATCTTTTCGATCATTTATGTTAGCCGTTTTATTTATTACATTAGCAACATTATATGCTTTTTCTATTGTTATAGTCGTTTAAGCGTCTTCAATTTCTATATTAGATTTAACAACCATTGTAACATCCAGTAGCGCAATTCCAATTACGAAAATCGGCCATATCTGACCCAATATATTATATCACACTATTCAAATCCAATTTGGTTTAAGACGATCAAAAATTTCCATTAAAATCTCTCTTAAGTGGACGTTTTAAAGTATATTATTGTTTGAGAGCAGAGGATTGGGTGGCTGGTTTAATTTCCTACGGCTGACAGCCAGTAATCATGATGCATTGTGCTAGTAGTAACTTGTACAATTTTAATCTTACAAAAAATCACGATCGTACCGTTACAAAATCTGGCTACCGTAATGATAAGGCTCAATGTCCCAGTTACGTTTAATTCTATGGTTGTTTAGGGAAATACTGTTGATTCGACGATTGGTTATTTCATGGCTTTATTCCTATCTTTATGCACTATTTCACAAATATGATTCCATGAATCCACAGTAGCTTTATAAATATTAATTAGCGGTATTTTTGCAATCAAAATAAAACAAGAAGTTTGGTTACCATATGCTAATCGTTGTTATTATTAGATTTGATATTTGATTTCAAATGGAGACTTGCAAATGTCAAATGGCTAACCTTTCCGAATAAAACATCTTAAGTAACTATTATTAATTGACTTCTGAGTACATCGTTTGTTCGTGTATTGTAATTTATAATCTAATGAATCTGTTTTATGTTCCGATTGGATTGTGGATTTGATTTCGCTTTGAATTTATATTTCAAACTTTCCAATGCAGGAAGTTTGAAACGGATTTTCCTGAATACAATGGTTAATTGCCGTGTATCCCTGCGTCATTGATGCATTCTCAGAAGCTTTAGTTAAATCTATAGTTGGTTGAAATTCGATAAATGGATGTGAAGTTTTCTTTTCTCCAATTACCTACTACGTAAACCGTATTTAGTATAAATGGTAATGACTTATGCTCGATATATCCTTAGACGTAGCCAATCTATTTCCAAATTATGTACAGTGTGACCTATGATAGACAGGGATTTATTCAGTAACAAAACAAATACATGTTACGTGAAAACTTTATCCAAGGCCTGAGGCTTCAAGGTAACCACTAATCTAGCTACTACGATTCTGACTCGATTCTCACTCGCGCGATCTTCTATATATACCTACTGATGTTATGAAGACGAAAGATTAGATTTTTTGTTTGTAGGGTCCAAAACTACTTCGCCAATAGAAAACTACGTTTTTTGTGAGTGTCATGTGGGCTACATTTTATCACACTATTCCTAAGCTACTAACCTATATATTTGTTAAAATCAATATCGTTTTTGACTACACTTAAATCTTCACCTAAACCCACAGTTCGATCCCATAACATTGTGTATTACATAAACAGCATCCATCACGTCACTTACAAAATCCAAATGCGCCATGAAATATTCAACAATGTTGGTCGTTTTTATAACAACCATTAGTATTCAGGCTACGTTTATGTATCACACCAACAAATGACGCAATTCACTTCAAATGGCAAAATGCCCGGAGGTTGAAAATCTCAGTAAATGTTTCTTAATGTTTCAAACCCTTCATAACAGATTGTATCTCGAGTCGTGAACTGGAGAATGTTTTAAATACTTGTTTTGAGTAAAACTCACCTTGTCCTATGATGTTGACAAGATTACACGGTTAATTTGCTATTACTACATGCTTAAGCAAACATACAAACTTACGCTGTTATAGTAACTGTCCCCGCGAATAACATTTCGGGTTCACATGTAAAATATCATAAATATCTCAAGAAATTATATATAACAGATGTGACTTCAAAGTGTGTGTATCTATTATAAACAATCAAATCATTCTACTTTATAGTATCTCTAGAAACCAACATCCTCCAATGCTAGTTCCACAATATACAGATACAAAATAACCATTTACAAATTCAGCACGCAGATTTCCAATCAAAGTTTCTCCATTAATTTCATGATCTGTACTTTACTCTCGTTTATTGATTTACAACGGGCCTTAATTTATATCAACAATTGTATCAACATCGACGTCACAAAGGGTCTAATGTGGCACGTCTGAGACATTATCTCCGTTAACGGTTTCACTTCATTAAAGTGCATTGTCTAGATGTATTTATTACCTAGCTATGGTCATATTGCTTCGGTTCAGTTGCAATATCTTACTGTGTTGACTCGTGTATTGACTCTGAATTAAGACCTACTGTATCATTTATAGCTTATGATGGCTTATAATTTTCTGTTTCATAAATATCTGTGTGTGGTTGTTCAACTTGCGCGTTTGTTTTTAGATTGTGTTGTTTGTGAGTTGTATCTCTATTTATTAAGACTTACTCAAAAGGCTTATGTTATTTCTCATCCATTTCGTGTTTAATTTCCTAGAATACATCTACTTTATGTCACAGGATTGTGACTGTGGACCACTCATAGGCTACATGAGTCTGCCTATATGATAAAAAAGTAAAGGCAAACAATAACAATATTAATTCTAATAGAGCTGCCAGTAATTTTGGGACATCTGTTTTCAAGTGGACACATCTTATGTCGATGATGGGATGAGCTTAGTTTTTCTAAACTGATTTCTATTATATTAGAGTCATCTGGTAATCTTTTATTTATCTAAAACACTTGACAGTAAATTTTTCTTGTGTCCATTAGAATACCACTTTAGATCATCTGTATGCAATAAGTTGGGTGGCATATTTACTTAGGTTGTTTTCTTTATAGATAAAATGGTCTCATTGACTTCAGTATCTTCCAAAGAATATTCATCATCAGAATTAATGCTTTTATGTAACAGCTACATTGTCCCGCCGCCCTTTTCGTGTAGCTATTTAAAATGTAAATAGTGTATGTTCTTTTATTTGTTTTAAAAAGAAACAGAGTTGACGTGATTCGAATGAGTAACACGATCTGATTTAATTGCTCGCGATGAATTATTTACGATAGATCTTCATGTGCATTGTAATGGTGAAGATTCTCGGTAACCTCTATTACTTTCTTTAACTAATTTGTCATCCTTTGTTTCTCCTTTACAGATTACCTTGCTTGTATTTGATATGTGTTTAGGTTTCACTTTATACTATTTATCACCTCTGATTTCAACTGATGTGCTCCTCAGGATGGTTCAATTTAGTTTATGACCAATATTACAGTGTTTATTACCCTGTCGTTTATTAAACACGTTTCTTAATAACATCCTAACATTACGCATTCAAAATACATAACCGCAATATTATCTTAATCAAAATTGTTATTCCGGAGCGTACTCGTACATATCTACATAAGTATCAATTATGTGTTCATGCTCTAATTGTAATAATTGCAACAATTATACAATATAAGTGAGCGGCCGCGGTTACTGTTATAACTTTAAATATATTTAATTATGTTAATTTTTTAAGTGGTACAATATGCATGTTATGATTAAGTTTTAATAATGGGCCTATGAATGAACCTTGTGGCACTCCTTGAATTCGCAATTAATCATTTGTATATTTCCTTATCTATATTTTGTAACGAAACAAGTTATACTCTATATTGTTTTAAGAAATAAAAAACCTCAACCAAATTAATTTAAAACAAAATATGATATGACTCCAGAAAAGTACCAATATAACAAAACCCTCAAAAAAAAAACTGCAGAAAATAAAACATACTGTAATAAACTCTATAATATACATGTGCTTTTAAGTCTGTAACATAGAAATATACTTAATGGTAGCCAATAAGTTTTACCACACGATCTTGCACTCGATGCATTCACGAATCATCGAATTTATTATTTGATAAATAATTCTGATGAAAGGTAAATGTGTAAATGCACTAGTATTACTTGGACCAAACTGGACGTGTTTAGTGGCTTTAGGACTCTAAATGACCATTCACTAGCATCCACTCCGTTATTTCACACTACGTTCCGAGGCATTTTATTTTTTTCAGGAGCTCATAATCCATGTGTAAATCAGGCAAATAGCATATAGGTGTGCTTGCTTCTAAATCCCTTTAATAGTTATTGTAACAGAAACAAACATTGATACATCAATTCCAACAAACTCACATACTATTAGTGGGATAGGTTGCAGACAGAATACATTTAAATTTAAATAATGCTTATACTTGTTAATTTAAGCACAGTTATAAACGCGCTTCAAAGACGCGAATCAACCAAAGCAAAATCCCTAAAAACAATACAGCTATGGAAAATTTGTATAGCATCTGCGGACCACTTGAAATCAAGGGCTCCACAATCGATCCATCAAAAGTATAAAAAACTAAAAACCGGCTATACATACCTCTGGTCGTAGGAGCAACACCCGGTATGTGGCCTACAGTAAAACCCAAGGTCGTTTGTGTACCGCTTTACAATTTTATTCCTCTCTTTTTTGTACTACCTTTCTTCCTTTCCGTATCATCAATGTTATATGTAACATCGTCTGCTGGTGCAATGTGAACTTTATTCCTATGTGCAACAGTTTGGTTTTCTTTATTGCTGTTACCTGATTCGATTGGAATTTCAAAGGTCGTCCGGGCCATGTGTTGTGTTCGTTTTTGCAAAAGTTTTTTTGTTTCTTTATTCGGTTTGGATGGTCCAAATGATAGGTTAAGCCAACACGACTCGTATGTTCCTCGCAGCCAATTCTGGATATAAATTTGAATCTCTAGCGATTGTTATCTCTGACTTTGATTGCTTTTTAGTTGCTTCTTGAATTATATTCTCTGTTATTTTATTTTTTACGCTATAACTTCTAAATAAGTTAGTACTGTCAATATGTTTAGTAATTTATTAGGCTGGCTTTTTCTGATGCAACTTCATATGAAATAGCTCCTGCAATATAAACATTTCGATAATATTTATTATAATCGAAAGCATCATTAAAGTCTTCTTGGGCCATGATTTACAGCGCATCAAATTTTTGTAATCTTACCGCTCCAGACCACAATTCACTGGTCGTAAAGTAGCAAAACATTTACTGCCTGTTATACAACATCCTTAACCAGTAGCCATCTGTCGTTAGCTCCAATTTCGTCATAGGTATATGTCCACGAGTTACCGGATAGGAGGACATGCGCGAGCGCCGTTTATGGCGCGGAAAATGTTGCGGGGTTTGTTCAAGTTTCGCAAGGTACGCCGTGGAATGTGTGCCTACTGCCTAGCCAACTTCTTTATTTGGTACCTTTTTTAGCCGAGACTGTTGCTATGACTTCGCTAATGATCTCCCTGGATTCTCGTTTAATTTGCAATATTTATGTTATCGACAGATATGATACGGCCAAATCTGGTTTTGTATTCTTTTATTTTAGTTTAAGGTGTTAGCTTGATCGCGTTGCGGGTTTTTATAAACGGTGTTATGATATTCGAAACGATATCTGAATTGCAACACTGAAACGATTTTGACGATGAATGTTACAACAAATGAGGTCGCTATCAAATCATCACAAACCATTCCGACAAACATCAGAATGAATTGTATTACAACACACAATACATAACATGTTGAAAGCTTTCCTAAAAGACACGATCGATTATAATTAGTTCTAAATCATGTCTAATTAAGGGCCGGCGACGACCCATCATCAAAACTTCCATTCACATTAATTAATATGAATTCTTCGTGTATAGAATTCTCGTCTCGTAAACTAGTCTATTATGATAACTGTATTAAATTACAATTTAAAATGAACCTCTATGGAAATTGTATATTTGCATACCAGTGGCGGGTGATCCGTCTCCCAGATGTAGAACGATGGAGTAACAGTTCAGCTCATTTAGTCTGCATGTTACAAATTTGTCGCTAATCAACGGATCAAATAAATCATCAACGTGATGCAAAGTTTGAAGCTACAGTTTGTTTTGTAACATCGATTTTATTTAGGAGATTATTAATCGATACATTGTTTGATCTACTTATGTATCTTTATCCTATATCTTATCTCGAATTGTTTTATTCGTTAACACTGTCGGAATATTGTTTAAATTGCATTGCAGTTGTGAAATATGAAAGTCGTTACTCCATACATATGATTATGTTTTAATTAACCCGGCTTGTTATTTTGTTTTTCTTGTTACATGGCTATCGCGTAATACAGGAACTTCCTTATTTTTATAGATTAAGGGTTTTTTTTTTACTATTGTAAATTTTGGCACCTATTTTTTTAAGGATTAGGAGTCGTTGGATTGTTAAATATATAACTATTGTTAGAAGTATATTACACGATTATTTTTTTACATAACTAAGTTCCAGGCAGCCATTAAAATGTGTTAAAAAAATATAGTATCCAATGACTAGATTTCGCAAGTCACGGTCTACTGAACAAGTAAACACTAAACTAAACATTTTCACTTAGTTTTCCCTTTCGAATCCGCCATTTTCTATTATTACACGAAGTACGTGGTTAATTAGCTGAGTAAAGGTTTACGTAACTTGAGATAGGGTTCGATGAACGGTTTTCTATTTTGGATTCCAGATTTGTGGTAACACCATCTTATGTGTCGTAAGATTATATTTATGACTAAATATATACTAACATTTTACACCTTATGGTCCCAAAATTTCGACAACTAGACGAATGTCGAAAAATCTTTTATAAATATGAGTATATAATACAATAAATGGATAGAAGGCATTCTTCCATAGATTTTGGTGTCTTGTCATATAACATTTATTTCAGACACTCACTATGTGTCTGTCGTGTTGTAAAGGTGATTTATAGACCTTTATATAGACTCTACAGGATCTCTTATCTTATTTTATATTGCTCTCCAAGAAAGTTATGAGATAATTGCTTTTCATCTATCTACTTAAGTAATTTGAAAAGGGAAATTCGTAAACACCCTGTTTACGAATTTCCCTCATCCCTAAAACCGCAGATCCCGTACACATGGGACAATGATTGGTCACCGTCGCCGTCGCCGTAGGCATGCGCGGCGCGTGCGCATCCCGTTACGCTACCGTTTTTGCGACCAGATACAGCTATTTTGATTCATCGCGCTGTCCCGCTCGCACGTGAGGTTATTGCTAATGTTGAGACAATTATCTTGAAATAAGGTTTTATGGATATGTTAAAAGGATCAGTCTTTATAATAAAGATTCAAAGCTAAGGCCTTTAAAGAAGACTTGCAGGGTCTTGGGTATTAAAGTTTTAAATATTTGCGTGCTTGAATATGTTTGTTTGTTTCTTTTTATAGAAATATCTATATGTAGAGTATGTCAGGTATCTGGTTGCCATAGCTTATATAGTTGCAAAGCAAATTTGCTATGCTTAAAATCAGATTGGTCGTGTGTGAAAAATGTTCTCGGGCTATTCATTTATTTAAATTTTTTCATATTAAATATATGTTAATGACTCTCCAAAGTCCAGGATCCCGGAAAAAGGCAGTAAAGATTTTTGAAGCTGGTTTCTTTAGTTAAAGGCGAATACCCAACTTTTACGTATATCCTTGAACAGTTGAAAAATAACAACATTTCACTGGTCGACCTCCATTCTTCCTGCATGACAGCTGTGATTCTTTTAAATGTCAAAAAACATATAATATATGTACCTATATGACATACAGCTTTAATTAAAGGATGGATTAATATATGTAGTTGTTTTTTAATGTAATTAAGAGACATTTCGTTGCCAAGAAATCACTAGCATCCGCCTGCGGCTTCTTTGAGGATGCTATTTGTCTTCGAGAATTTTTGCCGCCTTTGTAAAGTTAAAAATAAAATACCTTAAGTTATTTAATTAAATAAAAAAATTGGCTATTTCTAAAAATTCACTTATTAAGTTGAGAATGGATTAAGTACGGACATTTTATTTTATATAGGATACATAAAACAACAGGCAGAAATAAATTAAAAGCAAAAGATAAAATTACATTGCTTTTGTCGTCCCAAAACAAACTTGTGCATGAACATGTCTTGTGTTTGTTCTGTGTCAAATAAATGTCCAGCTCTCTGATCTCAGCATAGTTTGCAAGCAGATTAGCCATATATCAATGCACGACGCATATAAACTACTAGCTGCCTCCGCGCGGTTTTACCCGCGTAGTTCCCGTTCCCGTGGGAATACAGGGATATAATATAGCCTATGTTACTCGGGGATAATGTAGCTTTCCAAAGGTGAAAGAATTTTTGAAATCGGTCCAGTAGTTTCGGAGCCTATTCGTTACAAACAAACAAACAAATCTTTCCTCTTTATAATATTAGTATACCTATAAGTGATTTCCTCGCTTTCAAAAGCTCAGTAAATTTTCACTTTAATACACTATTATTGAATTAAACAAACCGTCAATTGATTTATCCCGATCGTAAACAAAGTTACCAACCAATACTAATTACATAAATCTGCAAATAAGGACACGGCGATTTCTCTTGTAGGCCCTTTATTTATCCTTAGGTCAATATATATAAGCGTTTTCATCTAAACTTGAACTTTATTGCTGTTACAATAAGGGCGTGACGGCCTATTGTATTCAGCGAGACAATTTCCCTTGTGATCTGCGCACGCGCCTGCTCTGTGTAGAAAGTGTCCCACGGGTAGGGTGGCTAGGCTTTTGATTTTATTGAGGACACAATTTATTTCTAGAAACAAATAGTAACGTTAGAAACTGTAGATTCGTATCAAAATATAAGTTATTTTTTACTAACCTCGACGTTTCGATCAAGTTGCATCGATCGTGATCACGAAAAGAGTTCTCGTGATAATAGTCTTTTAGTTATATTATAACCCATGAATTTCGTAGGCGAAAGCTTAAAAAACAGTATTAGACGTTATATTAAAACTAAATGTATTATTTAATTAGTCATAAGCATTTTTTGTAAAACAATTGTGAAGATATAAGTATAATAATATTCAATACATACCATAATTGTTAAGGTAAGTTAGGTTAGATTAGGTAATTCCCTCAGTTTTTTTACTTTTATAGGTACACTAGCTGCCACCCCGCGGTTTTACCCGCGTAGTTCCCGTTCCCGTGGGAATACAGGGATAAAATATAGCCTATGTTACTCGGGGATAATGTAGCTTTCCAAAGGTGAAAGAATTTTTGAAATCGGTCCAGTAGTTTCGGAGCCTATTCATTACAAACAAACAAATCTTTCCTCTTTATAATATTAGTTAAAATATATCTGACTTGTTTGCTTAATTTTTTGTTTGCATATTTGTCTGTGACTACCTACATGAAGTCATCTCTAAGTTATTCCGCAAATAGAAAACTTAATTGACCTTGTATGACACTCCACTCCCATTTGTGTACCAAAATCGTAAAGTTCAAGGTTCATATTATTATAACCACTTATATCGGTAAAATATACTTTTAGAAGTTTTTATATGGATGATTCAATGTTCTATTAGATTTTTTGTGGCTTGTTAAGTAGGTACTAATATTATTTTCAACGCAACGCAACTTCGTTAGTGTCACTTCCCTGTTTTTGCAACATTTCTTATTGATGCTCAGCTCCTATTGGTTGTAGCGTGATGATACATAGCCTATAGCCTTCCTCGATAAATGGACTTAGATAGTCCATTTATCGAACACTGAAATAATTTTTGAAATCGGACTTGCAGTTTTTGAGATCAGCACGTTCAATTAAGCAAACAAACTATTCAGTTTTATTATATTAGTATAGATAAAAACTAATATTATATTTGGTAATTTTAAACCAAATAATATTTTTTTTCTCGTGTCTTTCCATATTAATTACTGTAGGTACATAGTAGTTTTTAGTATTAATTTCATAGAAATCTTGGTCACCTCACCAAGAGTACAATGCCGCCATTTCTCTGCGCGCGCGCCGACCGATAGATAGCTCGTGCGAGCTTGTCACATTGTATCGTGGGTTCACAGTGTCACATGAATCGATAATGGATCATGCGATCAAAATGGCCCCCGAGATAATGATCTATGGTGAAAAATGTCACACTAAAATTGAGGGCGATTTTTGGGGTCGCCCGTCACCCCAATAAATTCCTAAGCTCGTTTCACTAATCCTGCTAATATAAATGCGAAAGTTTGTGAGTGTGTATGTTTGTTACTTCTTCACGTCTAAACGGGTGTAGCGATTTTAGTAAAATTAAGTATGAGTTAGCTGACGCCCTGCTTTAACAAATAGGCTACCTTTTTATCCCCAGAAACTTGAAGATCCGGGAATGCGGGTGAAACCGCGGGCCAGAAGCTAGTAGACAAATAAAAGTTGGAGTTATTATCTATGAATCGAATGGTTGAGTACAGTAAGACGATATAAAGACTTGTAACTTAAGATAGTTTTAAAAACCTTTGCCTAATATGGGTACTAATAGTTTTGTTTGCTAAGAAAAAGTATTTAACTTTGTTCGACTCGATAACAGTTTTCCGGGATGTACGTATTTGGATCTATTCCTATTCATATTTTTAACTGTTAAATAGTTAAATGCAGAAGAAAGGTTAAACAAACTAACAAACGAAAGGAAAATACCACGGAAGAACACAGAAACGTATACAATTTTATCTTACCTCGGCAATAATTTAAAAAGTAAAACATCGTTATGGTGAGCTACGCAAAAGTTACAGAGTGAATGTCATAACAGAGTACTTTAAAATAAATAAACTTTATGCTAGCTCTTTTTAATGCCACGACTTAAAAAAACCGGAACACGCGACACGCCTTGTTAAATTATACTTGACATAGCTGCAACATTCCAAAGTATGCAGCTAACAAAAAAAGCTATAAAACGTTAGAAAAAAAATGCGTAAAGGCAAATAGTTACTTATCGATTAAGAAATAAATATACACGTACATAATATTCCGCTGTTCGGCTTGCAGCGGTGAGTTTGAGTTCTGCGAGGCCTGCGCGCGCGCACTACGTCAGTTACGATCCCATCGCGAGTGGGGCCGGTCGCCTGTTAGCATCAACGGTTATTCCGCAAAATATCCGTTCGATTGTGAACCTTATTGTGCCCGTGTTATTGTTGCGAATCGTTCACCCGTGGAACAGATATACAAGGTAATTAGTGTCGTTACATAAAAGTATTTCGGATGTTACGTCACGAATGCAGGTACCTACATAGTGATTGTGAATTGTAGCGAGAGTTGCCGTCAAATCTTCCGTCGTTTTATTATATCGTGTATCAACAGTAACCTTATTGTTTAATGCTTATCATTATCTAACGTTATCTGAACATATAATCGTTATCTTTGATGTGGATATATGACATTTACAGTGTACTTTCGTAGTTCAATGTATTTGTTGCATCTGTATCTTTAGAAAAAATCTCGTACCTGCAGACGCAAAAAGGGGTCACAAAGAGGGTAGCTTAGAAAAAGGTAAAGGTAGGATCCAAGTATAAATAAAATTCTTTTTTTTTCGCAGGTAATCGGCACCCGTAAAATGGACCGCGAAAAATCAGTGCAGTGCTAGTGTTGTGCGTAAAGTAACGGTTATAGAATAACGCGTTGCCAAGTGTTTTAACTGAGTTATTTGGTAGCTATGATGTGAGACGGTTTGTTTGGAGTCATCATGCCGTCAGACAGCGGGTCGACGTGGTCACCGCCGGCTTCCAACAGCGAGAGGAGGCTCAGCAACTCTTCAGATGGAAGCGCCGGGAGCGGTTATTCTAAAGCTGTAAGTGTCTTTTTTTATCACCTGGCATAGGTATGGGATTATTCTGCCTTTGCGAATTGTGCAGGATCAAAGATGTTTTTGTAGTCAGAGAAGACATATACTTAGTTTAGTTTGTGTAATGTTAGGTAAGAATGGATATATGAGACTGATACTCGTCAAACTACTCTCTAAAAAAATCAAAATAAAGTGATAGTAGCTACATATTGTAATTAGTTTTTTCAGCGACTGGTTGGAATAGCTAAAGTAAGCCAAGGTAAATTGTGTAGGAAGGCATCAGGATGCCTCGATTACTTGTTTATACGAAATAGTGAATCACTGGGCAATTTCCATGTAAATTTATTTAAATCTCCACTTAAAATACACTAATGATCAAAGGAAACATCACGTTAATCATGTCCCTTTATTAATGATTCTGCGCAATCTTTAAATGGGCATCAAATCATAAATTTACTGGCAAAGGGATTTTGGGAAAAATATTATTCATTTCATAAGCGAATATTTTATTACAGCCGTATAAATCAATCCGAAGTTAAAATTTCTGCTCAAACAAAAATTTTTTTTTTAATTTGGTCATGAAATATTTGTCCTTAAAATTCTCTACATCAATTTGTGACATTATGTGCATTATAATTCTATCAACTAACACGTATATACATTAATACCTAGAACACAAACATGTAATAAATCACGTAGCGAGCATTGCTAGGTTTATTATAAAATAAAATACCTATCTAGCTAGGTAGTTCTTTCAAAAAATCATCTATGCTTCGACGATGTCTTAATTCTCGTATCGTGACATTATGATGAAACAGAACAACTTGTGTAAACAGCTAGCTAGCTAGCTATTCACAATCAATTGGTCACACTGCAACAGCGACAAAATGTTTAATTTAGAAAAAATAACGTAAAAGCGCTGGTAACCGTTGTCGCGACTACTTTCACTGTTGATATTTTCTTTTAACATTTAACAAATAATCTCGTTGATTATATATTCGTATTTGGTACCTTTCGACGGGTCTTAGGTAGTATAAAAAATATTTAGTTGAGATAGTTTGATTTTGATACCCTGCTGTACAGGTTTTGGGTGATAAATGCATGATATTAACATCGGGACGATTCTTATATTAAATCGATGCAATCTATTTGAGAAGCTTATAACTTGTATGTCTTATGACTCTGAAACATAATACTAAACATAAATTTAATGGCCAAATATAAAGTTGAGAAAATAATATTAGTTAAAAAATCAAGCGGCGTCAATTCTGTTAGAAAATAATAGGTCGTCAACTGTTAGCAAATACTAGATTAGCTAAGAAACCTGTTACCTTAAAACTGTTATTTTTTAAGACATTCTCTATTGTCAACACAAGACATAACCTTGGTCTCTGATTTATGTTAATGAGACATCGATTGTGAAATGAAATGAAATACACTGAATTCTACACATTGAATGGAATGTTTTGCAATGAAGTCACATCACATGAGGTTTTTAAAAGGTATGCCAGGATTGTCGCTTTAAATGCTAGCTGTGTGACTAAGTGCGTTATTTCAGTGTGATGAGAATTTATAAGTTCTAACACGTATTGAACTTGGTTTTTTTGAAAATGTGTAGATTTGGTAACAGAAAATAGCTTTTTATTGTGACGGATTTCTGTAATTTATGAAATGTAGGTATAAGTATATAAAAAAATTATATGCCTATAGGGTAGTTACTTATCTATTTCATAATATTGCATTATAATTATGTAGGTTAATTAATATTTGTGTCGACTGCAATTAGTGATGGGATTCTTCCCGGGAAAGAACCCAAAATGGGAAGATTGAGGGAAAGAACCCGAGGAAGATTCCCAAATGGGAAAGTATTCGGGTTTTTTCATTTTTAGCAATGTAACAAGTAGGTAATGTGTAGATACATGTATATATCAAATAGTACGTACTATCTAAGTACTATTACTACTAGTTTGAGCTAATTTAGTTGGGTATTTTTTAATTCTTAGAAACAAAACACGTGCATGCAGTAAAGTCAAAACCCGCTTCTTCATATCTGTCTATTTCTGTGTGTTCATCCGCTTTGAGCGACAAGTAGTGATGGGACTTTACCCGGGAAAGAACCGAAAATAGGAATATTGAGAGAAGAACCCGAGGAAAATTCCCAAATGGGAAAGTATTCGGGTTTTTTCATATTTAGCGATGTTACAAATATGTTATGTGTAGTATATATCAAATAGTACGTACTATTTAAGTACTATTACTACTAGTTAGAGCTAATCTAACTTTGTTTACTTTAAAAAAATCAATAAATACGTCAAAACCGTTTACTGCGACATCGCTTAGAACATCATACCGGTTATATCAACCTAGAACAAAGGTCCCGGTTGAATGCTATATGACCGCCTTATCAAAAATATTTACGACATTGCTAATAACGATATACCTCATTAAACGACTACATTTAACTAATATTTCGGAGAATACAATTTTCTACTATTAACAGATCCACTGTTAATAGTAGAAAATTGTATTAAACTACTGGAACCTATAACAGATACTATTTTCAAACTCGAAGGCAGTGGAATACTTATAAATGAAGTTATATAAACTTCAAAAGATATTAAGTCCACATTAAATTTTGCATTTCCGGACATATCCATTCTAATTGAGCATCACAAACAAGATATAAAAAATGCTGTAATTAGCTGAACAAATAAATGTTTGACACCCATTTATTATGCTGCATATTTATTGGATCCAAGACAGCAAGGCATTGAATTAGAAGAAGAACACGAAGTGGATGGAGTGTATACACGACGTTAACCAATCGCACAATATTGTCGTTGGTGTTTATTTATCCAATTATAGAGCTAAATAGGGTTTATAGAGTAGACCATTTATATGGAAGGATGTCACCGAAATGGACCCAGTAGTTTGGTCGAGAGGACTCTGCAGTTCCAAATTGTTGAGTAGGGTTGCAGTACGGATTCTAACTGCTCCCTGTACTTCAGCAGCCACAGAACGATTGTTTAGCACGCACGTCCATATACATAGTCGCAAAAAAAACAGATTGACTACAGACAGGGCAGCAAAAATACCTTTTATTTCATACAATTGGAACCTGTTTCATAAACACAAAGATCATGACAATAAATAAATAAATAAATAAAACAATGACGATGATGACGAGCCAATATCTACGAGGGCTGCACTAAAAGTATGAGAATGGAATATTTCCACCATTCCTGTCATATTAAAATCTTTTAAATTGAAAAGTCTTTGGTTTTACAAATCGAATACCATTTATTTATTTAAAAAACGATTCTCGGTCTTGTCACAAGGTTTTGTCAAACTTGTTTAGTCGTTGAGAAAATGGACTCGAGAAAATTCAAGAACGATGATTTATTATGACTTTCGAAGTGGTTTAACACAAAAACAGTGTGTTGACCGGATGATTTCTGCATTTGGTGATGAAGCCCCATCCAAAACCACAATTCATCGCTGGTTTGCTGAATTTCAACGTGGACGTATCAAGTTCAGTGATGATCCTCGTCAAGGTCGTCCAAAAACTGCAGTCACCCAAGAAAACGTTGATGCTGAGCGTAAGCTGATTGAAGAAGATCGACATTTGATATACTACGAAATTCAGGCAATTCTAGACATTGAAATGAGTCAAATACAAATAATCTTGCATGAACAATTAGGTGTAAAATATTTGTTTTCCCGATGGATGCCGCATTCGCTCTATAAAGAGCAAAAAGCGGCTCGTGTTACTTGATGCGTCAGAACTTTCGAAAGACACGCAGGATCCTCAAATGCTATATAAAACATCGCATCAGGTGACGAATCCTGGATATACGCGTACGAACCCGAAACAAAAACCAGTCTCGAGTTTGAGTGTTCGAAAATGAGTAAAGCCAACAAAAATTGTTCGTTCACGGAGTGTTGCAAAAAAATGGTGGGTACGTTTGTCTCCAAAACTGGCCATGTTGCGACTATTCCTCTTGAGGGACAAAGAACGGTAAATGCAGAACGGTATGCTAGCATTTATTTGCCACAGTTCGTTTCTGAACTCCGTCCTCAGTTTTTTCGATGGACCAAGCTGCGGCTCAGCATCTGATCAGCTTTCTGAATTGAACATCAGTGTGAGAACTGGAGAAGGAAGGGGTGTTAATGTCGGCGATTCATCGTCAAAGTCATTTTTATTTATTCATTCTGAGAGCCCCATTACGTTGCTCTTAGTCTCTCCAGAACAATAAAAGCACACTGCAGAACATTACAGCACTGCTTTTCGACATCCACACATCGCTCCACAAAAAGAAACGGTTTGCTCGAGTTTCTGAACATTTTCTCTTATAACTTTTTCATTTATAGTTCTACGACTAAAAGTTACTGAACCAAAGTTGTAGAGAATTTAATTTGCAACAAAAAATGTTACCAATTTTTTTAAATCAAATGAATAGTTTAAGAGATATATCGTATAAACCATTTCAATTGAAAAAACCCGTCCATTGGGTTTCTTCCCACGTAAACACCCGGTTCTTTCCCATTTGGGAATAAACCCGGGTTAATTCCTTTCGGGTTTATTCCCACCGCCCATCTCTAACTGCAATGCATGTAATACATGTATTAATTTAAAATTATACTTCTCACATATCTGTCTTTATCATCTCACTTTAGTTTATTTTTAAAATCTCGACAAATTTAAAAACTACAACGGCATTCAAGTACAAGCAAAAGCTAGAATTTAACAGACAATACAAAGGCAGATTTCGATAAAATTAAATCTTCGTAACCATTCATTGTTGAACTTAATGAAAAATTTTAAAAAAGTATTGTATCCCAGGGTAAGTATTCGATCAAGTGATGGTAAAAATAGCAGCAGCTCTTCCTGTTTCTAGCTGTACTTACAGTCTACCAAGTAAACTGTATCATCGATAAATGCCGGCGTAATGTAATTGCGGATGTCGCCAATCAATCACAATTAACATATTCAGTGTTGCTTAACCGTCGATAGTTGCAAAATATCGATGACAGTTGAGTTGCAGTCGAGTCGACTATCGTAGTAAAGATAGTGTTTATCTTGATGAAGAACTAGAACATTACGTTTTACAACATCACTTATCTTTACTTGTCTTTTTACTTAAGCATCTAAAATGGTGATGACGATTTAGAGATATTTATGACGGGAGTGAGTGCTGTGTGGTATAAATGTCAAATACTAATCATCTAAATTCATATCTTCGTGAAGTAAATAGGCTATTAAAATAAAGTATAGATTTGCATCGATACATTTTTCGATAAATAATTGGCATCACTATTTACATCCTATGGAAATTCTCATGGTGGATAGTAGTCTATTTCTTTCTTTATATGTATCTATAATGTAAACAATATTTGTATTGTTCGTTAAAGACTTAATAAATTACTAAAGCATCTATCTCGTTACAACCAATCAAAATTCAATGACTCTTTTAAGGCTACTTACTGCCAGCCTTATGACTTCACTATATATAATTCCTTATTTTTAAACTATAAACAATAATATTATATTAATATCGATACGTCAATCAGCTTATTATAAAAGCTCATATAATAACCAATGCGACTTTGAAAGCTTCGCCTAAAAAGGAAGACGGCCAGTGCAGGAACGCTAAAGGTCATCCAGTTATTATCTCGAGCCTTTCCCTTTATTCAAGGGCAGAGCTTTATCAGCAACTTGATCGTCAATATTGGACGAAGGTAAAAGTGATCATGTTTGTTAAAGGACCTTACATTCTCTTAAACAGGTGGTACAGTTTTAGTTTTAACTGGAATACCAAGTAACTTCATGATTTACCACTAATATGTCTCATTCATCCCGAGAAAATATAAGGTCCCTCGAGAACGCGGTACAGAAGTTAATCTGTCATATATCTCGAACCTCGACCTATATATAAGAGTTAAATTCTATAATTAAATCGAATATATCCTCATGGATTTATTGCCTATGATGCCTGATATGCCTAAGATTACATGTACAATACAATTTACTTCTAAACCCACCTGTTTCATCTTCGCATTGTCTGTCACTCATATCATAAAGCATAATAACGAGTAACAAATAAAAACGGACTTAACCGCGTTTGTAATAAAGCCCACACTCAATTAAACGCCCTCATTACATATCTACTTGTTCTTGACCTAACCAAACCGAGTATATCGTCAGTAACAGGACCCAAGCAAAAACGGGGCGTGTCTGTTATTTCTGTGCACCTGCGCCTGCGCCGGCGCTATCCGGAGCGGCTGACTGCGGCTGACATTTGCTGCGCCCGCGCATCGCATCGCATTGGCCTTCGGGCGTCGAGCTATCGGATTCTGTGCACGATACTAATTTATTAGTCTGTTTTCTTCTTTGGGGGATTTCTGGAAAAATATGGCGGTTAGTATTAAGCTAGTTGCAGTCTAGGCTTCGGTCTTGAGTCACTAAAAATGTAGTTTACTTGGTTTTGGTTAAGTTCATTTCCATTAAATAAACTTATATTATTTCTTCCTTCATTCGATGTTCGTTGAATTAGCTGAAGACATCAAAAAATGATCAATATAAACCATCAACGTTACCTTGAAAAATAGGGTTAGCACTTCATGTACTTCTCATTCCAATAAAACTATAATAAATATTACATCGATTCATTGCCCCGTCTACACCGATAGTTAATTTTAACACGCAACCATCAAAATGCAATATACGCGTTCAAACGTGTGTAGTTGTGAGTTGAACTGAAACTCGTGCGCATGTAGGAAAGAAAGTCGAAATACGGTTATGTCATAAGACAAATACGAGACAGGTAGGTAGGTAGTAGGTACTATACATTGTGTTGTAAATGTCGTAATGCCTTTGTAGGGCACGAATGTTGCAATAATCTTTTCAGGGAAACGCATAGTTCAAGACTTCAAGTTAGTTGTATGCCCTTTATATATGATGTTATTTAGGTCATATGCAGTTATAACTGCACTAGTTTCCGTACCGCAGTTCCATCCATGTTTTTGTGGGACCTTTAACTTTTCCGAAATGACAAGTAGCCTATATCCTTTCTTAACCTCTAGTCTGTATCTGTGCCAAATGTCATTAAAATCGGTTCAGTAGTTTAGGCGTGAAATCTTAAAACAGTTACTGACGCGTTTATAATATTAATAGGGACTATTTTGCAGTACAAACTAGACGCATCTGTTTTTACAACTGAGTTCAGAAATAGATCTATGTACTTATTCGTAGCAAACAGCACGTCAAAGTATCTCTTATGGAGAAAAATTGGTGTCTGTCTGTTTGTCTCAGCATCTGCAAATACTAGCGACTACAAAAAATATACTCGACTTTTGATCTCGAAGATCAGAGTATCTATGTTGCAGACCATACTGCGTTCTTACAAAACATAATCATAATATCAAAATGATTAACAGAGGTCAACCACGGTAAGAGGTCACCGCTTATGAAACTGCCGTTCGAGGGAAATGTATTGAAATAAATTATCGTATTTCTCCAATACTTTTCAATGCATAATTAATTCGACATAATCGATAAAATACATGACATTTTCCTTCATTAGTACAACACCGGTGTATAAATGGTAGCTTGGCCATATTTCAAACGAATATGGTCATTGATAATATGCATTATGTATTTATTCATATTTTTTTACGAAATTTATTGAAAAGATAATATTTCTTATTACGGTAGCTTAAGTATCAGGGATTTAATTTGCAGTAAAACAACGTTTTCATCTCAAAATAGTAGAAAACGAAGTTGCTACCTGCCTGTTCGCCCTTCTAAAGCATTTTGATATGGTTTTACATTTATAGAAAAAGCGATTAATGAGGATAATACTCGTATAAAGTTAATATTTTGTACAAAATGGCTGAATATGGCCACATGAGTTAAAACTTTTTGATAAGATAATGTAATTTAAATATATTTTGGTATTATTTATTTGTTTTCCAATTTCCAGTAGGACCTACCTACGGAGTTTAAAGTACATAAATTGATTGTAAAATCATGTTAATACCAATTTAAAATACCAATTTCTGTTCATATATTATTTATGACAGTATCAAGATCAAGATACCGTAAACAATTAATATTATTTCCGTCTTTTAATGAACCTGTATACTAAAGCTCTTATTACTATTTGCATACAGGTCAATTCGCATGCATTACCGGTTAAAGCAGTCGACAGACGTAGCGGTTTGCAGTCTCCTTTTGAATTTTAAATATTTAATTTGCGATTCAATTAAACTTGAGATTATTTAGGTAATGCCACATTGAAGGTATTGAATTAATTAAATATGCATGTATAATCACATTTAAAGTATTTTTTATTGATTGTATTTCAAAGAATGCTCACGGCTTTTCACTTTAAATGTCAGCTTAGTGCATATTATGATAATATTCACAAGTCAGTGATAATAAATTTATCACTGATAGTTATTTTTCAATTTATCTAAATGCCATAGGCACGGTGCTGGACTGAGCAGCTGCCTAAAGTACAATACTCTTTCAGATCTTTTCACGTTCATCCAATTCTCCACTTATCCACAAACAGCTGTCGTAAACCTAAGAATGATAAGTCCAATGTGAACCTTCACTTCGGACCCCATGACGTTCGCACAATTCTCCGCTAGTCTTTAAAACAGAGCAGTCATTACCCTAAGAATTACCTGTCTAGTTTCTCCCCCTTTTTTTTCCTGCTTCGCCACTACAGTGGGGCTACGGGGCTCGCGAGGCTATCAACCGTGGCCCCATCACTTGCGGGGGTTGCCCACAGTTCAGGGGCTCATCCCCGCGGGGGATGAAGAACCTCCCCCGCTCATTGTCGCTGGGAGACCGAATGGTCTCCAGCTCGGTCCCCTGCTCGGTGTTCACACCACTCAACCCAGGGTAGTGCAATGCCGAGTGCGTGGAGCGACCCCTCCCATCCTAGGGTCTTTGCAGTTGAGCGAATTCCCTTGGATAGGGGCGTCTAGTTTCTTCCCATGTTGACGACATTAACCGCAGCGTTGCAACCGCTCTATATATGTCTAGCCTTACTATAAAACCAGGTGACCAATATAATGCAGAACTGATCAGGAAGTAGGTATTAACAATAGTATTGTCACACTTGACCTCTTTACAAACTAGTTCCGTGGAGGCCTAACTTTCCTTAGCCAATTGAAAGTGAACTTTATGTCTAACGGCATAAGTTACACGGTATTGTTATTACGTTTAATTAACATAGTAATTTCGATAGATTTTATTTGTTTGTATATAAGGTTCAATTTGAGTGTAGTTTTGTAGAGTAAAAAATCATGTGATATCGAATGTAAAACTCCTTATCTATCTAATAAAACAAAGTCCCCGCCGCCTCTGTCTGTCTGTCTGAACGCAGTGAACACAAAAACTACCAAACAAATTTTCATGCGGTTTTCACTAAAATACGGAGTATTTCATGGGGAAGGTTTTTATGTATCCAACAATTTGGACCCGGTAAGTGACGCTGGTGGGCAGAACGAAGTCTGCCGGGTCCGCTAGTTAGTCATAATTAAAAGTTTATCAAGCTTTCAAGGATCATACATTTTCCGGGATAAAATTATTTAGTTAATCACTTATGAATTGTCGACTCTAATGCTCGGTTAAGAAGGTTGCTTTTGCTGAAAACAGCCGGCAATTTACTCTTTTCAGTATATGATTTTCACAATTTCTTCATAATAATGTTAGTCAGCTAGGTAGATGAAGATATATGATACCTTATCACTTTCCATTTTGTCTAACTTATATTATTTTTGTCACTCAATTCAGCACTATACAGATTAGATATCACATTTATCCGATTTGATTACAGGCTGTTTGCTACCAATCCTTTTAGTTTTATATATCTACTAGTGGCTCCCCGCGGTTTCACCCGCGTTCCCGGGATAAAATGTAGCCTATGTGTTATTCCAGAACATATTCTAGCTCTGTGCCAAATTTCAAGCAGATCCCTTCAGCCGTTGGAGCGTGAAAGAGTAACAAACATCCATACTTACTTACAAACTTTCGCATTTATAATATTAGTAGGATACTAATATTATAAATGCGAAAGTAACTCCTGTCTTGTCTTTCACGCTAAAACTACTAAACCAATTTAAATGTAATTTGGTACACAGATAGTCTAGAGCCTGAGAAAGAACATAGGTTATATCCCGGGAAAATGGAAGATCTCCGGGGTACGCGGGTGAAACCGCGGGGCGCCACTAGTATTAATATAAATTTACCTACGTAGTCGCTTCTCGCCGTCTGTACGCTTGCATCGTTTGTTAAAACGTGTAATTAATGTATTTATTGTCGACCCTTCAAAGTGTCTTACTGTCGATATATTCTTTTTGACATTATCTAAAATATTCCCTCACTTAATTTTGAAAAAAAAAAAAAACTATAGCTTCCCCCTGCGTTCCCAAAGGACTTTCAACTTTCCCTGGATAAGGTAGCCTAAGTCCTTTCCCAAGCTATAATCTATCTCTGCACCAAATTACAACAAAATCTGTTCACTGGTTCAGGCGTGAAAGCGTAAAAGACAAACATAGCTACTTCAGCATTTATAATATTAGTAAGAATAGGTTTTAGTAACTCAAGTTGTAGCAATATCTATTACCTAAGTACTTTATTAGTCACAACTATACCACTTATAAATTCCTACCACAATGCATAGACAATACGGCACCGCGCTGTGCCAGTGTGACCATTCCATATCGATAATTAAGTAGAGAGATATGTACTTGAAGCCATGTAAATGTCTATCGGTCAATACGATTGTTGCACACCGGTACAACGGTTAAATAACTGCTAACCGCTGTTTTATGTCGTAGAATTTCATTGTCTGTAAAAATTGTGCGTGTAAATATGTATGTACTTTTTCGAAGTATTTATCAGTTACGTTTTCATAGTAGTGATTCTGCTTAGCATGTAGCAATAATGTCATAGGATATTTCTTTTCTCAAGTTATTTGTTGTTTATATAGTCTTATGAAGCGACTCTTATTCTTGGCAATCTATTTATTATACGCTCCGTCATTGATAAGTTTCTGGTAGCTTCTCCGATAAATTTTACTCAATTTTATTCCAACGTATTAAAGGAGCTTGCTTAGATATGTTTTGATAAGAATAACAAGCTTATCTACGTAGTGATATGTGCAAAACTCTAACTTGTATCTAAGTCTACATCTAGGATAGTTTCGCTCTAAATTCAAAATAGCTTGATAAATATTAAAACAGATCTTGCGATAGTAAAAGTAAATAGCGAATGTAGCGAAACGCGCGGGTTCTTTGTCCCGTTATCGCGCGTCTGTGTGCATAGGCTCAGGGTAGAGCATCCACACTATACAAAAGCGTAAGTGGGGCGTGCGCCAGCCCAGTTTCAATTGTTTGGTTAGCGCATGCGCGGTGTATGACGTTATTCACACGGTGAGCGGTGATGAGACGTTTAACTATGAATATGGAACACTTGAGATTGTGTTTAGAGTGTTTCGCCTTCCGGTCAGTTGCGATTTTGCGAAGTCGTCGATGAATCGTTTCTTTACATTTTATAATATCTCGGGACATTTTTCACACACGGCCAATCTGATTCCAAACTAAGCAGAGTGTGATATGGTAACCAGATAGCTGATATACTACATATACTACTTTTAAATACATACTTATATAGATATTTACATCCAGACACAGAACAAACAGACATATTCATGCATTTTATAGTGTATAGTCCTTAAAAAGGATCGTTTATATATAGGTTTTTTAGTCCTGCTTTACTACAAATAGAATAGGTAATTATTTGATTTACTAAATGCTATATAGTAAGAAATCTTGATCATATAAATTAAATATACCTACTTTGAAATATCCGTTTTTTTTTACTCAGTCGGGTAAATGTACTAAGGTTCCAAAATATTACATAATCAATTAAAGATATGAAAGATACAGGATAAATGTAACATGTTAAAGCAGGTTTCTTTTACGGAAACTGCAAAGCGTCGAAAGGATTCTTGGAAATGATAAGATCTAGACGATCGCAAATATTGAATATTAATTAATAATGCAATTGAAAGTTTAATTAAAATCAAATATGGCCGCTCGTTAAAACTCGAGCGGAAACAAGTATCAGTTTCCAGTGTGTTTTTTTGTAAACTTTCTTTACGTCGTTTACGAAAAAGCGAAATGTACTAGTCTTTCCACTTTCTTTTTGAAGGACACTTTTTGAACATGTTAATTTTATTTTCTACTAGCTGCCTCCGCGCGGTTTTACCCGCGTAGTGCCCGTTCCCGTGGGAATACAGGGATAAAATATAGCCTATGTTACTCGGGGATAATGTAGCTTTCCAAAGGTGAAAGAATTTTTGAAATCGGTCCAGTAGTTTCGGAGCCTATTCATTACAAACAAACAAACAAATCTTTCCTCTTTATAATATTAGTATAGACTAGCTGCCTCCGCGCGGTTTTACCCGCGTAGTTCCCGTTCCTGTGGGAATACAGGGATGAAATATAGCCTATGCTACTCAGTGATAATGTAGCTTTCTAATGAAAAAAGAATTATTAAAATCTCTCCAGTACTTTTTGAGTTTATTCGTTACATACAAAAATATAAATCTTTCCTCTTTATAATATTAGTGTAGATTAGTAGTATAGATACGTATTTTTACAGCATGATTGAGTATTTATTTATTACCCGACCATATAAAAAGTCATAGAAATCGTGCAATAAAGTGACTTAATCGCGAACAAGGCTATATTAACAAAAAATACGTTTATTCATTTGATCGTGCGTAACTCAGTAACAATAGTTTTTTTATTTAAAATTCCGCTTATTTACCTCTTTAACTATAATTCCCGTGTAAATAGGTAGCTAGAAATCCGAGGCATTTCTTAGTACCCATTTAGAAGGTATTTATATGTATAACTAGTTGACCCGCGCAACTTTGTTAGCGTCACTTGCCCGTTTTTGCAACAGTTTTGATTGATCCTCCGCTCCTATTCGTCATAGCGTAATTTATACATAAAAACCTTTCTTAAGAATCAATCTATCTATTAAAAAATACGCATCAAAATCCCTAGTTTTAAAGATCTAAGCATAGATAGGGACAGTCAGACGGCGGATAGCGACTTTGTTTTATACTATGTAGTGATACTACTTGTTTGTCCTTCCTTCACGACGTAACTGAGTAACAGATCGATTTGGTTTTTTGTGTAAGAATTGACGAGAAGGTTGCAGGTTATTTTTTGTCCCGGGATTGCGGAATAAGCGGAAGTTACAATAAATGAACACTTAAATAGTGTTCATTTATTGTAACTTCTTTATTATATTATTTATTTATTACATAAGTATTCATTTAAAAAGTAATTATTTATAAATTGATATTAATACGGAAATATACCCCCTATTTCTATCCTAAACTCCCAAGACCATTCTGGATTAGGACCATGAAAAATGGTGGTCATTAAAAAATCATATTATTGTAGTGTTATATTCAGTGGCGTAGCGTTCCACGACGAGGCCCCGTATAAATCATTAGTCGGGGGCCCTTATGAAGGGAAAGGATTTCTCACACGGGGCCCCAGTGGACCGGGGGCCCCGTAGATACAGCGGTAGCTACACCCCTGGTTATATTATTAATTTATTTTACTGTTATGTATGTTCCTTACTCATAAGTTTAGCCTCGTTTTGTAAATACGGATGTTATTAAACCTTTTATGAAATTAAAACTTATATAAATCTAGGGTAGGTTATTTAAGCATTTATAAATAAATGTCAGGTCAAATCAAAAGTGCATTTAATATAATAATAATTGGTAAATAACACCGTAGCCTTGATTCCGGTATCGATAGAACATTAATTATAATAATTTATTTACTCGGTCTTATTTTATTAACTAGTTGACGACCGCAACTGCGTTAGCATCACTTGGCCGTTTTTGCAACATTTTTCATTAATACTCCGTTCCTATTCATCGTAGCGTGATGATATATAGCCTATAGTCTTCCTCGATAAATGGGCTATCTAACACTGAAAGAATTTTTCAAATCGGACCAGTAGTTCCCGAGATTAGTGCCTTCAAACAAACAAACTCTTCAACTTTTAGTATCGATCATAATATGGCGGACGGACTGGTCAACAGGGACATAAAATTTAATCATCACGAGATAAAACGTGAAATATTGAAAGCAACTAATTGGTCTGATAATTATGAGTCATATTTATAAATTGATTATGTATATATATTTATACTAATATATAAAGTTAAAGAGTTGGTTTGTTTCAACGCACAAAGCTCAGGAAGTTCTGGTCCGATTTCAAAAATTATTTCAGTGTTAGATAGCCAATTTATCGATAAAGATTATGTCAGTGGACAGTGGTTTTTGAATTTCTTTTTTTATTATAACATAAATATTTGACTTGTAATTTTTTATTTTATTTAAATAGGCACTTTTTATTTAATGACACACCTTTGAATAGCCAGACTATAAATGCTCGTTTCGGAAGGTTGCTTTTGCTGTGAAGAGCTGGCAATAACTTCTTACAAAACATTTTTAATTAACATAATATTATGCTTAAATTAAGAAACTTTTTCAAACCTGTTCTTCAAGTTGACACGTAATTTAAAAATAAATTTAATCTTAAAATAAGTATGTCCAAATTAAACCGCTGCAAAAAAACGTTAACCTTAGCATAACTCGCCCAAACAATTTAATTTATCATTAAGTTTTTTTTTATATGGTATGTGTGTATGTATTATAACTTATTTAAGCACATGACCAAGTTATTAAGTCAAAGTAGGTGATTATGAGACGATGAAGTCATATGAATTGCACAATTGCATGTAAGTACACACAAGTTTCTTTGTCTCTGGCCAATTAGTTCACTTTGTATCATTGAAGATAATATGCCTTTGTTGTGATGTTTTAAGTCTATATCTTACTAGCGGACCCGGCAGACTTCTTTCTGCCCACCAGCGCCACCTACCGAGTCCAATATGATGTATTATACATGAAAACCTTCCCCATAAAATACTTCGTAATTTGGTGGAAACCGCAGGAAAATCTGTTCAGTAGTTTTTGTGTTCATCGCGTTCAGACAGACAGAGGCGGCGGGGACTTTGTTTTATAAATATAGAAGACATTCAGCTCATATACGTCTCCACTGCAGGGGCACGAGCCTCCTCCTTTTTCTTTTCTGCCTTTTTCATGCTCAAGCCAGTACCAAATTTCATAAATATCGGTTTTGTGGTTTTGGCGTGAAAGCGTAACAGACCTACCTACTGCTAATTACTACTAAACATGCCCATTTAATTGTCATAGGTGATTAATTAAATTAATTATAAAATAATCACAATAGAATTTAGTGCCCTCACGAAACATCGAAGACAAATTGGTTGCCTTAAAAGGCATTGATAATGAGGCATTGTCATTTTTGATTGACGGCCTATGCCTCACAACATTTTGGCAGCTAATTGGTATTAAAAAGATTTTTTGCAGTATAAAATAGTTCTAAATATGCTGTATGTAAAGTGTTTTAAAATGCTTTTTGGTAGGTTTGTGTTTCTGATTACGATTGGGTTCAAATATGTATGTAGCTGTGAGGGCTTTTTAGATCATTTTTATTGAAATGGACTACTAATATTTTATATATTTACTAGCTGCCTCCCCGCGGGTTTACCCGCGTAGTTCCCGTTCCCGAGGGAATACAGGGATAAAATATAGCCTATGTTACTCGGGGATAATGTAGCTTTCCAAAGGTGAAAGAATTTTTGAAATCGGTCCAGTAGTTTCGGAGCCTATTCATTACAAACAAACAAACAAACAAACAAACAAATCTTTCCTCTTTATAATATTATAATATATAATATAGATAAGTCATATGAGATCTTTATAAGTTAGTTTATTTATTTATGCTCCTGAATGTTGACGGCTCTTGTACTAAATTTGTTGATTTTTTTTTGTTTCATACCTATGTATGTTAATGAGTCTTTGAATAAATATCATGTAACTAATATTTTAACTTGACAATTTTATTTGCTTGTGTTTTATCGTAATAAATAAAATAAATAGGTATATTAAAAGTGTAACCTGCGTGACCATTTAACTGATTTACTTATATCCTAGCGTTATCGTCGAACAACTTTCGCGTTAATAGCCATAATTATTATAATTATAAATTTATCAATAAACGCCTGGAGTGAATCCAATTAATATAAAACGCAATAACTGACGGGCAAGGTCGTAAGTTATTAACATTATCAGCCATTTTGTAAACCGTTTGACAAGATCGCAATTCTAAGTTAAAGATTCCATCACTGTCTGTGACGACCTTTCCATGTCCAACTTGAGATAAAACTCAGCGCACACTGTACTGGCATTGGCATTGGCAAAGAATCGAGTTGCCCGCTTTGAATTTTTGGGAATCAAAAATTTGCTGGTAATAGTCAAATCTTGTTGTTTTTAATAGCAATTTAAGACTTTTAGACAATCTGACTAGTGATTAAGATAATAATTGGTTGAGAATTAATTCACAGCATAAAATAATGTCAATAGAAACTCTTACAGAACATATCTACATAATATAATAAACATTTGCTCGCATGACTAGGCCACAAAAATCAAAAATCTAATTTACCAACCGAAAATTTTATTTCAAAAGTTGACAGACTGTCTGGCAATTTTTAATATCATAAGTGACACAAGAATACTGTTGCCAGTGTCCTATGTGCACTGACCCCTATGTTGGTCTTCGTGCGGTCACGTTTAAAAGATGATTAATCAATAGAACAACTAATTGTCCACTAGCATTTTGTAATGAGGCTTAAACGCTTTTTTTATAGTTCTTTTGTTTTTATTTCACGGCTTATAGTTTTGAGTTTAGCAACCCACGGTTATATCCATTATTATTTTCAATTATATACACTAGACACAAAAAGTTAGGGATATAAAAAAATATTGAAATTTTTGGGTGATTTTCAACGAGTTGTAACTTCGCGGAAAATAATTGTACAGCAAAAAAAAGAAAACCAAATTGTAGCTACAAGTGTCTAGTTTTTAGATATGACCATGATTTTTTTGTATTATGTTTGGATCTGGAGAAATACAAAGAAAAGTACCGAGGAAAAAAAATTACAAATTTTCTGTCGTTTAAAAAGGGGCCTATGGGCTTAAAAATGATTTTTTTATAGTTTTTGTCACATCGTCTTTTAGGATATTTAATGCCCTTTAATTTGTTGTAATTAAGAAGCCTGTACAATGATTTACCACGGAGTTATTGTCAATCAACCGAAAAAAGAAGTTTTTAACTTTGACGATCAATAACTCTGAGGATAATGATCGTAAAGAAAATCTAAGAAAGGTTTTGAAAAGTACACAATATTCTCTATAAGAAAACGTGAACGGCTTTTGTCGAAAACATTTTTATTCACTCAAAAACTTTGACTGAAAAAAAGGCGAAAATTTGCATAATTAAGGATATTTAGATAACTTGCTATAACTTGGGATAAAATGGATTAATGAAGGATATCGTCGGTAATTTTTTAACCTTAAAGTATCCTGGAAAATCCCTGAAAAATTCAAAGCGCTGCAATTCTTCTTTCTGAGTGACCCGAGGCTTTAAATTTATTGTTTTTGCTAAAATCACGATTATAAATGATGGTTGCATTTTAATCATTTTTTCAAAGAAAACATTATTTTTTTCTCAATAACCTTTATTGCTTTGATGTAAAAGATCAGTTTAATTCAAAAATTTTGGATAGAAAAAAAACTTTTTTTTTTATTTTCTTTTTTTTTTCTTGACTTTGTGTGTGTGTGTATGTTTGTCTGTCCGTCTGTTTGTGTGTCCATCTGTAGCTATTGAAGGGTCTGCACGTATACAGGTCACAATTCAGTACCGCGTATTGCCTCTGTTTTGGGTCACTGCTCGTAAGCGCTCTCGCATGATGACAGATCATCGAATGTTTTTTTTTTCTATTCGACATTTTGAAAAAAAAGTCGATCGTTTTCATCAAAGCAATAAAGATTATCGAGAAAAAAAAATGTTTTCATTGAAAAAAATGATTGAAATCGAACCATCGTTCATAATGGTGTTTTTAGCGAAAACAATAAATTTAGAGCCTCGGGACACTAAGTAAGAAGCATTGCAGCGCTTTGAGTTTTTCAGGGATTTTTCGGGATACTTTAAGGTTAAAAAATTACCGACGATATCCTTCATTCATCCATTTAATCCAAAGTTATAGCAAGTTATCTAAATATCCTTAATTATGCAAATTTTCGCCTTTTTTTTAGTCAAAGATTTTGAGTGAATGAAAATGTTTTCGACAAAAGCCGTTCACGTTTTCTTATAGAGAATATTGTGTACTTTTCAAAACCTTTCTTAGATTTTCTTTACGATCATTATTCTCAGAGTTATTAATTGACAAAGTTAAAATGTTCTTTTTTCGGTTGATTGACCATAGTTTCGTGATAAATCATTTTACAGGGTTCTTAACTACAACAGATTAAAGGGCATAAAATTTTCTGACAGAAGATTTAACAAAAACAATAAAAAAGTCATTTTTGAAGCCCATAGGCCCTTTTTTAGACGACAGAAAATTTGTAATTTTTTTTCCTCGGTACTTTTCTTTGTATTTCTCCAGATTCAAACATAATACATAAAATTTATGGTCATATCTAAAAACTAGATACTTGTAGCTACAATTTAGTTTTCAATTTTTTGCTGTACGATTATTTTTCGCGAAGATACAACTCGTTGAAATTCACCCAAAAATTTCAATATTTTTTTATATCCTTAACTTTTTGTGTCTAGTGTATTTCTATTTATATTCTATTATATCCAACCATTTGTAACTAGTTCAATCTTTACCGTCCGTGTAAGGGTGTAAAAGCCATATGAGGCTAACACCTTCTAGTCCATTCTTAAAACATTCGATCTTTGTATATTACTATGGTAACGGTATGGCAGTTTAAAAACAAACATTGATTTTTATATATGAAACTAACTTCTGCCTTACAATTTCCTGGGTCTTTTAACTCCAGATCCAGATCTCTTTAGCAGTTGTTGCGTGAATGAATAACAAACATCAATACAAACTTTCGTAATTTTTATTTAAGAAATAATAATATATACCTAGTAGAAATTATCAAGCCATGTTAATATTCTTTGCAATATTAATGATGCCCTTTTTTTTTTTTTTTTTTTTTTTTTCCCTGCTCCGCCGCTACGGTGGGGCTACGGGGCTCGCGAGGCTATCAACCGCGGCCCCACCACTGCGGCGGTTGCCCATACTTAGGGGGGCTCGTCCCTGCGGGGGAGGAACTCCCCCGCTCTCTACTCCACTCGGGAAACCCGTAGGAACCCGTGACCCCCCCTATCCGAGGGAATTCACGGATGAGCGAATTCCCTCGGATAAGGGCGGCTCATTCCTCCTTGTCGCCTTTAGGGCGGCACCTGGGCCTCAAAGGCCCGGCGCCGACGACCGTGGCGTCGACGGCGCATTAGGGGCGCGTCTACAGCGGCTTCGCGCTCGCGCTCGGCCGCCTCCTTCCGCGACATGACAACGTCGCAGAAGGTTGCGGCCGCCTCCCAAGCCTCCTCGCTGTCAACCATAGCCCTGAGAAGGGCCGGCAGCGAGAGGTCTCCCCCTACCGTCACGGACAGGGCAGCGCGAGGAATCACCCAAGCGGGGCACTCCTCACGCGTGTGTTGCGCCGTGTCCGTGACAATCAAACCACAGTGGTGGCACATCTCCGTGGGCTCTCTACCCGCCACCCGGCACAGGTATCTGCCAAAGCAGCCATGGCCGGTGATCACCTGTGTCAAGTGGAAGGAGAGAGCCCCGTGCCCCCGTTCGAGCCACTCCCGCAGGATGGGCCGAACGGCGGCCACCACTTCCCGGCTCGCACAGCTAGGCTCGTCCAGGCGGGTCGCCCACCGTCGGAGGAGAACGCCACGCGCGTCCTCCCTCCAGGTGGCGATTTCCCGCGGATGCGGGTGACTTCCACCCGCCGCCTCCTCTTTCGCTCGCCAGTACACCACGGCGAGAGCCTCAGCTTCGAGGTCCCACGGTGGTGTACCGGCGAGCACACACGCGCCGGCGCAAGACACGGTGCGGTACGCTCGGGCAACCCTAAGCGCCACGGCGCGCTGCGGACGTCGCAGCGCGGCCAGGTTTTTGGCGCTCATAGCCGTCGCCCATATTGGCGCCCCGTAGAGCGCCATGGAGCGCACCACACCAGTGTATAGGCGCCGGCAAGGCCTCCCTGGGAATATTAATGATGCCCTACCCTAAGGCCCAAATAGACTACGGAAGTAATTTAAAACTACTCAGTCTATGCCTCAATATGATAGAGTGCCGCGAGTGCCGCGCCTAAATCGTCTAACACATTGTTTTACTAGATTGATAAAGTCCCGCGGTTTCACCCGTTTTTGAATATGGATGAATGAATTTTTAATACTCTTACGCAAAATTGAACTGATTTGTATGAAATAAGAAACACAGGTAGTTTATAAACACAGAGGCTGCTTTGTATCCTGGGAAAAATATAGATCCCCTTGGAACGTGGATGAAACCGCGGGGAGCCACTAGTATTATGTAAGGTAAGCTAGTAGGTATACATTTTTGGAAGAGAAAGGTCGCAAAAAGTTACCATATTTTTCTAACTAAGGTCACAAATCAGAATCAGTACCTACCTACCTAAAAAAATAAATACTTAGTTTGCATCACCAAGGCTATAATTCGTCGCCCCTGATTCACCTGTTTCTCGATTTCTTTTCACAAACCTCGATTTAAATGACCCATTGATAAATCTAAATCACAGTCATTTGAATCGTGATTAAATAGAATGAATTCCATTAACAGGCCCACCTATATATAATACATATTATAACCAGATTGTAGATAAATAAGGAATTTACAATAGTTTTCATTAAATGATCGTGTAATTCATATTGACATTGACTGGCTCTATAGAAGGTCACTGATGTCATTATTGCATTATCTATGGTCTCTCATATTAGGGAGCTTTGAGCTTTTTGTACCTTTGTGCTTCCTACGCGAGCACGTGATTTTCCATTCCGCGTTCTATTGTGTTTTTGTATTGAGTCACAGTTTAATTGTCGTATCTTTAAGATCTATGTCGGAAGTAAAGTTGTCTGTCCTCCATTATGGTCCGGCAAATATGTAGCTTTTTAAATTTGTTAAGTCTCATCTCAAGTTTTATCTTGAAACATGATGATTTGATCAATTTTATGTTTTAAAAATATTTCTTGTACATATATTTAAGAGCAACAATATAGCCATAATAAATTCCACTGGTATTTATCGTAGAAGTTATACACAATAGGAGTTAGAAGTTTGTACAGTAAAATAAACAGATTCTAATCAAATGACATCTCAATTACAGAACTGAGTTGTACCTTTTTTCATGTTTTTGAGTGAATAGGTGTGGAGAAGGCAGTTGAGCGAGACGTTGCAAAAAGAAAACCATGGAACAGACGTAGGTATCGTGAACCGTTGGAAAGCTCGGCTGGAGACTGCGGGGACGCCCGAACCCCCCCGAGAGTGGCCATCGGGTCCTCTCATCCGGTCGCCAACCGGCACGATGGAGCACCTCGGGATTTTTCGCGAGTTGGCGGGGCAGCCTTTCATAGGTGGCTGGCCTACTAGTTGGGCCCCCTACTAACTGCGGTCGGCCAGCGGAGAACCGTGCTTCGGATCCCGCTACCCTCCAGAACGAGACTACCAGGACACAAGTCCCACGCTGTTGGGACCGGTTTCTGAATGCAACGCAACTGCTCTAACCCAACTCCACTAATGGCTTCCCCGATCTTCATGTCGGAACACGGCAGCTGCCGCTTGGCGACATGCCTTAGTTCGGGGGGTGGTGACAAGCCTCGGCCGAAGCCTACCACCAGACATCGTTGCTCGTTTAGCACCACCCAGGGATCACGTGTAGGGTCTCGAGGGTAAACCTACGGACGCGAGCAACTTCGATCCCCAACCTACTCTTTCTGACGGAGACGCAGATCGGATGTCCGTCTGACGCGGCATACCTATGCTACCCAGGGTATACCCTGGAGCACAAATTCAAACCACGCGCTGGGGTCTGCGTGTATGCTCGCGATGACATCTGCTGTCGGCGTCTCTGTGGCCTTGAAAAGCCAGGTTTTTCTGTCCTGTGGATATTGGTGGGTACAGGCTTAGAGCAAATCCTCTATGCCTGTATCTACCGATCGCACAGCGGTGACCGGGAGACAATCGGGCTTTTCGAATACCTCAGCGACACGGCAGACGTGGTCCAGCGAAAATATCCTAGTGCGCAGTTAGTCCTCCTGGGGGACTTTAATGCTCATCATCGCGAGTGGCTGTACCCATACCGGGAGACCGACTTAGCCGGGAGAGAGGCGATGAAACTGGCCCTATCGCTAAATCTTTCCCAGCTCATTCGGGAAGCTACACGTGTGCCGGATGTTGCTGACCACACGGCCAACTGCTTGGACCTTCTGCTGACAACCGATCCAGACAGATACTCGGTGTCGGTGAATGCCCCACTGGGTACCTCCGACCACTGTCTGGTGAAAGCTGTGTCGTCCTACACTCCGCCCGATCCTTGCCCAAAAGGCACTAGGCGAGTATGGCGATACAAGTCAGCAGACTGGGATGAGATGCGTTCTTTCCTTGCATCTTATCCGTGGCGGCGAACATGCTTCTCTTCTGATGACCCGTCCAGCTGTGCGAGTGCGATTTCAGATGTGATATGTCAAGCAATGGAGTATTACATCCCATTCTCTGACATATCACTTGACAACAGATCCCCCAAGTGGTACAATGCTGAATGCGCCGTTGCCGAGGCCCGTAAACAGTCAGCTTACCGTATCTGGGCGGATTCTCGCACTCGCAAAGCTCCAGACACGAGTCTGAAGAAGAGAGCCTTCAACATCGCTGCCAAGTCCTGCAAAAAGGTCCTTAAGAAGGCACGTTTCGTCCATGTTGGTCGGATTGGAAAAAAGCTCTCCTCCTGTCCTTCTGGGAGTAAAGCTTTCTGGTCCCTTGCCAAATCGGTCGAAAACAACCTCTGCCGCCCGTCGCTACCGCCGTTGCTGAAGCCTGACGGAACACTGGCCTACACTGCCGTAGAGAAGGCCAACATGTTTGCCTCTCTATTTGCGGAAAATTCACGTCTAGATGCTGGGTTACAATCTCCTCCAGTGCAATCCCCAAGCAGCAGCCTAATGCCGGACATTCATATCCGGCAAAAGGAGGTTTTAAAGGTACTGCGTGATCTAGACGTGAACAAAGCCAGTGGTCCTGACGGCATTCCAGCCATTGTCCTACGCAATTGTGCGCCCGAATTGTCTCCTGTTCTGACTCGCCTGTTTCGCCTCTCGCTCCAACAAGGTCAAGTTCCGAAAGTCTGGAAGCTTGCGAATGTGCAGCCTGTGCCCAAGAAGGGCAGCCGTGCCGATCCCTCCAACTATCGACCGATTGCGATCACCTCCATACTCTGTAAGACTATGGAGCGCGTACTGAATCGGAGGCTCCTGGCGCACCTTGAAGGTAACGAGCTCCTCAGTGACCGACAGTTTGGTTTCCGCCAAAAACGGTCCACTGGGGACCTTCTGGTGTATGCCACACATATATGGAGTGAAGCCATTGAGAGGTTCGGGGAAGCGATAGCCGTCTCCCTCGATATCTCTAAGGCATTCGATAGGGTCTGGCACGCAAGCCTCTTAAGCAAGCTTCCTTCATATGGAATTCCTTGTGGTCTGTGCGCCTGGATTTCTGATTTCCTGAGTGAACGGTCTATACGAGTCGTTATAGACGGGTGTTCGTCGGACCTATTGGCAATCAATGCCGGAGTTCCTCAGGGCTCAGTTCTCTCTGCAACCTTATTCTTGCTGCATATTAATGACCTGCTGAAGCCCGGCACCTTTGGGTATGCAGACGACAGCACAGTTGTGGAGAGATACATCTCCAGTGCGCAAGCCACCAGTGACGAGACCCGGTTGTTGCGTGAGGCCATGGTAGAGCGTTTGAATGTGACCTTACAGGCAGTCGCCGATTGGGGCGAAGCCAATCTGGTCACATTTAATGCTACCAAAACGCAGGCGTGTCTATTCACCGCAAAACGGAGTCCTTTTCATCTGACTCCTACTTTCCAAAATATATCCTTGCCTGTATGCGATCGGCTTGATCTCCTTGGCATGACCTTAACGGCCAAAATTAACTTTGGCTGTTCTATTGAGTCAAAAGCTAAAACCGCTGCCAGAAAGCTGGGTATCCTCTCTAAGGTTAAGCGGTACTTCACGCCAGGACAGTTGCTCCTTCTTTATAAAGCACAAGTCCGATCATGCATGGAGTACTGCTGCCACCTCTGGGATGGATCTGCCAGGTACCAGCTTGACGCCCTTGACTCAATAGATCGTCGTGCCAGGAGACTCATCGGAGATGAGTCTCTTACTAAGGCAAAGCTCACGAGCCTAGACCATCGACGAAAAGTCGCTTGCTTATCGGTTTTCTACAGGATATATTTTGGAGAGTGTGCGCAGGATCTATTCGATCTTATTCCACCATCCCCTTTTTTACACCGAACCACAAGACGCCGGGATAATTTCCACCCATACGTTGTCGACATACCGAACATACGGACACATCGGTTCGCTTCCACATTTATAATGCGGACAGCGAGGGAGTGGAATTTGCTTCCGGCGTCTGTGTTTCCCGACGCCTACAATCTTGTAATTTTCAAGGCTAGGGTGAATAGGTTTCTTCTGGGCAAGCATGCTCCATCCTAGGTTTCGGCAGCGTCTTGTATGGACGGGTCAGAGACCAAATGCAAGCCCATCCTTAATAAAAAAAAAAAAAAAAAAGAACTAAAGAATCCAACAAAACCGGCTTATTATAAACAGTCACGAATAACTCTTTGTTCAAAACGAAGGACGTGTTACCAACAAAAAGGCAAACTAACGTGAAACGTTAATTAAGCACAATATTTACAAACAATGCAACATGACATATTGGGGTGGAGGCCACCACAATTACAAGGGGTTTTGTTTCACTGTGAACGTACAACAGATGTACAGACAGACGGAAGCGTGCAATTCAACCAATTGACACTCGGCTGCCTTCAAAGAGTCGGCTAATTGACTTTCTTTCCTGAACTATCTGAGAGCACGCGACTGTGACCTATATGAATTAAAAGAAGGAACGAAATAAGTCGGTCTATCTGATGGCATGGCAGGTGGTCTGCAGTCATTTTACAAGGCATTGGTAATGCCTTAAGACAGTAAACGAATAATTCAAGTCTTTCAAAATCAATGTCTTTATTTTGCCACTTGTTTTAATTTAAAAATAAAATATCCATATTTAGTAACGTTTTGCTCCAGATACATTGAGGCCAGATCACAAAAGTAATAAGCTATCTTATCTTATTCCACAATCGGCAATAATCAATGAACGTGCCCAACTTTTCAAAATACCTGCACCAATAACGTCAAAACCACTCTGCAATCAGACTAGGTTATCAACGAAAATTGGACTTTCATCCTCATAAAATACAGTTCAAAATCTGTTGAGTGTAACCCGATTTACGAATGAGGAGTGAAAAAAGTGGTAGCAGAATTGCAGTTTCGAGAGTGAAATGCACGATTCGAGTCCAGTTTGTACAAATGCATGGCCGTATCCTAGGTCACAGGGACCGGTAGCATTCCACTTTTACCGGTGCTCGAATTAATCTCAATTTTATTTGCTTTAAGTACCCTTCTCAAAATTTTAATGGCAAATCAAAATGATAAGACAAATGGGAGGAGAACTTTATGTACATCATGGCTTACTCTCACTCTCTTACTTCCACCTTAATATCTATATAGATACTAGTGGCTCCCCGCGGTTTCATCCGCATTCCTGGGAGAACTTAAATTTTCCCGGGATAAAAAGTAGCCTACGTCCATTATCAGGCTCTATTTCATTTAAATGGATTCAGTAGTTTTAGCGTGAAAGCGAGACAGAGTTACTTTCGCATTAATAATATTAGTTAGGGATTGCTGGATGATTCGTTACTGTATTTCTTGTTTTTCATTTATCTAACGAGGCTTAGCTACAGCAGTATCAAACCCCCAAGGCAATTTCGTCCAGACGCTTTTACTATCACAATAATTGGCCACAAAAAATCATCGAACGCATATTAAAATTGCGCAATCGATTCAAATTTCATTACACGTTGCTATTTTTAAATTAATTAAGCGGGTGATTGGTTTAAACACGTCAGGTAGCCGAACGACCTCAGGTGCAAACTAGTACTAATAAAATATTACTGTAAAAAAGCTTCCGGATGTATTAAATTCAGCGGTATGATAATGAGAATAAATCATGTCGCGACATGACGCAAGTATAATGAAATTAATCGAATATTAGATGCAATCGTTTGGATTCCACTGCGGTCAATATGTATCAAAGGTCAAGAACGGCAATAAAATGTTGTAAATAGATTTAAAGCACCACGCCGGAGCTTGATACTCAATTATATTTATGGCGTAAATCCGTCATGATGGCAAATTTATGTCTCATTTCAATTATCTATCTGTACTTTTAAAGATGTACCTAAATATATTAGGTGCTAGATGACAGCTAGGTCTTATATGAATTACTGCATTAGCTGTTCTTACAAGAGGTTCGATAGTATCTTCTGTATGTCTTACACTAATCCTGTTTCTCAATTATTTAATGTGGTCTGAAGTGCACGTAGTCATTGATATACAATTTATTGATCAGATTCTACATATACATAGTAAACATCATCAAAAATACTTCATATGTTACCGACTAGTAACAGCTGCGAAACCAAGCGTAGCCGCTCTTCCACACGTGAAATTAGATGATGAAATTTAAACCAAACATCTTCCACCTCAATGAATAGTGCCCCACTTTACCCAGTAGGTGGTCATTATAATCAATGGGATACGATTATAATTTCATAATCGATAACTCCATTAAACTCGATACAAACAATAATCCAGTTGATCAAACATTTGCTTAGTGGCCTCTTGACCTCATGAACTAATTCTGTGCTAGCTGCAACTGTACATATTTGTACAATTGTTGTATGTTCTACAGTTGTTAAAGAAAATGAATCTTTAACATATTCATAACTTAGACTGACAATTTGATTTGCAGTATATGTATCCAGTTATCGCAAAGTTTTTAAAACAACATGCCTTTCTTATTCTTCATTCCTAAATTTTTTTGCATCTTCATTACATCATTCTTCACTGTAACGCATCGTCTTAACTAGCAATACCAGTTTCATTTACTAATTTACTTTCTGTCTCATAAACACAGAGTCATTTCTTTTTATGAAATTCACTCAACACAACACAGCACTGTCAACAGTTCTCGCGACTCTATCAACTTGTGACTTTCTCCCGGCAAGGTCGCGCGCCGTACCTCCATTGTTCATTGTATTTGTACTATTGTACAAAACTATGGGAAAAATGTGTTTAATATGACACGCTGTTTGACGACATTCATCTGTGCTCAGTGAATCTGTGTCGATTTATGTTGGAATCCCAAAAATACTATATAGTCATGTGACGGTACCATGCAAGTTTAATAGTAAAGGTGTCATAATGGAGCCTAGTAGAACAGCTGGACTAAAGCTTCAATTACACGCTCGATTGGAGAATCTAGCAGTTGTCTTTTAGCATTATGTCGACATTTTGGCAATTGCTTAGTATTGGTTACATCTAGCCTCTAATATAGAGAGATGGTACACTTGATAATAAGAGCTCGGTAACGCAGGTAAAACCACAGGACATACTATTAATTCCCTTAGTTCCCTGTTTATCTACGAATATAGTATTTTTATGAAGCAGACAGGTATACGGTCGCACATTATGGGAAGCGGTTTCCGTAGCCTATGGATGCTTGCAACACCAGGGGCGTCACTCACGCGTTGCCGACTCTTTCCTCCTTCTTTCCTCTTCATCTTTCCTCCCTTCTTGAAGAACCCCATGCTGTCTATTCTTCAACAGAATCTTAAACAGTATCATAAATGTTGTAATGAATTCAATTGTAAATTTCGTTTCCTTGAAATAGTCTGACTTATTAACTGGATCAGAACGTTTAATGATCCTTCACTAATAAACGAAATGTATATGAGGTTGCATCATCGTGTTATGTTGTTGACTTTGAATTTATGTTTTACGTTTTAATAGCTCATTTGAATACTAATGGTAAATCAAATGATGCAAATATTAAATGCAGATATAGAACAAATTATAGTGATTGATACATATATATTTTGTAATTCTTTTCCTGTCGTAATGTCCAAATATGTTAGCCTCATTTCTTCAGTTCTTAGGTCTTATAAGTACTTCTATTTTATTCTCTCTTTCTCTATTACATACTATAATATGGATTATAATAATATACAGATCTAATGAAAATATATAAAGCTATAAATTCCATACTAACATTAGCAAGTTCAATATAAATTATTAATTATTAGTTCTAATTCCCATAAACTTTATAAACCTTCAGAATATCTGAAACAATTCGATCTAACTCCTTAACTCATATTTAAATTATCTCCTCTGATTACCGTCTTTTAAATCCTATTTAACATCATGCTCTCGTATCAACAAAACGGTTAATCCCTAAATGTGAAAGTTCACTGGAACATGACAAATGACAGAGACAGACGATGTTTGTCAGCCGGCTGTCAGAAGTGGAGCACAATTGTGCGTATACGCACGTCTCCGTACAGTTATCTAAATACCAGGTTGAATTTGAGGCGTTATATTAATTGCTCGTATACATTACTGTTTTGACAACTCTATATTATTTATATAGAGTTGTCAAAACAGCAGGCTTGACAAATTTCATATGTCTTTTATATCACAACTAATAATATAAATGCGAAAGTAACTCTGTTACACTTTCACAACTAAAGCAGGATTTTGATGATGTTTGGTACAGATATAGATTTGAGCTTGGGGAAGGTTCGAGGCTACGTTTTATTCTGGGAAAATATAAATTCCCCCGGGAACACAAGCGAATCCAGGCTGAAGCTAGTCCTAGTGTAAACGCGAGAGTTTCTAAGGATCTGTGGTTCTTAGATAGGTACTCTCCCCAGTAGGGGATTTAGCTGATAATGTTATTTCTAGATTATAAAATTCCATATTATTATTTTTATAATTCCTCGTATTATCTAAATGCGAACCTCTAGGAAAACATTTTAATGCTTGAAAATATCTCAGTTAGGATGTAATTATGTGGAATATTACAGCGGATCTTGCATTACTTTTTCTACAAGACTTCCATTTAAAAACCTATGACAGCGTTGAGATTGATGACTCAGACGTCAAACGTGTAATAAATCCATAGAAATGCCGTAATGCCTTATAATAGGATGAATAGGTACGCGACACGAGTGCTTGCCGATAATCCTATAGGTATTTTGGCCAATCCTAGCCTTCAGTAAGTAGTTAAAAAATCAATTATGAGACGCTAACTTCAGTTTCGTGGTTTCACCCGCGTACCCGGGCAATAAATGTAGCCTATATGCTATTCCTGTACATATTCTTACTCTGTGCCAAATTTCGTCCAGAGCCCTTCAGCCGTTTTTGCGTGAAAGAGGAACAAAGATCCACACATTCACACTTTGTCACAATCATTCGCATTTTTATTAGTAGTTATACTAATGAAATGATCATACTTAAATACTGTGACAAACTTTTTACTCGCGATCAATATTATTTTAAACATGCCTTTCCCAGATAACTAATTACATCTAGTCAGAACAAACATACTTTTTTATGTTTATGAAAGTATGTCCTAGATGGGAATTAAACACACTAACTACGAAGCATTAGGTACTTACTCGTAAGATGATATTCTTACGAATTCACTTTCAAAATCAGTAAATTATTCAACGATATTATATCTTCGAATTTAAACTCATGACTAACGTACTCACATAAATAAAATACTCCTGTCCCTGTCTAAATAATGGTAAATGAGTGCGATGAAACGATTCCTTGTTATATAATACGGCCACATTAAAAGGTGCTCGACGAACGGACAGACGTTCCGTGTTAGTATGAATCATGCATTTAGAGGTATACTCTTCATTATGTCGTGTATTAATGCCAGATGGCTGATTGTGCGATGTGGTTTGTTTGTTATTAATTTTAGAGATATATTATATAGTGGCTCCCCCCGGCTTCGCCCGCGTTCCCGAGGGATCTTCAATTTTCCCGAGATAAAAAGTAGCATATGTCCTTTCTCAGGCTCTGGATTATCTTATTATCAAATTTCATTTAAATCGGTTCAGGAGTTTTAGCGCGAAAGCGTAACAGACAGACAGACAGAGTTACTTTCGCATTTATAATATTAGTATGGATGTAATAGTCGTGTATAGTACCTGCATATTTACTTTACCTACTACTAATATTATAAATGCTTAAGTATGTGAGTATGTATGGATGAATGTTTTGATAACTAAGCCGCTGGTTGAGGGTTTGAATCCCACCTTAAACTTGCATACTACATTCCATGTTACCTCCATGAAAAATTGAAAATTTATGTTTGTTCTGTGTCGATGTAAATATCTATTAAATAAGTAGTACATTAACTATCTGGTTAACAAGAATACAAGCTCAATTTTTGTGTGTTTATGTTTGTGATTAATAAACTCTAAAACTACTGTGCCGATTTTTTTCACCATTGAAAAGCTACATCACCAGTGAGGCAGAGAGTAACACAAATGTTGTTAAATTATATGGTTGTAATTGGAATAGATAAATAAATAACGTAGTTTGATGGACAGATGTTTGTTAACTGCGCTTCCAAGCCATAGGTCGTAGGTTCGATAGATTAAATAAACATTTCTATGCATGAACGTGTCTGTTCGTCATAACTATGTATATATAAAGACATACAAACATCAATGTAAACATGTGTAGTTGCAGTAAATTTTAATGATAGTGAAGGTAAACAAAATTCTTGATAGGTACTTGATTACTTGATACTCGAAACGTATACTGACGAATATCATTTAAATATATATAGGGAAAAGTAAGATATGATTTCAATCTAATTCTCTAAAAAAACTATTTTTTTTTTACTGTATGTTACTCGTTCATCACGAAATTTAACACATAGTTACAATATGTTTTGGAATTAAAAATAAATCATTGGCTACTTTTATCCCGGGAAATTTGAAGATCTGGGAACGCGAGGAGAGCACCTAGTAGATAAATAAATTTCATAAACCTAACGCTATAAATCGGTCTTTAAATACAAGCCTTTAAAACATCGAATAGGTATAGTTAGTCAAGTTAAACTGATTAGGATTCTCCTAATTAAATTACTGTGCAACTGTACTGTTTCATAATTAAAATAATCTACGTATTAGTATGGATTAGGGAATATGCTTATCGTAAAGGTGTTAATTTAATTTGAATAATTAATAATACAGATATAATTATCGATCAATGATCTCTAACCTCATTGATTTCATATCATCATTACTTAGGTTCTGCTTCACGGTTTTGTCTGCGTTCTATCATCCAAATATGTTCAGCCTGTTATGTGTAAGTCAATCGTTTCCGTAAATGTGTGGGTAGACAAATAAATTTATCTGAAATGGTTTACATATCGCAACTTCTTCCTTAAAAGTACTTACTCGAAAATCAAAATGTATTAGAGTTTTAGGTTATAATGTGAAGTAAGGAATAATTAAACATGAAAGAATATTTATACCTATGTAAGTAACATTATCAAAAGCAGTAACTTTAAAACTATCCCGATCTATATAAATATTTTATCTACTACGTCTGCGTCACATGAAATTTCCCCTATTTTTTGTCATAACTCCCATTGATGCTTCGATGTTATATATCCTATAGTCTTCCTCGATAAATGGACTATCCGACGCAAAAATACTTTTTCAATTTCCACGAGTAATTCCTAAGATTTGCGCGCTCAAACAAACTCTTCAACAACAATATTAGTTTAGAAAATAGTGTAATGACCCGCGCAACTTCGTTAGCGTCACTTGACCGTTTTGCAACAGTTTTGATTGATGGTCCGCTCCTATTCGTCATAGCGTAATGATTTATACATAAAAACCTTCCTTAAGAATCACTCTATCTATTAAAAAAAACCGCATCAAAATCCGTTGCGTAGTTTTAAAGATCTAAGCTAGTAGGGACAGACTGACGGCGGATAGCGACTTGTTTTATACTATGTAGTGATTTGCAAAAGCAGTGCCTTAACTAAACAATCTTAAGAACCGTGATATACTGCATACAGAGTAAGTGGACATAGATACTGCATACAGTTTTCTATGTCCACTTACTCTCAATATTACCACATATGCGCTTTAGCGTAGGTGTGTGTAGGTCGTCGAGAGCGTTGACCCCGGCCCTATCGGTCAGTCGCTTGTCTCGTTTGATTGTCCGATAAGGGAGCAACGACCCCACCAACAATGGGGAAGATTTTAGTAAAGGGTTCATGTCATATCTAACAAGTTTGTTTACCGTCTAGACAAATATTTTCTAAGGTCTTTATATATAGCTATTCTGTTTCTTAACGGAGTAAAGTTTGTATTTTATACTTTTAATCCTATAGGTATATAATTAGAGTTATGTATAGTATCTTACAGAGAAATGTCTAAGCGAGCGTACATTAGCTAGCTAATAGATTATTAAGAAATACATGTATTAAAACTTCCCTAAATTAATTCTGTACTAATGAATAAAACAATTTTTGAACATTACAGGAATTCTGACTCTAATACCAATTCCAAAGGTTGCATTTCTAAAATGCTACTTTCATATCGTTGTTTAAAATAAGCAACTTTAATAATCACTTAGATCACTAATCCTTTAAGATCATGTAAACAATAGATAACAAATTTAAACGCAATAATAGCACCATATTGTCACCGAAGCTGCACTTAAAGTTACGTAATGTTTGTTGTCGATGTCACCAAATTGTGACCGGTCGTGTTTGTTTGAACTCCGTAGGTGTGAGGTTAAGTTGCGTATGCGCATGCATGAGTTTCTATTAGGGAACGACTTATATTGTTTGTTAGAAGCGTTTTTGCTGTAATTTGCTTTTCGTCTCATTCTGTAATAAGACATTCTGGAGGAATAGTAGTTTCATTTTTATAAAAAAAACTACTACTATTGTTATTATAATGTCGGATATTTTTGTCTATGGATCCTAATTTCATTAAGAAAATGTTATTTTTTTTCTGTCTGCATAATGATTATTAGCTACAAAATAAATGTAATAGTAACTCATGTTTGTCTGGTACGCTTTCACCCCAAAACGACCAAATCGATTTTGATACGTAAAAATGTATCCTGGGAAAGTTTAAGGTTCCCCGGGAACGTAGATAAAACGAAGGAAACCAGGAATAAGGTAGGGGAGCCACTAGTACCTAGATTTATGGAAAAATATAATTTTTATTGTGCCTACATAGATTCTCTTCAGCAAAAGCAAACCAATATTTTCACTGACCGTACCTAAACACGAATGCAATCATACGTACAATTTCAACAATACTCAAGAAAAATGGATATAAAACGAGTGTTTTTAGTACGAGAAGAAACCTTGAACCGTACAAGTGATAGTCGCGTGAGAAACTTATAGACTACAAAAGAACATATTCGTTGTTCTTAATGACATAAAGGCCGAACGCTTATTTAGTATCTGTGTATGACCCAACCAATAATATTAAAAAGAGGAATAATTTTTGATTTTTTTCCGAAACCACTGTACCGATCTGAATAATTCTTTCACCAATGGAAAGCTACATTATCGAGGAGTGACATAGGCTATATTTTATCCCTATATGAATATCCCTTCAAGAACAGGCGTTAAACGTATAGAATAAGTAGGCAGAGTATATGAGAACAGAATGTATCATAAACTATTTTTCTTAATGAATTATTATATTAATGATGACGAGGCATGGGCATAGCGCTCGTTCTAGCAGGACTAATATTATTATTGTGAAAGAAATTGTTAAAACTTGTTTTGAAAATAGTAATTGCTGAGTTTCTTGCAGACTCTTCTCAGCAAAAGCAACGTTCCGAACCGAGCATTAGAGTCGACGTTTCATAAGTGCCTGTGAAGGCCTATTTGAAATAATAAAAATATATTTCACTAGTGGCTCCCCGCGGTTTCACCCGCGTTCCCGGGATAAAAAGTAGCCTATATGTTATTACAGAACATATTCTAGCTCTGTGCCAAATTTCAAGCAGATCCCTTCAGCCGTTGGAGCGTGAAAGAGTAACAAACATCCATACATACATCCATACTTACAAACTTTCGCCTTTATAATAGTAGTAGGATTTCATTTCTTAGCTTCTATAACTAATCGCTAAAAGTTTATTACAAGAAGCCAACCCAAACCGCGATCGTTTAAGAATTAAATCGATTACCTATATCAGATCTCCGATTATTCGGTTGATGGCATTAACATTGCTCACGTGTTGCAGTGCGGTGAGAGTTACGCAGTTCGTTATCGAATGCGTTACGCTGAGGGGTCGCACGCGCTGCGCCCGCGCAGTTCCTCGCCAATAATAATGTACCTTGTGTTACAAAATGAAAATGAAATGAAAATGAAAAAATGAAAATGAAAATGAAAAATGTTTTTTATTCAATTAGGCCTTCACAGACACTTAAGAATAGTCAAACTCTAACGCTCGGTTCGGAAGGTTGGTTTTGCTGAGAAGAGCCGGCAATAAACTCAGCAATTACTCTTTTCAAAACAAACTTAGATTTATTTACATATCAAGGAATTAGTCTCACTGACAATATTTGGGTGTTGGGGAATGACTTAAAATAAAATAATTTAAAGTGAAAGTTTACAAAAATAACAATAGCAAACTTAGGCAGACCAGCCCCCACAAGCAGCACCTGTTCACAAGCATGACGCATGTGGCAGCCATCGCCCTCTTCGCCATATTTTAGGGAAGTGAGCGACCCGTCACACGACGCCGCCGCAAGCAAAGACTTAAGTGAGCATGACTAACCTAAGCTTGCAACAAACCACAAATGAATGAACAAAGCACACACCCCCAATGTTATCAGTGTGACCATTAACATGTTTATATCAGGTAAATTACATCATATAAGTATCAAAAGTATGCAAATTAAATAAATCTATAACCAAGCATTATTATCATTAAGATATTCATTTACATTATAGTAAGCCCTTTTTATTAATACGGCTTTGATGTGGTCTTTAAATATTTGTGAAGGCAAATTTTCAATTGATTTAGGTATTTTGTTATAGAAGCGTGTACACAGTCCTAAAAATGAACCTTGCACTTTTTGGACTACACGAATTTAAAAAGCAAATTTCTGAGATAACGGATCGATTGATGAGTTGTTTGACTTTCATCTACACTAATATCATAAAGAGGAAAGATTTGATTTCTGTTTGTTTGTTATGAATAAGCTCCGGAACTACTAGACTGATCTGAATATTTGGTTTACTAACAAAGCTACATTATCAGGGAGTAACATAGGCTATATTTTATCCCTGTATTCCTACGGGAACGGGGACTACGCGGATCAAACGAAGTGAAAGCTAGTATTTAATAAGGTACACGATTAAAGTTATCTTGAAAAAGTCGTATATTATTTTCTATCTTGCACGTTTAAATACGTTTTTCGTATATGTGTTTCGTAAGGCCCTTACCATAATGAGATCTTGCCAACTCAAAATGAAACAGAGCATAGTCTATAATCGCTATAACCGTTAGAATAAGGTACTTACTTGCCTTTCACACGTCATATATGCGTATGTATTCCATCACACATACAATACTAACTTCCACCGCGGTTTCACCCGCGATCCCTACAACTTTCCCTAAATAAGGTAGCCTATGTCCTTTAAAATATCGTGAGGAAATCTGCATGCTCTAGATGTCACAATTAGAGGTATGTGAAGTCCGCCAATCCGCACTAGGCCCGCGTGGTGAACTGTAAACCCCTTCGTTGTTAGGGGAGGCTCGAGCTCCTCGGTAGAGACGTATATGAGCTGATGATGATGATGGTATATCCTATCCCAACTCTGTACCGCCTTACAAGATTATATAATAACATTTTTGTTTTCTTTATAATCTAGTTTTAAGTCTTAATCTAACAACCCTGCTGTCCATCTATACTAATATTATAAAGAGGAAAGATTTGTTTGTTTGTAATGAATAGGCTCCGAAACTACTGGACCGATTTCAAAAATTCTTTCACCTTTGGAAAGCTACATTATCCCCGAGTAACATAGGCTATATTATATCCCTGTATTCCTACGGGAACGGGAACTACGCGGGTAAAACCGCGCGGAGGCAGCTATAATTAAATAATTCATCAAATTCGGTAGTTTAAGCGTGATAGACAATGTTACATTCGTATTAGTAGGGATGTTTACGACATATCAAATGCCATCACGAACAACATAGTCAGATCACACACGATTATGGCAATTACAAGACGTAGCGAGTCGACGCGATCTTTTGCAAATTTGTCACGTTTTTGGTGAAAGTACTGACGGTAGTGTGCGGTGGTGGTGCGCCCGCGCAGCCCACGCCGTCAGCAGTTTGTGTGCGATGCAGCTTATAAATACACCTGTGTTATATTGATCCAATTTAATTGGTGTAATTTTAGTTGTTCATGTCTTAGAAATTCTTTGGTGAGTTGATATTTTGATGTTGTTTATTTTATATGCCTCTGATTTATCTAAGTGTCTAGGCATTATTTTTAGATTTTTCTGGAAATAATGGTGGATATAGATAGATAGATAAATACTTTATTGTTACACCACATATAAAACATAAATATATCTATCTATTACAAAACACATAAATATATATATCTATTACAAAAATATAAACAATTGATTAGATATATTTTTATGCATATGATTTAATTGAAAAATACTAACCAGATATTGATCCAAAAGATCAAGTAATGCTTAAAATCTTGTCTATAATCGTAACTATATTTTCACCTAAGTATCTATTTTATACATTACTTAAATACTTATGTTATTATTTTTCGTTTGGTGCACAATAAATGTGTTCTCTTGCTATCTATCTACTAATATAATTTAATATTTAAGCCGTCATCCATGCTCAAATAGGTCCTAAAAAACTCCCCCCCCCCTCCCACAACGGGAGGGGGGGCACGAAGGGCCCGCCGAGAGGGCGGGCGGTCGTCGGGGGGGGACTGGACGCAAGGGCTATGCCAGATTCCCAGTTCCCTCCCACAAAGACGAGGAAGGAGTGTCGCTGGGTTGTTTAGTGGGTAGACCGGTTGGCTAGCAACCGGGGAGTCCCACATAACCCTTCCTGTCCCCCGACAGGGAGGGTATGCGTAACGCATTTTTCCCAGCGTAAAAAAAAAAAAGTCCTAAAAAACTATAACTAACTAATTTCTCAATAAACTTATTAAAAGTATTAAAAAACGAAATAAATAAAACCTATGTTATGTCGTTTCATTATATTATCTGTTGCAAATTACGTAACAACTGTCTAATGAATAGTCAATTTTACTTATTAATTTAAGGTAATTTGTACTCACGATTCATTCTTAATAACTAATTAATTATAATTTGCATCCAATTATATATACTAAACTATCTGATGTGACATTTTAATGTCATAATTATCCTTAAACTTAAGGTGATTGTGAAATATACTATTAATATACAAATTACTGTGAAAGTTTGGTTGTTTGTCACAACTGTTGAGCATTAACGATAGGACGTTTTTGGATGAAACATATCTCTAAGGGTAAAACGCGTAAATAATATTACTAAAGTGAACTAGTGTTTGTTTTCTTTGCTGATTGTCCACCTGATGGTAAGTGGTCACCGCTGGCATCATATATAGTACAACCTTGGACTGGACGTTACTCAGTCTCATGTGTCTTTTAAACGAAACAGCAATAAAACATTTTTACTCTATGACGGAAATAATTTTGTTTCATAAGTACTAAAACTTTTTTAAATAGAGGAAACTGCAATCCGGAAATAGATATAAAGTATACAGCAAAAAGCATTACAGTGTGGCAATCATTACAACTCAGAATTTATATTTTTTCCGTCCTCTCGTGTAAAAATGATTTAATGTGACAGTATATTGCTGTTTTGTCAAAATCATTTGTAATGTCTTATGTAACGGTGATAAACAATCTTAATACGACCAGCCAGACAGAATCACTCACAGCGGTTAGTCAAAAGGCCAGAATTCAGTAAATAATGGCCCCGCTACACGCGACGCCCACAAAAAGACGCTAACATTTGAACAACGATTTTATCATCGTATCAATTAATTAACACGCTCCGTGTATTTTCACAGTTAAAATAATGCATTAATTATCACAACACGTTACTTTCCCCTCTCTCAGTGTAGTGGAAAACCGCGAAAGTTAACTCGGAGCGCAGTAAACTCACGCGCAGCGGCCGATCATCTTGTCAATATTGCTCAAAACGGAACGTGGAAATTCGTATTAGTGAAATTGTTAAAAATAGAACTTAGGCAGTGACAAACGACAGTGTCGAACGGTGAACTAAGTCTAGTTCTAAATATAAACTGCATACCGAACGGAAATTTAGAACGGCCCAACGGATTGCATGTTCTAATTATAAAACCGAGTGCAGCTGCCAGTGTGAACTTTGTTCATAGGGATTCCGCTTTCTTTTTTTTAACGTCCATTTTACGAATAGATTATAGTATCGACTTTCGTTTATAGTAAAATGAGGATCGGATCGTGATCGGAGGCGTGAGTTCCCCACTCGATTGTTTTGTAATTGGCATTGACAGTGAAAGTGTTTGACAGCTGTCGTCAGATCATCGGTAAATATTCCAAGAAATTATTGTACATAGTGCGTCCATTACCCTTATCTAAGACTTTCACTGTTACGCATAAAATATGCGAAATTTTATGATAAACTCTATTTAGTTTCACCTTTAACAGCCATGACTTTATCTATTAATTAACTCACTTTAAAATGATATTACAGTATTATGTACACACCAGATTTTGTTATTTTGTCATCCCGATTTAAAAACCATTAAATTGAGATGATAACTTGAACAAACTTTTTCACGCAACTTTAATAGCTTATCGAATCTAAATAAACTTGTTTATAGGAGAACGAATTCGTTTTAAATTAAATGTACACTAATCTCAACAACCCTAGTTGTTTTTTATTAAATATTTTTACATAACTATTCGCGTGTGAAACCTCACATACCTGCAATTGTGAACGCCTGTCAGTTAGTATATGATTAGTATATGATTTACGTATAGCATCGTACCACGCTACCTATTAACGCCGATCTATGTTAAAAAAGTAGCAACAATTTTAATATTCATACCAAAATAAATATATTTACTACCATTGTTTTTTTGTTTAGTTTATTTTTTTTTTTTCATTTTCGTGGTTAGCACTGTCATCACTTTAGGCAGCTATTTATTTATAACTGCTAACCCTGACTAATATTATAAATGCGAAAGTAACTAACTCTGTCTGTTTTGAAAACTACAGAACCGATTTAAATTAAATTTGGTACACAGATAGTCTAAAGCCTGAGAAAGGACATAGGTTAGTTTTTATCCCGGGAAAATGGAAGATCTCCCGGGTACGCGGGGAGCCACTAGTATACATATAGTATATATTTTAAAAAGCTTATTATTAATATTTAAAAATCATTAAAACAATAGTTGCACAACACAAATAGTTACGCCACACGCGGCGCGGGGTGGCAGTTACGAAATGTCAGCTTGTTATCCATCAGAAGTGCACTTAAAATGCAATAAGTTGCGCGCGCGCATCCGGTGCTTGTGATGAGGTAGTGAGAGTTTATTTTGCTTAGCGATTGTCGGCCGTTCAATATTTATGAACTGAGGTAGACATTGATGCTTAGACTACAAAGCTCTTTGTCAAAGCAAACATGAATTGTATAGTATGAGGTATTATGTTGTGAAGGCAAGTCACAAAATAAAACATACCAAAGCTTACATAATCGGTTCCTAGGTGATTAGTATAAAATTGCAAAGATATAGTTATTCTCGCATGAGTATTTGAAGAATCTAATAGGTATATGGTATATCTACACTTCTACACTAATATTATAAAGAGGAAAGATTTGTATTTTTGTATGTATCGAATTAACTCAAAAAGTACTGGACAGATTTTGATAATTATTCATTCATTAGAAAGCTACATTATCACTGAGTAACATAGGCTATATTTTATCCCTGTATTCTCACGGAACGGGAACTACGCGGGTAAAACCGCGCGGAGGCAGCTAGTGTATTTTATGGAGATCAATCTCCCGCAATATTTTAATCAAAAGCAACTTTCCGAACTAAACATTGGAATCTTTACTATTCATAAATGTTGGTAAATGCTTATTTGAGTTTTTAAACAAAGATATTTAAATGTTATGTCATGTAGCATTATAGGATAGGAGTTAAACTATCAATAACTTAAAGGAAGTAGGTTTCTATCAGTTTAAACATCAGAATCTTTTCAGATATAAACACAAACAACAAATGTTATTTAATACTACAGAGTAAAATACAAACCCCGTACGTTCCTACAGCCTTTGCAACATAATCAAATAATCTTTTATTTAATAGGCATCACCATTTACATAAGCATAGAAAGCGTTCGTTCGCGACTTCGCGTTGATAATGTAATTCAGACCTCTGTTGAGCGCCTATAATTTACGACATTATTCCACAAGCTGTGCTTTTTTTTATAATAGAACATTATTGGACGTCCATTTATTTATCACAAAACTTACAGCTATCATGAATGAATAATATATATATATATAAATACAACTTAAAACTAAAATACATAGAAAAACAATAAAAAAAAATAGAAAATATGTCCCAAATCGCTTCCCTGCGGAGGCGTGCCAAGAACAACATTATTTATATTAGATCCATGACAGTTAATCTAAGGCAAATTTCTCTTTCAGTTTTACCTCACCCATAATGAATTTCCGATACAATTTAACGGACGTCTCATGTAATTTGCGCAAAATTATAAAGCAGTCGCAATCTGTTACGGTCTCAGTTTTTGGTCTTGTTAGTGAAAATTTGAAAACAAATTTATATTTGATGGCAAAACTAATTAATTTCTGTGTGCCAATAAATGGCAATTGGGATAAAGAGAAAACACTTTATAAAGGCGACGATGGTGAAAATTCTAATCTCAATGAAAACAGTCTTTTTACTCCTACTACATTGTATCAACAATAATAAATATAAAGAGGAATGATTAGATTTTTTGTTTCTTTGTAATGCTCCGAAACTACTGGACCAATCTGAATATTTCTTTCACTAACGAATAGCTACTTAATCGAATTACTTAAAGCGACATAGTCTACGGGAACAGCTAGTAACATATGTTTTATTTCAAATACATATTAGTCTTTGTATAATCTTCAATAACATTAATAACAAGTTATATGACCTCAATTTGTCTTCCAAATCATTAAACTCAAACCAATTAAGAAATCATTAAAACATCAAATTAACTCAAAATAATTCACTTGTCCAACAGACGACAGACAGTGCGGACTTCCTTGGCACTAGACCGCACACGGCTGGTGTCATTCCTGGCAAGCCGGCCGGCAACCCGCTCCAGTTCGTCAGGGTCGGACCTGCTGACCTTGGAAGCAAGGCCAGGGAACAGCTCCGGAGGGCTGAGCTCGCGAAGAGGACAGAACCTGCGCGGATCGAGAGGCAGGAAGAGTGGCAGTCGGTGAGTGATGATATGCTTTGATGTTGACTGATAAGAGAAGGTGGATTTGAGTGCAAATTACATGGGTGAAGAAAACAAATAAAACTAGTAGAATATTACGGAGTCTATTAGTAAAAGTTAGTAAGAATAAGAGTGAGTAATGAAATCCAGACAAAGTAAAAATACATAGTTTACGGTTACTCTGTTGGTCTGTTACGCTGTTAGGCCTAAATCATTCAAGAGATTTTTATGAAATTTTGTACAGAGAATGCAAAATATGAAGTTCCCTCGGAAACGGAGCTGAAATCGCGGGGCAGAAGTCAGTATTATTTAAATATATGGAGTACTAGTGGTATTCTAAGATATATCCAGGAAGTTCAATCAAAATTTCACACATAATTATTTTAAAATGTCAATTTACTCATAGAATTGTCCATGAGAATAGGCTAAGAATAAATAGTCAACTTCAATGGTAATCGTTGGCGATGATGTAACTAGAGCTCGGAATCCCAAGCCAAGGATATGAGTCTAGCCTGGACATAATGACATTGACACAGATGATCACGATGATAATGATTCACTGCATCGCATATCTTAACTGACTACTCATTAATGCGGTAAGGCATAGGTATTATTGGTTCTGACTTTTGAATGACGTAAAGCGATAGTATAATATTCTAGTTTAAATATTATCTTGCTTGTTATAGCAGAATTTCGTGGGGCAAAACCTACTAATATTGTAATTGCAAATGTTAGAATATGGATGGTTTTCACTGTCACGCCAAAACGGCTGATCGGATCACAATGAAATTTGCCACAGAGTTGGAATATATTCTGGCTTTCTGAATAACACATAGGCCGCTTTTTATCTTGGGAGAATTGAAGATGCCACGGGAGATACTAGTACTTTGTAAATGAGTAGCAATGCATTTTAAACGTTGCTCCCAATCCTAACCAAATTAGGGTAGTCTCTTCTAATCTTTTCTGACACTAAAATTCTAAACCACAACTCCGTCTTAGTAATTCATAGCATCGCAAGGTAACCTATCATCACGATTTGTCATTTTAAACCGCGCAGCCTTAATTGCACGGTTTCCTCGGAAGTTGAAAGCTAGACCTTCGCATCCAGGTTAATTGGCAGCACAAAGTGCCCAGAGATTTCTTTTACCTAAATGAATTCCTCAATAACTAACATCTGCGGTTGATTTATTGAAGTGCCGCGGCGTTCAGTTTGCACCGTGTGTGGGTTAGCTTTATATGTCGATAAATCTTGCAACGATACGGTCTATACTGTTTTATATAAATTACGTTTAATAGCGACAGTTTCAGGATATCTTTCATTTGGTAATACAATTTGTGTAGGTGACTTAATCTCTGATAGCGTAGCATTATACTTGTTTAGAATTTCGTAATACTACCTTACTAAATAGTGGTAACTATTTCGTTGTATACCTTTGTTTCCTAGCCGACAGACCGGTTGGGTTTGTGGTTAGTGACCTTGACTTTCTAGCCGCCGGTCGTAAGTTCGTATTACACCCAGGACATTTATTTGCATGAGTTTGTCTTCTTCTTTTTAATGCTGTTCCTTTATTTTCATTCTAATTATCTAATTGTGACGTCATGAACCGGTCCCAACGGAAGACCAGCGCTGACTAACAATCAGCATCATGCTGAGTTGGGACCTTTTTGTGGTTAATTGTTATGTTGTGTTCCATGTATCTTTTTTTGTTTTTTGCCACAAATAAATGTTTTTTCTTTCTTTTCTTTCTTTCTTTCTTTCTTTCTTTCTTCTGTGCCTGGATGTAAATACATATATTTGTATAGTATTTAAAAGTATTTAAGATATCTAGTTACCATAGCCAGTATCTGTTTGTGTATTAGAAAAGTCCCAGGATATTTATTACACAGCATTGATTTATTCTCCAGGATCTATCAAATTATCGTCTCTACCGACAATCCATTAATGAACTGTAAACACAACACAATCTTTTGAAACTATACCATTGGTTACATTGTAAACAAATTCTGTTCCCCGTGTTGCTTTATCCTTGTTATTCCCGAGCGTTCCTTTCGCCGGAAGCACGCGACCGGCGGGTTTGCTCGAAGCCTTGAGAATGCACCGCGTTTCCGCTCCCTCAATATGCGGCTCGTTATTAAATGTTTGTTGTTTTGTCGACGTGATTGGTTGCAGGAAGTTTTAAAGCATGCATTGTAATTAGTACATACGAATTATTTACCGTTGTATCGAAAGAAAACAACGTTGACAGCCCGGTTTGCTTTGTGGTTAGTGGCCCTGACTCTCAAGTCGCGGGTCGTGGGTTCGAATCCCACCCAGGACAAACATTTGTATGCATGAATATGTATGTTTGACCTGTGTCTGGATGTAAATATCTATATAAGTATGTATTTAAAAGTAGTATATTAGCTATCTGGTTACCATATCACAAGCTCTGCTTAGTTTGGAATCAGATTGGCCGTTTGTGAAAAATGTCCTGGCATACAAACTCTTCAGCTTTATATATTCGTATAGACAAGGAATAAATCTGCTCCTTAAAAGATTTATCGAAAGATTGCAAAACGTATACTGTTCTACGCTTAGTATCGAATGTAAAAATCATTAAAATACCTTAAAAGTATTCGCCTGGTTCTAAACTATCCCAGCATTATCGCCCACAATTATCAGCAAATAAAAATGTCTCCATAGCAAAAACCTGAATTGGAATCCTGAGTAAAAAACCTTGAGTGTTCTCTTATATACTACGTACAGTTGTTTTTACGTTCAATTACAGTGATTATCGTCATTACTCTAGCAACAACTGAAGCAAATATTCAGTGGCGTAATCTTTAAAGGTGTTCGGTTTAAAAATGTCTGTATTTCCAGCTAGGACTTGCCAATAGGTCTATTTAGTTTACGTGTGTATGGTGTATGCAATGAGCTGAGGGAGATTTGTGATCAGAATTGACAGAGCTGTGAAACATGGTAGATTTGTATATAAGTGGTTCATGGGGTCGAAGATTGTATAGAAATCCAGAAAATAATTTGTTGCCATGTTCCTTTCATTTGTTTTATTAGTGTATTAGGATAGGATAGGAGAATAAGATTTAATCACACAGGAGATTCTGCCGTGCGATTTTTATTGATTATCCACGTAGTTCTCTTTCCTGTAAGAATACGGGGCTAAAATAAAGCCTTTGTCAGAGAGTAAAAAATAATGTAGCTTTCTATTGGTGAAAGAAATATTCAGATCGGTCCAGTAGTTTCGGAGCCTATTCATTACATAAAACAACCAAAAACATTCCTCATTATAATATTAGAGTAGATAAACTCAGGGAACCTCTAAAAGTTTTATATTTGGACTGAATGAAATGACTACGTTTAGCTCTTAACGACTCCGAGCGAAAATGAGAAAAAAAAACACTAGCGCGTTGGTCATCACGCAAACCCGACACGATTGGTTATCTAGCATGTTCCATGCAAATACTTTCCATGTACCTACTACCTATAGTTTGTGGTTGCGCACGCGCCGATGACAATTTTTACTTTATTTCTGTCAGCGTGTTTATGATTTTGTCCCATTCAGGAAGTAGCTTAGTCTATTATTAAAATTAGACTTTATGCGTAAACTTATAAAACTGCATTTCACACTTTTGGTTCCCTGCCTTTCTTCAATTTCCCCGGAACAATAGAAGCCTATGTCTAAATCCAGGTTGAAGACCATCTGTGTTCCAATTTTCATCCAAATCCGTTCAGTTGCTTTTGCGTGAAAGACTCACAAACATCCATTTCCTATTTATAATATTGTAGGAAGTACGATAATGCACTGAAATCAAGATTCTACAGCATCTTAACACTATCCGCTACATAGTTTTTTGTTCAAAACTTTTTCTAGAACCGTACCCACTTAAAATGGGTCGTGCAAATTGAACGGTTTATTCCAACGTCCTTGTATATCCAACTGTTCCATTCTATGCGCTCCTGCTAGTGATAGGTCATGGGCTTCGTTATTTAGATCGTGTTTGACAGGATGTTTTGTATGATGTGCACTAACTTTGACATTATATCACGTAGCCGACCCAGTATTGGAGGTGTTTGCAATTTAAAACGGGTCCGTATCATGTATTGCCGTATTAAAGTACTGTTATATACCAATTTGAATTCGTCATCTGTAATTTCAAAGTTGGATTTGCGTTCTGATAGGTTTACTATATTATCTGTAGCTTTTATGTACGTGATGAATTTAAGGCTATTTGAAATGGTATGGGATAAAAAACTAATTCGCAATGTGATATGGATGAGGAAGGCTTTCTATCCGAATTTAAATGGCATAAGTTAATTATATAGTTATGAAAGACTGGCTGTTAAACTGCTGATCGTAATTTCGATTTCCACCCAGAAGATCATTTGTGTGCATATCTGTTTAGTAGAATATAAATAGGTATATAAAAATGTAATTAAACTTACAATCTGGTAATAGATCAGCTATTTAGTAACATCAAAGAATGTGCCAGAATTTTGACTAATAAGAACCTTTGTTCCCAGAACCTGGACAATTGGAAGTCCTCGCGACGGAAGCGAGTGGAGCACATAATAGAGCGGTGCGTCGAAGTGAGAAGGATGGAGAATGAGCCGTGCCAGCCCAGAGCCAAGTCCAAGACCTTCAACGAGATGCTTGAAGAACGGTAAGTGCTAGAAGTTGCTAGAATTGAATCTGCTGTATATTTTGCTGCTGAATTTATTGATGCACTAGCATTCGTAACGTAATACCTATTATCGCCGGTATACAGGGATACAATATGTCCTATCCTACTCCCTGATAATGTAGCTTTCCATTGGTGAAATAATTATTCAGATTGCTCTAGTAGTTTCAGAGCCTACCCAATAACAAACAAAAGACATGTCTTTCCTCTATTTATTAGTGTAGATTTAATGTTCTTTGTAGAAGTAGTACAATAAATGAAAAACCATCATAATTGTTTGTTGATTTAGAAATCTAGTAGTAAAAAATAGTACAATTGAATCAGAAGTCATTGTTAGGTCAATTGCATCGGCCTTCATTCAGAGATCTGCTTTCATCTGAACTTTGGTTTGATTGAAGTGCTGTTGGACTATACGAATTCTAAATGAAACTTCAAAGTAAATTACATTAAGTTACAACTTAATTTAAGCAATCAACCGTGAGACGAATTTCACAACACGCATTAAGTATAGCACAATTGGTCTAATCTTTGATTTCGAAATATCTAATGATAATTTGCCCTTGATTAGTCTCTGCCATCTTTCCTTACGCAACTTTTCATATATTAAAATTTTCTCTACAATTTAATTCTATTGCATTATTACCTTGATCTTCTGCTCCTATCGATTCAGAATTTACGATATCGATTCACTACTGGCATTCGATTAAAGATACCAATCTTCGGTGTATCTCGATTCAATCAGACAATCGATTTTACGATGACTGTACCTTTTAAAGGGATTGCTTACGTAGTGCCGACATGATCTTTGCGAATCGATTGTATCGATGAATCAGCTCGATTGATATATGTTTTAATGTTGTGTAATCATTGTTGAACGTTTGCTCATTCAATAACAGGTTTTGGTCATTTTATTTTTCTTGTCTCTTCTATTTATTATTCTACACCATCTTCAATATCATTGACTGTGTCAGCTTTACTTATACCTTCAGTTTTATCGATTCTGAGTTTAATCCCTTTATGAACTACTTTGCTTCCGGTTTGCTCGCGTAGTTCCCGTTCCCGTGGCAATACAGGGATCTAATATTACCAATGCCAAATAACGTGGCCTAAAAGTATTTTGCAAAATTGGTTCAGTAGATCCAAGGATAACCCACTACAAACATACAAAGTTTACCTCTCTATAATGTTAGTTTGTGTGAAAATCTCTTCGCTATATATGTCGGTTATACGCTAGTGTGTCGGTTGCGGTGAAGCTGGAAGCTTATCGATTCGCAACGCTTGTAATAGTAATACAATATCGATGTCATTGACTCGCCAGACGGTGTTGTGTTGCACAGCACTAGGGTATATTCTCACTTACTTACTTTATCAGATTTTGTGGAATATTAGCTTCTGTACGCCTGTGGATGTAACCTTAACTGTAAAATATGAAAGCGGAATATTTACTAATACAACTTTATTCAATTGAACCATGAGTTTAAGAGATGTAAAAACTTTCCACTGTCTTGGCTTTCGGTGAAGGAAAATATCGTGAGGATACCTTCATCCCCAAAATATCACATTTAAAAGTATGTGTTGTCCACTTCACCGCACGCACTAGACCGTTGCTAAGAGACGTTCATACCCTAAATGTACGTACAGGGATGTGAGCAGAGATGATGATGATGAGACATTATGTTTTCATCTATCAACCTTATGTACCTCGCCTATAAGCTACACTTGCCACATACTTACCCCATGAGCACGTTAGTGTGTAAATAGCTTTACAATTCTCAATTTTACTCACTACAGACCGTAAAGATTTTGCGTAATAACTATTGTAGAATAGTAATTGCCTCTGAAACACCTTGTTAGCATTTTTTTGCGCGATTGTTTAGAATCGATCGTGAGATTTCGCGTGATTAAGGTATCTATTACTGGGATTGACTTGGTATTTTCCTTATCTTTGTATTTTTATAGCTTTATGAATTTTTCTTAGTTTTTGCAACATTTTTCATTGATGCTCCGGTCCTATTGATCATAGTGTGATGTTAGATAGCCTTCCTCGGTAAATGAGCTAACCGATACTAAAATAAATTCGACAAACAAACTGATTAGCTTTAATAGTTCTATTAGTATTTGACATATAATCAAAACAGTATTATAAAACTGTCTTTCGAAAATATGATATTTCTAGACCGTTATATTAAGTCAAAGTGACCTTCTATATGACATTGTCATGTAAGGTTATTTTAATTATGAAGGAACTAATATCTATTAACATCAAATTCTACTAAACTAGATACTGTACAAGCTATATAAATGAAAACATTAATTTCAATCTTTAATATGCATCCTCTATTTAATAAGTTACAGCTTAATATAGGCAGTATTGCGATAAATTTAATATACAGCTTAATTTAGCACTAGCTGCCTCCGCGCGGTTTTACCCGCGTAGTTCCCGTTCCCGTGGGAATACAGGGATAAAATATAGCCTATGTTACTCAGTGATAATGTAGCTTTCTAATGAAAAAATAATTATTAAAATCGGTCCAGTACTTTTTGAGTTTATTCGTTACATACAAAAATACAAATCTTTCCTCTTTATAATATTAGTGTAGACAAAGTTGCAAAAATAAAGTTGTTTGCACCTCCATACTCTACAATGTAAGTTAACAACATATAAAACGCTATATACCCCATATAACAGGGTTATAAAAACAATATTAAAGTCTTAAAATATGTCCAAGTAGTAATAGTAAGATTATTATGTAAAATATGATCTACTTAAACTTTATATGGTGTACTGAAGGTATTAATTATTTCGATGCTACTTGGGTGTTCAAAACTTGAACTATTTCAGAGATATGATAACTTCTTGCTGGTCAAGAAGTTTCTAATGATGATGTTGAGGTTAATGAAATAGAGGATGTAAGGAAACTGCGTGCGAATGGATATTTATGGTGTATGTAGAAGCTATAACAATCCTACTAATATTATTAATGCGAAAGTTTGTCAGTATGAATCATCGAGCATGTAACCAATAGAGTAGCAATAGTGAGCCATTTGTTTAGCAACGCATCAATGATTTGTCACGTATAACCGGTATAACTAACAAACCACGCTCGAACTAAAATAGTACCCGACCAATAAGAGACCTGTGTGTACGTCTAGTGCAACACTTGACCTTGAGTCGGCCAATCAGAACACAGGGGCCGGCGCAGCGTTTTGGCGTATTTTGTTTTCTAACAAAACTGTTAACAGTTCTACTCTATTGGTTACATGCTCGATGGTATGAATGTATGTTTGTTACTTTTTTTATGAATAAACTACTTAAGGATTTCGGCACAAAGATTGTTTATAAACTACTTTTTATCCCGGGAAATTTAATGATCCCCGGCAACGCAAGTGTGATGTCCCGAATAAATACTTTTTCTTTCTTCTTTCTTTCAAGTGAAACCGCGGAGAGTGCCGCTAGTACGTTATGTTTTTAAAGTAGGGCGTAAATAAAAGAGGGGACTAACAGTGTATGATGCTCTACTTCTAAAAACGTGTAGGTACATGAGTGAATTCATAACCTTATTTTGAACTAAAATCGTGATTCCCAAAAGGTGTTAATTTTCTAAGTAGTGACCTACAATTGTATGTCTGTACAGACATATATAGCAACCTATATACCTTAGTGGGCTTACGAAATATCTCTAATTGCCTCGTAGATTAATTAGGTCTTAAATGTACTGAATGTACCTACATGTATAGGCAATTATTTAATTGACATCATTACTTAAAACGTTAGTTTAATCGACCAGTTTTCTAAGTGAGAGTGAATATAGTCACGAAAGACTGACAATCGACAAGTATTTAATATTATTAATGAAATTTCCCTCATAGGAAATCCAACTTTCGTCAGTCACGAGCGACTCCCCCGGTGTATATTACGCGTGCGTCTCGGTCGGCGGGCGCCGCACGACTGATCGGGTTACGTTGCGCCGGCGCAACTACAAGTTTATTTTAATTTATTTTAATCCCATCTAACGAAGATTTATGCACTTTTAAAACCGTTCAAGCAATAATTTACTTAGTTTTCGAAAGTGGCTACTGGCTATTGAATGATTGGTTCGCTAGTTTGTCGTCTTTTATTGAACGCTTAGATTTTTTCTTCATGTTTTTTTTTTAATTTAATTCAGAAGAAAAGTATCTACCAAAGTTTGAATACTATTATTTCTCGACATATAAAATGGTAGTTGTTCGCTTTAGAAACGAAAAGACAAACAGCCGTTCTATTTAGGTAACCGTGAGTCGTCGATTAACTATTAACGATTCGGTTCACGAGATATAATTAACAAGGTGTATTTTAATATTTGATTGTTCAATAAATATTGTGCAATAATTAATCAGTTGTTGTATTTATTATCTGACAATCTACTTTCGTAACAATGCTACGTAATTACTTCACTGTTTCCGGACATCCGTGAAAAGTCAATTTTAATAGCGATTTTAATGATTCAGTCGCTTGTTTCTAATAATATTTATGGCTATATTACTTTGTAATATCAACATTATATTTATTAATACACTGGTTCATAATTTACATATGGTAAATCTGATTCCAAACTAAACAGAGTAAACTTAGTGGGAATCCAACCCACGATGGGCGGTTCGAAAGTCTATAATCTAATAAGCTAACCAGCATTTGTAACTGGTAAAAGAAATTTTCCATTTCGAAAAGAAAATATTTCATTCAAATAGACCTTCACAGCCTCACAGGTACTTCGGCGTCGACTCTAATGTTAGGTAAAACTGAAGACCCCGAAGTTATGTATAGGTACATATAAAACAAACCAATTACTAAAACTAACAGGTCATAAATACCTAGAATTTTCACCTACATCCACATTGACTGTATCTTTCATAACACAAACAATATCTATACAGATAGTCGATACTTTATCACCATGCTTATCAATGATTCAGCAGCTCTATCTTGTCAGATATGGTGATGATATTTGACAATTTGGTGTTTGTTTACTTTACGTTTAGAAATAATTTGGGCAAGTCTTTCTGTCTGTTGAAGCAGTTCATGAAATAAGATCTAAATAAAAAAGATAAGTTTTAAAATTAAAATTAACTAAATCTTGAGGTTGTTTCATTAACAAATTTAAGTTACTAAAATATATGTTGTCACTATATAGAAATTTCTTTGTTATATATTTAATTGCTATTATCCTATTTGTGTTTGTAATAATGTATATTCTATCCTATTCTATTATAATCGTTTAATCGTGAATAGTTAGCAATGCTTTTTACTTAGCAGCTACATAAAATTGTTTGTGGTGTATCTAAGTAGGTGGTGCCTACTTAGACGTAAAACTTTGAGCCCGAGAATGTTATACTTTGGCGCATACCGTCAAAGACATGAACCTTTTGGAGCAAGAGCCCGTGAACGCCAGACCTTCGTTATTTTATAAAAGCTGAAAGTTCGTCTGCGCATGCTCCCAACACAGGTAAGAACGATGGCCAATTATGAAGTTTGGGTCATCGTGGCTTTGGCAGCTATACGCTACTAAAGGTGTGTATAAAACCGATCTAGTTTCGTCAAATTATAAAGTGTGATTTTTTGGTATTATCTTCAGAATATTATTAAAAATCACGTTATTGATTGCCAGACACTTCACATCGTGGCAACCCCTTGCCAGACACCCCTAATGTTCATGAAATTATAATTCTACTTACGTTATAGTATAAAAGCTGATTTTTATATATAATACTTAGGTAGTAATAAGATGATGTTTCCTCATCAGCCAGACATTTTTGATAGTTCCAACCCCTTGCCAGACAATGATGTAGGGTCGCTGTAGGAGCGAGCGCGAGACAGTATATGTATGATACATGGCGAGATAGGTAAGGCGCGATCTCTCACTGCACAGTTGTTATTTCTACTGCGCATGTATTGTTTAGTACTTAGTACATGTTTACATCAGCTAAAATAATCTTATATGCTTTCTTCAAGTATTATTAATTGAATAGTTATTTTAATAATATATATTTTATGTTTTAGCCGTATTAAACATCAAAAATAGACGATCGACAGCAAGCTCAAATATGTGCGTGTTTTCTTGTTTTATATACCACTAAGGTGGCAAACAGGCACACGGCCCTGATAGGAAGCAGTTACCGTAGTCTATGGACGCTTGCAACACCAAGGGCGTCACTCACGCGTTGCCGACCCTGTAAAAATCTCTTCACTCCCTTCTGTGCTATACGTCCAAGACGTAAGAATAGAAGCTCAAAAAAAAAGCGTGCACTTTATGCAAGCAATTACTCTGCACCGAACATACCACATATATGTGTTTAGTATGTTTCGAAAGGCAAATTTCTAAAGATCTCATAGAATATATTTTTTTTTAATTTTTTGTTATATATAATTTTTAATGGGATTTTTATGAAAACTGCCAAAAAATTTAGAATATAATTAAGTTGTTTTGTTATTTGGTCTAGAAGTTGAATTTATGTTTCATTGTTTTGATTAAAATACTTATTTTCTTATTTATTAAACCTTGTTTTATTGATATATATCCATTATAAGCCAATTAGTAATACCACGGTAGATATATGAGCGTTTAAAGTGGTGTGAGCAATTTGCTCCCGCGCGCCTTTCCATGTTATAAAAATAGGCGCGCCTCCTCACGGGTTAATTAAATATTTGAGTATTATTTATTTGTTTTTTTTTTTTTTATAATCTGTTATTGAGGGATCGCGATAGACCTATCTCGCCATGTATCATACATATACTGTCTCGCGCTCGCTCCTACAGCGACCCTACATCATTGTCTGGCAAGGGGTTGGAACTATCAAAAATGTCTGGCTGATGAGGAAACATCATCTTATTACTACCTAAGTATTATATATAAAAATCAGCTTTTATACTATAGCGTAAGTAGAATTATAATTTCATGAACATTAGGGGTGTCTGGCAAGGGGTTGCCACGATGTGAAGTGTCTGGCAATCAATAACGTGATTTTTAATAATATTCTGAAGATAATACCAAAAAATCACACTTTATAATTTGACGAAACTAGATCGGTTTTATACACACCTTTAGTAGCGTATAGCTGCCAAAGCCACGATGACCCAAACTTCATAATTGGCCATCGTTCTTACCTGTGTTGGGAGCATGCGCAGACGAACTTTCAGCTTTTATAAAATAACGAAGGTCTGGCGTTCACGGGCTCTTAGTCCATTTCAAAATGTCAGCTAAAAATACTAGATGTGGTGTAAATTGTAAATACGGTAGTTGTTGAATGATATACAGCGAGTGGTGAGTGTACTTGGTTATTTTAAATAAACATGGAACCCGGATGACTTGCCGTAACTAATAAATAAATATCCTGGGTCATTTTTCACACACGACCAATCTGAGGGCTTACTCCCGAAAACGATTCGAATTTGATTTTGTTTTGATTTCAATTTGAACTCCTATTGGTTAATCCTGAACCAAAAAATTTCATCTTGAACTCCTATTGGTTATTCCCGAACCAATACGAATAAAAAATCAAGATGGCCATGGCTAAGATTGACATTTATTCGATCGGTAACGGTGTTAGACGTTTCAAAATTATAAAATAAGTTGTGTGTGGTTAATTTCTACAGAAAAAAATAAATATTCAATTTTTTATTTTTTTCTAAAACGATATCTTGTACATTAGATGTAATTTTTTTTGATTAGATAAATTTATCCTAGATGAGATAACTCGATCCTGAAAAAGTACCTTTTTACTGATCGTGTATTTTGACGTTTAAAGTCGTTCCCGCCATTTTATTCACAAATGTCACATAGTGCCAGGAGTATGGATTTTCGATTCGGTTTCGATTGTAACGAAATTCTTGATCAAAGTTAGTTCCAAAAAGTGTCACCTCACGATCGTGCGCTGGAATCGCTATCAAAAATGTATGAAATGACATTTATTCGATTAGAACTCGTTTCTCGAAAGCGTCGGGAGTAAGCCCTCTGATTCCAAACTAAGCAGAGCCTATATTACTCCCTGATAATGTAGCTTTCTATTAATGAAATAATTATTCAGATCGAGCCTTTTAAATACACACAAACAGATTTTTTTTTAATTATATATTACTAGAGGCTTCCCGCGGATTTACCTGCGTTCCCGGGGATCTTCAATTTCCCCGGGATATATAGTAGACTTTGTGTTAATCCAGATAGTCGAGTGCTTGAGAAAGGACATAGGCTACTTTTTATTCCGGGTGGAAGATCTTCCGGGTATGCGAGTGAAACCGTATAATATAAATCAGTGTGATTGTAGATGTAGAAAACGTAAAAATTTAACAGTTTGACATAACATCTGTCAAAAGACACCTCCAAAACTAAACTCTCACAGCGCGACCGCACGCCTGAGTAAACTGTAACAGAATAGTTGAATATCACATTAACTACACCAACGACATCGCAGGAACAGACAGTGTAACCTTATATTTGCGCCTTTCTTTTCTTGTTTCCTTCACACTTATGACCGCACATCCTTTTGTTATTTAAGTCTTTGTAAAGCTTATTTTATAGATCATTGTAGACAGACCCTGACTTTTATGCCGTTGGTCGTGGGTTCGATTTCCGCCTTACAAACATTCGTGTGCATGAACATATCCATTTGGTTTATGTCTGGAGGTAAATATATATAAGTAGTAGGTATATCACTTATCTCGTAGCTGAGCTTAGTTTGGAATCATATTGGCCGTGTGTGAAATATGGCCTAGGATATATATTTCACAGTTTATTTTGACATTAAATTACTGCCTATATTTCTGTTCATGATTGTTTCTAATTTTATTTTATTTTATATCAATAAATAAGATTGTAGATATCTATATAAGTATGTATTTAAAAGTAGTATATGTAGTATATCAGCTATCTGGTTACCATAACACAAGCTCACTTTGATGCTTAATTTGGAATCAGATTGGCCGTGTGTGAAAAATGTCCCAGGATATTAAATAGTTATTTAAAAGTCTCACGGAATCCAACTGAAGAATCGAAGAGATAATTTTCACAAAGATCCTCCTATCATTAAGTTTGTTAACAGGACAGTCTCAATGGTCCCGGTCGGCTGCCCACCCTACAGTTAGAGATCTAGTCGGTCAGCCACAATCGGGTCATATCATTTTATTTTGTCTCGTATACCTACCTTACTTGAAGTGTGTTATGTAATGCGTTTTTGATTATGTATTATATGTATTGAAGAGGTGAATGAACTTTGCGATGATTGGACAAATATGTAGATGTAAGAAGTTCATTTTTTGAAGTCGGTTGACAATTTTTATTAGTAACTAGCTGCCTCCGCGCGGTTTTACCCGCGTAGATCCCGTTCCCGTGTGAATACAGGGATAAAATATAGCCTATGTACTCAGTGATAAATGTAGCTTTCTAATGAAAAAAGAATGATTAAAATCGGTCCAGTACTTTTTGAGTTTATTCGTTACTAGCTGCCTCCCCGCGGTTTTACCCGCGTAGTTCCCGTGGGAATACAGGGATAAAATATAGCCTATGTTACTCGGGGATAATGTAGCTTTCCAAAGGTGAAAGAATTTTTGAAATCGGTCCAGTAGTTTCGGAGCCTATTCATTACAAACAAACAAACAAATCTTTCCTCTTTATAATATTAGTGTAGATGTAGATACAACTCCAGTCCACTAGTTTCATCTCAAGTACGCTCAATTGCAACACAGATGCCGCATCTCGATAACAAACATCGACGTTTATCGCGAAGAATTCAAAAGGAAAATTGAGAAATTGAATTCTGTCGTGATTGCGATGACACGGATCAATGTGACGTGATGTTTCAATAACTTATTATATCTCATTTAATCTGATCTATGCCGCAATGTTATACAATCTGCAACTGGTTCACTAAGAGACAAGAGATTAACAACTCTATCATCTCGCTATAAGAGTACAGTTTCGGTTGAAGGGCAATGGTTTTGTCAATTTCGCAAGTATTGTGGTAATAGCTATTTACCTAGTTGTCTTCGAATGAAATTGATGCATTGGAACTAATGGTTTTAATGGATGTTGAACTAAATAAATATACTACGACAAACATTTGTATGCATGAAGTCTGTTTGTTCTGTGTCTGGTTGTAATTATCTATATAAGTATGTATTTAAAAGTAGTATAATATGTAGTACCCGTTCCCGTAGGAATACGGGAATAAAATATAACCTATGTTCTCCCTAATGGTGTAGCTTTCCATTGGTGAATAATTAGTCAGATCGGTCCAGTATATTCGGAGCCTATTCGACGCAGGTAAAACAGCGAGGAGCCACTAGTCATTATATCATTAATCTATTTGGTCAAAGTTTAAAAATCACTATTAATAAATATATTTTAATGAAATAAATCATTGAAATCCAGTTAAAGCATAAACAAACTGCAACTTATAATACTATACAATCTATCATACCTTTAATTAACAGATAGGATAATCTTAAAGCGAGGAAATTAACAGTCCCCGCTTCCTGTGTTCGCTCGATAACTTAATGTGTCGAACGACTGCAACTTTATCTTTATTGGTGCAGTAAAACCGACTTTAATTGTGGTTTTTAAATGGGTGCCATGTTTATGAGTTTGCATCTATATACTAATATTATAAATGCGAATGTAACTCTGTCTGTCTCGCTTTCACGCTAAAACTACTGAACAGATTTAAATGAAATTTGGTACATCTATAGTGTAGAGTCTGAGAAAGGACTGATTAAATTACCCAAACACGTCTCAACGGATTTGGATGAAGTTTTTCACATAATAAACCTATACCTAAGTTTTATTTCGGAATACCTACATTGAAAATACCCCAGGAAAGCGGTAAAAAATATAATTTAATATCTATTTATAGGTACATTGGAAATTCCTTATTTCTATTTAATACTATTTATTTTAAATCACGATCGCCCAATCAATTGCTCACAGGTCAAGCACAATAAATGGTATTCTTGGACCGGCCATCACGACCCTGTGATGTACTAATAGCGGTCCGTCTGCCTGTCTGTCTGTCTGTGAAGGACTACCCAACCATTATATATTTAGGTTTGTTTACTTTCTTTTTAGGGTCCTATATTGATGTTGTTTAAGGTCCTACCATTTAAAATTAAAACGTTATGAGTAAAATTCTAAATATTTGTGATGCTATTTTCACATGGTCTAATTTGTAATTTACGCATGGCATGATCTTATTCCAAACTAAGCAGAGCTTGTAGAGTAATCAGCTGATATACTACATCTATTTTAAATACGTATACATATATTTTTATTATGTCTCAACAGACCTGTGGTGTTGCCAATTACAGCCAAAGGAAGTATTCATCAAAAGTAGTAAATTAAATATTATATTTAATATCTATAACTGTTATATAAATTGCGTAGCGCCAAGATAAATATTATAAAATATGTCGACACGGACGTTCAGAAAATAATTTCCACTAGCAATTCAACAAACTACCACATTGGATCACAGCAAAACGTTGAACAAGTTACAAATGTCAACATGGCACATGAGACATGGAAAAATGTAATCTCATGTACTGACATAGCTTTCTATGCAAACACTATCATTAGAACAGCTCCAGGCTGTAATTGTGATGGTTGATAACCTGAAGTTACCACTTTCACTAGCGGTACCCCTATTTCCTCAGTCTCAATCTGAATGATAGTCTAAACTTCTAAAGCCAGATAAGATTTATCGCTTCGTTTTTATTTGCAAGGATTTTTCGAGTAAATTTGCTGCTTTATATTCCACACAGCCAATTATAAAAAAGTACTAGGTTTCAATCCCTTTTCTTACCCAGGATAAAACGTAGCTTAGCCTATGATCTAGTCAAAGCTCTAGTCTATGTCTGTACCAAATTTAATCCTAATCGGTTTATTCGTTTAGGCGCAAAAGCGGAACAGACCGACAGAGTTATTTTATAATTTATCATATAGTTATTGTCCGACATTCAGTCGTAAGTAACATGCTTACGCTTAAAAAAGTGTCATTGATTCTAAACACAAATTCTTTTATTGTCTAAATTGTACCTTGAGCACAACAATTCAACAGCTACCTTTAAAATAATATTTACATTACCAATGCGGTGTGTAATTTCATATTCATTGTCTCCAACCTCGTCGTAACCAACGCGGAAGTCAAAAACCTAAAGTATTTCACTCACGATACTATTATTTGCTAATTCAACATTGTCAACTGAGATACAAGTATTTTTTCCCACAACTTTTCAAACATTACGTAATTCCACGACGACGGTTCTAAACTTCTAACGACAAATTCGAGCAAAACCGTCAATGCAATTTTTATGGTGTATTATCCCATACGTGCAATACCACCATACATTATTGAAACAGTGTTCTGAGCTGATGGTATTATGATAGCAGACCATATAGGCTGGTTGATACCATATTTGGGAGGAACGGTTCTGGACAAGGCTTGGACTGAAGCGTATGCTGTAGATATGTCTGCTATGCTGCCTATGCTGTTCATTGTTTTACGGTTGTCATCAATTTCATTTCTTTTAGTTTATTCATGTTATTTGTTCTCGAAGAGAGGTCTTAGTGAATTATTTATTGAGCGTTTGTAATTGTAATTAAACATTTTAATACCAGTAGCTTGAACTTTTTATTCAATTAGCAGCGAAGCCTATTTATAACAAAAAACAAAACAATCAATATTGGTATAGATTTATGACAAATCTAAATATTTCCCGTGTTTATTCATACTGAACCAAAGTCTCGTATAAGAATATATACTTCGAACCTTAATTAGTGAATCGTCTTGTTCTAATTATTTCCATTAAGGTCCTTTACTTACAAACTCGTTCATTTATCTAAACATTATTTCTTTCGGTCCTTAGAAACTTAGATCTATTCGCCATTATCTTTTTGCTTGCGCACCGGCATAATTAATTCCATATTTGTCGAGCACTCGGCTCAGACAAGACACAAGACCTCATGTAGACCATATGGCATGAGGAACGGATTTATTACATGATTTTTATATGTATCTGGACTATACTATTACTTGAGATACTTTAGTACCGCCGCAGAAGAAATCGCTACGAGAATCGATTATTTTATCGTGGTCTGTATCTAAATTGATATCTGTCTAATACGTTATATCTGGCGAGGTTGCTCGCAACAAGTTTTATCATCATCTGAAGGCTCGAGAATGTAGTTTTCCTCACTCCTTGCATCGCACGCAACGTCTGTTCGATTTCTATTTACTTTGAATGTCAGTCAAATCGATTTCTTAACGATTTATGCTTTACCCTTATAACCTCATTATCTTCTACGTGATCGCACCAGCCGGCTACTATCTAGAAGTGCACAATTTATCCATTAGTTTCAATGTCGATAATATTTGCAACACTTCACTCGTGTCTTGAAGCGATCGGTAGCAGGAGCTTTCATTATGTGAAGCAAATAACTGAGCTCACGCACAATCATTTTCTGGGAATGCAACTACTAACTACCCAGTAATTGTAGCTATTTGAGTTGCAACGCCTATTACTTCACTCTGACGTTCTGGTTTGCGTACATTACCAACTTTGTGTTGACCATCATGTTTGATATGTATATCAGCAAGCGATGGATTGCATTTCAAATTTGCAGAACAGCAAAGCTGTTATTTCCTGATAGTTGAGCGTGAATTTGTTGCGAGTATTATAAATGGGTTATTACGTAAGTCGATGGTGCAATTTGGTAAAATAATAATGTTGAACCGGCAAAAACTAGAAAGGTTAATGAGGCAAAAACATGTTAGAATTAGATATTAAATGTTGAATCTAAAGGTCCTTTCGAATTTATTGATGTTTGTATTACGAATTCTTTTATAACTGTATGATTCGATTTGTTTGTTTAAGAATCAATATTATCTAGGGAACTAGTAAAGGTTGTCCTTCACATTTCGTAATTGGTTTCCAGAGTGTAAAATATTTGTATGGAACGTGTGTGGGTGTAAAGTTTACATTGTTCTCGCTGCGAATTGATGACTTGTGTCAGCAAGTGATGTGTTTTATGCTTTTGACACTGTTTTTGTTTGTTGTTTCCATATTAGGTCAATGATCGCTTTATTGGTAATTTTGACAAGGTCTTTGCATCGATTTTATAATCGTCTTTTATATCATTCACTGAAATGTGTATTGTGGTCTATCTTAATGAATATTTCTTTATTACTCTCGCGGGAATTATACTAGGTATATGTTATTTCCCAAGCTCTAGTCTATCTCTCCATAAAGTATCATTAAACTTCATATTCATATCATTTAGCTTATCAGTATTGCTATCTTTACTTTTTATTCTGTTGCAATTTGTACACTTTTATCATTATTTTGATTTTTAATATTGAACGGTCCCTAATATTTCCGCTTGCTGTTTGACCTATTTATTTCCAAAGTGCTTACCTTCCGAAAATACTGTGTCATCAGCTCATTACAAAGGTTCAGCCGTCATCCATTCACGTGGGTTTTGATGAATGACCCCCCCTTTATTGTAATGTTTAGCACGTGTTGCGTAGGCGCAGACATTGCATTTTACAACACTTTTGTTTTATAGTTGAAATATAATGTACCGTTGCACTGTTCAATGACGCTTGTGTAATCTCTTTTTTTAGCTTCGAGGCTTTTTATATCATTATTAAAATCTACCCACGTGGCTATGACTTGTCTGTTTGTTGCTTTTATAGGGTTTCTTCTAGATACAGTAATTGACGTTTTGTTTATTTTTTTTACGAGTGTTGTGTATACATTACAATTAACAAAGGTTTGATGCGGAAGTTGTTTTTAAAATTTCTTACAATAAATATTTCTGAAGGTATTATGAAGGTATTTTTAAGTATTTACTATAGACACTAGTAGTGGGCTTTTGTAAATCCGTCTTGTGGTAACTTGTGACTGAAATGGAATTTCCTTGTGTGCAAAAAGTCCCTTCAGATTTTGCTCGTTATATATAAAGTTATAATCGTTAGTGAGTTTGGATAACTTAATAGATTTCTTTGACTATGTTTAAATTCCCATTACTGAAATCGAAATCATGCCATAGTCTTTTCATAATGTTTCAATCGACTTAAACCCAAATCTTTTGAATTCAATCATTGCATTCATATCATTTTTTTGTTAGGGGACCGCCGTCTATCTATGTCTGAATGTCTTACCCACTCTAGATTTAACTTGACCAAGTTCAACGCAGTTTTCCTTACTCACGATGCATTATGAAATTAAACTCATTACGAAAGAATGTCGCATCTCAATAGTTATTGCGTCAAATATTTAGGTCACAAAGCACTAGACAGGACATTATTACTAAGTTTCAAGCTGTAATATCCTTAAATATCATGTTTCAACTTATCCAAGCGACAGTTGCGCGACTCGTTTTAATACGATACTTTATGCTTTAGAAACAATACTGTTATTTTCAACTGTTAAAGTATTATAATAAAGTTGATTTTCCATTGGGTATGGATGCCTTGCTTAATATTCAGTATTAAAATCTGCCTTTTATGCTTACAATGGCAGCTGTTATTTTATAAGCTGCCTATTATTAAGCTGTTAATTTTGTTAGTTATTTGTTGATTGTTTCGACATATTTACAATGTTTCAAAATTCTAATGTTTGGTAAAGTTAACGCCTTATGATTTGCATTTAAAATAAGTAAGGTTTTAACACTTTAGATAGTTTCTGTACATTACAATACGTCAGCTTATATATTCATGAGTATCTTCTTTACATTTTTCCTATTAAGGATCGGCTTTGTGTTATGCATGTCCCTTCATTTAATTCGGTCACCAATCAAATCCACATTCTCTTATATGATCGTTAACATAAATTTAGAGGTCATAAATAAAAAAAAATCATTGTTGTGTAATTTCTCTAAGTAAAAATAATAGAACCTCTTGCTTTTTGAAGGCGGTAAAAATATGTATAAAGAGCACAGATAAAATATTTTTTCAACTTTAAAATTTAAAAACGATTTTAATTCAATATTACTATATTCCAGAAAAACTTCTTCAGTTAATACCTAATTCTTCTTTGACCATTCAAGTTCAGTAAACTGTCGAAAAAAACATGAATAATTAAACTATCGATACATTACTCATTGGGAGTAAAAACTTAAAAAACAAGCGAAGAACCGTATACATTAGCTTAGGTCAGCTTAAGGCAAAGAGTAGGTAATTAATTAAATGTAATTAAGAACGGTTCTTGCTTCCACTCGATTTTTATGAGCTGAGAATCAGCTGAATGAATGTGTGGAAGTGGCATTTATAAAATCAACACTAAGTACTAAGGAAGTGAAAGAAAAGTGGCTATGTATTTTATTTTATTAAGATTTAACAGCAAAATAGTAGTCTAAGGTTAAATATGCTTGTAAGCTCTTGCAAGAGATTATAATTTTTTTTCTTTTGTTAATAATAAAAAAATATCTTTCACTTACAATACTACTACTATTTGTTGGCAACATTTTATTATTTTCTTACTCATGTATAGGTGGATATTATAAAAAAAAAATGTTTTATTTATCTTGCCACTTTTAAAAACATACAAACCCTACCTAAGAACATTTAGAAGTAACATTAAAATAGGCAAAACAAAGCATATAAGGCTGGCAACTCTACGAACAACAAATTACTCATTAAAATGGACGCTGTGTAGCGGCGCGTCACTATAATAGTGTTGTGCACAAAAACCCCGGGTGTCCCATAGCATCCCGGCGAGTTTCCACGTTGCCTATTAGAGACGCCCCGCATCGGGACTGGTTGGAAAGTCCCGTGTTTCACTTCACTAGTATGGGGTCCGTGCAAGTTATAAGGGGAAAGAGATGCTTTTTTTTGTTATCTTACGGAACGTGGAACTTAGTATATTATGAATTGGTCTGAAGCGGAGAAGTGCTATCTACATAAATTAAGAATCTGCCTACCAACTCCTCTGAAACTGGACACACGATTACATGTCATGTGATTGTGGTCTCAAATTACTTTATTTTACAAAATAATTGATTTACTCACATGTATCAGAAACCATCATATGTTGTGTGTTTGTCAAGACCCTGACAGTGGCTCTACATCCTGATGATACTTCGTGGAGAACCATGTATCGATTTCCTCTCGAGTCTCCTCGTGTAGAGGTCGACAGAGAAGGAGATTTCTAACGGAATTATCTATTAACGAGGAAAGCTATAGGCTATATAACACTCCAACCAATAGGAGCGGAGCATCAATGAATTTTTTTGCAAAAACGGGGTAGTGGCGCTAACGAAATTATGTGGGTCAACTAGTTCTACTTAAAATTCCCATGTAAAATCGATAAATATATGTCTTAGTACCACACCACACTGACTTAAAGTAATTTTATTATTAAAGAGCTAACATCTCACAATACAAACACCTGTGCTAAACTCAAGGGTCTCAAGTTCCCTTCAACCAGATAAATACCTTATTTTAGTTCTCACAAAATTACGACATTATCACTTAGGTGTGTGAGTGAGACAACAATGGGCATAACCAACACCGTTCCCACTATATAAGGGTGGTACACGTTATGAGCGGCAGCGATTTGTAAAAACGCTCATAAAGTGTCAGATCGCTCGAGAAGTGGTATAGTTGTATGTGAATATGATAAAATGATACTGTCTTATGTATTGTATTGTGTATGTAATCTTATGCATCTTTGTAGTGATTTTATTTTGTAGTATTTGATGAAATTCTTAACGAATAAATATGCATTGTTTTACAATTAGAATCATTTCAAATCATCTATCTAAAGTTACTGAAATTTCCGCAAAATAAAGCCTTAGCTATCCATCTCGGATTTCCCCTTAATGGATAGCTAAGGTTTTAAATTTTAATGTTATTTATTATTAATACCTAATTAATTTTATTACTAGCAATACAATCATAGCTAACACTCTCACTCCGCCCCAGTAGTTTAGGAACGTAAAGAATGCGCGCGCTCCGCGTTTCGTGCAAAAATCCACGAATCGGCGCGTCGTGCGCCCGCGCATTGTCTCGTGACGTCATCATGTTTTATGTTTCGAATACGCTGACTATTACCTCATTATACATGAGTTGAACGTGCTACAGAACGATAAGTATGAAAGAAAATAAATAGGTACATACAATAAACTAGTGGCTCCTCGCGATTTCACCCGATTTCCTGATAAATATGAAGGCAACAAATCTGTTATGTTACATTGTAACGAAGCCACTAAAAAACTGTCGGACCGATTTGAATAATTCTTTCACCATTGGAAAGCTATATTATCAGGGAGTAACATAGGCTTTATTTTATCCCCGTATTCATACGTAAATAGGAGCTACGCGGGTGAAACCGTGCGGAGGCAACTATTTTGATATAGTCCTCGCGCGAATCGTCCCCTTATATAAATAAATCAAACAATGTTTGGTCCCATGTAAATAATGTTCTAGGATATTTATTACGTAGAAATAAAATACCACATAACATTGCCCTTAATGTTGCAAATCACAATTACCTACAATAGAAACAGCCATGGCCAACGGCTGCCCCTAATGTTGGTCGGCAATCGGCATTCAATCCTCAATGCCCCTTTAAATGGCCTGAGATAAAGTGTATTGTAGTTAATGTATTTATTTTTATTATAACCTTCTATTCTTCAGTCACCTTGTGCTGTGCCTTCAGAAAATTGTTTAACTGCTTAGTATAAGAGACTAGTGGCTCCCCGCGGATTTACTCGCGTACCTGGGAGATCTTCGGTTTCCTGAGGAAAAAAGTAGCCTATTTTCTTTCTCGAGCTCTAGACTGTGCACGAAATTTAAATCGGTTCAGTAGTTTTAGCGTGAAAGCGCGAAAGACAGACAGAGCTACATTCGCATTTATAATATTAGTAAGTATAGATTTGTATTTTTATCTCGATAATTGTAGATGGATATTGGATATATTATATACATAATAAATAAATAAAAATTATATACATACTTCCCTATTAATATTATATATGCGAAAGTAACTCTGTCTGTTACTCTTTCATGCCTAGTCCATTAGATAACTAAAGCTTGAGAAAGGACGTAGACTATTTTTTTGCCGGGAAATTTAAGAACACTGGGAACGCGGGTGAAGCCAGAGAAGCCACTAGTCATCACATATTCGTACAATCAAACCAAAAAAACTAAACTCAATATTCACTTCACAATCGCATTCCTAACAGAATCACTCAGAATGCGTCGGTACAAGCCGCGAGCTAAATTGATTCGTGATATACCGGACACGAGCGCGCGTGAGGTCCAGGATTCGATTCCTTGGAAAATTATGCCTACACACACGTTATTCTCATGCTATTCAAAAATTGAACGCGCATGATTCATGAAAAAGGAATGTAAAGGAAAGTAATAACGATTTTCTGTCTACTTTTGTTGGTACATAGTTACGTATAGTTAGTATCTGTCTTCTCTTCTTCCAGCCCTTCTAAGCAGGATCGGCATAACGTGTGGTTTTCTGTCAACCGTCATTTCAGTCATCACACCCTACTTACACATATCTAGTATCAAATCATAAACCTAGATTTGAAATACTGTAAATCTTGAAAGGCGAGGACCAGGAGATCCATATTAAAGGGTCTGCTCAGTTCGGACTCCTGTCTCTTGCTAAGTACCTACCTACATATTTCAGCTGTAGGTACCATAGACTAGTTTATTTTTTTCTTCAACTTTAAATATGTATTTCTGGGAGGAAATAAATATAAGTATACGTAGGGACCTAAGATTCACCTAAGTTTTAATATAATTTCGAACCGAGCATTCAAAGTCGTTTTATAAGCGCCGGTAAAGGCATTGAATGAAATATATTTCATTTCATAATATGTCTCATTCAACACCACCACGACCACACGGTCAATACACTCTCAAGTAGGCTCCGAACAGAAAAAGATTCACACGTGATCGTTATGACGATTGACCTCTGATTTACTATTTAGTCTTGGACATCAATTCCAGCCGTAACTACATTTGTCTTTATTACTATTATCATAACAGTTGTTTAATTGGATAGCATTCTTATTCCAAGGTTGGTACATGTGGAAATGTTTACCTGTGCCCATTATTGCACAACTTGGCACTAGGACTTTGGCAGTTCAGCTTTGAAGGGCTTAAATCATTTTGATACTCATTATGTCTGTCAATGTCAGGTGGATGTTGATCTGTCAATGGACTAAGCAAGTCAAGGATTTGATTTTCACCAAAACAATTTTATGTGAAGAAATTATGTATGTTTATTCTGTGTCTAGGTGTCTATGAATATACCTAAGTATCTATTTAAAGTTAATTTAAATAATATAATATAGGTATCATCTGGTTACCATAAGTTCAGCTTAGTTTGGATTGGCCGGGTATAAAAAAATTTTCGAATAGGTATATTTTTTTTAATATAGCCTTGGCACGTCTTTAGGTTTACGTGAGTTACCGGTTCCGTCGAGTCAAAATACTCGTTAACGTAAGAATATGGAGGCAGCTCAAATCCAGAAGTCATTTTTCCAGACCATTGCAAACTTAAAATGAGATTAAACCGCGTTTTTTCTAAAACTTGTTTTTTTAAGTGTCCCAAGAATGATTATGCGTCTCTAAATCTCGGAGCAATCTATTGTTAGTTGTAGCAAACTTTCTTCAAAAATAATTGCTTAATTTCATTTTTCTTCCGCTACAAAAGCCAGGTGTGTTACCAAAAACCTGTTGTGAATTATCGCTAAAAATTACAGTGCATCCATTAAAATCTCGAAAGCTCATAAAACCTACTGTTTCTATTAAACTACGAGCCACCGCCGCGCGGTTTTACCCGCGTAGTTCCCGTTCCCGTAGGAATACGGGATTATAATTTAGCTTTTGTTACTCCCTGATAATGTAGCTTTCGATTGGTGAAAGAATTATGCTAATCGGTCCAGTAGTTTCGGAGCCTATTCGTTGCAAACAAAAATTCTAATTTTACCTCCATAATATTGTAGACACACGTATTTAATCTCAGAAATGTACGCATCACATGTCGTAAATCAGTATCTCCGGCGATTTGAGGTATGCTTTCTATTCAAATGTCCCTAAGTGTTACGGCGAAAGTATTATGTATGACACGAACATGTGTTTGCAACGAACAAGTTTTCACTTTTCTTTCGATTATATCACGTTTGATAATGTTATTTATTAGCTAAACATATATTCGGACATCGTTTAGTAATGGCCCGACATTTACCTTGATGTTAATATTTACTTTTGATGCTCATTCGATAGGTGGAGTCAACTGGTTTTGTTTTGATGTAAACAGAAAGTTTTGACTCGTTCATAAGCTCGTCTAGTTCAGCTTTAAGTTCACACTAAGCTTTATTAGTTTTGAAACTACTCTCACGTACATAAAATTATAGTAGTGTTAATCTTATAATTTTATCTTTAATGTTAATGTTGATTGTATATAATGATTTTAAATTTTAATGATAGTAAATAAATGATCTATGTTACTTCATTTTGCTATATCGCAATCACTGAAAACCTTCCACTCGTATTGCAAATGAACAACTAACAAACTATTTCCGCGCCTTGAAAAAACAAAACCTACAATTCCTGCAACTCGTTCGAATCATGAGATAATCTTCCGTAGACATAATGACAAACGCGTAGTGGTGACTACCACCTGAGTAATGACACACGGACACACAGCTATCGCTAATTATAGCGGTGCCGATATAGCTCGCTGCGATATGATTCAACAGTTATAACATGACACCCATTAGTTAACTGAGTCAAGGGTTTAAATACGTTTTGGAGTAGGCTGAGCTAGAAATAACAGCCCCGATCTCTTTCCGTACCTAACATTTACCCGAGACAAAAATGTGGAATCTATCTGCATTACATAATCGCCCCTTTACATAATGTCGCCTTGGCCACATTATTCTCGGCCCTGAAATGAATAGTGCACACCTTAAGTATCTTTTTATGTTTGCCGTTATCCATTTTATCGCTGAGTAAATATAGACGCCCTTATTAGACGCGATGATTATGCCATAAGCCTTTGATATGCCATAAAAGTAATCATTGTTATCAGCTACCAGGAAATCATCAAGATTCACTTGTTCATTTATATGGAGTTTTAAGAATATCATGTCATATTGCATACTCTCACTGGCCCCACAATCATTCCTATTTGAAGCTTCTCTCGTGATGCGCAAAATGTTTTAAAATGTACTGCGCCAGCAAAAGTTAACCCCATAAGTCCGACTTACATCCCAAACTATATTTCCAACTCCAAAACTCACAGAAACCTTTTGAATCTTTCCAGTGCCGGTCGCAGAAGGCGGAACCCACTAGCACTGTACGCAGACGACGACGGCCATGACCTGAGTGACCTTGGCATCGGCACTTCAAGTACTAAGAGCAGCCTCAGTGAGGACTGTGACACCCACAGCCTGGCCGTAAGTATTACATACTGGTTTGTCAAAAGTAGCTATGTGGGAAGCCAATTTAATTTGTGACCTTGGCTTTTAAAGAAGACCTAGAAGTACATTAATACAGCCTCAACTATCGGTTGTTGATCGTGATGAAGTTGTAACAGATTGAATGACCAAAGTAATTTGAATTAAATAAGGGTTGATGATTTAACTTCTGTAATTTTCGATTTTCAGAGTGATGGTATCGACCTGGATAAGAACCATTCGGACGTCGAAAATCTATCTAATTGCGACAACAACCGCAAACTGGGCTCGAGCGCCAACGAATACGACACTTGCACGACTACGACCATCAGCTCCCCGGAGCCAGAAGAATATACCTACGAGGGCGCCATAGAGGGCTACAAGTCCAGGATCATCTCGCAGACTAACAGCAACATTGTCAAAACAGTCGTCAATAACAACTTCAAAGACAAATCGCCAGAAAAAACAAATGGCGACGTCAACCGAATTAGAACGTCAGTCAGCAACAAAATCGAAGAGAAAGTCTCGTCCTTCCAACAAGAAAGGGCCAATGACGTCAAAAACAATAACCAGAAAAAGGACTTGCCAAAAGTCGATATACACAAACGAAGAGAACAATTCGAAAGAGAAAACTCACAAGAAACACAAACAAACAAGCCAAAATTACCTGATATAACAAACAAGAAGTCCATCAAAGAGAGACTATCTAGTTTAGAGAAATTCACGGAGGAAATGCACGTGCAGAAATCTACGAGTGACCTGACTAAGTTACCTACAGAGGTGAAACCTTTGAAAGAGCGCCTATCTTCTCTTGAAAAAGTTAAAACTACCGAGCCAGAAAAATTCAAAAGGCTGTCCAACGGAGATCTTAATAATACAAAGTCTCTCAAAGAACGCCTCTCCAGTCTCAAGTCGCAGACATCTGAGGAAGATATCAAAATTCATAAAACAGAAGTCAAAGAGGTATCTATGAGTCTCAAAGAACGTCTGTCCAGCCTTGATGCCGCACGAAACAAGGAAATACCTAAAATTTCAGTTGAAGAAGAAATTGCTGCGCATGACAAACATGAAATTAAGCATGACGATTCCATTGATAAAATGGCAGACAGTTCTTTGAAGTCTAGTCTTTCGGGAATCGAAAGTCAAATGCAGAGTTTCTGTCGCTCCCTTGACAGCTTGGATATAAATGGTCAATCGTCTCCGAATTCCTTCGACAGGATTCAGAGCTTGGAAGATTTCGATTGCGCCGACATGCAGAACAATACTGTACCAAGTGATATAGAAACTGAAGACAGCGGTATACATACAGCTAGGGACTCGTGCGCTCCAGCTGATGATATCGCAGATTTGACACAGGTTGCATCACCCATCGGCGAGCCGATGATTGAAGTATCCGAATACGAGTCATCTAATGAGGACAGTACACCAATGGATCCCAAAATTGAGGAACCGGTCGACAAAATACCTGAACCGGTCCAAACGATCATGCAAGATGTGATCGTAGAAGAAATCGAAGACCAAGATAGCAAAGCTGAGGACACTGACAGCGCAAGCAACTACGTACAGGCCGTCTCCGAATTGAGCGTCACTGAAATTACTGAAATCCAAATGGACAAAGACGATGAAGATACACTTAAGAGTTTGGATAACCAGGACACTAGTGTAAGTTTGAATGAGCCCGTTTCGACATCGTCCGAAGGCGACACAGTGGTGTTCGAGGGCAAAATGACAATACATCTTAACTTGAATGAGATATGCAACAATATGAACGCTGGTGCTAGAAACAATTCTATAACTAACGCAGTAACTAACGAAACTACTAACAACAAAAGCATGCCTATGGTAACTGTCTCTAAAATTACTACTATCACTAACATTTCACCAAAGAATTCCATTAAATCGCTAAAACCTCTCAATAACACGCTTAACAATGTCGCTGATGTAACAGTAACGAATGTCCTGTCATCTGATGTCAATAATATATCATGTCACACACCCAATAATGATAATAATCCAAATGTTACAGCTAACGTCGAGCCGGTAAGTAACACACAAGACTCTAACCCGTTTTGGCAGAAAAGGACGAAGCGTAGCATAGAGCCGAATAGACGAAAAACTATATTGTTCATTAACAACAAAGTAACCACAAAACAAACAATAACCAACACTAGTTCCGTTAAAACTGATTAAAAGGCCTAGGATATTAAACTCGCGTGTCCAATCCTTCCTCATATTGCGGTTGCAAGTCAGATGAGAAAGATTATGGGCATTTTTTTCTAGAATTTTTATTGATCTCTTGATCTCACCCTCCGTATATACCCGGTCCCATGTCACCCTATATGTCTCCCTAGAAAAGTACTAATTTAGTAACGTCATTTATTCATGTTAGTGTTCTAATTACGTGCTAAAAATCATATTAAAATAATATTAAATTCCTAGCACTTGGCCATCATACATCTAGTATTATTACAGGGTTATACTATAAATGTAGTTTCATTATAAATCACATGTATTATATTCGATTTATATATGAAAATTTAATGTTAGAGCGGTGTTTCTCAAAGTGTATCGTGTCCCCTCTCATATCTTATATATAGACCTCTCAGTTAATCAACTCTTAACCAAGTATATATCCTCATAAAGCTATAGGTATATCAAATATCTATTAGAACTAAATATTAAAATATATTACTATTTATTTATTTAACTAAAATGTATCTTTCGTGTATCTTAATGAAGGCATGGCATCAATTAAATCTTTTAAAGGGGGGCAGAGAGTAATATTGAGAACCACCGCATTAGACCCCATTCATAATCTAGTATCCTTAGAGTATTTATTCTTTAAAGGTGATATTTGTAAATTCATTATATCGAAAAATATATGTTACACTGTTCATATGGGTTTTATTTATGTATATGTTACCTGTAAACACTCATTAATGTTATAATCCATAAGTAAATCAGTACATTGTTATCAGCTAGGAGTTTTATCTTATTCAAACATCTTTATCTATGTGGTCGCGACATATATGTTAGTCTGATAAGCGATTTAGCTCAGTGTAGGCCTCTTCCAATGATTTTAATGTAAAGATACGATCTAGTGCTACTGTAAAGGACATTATCATTTCAATAAGGGTATGTTTCCATGACATTGTTATGGTTTTGATAAAAAATGTAATCGAAAATATTATCTGTATGATAAGGGTAATTTAACTGAGATTTGCAATTTAATGACGCCGATTGATTTTTTATCAAAATATTTTTATGCTTACCAAACAGAATCAGTTAAGTATTGTTACATCAGCTTTTTTGGTGATGGGCTATCGAGGTAAGAATATTTCATTATCGATGTAGAATTTCGCTTCATTTTATCATTTCGCCGCATGTTGTGCTCACAATAGCATCGCTTTGCATGCATCTCGCACTCTCTGTGATTGTATTTTTAATATTATGTGTGTTTTTTTATCAGCGTTTCTTAAACTGTTCATTTCATAGTCTAAAGATTTTCTGAACATAGTTGTTCCAGATAAAATTAACGTAGTTTTGATATATAGTTTTCGAAAATAAAATTGTGAAGATTTAATTTTAAACAAATAATAAAATATGGTATTTTGACATCAATCATTCTTCACTCACAAGAAAGAACTGTTTTATCTTTATTGGGGGACAAAATATCAAAAGTTTGGGAAACGCTGACATTTTTTTAGCAATTTAGGTTTTATTTCGTCGTTTTATAGACACGATGTTTTAATCTACTTTTAATTGAATTTTCTTTTGAGAAAGAAAAGCGTGCTGTCGGCGTTTCTTGCCATTAATTATATTTTATTTATTTAATGTGTAAATACTATTTTTATATGGAGTATTCATTTATTTTTCTCAAGCAAACTTAATAGCGCACCTTTAAAGTCACACCCAAAAAACAAGCTTTTTTAGCACAAATCCGCGACTTTAAAAGGAATATAAATGAATACACTTATATAATCATTTCCAAATATGTCCACCAAAGCCAACCTAAATTTCCAGGTCCTAGATGCCCTAGAATTGGCTTTCAAAGAGCTGGATTCAGAAGACAGCGCCACTGTAGACGACTCGAAACCACTGGAGAAAATGGAAGATTTTAATACCAAAATGAAAGTACCACCTTTATATGAGAATATTGATATATTCTACCAGAGCCCTGATGACAGTTTTCCATTGGACATGCCGGCTAATGTTCTGGAACCGCCGAAAGAGAAGCCTCCTCCACCCCCTACTGATGATGATGAACTTCTTGGCAATGTAAGTGTTTTAATTGTTTTTTTTGTTGGAATATTCAGGTACTTAAGTCATCAATCAAATTCCAAATGATGAGAGTTAGCCAGAAGATGGCATGTAGGAATTAATAAGTAGTTTAAGATGTGACGAATTAAGATTTGTTGATGCCTTCTGAGGACCCATGGAGCCCCCTATCCTTATGTCAACTAGAACCGGTCTTTAAACCAATTTTTGGCGGAGTTTTGGTGACGTGACAGTGAGACCCTAAGGATTTTTTATTTGTGTTTCTTCTGGTGCCCCCCCAGCCGTGATGCCCTAGGCAATTGCTTAATTTGTTTAAGGGTAAATCCGTCACTGAGTTTAAGCATATACATTTTAGAAAGTTATAAGTTGTACATCAGCTATCTGGTTACCTTAGTACAAGCTCAGCTTAGACAACAAACAAACATTTGTGTGATTAAAATTAATAGACATATAACTAAAGTTGGTAGCACAAGAAAATACTATAGCATCTTTGGAATGATGGTGGAAAATAAATTGCAGTTAATTAATTTTACTAATTTATTTGCGCGTGGTCATGTGATGCAAGATTGTTGTTCTAATCTTGTTGACATTGAACTTAGTTGCAATGACTTAATAATAATATTTTCCGCAATAATTCACTCTGTCTAGTGTGGCATATCTAATAAATAACCTTTGATCTTTTTAATGATTTATGTATATTAGAATTGATTTGCAAATCCCATAAGTTAATTGTTTTCAAAATACAATAATTTTATTACTGTCCCACTAGTTTATATTATTTTCTTTTACGTCTAGGATTTGAGTAAGAATAATACAATTTCAACAATTTAAATTTATGAATATTTTAATTTTATAAAATTAGAAAAATATGCAATTTAGTTTGAATCTAAGACAGATACCGTTTCAGTGTTAGAAATTATTTACTTTTAATTTTGTTCTTACAATATTTCTCATCAAAAGCGACATTAAAGTTGACAATTCATAACTAAAAGGCCTTTAAGAATAAATATCATTTCACTTCATTTCAAATACTGTTACAACATTAACCCATCTCTACCTACATTACATTTAAAATCCAATTAATATATACATCCCTTACATCTTACCATCTCCCAGGGCAACTTCAAACACACATCCTCCGCCCGCCGGATCAAGAAGGAAATCCGCAACAAACGCTCCAGCTTCTTGGGAATTGAAGGTCAGGACGACAGCTACCTCGATATAGACCTAAACCTTGCACCCAGACCAGACATCACATCATTCCTCCAAGAAGAAACCAAGATTGAGAAGCTTCTGTACAAGAAGACTCTGTCACACGATATGGACTCCAAGTTGAGAGAGAGTCGGGATTCTGGAGTGGATGTGGACAGAGGCCCGTCTGCTGAGGCCTGGTACAAGGGGCAGTCCTCGCCGGAGACTTCCAACCCTCACAGCAGACAGAACAGCGAGGTTAGTTATCGTCTATGATATTTTTTTTATTTGATAGTAGATGCGGTGACGCGGTTATAGTAGCGTTCTCCGGGTTTTAAATGTTTCCCGGGATAGAAACAAAGCTTATGTCACTCGGGAATAGTGAAGCTTGATTGATTGATTAGAGAAAATTAAACAAAATTAGTCCAGTAGTTTTTGGGTTTCTATGTTATAAACATACAAAAATACCAACTCCCTGTTAATAATATTACATGTAGTAGGTATTACATGTAGGTACTTAGTACATATTTATTATTTTTACATAAACTAACAGATAATATTAAAACTGTTTCACAACAAGGTAATATATTTTTGATAAACTATGTTATCAATCTAGCTTATGAAAAAATATGTCATATACCTAAGTAAAAATTCAATCAATCTCAATGTAGGTTTTAGTTTTTTGGATTCGTATATACAGAACAGCGCCATCTATCCGTGGATAGCGTAACTACCACCACTGCTCTCAATACCACTCCGCAATGAATATATGTATGTAAAATCATAAACTAAATTATGTTTTCCAGCCATACACTCACGTAACAGTGACGTCCGACGAAGATGAAGCGACGAAGCAACAAAAAGACCAGCACTTTACCGCTAACTTGAACACAAAACTGTCCGAACTGTCCGACACACAGCCGGACAAAATAGAGACTCTCGACAAAAAGTTACAACACCAACAGGTAACAGACATACATATAAACAAATAGATATATTTATATATACATCTTGTTGCACCTTATTATGTAGAGAAATATAGTTATATATACAAGCAATATAAATCTTGCATGTAGCTGCTAGGATAGAAATATTATTTATGCGTTGATCTATTTCTATATTAAATCGTTTGGATTATTCCTCATGTATCGTTGCTCTCAAAAATGCAATAGTAATTATATTGGATAGTAGCTAATGCCTCGCGTTGTTCCCGTTCCTGTAGGAATACGTGGATTAAATATAGCTCCTGATAATGTAACATTCCGTTTGTGAAAGAAATATGTATTCAGATCAAGCCCGTAGTTTCAGTCCCTACTCAAATGCAAAGAAACAAACAATAATCTAATCTTTCCCTTTTATATTCAAGTGTAAATGAATTAATATAGGACAAAGTAAAAGGTGTATGAATATTGATAAATACATAGTAAACATGTCAATTTAAAAAGAAAATAATACTGAAGGAATACTTTATGTCTATATGTGGGATATAAAAAGAAAAATCTATGTTCATATTACTCAAATGGGACAAAGAGTTAGTGAAACTATAGGAATAATCCAAACTAAATTTGGGGTAAAAATTCTAGTGTCAAATTAGTATTCCCAGCTAAATCTTCACATTTCGTTTCATTACCGATGAAATGCTATTGTAGAAGGTATATATTTAATTTCTTACTTTATTACTTTATTTTTAATGTATATTAGAGACTATTTTTCTACTTCGGTGTGTAGATATGTTCGAAATTATACCAAAACAGTAAGTCAACCTTAATAATATACTAATAGAGTTGCTTTTCCCCTGTTGTATAATTTTGGACATTTAAACGGTTAGATCTCGTAGCAAATCTAAGCTTTTTAGGAGAAAATTATTTATTTCTCGAATGATACTTGGCTATTGGTAATTTAATTTATATTAGTAAGGGATTGGATTGACTTTTATTTCAATGGAATAAAGCTTATTTTAGTTTGATTATGGATGATTTGTTTACACAAGTTCAAATTATTTATTACTATATAGGGTTAACTCAATCCCTTTAAAACTCTGTAGGTATATAAAGCAAGTAATGATCACTTTAATTATATTGGTAATAAGGGCTAGATTCTAATGCACTGTATAATGCTTTAAAGCACTATTATAAGTAAAGGTTGGTTTATATCTTATTATATGTATTTAAATACCACTTTGAAAAAGCATTTTTAAATCTAAACAATAATTATTTAACATTTTGGTGATGGTTACATTTCAAATTATAACTAACATGTCAAATTCATTTAAAAATCACTGTTATCCCTCATTCACACTAGAGTTTTTTTTACGGACGTTAAAAAATTTTTCAAACAACAAATGCATTTCCTAGTACCATAATATGCCCTATTTCCAAAGACCAAAGTTGAAAATGCAACACCGCTCGAAAAGAAAAGCGTCGCGTTTCAAAAACGCTGTCGTGTGAACATTACATGGGAATGTATTTGTTGTATTTGAACGCTTTTTTAACGTACGGTAAAAAAACTCTCGTGCGAATGTGTGCTTATGGACTGTGGTATTTAAATCATATTTAATTTAATTTAATGCTAATTTATAACAATACTGCTTACTAAATGCTTTTGTTTATTTACGATACACCAAAATTATATAAAGGCTGTTAGAACTATTAGTTTATTTATATCTTTAAAGCCGATTCGGTCTTATATTGTATGTTGATTATATATTAAATAAATATTATTTATATAAACGCAAAATTTAGCGTTTTATTTATGCACTTTACTATTTCATTTCGCATGATTTCTTGCACATTTTTTTTACGCTATTGCATATTTTTCAAGTTAATATAATTCATTAAAACTTATATTTCATTTAAATGATGTAGAGTTATCAACATCATAAAACAGTCATTGTCATAATCAATCAATTAATTTAATCATTTTTTATACCGGAACCATAATATTTATTTCAAAATTGTCATTTTCTGTTAGAAAGTCATATTTTCTATCCATTAGAGATTTTGTATAATTGGCAGAATAGAATCTCAGAACTATGACATATTGATAAATAACTAATAATGAAACTTTTAATAATTAGAAATAATATAGCACATTTTTTAAGAGAGCTTTATTTTCTTAGAAAAATCATTTTTTATCATACTTTTTAATTTATCAATGCAGCCTATTTTCACTTAATAGACATTACTAAGTTTTTAATAATATTTAAATATCATGGTTCCATACAACTCATCCGCCATTTTTGTGTGTGAATGTGTGTAAATAACTGAACATGTACTTACAGAGATGACATGCTATAAACCAATTTACTTTTGTATCAAAAACTATCATTTTTCCCTAATTTATATCTATGACCCGCGCAACTTCATTAGCATCAGTCCCGTTTTTGCAACATTTTTTATTGTTGCTCCGCTCCTATTCGTCGGAGCGTGATGATATATTATAGCCTATAGCTTTCCTCGGTAAATGGGCTGTTTAACACTGAAATAATTTTCAAATCGGATCAGTACTTCTTGAGATTAGCGCGTTTAACAAATAAACTCTAGTTTTATAATATTAGTATAGATATGTCAGTAAAACAAAATGGCGGCAGTCATCTCTGTAGTTTATTAATCTGTGGTAAATAACATTAAACAAGATGGCCGGCGTGGTGTAACATTGCAGAGTGGCACTAACGGAGGTTGGCTCGAGGGGCACTATGACGATGCTCACACGAAGGTGAATGTCTGTTTTATAATTTTATCCTCTTTGGTCTTTGAAAATAGTCTATGGTAAATGCAAAAGAAGATTTACTCAGGTTTATGACATTATGTAGTACTAGATTCCCCGCAGGCGGTTTGACTCGCTTTCCATGGAGACCGTCAACTTTTTCAGGATTAAAAGTAGCTAATGTCTTTTCCCAAAATCTAGTCTCTATCCGTAACAAATTTCATTTAAATCTGTTCGGTGGTTTTGGCTTGAAAGCGACTTGAAAGTAACAGAAGCTTCTTTCGCATTTATAATATTACTAGGGATAGTAGGGATTTAACTTGATTCAAGCCATACCGACTTGATCTAGACTGGTTACCAGTAACTACAGTTTGGAGACCCCTTAGCCCTTAACCTATAAACATTCTGAGTAAGGATTTGTCATAAAGTTCACTTAATTTGTGTGTCAGAAATGAAAAGATTCTTCAAGAGTAAATGTGTGTTTAACAAGGCCTGCTTCATTCATTAATTAATATCGTTTTGTATCTAACCTCTTTACTAAGTTTTTTTTTCACTAAGTCTCGATTTACTTGAAATATTTTGTGTTTTTATGAGACCAGTAAGTATTGTTATTCATGTCTTTATCGGTTTAAGTACATAATCTGTTCATTTCGATAAAGTAGATTTCTCTTGAGGAAGATGCCCTTCCATAAACAAACAATCTCTTCAGCAGTCAGCTTTATATATTAGTATAGATATAACCTTCGACAAACCCGCAGGTGACCACTTACCATCAAGTGGACCGTCTGCCTGTATATCGGCATATCGTTTGTATTCTTATACTTATTACTTATGACAATGTTATCAAGTCCTTAACGACAATATTTATACAATTTATAAGTAGTAACTACTTTGAAACTTGAAGTTATATATTGAATATCTATTTCTAGATTTCTAAGTGGAATGATATCATGTGGATTTAGAAAAAAAATTACGTGAGGCACTCGGGGACTGCCGCGGTAAAGCTATTGCATTGCATAGCATTTTGTATCAACTTATGCAATAATAATTTTATTTATTTATTTTAATAATAAATGCACTTTGTTCATTCATATTCAAAACACTTCATACACAAATTTTACAAGTACAGCTATTCACTGTTGTACATAAATACATATACACCTATATACTTTCTCATAAGCAGCTTATGTATTCGTCCGATTTCGGAGCAGCTCGTCTCGAGTCGTGCGAGTTTCGTAGAGTCGTACAATACGTCTAATCGCACACAACGCCGTGTCGAGTCGAAGACTGCCGAACTGAAACGACGTTAGACGATGCACGGCCTTCAAGCCACACCTCCTTGCCCGTCGGAGTGGGGGGTGTTATGTTTTTTTCGTTACGGAATTTCTTGATTCGGTCGCCGCGCTCAGAGCCCGCGATAAAAGCTATGCAATAGCTTAAAAATATATAAGTACTAGCTCATATAAATCTTAGAGAAAAGGTCTAATTTCATTGCCATGTTGGCCCAACGTACAAACATTTGTACCAATACGCCAAAATCGCGTGCTTAGAAATGCAAATGGCCGCTACATGTACTAAATAAATGATTCATTTGGATTTAAACAAAGGTTAGGTTAGAAAGGACGCCTTGTACATTGTAAAAATACTTGAGCATATATTTTGACGTGACAACGTCTTATAAATTGGTTTGCCGGGTGACACTTCAAGAAACTGCGTTACGCTCCGCTCACGTCACGTTATGTTTTAAATTGTTACTATTATTTCATCCTTCTTCCTACTATACGAATGAATATTCACATTAAAATTATTTTACCACTCAAAGTCGTTGTCACGTAAAACTTTTTTTTAATAATATGCATTCTGATGTGCATACGTATTTGAATACTTAGGCTTTATGACGTGGTACCCTTGCCACGAAATAGAAACAAAATAATTACGCGCGAATACGGAAATTGAGTTTTGTTTTTTATAAATGTCAAACGCCATTTTTTCAAAACGTCAAAGAGTTAAGAAGATAGCAAACAAACACCGTGCCGAAGTCTGCCGAACTTAAACGACGTTAGACGATGTGTTAGGTTTTTTTCGTTACGGAATTTCTTGATTCGGTCGCCGCGCTCAGAGCCCGCGATAAAAGCTATGCAATAGCTTAAAAAGAATGGCTTAAAACAAAGATCTTTCAAGTAAATCAAACATTGTATCTATTCTCATCAGAAATTCATATAATACACGCTAGCTTTGCGCATTGCAAATACTGTTAATAAACCTTCAACTTTACTGCTACTATAATAAGATACATTATCACATACCAACGTCTAACGTTTCCATAATACAAACTCAACTAAACAATATTAAAACCCCATAAAATAGGAAGTCCTCCGCTTCGAAAGAGAACTCCTCCAACTAGAACAAGAAGAATTAAGAAGACAAAGAGAGAACCTGCTAAGAGACCAAAACAGAATCATACAGAAATCCGTACAAGATATTTCTACAGTCAAGTCTCCAGAAAAACCCCCTCTACATTCTCGACAGAAAACAAGTCAGAATTACAGACATTCTATGCCCAACTTACTTCTGAACGAGATCTATACAGCAGCGCCACCAGTCGTCCCGGAACGGCCCGTTTTTGATGAAAATACGAAAAGAAAACCATTCGTGTCTGAGGAGCATATTCAAAGGCATTTCGGAGTTGAAGAGAGCAGAAGGTAATTTATTATCATTTATTTATGGCAATCCGCGGTTTCACCTGCGTACCCGGGAGATCATCCATTTTCCCAGGATAAAAAGCATTACGCAGGCTCTAAACTATTTCCATACCAAATTTCATTTAAATCGGTTCATTAGTTTCAGCGTGGAAGCGAGACAGTCAGGGTTACTTTCGCATTTATAATGTTAGTTAAGATTTGTAAGCTTACATTTGAATGAAATGTAAATGAACCTGGCTGTGATTACTAAGACCTGGGTAATTTTTCAGATATGGTCAATCTCAGCAAACCAAACAGAACTGGTAATATGGGAAACATATAGCTGATGTACATATACTTACTAGTTTTAAATACATATAAACTACGACCAACGGTTTTAAATCGGATAAAAGATAAACATATTTGTAATATAATTTTCCAGGGTCCTCTATGAAGAAAGAAGGGTAGAAAGGCAGGTGCCGAACGTCCAGGCTGCGAGGGTTCCGCAGCCGGTCCTGCCTCCCAAGCCCAAGAGCAGGGAGTCTATAGAGAGGGAGATCACCATGAGGTATGCTCATCATCATAAAATACCTTTACCTACCACTAGAAGGTGATAGTCTTAAAATTGATGTATGTTTGTAATATTTTTGTTCGTAATTGTGTGTCCGTTTGGGATTTAGCATTAAAAAAACCTCACAAAACAGTTTAATATATAGAATAGCCTATATCCGAGTCCATTTATATTCATCAATGATAACTATTTCAGTTCCAAGAAAATTGACATTATATGCCTATAAAACACGTTGTGTAGAACCGCTATTAAAATTGATCACTGTTAAATGCCGTGCCCTTTTCTTCCAGAGCTGTGTTGCCAATATATTTATGAAGCTGGAGAGTTTGTTTGTTTTTGTCGTGAAAGGGCTCAGGAACTGCTGGTCTGATTTGAAAAATTCTTTCAGTGTTAAATAGCCCATTTATCGAGCGAGGCAATAAAGAGGTTATCTATAAAATTTCATAACGTATCCTAGAATACATACTTGTAATTCTATTCCAGCTATTATCGAATCTACGTCCAGTGCTGCCAGCCCATCCAACATTTTATTAATATTATAAAATATATGTAAACAGATGTAGCCGCGTCCCATCGGCCGGTGAGCACGCGAACGGTGAACGTCCGGTGCAACTGCGACATAGTGTTGCCCACACTGTTCCCCACAACGCCAACATTGCCCACAACAATGGCAACATTGCCCACACAGTTGCCCACGCGAATGGCGCCCAATACCATCCTATGACTAGACATACATTGCAGGTAATTTCTTAATAATTTGGACTAAGCAAAGGAAGGAGATTTTCATGATTAAAATATCAGCCATATTTATAAAATTTTTCATAATTATTGTCATACATAAAGTTATATGGTAAATAATGTAATGTACAAGAGCCATATTAGATAATAAAAGCAATTGTATTTAATCTAAGAAAATGATCATTATATAATTTTTCCAAAAAATATTTAATAACGACAAGAACACTTAAAACTTAAGTCTAACTTACAATTATTTTTTTTTGCTAGTAGATAAAAATTACTATTATTAGTTGTTCGAAATAAGTTATTTAAAAACTTTATTGGTTAAATTTTTGGTCAGTTATTTGGGTCAGTCAGGGTCAGTTAAAATAACTGCTTATAATTACCCGACTGTCAAGAAAATGTTATGTTTTTCCTCGTATTTTCTATGTATATATTATGTTTATAATAAATAATAATATAATAATAATAATAAATATCCTGGGACATTTTTCCATGCTAAAAAAAATTATTGTATATCGCAGGCACTAAGCGCAGCCCCCACTCCCAAGTTGATCTCGAGCTCCGACTGGATGCAAGCAAGGAACAGGAAGCCCGCTAACTTCAACTACAACCAACACTGGCTTATACAGGTTAGTAAGACACCCCCATTCTCAATTTTTTATAGATCCTCTCGTTCCTAAGGTTGTCTGGAAGAGATCACTATAAGTGATAAGGCTGCCCATTGTAACACACTTGTCTTTTATGTTTCTTGTTATTTTAAGTTTTATCTGTGGTGTAACAATAAGAATTATCTATCTATCTAAGAATCCTAACTAATATTATAAACTAGCGACCCGCCCCAGGTTCGCATGGAGGCAATGCTTATACATCACATTAGAAACCTCCAAAATTGTCAGTGCTTCTCTAACATACTATGCATGTATTGTATAAAAACCTTCTTCTTGAATCACTCTATCTATTAAAAAAACCGCATCTAAATCCGTTGCATAATTTTAAAGATTTTTTAGAAAACATAGGGACAGACAGCGGAAAGAGACTTTGTTTTATAATATGTAGTGATGCGAAAGTTACTCGGTCTGTCTGTCTCGCTTTAACACTAAAACTACTGAACCGATTTAAATGAAATGGTACACAAATAGTCTAGAGCCTGAGAATGGACATGGCTGCTTTTTAGCCCGGGAAAATGGAAGATATCCCGGGTTTTAAGTTTATATCAAGTTCAGTTCGATCCAGATTTAAAATATCCATCATTTTCCAATCTCGTGTACCTATACAAAAAGACAAACATATCGTTTACCCTATGTCTTAAAGAATTTGCTTTTAATAATCCCACTTCTTACAGGGTCTGTATTCTAAAAAATATGTATTTATTTTAGGATAAATATACTTGATAAATCTATATATCTTTAAGAATATTATGTTGTATTCTAGGAAGCAGAACAGCGTAGAATAGACGAGCAGAGAAGCAAGCTCCGCGCCTCCCACCGCCACTCCTACCACCAGGACATTGTGCCACAGGCCCCCGCCATGCTGCACATGCAACCGCTTGCTACCAGGTAGGTACACACACAAACAAACAGATATACTCATAAATTAATTAATATCCGGGGACATTTTTCACACACGGCCAATCTGACAACAAACAAAGCAGAGCTTGTGTTATGGTAACCAGATTTATATACATACATATATAGATAATTACAAACAGACATATTCATTACTCATGCATACAAATTTTTGTCCTTGGTGAGATTCGAACCCACGAACGGTGGTTCGAATATCAGCGAAGCCAACCGGTCTTCACCTCATCGCCAGCTCATATACGTCTCCACCGAGGAGCTCGCGTCTCCCCTAACAATGAGGAGGCATAGGCCATAGTCATATACGACTCTTAAATACATACTAATATAAATAATAACATCCAGACACAGAAGAGACATATTCATGCATACAAATGTTTCTCCTGAATGGAATTCGAACCAACAACCAATGGCTTGAAAGTCAGGGTCCTAATCGGTTCGTGTGTGAAAGTTATCCTACGATAATTATGTAATATACCTATATAATAATGTTTCAGCCAGCAAGCCTTGTCTGAGAAGCGACCGATGACAGAGGCGTCGCGCGACGATAAGTTGTTAAGCGTCAGCGGCCGCAGGAAGTGCTCCCACTGCTCAGAGGAACTTGGTCAGTAGATAATGTAAATGAAAGAAAATATCTACTAATGTTATAAATGTGAAAGTAACTTTGTCTATTAAGGTCTGTAGCCTGAACCAGAAGCGAATTGGATGATTTTTTGGTATGGACATAGAGTAGAGGTTGACTTATATTTTAAAGTTGAAGGTCCCCAGGAATGTGATGAAACCATATCTCTATGGTGAAATGCATGGGGCCAACCATTTAAACAAAGAGCTAAAAATACAGCTTTTGTCTCATTAAATTATATATTATTATGTTAATTGAAATAAAATTACCTTACTGAGGTTCTTCTCAACTACAGTGCTAGCTTCAGCTTCGCCCTCCATAGTGCAATTTTACGATCAAAACTAAATAAAATAAATATCCTGGGACATTTTTCACACCGGGCCAATCTGATAAAACTTTTTTTAAGTACAAACATATTATAGATATTTACATCCACACACAGAACAAACAGACATTCATGCATACAAATGTTTGTCCTGGGTGGGATTCGAACCCACGACCCGCGGCTTGAAAGTCAGGGTCACTAACCACAAAGCGAACCGGGCTGTTCAAGACTTTGAATTTTGACCAGTATAAAACCTACCATTTGTTCCCCAGGTCGCGGCGCAGCGATGATAATCGAGTCCCTATCACTATGCTACCACGTGTGGTGCTTCACGTGCGCGGTGTGCGGCGCGCGCCTCGGGGACGGCCGCGCCGGCGCCGACGTGCGCGTGCGAGCGGGACGGTTGCACTGCCATCACTGTTACTCGGGGGATGATGGACGCAAGTACTCGTGCGTGTGAGTGCTACGGCCGCTACATGTGCTGCGAGTGCGAGAGAGACGCAAGTACTCGTGCGTGTGAGTGCGAGCGGGTCGGTTGCACGGCCATCACTGTTACTCGGTGCGTGTGAGTGCGCGAGTGAGAGGGACGCGAGTACTCGTGCGTGTGAGTGCTACGGCTGCTACGTGTGCTACGGCTGGCGTGTGTGCTACGAGTGCGAGAAGGACGCCTGCATTGCCATCTCTGTTACTCCAACATGTGTCAACTGAGCGGTGTCAACTCGGGCAAAGATAGTGCAAGCACTCGAGCGTCTGAGTGCTACGGCAGCTACGTGTGCTACGGCTACCCAGCTGTGTGCGAGAGGGACGCCTGCAATACCATCTCTGTTACTCCGGCCGCAAGTACTCGTCCGTCTGAGTGCTACGACTGCTACTAGTGGGAAAGAGACGCCTGCATTGCCATCCCTGTTACTCCGGGCTAGTGTCAACTGAGCGGTGCGGAGCTACAAGTGCTACGAGTGCGAGCGGGATGTATGCATTACCATTTCTGTTACTCCGGCCACAGTAAATTGAAACGCAGTGAAGTCCTATGTTTGGGATTGGTACCAAACAATTAGAAAGCATATAGGATGGTAGAGTGGGACGGCTGCACTACCGTCTCACTCTGGCAACGCTAGAAGCAAGTTCTCAAGTGTTTGATTATAGACTAAAAGACTAAAAGTGTGTCAAAGTGTATTTATTTAGTGTTATGTTACACATAATATATCTGATCTATTCTCGCACAGATTTTCATCAAAACTTGTTTTAGTGAGAATAGATACGATGTATTATTCAAAACATGGTCAAAAATATAGTCTTAAGTTTTATGTCAAACAAAAAATGACCTTATTTCTCTTTAATGTCCTGCCTATTTTGTAATATAATATTAAAGGCCTGGGGCAAACTAATAAAAAGGAGATAAAGTTATTTTTTCAACGACAAAAACAGACTGTATACGATATAGAGACTTTGCTAAAAAGCTAGGAAAGAATAAATAAGCTAATAACAGATTGGAACAGCTAAAAGTATATTAAGCTAAGCTAGATCTGTATCTTGTTTAAAGAGAACCGAATATTTTAATATGTTGTAAAGGTAATTTTGATACTGCTATTACTGTGCCAACAGATTACTATTGAATAACCAAAATATTTTTATATAACTCTTAATTAAATGTACTGTAATTATATATAATTGTGTAATACCGCTGTACAGTCATCCCAGCGATATTTTATTCATTCATTAAAGTACAATGGTTGTATCCAAAGGGTACACTAAGACGCTATGCGCGTTAAACTTTCCGCTATACGGTACCTAATTTATTAAAAATCAACCAAAATATATAACGCTGCCATCTGCCGGCAGAATTGGGAACTAAAATATCGCACCTTTAGAAAAGTAGCGTAATCAAAAATTGTTGTAAAACGCCAAAAATTTTATTGAAAAATGTGGCATTTTTAAATTTTTCCTAACTAACAGACAGGAAAAACTAAAAAATAATTGTAATAAACTGATAGAAAGCATGTTTTAAGTCGTTACATCGAACTAAAGTAATTTACTTAAAATTTTTGACTAAGCCACATCAATTCTAAAGATGCGATATGTCTAAGGACTAGTGGCGCCCTCTGTACGGCTTCAAATATTCCGTTTATTTTCCTGCTCGCTCTAACAACAGCGCGATAGTAATCTACCGCGTTGCGTGTTTGTATGCGTATGCTCAACACCAAAACGTCTAAGCGACTCAGCGCGACTGAGTCGGCTAGTGCACGCTTTTGTTTCTATTTAACCGACTTCTTAAAAGGAGGTTCGAATACCACTGTATTTTTTTATAAATAAGCTCTTTACTGTAGTTAGTCTTGACATTGCATTGAAATTTATGAGACCTATAAATAGGCCTATGTAATTTGGACAGACCTATAATCTAACTAGATAATTTGTATGAAAACCAACCGTGTCACTTTTTCATTAACGTCCGAAGGCATCAATGGTCGATCGCGGACTAAGACATTTTTGCAGGTTTTTTGTCAAGCGAAGTCTATTTAGAATTATGAGTCTGTAGTTTTTGTAGCATACAACATAAATATAACACATTTTCGTTTGTTTCGATTATATGTGCCATGTCATTACATTCTCGTCTTAATGACCACGAATCAATAGCGGCTCAAACCCATTTAACATTATGTTTTTAATAAATATAAATTTTAAAAAACAAGTACATTTTGTAATATTTTGTAAATAGTTCATAATTTATATTATCTGTATGCTTAATGGTTAGCTTTAATAGTTAGTACTATAGTTTAACTGAAACATTTAATCCCAAAAAATGTGTACGTATATTATGAATGTTTTTAAAAAGATTTGTTTTTTTCTATTTTTACATCACTCTAACATAGTGTTCGGTTTATTGAAAGTATATTTTGTATCTGCCTATCTATCGTTGCATCTAACATAGAAGTTAACTTGGTGACCGTAATATGCACTTTTGTAATTATGTTATATTGATTGTACATTATTTATGTTAAGTCCCAAAACTGTATAACAATAAATATTTCCAAGTATAAAACAATTTTTTCTTCTGATAAATGTTGGAATGAATAGGTCCAAAAGTACCCTGTTTTTCAAGATGGTTGTGAGTTTGAGTCATACCCAAAACAAATATTTATGTATGAAGAAAAATGTCTATTTGCTTTGTCTAAAAGGAAATCTATACTAATATTATAAAGCTGAAGAGTTGGTTTGTTTGATTGAACTCAGGAAATACTGGTCAAGATTTTTTCAAACAGTGAAAATATCTTTCTTTATACTAATGAAACTTGGTAAGTAGATGTAGTATTGATTGTAGGAGTGAACCGCATTAAGATTTTCATACAAAAATAGAGAAAAAACAATAAATTTTGGTGGTTCCCCATACATAGAACTGAAACTCATAAGTGTTGGTTATTTTAAGGAAGGTCTTGAAAATGATGTTGAGGTTTCTAACATAATCTTTGTCTTAACTGAGAAAAATAATGTTCCCCCAATCTCATACCATAGGATTAGTTTATGAATTGTTGTGTAGTTTTACATCAAACATTTATTAGTGAGTTTTGCTATCAAGACAATCGAAGGCGCTGTAATTCAATTTTTTATTAAATCTTTGTAAAATAACCTGTGACAATGCATATCCTAGATTTATTGAGATCTATAAGACCTGTTTTGATATTTTTTATCTTCTCGTAGGTTTATATTTGTACATTAACATTATGAACGTTTTGACACAGATCTGTGCCGCTTCTTTATAACAGTTTTAATCCTTATTTTAAACGAAATTAGGTTGAAACGCATTTGAAATTATAATATGAGTGAACCATAAACAACAGTCGTCTGTCAGTCAAAACGTTTGAAAGGTTAAAACCCCTTTTTGTCTCAGGAACTTCAATGCATTTTTTTTCTATACCTATGTATGTATCGTTCTAGGTAGGAATCCTTTCAGATTTTTGTCATAGCTCAGACATGTTGTTGCAATTTTAATTAGTAAATTAGGTATATCTCCGTGGAAATACCCAATGTTGAATAACAAGATATACCTACCTGATAGTCATGGTTCCATACGCGTTTTATGTAGGGCTACTAACAATAAAAATATGTACATAAAATGAAGAACTATCTCAACTCTCAACTATCCATTATTTTGAAGGTTGTTCTATTGACTTCATATGCCCGCCATGCAAAAAATACATTTCATTTTGAATTTACTGATGATTGCTAAAATAATAATATTTTAATCACAATATAAATGTTGATTGGTGATAGTACCTAATTGTAAATTAAATTAAAGTAATTTTAAAACGTAGTTTATATTTTATTTAGTTTCTTATGATAAAGGGTTGGTGAAATGTTGAATGGCGTCTTTTCGGCATATCAAGCGAGGAACTTTTTTCTAACCTCGCCTTTGAAATTTTGCGTCAAATGAGATACTTTTTGTTCAATGTCTTGTGATTTTGTTTGAAACATCGCGGGTTGCGGCTATGACGTAATTTTATTCATGACTCGTTTAAATTTCGAACTTCTATTGTGTTTTTGACGTGACAACGTCTTATAAATTGGTTTGCCGGGTGACACTTCAAGAAACTGCGTTACGCTCCGCTCACGTAACGTGACGTTATGTTTTAAATTGTTACTATTATTTCATCCTTCTTCCTACTATACGAATGAATATTCACATTAAAATCGTCTTATAAATTGGTTTGCCGGGTGACACTTCAAGAAACTGCGTTACGCTCCGCTCACGTAACGTGACGTTATGTTGACGTGACAACGTCTTATAAATTGGTTTGCCGGGTGACACTTCAAGAAACTGCGTTACGCTACGCTCACGTAACGTGACGTTATGTTTTAAATTGTTACTATTATTTCATCCTTCTTCCTACTATACGAATGAATATTCACATTAAAATTATTTTACCACTCAAAGTCGTTGTCACGTAAAACTTTCGCCCGTATACCGACTTTACAGGCAACCAATTTTTTTACGTTTCGTTTTAAGTGCGTGGTTTAAAGTATTTTATTCTAAGTGTTTATATTTAAAAACCTACTTACACATAAAAATATAAATACTACGGCAGATGAGTACTTTAAATAAAATTATCATCATTACATCCACGTATCATGTCGTTCCACTGTTGCATATCCATATAGTTGGTAGCAGTTTCATACAAAACCTATTCTTAAAATTGATAGCTTAGTTAAGCTGTTGAAAGTAAATTTTAAAATTTTTATTTTAGATAACTGTTTCTATGTACACGAAATAACGTGTGTCACGTACGAGTCAAATTCAAAGGCATTATTCTTAGCTTAAGTGCTTACATGAATAAAGATTAAATCTTCTGTAATTACTTACTACCATTTTAGGTGTCAGCTTTTTGCTTGGAACTAAAATAGTAGATTATTAAATGAGTCTACCCACTTACCATTAGCTCATAGTGGGCAACCCTAGACATTGAAATTATCCTGGGTCAATTTACAGCAATCCCACGCATTGTTTTAAGTATGTATTTCCGTGTAATTTTCTATCTGCATTAATAGCACATGCATTATGCATTAGCAAGACTTGACTGTTTTAGATTAGTTACAGGGATACAGTTTATGATAAGATATATACCTACTACTAATATTTTAAAAATGCGAATGTTGGATGCATGTTTGTTACTCTTTCACGCAAAAACTACTGATCTGGTTTGCATGAAATTTGGAATCGACTGCAGTTAGAAGTATAACCATGTGCCAAAAAGAAACGAATATATGGTGACAAATGGAGAAAGTAGGCCTATTAGATTTTGAATAGATACCTACGTTTGTTTTTTAGCTTATACTTTGTTAGTTTGATGTTTTTGTCTCATTTTCGCTATGTAGGTAGATATATAGCTATGTGTATTATTAAAATACCTAAGGTTTGCGGGACAATGAACATTGTTTATTATGAGTCAGTAGCGTGGGAAAAGTATTTTTTATGTTCCTAAACAAGTTTGTTGCACGAACAAATTAATGATTTAGGTAATTAAAATGGTTTTGAGTTTTATTTCTCCCAAGTAAAATAATTTATTCAGAATTTTTTGTACTTCATTTCAGTAACATAACATTGATACTCAAAATATATATTCTAATACTTAGAAACTTATTAACATCCACTAACAGAACAACCAGACATTCACACACAAATATTTGTCATGTGTGGGAATTGAAGTCATGACCTTAAGCTTTGGTCGTGTTTTATGGTATGTAATGTACATCAAATTACCACAACGGACTTTGTACCATATTATTGTACCATGGGACCACACAGATCTCGCCCTCAAATCAATCAGTCTCGCATTCAATCGGTCGCGGAAATCATGCCATTATCTGTGGTTTTGTCCACAGCCAGTGATGTGCACTTCCGGCTTAATGTGACATGCTTGTAGGTCAACTAATGTAATTACTAATTTTTTATACATACTAACTAAAGTTTGATCAAATGTAGATTATTATTATTTGGATTAAGTGGCTATTTCAAGTCTTCTCAGAGCTTGTATCACTGCGACCATACTAGGTTTATTGGGATCGCCACTTTAACTAGATTGCACTGCCAAGACCTGCAGCTTTGAAAAACCGCACTATGTTCTTGACAGGAATTGATTTTACCTCATCTGGGTGCAATAGGTGTTTCCCCAGGTGGGTATTACGTTTTGGCATAAGTGGGTGACATTCTGCATTGCAGCAGAATCTGCACTCCTTTGTGTCACGGACACTGATGACGACGGACAAATGTAGATGCTAATGCGTTTTAATGAAATGAAATATAGGTATTTACAGGCACATAATAAAACATTGATTCTAATGCTCGGTTCAGTAGGTTGCTTCAGTTGTTAATAAAGTTAAAAGTGATTTAACTCTCCGGTTGCATTTTTAATGACCCTGATTTTAAACCGCTGGCATAAGGTTCGATTCTCGCCTAAGATTGTGTGTGTTGTTCTGTATGAAACTGTATTCCAAAGTAACTAAAAGTAACCAAAGTAACTGTCAGCTTTACCCTAATACAAGCTTTCCACAGTTTGTATAAAATATTACAAGATTATTTATAGATAAAATCTAAAAAATTAATTCATTCAACAAAATTGATGTACAAAATTGTGCAACTAGGTCATATAAGATTATTATAATTAGGATGCCAGCTGGTTAGGTATAGAAGTGTCTCGGTCGAGGACCTAACACCTATACTAGGAGACCCTGTGACATAAGCTATAATGAACATAGCGATTTTACTGTCTCAATAATTTTTTTAAATACTTATTTTTTTTTGTCATGTAATTACCTCTTGATCTGTATATTTTTTATGGCAAATAGACATGAGACAATTATATACAGAAATAGAAAAACTTGAAGTACCTACTATTTATTACGATCCATGAAGTAAGGTTGCATGATTATGTAAACCAGTTATTTAATAGGCCATTAAAATGGGTTTTATTCACAAGATTATAAGATACCTACATGATTTATAAGACTTTGTCCGTCTATTACCTTATAGGATACTAGCGCCAACTCGCGGTTTCACATATCCTGGGAGAGCTTTTACTTTCCCTAGATAAACAGTAGCCGGGAAAGTTAATGGCTCTTAGTCCATCGCAGTCCAATTTATATCTTATCGGTGTAGTGATTTAGGCGTGACAGACAGACAGTTAATTTTGCATTTGCAAACGCTTAGTATTTACGATGCTAAGTAAATGGTTTTAGCTTAATCACGTGTTTATAATTGTCTGGGAGTTTTTAGATTCTTTACTGGCTTTATTACGTTAACTACGCTGTTTATGACATAAATTATTCCAAATACAGCAGTATAATAGAATAAATAGTTACGAAACTGATTACAGTTTAGATTTTTCTGAACAATTTCCTCAATCATCAAAACAAGGTGACCGCATTATACATCTATTGAACTCAATGATATCATCGCGAAAAATATTAGTAAACACACCTTGTCAACTGGTATTGTCTGTACAGCGACCTAACTGTACTCTATCGAATCCATCACAGTAGGTGTACCTTTAGAAAAACTCCTTACCAAGTAATCAAAATAAACAGTTAGCGCGAGTAGATACAATTTATTGTGAGCTACAAAAACCGTTGTATACGCCTGTACTGGCTGCGAGAAAAGGTGCGCGGGATTCATCTCCGCTGCCGTCAATTGGTGCACAATAGTGTTGCCGGCGTTCAGTGCCTCGCCGCCGCCCGCATGTCCACGACGCGCCGCATACTCACCCCGCGGTGGTTCCGCGCGCGCCGCTCGCCGAACCCTGAAGAACTGGATGATGTCCGTCCGAGAACCCTGCCGAGGGACATGGACCGCCGCCCGCGGGTCTCCCGGGTCCTCAGCTCGCCGGCGCGGACGCAGCACCAGGCCCACCCTCCGCTCGACGAGGAGTCTCTCGAGCGAGCTTACCCCTCCATGGGTCACCTCGAGTACGTCCTCGCCGGGTCCTCCCCGCCGGCCGAGAGCGCACCCAACATGTACGACAGCTTCGAAGAACCGCCCCTGGATCTAACTGCGCATATATGCGGTGACTCGTTACGTCAGAGTGCCCATGAGCAGATGCGCGCGGTCGGCGGACGGTTGCGGCTGCTAGACGAACTGGAAACCGGCGTTATCACCGCCGATACGGCTGTCAATTGTTTCGCTACAGCATCCGAGGCTGAGAAGAATGTCTGTTTGTTCTGGGCGGCGTTCCTCAAGCTATCTAACCTGCTGCAGCCATTGGTGGAAGCCGGCGCGGACCCATTGTACTTCGATACGCTCGGCCTGTCGCCGCTTCATGTCGCGGCTTTCAGCGGATCCACCGAGTGCGCCAGCTACCTGGTATCATGCGGCTCCGATCCCAATTATATGCCGCGGTGTTTCGCTCCACTCCATTGTGCCGCATTCGGGAATTCAGTGCAAGTGGCTAATTTACTAATCAGCCGTGGTGCCTCCGTGCACGCAGCCGTTAAATACGTCAATTGTGAAGGTGGCCTGCTCCATTGCGCCGTTAGAGCTAATTCAGTCGAGTGCTTGAAGCTGTTCATTTCCCATGGAGTGGACGTGAACTTGATCGAGCCGGGCGGCACAAACGCCATTCATCTCGCAGCTGACCTGGGGATGTTCCAGTGTCTCACGATACTATTGGAAACGTCCGGCGCTGACCCCAACGTGAGAACGAGGGTTGGAGATAGAGAGTCGACCGCGCTTCATCTCGCTGCTGATGGTGGTTTCGTAGACTGCGTGGATTTATTACTGACAAAAGGTGCCGATGCGAGCTTGAAGAACCATCGAGGATTTACAGCGCTGCATCTAGCCGCTAGATCTGCTAGTTTGGAATGCGTGGAGTCGCTTCTTAGAAAAGGGAACGCGGAGCCGAATTCTATGGATTTTGATATGCGTACGCCTTTACACGCAGCCATCGGGAAATCTGATTGTGCGTGCGACATAATTGAGACGTTGATTAGTTGGGGCGCTAACGTTAACCAGAAGGACGAGTACGGCTTCACGCCCCTACATTTGGCTGCTCTCGATGGCCTGTCCGCGTGTGTGGAAACGCTAATTTATCACGGCGCTGACGTAACGACAAGGTCTAAAAAAGGAAACTCGGCTCTTAATGTCATCGCTAGAAAAACGCCCGCTTCGCTCGCAATGATAACAAGGAAATTGGACTGTGCCATCACTCTGCATCACTCGCAAACGAGCAACAGAGAGGTGGAACTGGAACTTGACTTTAGAACTATACTGCAGCACTGCTACCCTCGCGAGATAAGCTACTTGAATACATTCGTTGATGAAGGGCAGAAGGAGGTACTACTCCATCCCCTATGTTCAGCTTTCCTTTACATAAAATGGGAGAAAATTCGTAAATATTACGTCGCGAGACTATTTCTGAGCTTCATATTTGTATTGTGTCTCACATTATACGTCCTGACTGCACTCGCACATAATTGTTATAATGGTAGCAAAGATATGGAGGAAACTATACAAGAGCAAGAGTTGTGTCAAAAGCAGTCCATACTCGGGGATTTGCTAAGAAAAAACCCATTCGTTATAGAAATGCAATGGTGGGTTTTAGCCGGGATAACGATATTCGAGATATTCAGAAAAGTTTACGGAATAGCGGGCTATTCGACTGTGAAGCAATATCTAATGCAATCGGAAAATATTATTGAGTGGTTTGTGATAGTGAGCGTGTTTTTGATATCGTATATTTACACCAATATTACATATACATGGCAGAATCACGTTGGCGCGTTTGCCGTGTTGGCTGGGTGGACGAATCTGATGATGATGATCGGCCAGCTTCCGGTATTCGGAACGTATGTCGCAATGTATCAGAAAGTACAAAAAGAATTTGCAAAATTACTAATGGCTTATTCGTGTATATTAATTGGATTCACGATAAGTTTTTGCGTGATATTCCCCGACTCGTCCTCGTTCGCGAATCCGTTTATGGGCTTCATCACAGTACTGACAATGATGATTGGGGAGTTAAATTTAGATTTGTTATTGAACGAGCCCGATGGCAACGATCCGCCCGTACTATTAGAGTTCTCCGCGCAAATTACCTACGTACTATTTCTCATGTTTGTCACCGTTGTACTGATGAACCTCCTGGTTGGTATAGCTGTCCATGATATCCAAGGATTGAGGAAAACAGCTGGCTTATCTAAGCTCGTCAGGCAAACCAAACTCATATCATACATGGAGCTGGCATTATTCAACGGTTATCTTCCGAAATGTCTGTTAAAAATACTACATTCATCAGCACTTGTATCACCGCAAGCGTACAGGGTGGTGTTGAGCGTGAAACCATTAAATCCGAGCGAGAAAAGACTTCCTAGAGACATAATGATGGCCGCGTACGATATAGCAAAGATGCGGAAACAGTACGGCCACACGATTTCGTCGAGCGGCTCCACTACAGGGGCTTACTCATGCTTCAAAAAGTACGAAAACAATAACGACTCTGGGTACCGAGAATACGGTTACTCATCGGGTCTGGGAAGCTTGCAGGCCAGGTTGGACGAGACGTCAGAGAACGTGAGGCAGCTCACTCAGGAAGTAAGGGAATTAAAGAAACTAATAAGTGCACAGCAGCTAGTTATCCAACAAGCATTGGCCGGCACGCTGGAGCACTGATGATATAATGGCCGAGTCATTTAGTTCCAATGCCAACGTATACAAGTCAATAAACTATAGTAAGCGTGCATTGTCATATATTTGTACTCGTTTAGACCCCTTTGTGGACTTAAAAATGTGAGTGGTGATATTTTTTTTTCTTTATATTTTTTTGTGTAGGCTTAAAATTAGATTTAGGGATGGCGAAACCGTTGTTATTGTTTTTTTTCTCAGTTGGTGAACTCTGTGATTGTAGGTAAAATATATAGTTATTTTAGTGTGGCTATGTTTACTGTGTTAAGACTACAATAAAAGTATTTTTCAAGGATTTGCGTTTGTTATTGTGAGTTCCCCACGTCCGGTTGGTGTCGCTATAAATCTCAATGGACTTGCGATGCATTCGGAGGAGATTATGCTTGCAATATGATTGCTCTGTAACCGCCTTAGGGTCAGGGCTAAGATGGACCCCATTCAACTCGTACCTATTCACAATCCGTTTGAATAATACTTTTAGATTATTTTTCATACTCATATTATATTAAATAGGTTTAGAATTGTATAGTCTGGGCTTTTTGATGAAAGATGGCAAGTGAAAACTATAGATTTTGCTATTTTCTAATTGCCATATGCCTAGATGTTAATCTACTTAATGATAATTTATTTTCAATACTTAATAAACTTAATTCAATAAAATAAAAAATAACCATGGAAACAAAACAAAAATACTCACCACTATCTCAAAATATCGTTCATACTTTGTTGTATTATTTTGTTAATTGCACTTAGTAATAAAAAAATATATAATTTCCTTTTAATTAATCGATTTAACTCGATATAAACCGGAATTAGTGGTACGTCACTAATTGCCATCTCTTGTCTGACGTAAGTCGTAAACTTATGTCAGATTTGACAGTTCTCTCGCAGGCAAAGAAGCGCGCGCAACACAAAAACAAATCGATCAATACAATAGCCCGAAAAGAAAGGCAGATCTAGATCCAGGTCTTATCTCTTTCACGCGGTCAGTTCCCGTTTTAAACCTACCTTTATCGATTCGCAACCGTATACATGTTATTGGTTGATATCCGGCATTCCAATGCAGGGCAGCTTCAAGATACAACTCATTAACATGGGAACGCGGGCGGCGGCTTGTAAGCGAATTCCCTTTTTTTTAAAACAACACTCGGCTTTGGCGCAAAAACATTAATCAAGCTTGCATGCTCATACGTGGGACTCAACCCTTGGCATTGAATTCCAGATTTAAAAATAAGTTTGTGACTTTATTAGTTTTTGTGAAAAAAAAGTTTATGTACCTACCTACATAATATAAAATTTTCCACGGGTTTTTCTTGTTACAAAGTGTACAGACCTGTGAAAACCAATAAAACATTGTATCGAACATAAATTAGTTGATCAGTGCAGCAGACAGGTATTTATAATTAAATAAGTAAGGTAACTAAATTTGGTACATTTTCTGTTCTCTTGTGGATTATGAAATATATATAGCAAGAAGACCAATAAATACTTTATTCTGATTCTCTCTTTATATAACAGAAATCTATCTGTATTCCATAATCCTTCACAAACCTAGTAGTATAAATTCTATAGCAATTTCTACTGCTTTAAATTAATATAAAAGTACACTATGGTTAAAAATTATTATTTATTAAAGAAAACTTTGATAGGGTAGTTGTAATAGTTAAGTGTTTCAAGTCATTCTACCTAGCACAATTAAACTTCTAATATTAAGATATAATATTCACAAAAACTAATAATATAAACAAAATACACATACAGACACATTCTACATATGAATTTGAGGGTTGACTTTCATCAGGAAACACATTTATTTTTCAGAGTTTAAAATCCACGGAGCGTCATTGCGTAGTGCTTTATATGTATTCTAATGCAGCCCGCTGACACAATGCAGGTACTTCTGGAGCCGTTGAATATGAAAGGTGAGCTCGTGCAAGCGAGCCGTGTTCCATGTTGCATATTATGTGGCACGTATAACCCTGCCGCACGTTTGCTTAACCCCTGTCCGAGTTTAGTAGGGTTGCCATCTTTGCCAAATTTTTGATAATTAATTCTGTGCTATGATAGTTCTAGAAGTTCATATCTGTCTGATAAAGTTGTTACTTATCTAGACTATTTAAAATGTTAATATTCTAGATTTGAATTAAATATAAGGTAAATTTAGGATATGATTCTCTTTAAAATTAATAATAAATTCTCAGTCATTTATTCAGTGACTTTAAGAATTTAAGGCTTCTTATGAAGGTCTAGTGCTGAAGTTACTACCCAGTTCAGAAGTCAGCTTCCAGCTTAAAAATAACCATGGCTATTTTAGTATATCTTCAAAATCTAGTTTCCAAACTTTTGCAACTATTTTAAATCTTTATTAACTTAATTTAATCATTTAAACAGCACATATTCCCGGAAAACCCTTTTAAGATGGTAACCCTAGATGTGTTAGGCTCCATATTGCAATGTGTCCAATATCTGTCTATGGTCTAATCTTGTCTCTGTGTTTTCAGTGTTTCTTGTGTGCCATGTCCCACATATCTCCCATAGACTAGGGTAGAGTAGCCGAGGTATGACCTTACACTTGATGTTCTATGGATTACTGTGATCCCTTATTTGTGACTGTTTTTATAGAATTTTATTGTCTATTGAATCTTATATCGACTTTTCGTGTTGGTTGTTTACCGATTCTGCTAATTGTAAAAATTATCGCTAGATGGCGCTGCAACATGACCTGTAAAAAATTAAATTCAAATCCTGATATATGATTTTAGGATAATTGATTGGTATTCTATTTTAAATGGTTAATTTTAATAATTTATTTATGGACAGTAGCTTATTTATAACTCTTATTTATTATAATAGCAAGAATTTTATAACAATTAAAAAGGCCTTTAGAGGAATTTTATATTTTCTTTGATTTTTTTTTATTTTGTTTACATGTTAGTTTAGCAGAATCGGTTGTCTGTTTGTGTGGCTCACCTTTCTTTCAGAACTAGGCTGTACCAGAATGTCTGTACCACCGCTTCTTCCTTAGTCTAGTGTAGTTATTGTTTCAATCTTCAATTTTCATATTTTCAATGTTAACTCATTAATATAAACCTTCTCCTATTCATAACATTATTTTAGCTTACATATAAAGGATTGAAATAATCATAATTTAATTTAATTACAGAGGTTTTTAATATTTTTGTGGTGTTTGATAAATTATATGAATTAAATTAGGGTGTATCTTAAATACTGATATTTTTGTGTCTAACTTTTGAGCAGGTATTTATGCCAGGCCATGGTAATGATCAAGTATTTTTAGAATACCTACCTATTTGCAAAGTCATGAAAAGGTCAAAATCCTATTAAATATTTTTTCAATTCAAACCTTTTTTATGACATTTAAAAATATGAAGCATTTTTGACCGACTTAAAAAACGGGGGTTTCATTTTGACCCGTATGTTTGTAGGTTTGGTTGAACTGCTTTTAATTTCCAAAAAATCGAACTACTTACTCTGTAAAATGTTATGCGTGGGGTCATACATAAAAAAAAATATACGCATCAAGTTGAGAACGTCCTCCGTATTTTTCGTCGGTTAAAAACAAACACTATAATCTAATTCAGAAACAAATTAACTTTACTTATTCTCCTACATAACCTTTATGATTATTATGTAAAATTTTGTCTAATAACAAATGGTGTACAGTCACCGCGAAGATCCGCAGTCTATATGACAACCAGCTGCGGCTGATGCACAACATCCAGCCGCTGCCATCAGGCATCGACATTGGGAACACTGTGAAGTACTTCTCGCAGACGTTGCTCAGTAAGTACCCTTTAATTGGCTGACTTTGGGACCTTAACTTCCTGGCTGTCGTAGTGTCAAATACCACCCATAAACTGTGTGCCTAAACTAGATGATGTATAGTTCGATATTTACATCCACACTCATAATAAGTAGACGTGTGCAAGCACACAGTTTTTTGAGTGGGTACATAATACATACTTCTATATTTAAAGACAACAACTTAATTACAAGCAGTGGTGGCTTACTTGGGACGCACCGACTCACGAACATGAAGGTGCAGGTTTTAATTCTGTACCGTTCCTCTGAGTATACAAAAACTTACGTACGGATTCACACCACTGGCTTTCGGTGAAGGCTAACATCGTGAGGAAACCTGCATGCCCGGGATGTCACAATTTAAGGCATGTGAAATCCGCCAATCCGTACTAGGCCCGCGTGGTGGACTATGGCCTTAAGACCCCTTCGATGTTAGGGGAGGCTCGAGCTCCTCGGTGGAGACGTATATGAGATGATGAACTTAGTTACAAAGGATGAAAAATGTTAAAAATGTTCGACATTTTACATTCTAGGTGTACTCAAAGATGTGCCCAGATCGCCTCTTGAGATGCTCCGCGACGCGGACAACGACGCGGAACGAATGGCTCTCTACCCCAACTTGGATTACAAGGGGCTGTTCAACGCCATATCGCAACTCGTCGATTCAGCACCCCACATGCAGTATGGGATACAGGGTGAGTACCCTTACTAACAAGGGTTATTACAGTATAGATGACTGTGGCTCCCCGCGGTTTCACCCGCGTACCCGGGACATCTTCCATTTTCCCGGGATAAAAAGTAGCCCATGCCCTCTCTCAGGCTATAGACTATCTGTGTACCAAATTTCATTTAAATCGGTTCAGTAGTTTTTGCATGAAAGCGAGACAGACAGACAGAGTTACTTTCGCATTTATAATATTAGTAGGTATAGATGTTATTTTTTGATCACCAAGGATTTACTCATCCTTTTATGTAATACAGCTGTCGCCAGGCAGGTTTACTTGCGGTCTCCGGATCTACTTAATCTTTGTAATTATTAGTTTAAGCGTAATCAACAACAAACCCTATAACGAGAAAAATATAGCCTTAGACATATTGTAAAAAAAAATATGTCTGTCTCGCGGATTCACCCAAGTTCCCTGGAGATTTTCATTTTCTCGGCATCAAGAGTAGTATCCAAGTAATCCTACTAATATTATAAATGCGAAAGTTTGTATGGATGTTTGTTACTCTTTCACGCTCCAACGGCTGAAGGGATCTGCTTGAAATTTGGCACAGAGCTAGAATATGTTCTGGAATAACACATAGGCTACTTTTTATCCCGGGAACGCGGGTGAAACCGCGGGGAGCCACTAGTAAACTATATATGTTCAAAATTTCTTCTTGATCCATTCAGTAGTTTTTGCTTTAAAGAGTAACAAACATCCATCCATAATTTCATACTCGCAAACTTTCGCATTTATAATATTCATAGGTTAGTAGAATGGTGGACTAGTCCCTAAAACCTTTCGTTTTTATGAGCTGACTAGTGGCTCCCCGCGGTTTCACCCGCGTACCCGGGAGGTCTTCCATTTTCCCGGGATAAAAAGTAGCCTATATGTTAATCCAGGTTATAAGCTATCTTTATTCCAAATTTCATTCAAATCCATTCAGTAGTTTTTACGTGAAAGAGTAACAAACATCCATACATACATACAAACTTTCGCCTTTATAATATACTAGTGGCTCCCCGCGGTTTCACCCGCATACCCGGGAGGTCTTCCATTTTCCCGGGATAAAAAGTAGCCTATATGTTAATTCAGGTTATAAGCTATCTTTATTCCAAATTTCATTCAAATCCATTCAGTAGTTTTTACGTGAAAGAGTAACAAACATCCATACATCCATACTTACAAACTTTCGCCTTTATAATATTAGTAGGATATATATATATATATATGAGCTGATAATATCTTAAAGTAATTTAATTCCTTTACTTACAGCGTTCGGCCAAGCAGTCCTGCAGTGTTTAGGATGCCTGCTACCCTTCCTAGAATACGATATGATAGACAACCTACCGTATTTGGTCGCTTATTGTGTGGCCGTGTTCCCGGTGGCTTTACATCAGGAGATACTGCATTTATTATGCTACTATATACTCCCATTTACTATCAGTGAGTATTATTTGTCTTTCTAATATAAATGAAGCTAGTTCTGATAACTTTTTCCCATAATTTATTTATTAATGATACATAATAAAAGTTACTACGAAAAGGTAAAAAAAAATAGTAGGTTAATAGACATTTAGAGCTGAGTTGTGACTCAAACCATCCATACCTATTTATGCAAAAAAATAAAAATTGGAAGAAATATTAAGACGAATGTGATGGGATTGCAAATGAACTTAATTGGTCCAGTTACAAACATTTTAAGACCAATAATAACCAAATCAGTCTATTTTGGCGAAGAGATAATAATATGTTTCATATATATAACTACATATCCTTAGACATTTTTATATACATATCTCTGGCCCAATTTTCCTAATATAGTATAATTATTATTTATATCACTGTCATGGTATGATTTTCACATAATTATCTAACTTGATGATTAAATTATGGATCTTATTAAAAAAAGTTGTCATGCTAACCAAAATTGATATAATTAAGCCTATATGTTACTACCTACTGTTAATTATATTTAAGAGCATGACAATGGGTAAAAAAATGTATTGTTCAAGGTTTTTTGTGTTTTAAACTAGATTAGTATAATTAAAGTTTTTGGAGGCTTTAAATTACTCTTCTATTGCTATTTACATTTTTTTGTTTAAATAATTTTAGTGTCCTACACGCATCGGGTATTAGCTATATTTTTATCTATTTAATATACATATTAGATCTAAGTTGGTTTTGAAAATAGAATTTACTTGGGTTTATTGCCACCTTTTTTCAACAAAAGGAACATTCCGATCTGAGCATTCGAGTGACTGACATCATTAAACTTATTATGAATTTAATAATGACGAATGCTGTAGGATTTTTTGTTCTATATTATAAAGAATATGATATATTTTAGCTCGTCGTTATGCGGGCCAGGAGGAAGAGAGCCAGGCTTCCCAGTCGGTGGCCGCCATCATCATGATGGTCTTTCAACACTCCAACAACCCTGGTGAGTCCAATTATCCATAACTAGCTGCCTCCGCGCGGTTTTACCCGCGTACTCGTAGATATTGTAGCTTTCGAATTATGAAAGAATTTTTAAAAACGGTCTAGTAGTTTTTGAGCCCATTCATTACAACCAAACAAACAAAGTTTTCCTTTATAGGGCATGGCATTCAAGATTGGCGGTCACCTAATTTTAAGGTGCAAGAATCCTGGATGAAGCCCTCCTCCAATATATTCCAGTTTGTTCTTTCCTGTGCCTTCTGCATCCAATGTGGGCTGGCCGTTCCTCTTATGTCGTCTTTCCATCTTATATGTGGTCTACCTTTTTGGCGTTTCCAACAGAGCCTTTTCACGCGGTGGGTCTTGATCCATTCTCTAAGTCTCGCTACGTGTCCTGCCTATTTTTGGCAGAGCTTTTTGGCATACGTTATATAAGAACTAGACAAGGCAAACCTTAGGCTTCAATATATTATCCTAAGTTTAAAGAAGTAATTAGGATGTTAAATTTGAACTTTCTAGGTCTGAGGTCTAGGGTTGGAGTTTTGATCTATAGTTTAGTCAGTGATAAAAATGTAGATATCTAAATAACCGTTTGATGAAATTTCAATACATGAGCTAAATTTGGCATGATAAGTGTCATAGATTTTGAGTTATGAGGGGGTCAAAAATGACTCCAAATGGTCCATGGAAAAACCACTTTGCTGGGGTATTCGGTTTTCAAAAAAAAGAGTCAATAGGTTTTTGGAGGGTTGGCAACGCACCCGTCATGCCCCTGGTGTGGCAGGTGTCCATAGGCTGCGGTAACCCCTTTCTGTTTGCCACAGTCGTGGTATAAAAAAAATTATTTACACGGTCTATCAACAGGGACCATCTGCAGATCTTTGTCATCGTAGATCATTCCGAAAAATTGGCCGTTACTTTCTAGTTTTTTCTATCTGGTTGGTATTTATTGTGAGTATCTGTGTACCCCACCAGCCCACCACTGCCAACTGCTGGAATGCCTGATGGGCATGAAGCGTGGAGTGGTGCGCGATGTGCTGTGCGTGGCGGCTCATGGGACTTGGGGCGCGCGTCTCTCCGCGGCCAAGCTGCTGTTCTACTACTGGCCGCCCTTCGACGCCAAACTCTTCGACAGGAAGGGGCTGCTCTGCAAGTTCTCCAGTATGTACCCACCACACATCTTGCTCCGGTTACAACACATACCACACATCACACGCTAGCGCACTTGCTGCTAGTGAGGGAGGGGGAAACAAAAACCACAGCAATTTTGTTGCCTTACCTTACTCCCTACTCAATGGATTGGGGGGAGTGAAGTATCTAAGCTTTCCGGTATCCACACTACCATACCAGCTCACTTTGAAGCTTACTTTGGAATCAGATTGGCCGCGTATAAAAAAGTCCCGGGATATTACTCACAACTCATCAAGGGTTCAAGAATTGCCTCAACTCTGATGTAAGATGTGTCCAAAAACGTCGCTACGGTGCGGTAGAATTTGGAACTAAAACATTACAAGTACTTTATAAAGTTCAGTCATAAAAGCCCTTCATCCATACTAATATTATAAATGCGAAAGTAACTCTGTCTGTCTGTCTGTCACGCTTTCACGCTAAAACTACTGAACCGATTAAAATGAAATTTGGTACACAGATAATCCAGAGCCTCAGAAAGGACATAGGCTACTTTTTATCCCGGGAAAATTGAAGATCCCCGGGAACGCGGGAGAAGCCGTGTACTTTTTATCCCGGGAAAATTGAAGATCCCCGGGAACGCGGGAGAAGCCGTGGGGAGCCACTAGTAGGTCATATAGGATTAAGTTCATCATATATGTCTGTGTATACAGACGACCTGGTCCCGTTCCTCTGCCAGCGCGACATGTGCCCCAACGCGGGCTCGGCCGAGGCGGCCAAGGTGTGCTACGACCACTGCATCAGCGTCACCTTCGCCTCCGACACGCCGCCGCCGCTCTACCTCTGCATCGAGTGTGCCAATGAGATACACAGGTTACCTCTTATAGCATACATGCTGCGTCATATCGTACCCCTATTTACAGTATTTTATAATTTCAATAATGATGTTATATATCCTATAGCATTCTTGTATTAATAGACTAGCGACCCGCTCCGGCTTCGCACAGGTAGAACCTCAAAATTTTAGTGTTTCTCTAACATATTATGCATGTATTGTATATAAAAACCTTCCTCTTGAATCCCTATTAAAAAAACCGCATCAAAATCCGTTGCGTTTTAAAGATTTATGCATACATAGGTATATAGAGACAGAGAAAGCACCTTTGTTTTACACTATGTAGTGAGTAACCATCACTGAAATAATTTTGAAATGATAATACTTGTAATTAACAGTGTTTCTTTATTCCAGAGAACATCCAAACCAACGTTTCTTCGACATTTTACACCCTCAGCAACAAGTCTCAATGGTGTGCGAGAATAAGGTAACGTAACTATCTATTTTCAACCTTATATCATCAAAGCTAAGGTGCAATATACATATTTTTTATTACAGAATTGTCGGTCTTCAGATAAAGCTGCGTACTCGATCTGCTTTTCCAACGAATGCGCTAGTTACAACGGAAATCATCCAATCAGGTAAATTTGTCAGTTTTTTTTTACTTTTGTGAACTTAATTAATAATAATAATAGATTTATTTACCGGAATACCAGTCTTTTGACCACTTCTGCTGAAAACGTCGAGGTTAGTCTAAATAACAGATTTTGATAATAAGTCTACGCGTGAGTACTAACATTATAAAGCTGAAAAGTTTGTTTGTATGAACGCGCAACTCTCACAAACAACTGGGTCGAATTTAATAATTATTTTAGTGTTGGATAGCCCATTTCTCATGGAAGGCTATAGGGTAAATAACATCACGCTACGACCAATAGCAGAGGAGCATCAATGAAAAATGTTACAAGAACCAATCGGGTAGTCAAAAAAGCCGATAGGGTAAGATATTCGAGTTTATTACCGGCTCTTTACAGCAAAAGCAATCGTCCAAATCCAGCATTAAAGTCGATGTTTCATTAGTGCCTGTGAAGGCTTATTTGGATTAATAAATATATCAGAGCCTTATAATGCTGGGTGTGCAGGTACTGCCAGCAGTGCCACGGCAACCGGCACAACAGCCGGCGCGGGGGGGACCATGTAGTACACACGCGCCTGCCGCTCGCCTGGCAGATGGACAGCGACATGCAGACCAACCTCGTCGAGGCCATCATCAGGTACCGCCACCGGCACCTTACCTTCCCGTCATCTTAAACAGTGAAGGGTTTTTTTACAGGGTCGGCAACGCGTGAGTGATGCCCCTGGTGTTCCAAGAGTCCATAGGCTACGGTAACCGCGCACCATTAGGTGGGACCGTATGTTTGCCATCTTAGTGGTATTAAAAAAGAAAACCCTACCACCAAGTCACCCTATTGCCTCATCGCCCCGTCTCCATCACCCTTCTTCACATCATTCCGTCACCTCATCTCCAGATATACAGACTCACTAGTGGCTCCCCGCGATTTCACGGGGTCTTCAGTTTCCCCCGAACAGATACTCTTTACACCAGAACTCCTGGAAGAATCTATGAAGTTCCCACAGAGTGTGAATATGTTCTGATATATAGACTTTTTAATCCCGGGAATATTGAAGATCCCAGAAGTTGATAGTGCATAATAGGTAAAATAGACGTGTTCAGTCCTTCTAAGAAAAACTGAGCAATATCTTATTACTTCCCATTCCAGTCTCCTCAAAGAAGCAAAGCCAATTAACATGGAAGACCCAGACAGTTCCTACGAGCAGTTGAAACCACCTCTCAGCGTCGACCTACCTGATCCCATATCGGTTGAAGATCGGCAGCTTCTAGGCAGGTATGTTGGCTCCATGAAGTAAATATTATATAAATACTATGTTTATATATTAGGCGATTTTCCCAGAAAAGGTGTAAATGGTGGATTATGGTCTAATATTTTTGGGCTTAAGTCATAATAAAGATCATTGTGTCTATCTGATAAAAGTTTTTAGGCGATTGTATTGTTATCTTTTGCCTCCTTACTTCCAGATACGGAGTATGGCTGATGGTGGGTCTCTGCACTCCAAACCCTGATACTCCTGATGAAGTTTTGGGGAGATTGCTCTCTGTGCTGTTCCACTGGTTCCATGTCACATCCTTCTCATATACAGGTGAGTAGTATAATAGAGGAACATATTGAGGTGTAAATAAGATTTATTAAGGTACTAGCTGCCCCGGCAGACTTCGTACTGCCCCAATCTATCTATATCTATACTCTATACTTATAATAAATCTGTAGAGAGGTCAATTCTGTACATGAAATACATTTTCAAAATAACTATCAGGGGGTGATTAATGATCGATACTGATGCCAAAAATGCATTCAGTAAAATTTTTGTCTGTCTGTCTGTCGTTCTGTATGTTCCTTATAGAAACACTTGATGCTGTAGTTTCGTTCATCTAAGTAGATTGTAGATTGATCTTTACATTTAGGATAGTTATTTTTAAAAGGCTATCAATATAGAATTTGAATAGTATTGGTCCCAATATATTACCCAGTGGGACTCCATGATGTAAGCAAGTATTTACAAACAATAAATGATCATATCATGTTGATTTGTTGGATCGTATTTATCAAATAATATTTGAACATACACTGTGAACATGCCCCGTTGTCATTTCGCAAATTTACTTATCGGGGTGGGGGCAGACACTGTATCAAAAGCCTCAACCATATTCAGAAAACCTGCAACGTATGTAAACAAGGTTTTAACATTGAGATCATAATAGAGATATTTTATTTGCCAACTTAATATTCTCTGCTAAGACTATGGCCTTGATCTCGTTGTTAGGTGAGGCTCGTACTCCTCCGCGACGTATATGACCTGATGATGATGATAAAGCATTATTTTATACTTGGTTGTTTGAGTCGTTCCAAAAAGGTCAAACCACACACCTATAATTAACTCGATATCGAAAATAACTCAATTTCTATGAAGACCAAACGTGTCAAATTACTTTGAACGGTCGATCGCGGATTAAATGACGGGGTAGAAACTAATTATTTTTGCTGGTTTTTAACACGCGAAGTACACTTACTACGTCTAGTTTACAGTTCTGTGGGTCAAATTAACCTACAACGTAAATACATAATTATATCAAGGACATAACCTTTCGACTGTTATTACATGGATTCCTTTGGTCTTTCATCGTTCCTATACCTTGGCATTCCTTTGGTCTTTTATCGTCCATATACCTCGGCATTCCTTTGGTCTTTATCGTCCCTATATTTTGGGATTCCCTTGGTGTTTGTTAGTCCTCATACCTTAGGATACCTTTGGCCTTTATCGTCCCTATACCTTGGCATTCCTTTGGACTTTACCGTCCCCATATCTTGGGATACCTTTGGTCTTTCATCGTTCCTTTACCTTGGCATTCCTTTGGTCTTCCATTGTCCACATACCTTGGCATTCCTTTAGTCTTTCATCGTCCTTATACTTTGGGATTCCCATGGTGGTTTGATGGTCTTAAACCTCGATGGGTGATGGTGCAGGCGAGACGGCCAACACGGTGGAGAAGCTGAAGTGGTCCCACGTGTGTGGCTGGGTGGCGGCGCTGGCGGAGTCGCACCGCGGCGTGCTGGTGGCGTGCCTGCTGCCGCACCCGCCGCACTACACGCGCCAGGCTGGCCACTGGGACAACCTCGCCTCCAAGGTGCACCATCTCAAGGACGGACTCAACAGGTACCCACGCTACACCACACCACACCACAACACACTACAGCACCGTGTCTCACTACATAGCTAAGATCTTAGGTCAAAATCAAGAATAAATTATCTCCAGATCAAGTCATAAATTACTCTTAGGAGATAGGAGAGGAGTATAAATTAAATATGTTGCAAAAACGGAGTTACTATTTTGACGTGACGCAGACGAAATTGCGCGGGTCATATACATATACACTAGACACAAAAAGTTAGGGACATAAATAAAATTCGAAATTTTGGGTGACCCAGCATAAAAATAAGAAAACCAAATTGTAGCTTCAAGTGTCTTACTTTCAGATACGACTATTAAATTTTTGGATCGTGTTTGGGTCTGGAGAAATTATAAGGAATACTACCAAGGGAAAAAATATGAAAAAAAAATTTCATCTCAAAAAGGGCTCCAAAAATGTTTATTTTTATTGTTTTTGTTAAATCCTCTTTTAGAAAATTGTATGCCCTTTAATTTAAAAGCCTGTACAATGATTCGCCACGGAGTTATTGTCAGTGCGATTATTTTTCTCGGAGTTACAGCTTGTTGAAAATCGCCCAAAAATTTCAAATTTCCCTAACTTTTTGTATCTAGTGTATATTATGTTATGCGTTAAATTCAATAATGATCTTACAGTATAAACTATGTAACTAAAACTACAAAAACCAAAAACTGATTTAAATTTTATGGTGATGAATATTACAGATTGTACTGCCTGATTCCATACGGTATAATAACGCAGTCGATCTGGGACTACATCATGCCAGCCTGGATGGAAGCCATCTGTACCGACGTGCCGGAAAAGGTACTATAATACATAACTAGCCGCCGTCGCGCGGTTTTACCCGCGTAGTTCCCGTTCCCGTTGGAATATGGGGATGAAATATAGCTTATAGTAGCTTGTAGCACGGTGGCACTAGTAGCTTTCTATTAGTGAAAGAATCGTGCAGATCGGTTCGGTAGTTTCGGAGCCTATTCGTTACAAACAAACAAATCTTTCCTCTTTATAATATTAGTATAGATAACAAATCACTATCTCTACACTAATATAATAAAGAGGAAATATTGATTTTCGGGTTGGTGACGAAATAGGCTGCGAAACTACTGGATTGTACTGAATAATTATTTCACCAATAGAAAGCTACATTATCAGGGTGTAACATAGGGTATATTTATTCTCGTTTTCCCACGGGAACAGCTCGGCGGAAGTTACTAAGATAAAAGTCACATAGATATATCTATATACATAAAAATTTGTATGTGAAATAAACTCGGCAATTGATCTTTTCAAAACAAGTTTTGACAATTTCTTTAACAATAATCATTAGTCCTGCTAGAACGAGCGTTATACCCATGTCTCGTCATCATTAATATAATCATTTATACTGTAATAAATAAAAATTAAAATAAATAAATAAGCCTTCTGTACCAAAGCTGACTTAACTCGTTCCTTAAATTTATTTATAGGCAATTCTTAAGTCTTAAGATCTATATTCTAATTTCCAGGAACTCATAGAACTGAAGGTCCCCCTCGGCAAGATCCTGGAGCCGGAAGGCGTGATGGTCGGCATGGACGAGAAGAGCCTGTACAAGTTCGCCGCCATCAAGGTCACGGACGCGCCCACGCCGGAGACTGTGCTGCCCGTCCTGGAGTGGTTTCAGGTATTAATAAATATCCTGGGACAATTTCACACACGGCCAATCTGATTCCAAAGTAAGCTTCAAAGTGAGCTTGTGTTATGGTAACCAGATAGCTGATATACTACGTTTTAAATATATACTAATATGGATAATTATGAATGGACCATATAAGGATGTATTTAGTCAAAAACAGAGTATTTTGTCCCACAAAAATAGAGATTATTTTATAAACATTTAGCTGACCCGGCAAACGTTCTTCCATATGAATGAAATGTCAAAAACGCGAAATTTCATGTAAATGACAAAAATTATTTAGCTTTTGTTTATTTATTGAGTAAATATAGCTAGTTTTCGTCGTAAAGAAGTTTTTAAATTGTCTCACCAATTTTTTTTTATCAACATATGAAACCTTCGATTTGTAAATATTTATAAGTTTTTTGTTCTTGGACTTTTTTATTTCTAGATTTAAATTCTTAGTTTTAATTAGTCAAGTTAAGTAGGTATATGTTAATATTTATTATTTAGTATATCTAAATATAGTTTATTAAATCTATTTATTAATTTGAATTCCAGACTATTTCCATGTTGGACGTGAGGATCCCGCTGTCGCAACTGTTTGATCTGTTCAGTCATTGCGTCATCAATCTGCCTGAGAAGATATTTAAACCGCCTACTGGTATGTATTCTGTCTCATTATTATGACTATAGGAGGTAGGGCGCAACGGATCCGTTCGTTCGAAATTGGAGCAGCCCGACTGGGGTAGTACCTCCACCTCACAGAAGACCGCAGCCAAATAACACTTCTTGTAGTGTTGTGTTCCTGCGGTGAGTAAGGTAGCCAGAGCTCCATGAGGAGACGCTGTAGCGGCAGTGAGGGTACCAGGGATGGAGTAGCGTCGTAGGGGTATGCAGGAGTGATACCTGTATAGCCTTTCGACGAAAAGTACATTGAGCTTTGCCCCTTTCACTGCCGATACAGTTGCTCCCTTTTTTATAGGGTCGGCAACGCGTGAATGACGCCTCTGGTGTTGCAAGCGTCCATAGGCTACGGTAACTGCTTCCCATCAGGTGGGACCGTATGCCTGTTTGCCACCCTTGTGGTATAAAGAAAAAAAATCTATTATTTATATGACTTATTGTTATATTTTTCGGTTGCTTTTTGCCAGAGATTGTTCCTTAATGTTCTCGGATATAGAATCTTATTTTTGTCCTGAGAAAAGGTAACGTAATTATCAATAACAATTTAGTGTTTTCAACTGAAAATATACTAAACGATAGGCTATAGGCTGAACAGTCGGTCGATTGTGGCCAGCCGGCTGCGGCTAGCTGGTCTTCCTTTCCCATCCCAGAGCGTGTCCTTCCTATTAACCACGCGCTCCCTGGTATATCCATGGCTACTCTTATATAACTATTCGGGTACCAGTGTCTCTGTTCAGTTTCCAAATAAGACTGTGCATGGGGGCTGTTGCACGAATGGTTTTATATGACATGGGCCAGTCGTTGCACTGGCTGGGTGTAGTGCTCAATCATCATCACCACAAAAAATTTACTAAACGATATACCACACTCAAAAGCCGTGGTGGCTCAGTTGGGAAAGCACCGACTCACGATCATGAGGGTGCCGGTTCAAATCCCTGGCCCGTACCTCTGAGTTTATAAAAACTTACGTACGGATTCACACCACTGGATTTCGGTGAAGGAAAACATCGTGAGGAAATCTGCATGCCTGAGATGTCACAATTAAAGGCATGTGAAGTCCGCCTCCGCACTAGGCCCGCGTGGTGGACTATGGTCTACACCCCCTCGATGTTAGGGGAGGCTCGAGCCCCGAGCGTGGAGACGTATATGAGCTGTTGATGATGATTGATGATGATACCACACTCATAATTATATCATTAAAAGTCATCAAATTTGATTCTTAAATAATCTACAGTTGACGGTACAAAATCAAAAGACTCGAAAGACTCGCCTACCTCGACAGACAAGGAGAAGAAAGAGAAAGACGATCAGATGAAACCTCAGAACCTCACGTGCTGCATACTCATGCTGGATATATTGTTAAAACAGGTACATGAAATTGCTATTTATTTTAAACGAAAATTTAAACTAGACTTCATAAAATATTCAAAAAAAGTAAACAGGCATGAAATGTTTAATTAAAATACATAATAAATCCTTTTTCAATATGTTTAAAATGTCATAGAGACAATAAATAAATTTCGTTCTTTTCTTGTTAATTTTTTTTTATTTAACTTACATAAATATTATCATGTAAATGGGTATAATTTGTTTGTTATTCATCTCTGTCATCTCTGGAACTACAGGCCCGAATTAAAACATTTTTACTGGTGTTTTCATGCTGGGAAAACATTGTTTCTCTTAGGATCATGAAGGGAAGTAATTCTTTAATAATAGTGCTTTCTGCCACCAGATGGAGCTGCAACAGCGTCGTATCAACAGTCAAAATGTGAGCAGCGAAGCTACTAAACTACTTCGGCTGATGTTGAAGTCCAACCAGAGCAATACTATCGAGCATGGTGAGTTTGTGGTCAGCTTTGTGGTTAGTGACCCTGACTTTCAAGCCGCGGGTCGTAGGTTCGAATCTCACCTAGGACAAACATTTGTATGCATGAATATATTTGTTTGTTTTGTGTCTAGATAGTAAATATCTTTGTAAGTATGTATTTGTAAAGTATTATATGTAGTATATCAGCTATCTGGTTACCATAACACAAGCTCAATTTGAAGCTTACTAAATTGGATATACTTATTTCTGTCTATACTGTTGGTATCTATACTAATGAATTAATATAATAAAAGTAGGCTATGTCCTTTCTTACGCTCTAGATAATGTGTTTACCAAATGTCATTTAAATCGGTTCAGTAGTTTTAGCGTGAAAGCGAGACAGACAGAGTTACTTTCGTAATATGGATGTGTGATGTAATGTTGTGTGTAGTCTTGAATAAATATTTTTTCTTTCATATAGTTTTTAATACAAATGTTTGTATACACAGCGGTGTGTCTTGCCGAGGGTGCGTGTTCGTACTGCGAGGCGGCCGCGCTGTGGCACCAGCTCGCCGTACTACTCGTGCGCGCACTCGTCCCCGAGCCGAGAACCCACTACCCCCACCCCCACCACCCCCATGACCATAAGCACCGCCATGCGGAGGTCAGTATACAACCATACAATATTCATAATAGCTGCCTCCGTGCGGTTCCCGTTCCCGTGGAAATACGGGGATAAAATATAGCCTATATTCACCGGAGATAGTGTAGCTTCCCAACAGTGAAATAATTTTTCTAATCGGTCAAGTAGTTTCGAAGCCGGAAAAAAATAATCAAATCTTTCTCTTTATAATATTAGTGTAGATGTGAGTTTAAATTCTTGAAGGGTATAGATATCTACTGTCTCTGAAACATTACTTAGCATCCCTACATTGTTTACTTCAAATTCCCTAAAATTCTTAGCCAAATCCTGCAATTGACTGTAGTCATTTAAATTATATAAAAGATGCTACCTTACTAAGTTAAAGTATTATTTACTAGCTGCCTCCGCGCGGTTTTACCCGCGTAGTTCCCGTTCCCGTGGGAATACAGGGATAAAATATAGCCTATGTTACTCGGGGATAATGTAGCTTTCCAAAGGTGAAAGAATTTTTGATATCGGTCCAGTAGTTTCGGAGCCTATTCATTACAAACAAACAAATCTTTCCTCTTTATAATATTAGTATAGATTTCTTAGCCAAACACCAACAAATCCTGCAATTGACTGAAGTCATTTAAAATATATAGAATATGCGACCTTACTGAGTTTCACAAATGTTTAAAATATTGCAACTTAAAATTAAGGCTATTAATTAAATAATATAGGCCAAAACATAATAGTTATTATTCTCATTAGTCCGACGACCCATGGGGTGAAAACAAGAAGAACCAATCGGAAGACGAGCGCAGCAAATCCGCCGGAACCCCTGCCTCCTCAGTAGACGGCCTAATGTCCATCGCACATCCGCATCCGCTCCCAGAAAAGGGATCCGCCGGATCCGTCGGCTCCGTTGGCGGAGTTCTCGTACACATGCCCCATGTGAGTACGGATCTACCGTCTCTCGAAACAGATCTATGTTTTAGCAGTTAATAATTTTTGACAAATAATACTGTTTTGAGGGATGGTGGTAGGCAGGCTAATATGTACGCCATAGGACTAATAACAATAATGCTTATAAAATAAAAACTACTAAACCAAACTGAAAGAAATTTTTATGGGACCCTCTGGCAGCTATTTCGCGTCGAACAAAACAAGAATTACGCGAATCGGTCAATTAACATGTACATACCCCCTCCTCCTTTTTGGGAAGTCGGCTAAAAATCAACTTTTAATATATTAAATTAATGTTAAATTTAAGTAATTTTCTTATGGTGTATATGTTAGCCCTGATGCTGTCTCCGCGCTCTGTATGTTCGCTGTTATGTGTTTGAAGTGGCGCGGCGGTCATTTTGTATCGTGTGACGTTTGCGCGAGTATACTGGCTGTTGGTGAAATAAATTAAAAATATAAAAATAATGATACTAGTAATGGTGCTAAGAAATTTTGAAAATTTTAATAAAGAATAAAAATAATAGCAGTGGAGACATATTTCTGTCATAAACAACTCAGGAGTTAAATGTATGATTATTATCAACAGCCTGTATAAAAATACTTTTTAAATTCGTGCATTGTCGCTTAATTATTCGTTTCAATGTTTACCGTTTTTTTTCTAAATTTCAACTAAAAATAGATAATAAATAATTTTCTCTTAAATTACGTCTTTAGTTATTGTTAGGTTAGTAATATTTAGTCACTATTTGGCCAAGTGTATTTAGATTTTTCTATCTACCTTTTGAATTTCTTCAGAAATTTACATCGGCCGACGGTGACTACTTACTTTATATTATTAATATATTTTATACAGAATGTAACAGAATAATATTTGTGTGAAAAAGATCAATACACAAAACACCATTTAAAGTAATAAATCTAAATATTAAAGTTAAATTAAATAGCGGAGCCGGCAGACTTCGTTCTGCCCACCACCGCCACCTACCGGGTCCAAATTGATGTATTATACATAAAAACCTTCCCCATGAAATACTCCGTAATTTGGTGAAAACTGCATGAAAATCTGTTGAGTAGTTTTTGTGTTCATCGCGTTCAGAAAGACGGGGACTTTGGATTATATATATAGATTCTGTCACAGTCTGTATGTATAAGAAGTTATTTTATATATATCTAATGTGTTTGTTCTGGCCGCCAACGTCACGTGCGAACAAACGTCCCGCCGCTTCATACCATGCATTGTCCGTTCTATAGTCGTACTTCTATACTATATAGATTATGTTATATTATCTTTTATGTACTCGGTGGGACGAAAAAACCCGACTCTCCCGGAAATATAATTAGTATAAAGAAAAATTGATTAAAGTTATACTAATTTACTAATTTTTTTATGCATGATTGTCTTTCACAACAGTTTTTAATTAAACAAGACTAAAACAATTATTTTCAACTTTAATATCGATTGTAATGAACTTATTTATCCTTTTCTTAATTACATTCTTAGGCTCTAAGTAGCTTTACATTTTTCTCTCCTAATATTATAATTTAAAAAATATATTACTTTAGACCATAGAGGCATAAACCCTTCCTCTTTTTTGACTTAATGGTAATGTATTTTATGAAAAAATATCTATCAACAACTGGAAAGTGTTAGCCTCAGATAGCTTTACACCCTTACACAAATTCCGAGTATAACTTTATATACAAATATTTCCGGTTAGGTCGGCCATCAGTCCCGCCAAGTACATCTATATATAATAGTTGTATAGTTTGTTCATTTCATGCAACTGTCACTCATAAGCGACGTCGCTGTCGCTTCGGACGCGTCACTGACTAAATCGTCAGCCGATTCGCAAGTATGTTCGTTATCTGTCTATCTCTTTCTCTCTTCCGTTTGCTTCTTCCATGTGTGCGTGTATGTGATTGTGTTTGATTGTTTAGTCGATGTATCGAGTTTTTTTTACCGATTTTTCTTAGGCGATTATTCCTAAACTAATATTTTCAAGATATGAGTATCTCATATCGTCCCTTAGCTTACAACACCGCTCACGTCGAAAATTGGCAGTTTCTACATTTTAATGCCGTTGGATAGAGCTGCTCATTGCGCGTCGAACGATGGGTCACATGATATAGATTTCAGTCAATAAGATGTTTTAATTCAAAAAGTAGTAACAGCGTCCAAGTCAGTTGGCCTTTTAAAATAAACGGTTATTTTCGTCTCCTGAAAAGTTGGTAAAAATGACTTATGCGGTGTTGTAAGCTAAGGGACTATATGTTAATTAGGTAGCATACTACAAAGTTTTTAAATTTAAACTCACCTTATGTCAGTTATGACTGCCGGCCTTGTAACAAAACAAAGTAATTAAGTTACATTAAAATAAAACATGAAATTATCGGTAATGAAAAATCGGTTTAAATAACTTTACTGACGAGTAAAAAGATATATATAAGAGATACTTATAATTGTAATAAATCTTAAAATTATTTGAATTGTACAGCTAATTATACTATAATTAATAGGTTTTTATGTCAGTAAAGTTATCTAAATATATATGTACGGTTGTGCTATGTCTTGATATTCATGACTTAAAGCATATATGTTTATATGTGTGTGTAGCCTCAAACAAACATACGACAAACTAACTCTATTACAAAAATGATATATTATGTACATAAAAAAAATTTTAGTCTTGGTAGCCTTAGGATTGTCGTATATTATTTTGGGACTTAAAATTGATAAATATAATAACTAATCCAGATACGTTTTGCGAAAAGTTTTTATTTTCTTTAGTTTTTATTAAACTTCTTTATCCAAAATATATTCTATCTGTGACAAATAATTTTGGCCAGTTTTTCGAAAGTGGATCACAAACCACACGGAAATTAATAAAACATTAATGTAAAAAAAGACTTAGTATGGATTTAATAGAAAATGGATTGTTTTACATCATAAAATGATTCATAATAAATTTTTCGCAAAATGTTCTAAATAATAAACAAAATTGAATATATAAATTTAGTAAATAAAACATTAGCCATAATTTAAATTTATTCCAATATTGCTTTTCTAATATTTTAAATAGAATTATTTTGGAGGAATGCAAAAAAAATCAATATGCTTAGTCCAGTAGTATGAATTGCTAAATTTTAAATAAGAGTGTTTTTAGTATAGGTCTTATTGTCGAAAATTTTTAGAAGTGTGCTTTGCGTTTCAAACCGTCTGTCGTGGGTTCGAATCCCACCCAGGACAAACATTTGTGTGCCTCAACATTTCTGTTTGTCCTGTGTAACTATCTATTTTCGTATGTATTTAAAAATGAGTATATTATGTAGTATATCAGCTATCTGGTTCGCCGCATTGGCTTTGTGTGAATATATGTCCCAGGATATTTATTTATTAAAGTTTCATTGCGAAGTCAGAAGAATGTCTTACAATCCTTTTGCCGACTGACAGTGATCGCAAACATTTTTTTGCTTTACTTGAATCATTATACTCTCCCGGGACATAAGGTAACCTATGTTCTTTCCCAAGATCTATTTCTACCGAAATCAGTTCAATAGTTTAGCCGTGAAAGCGTAACATACAGTTACTTTTCCATTAATATTTATGAGAAGGATAAATAATAAAATTCCTAGGACATTTTTCGCACAGGGCCAATCTATATGAAGCTAAATTAAGCCGAACTTGTGATAAGGTAATCACATAGCTGATATAAACTACTGGAAAAAATTAAGGGATCAAAAAATATGCCACATTTTTGAGGTTTTTCAAGTGGCTGTATTTCCCTTAAAAATGGTCGTATATGAATAAAAAAAAAAGATTTTAAAGCTCAAAGTTTCTAATTTTAAGATTTTATGATGAAGATTTTTTTTTATTCGGCGTATTTCGTTCAATCCTAATGAGTCACAAAAGACAGAGTCAGAGACGGACTAAAGTATTTTTTTTAGAAATTATTCGAAAGAACGAAGGAAGGTTATGAAATCTTGAATAAATTTCCCGCAAAAACCAGGTGCGACATATAAGCAAAATCATTTTTTTTTAATTCTTTACATTAGTTTGAAAAGTCTAGAAAAAAGGGCTTTTGGTAGCTTTTGGGACAATCAGGCGCTATCTGAAACTTCCGAGCTTTAAAATCCCTTTTGTTTTATTCGTATACGACCATTTTTAAGGGAAATACAGCCACTTGAAAAACCTCAAAAAATTTGGCACAATTTTTTACCTTAATTTTTCCAGTAGCTTATAATACTTTTTATATACAGTTATCAGTGATAATAAGTGAGTATTGAGGTTATGTCGGGTGGTGGGGTGTGCAGATAATGACAGCGACGGTGGAGACGATCACGGAGCAGCTGGACATGGCGGCCGCGCTGCCCGCGCATGCGCCCGCGCTCGCCAACGCGCACAGCGTCACACTCACCGATACAGATGTCGCCACAGCTACTGCTGATGTTAGTATCTCTAGCTACTCCATTGTTAGTGATGAAACGTTTGTCGAAAATAGGCCTCCCCCCAATAGATTTCCATATCTTCTTGCCTAAGCAGGGTCGGCACAACATCTTTTTCTTGAATTCATCTCTGTCAGTCATTCCTTACACATATCTCCTTTAGACAATCCATCTAAACTTTCTACGGTCTTTCTCTACTTTTACGACCACCTGCACATTCATCATTATTCTCGTAATATGATCTCCATCCCTCCGCATATCCATCAATTTACATATAAAGATTGTGAAAGAAATAGTTAAAAACTTGCTAAGTTCTTCACAGCAAATGCAACCTTCCAAACCAACTTCGGAGTCGAAGTTTCATAAGCGTCTGTGAAGGCGTATTTCATTTAATTTAATATTATAAATGCGTTTAAATCTTCACTGTGGGAGCACGAGCCCCCTCCCTAACAACGAGCGGGCTTAGGTTATAGTACACAGGGGCCTAGTGCGGTGCTTTAATTGTGACATTCGGCATACACCACATGGACATAGTTGGAGGTTTCCTCACCATGTTTTCCTTTACCGAAATCCAGTAAAAGCTTACAGGACTTGCACCCGCATGATCGTGAGTACATTGTCCAGTAAGTTATCATAGCTACAACACAAGCCATAAAAATAATAAATAATGTTATGAGGTTGCATCTTCATTTTTCATCAACAATCATTCAATCCATCAGGTGACAGTACCAAATCTTCTGGGCGGTCAGGAAGGGATGGGGGAATCGGTGGAAGACGACATGACGAACTTCTGGCCGACCTCCGCTGGGAAGTTCCACTTCTGCATCGATGAACTGCCTCAGGAGTTGCAGTACATACATCAGCTGTTACAGGTTTTTGATTTCCCTATTTAGAAATTTGGAGTCATTTTCAATGGTTGCCAAATTTCATCACGATTGATTGTGCCTTCAAGGCTTCAAGTGATAACAAACTAAGATACCTAAATTACTTTTGATCGAATGTTATATCATTTAACTAGCTGACCCGCGCAACTACCCGCTCCTGCGGCGATCAAAAATAGCTTATGTTACTCCCTGATAGTGTAGCTTTCTATTGTTGATAGAATTTTCAAAATTCAGATCTGTCCAATAGTTTTTGATCCACAAACAAACATTAAATCTAATATTTTATCTCTAGTCTAGTATATAATATCGGTAATTATTTGCTGGCGTCAGGAACTCAAAAGCACCTCCCGCCCAGACGTGCTGTATCACTTACTCCAATGTCTTCAAGTGCTGGTCCTGAACGCGGATGCTTTGGCTGAGCACCGGGGCTTCTTGATATGGTGCCAGGAGAATCTGCTGATCGACAAGTAAGTACAAATTTCTATGATATATTCCTGTTTTATTGGCGTAGTTTCAGTTTCCGTTAAAATACGAGGAAAAAATATAGCCTTTGTTATTCCTGATAATGCAGCTTTCCATTGGTGAAGTAATTATTCAGATCCAGTAGTTTTGGAGCCTATACGTTACAAACAAACGCCAAGGCTTTTCACATAAATATTAGTATACTAGTGGCTCCCCGCGGTTTCACCCGCGTTCCCGGGATAAAAAGTAGCCTATGTGTTATTCCAGAACATATTCTAGCTCTGTGCCAAATTTCAAGCAGATCCCTTCAGCCGTTGGAGCGTGAAAGAGTAACAAACATCCATACATACATCCATACTTACAAACTTTCGCATTTATAATATTAGTAGGATATAGGATGCTGGCTTCTTCCAACCGGTCTGCATGGATATCCATGGGGAAGACTAATGTTTAGCAGTGGATGTCTTATGTCTGATATTTTATTTGATTTTACTAGGAAGATCAACAGCTAGTATAGATAGAAGAACAGATGTGTGAGCCATTTATAGGTCCTCACCAATAGACACAGGTAATTTAAAACTAGGAAATATTGTTATCTATACTTATATACTAATATTATAAAGAGGAAAGATTTGTTTGTTTGTTTGTTTGTAATGAATAGGCTCCGAAACTACTGGACCGATTTCAAAAATTCTTTCACCTTTGGAAAGCTACATTATCCCCGAGTAACATAGGCTATATTTTATCCCTGTATTCCCACGGGAACGGGAACTACGCGGGTAAAACCGCGCGGAGGCAGCTAGTAGAGTAATAAGTAGGAATTTTAAATGCGTACACTGGTTATAGAATATGTGGTTTATTTAATGATGATGCGACATAAGACATTAAGACAAGAATGCTCTTGTTACTAGTTTGTGGAACGTGTGCGACGCGTGGCACTCCCACATCAGCTCAGTAGCGGTGCCGGTGCTGCTGCACTGCGTAGCGCTACCCGGCGGGGCTGACGTGTTCTGCGCGTTGCTGCGCGACCAGTTCCATCATCACGACCACCGCGTGAGGTTCACCAGCGTTGAAAGAGTCACTATTATCATCAGGTATGGAAATCAGGTTAATTTAAGCTGTAGGTGGTTGGTGAAAGAATTATCCGGATCAGTCCAGTAGTTTCGGAGCATATTCATAAGAGACAATAAATCAAATCTTTCCTCTTTATAATATTAGTATATACATGTATATCTTTATTAATGGTTTGGTATAGCACTATTTATGAGTACATGTAAGGTTATTTCTATGTATGTATATATAAAACTAAGTCTTGGGTTTCGGTGAAGGAAAATGTTGTGAGGAAACCTGCATGCCCGGGATGTCACATGGCTTTAGCCATGTTCGTTCCTTCGCACTGTACTAAGCCTGCGTTGTCAACTATAACCCAGTTGTTAGGTGAAGCTCGAGCACCTATAGTGGAAGACCTGCATATCTGAGATCTGTGTGGTTGTCAGTGGAGACGTATATGAGCTGATGATAATCAACAAAGCCTATATCTTGTCCTGCTGCACCAGCTAGGTCCTCGTGGTGGGCTACGGGCTGAGCCACCTCGTTGTTAATGAGATGTTGATAATGGGGACGTATATGAGCTGATGATGATGAACATAGCTTATATCTTGTCCTGCTGAACCAGCTAGACCCGCGTGGTAGACTATGGTCTGAGCCACCTCATTGTTAGTATAATGGGGACGTATATGAGCTGATGATGATGTACATAGCCTATATCTTGTCCTGCTGCACCAGCTAGACCCGTGAGGTTTGCTATGGGACGTATATCAGCTATGATGTGACCGGTCAGGTTCATGGACGGGTCCCCGGTGAAGACGAACCTGCCGCTGCAGACGGCGCTGGCGACTGCGCTGTGCCACCTGGTGTGCAGCATGGACGACACCAGCGTCCACGTCGCGCAGAGAGCCACGCTCTACATCGGCACTATACACGACCACGCTATCGAGGTATCGTGCCATCACCACCACTAACATCACCATCACCATCACTATCATCATCATCACTTTAATACCTGTTCGGGCTAAACTTTCAAGGATGGGAGTGCCTATGTGTAAAGTTTTTAAAATAAATAAATAAGCCATTTATTTCTTGCTTTTACAAAGTATTTTAAAAAAATTATAAATAACAATAAGTTTTACTATTAGTTATGTAAGTTATTTAGCAAGAACCCCGGATTGGGTAAAGGCCTCCTCCAAAGTTTTTAAACTGACTTCAAAAAAGGTGATCCTATGGTTTTATTATTTCTATGGTTGGTTTTGATATTTCTACTTTCTATTATAACAGAATTGACAATTTAGAAGTGTCTGAAAAAGCATTATTTGAATAAGTAAGTTATATTTCATTTAATTTCATTAAAATCTTTGTACTATTTTAGGTCTTAGCCGACATTTTGTTATAGTTATAAGAAGGGTTTAATCTGTATTCTTCAGATTTTATTGTTATATACCTACACAGTTTTTTGCAATTACTCCACTTTTCTTCTATAGTTTTTTAAACTTCAAACACCTTTATGTCCAGCTGCTGCTCTACTGCCTGGAGACACAGTTCGACCTGGTCATAGTGGACCGTCCAATGATCCTGCAGTCTATATACCAGCTTCACAACACGCTCAGCGACCGACGGATCCTCACTTGGGAGTTCTTCCTCAACAGATTTGAGGCTCTACTGCTGGAAGCTCAGATTAACTCAAATAAGGCAATAGATTTCTCGCACTTGAGAGGTAAGCGTTGATGTTGTGATTTATGTTTGGATTGTGTTTTTGTTTTGGTTGATTTTATTTTGTTTTGTTGTTTAAGGTTTTTCTTTCGGTTCGTTGTTTAGTTGGTAAGTTGTTTTGTTTTTTTTGTAGTATTAAGTAAACTGACTTTGTTTCCAATTTATACAATTTTTTTGATGTAAAATCTTTTCAAAGATCTACTTTTAATCATCATAATCATATGTCATCACTATAACAAAAAAAAAACGTTTAAGACCATAAAGAGTATAGGGTCTTTCACGATCATTGCTATCTCCATTATCATCTCCAGTTACCCCCTCCCCTCGAGCTAGTAAGCAACGAGACAACAAATATCATATAATTACAAAATCGTCTAAATCATATTCTATTTATCATCATGACCATTTACCACCTTCCTAGAGCTGGTGAGCGTCAAGATAACTAACATTATAGTATTCCAAAATTTTCTAAAGCATACTTTTTTCACCATCATCACCAGGTTCCCTTCCCCAGAACTGGCGACCATCGAGACAACTAGCATCATATTATTCCAAAATCATCTAGGACATACATTTACCTCCTCCCCTTAGAGTTGGTGAGCAGCGAGACGAGCTCAGAATGGTTCTTACACAAGGTGCGTCGCGCGCACGAAGCGCTCAGCGTGTCCCGCGCCGCCGACGTGAACACGCTCAGCGCCTCGCTCGGCACCAAGTGGCCCTACAAGCGCACCATCTCCGCGCCCGCCACGCTGCCGCCCCACGTCGACACCAGGCTGCCTCATGGTACCGAGCTATACTGCAACCCCCTAAACCTCCTGCCCCTTAGCTGTCCTACCCTATCAACCGCTCTGCCCCCCATCCGAACACCAGGCTGGCTTACGGTACCTCCACATAGCTGTTCCGTAAATCCGCCCCTCCATTAACCTACCTGCCGACCTGTCCCCCATTCTGACACCTCACACGCTCAGCGCCTCGCTCGGCACCAAGTGGCCCTACACGGGGATCATCTCCGCGCCCGCCACGCTGCCGCCCCACGTCGACACCAGGCTGCCTCACGGTACCTATACTGCACCCCCTCAAACCTCCTGCCCCACCGTCAGCCGCCCTGCCCCCCCCCCAAATAGTCCTGCCCCAAAACCCTGCCCTCCCATCCCAAAAAAAAAACCTCCCCCCCCCCCTTAACCTACCTGCCTCCGTACCCTGTCCCCCATTCTGACACCTCACACGGTCAGCGCCTCGCTCGGCACCAAGTGGCCCTACACGGGGATCATCTCCGCGCCCGCCACGCTGCCGCCCCACGTCGACACCAGGCTGCCTCACGGTACCGAGCTATACTGCACTCTACCCCTCCACCTACCCCATCAACCATCCGCCCCTCGTCCTGACACTAGGCTACCTATCGGTACCTACGAGAGCGTAGGTACCGTTAGGTAGCAGTAGGTGTATAGGTAGAGACCTAGCCGTACTCCACCCCATTAATTGACCTGCCCCGGCACTCTGCCCCCCCCATCCCGACACCTCACACGCTCAGCACCTCGCCCAGAACTACCTCCCCCCCCCTTTCTACCTCATCAAGTGTCCTGCCCTTGCCCAGGGTGCCTAACGTTACCTCTGCCCCCCTTCCTGACACCAGGCTGCGTAACGGTACCTCTACATACCTATACTGCACCCTGCCCCACCCTACCCCCCCTCGTCTATCGTCCTGTCCCAGCACCCTGCCCCCCATCAACCGTCCTGTCGTCGCACCTTGTCCTCGTACTCATTCAATCCTGTCTCCTGCAATTGTCTATTATACAATTCACTTGACGTTTCATAACATATGTGTGGATACATACTCCTCGGTAGAGACGTATATAATCTGTCGTGTCGTGTGTACAGAGCGCGAGAAGGTGTACTCGCGGCAGTACTCGGCGCCGCTGCTGAAGCGCAAGACGTCGCGGTTCGGTCTCGGTCAGCTGCTCGCCGCGCCGCAAGCCCCGGCCCCACCCCCGCCCCCGGTACAGGCTCCACCCCCGGCCAATACGCTCTACAGGAACAACAATGGTTAGTAGTGCTAGATAACTTGACCTTGTGACGCCTATGAACTAACTGTACTATTATAAAAAACCTTTTTTAGGATAAGAATGATTTAAGACCACTTAAAGCTTTTGTTGCTCTGGATATCATGGAATTTTTAATTACGTTCAGTAGTTTTTGCGTAAACATACATACCTTACTCACAAACTGTCCCATTTATAATGTTAGCTCGATAACCGAAAACTTAAAACTCCTAGTTGATCCAAAAAAGCAACAAAAACATGTCTTAATCCTGATTCATCGATCTATACTAATATTATAAAGAGGATAGATTTGTTTGTTTGTAACGAATAGGCTCCAAAACGACCGAACCAATCTGCACAATTCTTTCACTAATAGAAAGCTACGTTATTCATAAATAACATAGGCTATATTTTATCCCTGTATTCCTACGAGAACGGGGACTACGTGGGTAAAACCGCGCGACGGCGGCTATTTATTAATAATTTACAAGCTAAATGGACTAACAATTTCCCTCCACAGAGGGCTTCCACTCCCTCTCGGGACGGTCGACAGAGGACACGCTGAGCTCGGCGCTACCAAAAGCAGTAGATTTGGAAGAAGCTGATAGGGAAACTACCAATTTACTCGTATTTCTACTCATGCAGTTCTTGTCTAGGTAAGTATTCTATTATCAGCTAATACATACGTCTCCACAGAGAAGTACAAGCCTACCAACGAGGGGTTTTGGCCATACTCCACCTAGGCCTAGTGAATGATGACATAATTTCGTTTAAATACTTTTATGAATCAAAGTTCTGGACGGCAATCACTTGCACCTATATTTAGTATATAGGGTTGTGATATATACCCATATTTACTGAGTTTATTGCCGGCTCTTCTCAGTAAAAACAACTATCAGACCCGAGCATTAATAGTGACTATTCATAAGTGCTTGTGAAGGTCTATTTAAATAAAAAAGATTTTGATTTGATGTGATTAGGATGGGTCTTTCAAAGGTATTAAAGGCACTTCGGTATATAAATATGTATTTTGTTGTTGTTTGTTCTTCCTATAGGTCTGACCAAGCTCATCCGACTGAAGACAAACAGACGGCCAAAACTCAAGAGTTGGTTTTGCGACATCTGTTCCTATTGTTAGGATACAACTGCGTAGAGAAATACTTTCATATAGCACCACATGTTTTAAGGTACGTTTAAATTTTTGTTGTCCTATAATTTTGACTGCAAACGTAAGTCAGGTCTTAAACGGTTGGAAATAATAAATAACATTGCTCTTGTTACATAATAAAAAAAGTGATCTTGCTGAGTTTATTGCTGGTTCTTCCCACTTTCGAACCGGTAGTAGCTTCAGCAGCTTCGACATTTATAAGTGGCCTTTTAGGGCCTAAACTATATTGAAAAAATTTATGAGTTAATTTATAATCTCTGTGAATCTGTCTACATATATAGATTTACCATAGTATACGCTCAGCTTAGTTGCAATCAGATTGCCTATGTGTAAAAAGTCCTAGGATATATTTATTTATTTGAAAAAAAAAAAAATGTGTTTCCCTTTCCCATTTCAAATTAGACATTAATTCACATGACTGCTCTGAATAAGGATCGAGCACACGACCATCAAATCCTTTATATAATTCCAGACAGTCATCAATATTCAACGCGTTCATGGCGAACCTGCCGCAGGTGCTAGACCAGAACCACGTGATGGGGGCTAGCATCGCCGAGCCCACGCTGCTGCTGCTGCAGGTATACATAACTAACTGACTAACTAATGATAGGGACTTGGATTCTCGAGAGATTTTCCAGCCGTAATCTAATTTGAAATGGTAGGGTGTATTTCTGTGACGGTAGAGTAACTTGCTTAGTATGAATGCATAATTTATAGTATGTAATTAAAATAAATACCTAATAATATCTTTGTATACTGTACAACTTCATCTATATATTAATGACTGTTAATAATTTGATATAGTTTTCATTCAATCCATAAACATAAGAGTAATTAAAGCTTATATGAAAAACAACTAATAAACTTAGGGTTACTTTATATTTATGTCTAATTCAATTATATTATAAGTTCGATCCTAAAAAAATAAAAGTTATCTTTTTTGTCAACCTGTTCGAAACTGATATATCTAATTGTATTATAACATTATTTCCCAGTACTGCACCGGCACTGGTACAGGCTCAGGGCCGGGTACAGGCGCAGGCACTACGGGCGCGAGTGCAAGTACAGCGGCGCATTCACACACGCACTCGCACTCGCTCGCACCGCTCGAGCCCCACGTACGCCGCCATTGGCTTATGGCTCTACTCGTCGTGTTGTACAAGGTTAGATATAATTAAATATATTTATTAATTCAAATAGACCTTCACAGGCACTTATGAAACATCGTCTCTAATGCTCAGCTCGGAAGGTTGCTTTTGCTGAGAAGAGCTGGAAATAAACTCGGCAAGTACTCTTTTCAAAACAAGTTCTTGTTTCAAGTCTTTCAAACAAGTAAATTGTTAAATTTACTAGATATCTTTAAACCAAATGAGTTGGTGAAAATGTATCAGAAGAAAGAAATATGGTTTTATTTTATGTCTTTGAAGATGTCAAATCAAAATTGAAAATATTATTATTCAAGTAGTTACTTTAATGCTCAGTTTAGACTAATAAATATAATAGAAATTTAATAGACCAATAAATAAAGCCGTTTTTTGGTCAACCTCTTTTTTAAGTTAAGTCACCCTATATGTTAAGCATTATCAGTCCGTGCAGAGGAAAGTTCCACAACTCCACTTCCGAGGATGTCCACGGGGAGGCGCGGAGGACGGGGGGTGCGGAGACCGATCGAACGACACATACAAATTTTGAATTTCATTACTCTTCAATACTTACAATTACAACAATCAATTACCATATACGCTACAAATAACAGCTTGTACTGACCAAAAAGTCACTAAATGCTGACAGATTTAGGTGGAGCTTCGATCGCAATATCTGGGAAACTATGCACTTTGAGGCAAAGTTATTGAGACCATTGTAGAGAATACAATTTCGTGTCTTTTACTTTTCTGTAAACTATTTCGAAATTTTTTTCCTTACAATAATTGGATCGGAAATTTAGCGCAAGGTTGTTTTATTTTATCCGGAAAACATAGTGTCCTAGTTTATAATTAAAATACAAGAAAAACTATAGTAACACCATTTATCAGTTTTGACATGTAAAATTTAGAATTTATAAATTTATACAAAACAGGACCTATTATAAAATACATAAGAATTTATTTTATTTTTATTAGGGAATTGCATTAAACCATTTTTATGTTATCATATCTTTACATTTATTTGTAAAGGCATTAAATAGGAATTAATGAGGAATTCAGGAAATTCATCCAGTTTATTAATAAGTCTCGCCGATCTTGAGAAAAATGAATTTTGTCTGTAGTTAGATGAACTATGAAAAGTAAGTATATAACTAGGGGTCTCACGGATTTCGTAGGGACCTTTAGAAATATCTTAAATAGGAGATGTGGAGAATCAATTGATAATTGAGCTATTTTAGTTAGAAGTATAATAACTGCTATTCTACGTCTTTCATTGAGAGGAAGCATATGATGTCTCCTACATCTCGACTCGCAATCTTTGTCATATTTCATACACTTAAATTGCAAAATTCTCACGAATCTTTACAGGATAGCTTCCAGCCTATTAATGTAAATTTCATCTTTCGGATTCCAAATCTGAGAATAATACTCGAGTATGCTACGCACGCAAGAACAATAAATAATTTGAAAAACTTTTATTCTATTGTGATCATGATCGTATTATAAAGCCTATGGATTTGTTGGCTTTTTTAGCAATTTAGTCAATATGCTTCTCATTATGTTAGCTTAACATCATGAACTACACCCAGATCCCGAAACTGCTCAACAATTTTAAGGTCTGTCCCTTTTAGTTTGTTTTTAATTTCTGTGTAATTAGTTTTGCGAGTAAAAATTATTGAATTGCATTTTGCGACATTTAGATTGTGGTTGCAGTAGTCTTCAAACCTACAAAGATCCTGCTGCAGCAAATGACAATCGTTGATACTTATAATTTGTTTGAAAATCATCATATCGTCAGCATACAGCAGGAACCTTAAATGTTGAAAACATTAGTTCAAGTCATTAACAAAAATATTGAATAGTAGCGGTACTAAATGGGATCCCTGTGGTACGCCAGAGGGTATATAATTCCACGGAGAAGAATAACCATTAAAAACAACAGCCTGGGATTTATTTTCAATGTATGATGTAAACCACCTGTAGAGATTTCCATGAATGCCTAAGCTTAAAAGTTTTTGCAGCAAGAGAGAATGATCGATGCGGTCGAATGCTTTACTAAAATCAGTGAAGATAGCGTCTACCTGTCCACCTGAATCCATACTTGAAACAGTATAATCGATAAATGACAATAGATTAGATGATGATGATGATGAAGAGGGACGAAAGTCAGTCGTAGATTTGGGTATATACAAATATTTTGCCAAATAAGCATAATTTAGAACTTTGGTATAATTCTTTATTTCACTCCTGCTGCCACTTTTGTGTATTGGGGCAATAGAAGTAAACTTCCATAGTTTGACCCTATATGCTAAGAAGATGAATCAGGCATCAGTTTTGTTAACGGCATCTAAGTCGACAGCGGCTGGCATTGGTGACCGGTTACCATCAGGCTGTATACTCGTGTTGCAGTACCACTACGGCGCATCGAGCCCGGCCCTGTGCTCGTGCGTGCAGGCGCTGGTGCGTACAGTGCTGAACTCGGTGGAGGCGCAGTACCACCGCTGCAAGCGCATCCCGCCCATGCTCGTCATGCCGCACGCCGCCCCGCCCGGGCCCGGCCCTGGCCCCTGCCCCGGTCCTGGCCCCGCCCGAACCCGGGGTAAGTACTCGTGTTGCAGTACCACTACGGCGCGTCGAGCCCGGCCCTGTGCTCGTGCGTGCAGGCGCTGGTGCGCACAGTGCTGAACTCGGTGGAGGCGCAGTACCACCGCTGCAAGCGCATCCCGCCCATGCTCGTCATGCCGCACGCCGCCCCGCCCGGGCCCGGCCCTGGCCCCTGCCCCGGTCCTGGCCCCGCCCGACCCCGGGGTATGTCATACTACTTCCAGCCCTTTCAGTTCCGAATTTGGAGCAGCACGACTGGGGTAGTACCTCCCCCATAAAGAAGACCGCAGCCAAATAACACTACTTGAAGTGTTGTGTTCCTGCGGTAAGTAAAGTAGCCAGAGCTTCATGAGGAGACGCTGTAGCAGCAGTGGGGGGGACCAGTGATGGTGTAGCGTCGTGGGGTATGCAGGGGTGGCGTGTAGGTGCGGTGGTGGAGACCCAGTGAAACGGCTGTCCGCTGGCCACCCGCAGGTTGTAGGGGTCCCGACCCCTGGGATAACATAATTGCTTATACAGTTGATCCCCTTGACCCTCTCCATCCCCGTCGTGTCGTCCAAAATTTCAGTGGACTTTTGTAATATAAGAGGCAAACATCAATGTGGTCTACATTGCACCAGCATCTAAAAACTTAATGGTAATCACAATAACTAATACTGAATTTACCATTAAGAAGCTTTCAGCTGTTTACAAATAAAAGATAAATAGATACTTAAAACTTTTAAAACATCGAAATTTCAGAACTTCAGAACTTTCAAAACTTCAAACTTCAAAACTTCCACTATATTGATATGCTATATCCTCACCTAATATAATAATAATAATAATATTATATTGTATCACAGATGTGAGCCAACCGTCTCTAAAGACGGAGCACGATCCTACCCCTGGACCGTGCCCTTGCCCGTGCCCGGGACCAGGGCCGGGCTCGGGGGTGGGCGCAGGGCCAGGCTCAGGGCCAGGGCTGGGCGCGGGGCCAGGGCCGGAGCGGGCGACGTCCCCGCAGCCCTCTGAACGCAAGCCCAAACTCCAAGCTAAACATATGCACACACACTGGGAAGAGCCCACTGGGCAGTCCAAGTATGTATCCTAACTATCACTTCTTAGTATAAAACAAAGTCCCTATCTGCCGTCTGTCTGTCCCTATGTATGTTTAGATCTTAAAACTTAAAACTACGCAACGGATTTTGAAGCGGTTTTTTTAATAGATAGAGTGATTCTTAAGGAAGGTTTTTATGTATAAATCATTACGCTATGACGAATAGGAGCTGAGCATCAATCAAAACTGTTGCAAAAATGGGCAAGTGACGCTAACGAAGTTGCGCGGGTCAACTAGTAATAGTATAAATGCGAAAGTAACTCTATCTATCTTTCTGTCTATCTGTGTGTCTCGCTTTCACGCTAAGACTATTAAAGGTTATAGAAAAGAAGGCTAAGAATCCCAGGAACTACTAGTTCAAAAAGAAAATACCTTTAAATGATTTATATAATATGGTATCTTTGCAGATACCAACACCAACAGTGGAGCCTAGAGCAGGAGTCATCAGAAAGCGAGCTGATCGCCATCCCGGAGACCAGCGACAAGTCGGACACCACAGTCCACGGGAGCACTGCCCCGGTTAGTAACAACTACATGTTAACAGTAGACTGCTAATACGAGCATTTAAAATAAAGATGGAAAATTTTCAGGCATGATCATTTTGATTGCGAACTAAGGAGAGCTTGTGATATGGTAGTTTGACAGCTTATAATACATACAGTTCATTGCAACCAGAAACGGAACAAATTGATATGTTTCACCTGCGTTTTAGGGGATCTTCAAATTTCCGGGATAAAAGGAAACTTATGTCAATCCAAATTTTAAGTAAGTGCCTTTAGTAGTTTATGTGTGATAGAGTAATCCATACATATATTCACAAACTTTTGTATTTATAATATAAGTAGCTGCTCACGGTGCGGAGGTTGTCACGTGGGTCGTACTTACGCCATCCTATTCATATTATAAATACGACAGTTTATGAGAATGTATGTATGTTGGTTACTCTTTCACGATAAAATGGCTGTAGGGATCGCAATGAAATTTGGTACAGAACAGCGTTGCCAGACGTCCCGATTTTTAAATCAAATTTTAATGTCCCGCGCGGGACAGGCTCAGTCCCGCTTTTCGGGAATAACTCGACCGTACGTGCAAGAAAAACATTTTTTTTTTATTCAATTACTATGGATATTTTTACTATATATTTTCACATAATCGTAATTTGAATTCAAATTAAAAGATAAATATTCAAAAACATTTGATTATATACGTTTATTTTACTATGTCCCGCTTTCGACGAAAGAGTCCCGCTTTTTTCACTCAAAAAGTTCCAAAATCCCGACTTTGCAAAAAATATATCTGGCAACGCTGGTACAGAATTACAATATTTTCTGGAATAACATACAAGCTACTTTGTATCCCGGGAAAATTGGGGATCTACAATTTTCCCACAGTAGAAATAAATAGTTGATAATTAACAAAAGATTTGATATTTCAGGGATCGTTCGACGAGCCGTCCCATTATGAAGACCTCCCTCCTAAGTTAGACGCGCCTTCGGCGACTCTCTCGCAACTCGGTAAAATTGTAAGTATTCCTTACACTTATATATGCTTTGTATATATGTATAACTAGCTTCCGTCGCGCGGTTTCACTCGTATAGTTTCTGTTCCCTTAGGAATGAAATGACTATGCCTATGTTATTGATTACTCCGATAATGTAGAACCATTGATTAAATAGTTATTCAGATAGATCACTTTGTGTTTATTTGGTAGGTCTGCAAATAGGTCCAAAATTATTTTTACTCCCCTATGAGGTGGGTATAGCATAGGGAATTATTTACATAACTGTCCAAAATTATTAAAAAAACATAATTATATCCCATTTAATAGTCTCACTGCAAATATATGTTAAAGATATCCAAGTGAACCCTTTTATGTTACAGCCTACATTAGGATCCCGGTCCGCCCACCAGCTGTCCACCAGCTCTTCTGTCTCCATCGGCAGTGACTCTTCTAATCTGTAAGTATTTTATCTCTTACACATGTTGTATGACAAACAGGCAGACATTGTATTTGATGGTAAGTCATTACTGTTCTTTAGATAGGTAATAAAAAGATCCTGTGTTATATATTTGACAGCCCGGTTGGCTTTGTGGTTAGTGACCCTGACTTTTAAGGCGCCGGTCGTGGGTTCGAATCCCACCCAGGACAAACATTTGTATGCATGAATATGTCTGTTTGTCCTGTGTCTGGATATAAATATCTATAACATGTACGTATTTAAAAAGTATTATATGTAGTACATCAGCTATCTGGTTACCATATTACATGCTCTGCTTAGTTTGGAATCAGATTGGCCGTGTGTGAAAAAAATGTCCCAGGATATTTATTTATTTTTAAGGGACAATATGTATTGTTTAACAGTAAGTCTACCCCAATGAGCGGGCAGTCAGTGGAGATATGGCCGGAGCAGCTGCACGCGCATGCGCACGCGCACGGTACAGCCGCAGGCGCTGCTACCTCGCCCCGGGCTAAAGTACTCGGCAAGCAGAAGAGGATTGTGGGTATGTACTATTACTACTATTTTATCTACTCTATTGGAATAAATAAACTTTATAAAGATAGTTAACTCTTTATTGTACACCAAAAGACAAAAGAAATAACAAAAAATTGGTTTTTTTAAATAATAATTTATTTAATAGGTTTATCTTATTTAATACTGTCTCCGCGATTTCACCCGTCTAGTTCCCGTTCTCGTGGCAATACAGGGATAAAATATAGCTTATGTTACTTCCTGATAATGTAGCTTCCAAATGGACGCTTGCAACACCAGAGGACCTGTACTTTAGGTCACCAGGAAGGAGAAAGATGCATCCAGCGGAATTCCAGTGACCCTTCAGGTCGTGTTTGAATTAACTTCGTATAAAATGACAATTAAAGGCATGTGGACTATGGCCTACACCCCTTCGATGTTAGGGGAGGCTCGAGCTCCTCGGTGGAGACGTATATGAGCTGTTGATGATGATGATGATGATGAAAATGACAAATGTGTATGTTTGTTTGTTCCAGTGGGCAGCAGCACATCCCCAGACACGGCTCCTTCTTCCAACGGCGACGGGCAGTTCGCGCAGTGGCCGCACCATCACCACTCGCACATACACAGTCCCGGTACGGAAAATAAAATTATTGTTTAAAAAATAATATAACATCAGAAATTTTTAAGTTCTAACCTGTAGACAGGTTAAAAGTTTAAAATTACTATCAGTTTGGACGTTAAAGAACCAGTGAGTCTGTAAGGTAAATATTAAAGTTTTGTAACATTGGTCCGACTACAATAGTGCAAAAAAGAAGGGTTTCAGTCATTTGTCCTATAAACTTTACCCATGAGATGCTGCGGGCGTATTGCTTTTGAATTAATCTACACTAATATTATAAAGAGGAAATATTTGTATTTTTGTATGTAACGAATAAACTCAAAAAGTACTGGACCGATTTAAATAATTCTATTTTCATTAAAAGCTACATTATCACTGAGTAACATAGGCTATATTTTATCCCTGTATTCCCACGGGAACGGGAACTACGCGGGTAAAACCGCGCGGAGGCAGCTAGTATCCTTCTACCTTTATATCAAATGATTATCTGGTTCCAGTGAAAGGATATGCATACGCGTCGCCCGAGTCTCCACTCTCCAAGATGGAGGTGGCGTGGAATTCACCCCACGTACACTCGCTGCCCCACGCCCACGCCCAGCCCCACCCCCACCACGCCCAGCCCTTCCATATACCACCACAGGAGAGGTAACTACTTGAAATTAAATTAAATTGGCCTTTAGATGCACTTATGTCAGGGTTGCTGAAGCACGCGCAGTGAAATTCTCGCTACAAGCTATTTCACACATGTAAAAATCACTATTGTATTCGATGTAAGTAGGTAATTGAAAAGAGTAATTACTGAGTTTATTGCCGGCTCTTCTCAGTAAGAAATAACTTTCAGTACCGAGCTTAAATAGTGACTATTCATAAGTGCTTGATTGAGGCCTATTTGTATAAAAAAGATTTTGATTTTTTTTATACTGTAATGCAAGAGATGCACATCCCTGCCCGGGCCAGTCCCAACAGCATGATTGCTAGCAGACTAGACTGTGCTATCATAAACCACTGCAGCAGAGTCTCAACTGGAATTATCCCTAAAACGGGATTGTAATAATTAAGTTAATGTTTATTCAAATAATATAGTCTTTATGTCATTACTAACGAAATATGAGTACAAACTTGAAATAAATTGATTATTATTATTTTCATGCTCTTTTCAGAAGGGAAGAAGAGCCAGCTAGAAACTACTATCACAGAATTTCTTTTACTTGAGCGGTTTTATAATATAGACATGATTTGAGATGTATAAAACTAGTTAATGATCTGTTAATTTTAAATTCTCAGGTTGCTTCCGATCGGTCCTAAGCCCAACAAGGAGCAGTACCCCGTGTTCAACGCGCTCGTCGACAGAGTTAGGGAAGCGCTGAGTTTACCGCCGGGTGAGGCTTTATATACCCTAAATACCGTTGATAGATAGATAATGCATTATTGTTACATCTATACTAATAATCTATACTAATATTATAAAGAGGAAAGATTTGTTTGTTTGTTTGTAATGAATAGGCTCCGAAACTACTGGACCGATTTCAAAAATTCTTTCACCTTTGGAAAGCTACATTATCCCCGAGTAACATAGGCTATATTTTATCCCTGTATTCCCACGGGAACGGGAACTACGCGGGTAAAACCGCGGGGAGGCAGCTAGTCACATATAAAACATAAAAATACAAGAAACATAAAAGACAAGAGTGTTACAATGGACAGCCTTATCACTTATAGTGATCTCTTCCAGGCAACCTTAGGATGGAGAGGATCTTGAAAAAATTGAGAAGGGGGGTGAAATCAAGAGAGGAATCAGATACGATACGTTGACAGCCCGGTTGGCTTTGTGGTTAGTGACCCTGACTCTCAAGCCGCGGGTCGTGGGTTCGAATCCCACCCAGGACAAACATTTGTATACATGAATATGTCTGTTTGTCCTGTGTCTGGATGTAAATATCTATATAAGTATGTATTTACATTTTTCTTTCTTTCTTTCTTTCTATTTAAAAGTAGTATATCAGCTATCTGGTTACCATAACACAAGCTCTGTTTAGTTTGGAATCAGATTGGCCGCGTGTGAAAAATGTCCCAGGATATTTATTATTATTATTTGTTTACTGTATTGCTTGCTTAATCTTATTAATTTACCAGTTTTCTGACACTGCCTTCGCAAGTCTGCAATTTTAGTACTAAATGAATATCCTGAAACACTGACATATGGTTACTTTTACCGCTTCGTTAAAAAATGTTTGTCATGTATTTCCAGATGATTCTACAGACAAGACCGATTCGAGTCGTTCGGAGTTAGAGCCGACCCCGACCCCCACGCCGACCCCTACTCCGGGGTCAGCATCAGGCTCCCGCCCCCAGGACTTAACCAAGAAACTGTCTTCAGAAGGGAACAGGTCAGTTGTCATTTCTATTATTATTTTAAGGCGATTACAGTTCAGATCGTAGTGAAGTCGGGGTCCAAATCCTATAATGTTATGGTAAACAGTTGGCTAATACATATATATTACTTTTAAGTATATTATATACTTGTAAGTATATCTACATTCAGACGCAGAATATATATATCTATGCTGGAAAGGAAAAATTATCCATGCGACATCAGACTAACTTTACAATAGAGCTATTTAAATTTTCAGTGAAAAAAAGTGAATTCTCGCGAACTTCAAAATGTCGAAGCGACATCAAAAGTCGTCGTAGGGTGTGAGTAAGACCAAACTACGCAGAAAAATCAGGCGATTCCAACAATGTATATAACTCAAATTGGCCCAAAATGTCGCTTTCCAGCGTCGTTATTTATGTAGTCAAACGTTTCTCCTGGATAGAATTGATGTGATAATATAGAGCCTACCTCGATATCTAACACTAAAATAATTTTTCAAATCCTGAAGTTTCTGATTAGCACGTTCAACTAAACAAACTCTTCCGCTTTTTTTTTACATATATTCATATTATGTATTTGCATTCCACAATAGTATCTAATATTAAAATTAAGATAAGTTTAATATACTTTGTGGACCCTGTCGGGCACAGCAAAATACACAAGAGTTACAAGAAGGAGAGAGGAGGATCATGTATATAATCACAATTTAATTATTATATATTGACTATTTTTATTTATTATATAAGTCTATTAAGTTTATTATTGACGTGACAACGTCTTATAAATTGGTTTGCCGGGTGACACTTCAAGAAACTGCGTTACGCTCCGCTCACGTTATGCGCTCACAATGAGAGCGAGTGAGAGGCACGCGTCCCTTCCACTCGGGCATGGTTAGCCGGCCTAAGAGCGAGAGAGACAGACATAAAATTATTTTACCACTCAAAGTCGTTGTCACGTAAAACTTTCGCCCGTATACCGACTTTACAGGCAACCAATTTTTATTTTTATAATCCTACTAATATTATAAATGCGAAAGTTTGTAAGTATGGATGTATGTATGTATGGATGTTTGTTACTCTTTCACGCTCCAACGGCTGAAGGGATCTGCTTGAAATTTGGCACAGAGCTAGAATATGTTCTGGAATAACACATAGGCTACTTTTTATCCCGGGAACGCGGGTGAAACCGCGGGGAGCCACTAGTATTAGTATAGAATGATTAACTTGTGTGTCAGGTCCCGCGGCGTATCCCCGCGGCGACTGGCGCGGCAAGCAGCCCAGTTGGGTTCCCCGCCGCAGCCGCATTCCCACCCCCACCCCCAGCCCCAGCCGCACCAGCAAGAACCCCACCGACCTAACAGCACTGGTATGGTATACAATTGTTATTTTCTATTTTAATTATATTGAAAATGATTTGGCGGACGTTTGTCCCCCGAGAGACTTCCTCGTACGCAAAATAGGAAAAGTTCATGTATATAGATTTCTTATATAATGATTTGTTACAACAATACTTTTCGAAATTAATCCTCAAACGTTTCTTTCTTTTAAGCTAAATAAGAAACTCTGAGGATCTTATTTATACTTTTGGTTTGCTTGCTATTCTTTATATTTTTTTATTAAATCAAAGTTATTTCTTTAATAATATCGATGGTACACAAATTTATAAATCGAAATAATTTTCTAGAGTATATCAATCTAGTTGTATATATATAGAATCTATGACAGAGTACATTGTACAGAGAGCGGTTGGTCCGGCGGCGGGTCGTGGTGGGAGGACGAGACCCGCGCGGGACGACGCGCGGCGCACGCGTTACCGCATCTGCCGCACCACCCGCATCCCGCACCTAGACCGGAAACAACCCTGTGCTACCGATGTATGTATTCATCATCACCTCATATCCTCCACCGACCTCCAAAACCTTCAAGAAAAGAGCGTACTCCTTTTTAAAAGGCCGGCAACGCACTTGTGGCTCCTCTGGTGTTGCGGGTGTCCATGGGCGGCGGTGATCGCTTACCATCAGGCGATACGTCTGCTCGTTTGTCGACCAACACATAAAAAAAACCGAAGAGCTCGAGCCGAGCCTAACAGTGAGTGGGTCTAGGCCATAGTCCACCACGCGGGCCTAGTGCGCGCCGATGTATGTATACTTGATTATTTACAGCTCGTCACAGCAAAAGCAACCTTGCGAACCGAGTATTAGAGTCGACGTTTCGTGCCTGTGAAGGTCTATTTGAAATAATAAATATTAACGACCCGCCCCGGCTTGATATTGATAATATCGACTAACAGCATATCACTTCATATTATAAAACAAAGTAGCTTTCCGCTGTCTAACCCTGTCTTCTTGAATCTTTAAAACTACGCAACGGATTTAAATGCATTTTTGTTGATAAATAGAGTGATTCAAGAGGAAGGAATCTATAATTCATGCCTAATATGTTAGAGAAACACAGTCAATTTTGGAGGTTTCTAATGTGATGTATAAGCATTACACCCGTGCGAAGCTGGGGCGGGTCGCTAGTAATGTTATAAATTTAAGGCGCTGAATGCGGTACAGCAGTGGAACAGTACAGCGACGAAGAGCTGGGCCTCTGCGTGATTGTCCTGGCAACCTTCGTACATCGAGAACCTGCGGCCGCTGCTGGAATGTTGCCGGCTTTACTACAAAACGTTAGCAGGTGAGATAGCAAATAAGTTTTAACTTCTTTGTTTAATTTTTAAGAATTCTCGCTTATGTGGTAAACATTCAGAGCCTCTCTGTAATACGTCACAGGCTCTCGCCACATTTACAAGCGTTATCATCACAGCTATATGGATGCTGATAAGCAATAATGTGTCAACCCACAAAAATTCGAAAACAATGGTTTTAGCCTAGTCAACAAGTTCAAAAACGTGAAAATTCGAGATAAAGGTCCTAAAAATATGAGCGATGGCTCATTTGATTCGAAATCACCTCTAGAAAAATGTTTTTGAAGGATTTTGGTGCAGGTAAAAAATTGCAATAGTTATTAACAAAATAATATGATAAAAAAATGATATTCAGTTTGTTAATATAATTAATCGAAAAAAGTTAACATTTAAGCAATTCTGAAAAAAGCCAAATAAATCTTTAATGAAAATTTTTCGCAGGATCTTATAAAATACATATATCAAAAGCGCTCCACGAAGTTTAAGATTTTTAGGCCAATTATACCTTTGAAATGAAATGAAAATGAAAAAATGAAAAAACATTTATTACTACATAAACACCTTATTACTAATACAAAAAATCATCTTTCATCCCTTTGTTTATGCCAATGGAGATTGGAAAAAAATTTGTGCGTTAACAATTGAATTACTTTTTGATTCAGGGCTTGATTCTTTTAAGTGTTAAGAAGATACAATTTTTTGAAATTTTTAAAATCAGATTTTATGTTATAATTTTTTTTTTTATTGCTGAACTCTCTTTAGCGGCGGCACCCGCATGCCGTAACAGCCGCGCGCAGCACTATTTTCAACGTCAAATTTTAATTATAAATAATGGAGATAGAGTTCCGGGAGTCAGGACTTTTTTATTGGAAATTTTCTCTTCTTTAACGGGCTTTTATCAAAATTGCTTAAATGTTTTTTTTTCGAGTAAATATAATTTCACAAAAAAGTAAATATAATTTTTTTACCATCTTATTTTGTTAATAACAAATTTTTCGAATTTTCAGTGTTTGAACTTGTTGACTAGGCTATCAGCCGTTTAGGCGTGAAACGGTATCAGACTTACGTATTTAACTTTCTCAAAAACTTTCGCGTTTATAATATACTATTGGCTCCCCGCGGCTTCATCCGCGTTCCCGGGGGATCCTCAATTTTCCAAGGATAGTTTTTGCGTGAAAACAAAATTGAAGCTCTTTCTTCCCGGGAGGGTTCCGGGGGTTAGGGGGACGACACGCGGATGAAACCGCGGGGACACACTAGTATAACAAACATGTATCGACTACAAGTTCGTGTCCCATCCCTAGGGTGGTCCAGCTAGGGCTGTACTCGTGGCAGGCGGAGGCCAACACGCGGCTGCCCGGCAGCGCGGTGTTCGTGGCGCAGCAGTTCCTGCGCTGCGTGCTGCACCAGCTCGCGCCCAACAACGTCTTCCTGCAAGTGTTCCTGCAGCGGACGCCGGGTATGAGCACCTGCTACATACCCGATAACATTCCCTAGACCTAGACGTTGCGAGTACTTAGGGTTCCAAAAAGCAGCAAAAATGTCTCCTTTTTCTTAGAATAATGACAAAGTTTCTACAAGTAATTAAATATCTTCTATAGTTATGTATTGATAAATATTTTTGCAAATTTTTCTTTCAGAAAAGCAACGCGCAACATTATTTAAGAGCATATCTCATTCGTTCGTGGATTTCAACGAGCTGTACCCGTGCGGCCCGCTGCAGTTGGTCGTCGAGCATCTCAACTCCAAAAAGACGCTGCCTGTTGATGTAAGTTAACTATGTTCTATTTATTTATTCTTATAGTACCTATAAAAAACTTCATAAAAGTCCTTTTTTCACTATACAAAATCATAAATTAATTAAAATGATAGTTAAGAACCTTTTCTATTAAAAACTTGTAAATCATATCAGGTTTTTTTTATATTCATTCCATTTTATGAATTTTTTGAGTTTTTTTATACTTTTTATGGCTGCTCTAACAACAGTTGCAATTCAATTTCCTTCCAAGATAAACATTAGTGTGTATATGACATTATGGTATCTGTCTACCATACTCTTATTCTTAAGCCTATATGTCAATGTCCCACTACATAAATCTACTACCATATCTCTCGTATACAGCAAATGCCAACGATAGCGGGCAACATAGCGATGTACCTGGAGAGTCTGCCGGCGGAGAGCCTCGGGCCGCACAGCGCGTGCGTGTCCCTGCTGCAGGCGCTGGAGACCCTGCTGCGGGCCACCGCGCTGCTCCTGCCGCAGCTGGACGACGTGCTGCCGCTGCTGCGGGCCGCTGCCGGTGTGCTGCGGATACCGGCTGCGCACCAACACAAGGTAGCCCTGCTCACCCCCAAACTGCAGCAGCTGCAGGCGCTGGCTAGCTCTGACCCTAGCTTCGAGCCCGGCCCCAGCTGAGTCCGAGCCCGGCCTCGAATGGCTCTGACCCCGCTGACTCCGACCCTGGCTCTTAGCTCAGAACCCGGCTTGCTCCGAGCTCGGGCCCCGCTTAGTCCGATCTCGGCTGGCTGTGACCCTAGCTTCGAGCCCGGCCCTCACTGAGTCCGAACCCGACCTCGGCTGGCTCTGACCCTGCCTCCGAGCCCGGCCCCCGCTGACTCCGATCCTGGCTCCTAGCTCTGAACCCGGCTTGCTCCGAGCCTAGCCCTGACTGGCTCCAACCCTGGCTCCGAGGCTGGCCCCCAGCGGGTTTGGTCCTGAACCCCACTGGTCTGAACCTGGCTCCAAGCCCGGCCCTGAGTTTCTCAAAAATTCCTTATCACATCATTCACAGAGTATTCTCGAACCAATCTCGAAGATCATCAGCTACGGCATCCAGAACTTCGTTCTCAAGTTATCAGTGATAACTGAACTGGGCATGGTCTGCCTGAGGGTGTTCAGCCGCGACCGGGACAAGCTGCTGGTCTGCAGGGTGCTGGTCTACGAGCTGGTGCAGGCTCTGAGGACCAAGACCACCATACCTGATGATAATCTGTTCATACTGATACAGTTTGTACTGCAGGGTAAGTTTTGATACGTTGCTAATGAGATTTTTTTAAGCATGTCCTTTTCTACATTAAATGGGAATTGTTGATCGATGCAAGAATGGTTTTTCACTTTATCGCACATATAAATATATTCACAAAAAGTACCTTTTTCAGGGAATCCCGGCAAAACCAACCAATAAAATATGCATATTTAGGTTATATACATTTTTTTGGAGTGGATTGTTATAAAGAACAGCTCCCATGGTCCTCCATCCCCATCCCCAGGGCACGGGTGCACCCTGGCGCTGCCCCCGCAGCTGGCCGGCAGCGAGCTCACGGCCGGCGTGGGGGCCCCCGAGGCGCGCGAGCTGGGGGCCGGGGCCCTCGAGTGCATGCGGCCCCACCTGCCCGACATGCTCGACCTGCTGCAGGACCCGCATCTACTCAATAAGATCAAGGTACGCTTGTTATAGAACAGCTCCCATCCCCATCCCCAGGGCACGGGTGCACCCTGGCGCTGCCCCCGCAGCTGGCCGGCAGCGAGCTCACGGCCGGCGTGGGGGCCCCCGAGGCGCGCGAGCTGGGGGCCGGGGCCCTCGAGTGCATGCGGCCCCACCTGCCCGACATGCTCGACCTGCTGCAGGACCCGCATCTACTCAATAAGATCAAGGTACGCTTGTTATAGAACAGCTCCCATCCCCATCCCCAGGGCACGGGTGCACCCTGGCGCTGCCCCCGCAGCTGGCCGGCAGCGAGCTCACGGCCGGCGTGGGGGCCCCCGAGGCGCGCGAGCTGGGGGCCGGGGCCCTCGAGTGCATGCGGCCCCACCTGCCCGACATGCTCGACCTGCTGCAGGACCCGCATCTACTCAATAAGATCAAGGTACGCTTGTTATAGAACAGCTCCCATCCCCATCCCCAGGGCACGGGTGCACCCTGGCGCTGCCCCCGCAGCTGGCCGGCAGCGAGCTCACGGCCGGCGTGGGGGCCCCCGAGGCGCGCGAGCTGGGGGCCGGGGCCCTCGAGTGCATGCGGCCCCACCTGCCCGACATGCTCGACCTGCTGCAGGACCCGCATCTACTCAATAAGATCAAGGTACGCTTGTTATAGAACAGCTCCCATCCCCATCCCCAGGGCACGGGTGCACCCTGGCGCTGCCCCCGCAGCTGGCCGGCAGCGAGCTCACGGCCGGCGTGGGGGCCCCCGAGGCGCGCGAGCTGGGGGCCGGGGCCCTCGAGTGCATGCGGCCCCACCTGCCCGACATGCTCGACCTGCTGCAGGACCCGCATCTACTCAATAAGATCAAGGTACGCTTGTTATAGAACAGCTCCCATCCCCATCCCCAGGGCACGGGTGCACCCTGGCGCTGCCCCCGCAGCTGGCCGGCAGCGAGCTCACGGCCGGCGTGGGGGCCCCCGAGGCGCGCGAGCTGGGGGCCGGGGCCCTCGAGTGCATGCGGCCCCACCTGCCCGACATGCTCGACCTGCTGCAGGACCCGCATCTACTCAATAAGATCAAGGTACGCTTGTTATAGAACAGCTCCCATCCCCATCCCCAGGGCACGGGTGCACCCTGGCGCTGCCCCCGCAGCTGGCCGGCAGCGAGCTCACGGCCGGCGTGGGGGCCCCCGAGGCGCGCGAGCTGGGGGCCGGGGCCCTCGAGTGCATGCGGCCCCACCTGCCCGACATGCTCGACCTGCTGCAGGACCCGCATCTACTCAATAAGATCAAGGTACGCTTGTTATAGAACAGCTCCCATCCCCATCCCCAGGGCACGGGTGCACCCTGGCGCTGCCCCCGCAGCTGGCCGGCAGCGAGCTCACGGCCGGCGTGGGGGCCCCCGAGGCGCGCGAGCTGGGGGCCGGGGCCCTCGAGTGCATGCGGCCCCACCTGCCCGACATGCTCGACCTGCTGCAGGACCCGCATCTACTCAATAAGATCAAGGTACGCTTGTTATAGAACAGCTCCCATCCCCATCCCCAGGGCACGGGTGCACCCTGGCGCTGCCCCCGCAGCTGGCCGGCAGCGAGCTCACGGCCGGCGTGGGGGCCCCCGAGGCGCGCGAGCTGGGGGCCGGGGCCCTCGAGTGCATGCGGCCCCACCTGCCCGACATGCTCGACCTGCTGCAGGACCCGCATCTACTCAATAAGATCAAGGTACGCTTGTTATAGAACAGCTCCCATCCCCATCCCCAGGGCACGGGTGCACCCTGGCGCTGCCCCCGCAGCTGGCCGGCAGCGAGCTCACGGCCGGCGTGGGGGCCCCCGAGGCGCGCGAGCTGGGGGCCGGGGCCCTCGAGTGCATGCGGCCCCACCTGCCCGACATGCTCGACCTGCTGCAGGACCCGCATCTACTCAATAAGATCAAGGTACGCTTGTTATAGAACAGCTCCCATCCCCATCCCCAGGGCACGGGTGCACCCTGGCGCTGCCCCCGCAGCTGGCCGGCAGCGAGCTCACGGCCGGCGTGGGGGCCCCCGAGGCGCGCGAGCTGGGGGCCGGGGCCCTCGAGTGCATGCGGCCCCACCTGCCCGACATGCTCGACCTGCTGCAGGACCCGCATCTACTCAATAAGATCAAGGTACGCTTGTTATAGAACAGCTCCCATCCCCATCCCCAGGGCACGGGTGCACCCTGGCGCTGCCCCCGCAGCTGGCCGGCAGCGAGCTCACGGCCGGCGTGGGGGCCCCCGAGGCGCGCGAGCTGGGGGCCGGGGCCCTCGAGTGCATGCGGCCCCACCTGCCCGACATGCTCGACCTGCTGCAGGACCCGCATCTACTCAATAAGATCAAGGTACGCTTGTTATAGAACAGCTCCCATCCCCATCCCCAGGGCACGGGTGCACCCTGGCGCTGCCCCCGCAGCTGGCCGGCAGCGAGCTCACGGCCGGCGTGGGGGCCCCCGAGGCGCGCGAGCTGGGGGCCGGGGCCCTCGAGTGCATGCGGCCCCACCTGCCCGACATGCTCGACCTGCTGCAGGACCCGCATCTACTCAATAAGATCAAGGTACGCTTGTTATAGAACAGCTCCCATCCCCATCCCCAGGGCACGGGTGCACCCTGGCGCTGCCCCCGCAGCTGGCCGGCAGCGAGCTCACGGCCGGCGTGGGGGCCCCCGAGGCGCGCGAGCTGGGGGCCGGGGCCCTCGAGTGCATGCGGCCCCACCTGCCCGACATGCTCGACCTGCTGCAGGACCCGCATCTACTCAATAAGATCAAGGTACGCTTGTTATAGAACAGCTCCCATCCCCATCCCCAGGGCACGGGTGCACCCTGGCGCTGCCCCCGCAGCTGGCCGGCAGCGAGCTCACGGCCGGCGTGGGGGCCCCCGAGGCGCGCGAGCTGGGGGCCGGGGCCCTCGAGTGCATGCGGCCCCACCTGCCCGACATGCTCGACCTGCTGCAGGACCCGCATCTACTCAATAAGATCAAGGTACGCTTGTTATAGAACAGCTCCCATCCCCATCCCCAGGGCACGGGTGCACCCTGGCGCTGCCCCCGCAGCTGGCCGGCAGCGAGCTCACGGCCGGCGTGGGGGCCCCCGAGGCGCGCGAGCTGGGGGCCGGGGCCCTCGAGTGCATGCGGCCCCACCTGCCCGACATGCTCGACCTGCTGCAGGACCCGCATCTACTCAATAAGATCAAGGTACGCTTGTTATAGAACAGCTCCCATCCCCATCCCCAGGGCACGGGTGCACCCTGGCGCTGCCCCCGCAGCTGGCCGGCAGCGAGCTCACGGCCGGCGTGGGGGCCCCCGAGGCGCGCGAGCTGGGGGCCGGGGCCCTCGAGTGCATGCGGCCCCACCTGCCCGACATGCTCGACCTGCTGCAGGACCCGCATCTACTCAATAAGATCAAGGTACGCTTGTTATAGAACAGCTCCCATCCCCATCCCCAGGGCACGGGTGCACCCTGGCGCTGCCCCCGCAGCTGGCCGGCAGCGAGCTCACGGCCGGCGTGGGGGCCCCCGAGGCGCGCGAGCTGGGGGCCGGGGCCCTCGAGTGCATGCGGCCCCACCTGCCCGACATGCTCGACCTGCTGCAGGACCCGCATCTACTCAATAAGATCAAGGTACGCTTGTTATAGAACAGCTCCCATCCCCATCCCCAGGGCACGGGTGCACCCTGGCGCTGCCCCCGCAGCTGGCCGGCAGCGAGCTCACGGCCGGCGTGGGGGCCCCCGAGGCGCGCGAGCTGGGGGCCGGGGCCCTCGAGTGCATGCGGCCCCACCTGCCCGACATGCTCGACCTGCTGCAGGACCCGCATCTACTCAATAAGATCAAGGTACGCTTGTTATAGAACAGCTCCCATCCCCATCCCCAGGGCACGGGTGCACCCTGGCGCTGCCCCCGCAGCTGGCCGGCAGCGAGCTCACGGCCGGCGTGGGGGCCCCCGAGGCGCGCGAGCTGGGGGCCGGGGCCCTCGAGTGCATGCGGCCCCACCTGCCCGACATGCTCGACCTGCTGCAGGACCCGCATCTACTCAATAAGATCAAGGTACGCTTGTTATAGAACAGCTCCCATCCCCATCCCCAGGGCACGGGTGCACCCTGGCGCTGCCCCCGCAGCTGGCCGGCAGCGAGCTCACGGCCGGCGTGGGGGCCCCCGAGGCGCGCGAGCTGGGGGCCGGGGCCCTCGAGTGCATGCGGCCCCACCTGCCCGACATGCTCGACCTGCTGCAGGACCCGCATCTACTCAATAAGATCAAGGTACGCTTGTTATAGAACAGCTCCCATCCCCATCCCCAGGGCACGGGTGCACCCTGGCGCTGCCCCCGCAGCTGGCCGGCAGCGAGCTCACGGCCGGCGTGGGGGCCCCCGAGGCGCGCGAGCTGGGGGCCGGGGCCCTCGAGTGCATGCGGCCCCACCTGCCCGACATGCTCGACCTGCTGCAGGACCCGCATCTACTCAATAAGATCAAGGTACGCTTGTTATAGAACAGCTCCCATCCCCATCCCCAGGGCACGGGTGCACCCTGGCGCTGCCCCCGCAGCTGGCCGGCAGCGAGCTCACGGCCGGCGTGGGGGCCCCCGAGGCGCGCGAGCTGGGGGCCGGGGCCCTCGAGTGCATGCGGCCCCACCTGCCCGACATGCTCGACCTGCTGCAGGACCCGCATCTACTCAATAAGATCAAGGTACGCTTGTTATAGAACAGCTCCCATCCCCATCCCCAGGGCACGGGTGCACCCTGGCGCTGCCCCCGCAGCTGGCCGGCAGCGAGCTCACGGCCGGCGTGGGGGCCCCCGAGGCGCGCGAGCTGGGGGCCGGGGCCCTCGAGTGCATGCGGCCCCACCTGCCCGACATGCTCGACCTGCTGCAGGACCCGCATCTACTCAATAAGATCAAGGTACGCTTGTTATAGAACAGCTCCCATCCCCATCCCCAGGGCACGGGTGCACCCTGGCGCTGCCCCCGCAGCTGGCCGGCAGCGAGCTCACGGCCGGCGTGGGGGCCCCCGAGGCGCGCGAGCTGGGGGCCGGGGCCCTCGAGTGCATGCGGCCCCACCTGCCCGACATGCTCGACCTGCTGCAGGACCCGCATCTACTCAATAAGATCAAGGTACGCTTGTTATAGAACAGCTCCCATCCCCATCCCCAGGGCACGGGTGCACCCTGGCGCTGCCCCCGCAGCTGGCCGGCAGCGAGCTCACGGCCGGCGTGGGGGCCCCCGAGGCGCGCGAGCTGGGGGCCGGGGCCCTCGAGTGCATGCGGCCCCACCTGCCCGACATGCTCGACCTGCTGCAGGACCCGCATCTACTCAATAAGATCAAGGTACGCTTGTTATAGAACAGCTCCCATCCCCATCCCCAGGGCACGGGTGCACCCTGGCGCTGCCCCCGCAGCTGGCCGGCAGCGAGCTCACGGCCGGCGTGGGGGCCCCCGAGGCGCGCGAGCTGGGGGCCGGGGCCCTCGAGTGCATGCGGCCCCACCTGCCCGACATGCTCGACCTGCTGCAGGACCCGCATCTACTCAATAAGATCAAGGTACGCTTGTTATAGAACAGCTCCCATCCCCATCCCCAGGGCACGGGTGCACCCTGGCGCTGCCCCCGCAGCTGGCCGGCAGCGAGCTCACGGCCGGCGTGGGGGCCCCCGAGGCGCGCGAGCTGGGGGCCGGGGCCCTCGAGTGCATGCGGCCCCACCTGCCCGACATGCTCGACCTGCTGCAGGACCCGCATCTACTCAATAAGATCAAGGTACGCTTGTTATAGAACAGCTCCCATCCCCATCCCCAGGGCACGGGTGCACCCTGGCGCTGCCCCCGCAGCTGGCCGGCAGCGAGCTCACGGCCGGCGTGGGGGCCCCCGAGGCGCGCGAGCTGGGGGCCGGGGCCCTCGAGTGCATGCGGCCCCACCTGCCCGACATGCTCGACCTGCTGCAGGACCCGCATCTACTCAATAAGATCAAGGTACGCTTGTTATAGAACAGCTCCCATCCCCATCCCCAGGGCACGGGTGCACCCTGGCGCTGCCCCCGCAGCTGGCCGGCAGCGAGCTCACGGCCGGCGTGGGGGCCCCCGAGGCGCGCGAGCTGGGGGCCGGGGCCCTCGAGTGCATGCGGCCCCACCTGCCCGACATGCTCGACCTGCTGCAGGACCCGCATCTACTCAATAAGATCAAGGTACGCTTGTTATAGAACAGCTCCCATCCCCATCCCCAGGGCACGGGTGCACCCTGGCGCTGCCCCCGCAGCTGGCCGGCAGCGAGCTCACGGCCGGCGTGGGGGCCCCCGAGGCGCGCGAGCTGGGGGCCGGGGCCCTCGAGTGCATGCGGCCCCACCTGCCCGACATGCTCGACCTGCTGCAGGACCCGCATCTACTCAATAAGATCAAGGTACGCTTGTTATAGAACAGCTCCCATCCCCATCCCCAGGGCACGGGTGCACCCTGGCGCTGCCCCCGCAGCTGGCCGGCAGCGAGCTCACGGCCGGCGTGGGGGCCCCCGAGGCGCGCGAGCTGGGGGCCGGGGCCCTCGAGTGCATGCGGCCCCACCTGCCCGACATGCTCGACCTGCTGCAGGACCCGCATCTACTCAATAAGATCAAGGTACGCTTGTTATAGAACAGCTCCCATCCCCATCCCCAGGGCACGGGTGCACCCTGGCGCTGCCCCCGCAGCTGGCCGGCAGCGAGCTCACGGCCGGCGTGGGGGCCCCCGAGGCGCGCGAGCTGGGGGCCGGGGCCCTCGAGTGCATGCGGCCCCACCTGCCCGACATGCTCGACCTGCTGCAGGACCCGCATCTACTCAATAAGATCAAGGTACGCTTGTTATAGAACAGCTCCCATCCCCATCCCCAGGGCACGGGTGCACCCTGGCGCTGCCCCCGCAGCTGGCCGGCAGCGAGCTCACGGCCGGCGTGGGGGCCCCCGAGGCGCGCGAGCTGGGGGCCGGGGCCCTCGAGTGCATGCGGCCCCACCTGCCCGACATGCTCGACCTGCTGCAGGACCCGCATCTACTCAATAAGATCAAGGTACGCTTGTTATAGAACAGCTCCCATCCCCATCCCCAGGGCACGGGTGCACCCTGGCGCTGCCCCCGCAGCTGGCCGGCAGCGAGCTCACGGCCGGCGTGGGGGCCCCCGAGGCGCGCGAGCTGGGGGCCGGGGCCCTCGAGTGCATGCGGCCCCACCTGCCCGACATGCTCGACCTGCTGCAGGACCCGCATCTACTCAATAAGATCAAGGTACGCTTGTTATAGAACAGCTCCCATCCCCATCCCCAGGGCACGGGTGCACCCTGGCGCTGCCCCCGCAGCTGGCCGGCAGCGAGCTCACGGCCGGCGTGGGGGCCCCCGAGGCGCGCGAGCTGGGGGCCGGGGCCCTCGAGTGCATGCGGCCCCACCTGCCCGACATGCTCGACCTGCTGCAGGACCCGCATCTACTCAATAAGATCAAGGTACGCTTGTTATAGAACAGCTCCCATCCCCATCCCCAGGGCACGGGTGCACCCTGGCGCTGCCCCCGCAGCTGGCCGGCAGCGAGCTCACGGCCGGCGTGGGGGCCCCCGAGGCGCGCGAGCTGGGGGCCGGGGCCCTCGAGTGCATGCGGCCCCACCTGCCCGACATGCTCGACCTGCTGCAGGACCCGCATCTACTCAATAAGATCAAGGTACGCTTGTTATAGAACAGCTCCCATCCCCATCCCCAGGGCACGGGTGCACCCTGGCGCTGCCCCCGCAGCTGGCCGGCAGCGAGCTCACGGCCGGCGTGGGGGCCCCCGAGGCGCGCGAGCTGGGGGCCGGGGCCCTCGAGTGCATGCGGCCCCACCTGCCCGACATGCTCGACCTGCTGCAGGACCCGCATCTACTCAATAAGATCAAGGTACGCTTGTTATAGAACAGCTCCCATCCCCATCCCCAGGGCACGGGTGCACCCTGGCGCTGCCCCCGCAGCTGGCCGGCAGCGAGCTCACGGCCGGCGTGGGGGCCCCCGAGGCGCGCGAGCTGGGGGCCGGGGCCCTCGAGTGCATGCGGCCCCACCTGCCCGACATGCTCGACCTGCTGCAGGACCCGCATCTACTCAATAAGATCAAGGTACGCTTGTTATAGAACAGCTCCCATCCCCATCCCCAGGGCACGGGTGCACCCTGGCGCTGCCCCCGCAGCTGGCCGGCAGCGAGCTCACGGCCGGCGTGGGGGCCCCCGAGGCGCGCGAGCTGGGGGCCGGGGCCCTCGAGTGCATGCGGCCCCACCTGCCCGACATGCTCGACCTGCTGCAGGACCCGCATCTACTCAATAAGATCAAGGTACGCTTGTTATAGAACAGCTCCCATCCCCATCCCCAGGGCACGGGTGCACCCTGGCGCTGCCCCCGCAGCTGGCCGGCAGCGAGCTCACGGCCGGCGTGGGGGCCCCCGAGGCGCGCGAGCTGGGGGCCGGGGCCCTCGAGTGCATGCGGCCCCACCTGCCCGACATGCTCGACCTGCTGCAGGACCCGCATCTACTCAATAAGATCAAGGTACGCTTGTTATAGAACAGCTCCCATCCCCATCCCCAGGGCACGGGTGCACCCTGGCGCTGCCCCCGCAGCTGGCCGGCAGCGAGCTCACGGCCGGCGTGGGGGCCCCCGAGGCGCGCGAGCTGGGGGCCGGGGCCCTCGAGTGCATGCGGCCCCACCTGCCCGACATGCTCGACCTGCTGCAGGACCCGCATCTACTCAATAAGATCAAGGTACGCTTGTTATAGAACAGCTCCCATCCCCATCCCCAGGGCACGGGTGCACCCTGGCGCTGCCCCCGCAGCTGGCCGGCAGCGAGCTCACGGCCGGCGTGGGGGCCCCCGAGGCGCGCGAGCTGGGGGCCGGGGCCCTCGAGTGCATGCGGCCCCACCTGCCCGACATGCTCGACCTGCTGCAGGACCCGCATCTACTCAATAAGATCAAGGTACGCTTGTTATAGAACAGCTCCCATCCCCATCCCCAGGGCACGGGTGCACCCTGGCGCTGACCCGCAGATAGCAATAAGCCTTAATACCAAAATAAGTTAAGTTTTGATATATTTATACCCAAAATCAATCCTGAATCACGTTATTTATAGACACATCCCAAAGATAAAAGTCATGTTACCTCCTCATCAGGGTTCTGTCTCCAAGTCGATCGTGAACCGCAACTTGATCTGTCTGAACGAGGACACCCTTGGTGCCATCGTGAAGGGAGGCATCGCCCAGTACGTGGCCATGGAGCTGGCGCTGGAGCAGGGCCGCAGTAGGCAGGACAGGGGGCTGGCCAGCAGGCACATGACGCCCTGGCTCACTGCTTCTTTACCTGGGTAAATCATCATCACCAGCTCATATACGTTTCTACCGAGAATCTCGAGCCTCCCTTTACATCGAGAGGGTTTAGGCTATACTCCACCACGTGGATTGGCGGACTTCACATGCCTTTATTGTGATATCTCAGGCATGCAGGTTTCCTTACGATGTTTTCCTTCACCGAAAATCACTGGGGTAAATATCACATGTAAATTCTAAGGGAAGATAAAGTACCTGAGTTTCTCAAAGTTATTTTGTAATACATTACTATTAAATACTTGTCTGCTGTCCTGGGTGGGAATATCCATAAATGACCAGATTAAAAGTCAGGGTTATACAAAAACCCAATTGACCAGGTAGTTAGTGTTTGGTATACTTCATTAAAAAGATCCTAGCCAGTTTATCTCGATTGAAGGGAGTTCCAAACCTACCAGGGTATAAGGTGATAGAGGTATTCTGTGCAGGTCCCGCGAGGTGTGCGAGTGCGTTTCCCGCGTGCGGGTGATCTCGTGGCTGGTTCTCGGCGCGCTATGTAATGCACGCGGCCGCGCCCGCCCGCTGCAGCCGGTCCCGCAGGACGCCACGTGTCACATCACCGACCATGTGCAGGTAAGTGGCCTTATCCCATCCTCCTCTCCCGTACTGGAGTAATATCCTGTACCGGTGTATGGTGGAGGAATAGGGTAAGATAGGGGTCCACCCTTTGCTCTATTCCTCCACCATACACCCACCTCCCCTCCCGTACTAAATTTATAAATGTTTAAAGTCTGTACCTTTCATCACCAGACAATAATGTCCTCGTACGTGGAACAATCGAAGCCACAGTCGCAGCGGATGAATGCCCTCTTCCACGCGTTCATCCTGTGCCAACTGTGGACCCTGTACCTGGAGGCGCTGGGGGCCGCCGCCGCGCCCTCCAGCGAGCCCCACTACACCACCGCCTGCATCCTGCAGGACTTCTGGTGCAAGCTGGTGCCGAGTATACTCCAGGTCACCGTGCACTCCAAGCTGGTTCGTACCTTCGACAATGTTCATCCTGTGCCAACTGTGGACCCTGTACCTGGAGCCCCACTACACCACCGCCTGCATCCTGCAGGACTTCTGGTGCAAGCTGGTGCCGAGTATACTCCAGGTCACCGTGCACTCCAAGCTGGTTCGTACCTTCGACAATGTTCATCCTGTGCCAACTGTGGACCCTGTACCTGGAGCCCCACTACACCACCGCCTGCATCCTGCAGGACTTCTGGTGCAAGCTGGTGCCGAGTATACTCCAGGTCACCGTGCACTCCAAGCTGGTTCGTACCTTCGACAATGTTCATCCTGTGCCAACTGTGGACCCTGTACCTGGCGGCATGGAAGTTCCTTGACGCCTCGGCGCCGTGTGGCGGGGCAAGGGACACTGGGGGCTCGGCTCTACAAGGCCGAGTCCGTCTCCGGGAGGCGGGACTCACAGTGCGAAATACACGTGTGAGTCCCGCTCCTCTCCCCTTCACCGGGAATGCCCATGGAACAAATGGGCATCTCCGGCATGGGACCGTCGGCGTGGCCCCGGTCCCCGGTCCCCGGCGTGACGGCGGCAACCGGCCCGCCAGTCGCCGTCTACCGCAGCCGCAGCGGGAGGGAGTTGACGGCGTCCTCTCTCACCCCTTCTCTCTTGAATAGAAAACTGATCAAAATCATAATATTAGTAAAAATAAAGTGCATGTGATATAGTAATAGTTCACCTTTCTTTTTCAGCTGGCAGAGACAGTGAACTTACATTTTTTGAGTTTATTAGAATCCTTGTTGGAATGCAACTCCACCGTACTCTACAAGTTGTTGCCTCTGTGGACGCCGATACTGCATTCACCGCTTTTCAACGTAAGTACTAGAAAACACATTATTTTTATTAGTTAAACAATTGTGTGTGTAACTGTTTGTAATTGTTGTGTATAGACAAAAAAATTGCTTAATTGACATGTTTTAGCGCCATCTATCGTAGAACAGGCAAATTAAAAGAGCAGTCGTGGTGCTGCAGATGTTACGCTCCGGTGCCTATAGATGACGCTGTAATTAACAAATGAATTGATACCGTTCTGAAACGTCTCAAAAATATTTTACTAGACATTTTTACCATCAACTCAATAATATTTTGTTAGAAAGTTTTTGATTTTGTAACTATATTTACAAAAAATACACAATTAAGTAAATATTTATGAAGAAACGCCTATAGGCGTATTTAGCTATTATCATGAAGGTAGCACTAGCTTTACTCATCTTTTCTTTATGAAAGTTGTTAAAAAAGCGTTCAGATATACATATAACAGAGGTCATAGAAATCTATCTTCAAAAACGAACTTCCTCAATTCCAGATGCCTCGTCACGTGGCCCAACGTATCGACGCGTGTCGCGAGATCAAGCCGGAGACAGTTCGCGCCAACACCACCCCCAACCCTAACCCCGACCCCCACACCGGCCCCCATACCGGCCCCCACGCCGGCCCCAGCCCCGGCCCCGGCCCCACCAACCCAGCCGCCGATGCTCTCGTCCAACGTCGACTCCACAGGCTCATGGCGAAGATGGCCCAGCTAGAACTGCAACCACATTCCTTCTATTTTATATAAACTGTTGTCTTCATAAACATCATTTTCCTCGCCTTATCCTATTTAGGGTCGGCTTTGTCCCTCCATTTCATTCGGTCTCCAGTCAACTCCACATTGTCTCCACATTCTCTCATAAACATCATCATCATCATCATGTCAGCCATAGGACGTCCACTGCTGAACATAGGCCTCCCCCATTGACTTATGTAATGGTGCCAAATAAAAAACTATAAATTCCAATAATTCAATGCGAGATATAAATTTTATTTGATATTCTCTTGAGCGAATGGTGGACCCTACATACAATAATATTTTTTAAGCGCCTGAATATTTATAACGGGCAAAGCAGCCGCCAATCGCAATTAGTACAGAATCAAGTCAGGAGGTCCATGCCGTGCCGCAACATAAACAATTAAAATTATGGCCGTAAAAGTTGAGAAAGACTGTAATGAAATTTGGTACAGAGACTAAAGCATTTGAAAGGACCAGTGCCGGATGAACTCAAAAACTTATGCTCAGATTAATTTCGAACCGCGGGGGCCCGATTTTGAAAAAAGAAAGAAAAGACCCCGCAGGGCCCCTTCTGCTACTCCTACGTAGTTAATCCGGCTCTGGTAAGGACATTGGCTACCTTATTTATATCCCGGGCAAAAGAAAGGTCCCACAGAAACACGGGTCGGAACCTAGTTTATTTATACTTATTAAGACTTGTTATAGTATACTTCAGATGTGAAGATATACTTGTTGGATGTTAAGTTAATATTTTACTTAGTCTAATAGCTGTGATTTGTAAGTATTTAGATGCAATTAAATATTTAATGTTGTAGTTAGATGTTTAAGAAATATGACCCATTAATATATTATGTTTTATCTGCCAATATATGTGTGTCAAAATGTTAGTCATAAAGTTAAAATTTTTATTTAAATTAGTGATAAAAATAAATAATAAAATATCTATGTCATTATCATTACGTATTCCCCTGACCCCCATCATACTAATATTATAGATAAGATAAGAGAAAAGATTTATATTTTTGTATGCAATGAATAAACATAAAAACTACTTCGCTGATGTGAATAAATTCTTTCACCAATGGAAAGCTATATTATCAGGGAGTAACATAGGCTATATTTTATCCCTGTATTGGAATGGGAACTACGCCCTAGATCATGCAAGTTTAGCTACATTTACACACGGCACATTTGATTCCAAAATAGATGAGCATGTACTAACTATTCAAACTAGATGGTCCGGCGGTGCTGCTGCTTAAATTTACTCCTCGGAGAATCTTCTGCGATCGCCGAAACGGTCCAGTCTGTGCCTGTCATTCGGTCAATAATCAATTAAATTTATCTCTCTAAAATACACTGCTAATGACTGATAAAAGAAATGCCTAAACTTGAACTCGTCCACTTAAAAAGTCTCGGCCTCTGTTTGCAGTAGAGCTATAAGCATCTGTAACGAAAATAATTTAAGTATCTATAAATGTTTTTAAATTTTCACTAGCATGCCGGCGAATCTTCAAATCATAAATGCGAATTAATTGATTCTCTAAATTGTCTTTGCATTTTGTATTGAAAACATAATGGGACATATAAAAATAAAAAAAGCGTCAAAGTAGTTTCAAAAATATATAAAACTAACCGACCAGCGCAACTTCGTCTGCATCCCCGTTCCTGTTTGTCGTAGCGTGATATTATATAGCCTTTAGCCTACCTCGATACGAATTTTCTTGTAGTGAATCCCTTGCGTGTATAACAACCATTCCCTTACTAAACGAGATTCGTTACAATCCCACGCAATTACACAAATATGTGACATGCGCGTGCGCACCTGGTAGAAAGTAATCACTGCGTATATTCATAATACTAATTACAATTTTACTACGGTGTTATTACAAACCACGTAATCAAGTAAGAAGCTGGACAGTAGGTCTTGATTTGACATTCTAGAGGGTTTTCAAATTTATGACTTTACTAATATTTTAAAGCTGAAGAGTTTGTTTGTTTGGATGCCCTTTAGTGTTCAATAGCGCATTTACCTGTCAAGGAAGGAAGTCTATATAACATCACGCTACGACGAAAAGGAACGGAGCATCAGTGAACAGTGATGCACGTAACGCAGACGAAGCGGCGCGAGAAAGCTAGTTAGATATAAACGCGAATGTTTCTGAGAATATTTAAATCTTTCACACAATTATGACTGAAAGGGATTTAAATTACATTGGCACATACTTTAATATGATTAAGGTTCGAATTTTTTTTACCGAAGACAATATTATCTACCTCATGTAGCAGTTGATACCGTCGCTGACCGGATTTGCTTTTGTCTAGAGAGTTCTGTAAAAGGGAAATTACTTAATTTGCACATAAACATAATTCATAGACTGAAATTTAAAGATATTTGGTAGATAAATAGTTACATTATTTTTCTAATTCTTTTTTTTCTTACCTTACTCATTCCAATATCCTGGGCCTTTTTTTTCACACACGGCCAATCTAATTCCAAACTAAGCAGGGCTTGTGATATGGTCACCAGATAGCTGATATACTACGTAAACTACTTTTAAATACATACTTATATAGATATTTACATCCAGTAAATGAATTACATAATCATTTAATTGCAGTAATGTACAATATATTTCCTAACAACTACAATGACTTTATTGATTACTTATATCACCTTTGACCCTTCACATAAAACTGCTGTTTATTTTATGACTTCAATGATTACGTAGATATGATTTTATTGTATCTTTAACACTTAAAAAGCTATAAGCAATGTTCACAACCGGCGGTGACAACTGAACATCAAGTGCATCCTCTTTCGACTTAAAAAAAGGTATCGAACTCATAAAATAAGACTTTTTGAAATGAAACCGAAATATTCTTGGACAGCCCGGTTGGCTTTGTGGTTAGTGACCCTGACTTTCAAGCCGCGGTTCGTGGGTTCGAATCCCACCCAGTTCAAACATTTGTATGCATGAATAATATGAATGAATATGTCTGTTTGTCCTGTGTCTGGATGTAAATATCTATATAAGTATGTATTTAAAAGTAGTATATGTAGTATATCAGCTATCTAGTTACCATATCACAAGCTCTGCTTAGTTTGGAATCAGATTGGCCGTGTGTGAAAAATGTCCCAGGATATTTTATTATAATTTACATTTGAACTTTTGACATACGAAATAGCTTTAGAGAATTATAAATACAGACTATACATTTCTTTAAAGCAATACTCTATCAGACGAAAGATTACCGTTAGACGTAGATCATCAAACAACTAAAGCATGACAGTAAAACAATAAAATAGGTACAGCGTGGGAACAACTACGTTTCTCATCGACTCTTCAGTTCAGTCCAATCGAAAGGTAGATAAAAACATTCATAATTTATTTATGAACTCGATTTACATCAAAAATAATAGCTTCAGTTGATTCTTCTGAAGTACGCAATAAGATTCAATATTGAATGTGTTTTGTGTAACAAAAGTGAAATTACAATTTGTGGTCTGAACAATTCACCAATCTAGTGATGTAACCGATCCAACCACTGTCATGTGCAATTATATTATTATGTTAACACAATGATTTAATTAATTGATCAAATTCAATGTTGTAATATATGGTACCGATATAAGTCGATTAAAAAACTGTATTGTGTTGTATGAATCCAAACTAATATTATAAATGCGAAAGTAACTCTGCCTGTCTTACTATCACGCTAAAACTACCCAACTAACATTTTGGTAATAAGAATAAGGGCTACATGAGCTGCTTAAGAGGATTTTTGTAACCCAAGGTTCTGTAAAGGCACTAACAACTAGGTGATAAAGCGTTCTGTAACTCTCTTATAACCCTGATTTGGGCCTGTTCGTACGAGAGCTTGAGGCTATTTAATGGTTATAGAGAGTGATAAATAAGTGTTTATTAAGAGTTAGAACAGTGCTACAGTAGCAGTGACTACCACTTCAAGTGTTTTATAAGCTATACACAGGGTATAACTGCAAGCTAAAGTAGTAAACAAGTTATGGAAACCACTTAAATTACTTTTTTGGTAGCAATAAATTTCACCGAAAGCGCTAAATATTTATACTGTTTCGCAGAGTTTTACGTTCTTGTTAGAGTCAATAGTGATAGTATTTTATAGCACGCATTCATGTCATGGCGTTTTAATAAAATAATTAAGGTAAGTACCTAAAGTGTTTAAGATTACTGGGTGTTATAGGGATTTAATCACATGCGGCGGTAAGTTTACGGTAACAATATATACTAGTTCTCATCTCATTTTTGAAGCGCCCTAAAAATAAACTACTTTTGATGATTAAATGATGTAAAAAAATACTGCCAGAATTTTTTTTTTCTTTATTTATCTTATTTATCAATTCCTGGAGCCTCCTTAAGATATTTTAATTGAAAATTATGAACAACGTAAGTAAATAATTGGACTAGGAACATTGCAATAAGGTTTTTCTTTCACAATTTTATAGTAGGTATATCTTTATTAAATGGCGTCTTAGTTCTAATTACTTAAGCATCCTGATATCTCTGTTATTCCTCCCGTAGTGATTAAATACTGATACTAAGGTGGATTGCAGAATCTAGCTCTATAGGACTTATGGAATTGTGTTTCCCACACGAACAGAAATAAAACTATTTGATTACACTTGTACAGTATATTAGCGTAAGGTTCACACACATACATTAATCAAGCACAAAGCGATAGCAGAAAGAAAAGAAAGAACTTAGAATTGAGAAAAGAATACTAGAGGAGAAAGAATATAAATATTATAGATCGCGGCAGCGCGTAAGCGAGAAATCTTTGTTAAGGCGACGTGGACTCGCGGTGGTCGCGGTAAAGTGACTGGTGCGCTTGCGGCGTCGAACTGGCGGCCGGGCCGGTCTGCGACCCTGCCGCCCCGCGCGTCGCACCTCTCCTCAGCTCTCGGTATAGTGTAGTTGGTATGCTACACCACCCTCCTGCGAGACTAAAGACCTGCGGAAAAATATTTTGGGAAATTAACTTTTCTTCCTGACCTTGTGGTCTTAACCAAATTAGGTACTCTGTCAGCTTGGTGTTGATATTCAGCATCGCTCAATGAATATGCTGGTTTGACTCTGTCTATCGATACCGTTACGGGGCCTCGTGGTAACTGTATTATAAATGTTTTGTCATTACGAGAAATAACTCGATATGGGCCGGTATAAGGTGGCTCGAGAGCCCCACGTAAGGCATCCTTGCGTAAGTATATATGAGTACAGGTATCTAAATGGCCATGAACAAAAATCGGCTTAGAGTCTGTATGTCTTGATGCAGGCACTGGTCTTAAAGAAGACATGTGTCCTCGAAGTCTCTTGACAAAATCTGAAGTTTGGGGTTCATGTGTAACAGGAACATGTATAAACTCACCCGGGATCTGCAAAGGCTCGCCATACACCAATTCAGCGGCCGAGCATTGTAAATCTTCCTTCCAGGCAGATCTCAATCCAAGTAAAATGATTGGAAGGACGTCTGTCCATTTTGCTGTGTCGTGAGCCATTATAGCCGCCTTCAGTGTGCGATGTAGTCGTTCTACCATGCCATTGGCCTGTGGGTGATACGCTGTCGTGTGATTTAGTTGAACTCCACATAGATTTGATAGTTCTCTAAAAAGGTTGGAGGTAAACTGTCGACCTTGATCTGTTGTTACAATCTGTGGACAACCAAAACGTGAGATCCAAGTTTCATAGAAGGCAGACGCAACTGTTTCTGCTGAAATATCGCATAATGGTTTGACTTCTGGCCAACGAGTAAATCTATCTATAGCGGTAAGACAGTATTTAAAATCTGATGATGTCGGTAATGGGCCTATCAAATCTATGTGTACATGATTAAAACGAACTCCTGGTGACTGAAATGTGCCTATCGCGGATGACGTATGTCTTTGAGTTTTTGATCTTTGGCATGAGTCGCATGTTTTTACCCAGGTACGGCAATCTTTTCGGACAGAAGGCCAAATAAACCTATCTGTAATCAGTTTAGTTGTTGGCTTAACACCTGGATGGCTCATGCCGTGGACGGTGTTAAAAATCTGTCGGCGTAGGTCCTGCGGTATATATGGGCGTGCCTTTGATAATGAGACATCACAATAGAGTAATACATTACTGTCCGGAACTGGTATTTTTTTTATTACGAGCGAAGTGGATTTATCCTGTAATATATTTTTAAGCTCGGTGTCATTTTGTTGATGAGTAGCTATGGCTTGAAAATTGGGTGGTATAGAAATAACTTCTATGCGAGAAAAAGTGTCTGCTGTAATGTTATCTTTCCCAGAAATATGCCTGATATCACTGGTGAATTGACATATAAAATCTAACCGATGTCGTTGCCTAGGTGAGCTAGCGCTACCATCCTTTTGTTGAAAAGCGAAGGATAAAGGCTTATGGTCGGTAAATACTGTAAAGCATCTACCTTCAAGCATATATCTGAAATGCTTTATACCTTCGTAAATAGCTAACAACTCACGGTCATAGGCGCTATACTGTTGTTGCGTTTTACTCATCTTCTTCGAGAAAAAGGCGAGTGGCTGCCAGTTACCACGTACCTGTTGTTGTAAAACACCGCCCAAAGCTGAATTTGATGCGTCAGTCGCGAGGGCCAACGGCGCGTGGTTGATTGGATGTGCTAATAGAGTTGATCTAATTAAACTATTCTTACATTTGTTAAATGATTCCAGGTGCTCTGGTGTCCATGTAAGAGCATGTGCACTCTTGATGTTTGATCCCGATAACATGTCATGGAGTGGGGCCTGTTCAGCTGCGGCATGTGGTATAAACCGTCTGTAAAAATTTAACATTCCAAGAAATCTGCGCAAGCCGCCAACAGTTGTAGGTGGTGGAAATTCCTGTATTGCAGTTATTTTATCCTGGACTGGTCGAGTGCCTTCAGAAGAAATGTGAAATCCTAGGAAAATCACCTCACTTTGTCCAAATAAACATTTTGCTTCATTTATTAGTAAACCATAATCCTCTAATCTTTTAAAAACTATGCGCAGGTGTTCCAGGTGTTCTTCTTCGCTTTTCGAGAAGACTAGAACGTCATCAATATAGGAATAAGTGAAATTTAAATCCCGTAAAACGCCGTCGAGAAAACGTTGAAACGTTTGAGCGGCATTTCTCAAACCAAATGACATATAAGGGAATTCAAATAACCCGAATGGTGTCGTAATAGCCGTTTTTGGGATATCCTGCTTGTAAACTGGGATCTGGTTATACGCTTTTACTAAATCAATTTTTGAAAATAACTTACAGCCAGCTAGTTGATGAGAACAGTCTTCAATGTGGCGTATAGGGTAGCGATCCGGTATTGTACGTGCATTGAGTGCCCTGTAGTCACCACAAGGCCTCCAACTATCTTCTTTTTTAGGCACCAGGTGCAAGGCTGACGCCCATGGTGAATCCGATCTTCGTGCAGTCCCGTCTCGAACCATTTGCTCAAACTGCTCCTTTGCTATAACAAGTCGATCTGGGGCCAAACGGCGTGGCCTACAAAAAACTGGCTGGCCTGGAATGGTACGTATATAGTGCACAGTGGAATGTTTAACTTCCCGGTGAAAACCTGACGGTTTTGTCAAATGAGGGTAAAGTGAAAGTAATTTATGATACTCACTATTGCCGGCTATAACCCTGACGCTATTTTGCGGACACCGGGACAAAGAACAGGTTGCAGAGATTGAAGTCAGGCTATCTAATAATTGGTTATTTTTACAATCAATCAATAAACCATAATGAGACAAGAAATCAGCGCCAATTATGGGCTTATCTACATTCGCCACTACAAAATTCCAAGGGAAATCTCTTCTTAGGCCTAAATTCAAATTCATCGGTAGTATGCCATAAGTCTGTATAACTGATCCATTTGCAGCGGTCAGTGAATAATCTGTTGGTGGTTTATATTGCCGTAAAAACCTGCGAGGCAGAACACACAGATCGGACCCGGTATCAATGAGATATTGAATTTTGCTGTATTTGTCAGTAATAAATAGGCGACGGGTAAGCGTTGAACGACAGTCTTTAGTCGCCTCTATTGACTGTCGCGTTCGTTTTCCGACTTGTAATTGCACGGCGAAACGCATCGGTTTGCACGTTGTTTAAAATTACTGTGATACCAACAAATACCTGATTTCTGATGCTGGGTCCAATCGCGTGACCTTGATCTGCTCCTTGATCGTTGTCCTCTTGTTCGGGGCAGGTATTCATTGTTTGAACGAAAACTCAATTGGGCAATCTGTTGCGTAAGTTCGTTTTGTAACTTATTTGTGATAGACTGTTCCATCCGTTGTAACATACCTTCGAGAGAGTTGGTACTTGCCACTTGATGTTGATTGCCAGGGGAGGGAGCTACTTCGCAAATTTGATCAGCAAGAACGGCGATGTCATCTAACGGTATTGTTTTCTGCGACGCAATTATTGCCTGAACGTGGGTAGGTAAACGACTAGACCATATATTTTTCAAAAATTCTTCGCCGATGTCTCCAACAGCCAATCCCCTTAAGTGGCGCAGGAATTGGGAAGGTTTTCTATCCCCTAATTCCTCATGTGTGAGTAGTTGCCGCATTTTTTGCTCGCGAGAAATGGACATACGCCTGATAAGTTCTTCCTTAATTTTTTCATACTTGCCGGTGGCTGGTGGATTGATTAAAATGTCACGAACTTCTTTCGCTGTCTTATGATCCAATTCTCTCACCACTTGATAATATTTCGTAGAATCCGATTTTATTTGTGAAATTTCAAACTGCGCTTCAACTTGATGAAACCAAATTTCAGGATCTTCAGCCCAAAAGGCGGGTAGGCGGATAGCAATGCGTTCTACAGACGATCCAGACGCTTGTTGGTCAGCGTCGATATTCTTATCTTCTGACGACATTCTAATGCCAGTACGATCACGTCGGGGTCACCAATATGGAATTGTGTTTCCCACACGAACAGAAATAAAACTATTTGATTACACTTGTACAGTATATTAGCGTAAGGTTCACACACATACATTAATCAAGCACAAAGCGATAGCAGAAAGAAAAGAAAGAACTTAGAATTGAGAAAAGAATACTAGAGGAGAAAGAATATAAATATTATAGATCGCGGCAGCGCGTAAGCGAGAAATCTTTGTTAAGGCGACGTGGACTCGCGGTGGTCGCGGTAAAGTGACTGGTGCGCTTGCGGCGTCGAACTGGCGGCCGGGCCGGTCTGCGACCCTGCCGCCCCGCGCGTCGCACCTCTCCTCAGCTCTCGGTATAGTGTAGTTGGTATGCTACAGACTTATAATAAACACTTCTAAGATCCTTATAGCTTTCTTAGTAACTCTTAAGACTCGACAAAACTCGTTAGGTGATATAAAGTATTTGTCTAACTCTTTTTAAGAATACCAGTTGATAGTAAGTGTTAGTAGACACCTGAGTATCACTCAGAGTGTTTAATACTTCTTGAAGCTATTAGAGTAAGACTTCAGGTGTTACAAGACCTTTCACTACCCCAGTAGTCGAACATCACCCGTTAGTAAGTGTTAGTAGACACCTTACAATTGCTTTAACAGGTTTGTGCAACTAAAAGCTATAAGAATAAGTTATACAATGGTTACGATAAACTCCATACTACCGCCTTGATTTATATTTTTTTTATTTATTACTCTTATTCCTCTGGAAGGTTTAATTATTCATAACTAACCCTACTGTAGAGTCGAAGGTTGCTATCGGAGTTCTTATATACCTTAAATAACAGTAAGAGCTCTAAAAAAGGCTGCCGCTAGCACTAAAATGTTTGTTGGGTAGTGAACCGAGTAAATAAAATTTGGTACACAGATAGTCTAGCCAGAGCCTGAGAATGGTCATAGGATACGCGGGTGTAATCGCGGGTAACCACTTTTAGTACATATGTTACGTTTCAAGTTATACTTAGGGAGTGAATGAGTTTTTGTGCTAAGAGATATGTTTTCGAAGATAATAGGCTAATAGGATGATAAGATAATAGGAAGATAAAAGGGGATTCAAATAGGTATTAAAGAAATACTTAGTCGAGTTCTGATAAGTAGAGATATTATATTAGATTTTATAATTTGTAGGTAGTTAATTGTGGAAAGTTATACGTATTGGTTGAGTTTATTCCATATTATAAACAGATTTTTTTATCATTGACTTGTTGAAATTGCCCCCATTCCATTAAAAATATGAAACAAATATTTCAGACAAAGTTGAAGACTTTTTTCTAATACTTTTTGCCGTAAGCACCACCATCACAATACATCCTGACATTTCTGTAGTGAAAATACAAAATCCCCTGCGAGGGCAGAATTCGTATATAAATAAATCCCATGACAAAACTTAGCTACCTAAACGACATAGGTATATACGGCATTTGACGTTCCATTCGCAATTATATTATTTCGTAAATGTCAATACACCACAGAAGGTGACAGACACATACTATAGTTATATTAAATAACTACGCACCGTATAATTGTGCGTAATTAAAAACGTATATACCTACGTAAACAAAATGTCAAATGAAATTACACTTCCGTATACGACACCTTTCGTAATCGTAGGTACAAATAGGTACCTAATAATCATATTTGAAAGGAGTTCCTTATCTTAAATTGAGCCTACAGATTAACATTATATTTGTTAATAATAAAAAAAATATTATTAGGTATACCTAACATAAAAAATATATTTATCTCAATTTCTTCACAAATGAATCGAAAAGAACTTCGTTCCATTCGGTTTTTTTTTATTAAAATAGGCATTTACAAGCACATATGAACAGTCACACTTATGCTCGGTACTGAATGCTGTAGTTTTATTATCTGTCCCTGCTATGATAAGGTAAGTCTAAGTAAGTAATAAGGTTTGTCTCTGCTATACCACCTCTAATGCCCTATTTACCGACTCTTAAGTGCACCAGATTAGTAACCAGTAAAAGATATGCAGGCCATGCAGCAGATTAACGAAATCTTTTACTTAGATTCCGTAATTTTGAAATATTGATTTAAAGGGATAGGTATCTACATAGTAGGTAGATATGAAAATCTTCTACAATGATGCGGACCCCATCATGGGCGAGTCCGTTGGGCGTTATTTTTACTTAGTTTTTACGATTAAAATCCCTACTAAGTAATATTATAAATCCAAAAATAACTCAGTCTGTTAATCTTGAACTCCTAAACCAGAGAACCGATTTTAATGAATTTAGTACAGAGATAGACTAGGGTTTGAGATATGAGTATACACAGGCTTCTTTTTATCCTGGAAAATTTGATGTTCCCTTGGGAACGTGTGTGAAACCGCGGGGCAAAGCTAGTCATACTATAAATGCTCACCGTTTAACCAGCAATACATAAGTACCTAGAGTCGACTCTAACCGAAAGCACATTACATCCTACTGTCATCACAGTTTCAACTCAGAGTTCAAAGCATAGATCCTTTTGTTGTCTCCAAAACCAGTAAATGAGAAGGCGATCATGATTATTAACCCTGACCAAATAACCTGGCAATTGCCGGCACAACCGATTGTTAGTTTACCGTACAATCGCGCCGCGTTGACGTGGGCGATAGTCGCTAAATATATAAGAGCGCAGAAGGGTAGACCTAACAACAATTAGCTAACTTTGAAAAATAGATCTGTGATATATAGACATGCAGTCTTTAGATCTAATTAGATTTGACCTGCCATAAAAGGAGAATCAAATTGAGAACCTCCTCCTTTTTTTTGAAGACGGTTAAATCCCTTATTTTATGCCGAATCCACTGGCGTTTTCAATGACAATTTCAGCTGTGACTACAAATCTACCATTCATACCCGTAAAAAAACCTTGTATGTATCTACCTATATCTTAACAGACCCCTGAGAAATTCTTTTCGCGTACATAGAATCATCTCATCCCAAATAAGGACCATTGTGAGAGAAAAATAAATAAATATTATATTATTATTATTATTAAAAAAAAGAAGATAAAAAAAACACCCAAAATTGACAAATAAATACATAAATAATTTCTATAATATTCAAAGAAATTAATACGATATTTTATTTTGAATTCCTAGTTTTTAGAAAATAGATAGTTAAACACAAACCGACTCAGACCACCTGTGCTTATTTACTCTGTGCCAGTGAAATTGGGTGTGACCAGACACAATAGAGCGGCAAATAAACAATTTAATTTAGTACGCAACACTCATCAAACGCGTTCATTAGTGCGCTTTGTATCTATGCTTTGGCAACACTTGGGCTAATTCGCGTAGGTTTGACCCGAGATCATCATTGTTATATACACTGGAAAGTTAATTATTATAATTATTGATATCATTGCGACAGTTATTTTTAAATTTTCATATATTCTATTGATTTTGATAATGTATTATATGATACTAAATTATCAGCAACACGTTTTGAAGGATCTCAATTATCCCATGTCAAAAAATATAACAGACTGAGCTATTCTAGATCATGTTCTAAGTGCGAGTTTTATCCATATTCCGTCAGGCACTTCAACACCTATTATAAATATCTATGTCATCATCAGTCATAAGACTTCCACTTTTTTTATGGACTAGGTGTCAGCCTGTGATGGCTTTTACACCGTTACGCGGACTGTTTCGGTGAGCGCAGAGAGCTCTCAACCGAAGGAGAATTTAAGCGACAGCGCTGAGGGTGTTCCCTGCGGGACCGTGCCTCGGCTCAGGGCGTCGCTGGGGGAAACTTCCACTGCTGAACATAGCTATGTAAATTATGAAAATAGTAATAACAATATTATAAAAACCAAATCAGTTTTCGTTATAATTCCCTTATAATTTTCGGTGAAGGAAAACATCGTGAGGAAACCTGCATGCCCGAGATGTCACAATTAAAGGCATGGGAAGTCCGCCAATCCGCATTAGGCCCGCGTGGTGGACTATGGCCTACATCCCCCTCGATGTTGGGGGAGGCTCGAGCTCCTCGGTGGAGACGTATATGAGCTGGTGATGACATAATATTGCATCGAATTCAATATACTTCAAAGGTAAGCAATGATTCCAAATGATTCAATATACATTATCATTTATATCATTGATACAGAATGCGGATCGACAGCCGATGATAGATTAATATAATCTGATGAGTTGTGTAAGTTATTAATCATTCCGTCGCATCTCTATATGTAGAGCTGCGTTTACAATGACTGTGAAAATAAAATAAGAAAAAAAATATAATAATATTTTAAAGAGATTTGTAAATTTTGTTATAACCAAAAACTACTGGATCGATATTAAAATCTACCCAAAACATTTCCGAGCGATAGGCCTATAGGCCCCCAGGAAGGGGGTGACACTGTGAAAAGGTAGCCAGTATTAAATAAAGCTCAGTTACTGTTTCAATAACAAGCAGTTGTACTTGAGAGCCAGTACTAAACTATGTATACCTTTAACTACATCATACGTAAAGACACATACGCACCACAAGAGATCGTTTTCGCGAGATCTCGGCGTTTTTAAGCGAGATTGATCTGTAGCCTTTTAATATATTATTATTTAATATATTAAAAACCATAAACTCTAACTTCTCGGTACGACAGACTTTTACCTACACTTTCAAGTTAGCACACACTCAAGTGCATCATGAGAGACAATTCCTAACAAATCAAGTAACGTATAGTAAAAAAAGTTAAACCGCAGCTTCCCGCAAGATGGCGCGCGTTACGCCATCGCAAATGTCATAATAACTATGATTACGGAGCACACCACCACCGATCATGCGGGATTCGTGTCAACGCTTGTGAATTTTTCGTGGGTAGTGTTGTAGTTGGTTGGTTATCGATAAAATTAATAAATAAAAATATTCTTGGACTGATTCGCGATCAAACTGATTCTAAATTGCGCTTGTGCTAGGTTAGCAGAAATATGATATAGGTACTTACAACCTAAACTAATTTTAAATATATACTTCTTATATATAAATAAACACACAGTCTTTCGAAACAAGACTATTAACCTAATCCTATAAAAAATTAAATTGATTGTTTCAAATCATCAATAAATTTATCTACAACTCAGACACAGAAGAAACATAACAGTTCTACTTTCAGCCACCTGTCGTGGGTTTCAATCCCACTCGGGACAAATATATTGTGTGCATAAAGTAAATCTATTTAGTACAAGCTCTGCTTAGATTGGAATAGATAGGCCGTATGTAAAAATATAGGTTACTGCGATTTTTTTTTATAATTTAAAATTGAATCACAAATTAGCCTAAATTATATTTCTGGCACAATTTACGATGACTAAATTAACCGAAGTTAAAGTATACAAACTATCGACATAATTTCATCGACACCCATCGCATCACTATCAAAACGTTCCCACATCTAAAATGCGGGCAAATAATGATAAAACAGGTTTTTGCATCGCGAAACGAGATCATTTCTTTATTATTTACATAAATCTACTTATTCACGTATAGTGTCATTGTCTCATTATCTTAGCTAATTATAATTAGGGGCTCTACGACTGTGAGGTCGTGGATACGGTTCCTGACATTACATTTCCGTTCTATTGTATATACAATGTGTAATATTTTCTTGTTTGTTTTAATTCTTGTCTATGTCTAGTTTTGTGTGAATATTATGAAATGTTAATCTTGAATTGGTATTGATATAATCTTAAAAAGCCGACTTGCTGTTTATCACAATACACGTTATTTTTATCAGAAATCTATATATAATTTTACAGCTATAGCAGTAAAAATATTTTTTTTATCCATTTATTTATTTGATAATACTAATGTTTAGTTTGATTACAAATGTAAAAAATATCTTTTGTCGGAAATAAATACGGCAATAAGCTTTTTCAATATTTTTTTTTACTGAAATAAAATAAAATATATTTTTTCATTCAAATAGGCCTTCACAGGCGCTTATGAAACGTTGATTATAATGCTCGGTTTGTATGTAAAATATTATAAAGTTGTAAGGTATATAATTTACACCTTACTGTATCAAGACTATCTATCTATCAAATCAAATCAAATCAAAATATTTTAATTCAAATAGGCCAAATTGCAAAGCACTTATGAATAGTCAGACTCTAACGCTCGGTTCGGAAGGTTGGTTTTGCTGAGAAGAGCCGGCAATAAACTCAGCAATTACTCTTTTTAAAATAAACTTAGATTATAATACATTTCAAGGAATTAGTCTCACTGACAATACCTGCGTGGTAGGGAATCATATATTATATACTATCATATACTTATCTATAGTATAGCTATCGAGAAGCCTCATTAGCGAGAAACTTAGTAATGCAGTTTTTGTACCAATAAATTTAATTAAGTATTACATACCTACCATAGTGAGAGAACACTTGAGAACAGTATTGACAATGTTTTTATTATTTTAAGCCATTTATTCTACACCGAGAAAAGAGAGTACATTTTAAAGAGGTGGCCAGCTCAGTGTACCCTGCACATTAGGTACAGCACTGATTTTCAGCTGGCCCCCTTACTATTGCGCAGCAAATTGATCATACGCAAAAAAGAACAACACAAAAGATCAGCAAACACACATCAAACAAATACAAGCAACATTTTATCCTTACAATTATTTTATATTAGAAGCCACCCCGCGGTTTCACCCGATTTCCCATGGGGATCTTAACCTTTTCCAGGATAAAGTAGCTTATGTGCTATTTCAGAATATACTCAAACTCTGTGCTAAATCACATCCAAATCCCTTAAGCCGCTGTGGCGTGGAAAAATAACATACATCCTTACACCTTCACAAGCTTTCGCATTTATAGGACAGGCTAGAAAAGAAAACTCATAAAATACCAAAATTATCTAGAATTACTTTCGTTACATAAAAAATTATCAATCACAGTTCAATAAATCACTTGGTATGAACTACCTACGTTCGTAAGTCGACAGATAAATAATGAATGTAAAAAATTAGATTGACATATGGACATGCAATTCATACCTCAAAACAATAGCATTTCATAATGATACAGATTGATAGCCTGTACAAATTGGTCGTAGATTTGCAACTGAGACAATATGATACGATTAGAATGAAATGATTTATTGATATTGATAGATTGACGGATTTCAACGCTTCCTTGTTAGATGTAAAAGAATTTCTTAATAGTTGAGACGGTAGGTTAAGTCATGTTACTTAAAGTTACGGTTCATTCATACTTCGGTTACTTTTTAAGGTTCCGTAGGTAACCAACGGGACCCTATAACAAAGTCTTCGCTGTCCGTCCATCTGTTTGTCTGTCACCGGGCTATATCTTCGTTATAGGTAGACAATATTTTTTTTACAGAATGTGTATTTTTGTTACCGCTTTAACAACAAATAAAATTATCTTATACCGCGTTATTTTTTGCTTCTTTATTTTTTCTTCCAAATGGGACCTATAATAATTCCCAACCAGTAGCAGCTTCAGTGGTCAATGTCCTATTATAGCTTAAACATAATGAATAATAACAGTATTTTCTTAATTGAATCAAAATTATGTTCACAAATAGTTTGTAAGCTTTGTTCCCACACAAGCGTTAGCTGAAGCCGTGGTGGCTCAGTGGGTAACGCACCGACTCACGACCATGAGGGTGCAGGTTCAAACCCTGGCCCGTACCTCTGGGTTTTCTAAAAAAAACTTACGTACGGATACGTGAGGAAACCTACATGCCCGAGATGTCACAATCAAAGGCATGTGGAGTCCGCCAATCCGCACTAGGCCCACGTGGTGGACTATGGCCTAGACCCCCACATTGTTAGGGAAGGCTCGAGCTCCTCGGTTGAGACGTATATGAGCTGATGATGAAGCGTTAGCTGTATATTAGGAACTGTCTTTCCCAGTAAATAGTGAAGCAAAAATATTACAGATGTCTCAAAATTTTAAGTCTATGTACCTACTCCAAAACCATCAAAAACACGGATATAAAACCTAATAGAAGTGAGAGTTTATATTCTTTAACTCACGTATCATCAGTTATGTAAGCACGCCTACTGTACTCCGACAAGTCCAATTCAGTAAGGTACATCTAGTTTCATCTCTATCTTTATGTTCCATCTCTATCTTTAAGTACGATGTTGAGTGAGAAGGGTGATCCCATGGCCACGTTGCCCACCCTCAAAACTATGCATTAGAATTGCGCTTGAGTATTTTAATTGAATTTACTTATGTTCAGGATGCTACCTTATATGTGAGAGATATGAAGATTAGGAGTAAGAAATTTGTAATAATGAGAATTGTACTGTGAAATTATGTTAACAATAATAAAGTTATATGATTAATACCTCTGTCATAGTTGACTCACCTACCAAAAATTTTTATGAAAATGTTTTTTTTTAATGTTTTTCAAATAGGCCTTCACAAGAATTATGAATAGTCAGAATCAAAATCAGTGCATTATTAGCAGACATATATTAGGTATGTTACAAGTTTAACTTATAAGTAACACCCCTATGATTATATTTTTTTCAAAATTACATTCATGTAATAATTTAATAATAATTTAATAATAATAATAGTGATATTCAAAAATGTTTTCGCAAAGGATCCTTTTAATTTCTACAACGAATTTAATCGTAGCATTAAGGTTCAGAATCGCATTGTTTATGTTTAAATAACTTGTTTTATTATAGGCTTTTAAAAGTGATGAACACAGAATAGTCACGAATACAGTTTCAAAACAACCAAGGACAAAATTGTGTGCAATTTTAATATTATTTTTTGATAATAATAGTTATTTTTCAGCATTCCAGTGGTATTTAATCTGGTGACATTGACGCCGCCGCGGCCGGTTGACAAACAAACACCGCAGGAATTAATTGAGTTTAAATTGTTGTTTTTAAATATCTCGACGGTTGCATTATAATTTTAGGGTGTTGTTTGGTTTATAATAACACGAAGATTTTCAAATTAAGTTAAAAAAAAAAATTTATACTTTTTTATTATTATATTATACCTATTTAGTAATATAGATGTTTCATTTATCCTTAGATTCATATTTATATTTTCAATGCTTTCAGTCTAGTACTTAAATCATTTAATTAATTAGTTAATTTTATTTATTGAAGATATTGAATAAGTACACATTTTTATTTTAGTCACAGAACAAACTGTGTCTATGTTCATGCACATACCTCTGTGTCTCGGGAGAATCCAATCTACCAAGCTTTAAAAGTAAGGATTACAAACAAACATCCTGTTAGTTCTCTTACATATACTTATTTATATACAAATTTTTCCTTGTAAGAAACACCAAAAACGCGATTAAAAAAAATAAAGACCAGTAGGTAGGAAGATGAAAAATACTTTACGAGCTTCATAATTACAAAATGAACACAAAAAAATCGTTTAAGCCGTTTCATAGGAATTCGATAACAAATACTGTGACACAAGATTTTTATATATTTATCTACGTATATATACATTTAAACCGTAAGTATATAATTAGCTAGCATTGAGCCCAATCTGTCGCGCGTGAAGGCTCGCGTGTCCAACGCACAGACAAACAGACAGATAGACAGACAGTCGCCGTCATTAGGAAGATTACCCATATCTAAACTCTAAGTCGCCTTGAACTATGGAGACATTGTAACTAACTAGACCCGTACAACTTCGTCTGCGTACCGTTTTTTCATTGTTCCTCCGCTCCTATTGGTCGTAGCGTGATGTTTTATAGCTCATAGCCTTCCTCGATAAATAAGCTATTCGATACTAAAATTATTTTTAAATTCGGATAACTAGGATCTGAGATAAGCGCGTTCAAACAAACATAGTCGTCAGTTTTGTAATATTGAGATTATGATAGCTTATACATTTTAAGATGTGCGTGAAAAATTGTGGTTGATTAGACAGTTCAATAACTTTGTGTAGATTGCAAAGGGCTATGAAAGGTTAATACTAATTATATATATCCTAGATTATTATTAAAGGACGGTCAATTTGATTTCAAAATTAAAGTGCGTGTTCTATAGTAGGTAGCTAGATAGATAAATTTATACTTAAAGGTACTAAATGTATAAGTAAGTATCTGCCTGAAAAGAATTATTCGTATTGATAGGTAAGTATTTAGGCACATAAAGTAATTCAGTCCTCACTAACCAATATACTACATAAATCATTGTATTGCGTTAAACTTAGTTAGCATAAACTAATGTCAGTAATGTCCACTTCCTAGAAATCCCAATAAAGTTCCCCATTGTGGCGATCCCGTAATAAAACACCGTTATCGCACATATCTCAGTCCGTCTGTTCGTCTGTCTGTACGTAGAACTAATAGGTTGGGTGGAAGCGACAGACGTTAGACATTTTATTTAATTAAACTTGTTGAAATACCCTTAAGCGCCGGGTTTGACTTTAAAATAAATGAAATTAAGAGAGAAATATAATTTTGACTTTCATATAGAAAAAATTAATATGTTTAGGTATAGTTCTTATATTATGTAATTTTCTATTTAATTTAATAAGAGAAAATATTAATGTGTACTAATATTATACAGTTGGAGAATTTGTTTATATGTTTGTTCGTTTAAACAAGGGATTACCTAGAAGAACTAGGTACTGGTTCAAATTGAAAAAAAAATTGTGTTGCAAAGCCCATTTATCGAAGAAGACTATAGAATGTCTATAGAATATCTCCCGGGTATGCGGGTGAAACCGTGGGCCCGCGTAGTAATTCATAAATCTATCTAATTTTATTTTTAAGGCCATAACTAATTTTACGGATCAGAATTGATTTCATTTTTTTTTTATTTCATTGATTCATAGCTATCTATAGATATTTTTATACCATCTATTGTATTATACATCCATGTCATACGTAACCGGACTCCGGACTGCAGGCTCCGGACAACCATGGGATCGCCCTTATCCGCTCCGCGATCTATTATCAGCAGATCAACGCTATCATTACCGTTGTGGCGAAATAATGATCATTTGTATGCACTTGACCCAGTATTGTGATCTCAGGGAAGTGGGTTTTGTGTTGGGTGAGGTTTGCATTCAAACAAAACTAGTTTCATGGATATTAAAGCAAAAATCTTCGGTAAAACAATTAAAGAAAACCCTATTGGAGTCAAAGGTATATAGAGCTTGGACTATGGTAAACAAAAAATTGTCTACAGTAATATGTAAAGAGGAAATAAAAGAGTTTTTTGTTTGTTTCATTATAATGAAAAGGCTTCGAAACTACTGGAGCGATCTGAACAATTATTTTACCAACGAAAAGCTACGTTGTCAGGAAGTAATATAGTCTATATTTAATCGCCGTATTCTTACAGGAACGGACACTACGCGGGTAAAACCGCTGGCTATAAACTAGTATTAGGTACATATACTTAATAATTAAATAAAAAATATGTAAATAATCATAATAACGTGACACAGATCGTGGATTTGATTTTAGCCTACTAAAGAATGTGTGCATTTTGTTCTGTAAAAATTAAATAAATATTTATAACAAAAATCTCCTTAAAATTGCGTAGAATAGAAAAGTGACGAAACAAACCTAGATTTACAAACATTTCAAATACTTATCTACAAAAACAAGCTCAAACACTATGTAGCTACAGGATTTTCAATAGCCTTTTATGATCAGATTGAGACCTGATCATACGTGAATCTGATTCTATTCACCTAATGCTTTCAGTATTCATTATGCACATTGAATCGTGGGGTCACGGGTTCAATCCATAAACATCTCGCAACTGTTTTGTTTTTTTGTGTTTAGCATCTGTTTAATTCGGAGTATCTAGATATTCACGTATTTCAGAATATTCTATTTTTTTATTACTTTAAATGACAATTTTTTCCGCGGTTTCATCTGAGTTTTCGACAGATCTTAAATTTTCTCGTTATAAAAAGTAGCCTATGTTTTAATCCAGTTTATAAAATATCTGTGTTCGAAATTTCATCCAAATCCTTTAAGTAGTTTTTGCGTGAAAGAGTATCAAACAGGTACATCCATACTCACATATATAGTGTTTAGTAGGATAATATTAGAAGGATGGATTTTATTTTTGTAATTGGTATTTTAGTGAAAAACTTTCGCTTTTGCTATTCGATTTCCATAGGACCACTTCTGATTATATATTTTCATTTTCTGCGCCCTCTACAGTTTGTCATATCTATTATTATTGATCGTAGCGTGACATTATATACTCTATAGCCTTTCTTAATAAAAGACCTAACTAACACAAAATTACTATTTCCGAATTATATTCTTTTCAAACAAACAAATCTTTCTTCCAAGCATACCTATAACCCTCGCCCAAAACTAGTGGAAAGTTACCTTCACTCCACAATATTATCTATCACACAAACACAACACTATCAAGAGTTCAACGCCATGTCGGAAGCGTCTCGTGGCTTCATCATGGCGTAAATCGCGAATCAGTAACATCAATAGTTCATAAACTTATCGCAATCAACGGTGGAGCTCACGACTGCGTTATCTATCATATTTTGAAATCTTTTGTGACTTCATGTCTGTAAAGTCAAAGGTTTAGATTCTAACTTGAATTACTGTTAGAAAGGTAAAGAGTTCATATAAGTAGATACACATGAGAATCTATATACCTAGGTACTAATCGACACCAGCTATTTATACTACGCTAAGTCCGAAATGTGTACTTTACAGGAGAGGCTTATAAAGGAAAAAACGTGATAACTTTTACATTAATTAAGATATTTATTTGAAATTTGGAACCCTTCATGGTTATTTTTTTCATTATAATATCTCATATTTATTTTTCCATAATTATTTTTATTTTTCGATTTAGCGCTAGTTAGCCGAATATAGACGTAATTCTTCAAATTAATTTTACAAGTTACACACGTCTATCTTACGTTAGCGTTGTGTATTGCGGGATGTCATAGTGATAAAGATGTGTTATTTTTATTGTGTTGCGATGATAATTTTTAAATAAATGATGCATTATTTGTAACCTTAGGGTTATATATATATCCGTAAAATGTATTATTATAAATTCACTGGCTAAATAACTAGTTATTAAAGTTAGCTTTTTGTTAACCCGTATATACGTCTCTGGCGGATATCGTGTTAAAAGCCGCCAAATTATACATAGCGTACTATACATCGACCTGTGCCACAAGTTAACGCCTCATTTATCTTTCCGTGGAGCTAAAAAATATATTATTTTTTTATAGATTCTAGATAGAATAGAGCAGATGATATTGTATTGTGTAATTTTGATACATAATTTAAACTAATAACGTATAAAACTAGTAAGTAATCAACAGTTAATTAAATATCAATTAAGTGCTTACTTATGATTTATTGAAGATCAGATCAATCACAGTTCGATTTTGTACCTTATAATTATTTAAATTAATAAAGTACTTAATATTGTTATTCTTAAAAGAAAATGAACTCTCCTCATTATGTTCAGTTATTAAAATAATAATATTTATGTGGAAAGCAAGATGGGAGGCATTTGCCCTGCAGTGGGATACCCATAGACCCAGGCCTTAAATAAAATAGATAACAATAACGATAATACATTTCCGGAATAATATTGTTATCACAATAATATTTAAGGTTTTTGTATATTGTTGGATTGATTTAACCAAGTTTCGTGTCTTTTTCGGGAATAAGCTCAAAAAGTGGGATAATCTAGTATTTTTAAAATATACTACATGTTTGCTTAAGTTATCAATCAAAAGATAAACGATACTTATTTTCCAACAAGCCGTAGTTACCAATATAAACTATTGTTATTAACTTTGTGCTAGATAATTTTGTCATCAATAAAAATTAAGCTAATATTGTTTCAAGAATCAAAATAAAGGAGTTCCATTCCCTATCGCACTGGTGTATACCATTCAACTGGAGAATACACTTCTCTGCCTCTTGCAGTCTTTTCTAGTAAAGCCGTATGTCTTTTTTTCATAAAATGGTTGCTTCTTCATCTTCTCTATCTTCATTTGAATGAAATGAGCGGATAATAAGTATCCTCATAATATAGTAAACGATATGGTTACTGTTTTATCCCTCACGCAGTTATCTGATTATAGGTTGACTTTGTGAACTCTCTAAGATGTTAATTTGTCAAATATATTGTTTAAGCAACTGGCAGCATAGCAAACAAGCAGCCTTTTTAGCCGTTCGGTAATCACAGTATATAAGCGGGGGCTTATATATTCATCTTCGAGCTTAAGATGTTAGAGACCCACATCAGACTTTTTAGGACGATGGCATTTACTAGTTTGATACCGCAGAATAGAGACTATCATTAAAAACAGGCGAAAGTTTTAAAATTACTGGGGGTGGATATTGCCGTTACTAAATCTGTATTACTACTGGGGCTGTCATTCATGTGCAAACCTGAAAGACTTTCCTGGGCAGACGTACCGATTTGATGTGGGATTGTTGTATTTTCGGTTTTTTGATAAGAAGTCGGCTACATATACGTATCGTCGCCATTTGAAGATAAGAAACTATATTAGCTGTGCTGTCAGAAGGATCATCAGATACGACAGAAAACAAAATGTCGATGCTTGTTGGACTTAATGTCAACGGAGAAGGCTTTTGGTCAATACTTTTGGTAAATAAATATTAAGTGGAGTATAAAGAACCCCCAAGTCGATTAAGTTTGTATCTTGTAGGTCTGCACATAATTTTCATAATTGACTGAACTAGATAGGTATATAATAATTATTATTTTAAAATTATCTCATCAGACATAACGTGCTTATAAAAAATCCCGAACTCAGGATTATTAACTTCAGCTGGTAATTTATTTGGCTACGATTCTACAAAAAAGGGTAAAATATTGTATTAAAATTATGTTTTTTATTATCATCAAAACATGCCGATACATTAAAAATATGAATGGTGAAATAACCGGCGAAAACGAATAAATATAATTGTATTTTTACATAAGTATTTAGCTAGTAAAAGTCGCTAAGTAGCGCATTCTACAAATGAATAAATATACCTGATCGTTCTAAACTACGCTAACTAGTGTTTGCGTAGTATACACGGACTTTTATAAAAGCGCTTAAATTTAAGAAATACGTAGCGTATTACTATAATATATATTTAAATACTTTGTAATACATAATATAATCTATGCGCCCCCTCCCCGTGTACACTCCGCTAACACTAGTTGGCGAGGTTTAAATCGAGTGATTTCAAAAAGTACCTGCACTTAGCGTTTTATAAAATTTGTAACTTCGTTATTTTTGTATATTTCTTCACAATTTTTTTTTTACATATAAAAAACCTAATTCTAAGAAGCTTGGCATAAAAAAACGTTTTTGCCAAATTTCGAGTTAGCGTAGTATAAATAGCTGGTGTCGTAATATATAAAAATGAAGAGTTTGTTTGTGACTTTGTTTGAACGCGCAAATCTCAGGAACTACTGCTCCGATTTGAAAAACTTTTTGTGTTAGATAGCCCATTTAACGTGGAAGATTATAAGCTATATTTTATCCCTGTATATATATGGGAAAGGGAACTACGGGAGTAAAACCGCGGGGTGGAATCTAGTGTAGGATAAAGATAAAGATTACAATTTACAATACTTTTTTTGTTTTGGCTCTAAAAGGCCACTCTAAAATGTCAAAACTGTAGAAGCTTCTACATACAGGGTGTAATTGCGTTAGCTCAGTTTGATTTTAAACCTACCTAAGTAATACTTATTAGTTTCAGTAGCTATGACCTTCAAAGCTCTATCAAAATTTAACTGAATAGGTATATGACTTTGAAGAAAAAACGAATAAATCCAAGGAGCAAGAGCTAGCGTATGTATGTACTTATATTGAAAGTTGTTATCTTATCTATCGGCACATCAAAGTAATTCGATCTGCAAATACTTAGCATTTCCGATCACTTACCACGTTACAACATGTCTTAACCTTGATCGATACTTCACTAATAATCACTACTTATCCATACTTTTACTTTATAATATTATAAATGCGAAAGTAACTCTGACTGTCTGTTACGCTTTCACGCTAAAACTACTGAACCGATTTAAATGAAATTTGGTACACAGATAATCCAAAGCCTGAGAAAGGACATAGGCTACTTTTTATCCCGGGAAAATTGAAGATCCCCAGGAACGCGGGCGAAGCCGCGGGGAGCCACTAGTATTATAAATGCGAAAGTAACTTTGCCTATTACGTTTTCACGCCAAAACTACCGAAGCGATTTTCATAAAATTTGGTATGGACATAGACTAGACTCAAGAGGATGGGAAAGAACATAAGCTGCCTTATATCCCGTGAAAATTCGAGGTTCCCTTGGGAACACGGGTGAAATCACGGGAGCCACAAGTAATATAAAAAACATAAAAGCACATGGAAAAAAAGTCAAAATGGCTTCATTTGGGAGCGGTAGGTACACTTCTACACGTCTTAGGTTATTCTTTAAAATCATTATAATATCTAATAAAGCTTTATTATTAATATTATTATTATTTCATTAATTCCATACTTAATACATTTTAAAACGATAACAATTGATAACTTAATTACCTACTATTTAATTACATTTATTACACTTAACTGAATCTCTTTCTGGAGGCTTTTTAAAATCATTACGGAACATATAAAATTATGAAACACAAAGCCCTAAAAGTTCATAACGTAAATTACCATTTAACGGATTTTAGCACACAATATTAGCTCTTGAAATCGGAGCTTTATTCACACAAATCCGAATAATAGCGCTAACTAGTTACGTTGTGTGAAGAGTGAAACTAAGCCACCTACACACTATTTCAGAGTTATTGTTTACGAACACCGTGTATGGACAGCCTAATTGACTCTTACCCATTGTAAACATTAGAAAGAATTGGTATTTATGATGAAATGTACCAACTGATGGTAAGTGGTCACCATCATCCTAAAATCACCTTTTACATTGGTAAAGTATTGTATTTTCTTTTAGGATTTAAAGATACAGGGTCTTAGCTAGAAGATTCGTATTTTTAAACCTAAAACATGCACAAAATGCCTTTTATGTGTATATACATCGCAACATAGAACATCCTCAATTTTTTTAATATTGCTCTTTATGGCACACTTAAAACAAAAGGTATTTTAAGACAGTCATTAAACAAAACATTAATCGACGCCTACCTTTGAAACAATCAATTACAAATTGTCGTCAAAAAAGACATTTCGACTACAAAAATAATAAATTCCAACAGTTACTAAATTGAACCGCGGTTTGCCTAATAAAGAGAACAATTGTAGATGTACCTTTCCATCCCCCACCGTGCGGTGGGTCGGTGCGCGAGCTCCTCTGCGCAGTCTCTCGCCGTGCGCATCGTCGCGTGCGCATCTTTACCCGCGCACGATATATAAACTCAACAATTTTCTCGGTATTTATAAATTCATTATTATATTTTTTTTAAGTTTGTACTTTCGAACTGTTTGGAAGCTTAGTTAGGCTGAGATTATTTTGTAATAAAAATAAATTGACTAATTTTAAAAGGGGTTAAAATTTTACTGGCAAATTTTTCGCTTTTCCAAATTTTAATAAAACTATAGAGACGACCTCTATCAAAATAGTTTTAACAACCTTCCAATATTTTTATCTTTTCACAATTTATGGCAACAATAGTCAAAAAGCCAATTATATTATTTTTTGTTTCACACAAACATTGTCAAACAAAATCAGACATTGTCCGAGTGTTAAAAACACCCAACCTAATTATACGTGTGATTTTTGCGTAACCAAGCTCTATGAGCCGTGAGAATGTACATCTGTATATTCCGTATATAGATGCTGTTTTTATCACAATAACTCGGTTATACAATAAGGAACTATACACTGTGTCGGTACATTGTTAATTTTATATTAGCTTATGTATTAACGTGTTTTCCAGCTATCGAATTTCTGTGTTCATTTCGGCAGTTTCATACGAAAAGTCTTAATAGTTTTAGGTCAGAAAATTTTAGTTTTTCTAAGATTGTTTTAGGGATTAATATGTAAATGTTTTTTCTAATGAATTGTTTAGCAGTTCGAGAGTACAGACGGTACAACAAGTGTATATATACGTGTGACTAGTGACGTAATAACAGACAGTTTATTGTGATTGTATTGGTGTGAGAAGCGGCTGATTTAGGTGAGTGATACACACTGTTATATTATAACTTTTTCTATATATATGTACATTTTTTATTGACTATCTCCTTTATAACTGATGTATGTCGGCGGCACGCCAAGGGGTTCGTTGGAATCCATCACGAAATAAAAGATTGAGAGAAGATATGATATAATAAACTTATTTTACTTTCAAGAAACACAATACAATAGTCGCCGATGATTGCTGGACCAAAAGTGAACTCGATACAAACAGTTTGGTTACAAATTACATTATGGCGGGCGGCGCCACAAGCAAACTTACATTTCTAAACTAGAACGGAAATGACAATTTATTTTAATACATTTAAAACATACAAAACAGTATTTCAAAGCTATATAAATTCAAATAAATCAATCCATTTTTAAATATCATTTTGATGTTATTTATAATTAAATTAGAATAACAAACATACAATAGTTTCGTAAACGGAAGCAATTTCATGTTATATAAAATAAATGTAAACAATTATAAAATCATGAAATTTAAATATCTTAAATAAAGTAACACCAAATGACATGAATCATAAAATTATAGATCAACTTAGGCAATTAAATTGCTGCATTGTTATAATAAAAGACGCTTAACATATTTGATTGTACTGAATACAGTTTCATATAAGAGTCAAATTCATGTCTTTTAACAACGCAAATGGATATAAATTAACAATTAGATTTGGAGAATGTTTTAATTTAATTAACTAATAACAAACAATAATTTTCTCCAATCAAAAATAGAATAAATATATTTATTAATAGTAATAATTTCATAGTTTCAAATAATGATCACAGATGGAGCCACAATAGAGGCTCGCCCATACGGCCATACTGACTCCAGCGCGCTCCCTGCGCTGATATCAAATCAACAAATCATTAAAAACAAAATACAACATCTTCCATCATGATTTTAAACATTATAATTTTTCAATAACATAAAATAAAACAATATCATTTTCACCCTCCTCAATTTTCTTTCAACAAAATTTAATAGAACATACAAATTACTCAGGCATCACCCTTCCTGGGATCTAGCCACACATTTCAAGACCTTCACTGTCCTCAATTTTCTTTCAAGAAAACAGGACATACAAATTACTCAGGCATCACCCTTCCTGGGATCTAGCCACACATTTCAAGACCTTCACCCTCCTCAATTTTCTTTCAAGAAAACAGGACATACAAATTACTCAGGCATCACCCTTCCTGGGATCTAGCCGCACATTCCAAGACCATGACAGAGGAAACGCATGGTAGCCAGCCAGCGTTATAAGGAAGGAGTTAGGATAGGGAGCATTTCTATACCAAACATTGTAAAAAAATGTCAATACACAAGAAAAGAAAACAAAAAAAAATAAAATAAACACAGACAGGAAAATTATTAGTTACATTGCGTTATGGAATCTCTAGATGTAGAAGCGCCGTGATTAACAGGCATTTCTACCCCCTGTCTATTATTCGCCCATACGGCCGATTCATCTGTGTCGCTAGCATCATATGGATCTATTTGACCTACTGGGGCAGGTCGTAAAAAATCGTGACTTGCAATTTTTTCTGAACACCCGCGTAAATTAACATGCTTAAGTTTATAACGATCGTTTGGTAACACCTCTAACACCTCTAAAGGACCTTCAAACTTTGATCCTAACTTAGTCGTATGACGCTCATGACGACGCATCAAAACAAAATCACCGACTTTAAATCGCTGTATTCTAGCTTTACCTACATCAAAACGAATTTTATCTTTTTGAGATTGCTCGTCCATCCTACTTTTACAGTTAGATCGCAGTGCATCAAGGTCATCGGTCATTAAATCCTCGTCGATTTGGAGGAGCTTAATTGCAGGCGGGGAACATTGTTTGCCAAATAACATTTCCATAGGACTTTTACCCGTACTTTTGGAAATGGTACAATTAATTGCCAATTGAAGTTCACCTAGCGCAGCATGCCAGGGTCTAGTAAGCTCTACAATCGACATATTATCTTTGATAACCTTCATTATGCGCTCAGCCTGTCCATTTGCTCTACTAGCGCCCTTTGCAACCACGTGGTGCTGAATACCAAAATTTTCGCAAAAGTTCCTAAACTCTACGGCTGTCATACTTTTATCTTGGTCAGTTATAAACCTAGTTGGAGTTCCGAATATATATATAAAACTTTTGAAGCATTCAAGGGCAGTTTCAGTGGTACGATCGTTAGTGTAAATCATGTGAACGAATTTGGTAAACCCATCGATAAAAACAAATGCATACTCCATACCGCTTCTTTTGCCGTTCATTCTACCCGTGATATCTGCGTGTACTGTATGGAAAGGAATCTCTACTTTATCTATCGGATGTAAAGCCACTTGACGAGCGCCAGATACTCCTTTACGAACGCGACAAACAACACAATTTTCCACAAATTTTCTAACCAGTTTGGACATATGGGGAAACCAATATTGTTCTCTGATTTTATGTAAAACTTTTTCCCAACTAAAATGCTGTAAACTGTCGTGGTAGTGACTAATTAAATTCCACCTATAACTGCGAGGCACTATGATCAGTTTACGAGTTTTATTATCGATTTGGACTTTTCTACGTAATAATTTATCTTGACTAATGACATAAGTATTTGAAACGGTAGGTGAAAGCATGTCTCCTTTTAATTCTTCTACAAACTTACTGAGTACAGGATCACGCTTTTGCTCAATAAGCAGCCAATTATTATCAAGTGAAGTAGTATTAACAGGAAATAATAAGGGGGAATTCTGATAGGATCGTGACTGACTAGCTGCTGGTTTGGATGTATCGATAGGGTTACGACTAAAAAAATCAGCATGGGAAAGTCTATCTCCTTTACGATATTCTATTTCAAATTGAAAATTTTGTAAAAATGCCCACCACCTATGCACTCTTGGAGTTAGTTCTCGTTTGTGTCGAGAAGCTTTTAAAGAATTACAGTCGGTCACGACCTTAAAGGACCGCCCATATAAAAAATGACGAAAATGTTTAATGGCCTTGACAACTGCGAGAGTCTCTAATTCATATGAATGGTATTTACTTTCACATTCAGTCGTCCGCATGCTAAAATAAGCAATTACTTTTGGCACCATGTTATGCCTTTGGATTAAAACAGCACCATAACCCAGTGAGCTAGCGTCTGTATGAAGTTCGGTTTCTAGGCTAGGGTCAAATATTGCCAAGACCGGCGAAGAGGTTAAGCAGTCAATAATTTCTTGCCTAACTTTTTCGTGGCGTTCATTCCAATTCCATGGGGCATTAGATCTAGTAAGCTCGTATAATGGAGCCATGACTGTAGAGAAATTTGGAATAAACTTTCGAAAATAACCGGCCAAACCATTAAACTGACGAACTCCTTTAGGAGTTTTGGGAATGGGTGAGTCAGCAAGAGCTTGAATTTTGCTAGGACTTGGCTTAACAGTACCACCCTCAATGAGATTACCCAAATACTCAATTTTTGTTTTAAGAAACAAACATTTAGAGACATTAAGTGAAAAACCAGCTTTGGTCACCCTATCCAGTACTAATTTAAGATTTAAAAGACCCTCTGAGACAGTTTGAGATATAACTAAAATGTCATCGATATAAACAAGCGCTATATTATCTTTATAGTCGCCTAGAGCAGAGTTAATGGCCCGTTGGTAGACGGAGGGTGCATTACACAAACCAAAAGGCATTCGCAAATACTCAAATTGACCATCAGGGGTCACGAAGGCTGTTTTCTCTATTGAGTCGGGGGCAATGGGGATGCCATGGAAACCTGCGGCCATATCTAAACATGTGAAATAGCATGCTTTACCTAACTTATCAATTTGGTCGGCGATAAGGGGTAAAGGATAATGTTCCCTAACAGTATTCGCATTGAGCTCTCTAAAATCTACGCAGAGTCTATCAGTTCCGTCCTTTTTTTTAACAAGCAGTATAGGGCTGCTGAAAGGGGATGAACTATCTCGAATTATGCCATTATTTTTCAAATCATCAATAATACTTTTAACTTTTTCGCGTTCTAAAGGGGATAAACGGTAGGGTCTGCGCTGAACAATCTTATCTGGGTTTTTCAACCGAATCTTAAGCTCACCGGTCGTGACTTGAGAAACTTTATTACCAATTGTAAAGCTTTGTTTAAATTCACCTAATATATTGTTTAATTGTTTAATTTCATCAGGATCTGTAATGTCAGTATCTACTTTAAGGCTCAGATCGTTAACGGAACATTGACTGATTAGAATATCACGCTTAATAGAAATACTGTCCTTATCTAGTGTAACGCTTAGGCCTGGGATTTTTAAAAGATCAAAACCAATGAGGATATCAAATTGGGTTTGTTCGTCTCTGACAACATACAACTCAAGTTCAACATAAACACCCCCTATGTTGACTAAACTAGTAACTACTTGACTCGAAACTACTTCACAACCCCCTACTCCTAAAAATTTAACATTAACAGATTTGCGCTTACCAGGAATAGAACCAGCGACTCTCTGTCTAATTAATGAGCAATCTGCTCCAGTATCAAAAAGACATAAATATTTTTTATCACCTATAATTACAGTTGTAGTGCTACGATCTGTAGAAGAACAGAAATTGACAGACTTTCCACTCGGCATTTTATTTCGATCATCATTTTGACGGCGGAAGCAATTCTTTTCAATGTGACCTTTACGATGACAATAGAGACATTCAACGGATTTGGTATTATTAGAATTTGTAGTGGAACCAATAGAAGAGACACTAGGATTACTAAAAGCGTTAGTAGGTTGAGACGTTGATGATGGCTTAAAAGAATTCCTTTCCTTACATTCACGCGAACGATGTCCCGGTTTATTACAATTAAAACAAACGAGAGGGTGATCTTTTTTCATTGGATTAGCCTCAGCTATACGAGGTTTCTTACTATCGGTAAACTTAGCTGGCGTTTCAAATTTACGCTTCCGATAAGTTTTAAGCACAGATACTAATTTGGGCAATGAATCGGGCGTATTTCGTAACAATTCAGAGCGAATAAATTCGGGGTAAATACCTGTAATCAAGGCGTCCACTACCTCTGCATCCGTAGCCTCGGGCCTTACTCTCTTGAACAAGGTCCAAGCAGCAGTCGCATATTCTGCATAGCTGGAGGCCTGGTCGGAGGTATAGGCCCGCCACTTCTGGATGTCATCAGCGTACCGGAATTCCCTGCCAAAAGTCTGTATTAGTTCCGCTTTCACTTGATCCCATGTTGTTGAACGTAATGACCACGTGTCAGCCCACGTTTTAGCCCTGCCTTTCAATTGCAAAATAGCTTTCATGCGAGCTTCATGTGACGGTATATTAAATTTCTTAATAGTCTCATCTATATGCGCACACCAATCTCTAATGTCATGCGATCGTTCGTTTGGATCATAGGGAGGTAGATAGAAATCATTACGATGGCGCGGTGGTGTAGTTTCCACTGAAAGGGCTGCAGTTACAGCACTAGTTGCAGCTTGATTAGTTATAGAACGAACAAGGGACATAACCTGCTCCATGGTGAACGTTGGATCCGAAGGTTGGGTAGCCGTGTTGCCTGGCTGCGATCCCACCGCTGCTGTCGGCGGCACGCCAAGGGGTTCGTTGGAATCCATCACGAAATAAAAGATTGAGAGAAGATATGATATAATAAACTTATTTTACTTTCAAGAAACACAATACAATAGTCGCCGATGATTGCTGGACCAAAAGTGAACTCGATACAAACAGTTTGGTTACAAATTACATTATGGCGGGCGGCGCCACAAGCAAACTTACATTTCTAAACTAGAACGGAAATGACAATTTATTTTAATACATTTAAAACATACAAAACAGTATTTCAAAGCTATATAAATTCAAATAAATCAATCCATTTTTAAATATCATTTTGATGTTATTTATAATTAAATTAGAATAACAAACATACAATAGTTTCGTAAACGGAAGCAATTTCATGTTATATAAAATAAATGTAAACAATTATAAAATCATGAAATTTAAATATCTTAAATAAAGTAACACCAAATGACATGAATCATAAAATTATAGATCAACTTAGGCAATTAAATTGCTGCATTGTTATAATAAAAGACGCTTAACATATTTGATTGTACTGAATACAGTTTCATATAAGAGTCAAATTCATGTCTTTTAACAACGCAAATGGATATAAATTAACAATTAGATTTGGAGAATGTTTTAATTTAATTAACTAATAACAAACAATAATTTTCTCCAATCAAAAATAGAATAAATATATTTATTAATAGTAATAATTTCATAGTTTCAAATAATGATCACAGATGGAGCCACAATAGAGGCTCGCCCATATGTACTTAGTTACCTTTACAATTGATTTTTAGCGAGATAAAGTTTACCTAAGCGACAGCGATATGAGGATGTTGAGTGAAATTGCATTTTTTCAGGAATGAAATTTTCATAAAGATTAACTCGAAAAACAGAAATAAATCTGATAGATTTGTTAAGTAAAAATACCTAAATACGCTTAATATATTATAGAAATAAAATAATATGTTGTTTAATAGTATTTTTACGTTAGCGAGATATATTCTAAAAACCATAGCAATTTATAAATAGAATTTTGGCTCGGAGACGGGTAATAATAAATTAATTGTAAATGTGCCAAATTTGTCCGGGTAAAATCCTGAGTAGCAAATTTTCATTATACTGTTAGACAGCCAGTGAAATAACCAACATGAAACTTAACAACTTTGCCTCAGGGTCGGCAACGCAACGACGGATCCTAAGGTAGTCCGACTGCTAAAACCATAGTTAATAAGTCTTATTTCGGTAATTGAAACACAATAATAAAGTAAATTTCTGATTTATATACCGTAAATTATAGACCCCATTTCTATTTAAAATCTTTAGATTGAATTAGTTATTTATTTAAACGGATATATGTTGGGTCGCAAAATTATGGGCGTTATAAGTTGTAGCTCTCAAACCAACGGACGATGCGATTTTTTCAGTTCAAAAGCCATTATATTTATGATAGAGTGCTGTTAGCTATGTTTTAAAAACTTCATTTGACCCTTTCAAATATCACTAGCCCTTTCTTAAGAGATACAGGAGATTTTAAATATCCAATAGGTATATCTACTTTTATGAATGTAATTTAATAATTTTCTATATATAAACTTCCAAAATCAATTACAGTTCTAAGATTTTCTTAGGCTTTCGTTAATATTCTATAACTACTAGACTCGGTTTAATATTTTAAGAAGGAAAGATTTGTTTGTTTATAACGAATAGACTCCGAAACTACTCAACCGATATGCGCAATTCTTTCCCCTATAGAAAGCTACGTTATTCATAAATAACTTTGGCTATATTTTATCCCTGTATTCCTACGGGAACGGGAACTACGCGGGTAAAACCGCGCGTCGGCGGCTAGTATTTGATATATGAATGTCTATTATTTAACTTTCGTTTGTCATCGCGTGAGTCGTGTCGTGAGTTGACGATCGGATCGTACTCCGTGCGCGGCTCCCCTGCCCCTGCGCCTGCGCCGGCGCCGACGCCCTGTCACTTTACACGACCAATTTTAAGTTTATCACGAAAGTATTATTAACTAGTGGCTCCTCACAGTTTCACCCGCGTTTTTGGGATCTTCAATTTAGCCGGGATAAAAGTAGCCTAAATGATAATTGAGTTTATAAACTACTAGCTGCCTCCCCGCGGTTTTACCCGCGTAGTTCCCGTTCCCGTGGGAATACAGGGATAAAATATAGCCTATGTTACTCGGGGATAATGTAGCTTTCCAAAGGTGAAAGAATTTTTGAAATCGGTCCAGTAGTTTCGGAGCCTATTCATTACAAACAAACAAACAAACAAACAAACAAACAAATCTTTCCTCTTTATAATATTAGTATAGATGTGCCGGGTATCCTATGAGGATTCCCCTGGGAGATCAAAAAAAAAGTTTTAAACTATCTGAAATCAAATGAAATATATTTAATACAAATAGGCCTTCACAGGCACTTATAAACGTCGAAACGTCGACTCTAATATCAGTGTTCCAAATTTCATCCAAATCCGTTCTGTAGTTTTGGTGTGAAAGAGTAACAAACATCCATACCTACTCACAAACTTTCGCATTTATAATATTAGAAGGATGACTTAGATACCTTATGACTAGGTACCTACTGATTATTTTGAAACTGAGTTTTTCACTGAAATCTCTGCCGATGGTGGCACAAAAAAAACTTATTAGTTTATTTCTATTCATCAAATAAAAATATATCTATTTGTCTATTGAAAAGTTATTTTTTTAAAAAACAAACCAGAAAACCCCAATAAAGTACAAAGCCACAAAATACACTTCCGTACATAACCCACATAGCCTTCATAACATTATTAATACATGTTTTTTAAAAACAAAACAAATATGCATATTTCCCGTTTTATTTCATCATACTTAAAGTTACATAATCGAATGTCAGGAAATCTGTACCAATATGGTTCCCCGTGACATTTTGTTTTATCCTTGAAGGTGTTTACGTGTTTACAGTCACAATACGAACACACTGATGACTTATACGGAAAGGGGGGAGGGGGGCAGACTACCCTACATTATTTAAAACTTGACTACTGCCATCAGACTCTTTTGAAAATGTATAAATATACTAAACTAGCTGCCTCCCCGCGGTTTTACCCGCGTAGTTCCCGTTCCCGTGGGAATACAGGGATAAAATATAGCCTATGTTACTCGGGGATAATGTAGCTTTCCAAAGGTGAAAGAATTTTTGAAATCGGTCCAGTAGTTTCGGAGCCTATTCATTACAAACAAACAAACAAATCTTTCCTCTTTATAATATTAGTATAGATATATGAAGAGGACTAAAATCGTATTTTGTTTGTTTATTTGTATCGAATAAGCTTCGAAACTACTGGACCGATCTAAATAATTCTTTTACCAATAGAAAGATACATCAGGGAGTAACATTTAAGCTATATTTTATACTATTTACTACTTTTATCTTGGGAAATTTGGACCATAATTTCTAATTTCTGTTGAAACCTTTGATACCTCAATAACTCTAAGAGCGAGGCCCCATTGGTGCGGTGCGGTGCGGTGCGGTGCGTTGCGTCGCGTCGACGCAACGGTCATGTCATAAAAAATGTATGGACGCATCCCGACGCAACGCACCACACCGCACCGCACCGCACCAATGGGGCCTCGCTCTTAAACAGCTGAACCAATTTTGATGAAACTTATCACAAAGATAGTAATATTTTGGAAAAATATAAAAATCTCTGTTTATCCCGGGAAATTTTTAAATCATACAATTACAGGGCCTGTCATTAAATCATTAAATACTTGTTGTAAACTTAACCGAGTTTTAAACTGACCTATTGTTTGTGGGATGTCATACTGTTACAGAATAATGACGTTGTCTGTTCGTCTGTTCATTCATAATTATTGTTATATAACGACCGTTATTAGAGATAAGTTATATTTGTCATTGCCCTAGGTTGATTTAAAAGTGGCAAACATAACATAAAATATTTAAAATTGTACGTATTTAAAAGAGTCTAATAATAATATTATGACAAACAAATAGGTACTTATTTTAATATTACATTCACGCTTTAATAGTCTGGTCGCGGGTTCGGTTCCTAAATAAGACAATAATGTGTGTATATTTAGTTGGTTTATCATTGGCTAGTGGCAAGTAGATGGGTCCTGAGATTAGCGCATTCAAGTAAACAAACAAACAAACAAACTGTTCAGCCTTATATATTAAGTAGATATATAGATTGAATAGCTTTTTTTAATCTTGATAGTATAGATAGAATATTAATGAGTAAACTTTCTCTGGTTAAACACTTCTGCGGAAATTGCTAGGCCAAAAACCGGATGGGTGACCGGTTAAAGTGAACCAAGAGTAGGTAATATACTGAAAACTCGGTTAACTTTGGTAATAAAAAGTTACAAAATGTAAGTAATTACCTAAAATAATGGTTTATTATGAAAATTGTTTGAATGCTGCGCAAGAGATGATTTTGTTTTAGACTTTGGATCTTATTTTTTATATGTATGTATAATATCTTGAAATGAAAATGAAAATGAAAAATGATTTTTATTCAATTAGGCCTTCACAGACACTTAAGAACAGTCAAACTCTAACGCTCGGTTCGGAAGGTTGGTTTTGCTAAGAAAAGCCGGCAATAAACTCAGTATGTTCATCAGCAATCTGGTTATCATAATACAAGCTCTGTTTAGTGAAGAATCAGATTAGCCTATGGTAATCACATAGCTTATATTCTGCATCCATACACATTGTCTACTTAATTCTAATCTAATATATAAAATTCTCGTGTCACAATGTTAGTTACCATATACCTCCAGAACGGCTTTACCGATTTTTATGTAATTTAACGTGCATATTCAGTATGTGTGAGAATCGGCTACTATATATTTTTCATACCCCTAGGGGATCACGGGAACGGGAACTACGCGGGTGAAACCGTGGGGCGGCAGCTAGTATTGATATAAAAGTTTGTGTAATTAGATTGGACATATTTAATAATTAAAGCTTAAAATGTTTGGTCCATCATCATCATCATCATCAACAGCTCATATACGTCTCCACCGAGGAGCTCGAGCCTCCCCTAGCATCGACGGAGTGCGGATTGGCGGACTTCACATGCCTTTAATTGTGACATCTCGGGCATGCAGGTTTCCTCACGATGTTTTCCTTCACCGAAAGCCAGTGGTGTGAATCCGTACGTAAGTTTTTATAAACTCAAAGGTACGGGCCAGGGATTTGAACCGGCACCCTCATGATTGTGAGTCGGTGCGTTCCCAACTGAGCCACCACGGCTTGTGGTAAATGTTTGGTATTATAGAGGAATTTTGAGGGCGAATCCGTGCGGCGAAAACTAGTATATATATGCTTTGTCGGCAATATATATGAATGGTCAGTTATTACAACGTATTGAATAGAATTCGATACGGTTGTGTGAAACTCGAGATGATTTACGGATTTGATAGTCACTCATGTATGGAGTGGGCCAATTGACAGGCGAATGATATAAAAGACTCTGTATGTAATAAAATAAAAGTTGATTTTGACATAAACTAATAAAAATGGTACCTATCAATATATTAAAAATGTATTTATATGGATATGATATGATTTATTAAAATTTATTATTTTCTGTAACAGTTTAAGCATTTAGAAGTGATGCATGTGATTTATGAGATTGATAATGACTTATTAAAACGAAACATTCAAATAAAACAATATACTTATATGTGATAGAACCGCGATTTTACAATCTAAGTTCTTGTTGAAATTATTCTCACATCGACAACTATATAATGAAATCGAATGTAAATATGTTGAAGATTTTTAAATATTCTTACTAAATAAATTTTCTTTTCTTCCTTATTCCAATCCTTCATCATCATCATCAGCTCATATACGTCTCCACCGAGGAGCTCGAGCCTCCCCTAACAATGGGGGGTGTAGGGGGTGTAGGGGGTGTAGGCCATAGTCCACCATGCGGGTCTAGTGCGGATTGGCGTACTTCACATGCCTTTGATTTCAATCCTTAAATTTTCTATATTTGTATTAAAACAATAAACCAACATAATAACAGTTAATATCCGCTCCCGTCCCCGCTCCCGCTATCGCTTATAACTCGTTAACAAATCAAACAAAAGCGTGTTGAAATAATTGTGTTTATTCAGAAGTCTAATGCGGTGGCGACCTTTACGGGAATTACTGGCGATGATGAATGGAACCTAAGCAATGATCATTATGTCTACGGGTCACGTACAACCGCTCGGTGCAGTGGTTTGATACTATATTGAGTGTAGGTTCGAATATCTGACTAATATTATAAATGCGAAAGTTTGTATGTCTTTCATGCAAAAACTATAGAAGGGATCAGGAACACAGATCTACACTAATATTATAAACAGGAAAGATTTGTATTTTTGTATGTAACGAATAAACTCAGAAAGTACTGGCTGGACCCATTTTAATAATTCTTTTTTCATTGGAAAGCTACATTATCACTGAATAACATAGGCTATATTTTATCCCTGTATTCCCACGGGAACGGGAACTACGCGGGTAAAACCGAGCCACTATTAGTTTATAAACTGCATTAAAATATAAGCTACTGTTTATTCCGGGTAAATTGAAGATTTGAAGGGAGCAAGAAAACATGTTTTCGTTTGAAAGCGTGAATGTAATATTACAATAAATCATTTCCTGAATTATCCAAATATTTGGCTCTTTAAGTTTCAGTATAGGTATATACTTCTAATTTAAATTATTTTAATTTATTGAATTTTTTGTTACCTATCACAGTCACATAAAAGTAAAGTTTAACTTTTGAAAAACTTTATAGATCATACAAATTAAACTTATAGCCTATACGTAAAAGCCCTCTGGTTTTACCTAGATTCACAGAGAACCATATTGAAAAAAAAAACAACTTACAAAGATAAATAAGCACCGTTCTAAGGCCCTTTTACTTAAGCATCAATATGAAACTTAAACCGTTAAGTAAAAAATAAAAACAAACGACAATCATAACTTGATGCCGAAACTATTTGACATGACATAGCTTCTTCCATTACATTGTAACAAAATTATGTAATTTAATTGTACCTAAACACAAACACATGTTTATGTAGTTATACGAACACATAGATACTAACATGTGTGTTCACTATCTCTCGACCTGTTACTTTTGCGGACCATTTTTCTGCGCCGGCGCATCGTGATTTATAATGTATATACTCATGATTACAGTGCGATATTCAAGTTTTCAATCATCAATTGATTTAAGACACTGACTAACACGGCAAAAAGTTACGATTTCTATCCCCGTCTAGATATTTTTTTTGTGTAAATTAATTTATGTTCTATTTTCGGTAACGTGGTGGCTGAATTGAAACTAGATTTCCGTATTTCGAAGGCTACATATTATGGTCAAATAAAAATAAAAATCTTGGGACATTTTTTAAATTTATTTCCTTCTGATTCCAAACTAAGCAGAGCTTGTGCTATGGTAACCAGATAGCTAGGCGGCGGAAAGGGTCAGAGAGGCAACAACCACACTGGCCATCCGCCGCAGGAGAACGGGGCGCCGGAGGGCGGCATTCATCCGCCTTCCCCCCACATGAGCCCATGGGCGGCAGACTCGGGGGAGTCTGTCGCTCAACAGTCTCGGGCTCGAGAAGTTGTGTGTGTGTTCCCGCACACTACTCATAGACGGCAGAGCGTGGGCATAGCTCCGGTCCACGCTCACTAGACGAGGAGGCCGCGCACCAGGCCAAGTCGCCGCTGGGTACGAGGACGCATGCCTCGGCCGTACCCTTATACCCAGCTTATAGCGACAAAGGGACACGGTGGGGTTTTAGTGAGTAGGAGTCTCACATAACCTTCCGCTCACCCCCAGGGCGGAGGGTATCCATGTAGGATTTCCCCATCTCAAAAAAAAAAAAAAAATGGTAACCAGATAGCTGATATGTTACATATTTGTGTCTACCCGCGGTTTCACCCGCTCTAGACTATCTGTGTACCAAATTTAATTTAAATCGTTTCAGTAATTTTAGCGTGAAAGCGAGACAGACAGACGTATTTATAATGTTAGTATAGATTTACAACCAGACACAGAACAAATTCATGAATATAAATATTTGTCCTGGCTGTGATTCAATTAGGACGGACTTAAAAGTCAGGGTCACTAACCACAAAGCCAAACAGTGAAATATATATGTCCAAAGCAGGATCGAAGCCGCACCTAAGTTCGTCAGTCGGGTCACAGTTCAAGTCGCAGGAAGCGCTTGTGCAACAAACGCAACAATAGCTACCTACTCGTACTGGAGTTATTTAAAATCGATTAGTAAAATTACTGTTACACGTGTCTTTATGAGATGAACTATATTGTGGTATCTTTCAGTCATAGGTATGAAATAAATATCTTATATATAAAATTCTCGCGTCGCGGTGTTTGTGATTAAACTCCTCCGATACGGCTTTACCGATTTTTATGAAATTTTATACCTATGCATATTCAGTAAGTCTGAGAATCGGCTACTATCTATTTTTGATACCGCTATGATCACGGGAACGGGAACTACGCGGGTAAAACCGCGGGGCGGCAGCTAGTATCTATAAGTATAATATAAAGTTATACATATTTGCCTAGTTTGATGTCTTTTAGTTATTGTGATTTTTACCTTGGCATAGTTTCATGCAAGTTTATGGGTTGATATTCTGCCGGTACTTCATAAACCTTACCTCCAGGTGTGGCTATTGGTGTTATGCATATTGTGTTCGACTTTACATCGGCTGCTGGCTTTACAGCAAAATCTAATATTTATTTCTCCATTTTCCATTAAATTTAAAGCAGAAAATGTATTTCTGTAAAAGTATAGTTTTTTTTATAAAATATATTTACATAATTTAAATCATTTTTAATAACTATTAACATACCTTTTAAAAATATAGAAAATACATTTCCAATTCCAATTTGTTGCTTATGGCTCCATCGTGTTAGAAAATACATTTAAAGCGTAAAGCATTTTATTTCTATTTCAAATTATAGGCACTCAATATAACATGCACAAGTAATTGTCATTCTTGACAGATTATTTTAACTGACATTAAAAAGTCATAAGAAAACAAATCCAAAGAGTATTTACATAGTGGTTTTCTATACATGTATCTATACTAATATCAAAAATGTGAAAATATTGTAACTCTGTCTGTCTGTCTCGCTGTCGCGCTAAAACTACTGAACCGATACAAATTTAGGTACACAGATAGTCTTGAGCCTGAGAAAGGACATAGGCTACTTTTTACCCCTGAAAGTGGGAGATCACCCGGGTACGCGGGTGAAACCGCGGGGAGCCACTAGTTTAGAATATTAGTAAAGATTACGGATTAAGTGAATTATAAACATAACACAAGATACAAATTACGTTGAAATTTGGAAATAATTCGCAAGTAAATAACATAAAGTGGCACTTGAGATGTGATGTGAGATGCACTTACATAATAAAAATTAGACAGTTACATATTCAAATTGTGTTTTAACGTTGTTATTTTGTTGATGCATATGTGTAATTATTTTTGTTGTATAATTTTTAGTGCATTCCTTGTGAAAGGTTGAATATGTACCAAATTTATGTAGACAGGAAAGTAATTAAATTTACTGATAGATGTTGTAATTTGGAAACCAGTAGAGAGGAGTTGCGGGGTTCTACTAGTCTAGTTTTTATGATGGCATTTTCTTAGGCCGGTTGGCTTTTTGGTTAGTGAACCTGACTGATTGTCGCCAGTCGTGGGTTCAAATCCCAACCCGGAAATATTGGGAGCATAAAAATCTGATGGAATAAACTTGAGTATTTTTTTGCATATGCCCATTCAGATTCCAAACTAAGCAGAGCTTGAGCTTTGGTAAGCTATAGCTCATTTACTTACTAGTTTTAAATACATGGTATGGTATATACAGAACAGATGAACAGACATTATAATGAACACAATTGTTGGGGTTAGATTTGAACCCACGACCGGCGATATGTAAGTCAGTATCACCACGAAACTAACCGATCTGTCGTAATATTAAGTAAACAGACAATCAAGGAAACTACCTATATAAAATCTGTTTAAAATAAACCGTTCTAGTACCTACGTTGGTGAACTGTTGCACTTTACAAGTAGAGTCGGGGAAAGGAAGATACCTTGAAATGTAGATCAGTGGTAGGAACAGAGACTTTTGAATATAATAAAAATAATATATTTTTAGGAGAATGGTAAATTAATTTATACGTATTGGTAAACAGAGTAAACAAATATCCTGGGATATTTTATCTATATATGTAGAATATAGAGACGAATTTTAAAACTGAAGAGTTGTGTTTGTTTGAACGCGCTAATGACAGGAAGTACTGGATAATCTATTTTTCTAGGAAATATTATAAGTTATAGGTATCACTCTACGCAACTAGAATGGAGAAGAGACCAAAAAGAATAAGGACAATCGGACAAAGCATATCGATACCTCAATTTGCAAACCTAATAACTCCACTTTTTCACGAAAATTTTAGATGACATCGATATGCAAACTTGTTACTAGAATTTATAATAGGTACATCAAAAATACGCCAAAAGAGTTTTAATTTATTGTACACTAGCTGCCTCCCCGCGGTTTTACCCGCGTAGTTCCCGTTCCCGTGGGAATACAGGGATAAAATATAGCCTTTGTTGCGCGGGGATAATGTTGCTTTCCAAAGGTGAAAGAATTTTTGAAATCGGTCCTGTAGTTTCGGAGCCTATTCATTACAGACAAACAATCAATCAACTCCTCTTTATAATATACGTAGACTGTAACTAATATTTTAAGTAGATAATATTATGTATTAATGATTAACAAATCTGTACCAAATCTAAAATATCAGAAATATAATAAGATACCTACCTAACATGAATAATAAAAGTATAATAACTGATTCTTTACAATAGAAAATCATTATAATTCTGTCTGAATCAATGATATGATATCTTCTTTGTAAAAAACTATCAATTTCACATCACTCCGAACTAGCATATAATTAGTAGCTCATCTTCAAAACAAAATATACGTAAAACTCGTATATATAAAGTTGTATTTCCAACAAATGTGGTGGGTAGGTATAATTTTCTCTGACCTTTCGTGATTGCTTCTAAATTTTAATAATTGCGTTGTTACAAATGACTTGTGTCAGCGCCTGTACTTTTAGAAATAACATATTTTGTAACTATTGTGTATTCACATGTATGCCCTTCAAGATGACCTATATACCTATCTACATTAATATTATAAAAAGGAATAAAAATATTTTTGTGGGTGTAAATATGTAATGAATAAACTCAAAAACTACTGTGAATATTCCAAAAAATATTTCGCCATTGAAAGGAGTAACACAGGCTATATTTTATCCCTGTATTCCTAAGGAACGGGAACTACGCGGATGAAACCGCGCGGAAGCAGCTGGAACAGTTATAATTGAATAGATTTTGATATACTAGACAAGCCGACTCGACAACGTTGTTCTGCCATAAGAATGAAAATGTCAAAGTGACGCGATACTTCATCTAAATGACTTAACGTCTTCACCCGCGCGACTTCGTTGTTGTCACTTCCCCGTTTTTGCAACAGTTTTGATTAATGTGCCGCACCTATTCGCCATAGCGTAGGTAATGATTTATACATAAAAACCTTCCCCATGAAATTCTCCGTAATCTGGTGAAAGCCGTATGTAAGCGTTCAGACAAACAGACAGATTTTTATATATTAGATAGATACCTATGTAATTACTAAATAATTTATTAATTTTATAACAATATTCGAACATATTAACATGTTTCTGTACCAAAATTACTCTGTAGGCACATAGCCAACCGCTCATCAGTTGTGGAAGGTCACGGGGACAGGCGACCCGGTACAAAAGCTCCGCACCACGTCGCCTCACATACATTTACTTGTGCCACGCAATCTGCCAAGGTTATACATAGAATGTGCTCTTCATTTTCGTAATATTATGACCAACTGTCGATTTGTGAAACAAAAACACAAATAATACTAAGTAAATAAGGAATTTAGTATTGTAATGCTTGTTAAAATTCATATTTAGGTATTGTTTTCAAGTTACGTGGCATGTTGTTTGTTAGTGTCATGTTTTAGCCTTCAAAGGTAGTTTACGTATTATTCGGATAGTTCCGCCTAAGAGAGTAACGGAGACAGATGTTTATTACTGACCGTTGTTCTACCATTTAAAGTAAATAATATCCTGGGACATTTTTCACACATGGCCAATCTGATTCCAAACTAAGCAGAGATTGTTGTAAGGTAACCAGACAGCTGATATATTACGTTTAAATACATAAGTACTTATAAAGATAATTCAGACGCAGAACAAACAGACTAATGTTTGTCCTGGGTACTTATCAACGCAAAAACAAAACTAGAAATAAATACCTACTAAGACGAAGGTGAATAAACGAAAGTGTCCATAAGATGAAACGACATAATATGGGTTTGTACAAATGATTTTTACTAAAAGGAAAAGTTTTACAAAAAATATTTCTATATCACCTTTGTAATCGTCAGAAACAAATGTACTACAACAATTATACCAAATATGGTATAAGTTCATACGGTAAACACAGATACATGTTACGTAGTGCGGCGTCTCTCGGTTGTCAAGTAAAAGTCACGGTCAATGCGAGGTGCACGTTTTAACTTCACTTTCAAAACCGATTTGGTTTTGGTCAAGTTACTGAGGGAAAGGGCCATCAGAGAATGAGTATGATCCTACTAATATTATAAATGTAAAAGTTTGTGAGTATGGATGTATGGATGGATGTTCGTTTCTCTTTCACGCAAAAACCATTATTTCACCAATTGAAAGCTACATTACATAGCTACAAGCTGCATACATAGAAGGCTTTATTTTTGTCCCTAGATTCCTTTGGGAATGGGAACTATGCGCATGTAACCGCAGAACATAAGTTCCTTATAGAATTTACATTAGGCAACGTTCCCGCAAAAGCATTTACCTACATCGCATATTGTACTTATATAAACAGCTTAAAAACCAATATCTTCTATCTATATATATAAAAATGAATTGCTGTTCGTTAGTCTCACAAAAAGTCGAGAACGGTTGAACTGATTATCTTTCCTTGGTTTTGAAATGTTCGTGTGGGTCCAGGGAAGGTTTAAAAGGTGAGAAAAATGGAATAAATGCCGGGAAAGTAGTTTCTGAGATTAGCGCGTTCAAGCAAACAAAGAAACTCTACCGCTTTATGATATTAGTATTGAAGTAAAGATTGGGGCAGTACGAAGTCTGCCGGGTCAGCTAGTCTATATATATAAAACAAAGTCCCCGCCGCCTCTGTCTGTCTGAACGTGATGAACACAAAAACTACTGAACAGATTTTCATGGGGTGTTCACCAAATTATGAAGTATTTCATGGGGAAGGTTTTTATGTATAATACATCAATTTGGACCCGGTAGGTGACGCTGGTGGGTAGAACGAAGTCTGCTAGGTTCGCTAGTAGGTACTAAACCTTAAAATAACTGTCAACAAATCCTAAACTAAATACCACATCATGAGAAATGTTTATAACAGTCAAAAGACAACTTTTTGTGGCAGCACCTGGGTATAATTGACGTTGGTTTTGCAACAGTAGTGCGTGATTATTTCGGACATGTCCCACGGTACGGTGTGTCACATACGTTCTAATGACCCCATGGTGTCCGAAGACCGTAAATTGACATGAAATTACTCATGGTACCTATACCTACCCACCTACAATTAAACTCAGGTATTTTTAGAGAGAGAACGTTTGAGGGATCAAATGATCAGCTTATTTTACTAGCTTAGGAGTATTTGCATTTTTTCCGCGGTGCCATAATATGAAAAGAAATTAAATATATTTATTAATTCCAAAAGGCCTTATGAAACGTCGACTATAATGCTATTGATAAATTTCTCTAATATATTCTAAATCTATAGCAAATTTCACCCAGATTCCATTAGCTGTTCTAGACAACCTACAAAACATTTCAGATTTATGATACTTATTAGTAGCTTCCGGCCGTTCGACCTGTGTGGTTTCAGTTCCCGTAAGAATACGGGGAAGAATATAGCCTATTTTACTCCCTGATAATGTTGCTTCATATTAGTAAAGACTTTTTTTTAATCGGTTAATTAGTTTTGGCATGAAATCGTAACAAAATCACATTCATATTTATTATATTACTTGGATCCTCTTGTAACTACACACATTTTAGTAAAATATATTCAGATACCTATATTTCGTGTATCTCGAAAACGACTTTGAATCTTTATAGGTATACGTGAAAAATATATTATCTGTGCATAAGAAAAGCTAGTTTAATGAAGTTATTTCAAAGCTGTATCGTAAATATCATGAGCAACAGATCCCATATCATGCCAAGTTGACATATTCACCAACGCGACATATTGTACGCAAAACCACAACGCCCTAGTTTGTGAAATAACATGAACTAAATCCGCCATCTTGTTTAGGAACTACACTTGGGTGTAATAAAAATAGCCATGAATTTTCATCATTTGTGATGATTTTTTAATAACAGCCTAACAGGCTATTTTAAAGACAATTTAAGCTTATTTTATTAGGACAAAAGAGTTGTATTTTTGTCTGTAACTCAATAACTTCTGGACTGATTAAAAATAATATTTCTTTGATAGTAGGTACTCTATCAATACACTATTTCCAAGTGAAATGCATACCCATATCCCGGGAAAAAAAATAACCCGGGAAACGCGGATGAATCTGCGAAAGTGGTTGCTTGTTTCATTAAAGATTAACAGGAAAAATGAAAGCAGTAAGTAATATAAAAAAATGTCAAAGAAAAAAATATTGTCGAATGAAGAATTATAGTTTTAAATTGCATACCTATATCTTGCCATTTAATTGCCACCAAGTGTATATATTTACAACATTTACGGAAGAGGATATTTAACAAATGAATATCAACAATAATATAGACCGATAGTAAATATTAGAATAACATATATATATAAAGGCGGGTTCACACGATGCTAGTTATGTGTGTTCGTCTTTTCATCGTAATTAATAAACGGTAATTAATAAATATGTCCCTAATCTACTTGGTTTCTTCCACTAATATTATTGTTTGGATAGATGGATGTTACTCATCCAAATATGGCAGAAAATCATAACAAGTTTATATGAAATTTGACACAGAGATAGGCTATGATCGGGAACGGCACATAAGTTTACCCTTTTACTCATATAACTAATATTTTTGACAATTTTATGCATCCTTTTAAATAGTACTATTAATAGTTTCAATGTCTGAACATCTAACTACGCAAGATTGCTGAGTTTATTGCCGGTTGTACTCAGCAAAACCAACCCTGTGAACTAAGCGTTAGAGTTCTCTTATAAATATCCTGGGACATTTTTCACATGCGGCCAATCGGATTCCAAAATAAGCAGAGCTTGTGTTATGGTAACCAGATAGCTAATATACTACATATACTACTTTTAATTACTATATAGATATTTACATCCAGACACAGAATAAACAGACATAATCATGCATACAAATTTTGTCCTGGGTGGGATTCGTGGGAGTCAGGGGCATTAACCACAAAGCCAACCAGTCAGTTAAACATTGAAAACATTTTCATTTCATTATAGAGGGAAAGCATCGCATGCGGGCATGCGCACGCGCACGCCGGCGACAGATGAAAGTATGGATCACCGCAACAATGATCTAACTAACGTAATCGCGTTGATATAATGATTTCATCTTCATATACGATGATTATATATTGTATTGTATTAAAACTTATTAATATTATAAATGCGAAAGTTTGTGAGTATGGATGTTTGTTACTCTTTCACGCCAAAACTACTGAATTTTTGAAGGGTTTTTAAGCAACTTTTTCATTTTAAAATTGGAAGTCATTCGGGAACGCGGGTTAAGCCGCGGGGAGCCACTAGTGTTATATATCAGGCTTTTTACCCGACTGTGTAAGAGTAGGTAAATTCTGTATTTTACGCGTAGAGTTCCATTTCTTCTAATAAATGATGACATGTGTTCATAATTATAGGTATTTTATCCATCCATCCATCTTCGAAAACATTCGCATTTATAATATAAGAATGATGGGATTATTGGTTTCACGGAAATATGAAGTATAATAATATAAAAAATACCTCAAAAATAAAGAAACAAACAAGCAGCTTATTACGGTAAACAGTTAAATAAACTAGTGTTGTCAACGTAACCGCAATAGTGATGTACCCAATAAGAGGTAGGCCCCAAACAATAGGCCATAATAATAAACTTAAAGAGCCTGTAAGTTGGATTGTGAACGATTTCGCGAATTCCCTGTTACTACGTAAATATGTTTTTGTATATAAATAATATTTTTGAATTTGCTTTTATATTTATATAGACTTTAAACCTGTAGTGCAGTGGTATTACGGAGGCTTAATAAAATAACAAATTATAAATTATGTTTCAGAATTTACTGATTTTGGATAGATTAAAACATTTAGATATCATGACATTCAACTTGTGTACCTACTTTATATACAAAAGAAAGTTGTTTTGTCTGTATGACCACCATCTATACTTCTATATCTATACTAATATTATAAAGAGGAAAGATTTTTTTTTGTATGTAACGAATAAACTCCAAAAATACTGGACCGATTTTAATAATTCTTTTTTCATTTGAAAGCTACATTATCACTGAGTAACATAGGCTATATTTTATCCCTGTATTTCCACGGGAACGGGAACTACGCGGGTAAAACCGCGCGGAGGCAGCTAGTAGTATAATAAACCACAAATTATACTCGACAATTGGAAGTGACAATAAATATCCCGAGACACTAAAACACAACCAATCTGATATCAAACATATCGAAACAAAGCTGAAAAATAAGTTTAATTTTAATTAAAAAAAAATACTAATATAGAAACAGATTTTCGTAAGCTAAGTTTACGTCGTCTCATTATCGATCTTCAATTACGAACTTCAATTCTATATCTATAAGGCTGATTTCACAAGCGAGCTCGGAAACAGTACGAAACTAAGGAAGCTTAAGAAAAGCCCAGTCGATAGTTCAAAGAATTTCTCCTAACAAGACAGACGAGCGGGTCGTATGTCGTTAGATTTATCGACGGGACTCACTAAAGGTCTTGGAAAGGTCTTATGTCGAAAGCTTTTGTTTAGCCGTAAGGGATATAACACACGGCTTACTTTACATCGACCAACTTCAGCCTATAATTTGTCCGCGAAAAATGAACACAATATAAATAAAAATAAATAAATATCCTGGGACATTTTTCACACACGGCCAATCTGATTCCAAACTAAGCAGAGCTTGTGATAATGGTAACCAGATAGCTGATATACTACTTTAAATACATACGTATATAGATATTTACATCCAGACACAGGACAAACAGACATATTCATGCATACGAATGTTTGTCCTGGGTGAAATGAAACACCGATAGGTATATTAATGTGAAGAGTTTGTTAGTTTCCTTGAACGTGCTTATATCAGGAACTACTGGTCCGATTGAAAAAAACATTTAAACCGGATCCTCAAGACGGAAGCTTGGAATCTTTATAAAACTAACAAATGATCCGGTATCATCACTAAGCGAAAGTGAGACCTTTAGGACCCCACTGCGATCACCAACCGACTAGATGACCTTAGGCGAAACCGCTTTCCCTCTTTACCAACTTTACTGCAATCATTGGTTCCTGCATAATTATGGATAACGACAGAATTTTTTTTAAATGCTTATAGGTAATTATTATGTATCGTAATTAGACTTTTGCTTATGAAATAAAAGACAGGAAAAATAAAAAAACTGATGCTGTTGCAAAATAAATTTCCGATGGCAGGTTCGAATTTCACCCAAAACAAACAGTTGTATGCATAAACATACCTGTTTGTTCAGTGTCTGGATGTAAATATCTACATAAGTATGCCTTTAAAAATTGTAAGTAGGTATTTCAGCTATCTGGTTACCATTGCACACACTCTGTTTAGTTCGGAAGTCGTGTGAGAAAAGAATCTTTATTTATACCTATTTAAAATACGTAATATGTTATTTTCTATAATATTATTGGTTACTAGCTGCCTCCCCGCGGTTTTACCCGCGTAGTTTCCGTTCCCGTGGGAATACAGGGATAAAATATAGCCTATGTTACTCGGGGATAATGTAGCTTTCCAAAGGTGAAAGAATTTTTGAAATCGGTCCAGTAGTTTCGGAGCCTATTCATTACAAACAAACAAACAAACAAATCTTTCCTCTTTATAATATTAGTATAGACATTCAATAATTTCACTAATTAAGTAATATTTTCATTCGTTACAGGTGTGGATTTTGTGACTGCATTGCGTCTATTCAGTTTTATAGGTAAGTTTTTGATATAATTTATTTATAAGTAGCATTCTTTTTTGTATAAAAATTCGATTATATAAAGCAAACTGCAATAAATTTAATTGTCATTATTAGCTCATATTCTTCTCTACGGAGGAGCTGAACCTCCCCTAACAATGAGGGTGATTGGGCCATAGTCCACCACGCGGGCCTAGTGTGGATTGGATTAGTTACTCAGAGGTACGGGCCAGAGATTTGAACCAGCACCCTCTTGAGTCAGTGCGTTCCGAACTAAGCCACAACGGCTTTAATAAGTCTCATTTTATGCTGACCTAATTATCATTTAAATACTTATTCCATTTAGAATTTCAGACCAAATTCATTCATTTATTTTCCTCGCCTTATCCTATTTAGGGTCGACTTTGTGCGTCATGTAATCATGTCCCTCTATTTCATTCGGTCTCCAGTCAAATCCTCATTCACTCCATATTCTCCTCATTCATTGCATTTTAGACCAAATAAATATTAAAATAAGAAAACCTATATACCTAATATATAAATAGCCTAATGCTCTAATTCTCACACCACTTGTCGTAACTTAAACTTTGACCAATTAAGTTACGTTGTGGTATTCAAAATATGTCATTATAAATAACGAAATCCGTGCGCAGTAACTTTGTAAAGACGCAACGTTAATTTAATATATATATTTTTTATAGTAAACGTGCGTTTTCTCGTGAGGTTCCCATGATCTCATTGTTTCAGCGTTCTTATGTAAATAATGACGTTTAACGCGACGCCTCCGTTATGTAACACGAGAAGTTAATTTGTAAAACGTATGTCGATATAATGTCTTAATGATTGATGAGGATGTGACTTTGTCAAGACGCTTATAACACTGTTATATATTGAGAGGTATATGAGTCCTGAATATATTTTGTAATTTATTATTTTAAAATGTAAAGTTAATCAAGTTTTAATTTTAATTTTAAAAAGAGTAATTGCTGAGTTTATTGCCGGCTCTTCTCAGCAAAACCAACCTTCCGAACCGAGCGTTAGAGTAGGTATGACTATTCATAAGTGCTTTGCATATTGGCCTATTTGAATAAAAATATTTTTGATTTTGATTATGATTTTGATTTTGTTTCGCGTTCTTCTATATTACAAGGATGAAAAATGGCCTAACATTTACTAATATTATAAATACTCAATACTCAATGTGAGTTTTTTCTTTTTGTTGCGCTTTCACGTCTAAACCAGATACCACTATTTTTATTAATGCAAAACGATGGATGAATGTATGTTTGTTACTTAATCATCCTAAACGGCAGAATAGATCTGAGAAAAATTTGGTGCAGAGATAGATTATATAATATGGCTTTTTATCCCAAAAACAGGGCGACGGAAGCTATTAGCACACATAAACACAAAGTTCAAAAGCTCAAATCTTCAACTACGACGTTTAAAATTTAGCATTATTCTGAATATTAACATTAATTTGTAAATTTCCACATTCCAACCCATTGAAATTGTCAGCAGAATGACGCCACATGCAATTAGATAAGCTAATTACCTAGACTCTCGCTTTCCAGCCATCTTAAATACCAACTAGTCTGTATATTGCATTAGACTTGGCAAAAACTTAATAAGCATTAAAGCTTCTAGTTTGGTAACTTTAATGTAAGTTTTTTCTACTTGTAAGCTCAGTTTATGTTGTTAATGATAATGTGATTAGAACCTTTTAAAATAAACAAAAAATTAATAAATTATGGGAAATGTCCGTTGAGGAAGCGGGTGAAACCGCAACCGGAAACTAGTACCTATGGCATTTCATGTAATATTTACCTCTTTATTTGGAAAATAGTATAATAATGTTGAGTTTATTTCCAGAGGTTGAGGTAGAAAGTTAGTCGTGGTGGCTCAGTTGGGAACGCACCGACTCACGATCATGAGGGTGCCGGTTCAAATCCCTGGCCCGTACCTCTGAGTTTATAAAAAACTTACGTACAGATTTACACAACTGGCTTTCGGTGAAGGAAAACATCGTGAAGAAACCTGCATGCCCGAGATGTCACAATTAAAGGCATGTGAAGTCCGCCAATCCGCACTAGGCCCGCGTGGTGGACTATGGTCTAAACCCCCTCGATGTTAGGGGATGCTCGAGCTCCTCGGTGGAGACGTATATGAGCTGTTGATGATGATTGATGATGAGGTAGAAAAAGCATCCTTCTGAAGCGAGCGTTACAGTCTAAAAGATGGAATTAAAGTTTCTGAAAGCATCCAATTCTGAATTATTTACAGAACATTAAGTATAATCACTGTTACATATAAAATATAATTGTTTCAAATAAAAGAGAAATCATTGAAATGATTATGATCAAATGTTCTATTGTAAAATTATATATGGTAGGTGAAATAATATTGTCATTTCCTATTCTTGCTGATGTGTATCGCGAGTGATGGTGGACGTACAGACAATGGTTTTATGTATATATATAGCGGATGTTTGTCCGTCTGTGTGTACGTACGTAATGTTGCCCAATACGGAAAGGTCAAGGACGCATAACCGTTTCGTATGGCAGTAGGGACAGTGAAAAAAGTATTGCAAAGAATCCTATCCTACTAATATTATAAATGCGAAAGTTTGTATGTATGGATGTTTGTTACTCTTTCACGCTCCAACGGCTGAAGGGATCTGCTTGAAATTCAGCGCAGTGTTAGAATATGTTCTGGAATAACACATAGGCTACTTTTTATCCCGGGAAAATTTGAGATCCCACGGGAACGCGGGTGAAACCGCGGGGGGCTATAAGTATTCAATATTTTTGTTATGTCGATTAAAAAATAATAAATATCTAAGTAATTCGGTTATAATCTATACTAATATTAAAAAGAGGAAAGATTTGTTTGTTTGTTTGTTTGTAATGAATAGGCTCCGAAACTACTGGACTGATTTCAAAAATTCTTTCACCTTTGGAAAGCTACATTATCCCCGAGTAATATAGGCTATATTTTATCCCTGTATTCCCACGGGAACGGGAACTACGCGGGTAAAACCGCGGGGAGGCAGCTAGTATTAAATATATTTATTCAATCAATTAGGCTTTATATACGCCGACTACGCTCGGTTCGAAAGGTTGCGTTTTCTAAATAACAGTATATACGGTATAACCGGCAATAAACTCAGCAATTACTAAGTAAATTACTCTTTTCAAAACAAGTTTTTAACAATTTATTATTCATTAAAATATCCTAGTCTAAGATCCAAGTCGACACTGTTTTAAAATCATTATATTGTCACTATCTTCTAATATTTATATTAATTAAAAATTGATACAGTTTTTCTACTGTCCCTACCTATCAAACTGCATTGACCGTAATATGCTAATCTGTTTACAAAACGTGTAGTAAAGGCCATCTTCCCATGTCTTTACGGACAGACGGACAGATTAAACTGTCATATATATAATAATAATAATAATAAATATCCTGGGACATTTTTCACACACGGCCAATCTGGTTCCAAACTAAGCAGAGCTTGTGATATGGTAACCAGATAGCTGATATACTACATATACTACTTTTAAATACATACTTATATAGATATTTACATCCAGACACAGGACCAACGGACATATTCATGCATACAAATGTTTGTCCTGTGTGGGATTCGAACCCACGACCCGCGGCTTGAAAGTCAGGGTCACTAACCACAAAGCCAACCGGGCTGTCATATATATATATATATAGGTATATATACCCTTGGAACCAAAATGTCTGATTTTTTTATGTATCTGGATCCGGTATTACCGTTTTTTTTATTTATCATCCAGTAACCTTGGCATTCGAAAAACCGGTTTTTCATAACCGGGTTTAAAGGTAAATCCCCTTGTACTTTCTCTTGACATTATGTATTATGTTACATGCTGCAATTATATCATTTTACGTGTATATAGATGCCGGTTCTGTATATAAAGAGAATATTAGTCAACAGCGGTTTTCTTGCCTTTGATATATGGTTACTTTTAGATATATTAATGCTGACAATTCATGAAACTATTAGTGATTTTGTATGATTTGTTCTAGTTTCTTATTTAATTAATTTTATTGACAAGGCAAAATATAAAATTAAGAAAGAAAACATTTATTGGACACAAAATAAAAATACAACAAACAGCAATACACTTAATAAACTAAAAATAAACAATATTGCAAAAAATTCTATTGCAATTCAAAATATGGCAATTCATTAAAAACACTTTTAGTAGATGCTTTCATAAATTCGTTCGTAGTTTGAGCAGTAGAAAACTAAAAAAAAATGCAAGTACACATACTTGCTTTTTACACACCGTTAATCTTTATTATTTATTATCTGTATCTTTATTTTATCTCGTCTAATGTTAAAATATTGATGTTAGTATAATAATTAACATGTTTCCCATATTGATATGATATGATTGGTCCGACCGATTTCGGCCATGGCGACCACTTTGACTCCTAGTCAGACTGGCGCTGATGCACCCGAAGATGGCTTATGTAGCCTATCTTTACGGCGAAACTGCGTGCACACTGGGGGCACGTGAGTACGCCGTTCTCATAATTATATGATATGGCAGCAGGCGGGCGAGCCTTTAACTGGTCGCGTTTGGTATCAAGGTCAGCTTTACGCTGAACCTCGAACTCGCGTACTTGGCTGTTTACCAGCCTGCGCCATTCTGGCCGCTGTGCTGCCAAACGTTCCCAACGAGAGGGCTCTATGTTGCATCTCTTCATGTGTCGCTTTTGGACATCTTTGTACCGGAGAAGGGGACCGCCATGATTCCGTTTGCCCTTCTCCAGTTCTGAGTAGAGAATGCGCTTCGCCACTCTTTCCTCCGCCATACGAGATACGTGACCGCACCACCGAAGCTGTCGACGCATTAAGTAGGCTTCAATGCCACCAACATTGGCTCGTCGCAGAACTTCGGTATTACGCACTCTGTCGGACCATCTGATCTTCATGATGGTACGGAGGCATTTAAGGTGGAAGCGATCTAGAGTGCGAATGTGGCGGCGGTACACACACCACGTCTCAGATGAGTATAGGAGGTTTGGCAGCACAATTGCCATATATATAGAAATTTTTGTGGCCAACTTAAGGTCGTGCGAGCAGAAGACCTTGGTACATAGCTTGCCGAATGCCGCAGCTGCGGCACCCACCCTGCTATTGATCTCAGCATCAAGATCACACTTGTATGTTACAGTGTTTCCCAGATAGCGGAATTTATCGACCTGTTTCAACACATCCTCACCAAGTTTTATGGTCAGTGTCTCGTGACCGTGTATGTCCAGGGACATCACCTCCGTCTTATTGACACTGATCTTCAGGCCGAACTTACAGCAGGCTTGGTGAAATGCGGACATTAGCTGTTGCAGGCCCTCTGGGGATTCTGCTAGGAAGCACAAGTCATCAGCATACATGATCTCAGTGATTAATGTGTATGAGACTTTAGAGCGAGCCTTGAGTCTAGCCAGGTTGAAAAGGCTGCCGTCTGTGCGGAAGCGGATGCGGACTCCGTGAGAAACAGTGTGTAAGACTTCTCTAACCACTACTGCAAAGTATAAGGCGAACAGAGTAGGCGCTAAGACGCATCCTTGCTTCACCCCACAGGTAACGGGGAAGAAGTCTGTCTGTTCACCGTCTACGGCAACGCAGCATTGCATGTCGTCGTGCAGGAGTCTAAGTAGTCTTACAAACTTTTCCGTGCATCCGAGCTTTCCTAGCACCAACCATAGAGCTTCACGAGGCACGCTGTCGAAAGCCTTCTCCAAGTCAACAAAGCAAAGGTACAGCTTACAACCCTGTTCTCTGCTCTTTTCTTGCAGTTGACGCACAGAGAATATAGCCTCGCATGTGCCTCGGTCCGGTCGGAAGCCAAACTGGGTTTCGGGCAGAATCTTTTCAGACAAATTCTTTAGGCGGTTTAAGAGAACTCTAGCAAAGAACTTTCCGGGGGCTGAGAGGAGCGAAATACCGCGGTGAGAGTTGCAATCGGATCGGTCACCCTTGTTCTTGTAAAGAGCACTTATTCGCGATACTTTAAAGGTATCCGGAACGTGCTCTTCATCCCACATGCGAACAAACAGTTCCCACACTGCCGTGTGCAACTCCACTCCACCGTATTTTATCAGCTCTCCCGGTATAAGGTCAATGCCAGCCGCCCGTTTGTTTTGTTGCTGTCTGATGGCAGTAACAACCTCGTCACGCAATAGAGGCTCGTCCAGCTCAAAGGCAAGAGGGAGCTGAGGCAGTAAACGGATACTTTGCAGATCAGCTGATCGGTCTACATTTAGCAGGGTATTGAAGTGCTCCGCCCATCGCTTTAGTACATCCTCCTTGCTCGTAATCAGGTGACTACCGTCTAGAGACCTTAAAGGCACCCTTGCGTGGTAGGATGTACCAATCAGTTTACGTACCTCACTGTAGAACTCTCCCAGCTGGTTTGTGTCAGTGAGCCATTGCATGTGTCTAGCTTTGTCCTGCCACCACTTGTCTTTCATATGTCGAGACAGCTTGCGCAATTCAAGGTCACTGGCTTTAACAGCCGCAACGCTTCCTCTTTGTCTTTTGTGCTGTCGCAGGAGATCTCGGTGTTTGTCGAATGCTGCCCGGAGGACTTCATCATTTCCATCAAACCAGTCTTCATTGTGACGGATTTTATTACCAAGTACAGATGAAGCGGTTTCCATGATATGCGATGATAAAGCTCCCCAGGCAGCATCAACATCACCTATCTCATTAGATGGCAACAGATTTTCAGACAGGCCTTCAGCGTATTTCTCCCTGACCGCGAGATCTTTTAGCTTATCCACGTTCAAAGACGCAAGCTTTTTTATAGGAGACCTACTAGGTCGACGGAGACGGATTTGCAGTTTAGTGACAATAAGTCGGTGGTCAGTCCAACAGTGCGCACCACGCATAACGCGGGTGACCTGTACTTGTCTGAAATCGTTTTGTCTCACGATTGCATAGTCAATCAAATGCCAGTGCTTGGATCTTGGGTGCATCCATGTTGTCTTGTACTTGGCGGCAAGTCTAAACATAGTGTTCGTTATTGCCAGACCGTATTGAGCGCAAAGACTGAGCAGCAAATGACCATTGCTGTTCATGTTGCCAACTCCATGTCTACCCAGAACTCCAGGCCAAGCCTCATAGTCCCGACCAACTCTGGCATTGAAATCGCCCAGCAATAAAACCTGCTCTCTGGCGTTTATGCTATCGAGGCAATGAGTCACTTCCTCATAGAACTTATCCTTAATGTCATCAGACTTGTCTTGCGTTGGAGCATAGACACTGATGACATTAAGGTAGTTGTTTTTGTCTAGGTGAAGGCGCAGTGTGGTTACGCGATCTGAGATATGTACTGGGTACTCCTCCAAACGCTTTGCTAAGTGATTCTTGATGGCAAATCCCACACCTGATCGTCGAGTTTCGGAAGCAGCGGTACCTTTCCAGAAGAAAGTGTAGCCGCCACCTAATTCCACCAACTCTCCTTCATCGGGGAGATGTGTTTCGCTGAGAGCAGCCACATCCACGTTATAGCGATGAAGTTCCCGAGCAACTATGGCGGTCTTACGTTCAGGGCAGGCGTTGCCATTTCGATCAAGAAGCGTTCTCACGTTCCACGCGCCGAAAGTCATAATAGGTGTTCTTTTTATATTTGCTTTAGGACGTCGACCACGATTTGAATGATGCGATGACAGCCGCGGTTACTATCATCTGCTATGTTGGGACGAGCATTTTTTTAGAGCACCTTTTCTAGCCCCCTCCCCAGCTGAGCGGGGAAAGCAGTGCCTCCCTAAACAGGGCTGCTTTGTCATCCCGAGTGCTGCCGAGCCCGTGCTGTCGCCCCGAATGTGCAGCACGGAAACGACCACGGCGTGTAGTCACGCCCCCGAGACCGCCTGCGTGCAGATATCAGACAAAGCCCAGCTTGCATCAGACTAGACCTCTCTACCTTTACCCATCGCCACAGGACTTTACGTTATCGGAGTCCAATAATAGAAGCGGTCAAATGCGCAGGATATATTAAGGTGCACAAGCATATGCGCAAGACACAGGTGCACATACTCATCCTTGCCCTTATGAACCCAGTGGAACGGGAACCGTTACGACCGGATAAGGGGTCAGACAGTTGAAACAGTATCACGGTGAGAAGGATACAAGCAGTCAGTACTTTCTCACACTCCCTTAATCGCCTTTTACGATACCCACGGGAAGAAATGGGGTGGTGCTATTCTTCTCTGCCGGCACCACACGGCTCAATATATTGCTTCCCATATTACCTATTAACCATAGCTATTGAAGAAATGGCCATTTACCACTAAGTAAATTACTTATATATTATGAAAATTACCACCTTATTACTTATTTAAATAACGTTAACCGAACGGAATGGTGGCCCAATAATATAATTTAATCAGATAACAATAGATCCCACGGCAGACGTAATGGCGCGTTATATAACGAACAGCGTGATGCGTGTGGTGTGCGCAGGGCAACCGTGTTATGTAGGCTTTGGTCACAGTGGCAGCGGGTGTACGAGCTGTAGCGAGAGCGGGAGAAACATACCACTACTTTATTCAAATAAGCCGTGGTGGGTCAGTTGGGAAAGCACCGCGAACACTTAAAAGTTGTGTAACAATTAAAGGCATGTGAAGTCTGGTAATCCGCACTAGGCCCGTGTGGTGGACAATGGCCTAAACTCCCTCGTTGTTAGGAAAGGCTCGAGCTCCTCGGGTGAAGATGTTTATGAGCATAATATAATTGGTGACATTATTTCACTATAATTGCAATAGAATCAAAGTGTAGAAAGGATTCACTAGAAAGCCTATATGCTGACATATATATACTAATTGCTGTCACTTTGTATACTTATAAGAGATTGAGTTTGATGTTATAAAAACAAACTCAATTAATAAAAGTAAAACATTAAAAAAAATAGGAGTGGAAATAATTAAATAGGCCTTCATGAAGGTTGTTTCACCTGAGAATGGTAGATATTGTTTTGGGATGTGGAATAATGTGGATATTTAAAGCGGTCTTTATCGCTTATATCGTGACGGCAGCCTAAGTTCATTTCGTTGTTACGAAGGTTTATTTTGGGTCACGTGAAATAGTGAGTTTATTAGTGCACTCGATTTAAACTTAAAAAGGTCATTTAGAGTTTTCGTCATACAACTATTGTAAAATGTTTGTGGCAATTTTCCTTTTACTAGGATTTATATATTTTTGTTTTTTTACTGCTAGTCTGGTTTCATATTTAAAAAGTTTATTTGTGTTATGTGTGAGATAATGAAATGAAACTATTTTATTATTAGTACAAATAGACACAAAGACTTATTGTCAACTCTAACGCCCGGTTCAGAAGGTTGCTTATAAATAAGAAAGCCATGATGCCTAAAATATACGAAACTGAGTAAAATATAAATGTGGATATAGTACGTAGGTAACTTGCAATGAATTATTCATATTTTTTCCGAATTCTAACCCATTTACAGCCTTATAATTTAGTTTAATAAAAAAATTGTCTTTAATAAAACATATTTATATTTTATTTTTAATGGTTTTTTCTAGTATAGTCTATGTTATAACCTAAACACCATAGAGGAATATAAAAAATAGATCAACCGTCCAGTCTAGACTTGTTGACACCGAAAAAGGTATAAGATCCTATAAAATTGCATTCGCATATCGAAATAGTTTCGCTTTCACACCAAATATAGTTAGATATTGATACATTACAATAGTTTCTACAACAATGTACCTCGACAGACGGACGGACGGACAAATAACCGTAAATAAACGATAGTATAGCTTATGTCACGCTGAAACATGAATTCATATTTTACGGTCAAAGGTTATGAAATAACATGTATTTGAAAAAGAAAATAAAATAAATATTGAATTAGGTAGGTAGATACTTTCACATTTTTTTAGTCTGAACACGGGTTAAACTTTAAATATTAAAAAAAAATTACCTACACCCTAACCAATATTATGAAGAGGAATCTATCTATACTAATATTATAAAGAGGACAGATTTGTTTGTTTGTTTGTAATGAATAGGCTCCGAGACTACTGGACCGATTTCAAAAATTCTTTCACCTTTGGAAAGCTACATTATCCCCGAGTAACATAGGCTACTTTATCCCTGTATTCCCTCGGGAACGGGAACTACGCGGGTAAAACCGCGGGGAGGCAGCTAGTGATTTATATATTTGTGTATTTGTAACGAATTAACATAACTACAGAACTGATTTCAAAAATAATTTTACTGATAGCAAGCTAAAGTATTCCCGAGCGACTGTGTTGCTAGTCATTCAAAAACTATACTAATATTATAAAGCTAAAGAGTTTGTTTGTTTGGGCGCGCTAATCTAAGAAACTACTGGTTCGAATTAACTAAATATTTAAGAGCTAGCCGAAGAAGGCTAGGCTATATAACATCACGCTCAGACCATTAGGAGCGGAGTATCAATCCTACATATAATCTATTTAGTTAATGAGTATATATGGATGTATGTTTGTTACTCTTTCACACAAACACTACTGAACGGATTTGCATGAAATTTGGAACACAAGACGCTCTGGGAACGAGGGTGAAACCGCAGGGAGCCACTAGAGATAAATATTTCAAAAACAGACGAAGTCGGTCATTAATTTAATAATCAATTTCTAAATATGGTAGCCATATGACTAAGTTCAAAAGTGAATAACCTTGTAAATACATAAGCTCTGATTCGACAGCTTTTAAGATTAATTTGTCATGTTATATAATATAATGAATGTGCTGTTTCGATTATGTAGCTATTAAAGAGACGGTCCACCTGATGGTAAGTGGTCACCACTTGACTTTTACTGAAAGCATCATAAATTCGTTGAACAACCTTACTTAAATGTAATTTCCGGCAGTCGCGGATTCGATTCCAATCCAGGACTTATATTTATGTACTGTCTGTTTGTTCTGTGTCTGGATATAAGTATATATTTTTAAGTAGTCATAATTTATTTATTTATTATGGATCACCAACAAATTAAATACATAACTGAGACTTGAAAAGATGCTACAGATAACTTGCCTTGTGCTCACTTAAAGGTCCTAATCAAATTTCTAATGAAAACAACAATAAAATCACAAAACAGCATAAACATAATCATAGATGGTTAACATAATCACAAGTTCAGCTTAGTTTAAAATCAGAGTTGCCATGTGTCAAAATGCCTTAATATTAAATTTTAAAGATTAAACTATCATTTTTTTAAATAGCTAACCGTCTAAATATCTTCTAATTATATCATTATAAACACCTCGGTTTACGTTCACGCGAAATTGAGCACAAACACACATACAAACAAGGCTAATTATCCAAAAATTCTTATTGTTCCCACCAGTCGGGCCAAAGGTCGCCATCTTGTGAGACAATTGCAAAACTTGGCTTTGTTCTTTTCACCTAATGTTTTCATTGATCAAAATATTATGTATATGTTGAATAGGTGTCAAGGCCTATTAGCTGGTATTTCTATTATTTAGGAACATTTCATAATTATTATTGTCTACAGTTCATATGAGAATATATTTGACTTAACAAGTCATAGTCACCGCGCAGTTTTACCCGAATATTTCCCGTTCCCGTAAGAATATGAGGATAAAATATATCCTCTGTTACTCCCTGCCCAACAAACATTTTAGTGCTAGCGGCAGCCTTTTTTAGAGCTCTTACTGTTATTTAAGGTATATAAGAACTCCGATAGCAACCTTCGACTCTACAGTAGGGTTAGTTATGAATAATTAAACCTTCCAGAGGAATAAGAGTAATAAATAAAAAAAATATAAATCAAGACGGTAGTATGGAGTTTATCGTAACCATTGTATAACTTATTTTTATAGCTTTTAGTTGCACAAACCTATAAAAGCAATTGTAAGGTGTCTACTAACACTTACTAACGGGTGATGTTCGACTACTGGGGTAGTGAAAGGTCTTGTAACACCTGAAGTCTTACTCTAATAGCTTCAAGAAGTATTAAACACTCTGAGTGATACTCAGGTGTCTACTAACACTTACTATCAACTGGTATTCTTAAAAAGAGTTAGACAAATACTTTATATCACCTAACGAGTTTTGTCGAGTCTTAAGAGTTACTAAGAAAGCTATAAGGATCTAAGAAGTGTTTATTATAAGTCCCATAGAGCTAGATTCTGCAATCCACCTTAGTATCAGCATTTAATCACTACGGGAGGAATAACAGAGATATCAGGATGCTTAAGTAATTAGAACTAAGACGCCATTTAATAAAGATATACCTACTATAAAATTGTGAAAGAAAAACCTTATTGCAATGTTCCTAGTCCAATTATTTACTTACATTGTTCATAATTTTCAATTAAAATATCTTAAGGAGGCTCCAGGAATTGATAAATAAGATAAATAAAGAAAAAAAAAATTCTGGCAGTATTTTTTTACATCATTTAATCATCAAAAGTAGTTTATTTTTAGGGCGCTTCAAAAATGAGATGAGAACTAGTATATATTGTTACCGTAAACTTACCGCCGCATGTGATTAAATCCCTATAACACCCAGTAATCTTAAACACTTTAGGTACTTACCTTAATTATTTTATTAAAACGCCATGACATGAATGCGTGCTATAAAATACTATCACTATTGACTCTAACAAGAACGTAAAACTCTGCGAAACAGTTTAAATATTTAGCGCTTTCGGTGAAATTTATTGCTACCAAAAAAGCCATTTAAGTGGTTTCCATAACTTGTTTACAACTTTAGCTTGCAGTTATACCCTGTGTATAGCTTATAAAACACTTGAAGTGGTAGTCACTGCTACTGTAGCACTGTTCTAACTCTTAATAAACACTTATTTATCACTCTCTATAACCATTAAATAGCCTCAAGCTCTCGTACGAACAGGCCCAAATCAGGGTTATAAGAGAGTTACAGAACGCTTTATCACCAAGTTGTTAGTGCCTTTACAGAACCTTGGGTTACAAAAATCCTCTTAAGCAGCTCATGTAGCCCTTATTCTTATTACCAAAATGTTAGTTGGGTGATAATGTAGCTTTCAATTGGTGAAAAAAATATTCAGATCGAACCCGTACTTTCGAAGCCTATCCAATACAAACAAAAACCTAATCTTTACTCTGTATAATATTAATTTACATAATATGTATGTTATATTTTTAAAAAGCCTCAGTTTTTCCATCAAAAAGCAAAAAACATCGCTCCCATATTAAAAATAATTGTACATAATCCAAACAAATCAATAATCAAAAGCAAAAATAATTGGCTCACATCAAATTTAAGTTCAAATTACAAGCTTCATTATTAACTAATACAGTTTAAAGCATCCATTTTGAATTTAACAGACTCATCCATTAGCGCAAATGGCATCCTTGACAACGGCCGTGGCGCCTGCGCAGGCGCAGCCAATCAATTACTATTATATAGAGTACTTATACACACGATTCTGCCATTTGAGTACGCATCCTTGTGATCGATAAAAATCGATTTAGGAGACACTATTCGCCTCGACCTACGTGGGAATTTGAAACGTACGGAAGTTATTGTACTTAAACTATAACCTACATACTTATATTATAAAAGCAAAAGTCTGAGAATGTATGGATAAATCTTTGATACTCTTTCACGTCAAAATGACTAAAGAGATCACGATGAAATTTGGCACACAGTTAAAATATGTACTGAAATAGCATATAGGCTACTTTTTGTCCCGGGAAAATGGAAGATGTTTTCGGGTACGCAGAGACATCGAAATTAAGAACCTCACATTTAAAGTCGGCTAGAAATCCATAGAGCAATAAAAACCATATCAATTCTCTCTGCGAAGCTTGCGTAATTTATAACCCACTAGCTTCCGTCCTTCGGTTTTATCCGCTTAGTTCCCTTTCCCGTAGGAGTACAGGGATAAAATATATAAGTAACTTTTCTCGATAAATGGGCTATCTAACACTGAAATAATTTTTCGAATCGGACCAGAAATTCCTGAGATTACCGCGTTCAAACAAACAATCTCTTCTGCTTTATATTGTACTAGTAGCTCCCCGCGGCTCCGCCCGCGCTCCCAGGGGATCTTAAATTTTCCCGGGATAAAAAGTAGCCTATGTTCTTTCTCAGGTTCTGGATTATCTGTGTACCAAATTTAATTTAAATCGGTTCAGTAGTTTTAGCGTGAAAGCGTAACAGACAGACAGAGTTACTTTCGCATTTATAATATTAGTTAGGAAGTTAGGGTAGATTCAAAATTACGAAACATATAATATATTCCATCAAAATCTTAATATAATATCGTACGTGGATTACAAAAACACCGCAAAACTGTATCATAGATATTAGATCACGTCTTGAGGTAGTTTTATTGTCGATGATGAGTTACTGAGTCTGAGTGTGACGTCACCGTATCTCACAGTTATGTAAAGATGAGCCGAGTTCTGAGGTACCTACTTTCCAAATAGAAAGGATTGTACATCAATACTTGTCTAAGTTATGAGCGGAGAACATTATGTCAATTTTAACCTCTACAGTTATCATCACTACATATTATAAAACAAAGTCGCTTTCCGCTCTCTGTCCCTTTGTCTTCTTAAATCTTTAAAAGTACGCAACGGATTTTGATGCGGTTTTTTTACTAGACAGAGTGATTCAAGAGGAAGGTTTCTATATACTATGCTTGCATAATATGTTAGAGAAACACTGTCAATTTTGGAGGTTTCTAATGTGATGTATAAGCATTGCACCCGTGCGAAGCTGGGGCAGGTCGCTAGTATTCCATAATACAATGTAATAAAGAGGAAAAAATTGTGTGTATTTTTGTAATGAACAAAGTCAAAAACTACTGCGTCGATTTCAAAAATTCTTTCACCATTGTAAAGCTACTTTATCAGGGAGTGACATAGGCTACGTTTTATCCCCGTATTCCTACGGGAACGGGAAATACGCGGGTAAAACCGCGCGGAGTTAGCTAGTAATTTATAAAGTGTGTAGGTACGCGCATAGCTTCAGAACGGATGGACCGATTTCGCAAATTCTTATATTTTTGTCAATCAAAAATCAATGAATTTAAAAAAATATGGCGGAATAAAGTTTGCCGGGTCTGCTAGTTTATTATAGAAGTTTAAAGCATCCGTAATTTAGAATATTATAAATGCAATAGCTGCCGCCCCGCGGTTTCACCCGCGTAGTTCCCGTTCACGTGATCAAAAATAGATAGTAGCCGATTCTCCGACCTACCTAATATGCACACAAAATTTTATGAGAATCGGTCTAGTCGTTTCGAAGGAGTTTAATCACAAACACCGCGACACGAGAATTTTATATATTAGAAAGATATCTCTTGGCATGGACCCTAAAGTTATGAGTTTAATCACAACTAGCGATTCGCCCAATATCTCAGCATGATTATTATAATCGTCACTTTCTTTGCCTAATGTATACAAATGTCACTTGTTATGTCTGACAAGGCCTCGAGTACTGTCATTATTTATAATGACTTTATTATTGTAATTGTTTTATAAATATCTTTATTGAATATTATGTTATGTCTGTCTGTCTTTGAAACCGGTTTCTAACGGTTTCTCAAAGTTTTACCTTTGTTTAATATACCTACATTTATAATAAAAGTTTTGGCTAAGTTTGTGTGAAATTGGATGGATTACAATCCTTACTAATGTTATAAATGTGAAAGTAATTCTGTTTATCTGTCTGTCTCACTTTCACGCTAAAACTACGAAACCAATTTAAATTAAATTCGTTGAGCAGATAGTCTAGAGCCTGAGAAAGGACAAGGGTATGCGAGTGAGCCACTAGTTTAAAATAAACCATATATAACACTTAAGTTGGAGTCAGTCCCAAAATATACTTTCCATGAGAATTGGTCTATTTCTATATTTCAGTTAAGGGATTTTATGGTAGGTACCTACTAGTATCAGAACATACTTATACATACAACTTTAATAGCACAAATAAAAAATGGCCGCTAAAAAAACATAAATCAAATCATCAAACACAACTGACAGATTGAAAATCAAACTAATTTAATGACTTCAATTAATTAATCTGGCACTGAGATGAGCGTTCATAAGATAATTAATACTTAATATCCGCCTGGGAACCGAATCGGCGACCTTTTCGACACTTACCGACGGATCTAGATATTTGCACGAGATATAAATTACTATTATTTCATAATATGCTTTGGGGCTATGAAATAAGCGATTGTTCTTAACGGTTAATATAATATAAATCTTATTTTTAAAATGTATGTTTGAATGTAACTGGTAATCTTCAAAACATCATAACACCGTTTATTTTGGATTTGGATTAACAAGGAGTCAAAAATATCCCAGGATACAATTATTTATTGTTATGTAGATATTTACCCCCAGGCATGCACACATGATTGTCCTGGGCGGGAATCTAATCCACTACCAGTGGTTTAACCACAAAGCTCTTTCATACATATTTTACTTAGTTTGGAATCAAATTGATTGCGTCGCTACTTTAACCTAATATCATAAATGCTAACGCGAGTTTGTTTGTCACGCCTAAAATACAGCGCTAAATTTAAAAATTCTTTCACCGATAGAAAGCTACATTATCAAAGAGTAATATAAGCTTTATTTTATCCCTATATTCTTACAGAACCGGGAGTTACACAGTCAAAACCACGGGGCATAATATAGTAATATAATAAATAAGATCTGATCTGCTCCGTTTATGGGCCAATCGTTAATCCAAGTAAGTGGATAAGTACCTGATGGAAAGCAAGGTCACCACAGTGCATCTCCGTACATACAGTTCAATATAATAGGGGGGGGGGGGGGTCACGCTTTAAGTGAATCATGCTTCAATATTTAGCTGTTTTGGATTTGACCTTGTTTATAGGGCCCTATAGGTAGAATCAACAGCTGTTTTAAATCTATACATACTAATATATGAAGCTGATGAGTTGGTTTGTTTGCTTGAACGGGCTCCTATTAGAAACCTTTAGTCCGGTCTGAAAATGCTTTCAGTGATTCTAACATTAACTATCTTTGGTTCGTGTATCGAGGAAGGCTTTAGGCTATATGTCATCACGTTACGATCTATAGGATCATCAACCAAAATTTTAGCAAACACCGGCATTTTCTTAACGAAATTGGGGTCAACTAGATAGGATATATTACTATAACTAAGCTTCTCATATTACAAATGGGAAATATTGTGAGAATATATGAATGTTTGTTACTCTTTCACACAGCAACGGCTTATGAAATCTTGATGAATTTCATCTCGGGAGATTTAACGGCCCTCCTGGATCGCCCTAGTTTAAAATAATATCCCAGGATGATTATTTACATGCTTGTTTTTACTTACTATAAGCAAAAACAATTTATCTCAACAATATGACGTAATTAAATTAAAACACTTTCGCAACCTTTTAATTAATTATATTTCCAAAAATTACAAAATACACATGAGTGCAAATAAAACGTCACACTCTATTTAGTTTGATTGTAAACAATATATCGCGGAGGATGTGCGAGATCGTATCGAGCAAGCGAGCGTGAAACGAGATAGAACGAAAACGACCTTTCATTGTCTTCAGAATCACATGCAACGCAGTGTACGGATTAATTGGTTTTCGGCTCGACAGTGTACACGAAGGTCTTAGAGTGCTATAATCATAGTTTTGTAAATTGAGCGTGAAAGAGATTGTTGGGATTTGGCCATTTTTTTGCCATTAAGTAGTCGGTGTAATGGCGGACGCTGTAAATCGAGTAAATCTCTTTCAATAGATACTCCATAGTTGTATTTAAACGTGTTTGTAGTAGGTGGTTCTAGAATAACACATAGGTTACTTTATATGCCCGAAAAGTCAGAGGTCCCCCGAGAACGCGGGTGAAAGTGCGGGGCAGAGGCTGATCTTATTGTATAAAAATATTAATTTCAAAATAACTATAAAACTGACATAACTATCACTAAATAGTATAAAACAAAGTCGCTATCCGCCGTCTGTCTGTCCCTATGTATGCTTAGATCTTTAAAACTACGCAACGGATTTTGATGCGGTTTTTTTAATAGATAGACTAATTTTTAAGAAAGGTTTTTAGGTATAAATCATTACGCTATGACGAATAGGAGCGGAGCATCAATCAAAACTGTTGAAAAAACGGGCAAGTGACGCTAACGAAGTTGCGCGGGTCAACTAGTAGTCTATAAGATATGGTAACCGACGCCACGCCGCCGGCAGATAAGCAAACAGAAGACAAGCTGTAACTTCCTATAACGAAATTATCACACGATCCAAATACATCGTGGAAATTGTCTATTTACGTCAGATTTTTACATAAACATTACAAAATAATAACAATTGTTTAACTATGATGCAAATTATAATTATTTATTTAAATAGCTACCTACTTGGTGACCCGGCAAACGTATGAATGAAATGTCAGTGACAATTCATATACCTACCAAAATGTCACTTCACTACGGTTCAAATTTATTTGAATAATCTATTGTTTATACAAAATAATAAAATCAAAAATACTTTACACCCTAAAAATAACATAAAAATAGGTCAAGCCGTTTCAGAGTTCGATACTCCTTAGTTTTTTTGTATGTATGTGTTAGGCCTGAGTTAGACAAACACTGTAAAGATTTTTAAGATACATATATAAAAGACAAATCTAGGCAAAGACGAACATATAACATTTAAGTTAAGACTAATCAAAATTCATGCTACATTTTCATTTTCCGTCACTCATAGAGTATAGAAATATCTAATTTTAACTCCATTAAAATAGCTAAGAATCTATACATATTTAATGTCTCTAAGTTTCTCATACGTATATCAGAAATCAGGCCCAATCTCAAAGCGATCATCAGAGATATATTCAACTCTATTTACTTTTATGTATGTCACAAGTTATGGACTGAGCGGGAGCGATTAGCGATTTTTGGATCTCAATCATTTTCTTTTGGAAACAATTAAAATAAAAATTCGTTCTAAAGCTATGCATTGGTAACCATGCCTATTCTGCCAGCCAAGTCACTTATCCCTTTTTCCTTACTAATATTATAAATTCGAAAGTAACTATGCCTGCCAAAATGCCAGTAACCATGCCTGTCTGTAACGCTTTCACTCCTAAAGCACACCACCTTTTATGAAATTTGGTACAAATATATACTATTTATTTGTGTGTTTTATATAAATACATACTAATCCTTGGGTAAGGACATAGGCTAGGCCTTTTAAAGTGGAAAGTTCTCGGAGAAAAACCGTAGGGAGCCACTAGTTTATAGAATCAGAATCAGAATTTATTTATTGCATAAACTGTACAGAATATTGGTGTTAAATATATATCATTAGTCTCAACAATCTTGTCCACATCGAACATGCAATATTGATAGCTTATGATTAACGTTTACAATAATTTAGAATAGTCAAAGTATAGTCGAAGAACTCGAATGTCATTAACCCTATTCCTAAACTAAACCATATTACAATAAAAATATTAAAAGGTGACACACAAATGGAATGTTCCTTATCAACAAAATTATTATACATTTGATTTGTCAATTAAAATTATTATTATTCAGTAATTTTGTCAGTAAGATATTCATTAATAGTATAGTAACACTTAGATGTCAATAACTCATTCAATTTTCTTTTATTATATAATATCTTCTTCTTCTTCTTATATATAAAAATCAATTGCTGTTCGTTAGTCTCATAAAAACTCGAGAATGGATGGACTGATTTGGCTATTTTTGGCCTTGAGTTATTTGTGTAAGTACAGGGAAGGTTTAAAGCATTCAGTTTTTTTATTCATTGATGCTGAGGCAGTACGAAGTTTGCCGGGTCAACTAGTTAGTAATATTAATATCGCTTCAATTTATAACTTGGGACATAATATTATAAAAGTGTATAGTCTCACGATTGTTAGCTGTTCGCACGCGTCGCGCCGCGCGGTGTCACTTTTTATTTTAACATACCTTCTTTATACCTCCTTCCTGAATATCTAGCATGCAACTAATTTACTTATACCATGCCACTTTTTATTCATTATAACTTCATTTCTAAGCAATTTGTTCGTGTCTTGTAGTATCTACCGTTTAAATAGTCTGTAGATACTTATATAGTGTTTTGGGGTCGTGACTAGCAATATTGTCTGAATCCATTTAACGGTTACATTTATCTTAGCCAATCTTGACCAAAAACTACATTATGAAAAAATATAAAACTGACTTCATAATAAAAACCACTTAACAAGAAGGTACCTAACTATCACTACACCAAAGCATATTTTCTGGATGAAAATAGTTGACATATTGTTGTGGTCCCAGTCGCCGGAAGCCTCTTGTTGGAAATACTATATATATACCTACCTAATCAATTCCTCACGGATCACATTATCAAAACTGAATTTAATTAGAATGGGACAAATAAAAAATCGATTCATAAATGACGAAGTTAAAAAAAATGTCCTATTAAAAACCTCCTCCGATTTTTGGGAGTCGGTTAAAAAATGAAGTAGAAAGTCGATAATATCCAGTTATTATTTAACCAAAGATCCTCTGCATATCAAAAAAACATGTTTAATATCAATTTGACGGATGATTTAAATCATCCGAATAATTTAAATTTTATCGCCCATCAGAAAGTTTCATTTATTAGGTAAAACTAATTTTAATATTCTGTTCAAAGATTATATAATACAAACTGTTTACTACTGTGATTTGTCTACCTACATATTATATGCAAATAAATTATTTCTTTATCATGTTATATTAAACTTTAGTTAAAATTAATTGTTTACCTTTTACTTAATTGACTTGTATAAAACTGCTCATATTATGAGCAGTAATAAATCTAGAATCGATTTACCTTCCTAACTTGTAGGTCAATAATATAAAGAAATTTAAACTTAACAATAATGGCAAATATACTGAAATTATATACCAAATTCAGTATGCTAATAACACCTGTGGTAAAACGAAAACATCCTAAAATATAATAAAAACAAAATTATTAAGAATAGGTAGGTACTTACATAAATTCAGCTCTCCCAGGAAAATCACAATAATCTGAAAATAAAATTGATTAATTAGTATTTAGACCCAGTAGTCTTATATTACAAATATTTATATTTACAATCTTACTATTTGGAATTTTATAATGGATTTCCATTAAGTCTCACACCTAAGTTTATGAGAATTAGTTGTCAAGGCATGTTTTTGACCCCCCCTACCTAAATTTACATAAAAGTATTAGGTACCTATATGTCACTGTAGTTACATAAAAACTTTAGGACTTCAAAATCAAATGAAAGACATACGGAGTCAAAGTTATAAATAAATAAATATCCTGGGACATTTTTCACACACGGCCAATCGGATTCCAAACTAAGCTTGTGATATGGTAACCAGATATCTGATATACTACATATACTACTTTTAAATACATACTCATATAGATATTTACAGCCAGACACAGAACAAACAGACATATTCACGCTTACAAATGTTTGTCCTGGGTGGGATTCGAACCCACGACCGGCAGACAAGACAAGTATTCATATAAGACAACTACTGAAGATGTCACGAAAAAATATACAATCCAAACTAAACTAGATCAATCGATTCTCATCGATAAGTATAGACAATAGAGATGATCTGTAATTATCGATAGTCTCTACTATCGATAATTACAGATCATCTCTATTGTCTATACTTATCGATGAGAATCGATTGATCTCGTGGCGTAGTTCATAGCATAGAGCACATGCCGCGGCGTGCGCTAACCCGAGCGGCGGAGTCGCGGGCTTGCGTGCGCGCGCGCAGATATCTATGTAGCCGCAAGGTATAAGCGGTAGCGGGTATAGTAAAAATAGGTGTATTTTTTAAGGGTATGACGTGGGGTATCTCAATCTAGAATGATTATCGAATAGGAAATTCAGATGTATGAGAAAAGAGAAAAAGAACTGTTCGTCTCAGTTTGGACCTTTTATAAATATTTGTCGTGCCGAAACAAAAGATATTTTCATGAGTTAAAAAGACGAATAAATAATGTCATAAAGATACATACCGTAAAATTGTGATAATTGTTAATACACCTATTCCACCTTAGTTCTTCCTTAGTTTTTATATCAAGAAATAATCCGTATATTTACGGAGCATGACTGTTCATGTCAAATTCTATTATTCCAAACATACATATATAACATACTTACAATAAATAACTAATAAGCAATTTAATTTGGTATTCATTCCTCACACATTTCAAATCAAAGATTTTAAATTTACAAATCTCGTCCGCAGCCACCTCTCCCTTGGACCACACAAACACTTTCACCGCCATCTTAGCGGGATGCGCAGGATTCGCCCAACCGAGAAATCGATTCAGAAATCACTTAATTGCCTCTCGTCTTTGCCGTAATCATTAATGTATACGTTATGAGATAATCGACGTTATGGGCGGATTTTCTGCCTAATTAAATGATGATTGTGTGTTTTGTCTGTGGTTTTGTCATTTTGTGTTGTGTCATAGATATTGTTAGAGGCGTATGGTTTGAGACTGTTGACTTTATACTAGTAACTAGCTTCCGTTTCGCGGTTTCACCCGCACAGTTCCCTTTCCTGTAGGAATACAAGGATACAATATAGCCTATAACCTTCCTCGCCAAATGGGCTATCTAACACTGCAATAATTTTTAAGTCGGACCAGTAGTTCTTGAGATTAACGGGTTCAATCAAACAAACCCTTCAGATTAAAAATATTAGTTTAGATATTTTAAAGCTGAAATTTTTGTTTGTTTCAAGATGGTAATTTCAAGAACATCTGGTTCAAAAAGAAAAATCGTTTTAATGTTGGTTAACCCATTTATCGAAGAAGGCTTACTAAGCAGAGTGTACCTACTGTATTTTTTATTTATTTTATTACTATGAATATACACCTAGAATACACAAACAGTCAAGATAAACTTAAAATATTTGTACAGAGTAGGAATTGAACCAACGACCACCTGTTTGAAAGTCAAGGGCATTAACGACTATAGGTACTATTAAAGTCTAATATAATAATTTGTTCAATACTAAATCCCTATCAAGAGAATTATAAACATTTTTGTTTAGAATACTTAAGCTTATTAATTTATTTCATACTTTTATGAATGGTCCGATTTGAATATTCAAAGGTAAAAAGAAAGTATCAGATTCTGACCTTGTTCGAAGATTAAGTTCATATGTTAATATAATTACTTTGACATAATGAAGATTTATTGAAGTGACTGTCAAAGGAAATCAAAAGACTATTATCTGAAGAAATGTATTAAGAATTCAAATAATAATAATAATATTATTTATTTTTGTCGTAAATTTCAAAATTCATTCAGTTTATTTTATTTCGATTTAATTTCAAAATTTGCAATTCTGTGTACATATTTACTTATATTGACACAATATATTATAAAATAATAATTTTTATACAAGTATGTAGGTAAGCTACCAATAAAATAACATTAAATAATAATGACCATTATATTAATATGAGACCACGATGTGATATTATAATAATAAATATAGGTATTCTTTTATAATATACAATTTTATTATATATATATTGTGTTATTTTAAGTAAATATGTATGTACATTTGGTACACACAATTATTATTGGTATTTAAATTCCAATTAATTTGTCTTCACAATGTAGGTAATTTATTGTAAATAAATCGGAGAAATTGACCTAAAGTCTAACACAAAGCTATAAATTGTTAGGTTAGATAAATAAGTACAAGTGATAGTAAAAGCTGCATTGACCTTTAGCTTTCGACTTATTTGGAACCTGTAGTTATTTATAACTTAGAGCTTTTCACAGCGAAGACTATTGGATGCTATGCCAGTAAAAGTTTGTCTATAAGTCATTTTATTTTATAGCTACCAAATAAACAAAGCAATACTATTTCAGAGTGCTGGGTTGGATTTGTGGTTAGTGACTTTCAAGATTCCGGTCCCAATCGAATCGTAGTTTGTATACCTATATGTTCTATATCTTGAAGTAAATATCTATATACCTAAGTATGTATTTAAAAGTATTATATCACCTATCTGGTTACCATAAAACCAACTGTGGTAATTAT